>JACGCM010000445.1:1400605-2801211 GCA_014058105.1 Kingdonia uniflora
TTCTAAAACACAACATCACTCCAAAAGGAGTAATAACTAGCATCTTACTAGATTTTACATCAAAATCCTCCAAGAGGTCGTGGTTTTTCTCAGCCTTTACTAAGCTTTTCACGTAAAATCTTGTTTTTCTAGTTTTATTGTGTTCTCTTTATGAATAAGTATTGACGAAGATTCTCCTTCCAAAAAACATGCCACTACAATTGGCGCCGTCTATGAGAAATACCACATACTTTTTTGCCATCACTGATCTAAATACCATCTGATGACAAACATGAGCCTGAGAAGCCATTCCAATACCGTCAGATATCAGGAAATACTAGGAGTTGTTGATCTCTACGGTACCGTACTCAAACTTTAGTAAAAAATGGCCGTAGAAAAGGCCCAAAGAATGGAAGATCAGCGTGTCCACGCTCAAGCTCATCAAACAGGGAGAGACGAATGGCAGAAAGACAGAGTCAAACACATCAGAAAGAAATGGGACGACTAAGGAGAACGCAAGATCAACTTACCGGTCGACAAACATCACCTCCACTCGCCCAAAACTCTCATAGATCAAGAACAATTCAACGTGATGATCCACCAAGGGATGATGAGCTACGCATTTCTTGATCCAGATCTGGGAACCCAAACAGAGCCTCTCGACACTTTGGTTTTACATTTTCGGCATCGACAACTCAAGGAAATTAAGGCACGCATCATCAGACCCTCTCCCCCGCCTGAAAGAACTAGAAGAACATGAAGATTTTGTTCCTCTGTTTACAGCTTTACCATTTCCCCCGCAACAATTCGTCACCTTGGACAACCTGAACAATAGGACCCAGGCCATAATTTTGGCATTCTAGGCCGAAGATCCGCACTTGATAGAATCGAGACAAGCCCCATCTCCCCTCATCTCAAAGTTATCCCATCCCAAAAAATTTCCATATGCCCAAATTTATTCAGTATGCAGGCCTGACTGACCCGCTTATATATGTTCGACATTTCAAAGCAGTAGTTGGGTTATATTCTAAACTCAACCACATGCTATGTAGACTCTTCAACATGAGCCTAAAGGAAGAACCACTCCGATGGTTCAATACTATTTAAGAGGCCTCCATCACCACATTCAGTTACAGCATCTTTTTGAATCCAATTACGCTGATGCTAGAGAGCGAGAGATCACTAAATTCCTTGTTTTACTTCGAGCAAGGCGCAAAAGAGACCCTGGAAAGCTTTTATATACTCTTCCTACAAGAAACAAGGAAAATTGGGAACTCATACCCTAAAATTGTAGTTCCACCATTCACCTCTGTACTGCACATTGACTCAAAAGTTTGAGAGGAGCTTACTCAACACAAGACACGTACAGTCTCTGTGATGATTGATGTGGTTAGTAATTGCATCGAACTGGAGCGATCAAAGAAAGGTAAGATGAAAAACTCACCTGTAATCCATTCTCCAGAAACATCTTCGACTCCATCTCAGTGAACAATCACTATTGAAGGGCCCAAACAACACGGCAGACGCACCGACAACAATTGAAGAAGGAATGAAAAACCAGACATATCTCTCCCAGTTCTGCCACCAATGACAATAACGCTCTTCGCTATCTTGCTGACGATAAAAGGAGATGAGTGTTATCGCATACCGCAGACAATTCCTAATCTTCCCAACAGACCACTACGTCAGTATCACAATATGCATAGCCATGAGACAGACACCTGCTACTCCCTCATACGAATCTTCCATTGTATCCTATTAGCTGGAAGACTCTACAATTATGTTATCGACATTCAAAAGTTCCTAGAGAATAAAGAAAAAATTAAAGAAGTAGAGCAAAATCAGGCCCAAGGGCAAGCTCGCCACCTGTATATGATCGAGATTGAGAACGGGAAGAAAAGAAAACAAGACAATCGGATTACGTCTTGCTGTAAAATGACCTCCTCGGACAAATCAACAAAACTTATTTTCATCACAAGCAAATTGAAATGTCCTTACCAAATCACCTTCAAAGACTGTGACACAAGCCACGTCAAATACCCTCATGATGACCCTCTCGTCATTATGCTCAAAGTCGGACAGGACTACCTACATACGCTTCTCATCAACACCGGAAGCACCAAAGATGCATTATTCCGATGAGCAATTAAAGTCCTAGGCCTTACAGATTTGGTAAAAGCTTCAACAACAACAATCACGGGCTTAAATGGTTCGTAAGAATCAGCCACATGAGAATTACTCTGCCAGTTCAGGCGGGTTCTGAAACTACATTCGTCAAATTTCTTGTCATCGATGCAGAGTCCAAATATTTGAGGATTTTAGGACGCAGCTGGTTACATTCAATCAAAGCAGTACTCTCCACTTATCATCTAGCGCTGCATTTTCCAACAAATCACAGAATATACGAAATCAAAGGAAGCCAAGCAGGTGTACGAATGTGCAAAAGTACCTTAACTAACCCTCATACAATCAAACTTCTCAAAACATATCAAATACATCAAGAGGAATCAACAACATTCGAACAACATGACACCGAGATGACCAAATCTGTTGAACTCGATGGCCCTGGGGGCGCAATCTTCATCGGCTCCAAATTATCGACCGACGAAAAAGAGGCCATGATAAAACCACTTAAGATGAACATTAACATTTTTGCCTGGACTTTCCAAGAAATTCCTTGCATCAATTCTTCAATCGCTTGCCACCAACTCAACCTCCTTCCATACAGCAAAGCTATGATTCAAAAATGACGGAATCTAGTCCCCTGACTCTGCGATGCAGTAAACGAAGAAATTGATAATCTCTTTCGGGTAGGATTTATTCAGGAAGCTAATAATCCGAAGTAAGTTTCTAATATCGTAGCGGTACCAAAGATAAATGGCAAAATTAGGGTTTGTGTTGACTTCACAGAACCTAACAAGTTTATACCTAATGGCAGTTTTCCGCTACCACTAATTTCGTAACTTCTCGACTCAGTCGCAGGACACAAACTTCTTTCTTTGATGGATCCAGCCTCTAGTTATAGCCAGGTTCTACTCGCCAAAGAAGATCAGGAAAAAATAACCTTCATCACTGACAGAGATCTTTACTGTTATACGGTAATGCCTTTCTGTTTAAAAAATGCGGGCACTACTTTCCAAAGACTTGTGACTAAAATGTTCAAAGATCATCTCGTCATAATTACGGAAGTATACATCGATGATATGATCTGTAAAAGATTGAAATGAGAAGACTACTCCAGTAACATCAAAACCATTTTTGATATCCTTCGCAAGTACCAGATGAAACTTAACCCAGAGAAATTTCAATTCGGAGTCGCATATGATAAATTTCATGGATATCTTGTCTGCAAAAGAGGGATAGAAATTGATCCAGTAAAAATAAAAACACTCATTACAATGCCTTCTCCCCGAACAAAAAAAGATGTTCAAAAATTTGCTGGCAAGATAGCCGTTCTTCACAAATTCAACTCAAAGTCATCTGATCGATGCAAACTATTTTACCTCCTTCTTCATGGTAACCCCGCTCTTCTTTCAAACAAACAACCGAAAGAAGTTATTTTGACTCCTGACTGTGAGATGGCTTTCCAAGATCTTAAATTATACTTGAGGCGTCCTCCTATAATGAGTACTCCAATTAATGGCGAATCACTTAAGATGTACTTATCCACTACTGAAGATTCAATCAGTTTCGTCCTTATTAGAGAAGATGGTGGAGTAGAAAAACTAATCTACTTCATCAGCAAAAAACTTATGCCTGCTAAAAAAAGATACACAACAATAGAAAAATAGCTACTCATCCTGGTCTATAGCTCTTAAAAACTTTGTCCCTACTTTCAAGCTCATCCCATCAAAGTCATCACGAAGTACCCCCTTAAACTTGTACTCTCCAAAAAAGAAAAATCTCAAAGAATCCAGCAATGGTATGTTTTTCTTGGAGAATACGACATTTCCTTCGAACCCCAAATTTCCATCAAGGGATAAGCAGTGGCCAAATTTTTAGCCGACTATCCCGTCGAGGACCCAGATTGGGAAAAACTCAAAGAAATCTTCACAGATGACTCAATAGAAAAACCAGACGCCTGGTCCAAAAGCTCAGGTTGGCAACTTGTTATAGATGGATCAGCAGGACCACAAGGATCAGGGATTGGTATCGTCCTCGTTACACCTTCTAATCATCGAATTGAAAATGCTATCAAGTTAAACTTCCATGCAACCAATAATGAGACCAAATATGAAGGAATCTTACACGGTC
Source organism: Kingdonia uniflora (assembly GCA_014058105.1). NCBI lineage: Eukaryota > Viridiplantae > Streptophyta > Magnoliopsida > Ranunculales > Circaeasteraceae > Kingdonia > Kingdonia uniflora. The sequence goes on from JACGCM010000445.1 coordinate 1,404,839, forward strand.
TCGATCTCGCACTTACTCTCAGAGCAGAAGAATTAACAGTCTGCGTCGACTCTTTGCTACAGCAAAACATTCAAAACAATGGGAAAAATGGTTGATTACGCAACTCTCATCATAGAAAAGATGCAAAAATTCAAACATGCAATAATTTCTTACCTCCCTCGACAAGAAAATTGACATGCTGATGCATAAGCTTACATCGATGCCATGTTTGGTGACAGTGAAAAATGATCTTTAGAAATCGAATTCATTGAGCATTTTAGCCTCGATATACTCTCAACACTCCTGATCACTATTGCTGAAAATCACGATCCTGAAGAATGGAGAAGACGATTTTATGTATACCACAACTCAAACATCCTCCCTGATAATAAAGAAGAAGCTCGATCACTTTTGTCCAAGTGCCTCAGATTCACCATCCAAGATCACATCTTATATCGAATCACCGGAGGGGCACCACTTATTGAATATATTTTTCTAAAACTAGCTCAGATCAAAATCAAAGAACCTCACGAAGGTATCTGTGGCACACATGTTTCTGGAAGATCATTAGCCCAATGCGCTTTCATACAAGGATTGTACTGGCCCAAGATAAGATAGGGTTGCGTAAACTTCATTCGAAAATGCTGTAAATGCCAAATCCATGTCAAATACAACAAAAGTCTAGCCTTAGACTTGCATATCAGCAATGTCCTCTGGCCATTTAAACGATGGGAAATCAACATCATCAGACCTTTCCATCCAGCATTAAGAAACAGAGGGTTCATCCTAGTCGCTACTGATTACTTCACAAAATGGGTTAAAACAGTTCCTCTCTACCATACTAATGAAAATAAAGTCGTCAAGTTCCTTTGGGAGTACATCATCACCAGGTTTGGCTGTTCGCATATGATACGTTCCGATAATAGCAAACAGTTCATCAGCGCCAAAGTATTTACTTTCCTCCATAAATACAAAATTTAACTCACAACATCCTCACCATATTATCCTCAAGGCAATGGACAAGCCGAAGCTATAAACAATAGCATCAAATCAGAATTACACAAGACAAGAAAGGGCGATGGGTGGATGAATTGCTTAGTATTTTCTGGGCCTACTGCACCACTCCTCGAGTCTCAATAGGCTATACTCTATTCATGATGGCTTTTGGTACCGAAACAATCATACCTTCGGACCTCGATCTACCCAGTACTCAAAAAAAAATTTAGACGAAGACAATGAACTTGGTCTCCTTTGCAACCTCAATTGGATAGAGGAAACCATAGACAAGTCCATTGCAAATTTGGGACGATATCATGATACATTGAAAAAAACATACAACAAGAAAGTTCAAAAACGGAAATTTGGTACTGGAGACCTTGTCTTACGATAGATCCAGGATAGTACTCAGCCTAAAAATTCTAGAAAATTATCAGAAAATTGGGAAGGACCTTACATTGTCTGCAACAAAATAGATAGTAGAACTTATTGGCCGATGATTGGAGATAAAATACAATTTGAATATCTATGGAACACTGCTCAACTCAAACTATTTTACAGATGAGACACTGAAACCATTTACTTCGATTCAAATTTAAAAAAAATTGTTATCAGTTTACACCTTACTATTTGATTTAATCTTGATCTATGCTTATCAAGTATAGGTCAGACAAACAAAATCTTTACTATTTGATTTAATCTCGATTTATACTTTGCCAATTATATATCAGACAAACAAAATCCTTACTATTTGATTTGATTTCGATCTATACTTGTCAAGTATACATCAGACAAACAATATCCTTACTATTTGATTTAATCTGGATCTATACTTGTCAAGTATACATCAGACAAACAATAACCATACTATTTGATTTGATCTCGATCTATACTTGCCAAGTATACATCAGACAAACAAAATCTTTACTATTTGATTTGATCTCGATCTATACTTGTCAAGTATCCATCAAACAAATAAAATCCTTACTATTTAATTTGATCTCGATCTATACTTGTCAAGCATACATCAGACAAACAATATCCTTACTATTTGATTTGATTTTGATCTATACTTGTCAAGTATACATCAGACAAAAAATATCCTTACTATTTGACTTGATCTCGATCTATACTTGCCAAGTATACATCAAACAAATAATATCCTTACTATTTGATTTGATTTCGATCTATACTTGTTAAATACACATCAGACAATAAATATCCTTACTATTTGATTTGATCTTAATCTATACTTGTCAAGAATACATCAGACAAACAATATCCTTACTATTTGATTTGATTTCGATCTATACTTGTCAAGTATACATCAGACAAAAAATATCCTTACTATTTGATTTGATCTCGATTTATTCTTGTCAAGTATACATCAGACAAACAATATCCTTACAATTTGATTTGCTCTCGATCTATACTTGTCAAGTATACATCAGACAAACAATATCCTTACTATTTGATTTGATTTTGACCCATACTTAATAAGTATACATCAGACAAACAAAATCCTTACTATCTTGATTTGTTTTTGGTCACTACTTTACAAGTATACCTAAAGACTATCATTCAAATTTTACGCGAGTAATATCCAATTACAAGATATTCTACTTCGCATTCTTTACTTATCGAGCAACCTCTAAGAGAGCTCTTGTTCTTCTCAAATCTAAATCCAGATACTCGCATCAAACAATTTTCCATTGTAAAATTTCAACAAGTACATATTCAATTCGAGAAATAAACAAAGCCTTACTTCAATCGATAGCACATCCTTAACAGCTATTTTATTACATTTTATTGAACTTAATAACACTTTACAAAGACCTACTCCTATGAACATTATAACTTTATATGCCCCTAGCTGCAGCTTTATCTTCCCTCTTCACCAACAACTTTGCTTAAGTCCATATTCAACCACAGTGCTCTGGTGGATGCCAAAACTACAATTTGACACGAAACTCGAAGTCCTCCTAAGCTTCCTTTGTTTTTGCCTCACTCATCCCTTTGTAATCAGGCTCCTCTGGATCGTTCATATGCATATCACTATTCTAAGATCCAAAATATCAAGTGTACAACACCCAGTATATCGCCGGCACACATTTGAACACCCCATCCCGGGCCAGAGATCTCGTTTTCACCATCTTGCATGAATGCCTCACATCTGTAGCAACAAGACTTATTTATACCCCCTCCTGTCCTGGTTCAAGTCACCTGCATTTACTATGCCCCGAAACTCTACAACTTCTAAGTCAAATCAATCAACCTTGGAATCCGTTCCTAAACCCACTTAGTCAAATAAATTCGAGATGTTATGGCAACCCATCAACATTTTATGTGTATTCACGTTCGACATGTGACCTTCAATTATTTTGAACTACAATTTAAGATCCACAAAACACAAGAATAGAATATCGAAGATCTTAATTTTATTTAATATGAATAAGTTACTTTTCATGTTCGACAACATCGTACTTCAATTACGTTAAATTTAGCATTCGTGACTACATCCTTCGATTACATTACAACAAGCTATAATCTATCTTTATAATTTGAGTTACATACCTACTTATTTTGTGCTTATTTTCACAAGAATCGGACATTTAAGCCTCTTTCCACTGCTAAGAACCTCAATGAATCTCAAGTCATTAAGCTTCTAAAGGGCTACTACCACAGATTAAGGTAGCAAAAAATTATAAGAAGCCTCCCACGTTCGGCAAGATCCTTGGACGCCCATCTGAGCTTCAAATCTTCATTATCAACACAAACAGTTGCCCTTTCTCCCAAAATCTGGCGCACTCCATTACCTTCAACATTGCATGATGACACAATTATTTCCAACAGATACGCATCTTCTCCCTCTTAACCTCTCTCGCACCCCAATGTCTTGACACGATCACATAACGAAATATTACCAATCAGTTTGTGCCATATTTTTCCCTCAGGTTGTTCATCGTCTTCCGCTTTAGACAACACATTAGATCACACTTAGGGCGGTATCCTTCTAAAACCACTACCATCCCACCCTCAATAACTCCTTTTTTATACCCAATTTAACTATGCCAGATCTGTTGTACTGCATTAATTGTACCTCGGGAATGACTTGACCAAATATAGTTCCTTTGACCTCAGAAATAGCACAGATGACTCATCTTCTAATTCGGCAACCTCTTCAGTTTCCAACTTCTTCTCGACACAACCAAAAGTACTTTTGTCGAGAATGGGGCGATTATTGTAACATATTCCCTAGATTCGACAAGAGTAAGCCAAGAAAGCGTAGTCGAAGACAGCCACACATGATCAAAGGCCATCATTCAAGAATTTACTATAAGTCCTCGACTTACCAAAAGTAGTTGTTAAACCCTGGTCAAGAAAGAATGGTTAGAGATCCGCAAAGTTTGCCCTCTCCCTCAGAATTGGAGACTATTTTTTTCTTTTTGCAAAACTGCCTGTATGACTTTAAATACAGGCAGAGAATAGATTCTAAAAGACTGCAATCTTTTATTATTCTTACTTCTAAAACCCAACATCACTCCAAAACGTATAATAACTAGCATCTTACTAGATTTTACATCAAAATCCTCCTCGAGGTAGTGGTTTTTCTCAGCCTTTACTGAGTTTTTCACGTAAAATCTTGTTTATATAGTTTTATTACATTCTCTTTACGAATAAGTATTGATAAAGATTTTCCTTCCGGAAAACACGCCACTACAATACTCTCTTTTATTTTTTTAACGGCTTTAGCTGATTTAGCCTGATTAATGGCCGCTAAGTCCGTCACCTGAGCATGAAGTCTCTTGATTTCTGTTTTGAACTCTTCTCTGGCCAAAATATCCTTTAACATCTCATCTTTCTTCTTCACCCTGATTTCCCCTTCCAAGACCTTTTCCCTAACAAGAACAGCATCAAACTTATGTTGGCACTCCCTTAAGTTTGCATTCCCTTTCTACACATGCCCTTGAATTCGAGCTGCATCACCTTCCAGCTCCCTAATTCGACCTAACAGGCTAACTACATCCCCTTAGACTAGAGGAATCTTAACATCATTTCTACTCCTCTACGAGCACTCTCCAGCCTCGGTGTTCCTGATACGCGCGTTGGCTTGCGTTAATTCGATCTTTAATCGTGCTACCCTCTCATTTAACTCATTACACTTCTATTGCATCGTCTTAAACTCCATATCCTTGGCCGATAGGGCTGTATGCAAGTGTTCAGCTACAGCTTCCGAAGCCGATAGATCCTCTCGAGCTACATTCAGCTCATTATCCTTTTTAATCATTTTTCATTTCTGTCGCTCCAGCTCGCTTCTACAATTCTGAAAATCAGCTCGAGATTTTCCTTTCGATCTTTCTAACACCTGAATATGGTATTGAGCCATGTCAGCATGCCTACTTTTTACCATCAGTGTGTTAATATGGCTTTAAAGCTTCACTGCGTGTTCTTTTATCTCTGCAAGCTCTTTTAGCCCCTTATCAATTTTGGCATCCTTCTCCTCGATCTTACGAGTGAGGTCGACAATAGTCTAGGTTGCCTCAACGAACATGAAGTGCACCTTTACATGTTGGTCTTCTCTGTCCTTATTTGCCTCCCTCAACCTATCCAACTCCACTGCAAAATCTCGGTTGCATTGGAGTGCCTCATCTTTGCGCGAACGAATTGAATCCAATTCGACCTGCACAATATAGATACATTATATACAGTTCAATTCAGAACACCCCATCAACATATATATATATATATATATCCCATTTCTAACAAGATATCCAATTTCTAGCATCTACCATGTGTAACTACTTCTAGACTTAAAGGTCGAACTACGATCTCAGATGGATGCTCCATGACATATATTTCATGGTCAAAGGTACATGTTCTCTATATGCTACTTTGTCTAAAACTTTGATTTTTCATATGATCTATTTTAGTGTCATTTTCCAAAAAACTGATAACAAGTTTTGGTCTGCCTCTACATTTTTTGTTATCTCATTTACTTGGTAGCTTTATGTCAATATAGCATACAAGTCAAAAGGCTTGTTCCTATCTAACCTGCAGCTCCGCTTACGAAGACAGCGAGGATTTGAAGATCTCTCTTTCCCTGGCAAGCTCGGTTTCTAAATTTTTTATTCTGGGGCTTATTTTCCTAAGTTCCATAAAAGGGTTACATAAAAAAAGAAGCTCAGCCAACAGAAGTCTATTCAATATGCACAATCCAACCAATTTACAGAGCACTTCCAAAATATTCATACAAAGTCATTTCTCAACCCTACCTTGATTGTCCAGCACCGTATGGCGGAAGATACCATCCAACCCATCAACAACTCCAACCGCAACCTCTTCCACCTCTTCATCATCTCCCTCCTCGACATAGGTGTCTGCCTAATAGCATCCACCTCATCCTCAGAATACCCCTTCAACATAAGTTGGCGCCCGAGTCTTTCGCGCTCTGCCCCCACCTTCTCCAGGTTTGTTCTCACCCCCGCTTGTAGATGGCCAATCGCCATTATGTGGGAAGCCTTCAGGGCCTCCAGCTTTTTTACATCCTTGAGAGCATCAACCTTCGGTCGAACTACCTTCTTTTCAAGCTCGATCTTCACCTTCTTCAGCTCGGATTTCTCCTCTTTGACTTTGAGCCAAATCCCCCTCATCAAATGGGCAACCTGAAAGGCACAAATTGACCTCAGCGCGAGCTTAAAACGCAATACATAAGTATATTTCACATAATTGAGCATAAAGACCAACAATCTTGCTCATGTCCTCTTCCCCGTGAAGAGCCGCCAGCCTAGCCCTTTCCTCCACCTCTTTAAGATTGTCCTCAGCAGCAGGTCGCTCTTTATCGACCTTTTCCCCCAACTTTCCTGAAGGTTCAATCTTTTTCCATTTTTCTTTTCCGTCAACCTCACCACTATCATTGGTACCAGAGGCCGATGGACGCTTCAAAATTTATTTTTTTGGAAACGTTCGAGCTAATTTGCATGACGTAATAGACTCCGGCTGAACCAAACTGTCTATTCTAGGGGTCTTGGGAAAATTCATTCGCCCTTCCCTACCAGTTCCTTTCTACTTTCCATCATCAACACCCGCCATCAACCCGGTCGATTAAGATTTTTGAACCTTTTTAGACTTCCTCCCAACCCGTTTCTTTCTGCTAAGGCCAAGTCCTTCCAAGACAAATTCGAGCTCAACCTCTTCCTCAACAACTTTACCCAACAATGAATCATTCCACTCCACCTGGGACTTCGGGCCTGCCATGCACAACATTTTTGCTATCAATAAATGATCATACAGTTCAAACATATCAATATTATACGCTATGCAATGTCATACTTACTTTTTTTACAGTTCTAATTAAAAGATCCTAAGGTTCTTCATCATCTCTCTGCAGGCAATTACCCTTTATCCATATTACGTTGTCGTTCCAGGCTTGACCTACTAAATTCAGATCAAAGAAGCATGGCCCAGCTACGCCTGCACATAAATATGCCCCACCACCGGGGTGACAATTCTTTACCCCATAAAACTGTAATACATCCTCAGGAGATATCCTCCTCACTTTCCCCTCATTCCCCCATTTTTCATTCAGATGGTCGCAAACACTTATTACCTCCCACATGTTCCTGTTCAATTAATTAGGACATGCCCCAATCTTATTCATAATCCCTTTTGCCAAATTGGTAAGGGGAAGACTCAACCCGTACTCTAATTGAGACAGGTAATAAAAAAAGCCCTCTGAAATATCATTCCGAACACTCTCATCAAAATATTCCAATAAGATCAATTCATTTATACGCCTATCTTGTTTATCCTCCTCCAAGTCGGCCAACAAATAAAAATACTTCTCCCCCGTCGCTATAATACACCCCCTAAATAGTCTTCCAGCATATTCTATGCAGTTACCCCATGTCTCACCTACAGTAGCCTTGGTTTTACAAAACCCTTTAAATGTATCCAAACAAGGAGGATAGATAGAATGTGCTCCAGCACGATGAAGAGCTGCAGAGAAGGCCTATATAAAGAAGAAGTTCTAGAAGAGACAAGGACCAAATAAATTATACGAGAAATTACCAAGAAAACTACTTATTCTAGATTTTCAAAAACATTTAAGCTTCTTAGTTACACAAGCATTTTAAAATCTAGAGATTACTTATAATAAGATATTTGCCTCAAGCAATAAAGATACTTTTACAAAAATCCTCTACTCGAAGTCATGGTTTTTACCTATTCAGAGGTTTTCCACGCTAAAAATCACTTGTGTCATTTCTTATTTTCCATTAGAATATTGTCACAGGTTCATTGGTGTGATAACGAATTCTAAACAATTTTGAGCTTACAGAATTTGGCCAATACATGTGGGGTTGTTTCTGCTGTGTATATGGTATATCATATAACGTAGAGAAAATGATAAACTATTTTGTGTACCTGTAGGTTCAGTATGTGTTCACAAAACATAAAGCCCACGAGTAAATTTGTAGTGTCATCTAGTTCAGAGGAAACATCATCGTCCGGTAGGGAGGACGAGTAGAGTGGTATGGAAGAAGTTGTAGATAGGATTGAAGTTACTGTAGGTGTATAGGATAGAGAATCCAGTGAAGTAAATAGAGTTGCAGAGGAAAATGAGGCAAAGGTAAACGATAAATCATTCTTTCATATATCCTGAAGGAATATATGTAAGATTTTTTTTTTTGAAATATAAGAAGAAGTTAAATGGGAAGTGGGGAAACTATGTGATGGAAGAAGGTCGGTGGTTTAGGACTTATGTTCAAGGAAAAAGGGAGGAAGGTGTATATCACCAAGTTCCCTGCCTGGATAAGTAGGAAGGGAGAAAGGTATCCATGAGGATGTATAAATTTTGTACTACAATGGTGTGAGGATGGTTGGCCCAAATGATAGGTTTTTATACTATCTGAATTAGGTCGCATAAGGCCTTAAGATTATGATGACCTTCTTTCAAAAAGAGGTTAGGAATATATTGCAGTGCTGCCCTGCCCAATTCAATGGGAATGTATTTGAAATGATGAGGATGTATAAGGTACTGAATGACAAGTGGAAAAAGGATGGGACTGCAAAGCAATTCGTAGCAGACAATGTGCTATAATTTTATAGACTGAAATTCGTCAAAGGTTGCAATAGCGGTTACATGTATAGTAATTCTGCTAGGCCAAAGTATTTTGACTTCAAATCTGCGGGTAGACCATGAAACAACCACCTTGTATGGGTAGAGGGCTGCTATATGAAGGTTTCAGATGAAACAGTACTCGTCCTGAACCATAAGTATTATAATCTAAGTAACACCTGTTAGCTTTGACCAACCATCAGTTTATCTTCGAGCTGCTGACCATATTCATGTTTTTGTTTGTTAGGTCCTAATCCTAAATCTCTACTTCATAGCACTAGCTTGTTCGACTACGTAGCCCTTAAGCAGGTCGAGCTAAAGCAAGTACTCGGTGAATTAGGTATTCGTAGGGATAAGAGGGACAACTTTAGAGTGATCAAAGTATAGTGAGCTCACGAGAATCTAGCTATGGCTGAGAAGAAGAAGGCTTGACTTTCTGTAGGTAATTTTACTGGTCTGCCTCCGCTTGAGCCAGAGAATATGAATGTGAAGCGGCCATTTCAGAGGTTGAAAAGGTCAATGCCAGAAGCTTCAGTTTCTACTGTGGTGGTGGCCCCAGAGAAAGAGGTTGGTATGCCTGCTGCTGGAGGCATAGTGGAGGAACAGGTGGTGAGTGAGGTCGTCCCATTGGATGTGGACAAGGGGTCGCTGAAAAGGAAGCGACATGAGGGTGAAGGCGGTGATCACACTATTGCCAAGGCTGTAGCCAAGCTGAGAGAGATAGAGTAAAAATACTTTGCGATGGTGGGGGCTGATCTGCATCAGCTTGATAATATATTTCAAGACCAAACTCTGAAGGTATGTACTGACATTCTCTATCTGCTGCATTTGTGATTTCATATGTCTTACTAAACTTGTACGTTGTATTGGGAACTCTTGATGCTGATCAAAGGAGCTGCGAAGTTTATTGAGAAGAAGAGCCAGGAGTTTGGAGAGATTACTTACAGGCTCGATGCTCAAACATCTCGGGTGAAAGAGCTCAAAGATAAGCTCAAGAAAGAAGAAGAGAGCAAGGCCGAAGTGTTGAAAGCGGCTGAAGCACGGTATGTAGAGCTGTTGGAGCACGAGGATACTATATCACAAGCATGCATAGAGTTATGGGAGGAAATTAAATATTTTGTCCAATCTTATCGCTACTTCGGGTTGACTGCTATTGATATAGAGTTTGGCCGAACTGGTAGATATATGTAAATAGTCTTTGCTTCAGATGTAGATGACAAAGTGGTGAAAGATGTGGTTATTTCTGCAACTGCATATGCTTCTCCCTCTGAACAAGTCTGAGTTGCTGATAGTAAAGTGGATCCTCCGTCTGAGGTAGATACTTTTAATAAACCAATTATGGGATAGAAGTCTGGCAGCCGTATTATAGAGCTAATAGTCAGCCTGTCATATAAAAGAAGATCGAATTCTTTAAAGCATCAAGCAATCTGTTATATAATAGAGGATCAGTTTGGCTGAAGCAATAAATGATTTGTTGTGTAATAGAAGGTCAGATTGGCTTAAGCAACAAACGATCTATAATGTAATATAAGATCAGATTGCTAGAAGCAGCAAATGATCTGTAATATAATAGAAGATAGGATTGGATAAAGTAACAAACAATCTGTAATGTAATGGAAGATCAGATTGGCTAAAGAAGTAAATGATCTATAATGTAATAGAAGATCAGATTGGCTGAAGAAACAAACGATCTGTAATATAACAGAAGATCGGATTGGCGGAAGCAACAAACGATCTATAATGTAACAGAAGATTAGATTTGTTGAAGCAACAAACGATCAATAATAGTAAAATGGGGTAAACCTACTAGTAACCTGTGATTTTAGAAAAGTAATTTTGTAGTGGCGTGTTTTTAGGAAGGAAAATCTTCCCCGATACTTATTCGAAAAGACAATGCAATAAAACTATATAAACAAAAAATTTGTGTGAAAAATTCAGTTAAGGCTGAGAAAAGCTACAACCTCGAGGTGGATTTTTATGTAAAATCCAGTAAGATGCCAGTTATTACACATTTTGGAGTGATGTTGGGTTTTAGAAGTAAGAATAGTAAAAGAATGCCATTTTTTAGAATCTATTCTATGCCTGTATTTATAGTCATACATGAAGTTTTACAAAAAAGAAAGAAATAGTCTCCTATTCTGGGGAAGTTGGCAAACTTTGCGGATCTCTAGCAGTTCTTTCTTGACCAGGCTTCAACGGCTACTTTTGGCAAGTTGAGGACTTGTAGTAACTTCTAAAATGATGTCCTTCGATCAAGTGTGGCTATCTTCGAGTATACTTTGCTGCTTACTCTTGTCAAATATGGGGAATATGCTACTACAATCGCCCCATTCTCGACAGATGCACTTGTGGTTGTGTCGAGAAGAAGTTGGAAGCTGAAGAGGTTGCTGAATGAGATGAAGAGTCGTCTGCATTATTTTTGAGGTCAAAGGAACTGTATTTGGTCAAGTCATTCCAGAGGTACAATTTATGCGGTACAGTGAATCTGACAGAGTTATATTTGGTATAATTAGGGGGTTATTGAGGGTAGAATGGTAGTGTTTTTAGAAATATGCTACCCCAAGTGTGGTCTAATGCGTTATTTGAGGCGGAAGGCGGTGAATATCCTGAGGGAAAAATTATGCGCAAACTGATTGGCGATAATTCGTTATGTGATCGTGTCATGGCGTTGGGGTGCACGAGAGGTCAAGATAGAGAAGATACGTATCTGTTATAAACAATTGTGTCATCATGCAGTGTTGAAGGTAATGGAGTGCGTCAGTTTGGGGTAGAAAGGGTAACTGTTGGTATTGATGATGAAGATTTGAAGCTTAGATGGGCGTCCAGGGATCTTGCCGAACGTAAGAGGTTTCTTGTAATTTTTGGTTGGCTTGATCTGGGGAAGTAGCCTTTAGAAGTTCAGTGACTAGAGATTCATTGAGGTTTTTTGCACTGGAAAGAGGCTTTAATGTCCAATTCTGGTGAAAAGAAAACACAGAGTAATCAGTCCTGTAAGTTAAATGTAAAAATAGATGTAGTTTGATGTAATGTAATCAAAGGATGTAGTCACGGATGTTATACTTAATAAGATCGAAGGAGGAAGTTGCCGAATATGAATTGTAACTTATTCTTAATATTAAATAAAGTTAATATCTTAGATATTCTATTTATGCGTATTTTGATTATCAATTGAAGTTTGAAATAATCAAAGGTGAAATGTCGAAAGTGAATGCACATAAAATGTTGATGGGTTGGCAGAACATCTTGAATGTAGCTGACTGAGTGGGTCGTAGAACGGATTTCAAGGTTTATTGATTTGAATTTAAAATTGTAAAGTTCCAAGGCACATTAATGTAGGTAAGTTAGACCATGGTATTACTCCAGATGTGAGGCATTCATGCGAGATGATGAAGACAAGAGCTCAGGCCTAGAATGGTGTGCTCAGACGTGTTCAAGTGATGTATTGGGTGATGTAGACTCGATATTTTGGATCTCGAAACTGTGATATGCATATGGAAGATCCGGAGGAACCTGAGTTAATAACAATTGATGATTTATGTGTGTACTACACACTAAAGATGAACTCGCAGAAGCTAGGGTACTGGTACTTGGCAAGGTTCCTGAAAAGACCATTGTTTAATGATATGGTGTCAACTGGGGGGCGATATACCAATGAGCACTTGTCTCTAAAAATTATGAGTTCGAAAAAAAAGAGCCTGGGGAACCCTTAAAGAGAAAAACTTTTCACTTAGGTGTGTGGTTAGGTAATTGTAATTCTCGATGTTCAAATTGTGGGAATGCGATGTAAGTGTTTCTAACTTGTTTATGTTGTTTGCAGCGTTGAAATAAGTTGACATGACGTCGGAAGTAAAGGAAGAGCTGTATAAGGTGAGGAAAGATTTCTTTGGTAGGATTGATAACCTGGTTATCGATCAAGATCATGTGAACATACTATTCCAAGAGGTTGTTTTAAAGTGGTCGAGGGTAAAAGGGTCAAAAGTGCCTGTTATCAACAGAAAATGTCTGCGAGGAATAAGAAAGCCGCAGATGCTAGGTTGCCACATGAAAATTACTCCTTGGCTGGGTACAACACTGATACAAAGATTAATACTATGCTAGGAGAATTTCTGGGAAGGAATAAAAAGAAAAGGGCAGTGAGTTCTGATGTTCCTCCATTGCTTCCCCATAAGAGGCTAACTTGATAATCGATAATGGAGGAGGTGGCTGGTACTGGTAGATCAGTAGCTGCTGTGGAAGAGGAAGTATGTTGAAGAGTCTGAGATGGAAGTTCAGAAGACTATGGATACTTATAGGTCTGGGATGGAGGAGTTGAAGATGGAGCTAGAGGATTGCTTGGTGGGAATTGATTGTTTGAGTGCATTTTTCAGCGAGGGTCAGAAGAATTTGACGATGGGGAGAAATTTAAATGCTTTTCTACGAATGAAAAAAATTAGTAGGTCACTCGAATATTCATTATATGACTTTGATGCAGATTAAGAAGTTGGTAATTGAGGCTATGGTTCGTGTTGTGGGCAGTGGAGAGCTGGCAAACCAAATTATTGCCTACTAAAATATAGAGAAGGATTTGATCACAGAGAAGGCAAAATTAAATGCAACATTGAATAGGTATAAGCTCGATGCCAAGAAGGCGAGGGAAGCTGCGCCGGGGGAAGCGAAAAAAGTGGCAGAAAAAGAGAAAAAAGAGGCTTTAGCATTGCAGAAAGCCACCAATGAAAAAGATGTAAGGAATTAAGTTGTCGATACTTGTAAAGAAATGGAACAAGAGAAAGGCAAGCTACTCGATGCGGTGAGGGCAAAGTTGAATGAGGAAAAACTGGCAAAAATGCATAAAAGTGATGACGCATTTTCGAGAACAATATGACGAGTTGGATGAGAGGAAAAACTTCTATAAGGGATTTGCAAAAGCTGGTGGGGCTGTTTTTTATGATAGCTCGGATGACGATGTACCCTAGACTCTTGAGGTACGTGGGGTAATTGAAGTTATCAAAGATGATGTGATGGTGGAGGCTGACGGTGCTCGTCCTAGTGTAGTAATAGATGTTCAGGTTCCCAAAGGTACCCTAAATTTGAATGAAGAAAAATCTCCCTCTGAAATGTTAAACCTCGTGTAGACTATTTTTGTTGAGAAAGGATGTATAAATGGTCAGTGGGACCGAAATAATTTAACTCGTAGTATTGTCCTGGAATAATTTTATGTCGCTGAAAAACTTTTTTATTTGTAAAATAATTATGTGCAATTTTTTTGTAAATAATTCTAAGTAGCAGATTTAATAAAGCGATTTTGATCGAATGAGACTATAGATCAAGCAGATAAGTGAGGAACGCTTGTTTACGTGATATGTGACATATGGCTATGAAATGGCAAGTAATGATAATGAGTACCAGATGTATATCCTTAGATGGGTATCTAGATTTAGAATTAAATAGAACAAGAGCTTTCTTAGAGGTTGTTCGATAAGCTAAAGAGCGCGAAGTAGAATATCCTGTAATTGGATATTGTTCGCGTAAAATTCGAATGATAGGCTTTAGGTATACTTGTTAAGTAGTGACCTAAAACTAATAAAGATAGTAAGGATTTTGTTTGTCTGATGCATACTTATTAAGTATGGGTCAAGATCAAATCAAATAGTAAGGATATTATTTGTCTGATGTATACTTGACAAGTATAGATCGAGATCAAATCAAATAGTAAGGATATTGTTTATTTGATATATACTTGACAAGTATAGATCGATATCAAATCAAATAGTAAAGATATTGTTTGTCTGATGTATACTCTTGACAAATATAAAGTGAGATCAAATCAAATAGTAAAGATATTGTTTGTCTAATATATACTTGATAAGTATAGAATAAGATCAAATCAATTAGTAAAGATATTGTTTGTCTGATGTATACTTGACAAGTATAGATCGAGATCAAATCAAATAGGATGGATCAAATTGATAACAAAAGATGTTTATTTGAATCGATCAAAACAGTTACAATGTCTCATCTGTAAAGCAGTTTCAGTTGAGCCATGTTCTATGGATATTCAAGTTGTATTTCATCTTCAGTCATTAGCCAATAAGTCCCACTATCTATTTTTTTGCTCATAATCTATGGCCCTTCCCAGTTTTCTGACAATATTCTAGAATTTTGAGGCCAAGAACTATCTTGGATCCGTCGAAAGACAAGGTCTCCAATACCAAATTTATGTTCCCGAACAATCTTGTTGTATGTTTTTTTCAAGGTATCATGGTATCGTCCCAAATTTGTAATGGCCTTATCTCTGGCTTCCTCTATTCAATTGAGGTTGCAAAGGAGACCGAGCTCATTCTCTTCGCCTAAAATTTTTCGTCGAGTACTGGGTAGATTGAGGTCCAAAGGTATGACTGCTTTAGTGCCAAAAGCCATCATGAATGAAGTACAGCCTGTTGAGACTCGAGGTATGGTGCGGTCGGCCCAGAGAACACTGAGTAATTTATCCACCCATCGCCCTTCCTTATCGTCGAGACGCTTGCGTAATCCTGACTAGATTCTTTTATTTATCGCTTCAGCTTGTCCATTGCCTTGAGGATAATATGGTATGGATGTTGTAAGTTGGATTTTATATTTATGGATGAAAGTAAGTACTTTGGCGTTGATGAACTGTTTGCAATTATCGGAGCATATTAACTGCGGATAACCAAACCAGGTGATGATGTACTCCTAAAAGAACTTGATAACTTTGTTTTCATCAGTATAGCAGAGAGGAGCTGCTTCAACCCATTTTATGAAGTAATCAGTGGCAACCAGGACAAACCTTTGGCTTCCCAATATTGGATGGAAAGGTCTAATGATGTCGATTCCCCATCATTTGAATGGCCATAGATCATTGTTGATATGAAAGTCTAAGGCTGGGCTTTTAATGTCTTGGGTGGATTTGGCATTTTTAGCATTTTCGAACGAAGTCTTCGCAGTCCTGTTTCATCTTGGGCCAATAACACCCTTGTGTAAAAGTGCATTGGGCTAACAATCTTCATGAAACATGTGCTCTACAGATACCTTTGTGAAGTTCTCAGATTTTAATTTAAGCCTATTTCTGAGAAATACATTCAATAAGTGGTCTCCCTCCTGCGAATCGATATAAGATGTAAACTTGGACAGTGAATCTGGGGCACTTGGCCAGAAGTGATCGAGCTTCTTCTTTGTTACTAGGGAGGATGTTGGAGTTGAGGTATACATAGAATAGTCTTCCCATGTCTTCAGGATCGTCGTCTTTAACAATGGTGATCTGGAGTATTGAGAGTATATCGAGGCTGGAATGCTGGATAATTTCGATTTCTAAAGATCTTTTTTTACTATTTCCTAGTATTGCAGTGATGTAAGCTAAAGCATCAGCATGTCAATTTTTCTTATCAGGGTAAGTAAGAAATTGTTGCATGTTTGAATCTCTGCATCTTTTCTTTTACCAGAGCTGCAAAATCAACCATTTTTCCCATTGTTTTGAAAGTTTTGTTATAATGATTTCCTACGAGCCAGGAGTCAACGTAGACTGCTAAATCTTCTGCTTTGAGAATAAGTACGAGATTGAGACCGTGTAAGATTCCTTCATATTCGGTCTCATTATTGGTAGCATAGAAGTTTAGTTTGATAGCATTTTTGATTCGATGATTGGAAGCCGTGACGAGGACGATGCAAATCCCCGATCCTTGTGGTCCTGCTAAACTGTCTGTAAAAACTCGCCAACCAGAGCTTTTGAACCATGCATCTGGTTCTGCTATTGAGTCATCAGCAAAGATTTCATCAAGTTTTTCCCAATCGGGGTCTTCGACGGGAAAGTCTGCCAAAAAGTCAGCCACTGTTTGTCCCTTGACAGATATTTAGGGTTTAAAGGAAATGTTGTATTATCCAAAGAAAATAGACCATTGCTAGATTCCTCAAAAAATTTCTTTTTTGGAAAGTACTAGTTTGAGGGGGTATTTAGTGATGACTTTGATGGGATGAGCTTGAAAGTAGGGACGAAGTTTTTGAGAATTGTAGACCAGAGCGAGTAACTATTTTTCTGTTATCATGTACTATTATCTGTTATCATGTACCATTTTTCCGTAGGCATAAGTGTTTTGCTAATAAAATAGATTGGTTTTTCTACTCTGCCATCTTCTCGAATAAAGATGAAACTGATTGAATTTTTGGTTGTGGATAAGTACATTGTAAGAGATTTTCCATCAATTGGAGTACTCATTATAGGAGGACGCCTCAAGTATCGTTAAAGACATTAAAAAGCCATCTCGCAGTCAGGAGTCCGCATAACTTCCTTTTGTTGTTTGTTCGTAAGAGGAATGGGGTTGCCACGAAGAAGGAGGTAAAGGAGTTTGCATCGATCAGATGACTTTGAGATGAATCTGTGAAGAGCAACAATTTTGCCTGCAAATTTTTGCACATCTTTTTTTGTTTAAGGGGATGGCATTGCCATGAGTGCTTTGATTTTTACAGGATTAATTTTTATCCCTCTTTTGCCGAATTGATGTCCTAGGAATTTACCATATGTGACTCTGAATTGACATTTCTCTGGGTTAAGTTTCATCTTGTACTTGCAAAGGATATCAAAAATGGTTAGGAGTTTGCTGGAGTAATCTTCTCTTTTCAAGCTTTTGCAGATCATATCATCGATGTAGACTTTCATAATTGTGCCGAGATGATCTTTAAACATTTTAGTCACAAGTTTCAGGTAAGTAGCGCCTATAGTTTTTTAACCGAATCACATTACCATGTAACAGTAAAGACCTCTGTCAGTGATGATGGTTATTTTATCTTGATCATCTTCGGCTAGTAGAACCTAGTTATAACCAGAGGCTACATCCATGATAGAAAGAAGTTCGCGTCCTGTGACTGAGTCAAGAAGTTACAAAATTAATGGTAGCAGTAAACTGTCCTTAGGTGTGAACTTGTTGGGTTCTGTGAAGTCAACACAAACCCTAATTTTGCAATTTATCCTTGGTACCACTACGATATTAGAGACCTACTTCAGATAATTAGCTTCCCAAATAAATCCTACCTGAAGGAGTTTATCAACTTCTTCGCTTACTGCATCGCGGAGTCGAGGGGCTAGATTCTGTCATTTTTTAATGATTGTTTTGCTGTCTAGAAGGAGGTTGAGTCAGTGGCAAGCGATTGAACGATCGATGCCAGGCATTTCTTGGAAAGTTGAGGCAAAAATGTCGATGTCCTTCTCAAGTAGTTGTATCATGGCATCTTTTTCGTAAGTTGATAATTTGGAGCCGATGAAGGTTGCGCGCCCTGGGCCATCGAGTTCAACATATTCGACTTTCTCGGTGCCATGTTGTTCAAATGTTGTTGATTCGACTTGTTGAAGTTGTTATGTTTTGAGAAGTTTGGTTGTATGAGGGCTGGCTATGGTATTTTTGCACACTCGTGCAACTTCTTGGCTACCCTTGATTTCGTAAATTCCATGATCTATTGGAAAACGCAGCGCTAGATAATAAGTAGAAGGCACTTCTTTAATTGAATGTAACCAACTTCATCCTAAAATCCCCAAATATTTGAACTCTGCATCGATGGCGAGGAATTTTATGAATGTAGTTTTGGAACCTTCTTGAACTGATAGAGTTATCTCTCCTGTAGTTGATTCCTTCAAACCATTGAAGCCCGTAATTATTGTTATCAAAGCTTTTACCGAATCAGTAAGGCCTAGGACTTCAATTGCCCTTCTGAACAATGCATCTGTGACGCTTCCAGTATCGATGAGAAGTGTATGTAAATAGTCTTGTCTGACTTTGAGCATAATGAAGTGAGGGTCATCATGAGGGTATTTGACGTGGCTTGTGTCACAATCTTCGAAGGTGATTTGGTAAGGACGCTTCGATTTACTTGTGCTGGGAATCTTTTTTGCTGATTTGTTCGAGGAGAACATTTTACACCAAGATGTAATCCGATCGTCCTGTTTTCTTTTCTTTCCTTTCTCAATCTCAATCATATATAGGTGGCGAGTATCCCCTTGGGCCTAATTTTGCTCTACTTCGTTATTCTTCGCTTCATTTTCTAGGAAATTTTGGACGTCGATGACATAAATGTGGAGTCTTCCAGCTAATAGGATACGATGAAAGATTCGTATGAGGGTGTAATAGGTACTAGTCTTATGGCTATGCACATTGTGATACTGACATAGTGGTCTGTTGGGAAGATCAGGAATTGTCTATGGTACGCGATAACACTCATCTCCCTTTATCCTCGACAAGATAGCGGAGAAAGTTGTTATCATTGGCGGCAGAGCTAGGGCAGGACTGTCTGGTTTGCCGTCCCTTCTTCTATTGTTGTCGATGTTTCTGTCGCGTTGTTTGGGCACTTCAGTAGTGACTGTTCATTGAGATGGGTTCGAAGATGTTTCTCGAGAATGGATTACAGATGAGATTTTCATCTTATCTTTCTTTGATTGCTTCAGTTTGATGTAGTTATTAAATACATCAATCATCTCAGTGACAGTACGTGGCTTGTGTAGAGTAAGTTCTTCTCGAACTTTTGAGTCAATGTATAGGGCGGAGGTGAATGCTGGAACATCAATTTTAGGGTCTGAGTTCCTTATTTTCCTGGTTTCCTGTAGGAAGTGCTTATAAAAGTTTGCCATGGTCTCTTTCACGCCTTGCTAGAAGTAAACAAAGAGTTGACAGTGATCTCTCGCTCTCTGGCATGAGCGTAGTTGGCTTCAAAAAGATGTTGCAACTAGCTGAACGTGGTGATGGAGGCCTCTTGAATAGTATGGAACCAATGAAGCGGTTCCTCTTTCAGGCTCATGTTGAAGAGTCTACATAACATGTGGTCGAGTTTTAAATATAACCCGACTGCGGCTTTGAAGTGTCAAACATGTGTAAGCGGGTCAGTCAGGCCTGCATACTGAATAAATTTGGGCATATAGAATGTGTTCAGAATGGGCATAACTTTGAGATGAGGGGAAATGGAGTTTGTCTCGATTCTATCAGGTGCGGATCATCGGCCTAGAATGTCAGAATTTATGGCCTGGATCCTGTTGTTGAGGTCGTCCATGGTGACAAATTTTTGCAGGAAAAGTGGTAAGGCTGCAATCTGAGGAAAAAAATCCCCCTATCCTAATGGTCCCAACCGATCCCTTATCGGTCTTCTTTCTGGAGGGGGAGTTTGATGTCGAGTACGTCGGCTTCCTTGAGTTATCGATGTTGAGGATGTTAAACCAAAATGTCGAGAGGCTCTGCTTGGGTTTCTGGATCTGGATCGAGAAACATGGAGCTCATTTTCCCTTGGTGGATCATCACGTTGAATTGCTCTTGATCTATGCTCACTTTGAGCGAGTGGAGGGTATGTTTGACCACTGGTAAGTCGATCCTACATTCTCCTCAGTCGTTCCATTTAATTTTGATGTGTTTGAATCTGTTGATTTAAGGCTTTTTGTCGTTTGTCTCTCTCCATTTGAAGAGCTTGAGCGTGGACACGCTGATCTTCCATTCTTTGGGCTTTTTGTGCGGCCATTTGTTGTTGTAGCTCTAGTACGGCACCGTAGAGATCAACAGTTTCTGGTATTTCCTGATCTCAGACAGTACTGGAATGGCTTCTCAGGTTTATGTTTGTCATCAGACGGTGTTTAGATCAGTGATGGTAAAAAAAGTGTTGTAATTTCCCACAGACAGCGTCAATTGTAGTGGCGTGTTTTTTGGAAGGAGAATCTTCGCCAATACCTATTCGTAAAGAGACTATAATGAAACTAGATAAACAGGATTTTATGTGGAAAACTCAGTAAAGGCTGAGAAAAGCCACGACCTCGAGGAGGATTTTTATGTAAAATCCAGTAAGATGCTAGTTATTATACGTTTTGGAGTGATGTTGTGTTTTAGAAGTAAGAATAGTAAAAGATTGCCCTTTTTTAGAATCTATTGTCTGCCTGTATTTATAGTCATACATGCAGTTTTAAAAAAAGAAAGAAATAGTCTCCTAGTCCGGGGGAGTAGGTGAACTTTACGAATTTCTAGCAGTTCTTTCTTGACCAGGCTTTGACGGCTACTTTTGGCAAGTCGAGGACTTATAGTAACTTCTCGAATGATGGCCTTCGATCATATGTGGTTATCTTTGACTACACTCTACTGGCTTACTCTTGTTGAATCTAGGGAATATGCTACTACAGTTTTGTTTATAGAAGTACTTGTATGATATATTAGAAAAATACTATAATGTAAGGCAACCAAACACAAGTATTTCATTGCTATAAGATTGACATACAAAAATGTTAGATATAGAAGAGTACTATATAAAATAGTAGAAAGTACTCTGATGTAGGGCGATCAAACATAAATATTTGATTGATGTAAGACCGACGTATAAGATGATAGATATATTAGAAAAGTACACTGTGATAGATTATTATCTGTGATATAACTTTAATCTCTCCGTATTCTAAGGATTAGGGACTCGATCTCCATGTTCTGTGGCGAGGTTATAAGAGCTAAGTCCACTTTTTCCAACAACGATAAAAGGTCCTTCCTAATTTTTTGCGAGTTTCCCAGTATTGAGTTCCTTTATGTACTTTGGTAGCTCTTGTAGGACGAGATCTTTAATTTCAAACTCTCTATGAAAAACTCATTTTTTATATGATCTTGTTAAAGTCTGATGGTATCTTCCCAAGTTCATGACTCATCTATCTCTTATTTCTTCGATCCAATTCATGTTACATGCCAACTTGAACTCGTTTTCTTCATCTGTCTTGGTATGGTCACGTAATGGATGATGATATTGAGTGAGGATGATTGCTTCTGTATTATATGCCAACAAGAATGGTGTACAACCAGTCGATACCCGAGGTGTTGTTCGATACGCCCATAACACATGCGGTAATTATTGCACCCAATTACCCTTCTTCTCTATCAAGCACTTTTTGATTCCGTCGATGGTTATTCATTTGGTGATTTCAACCTGACCATTTCCTTGAGGGTAATACGGATTTAAGGGAGAGTGGATGATGTTAAGCTGGTTGAGGAACTTAATGACCTTGGAGCCAATAAACTGAGATTCATTGTCGATTCTGATGAGGTGGGGGTAGTCAAACAGTATTATAATGGTTTCCCATATAAACTTAATGACTTTTTCATCTCGTGTTCGATACAAAGGAACTGTTTTTACCCATTTGGTGAAGTAGCCCGCTGCTACTAGGAAGTGCTTCCTTTTACCTATTGCAATTAGGAATTCTCCCCCGAGGTCGAGGGCCCATCTTCTGAATTGCTAGACGGCTTTGCTTGAATGGAGGTCCAAGACTAGAGCTCGATTTTGGGGTCCACGTTGTTGGCAGACATCACACTTGCTTGCATATTAGATGGCTTGAGCTTTCATTTTAGGCCAAAAGACTCCTTGAGTAAGAGCTCGGTTAGCTAAAGATTGTCCTATTGTATGGGATTCACAAGTGCCTTCATGAAGTTCATGCAGGAAGTAGTGGGCCTCTTTATCAGATAAGCATTTGAGATAGGGTCCTATTACTAAATTTTTATAAAGGAAGTTATCGGCAATGGCATATCGCTTAGCATTGTTCAGCAAACATCTTTTTTCAGTAGGATCTTTGGAGAGTGCACCATAAAACTCGCTTTTGGGACCGATGTATGTGAGGAAATGTTGTCTCCAATTGTCTTCGTCCTCTTTACCGCCCCCGGTATTAATAGAATTTAGGTTAATAATGTTAATGTTGGGGGTGGATATTACTTTGATCTTCAAATATCGAGCTTCTATTGCGATGACTCCCGCAAGATAGGTAAGTGAATCAGAATATCTATTTTCTCAGCGAGGCAAATATTCGACGGTAGCCTTCTTGAATCTGCTCATTCTGTCAACTACTGTTGTGGTGTAATCAATCATTTTTCCATTTTTCTGATTGTATAATTGTTTACTATGAGTAAAGATTTTGTGTATACATATAACTTAGGGACTCCTATCTCAAGAGCCATATCTAGACCATGGATTTGTGCCTCATACTCGGCCTCATTGTTGGTGGCTTTGAAATTGAGTCGGATTACTTTCTCAATTTTGTCATTGAAAGGAGTGATAAGAACGATCCTGATGCCTGACCCAGAAGGCCAAATAGAACTGTCAGTTAGAAGGCGTCAACTAGTTTTAGATACCCAATCTAATTTTTCTTTGAATTGTTCCTCATTTATGTCAGTACGATCTTCTTCCCAGTCAGGATCATCTACTGGAAAGTCTGTAAGGAAATCTGCTAGTGCTTGCCCCTTTTCAGAAAGTCGTGGTTCGAAACGTATATCGTGTTCCCCAAGAGTAATCGACCATTACTGGACTCGTCTCGATTTCTCTCGTTTGGACAAGATTTCGCGTAAAGGATAATTTGTCTTCACTCAAACTAAGTGAGCTTGGAAATATTGTTTTAGCTTCTACAATGTGTAGACAATAGCTAAATGCAGTTTCTCAATCTTAGTATACCGTGTTTCAACTGGAGTGAGAGTCTTGCTGATGTAGGTTTTTCCATTTTTTTATTAAGTCGAATGAGAACTAAGCTCAGTGATTCATCAGTAACGGCAAGATATATGGTGAGCCCTTCTCCTTCCTTGGGTGTACTCATTATTGGTGGCTTTTCCAAATAATATTTTAGTCTTTAAAGCGCTGCTTCACATTTTGTAGTCCACTCGATCTCAAGATCTTTTTTAGGTTTCTTTTTCTTTATCCCTGCGCACAGTAGGTCGAATAACCATAAACACCGGTATTAGGACTTGGAGACAAAATGATTAATTGTTGTTATCTTGCCAACTAACTTCTGTACATCTTTCTTTGTCTTTCAAGAAGGCATAGATAATAATGTACGAATACGATCTAGGTCAGCCTAGATACCTCACTTGCAGATCTAATGTTCCAAGAACTTGCCTGATTGGACTCCAAATTGACACTTGTCAGGATTCAATCTCATTTTGTAAGACCGAAGAATTTCGAAGGTCATGTATAAATCTGCGAGATGGCTCTGCCTTTGAGACTTTTACACAGCATATCATCAATGTAAACTTCCATTAATTTCCCAGGATGGTCTTTGAACATCTGTGTCATCAATCTTTGGTAAGTGGCTCCTGTATTCTTGAGGTCAAAGCCATAACCTTGTAACAATACAAACCATACTCTGTGATGAAAGCTATTTTTTCTTGATCTTCAGGTAATAGAGTTATTTGGTTGTACCCTAATGTGGCGTCATTCATAAATAAGAGCTCGTATCCCGCAGTATAATCGAGCAGATGGTTTATGATAGGAAGTGGAAAGCTATCCTTCAGAGTATGTTTGTTGAGGTCCATAAAATCTATGCATACTCTGATCTTGCCATTTTACTTCAGTGCTACTATAATGTTCAGGATCCATTCCGGGTAGTTGGCTTTTTGGATAAAACTAACTTCAATGAGTTTATCGATCTCTTTATTGACTTCTTCTTGGAGCCTTGGTGCTAAAGTTCTCTATTTCTGTTTGACCGCCTCAACTTTATCTTTTAAACTAAGCTTATTGCAAGCCAAATTTAGATCAATGCCTGGCATTTTATGAAACGTCCACGCGAAGACATCACTATTGTCATTGAGAAACTGGATAAAACTATTGTGCTCTGCCGTGGGTAAAAGAGATCCAATGTAGATGTTCCTTTTATCTCCTCTGATTTTGGCGTATTCTATATTTTTTGTGCCTGACAGCTTGTTTTCTCTAAAGTTCTCTGTAATGTTCTCTGTGGTTTTCTATAATTGTTATGCGAGCTATGGTATTGATGGTTCTGTCACAGTGGTAACAAAATTTTTATAAGCACGAGCTAACTTCTAACTGTCTTTGATCTCGTAAATGTCATCATTCCAATCGAATCATAGGGCCAAATAATAGGCTAATGGGATAGCTAGTATGTTATGTAGCCAGCAGCGTCCTATGATCCCCAGATAACGTGACCATGTATTGATAACGCAGAATACTACATCAATTATTGTTGGTCCAACTATAATAGTAAGTATGATCTTTCCTATACATTCTTCCTTAGAGCCGTTAAATCCACTGATATCGACATCACTAGGTTGAACTTTGTCGGCCAGTCCTATCTGATCAATCGTGCCTTAGAAAAGTAGTTCGATGCTACTACCAGTATCCACCATCATTGTATATAGTATGACATTTCACATTTTCAGCATTATCACGAGGGTATTATGATGAGGAAAATTGACATGGTGAACATCGCAATCTTTGAAGGAGATCCCTGTGCGTTGAGAACTAGATGTAGGGAGTAACCGGGCTTCATTATCGACATGAATAAATTAAAACACTAGCCGAGACGTTGCTTTTTGCATCTGATCGACCTGTTAAAGGTATGATTTCGATAAAGTGGCTGAGGGAGATATGGTATAAATGTTTCTCCTCTACCGCTTCTTCAACCTGTACAATCTCAGTAATATGTTTGTAACTCCCATTTGTGTAACTTTCAATGTCCACTATGCACCCATGCATTCGTCCATCTGCAAACATATACTCCAATAGTCGTTGTAAAGCAAAGTAATGTTCTGTGTTGTGATGTCGAACTTTATGGTATATGCAATAGAGTTTGTTCTCAATGGGTTGCAAATATTGGGCATTGCAGAAAAACTTATCCTTTTAAAGTGTAGGATATATGCTGGCAATCATCTTGGGGAAGAACTTCATCTTTGGAAGACAGGGCTTAGGCATATTACCACATCTCCGAGTTCAATCGCTATTAGATTTGGTCCACTTCTTGTCTCCTCTGTGATCAACAGTACAGTTGAACTCTTACTCTATGGATTGATCTCTTTCTGTCAAGGTTGATTTCTGAGTTTTCTGTCTGTCGGATACTATCCTTTTGAGATTAATGTAACCGTTGACCTTCTCGATCATGTCTTCCAAAGTCATATGCTTGTATAGAATCAGGTACTCCTCCGCCCTTCCATCCACTAGTAAAGCATTGGTGAAGATCGAAATACTAATTTTCTGATCGAGTCGGTCTATCTTTCTGGCCAACTCTAAAAATTTCTTAGTAAATGTTTTAAGCTTTTCTCCTGGTACCTGTTTAAGGTTG
Organism: Kingdonia uniflora; assembly: GCA_014058105.1. Lineage (NCBI taxonomy): Eukaryota > Viridiplantae > Streptophyta > Magnoliopsida > Ranunculales > Circaeasteraceae > Kingdonia > Kingdonia uniflora. Next base: position 1,430,968 of record JACGCM010000445.1, read on the forward strand.
AACAGAGAATATAGATTCTTCTCATTGTCTCTATTGCACGAGTAGTTCTTGACGAAGAGTTCTCGTAATTGTTTGAAAGTTGTGATGGACCCTTCTGGTAGTGAGTGGAACCATTGTAAAGGCTCACCTTGCAGGCTGGAAGGAAAGAGCCAGCATAAAATGTGGTTGGATGTAGAATATAAGCATAAAGCATCCAAGAATTCTTAAACGTGCTCCACTGGATGATTTCCCCTGTATTTTCAGATTTTCGGGGTGTGGAAACCATTGGGAACTTTGTCATCCAATAGTTCCCGAGCAATCAGGATTTTCTATAGTCTCTTGTGTATGTTTTTAGTGGTTTAAGCTTGGGCATCGAACAGTTCTTTGATACGCTTTTCAACATGTTCCTGAGTCACGTACTGACAAGTTGTGGTGGATCAGTCATGGGACACGCCCTTCACGATGATTGTAGTCGCCATTTCCTTCACTTAGTCGATCACATGTCGAAAGACGAACTCTTTCCCGCGATGGATCTTCTGCTTGTCTGACTCCAGCAAGACCTCTATCAACTTCTTGGTGGACTTCCTATACCAAAGATGGCTTGTCCCCAGGTTGTTTATGATTAGATCGAGCATCACCTCCCAAATTGTTGGCGTGAGATCATATTCTGTCTAGAATAGAAACTCGCAAAGCAGCTGGCAATACACCTTTGTTCTTATGGGCTGCAATCTGTTGACCCTGCAGAACCTTCAACGTGTCTTGTACATCTTCCAGGTATTATTCTAGTATGATTTACCTTTTTATTTTGGAGTGTAGAGTGGCCCATAATTCTGCTAGTACGGCATTTCCTTCTCCTGGAGTAATTGGCATATTCTGATCTAGAAGCGTCATTTTGTAGAAAGATAATAAGTTGTTTCTGAGAAAATGGAATTGAGAATTTCATTCCCACAGACGGCGCCAAATGTAATAGCCTAATTTTGTATCTCAAACTTAGTTTTTACACCAAGGATAATCAGAGTGTTTAGATGAATAATAAACGAATTCTATCACAAATTTTAGCTTGGTAAACCTTTGAATAAGTTAAAAACCATGACCTCTCTTGAGGATTTTAAAAAGAAAGATGTTATTGATAGATTCTAGCTATTACAAAGGATACTATGAGTATTTTGTATAGAGTATTAGAGTCAGTATTCATCCGTCCTTCATCTAGAATTCTCTGGTCCTATTTATAGGTCTTATAATATGACTGTTTGACCACCATTATTCTCTTTAATAATGGACCTTACAATATATATGTATATTTGCAAGTCATTGAACTGATTGTATAACAGTTTGATCTTGCTATTTTGTAATGGCTATATTGACGACTGTGCGCTTGTTGACTCGAATTGTTGATGTAGAGGTAGAAAATTATGAATACAACTCTGTATCTGTAATGTGTCATAAATTGCGCCACGTGTATGTTGATAAGATCGAGTGGTCATATGATGGTCGAAGATGGAGCTTGAGTTTGAGATACGTAATAAGCCACTGCAATAGAGGCTACATCTCTTCTAGATTTCAAGTTAGGTTTCTACAAACCTTGTAGGTTCCTTTTATAACCAAAGAAAACCTAAGACCTATTCATCCATGAATTAGGAGTTTCTAATACTTATCCTACTTGAAATAGAAGTAGTCCAAAATAAGAAGGCACTCCTAATAGGGGCCAAAAATGTCCAAAAGACAGTTCTAATTCGAATACAACTCGAACTCAAATTCGGTGCCCGAATCTGCCTCGAGTTCCGTACAAGTAGACTAAACTGATTATAACTTCTGATCTAATGGTCTAATTTCTTATCCGTTATTTGACCTGGCTTTCTATCGACGATACCTACAACTTTCGTTCTTTAACATTTTGCATCGGACCAACGCCCTGATCACCATAATCAGATCTTTCCATTTTTAATCCATTTTCTTTTATTTTGAGCTGCAAATACTAACAAAGGGCACCTTTGCTTGCCCTATGCCGGCACTAGGTTGAATGAGAGAAAAGGAATCTCAGTACCAGACTTTTTTAATAGCATCTCCAGCAGAGCGGTATACTGTTCCGGTTTACCATAATGGTATTCCAGAATAGCATACTGTTTTGGTCCAACAACAAATTACGTTTTTCTTATTGGGCACTTAACGGTTCAGCGCCTAACAATAAAAAATCTGAATCATATGTTTTTTTCTTGGGCGCTTAACGGCTCAGCGCCTAATACTAAAAAGGCAAATCATATGTTTTTTCCTTGGGCACTGAACGGTTTAGCGCCTAGGTCTGGTTTACATTTCATTCGAGCTTTACTTCCCTTTTTCCTTTCTTTCATTCATACTTCACTTCCCTTTCCCTTTTCTTTCATTAACACTTCACCTATCATTTCATACAACCCATAATCAAGCAAACGGAGAGAGTCTTACAAAATTATAATCACACCGACGCAAAAATAAATGGAAGATTTTAACCACACACCCCGACGCCAAAATTACAAGGCGGCAACGAAGAGATGTATGAAAGATTCCAGACCCGCACAACCACTTCCACCCCTTGATATTCATCTTAATAGCATGCGGAGTGTGGGTGTGTTGTCGGAGGGTAAAACTCGCATATCGAAGAAAGTTGCGACAATCACGGTGAGAAAAAAACTAAAATTTCGTAAAAAAAAATTCCTTTAGCCATATGTGTTTGATGAAATGTCTTAAAGAAATGTGTTTAATGAAATGTCATATTGGTGATGATGTAGAGGGAAGCTCTTAACTTTTGTGGTGGGATGCTTATGATTGTGAAGGCTTACGATAAGTTGCATAAAGAGCAAAAGGTTTGGCTATCGAATTCCCCATTTGAAAAATTTTCAAATGTTGTATAAGAAAAATTGGTAGATATTGGGCGCTCGGAAAAAGAGATAGAACTTTAGCTCAAGGTCTCTCAGAGATGTGGTGGCCAACCACCTACACGTTCTACTTAGTGGACACAGAGATTGGCTTTACCCCGTTAGACTTTTATATGATAACGGGGATAGCTATCGAGGATCCCAGAAAGTGGCCATTGCCGTTCAATTTTGAGTATGAAAAGGCGAGAATGTTTGGTCAATTTTTTCCCACTCTAAGGGAAAATGATGTCCATTTGGGGGCTATAAAAATAAGTTGGATAGTGGTTTATTGAGGCGAATAAAAATGATCCCATGACACGGCCTTTATCGACCCGGGCTTTCATATTTTTTGTAATGGCCGAACTCTTCTTCCCCAGTAGTAAAAGTATGATTAGGTTTGGTTATTTGGCTGCGATTGCCAACCTAGATAGATTGGATGATTATGATTGGGGCTCTGCCATTTTGGGGGCTTTATACACGGCCCTTAACGCTTACTCTTTAGGCGTGAAGAGTTTGTGTTGATGGGGGAGTTTGCTTGAATATTGTTACTATGAATATTCAACAAATCTCCACCCAATACTTCAAGATGAGGCAATCAATGACGCGCACCTCTATTTTCCAAGATTAAATCGATGGACGGGGGTAAATTTGATGAAATAAGTTAATAGGGGGATGTACAACAACGTGAGATTGCTAGGGTTCATATTGAGATGCGGAGGTTAGTCAATCTCATGTATCCATGGGACTCATATTTAGAGATGCAACATGATTTAGAGGGTTACGAGGACACGCCCTTAGCAGTTGTACGATGGTTTTCACGAAAAAGAGAACCTCTCTATGTTTCTAGCCTTCCGTATGCCTGGTATCTGGGGGAGCGGTATTCTTTCTTCAGGTATTTGGGGTCGCACGTGTTCAAGCAGACCGTTTACACGCTCAAGATATGTTTGAGGATCTTCGATTACTTGGGGATCGTTATGTAGTCTAACTTAGAGGTCAGGGATGGGTAGATGGTGAGTAGTTTCTCATAGATCACATCAGCTATGATCTATATTGGGCTAGGGTTTCCATACCATATATTTTACCAGTCTACTTACGGACGATCAACCCTGATGTGATCAGTCCAAGTGCGGTTAGAGATTGGATTATTCCTCCGAGTTTTGCGCATTCCATGCCACAGGAGACACAGTTCGCACAGCAGGACATGGATACAAGTGTTGATCCCGGATGGCGGTTTAGAGTTGCTGATATTTATGGCATTGATAGGTTGTTTGACGTACCTCACCTTAGCGACCTCCCCGGGGTACCATCTGTTGGTTTATATCATGATACAGGGGTAAATGATTAATTTGATATTGTAACATTTTGATATCATTTTATTTAGATATATAAATTTTGATTATGATACCTTTTATTATTGCAATATACGTAGTATCTAGATGAGTCTAGACGTATGTATGTCGGTGGCCAGCAGATTGCGTATGATTGGACGGCTTCAATGTACGACCATTATACTAGTGTGATCAGTAAGAGAGAAGAGATGATCAGAGAGAGAGATGCCCAGATACAGGAGCTTTATGATCAAAATCAGGAGCAAGAACAATCCATTGCAGAGTTGCGGGAACAGCTTGATCGATACAACTTAATTTGTTATTTATCGTTATGTTCATCTTTTAGACTACTAATTTTGGACTATGTCGTTATGTTTTAATTTTAGACTTCGGGCTTTATACATTTGAAGTATGCTGTTATGTTTTAATTTTGACTTATGTTGTTATATTTTAATGTTTGACTTGTTTGTTTTATATTTAAATAATGTCGCTATGCCTTTATTTTGGATTATACCGTCATGTTGTTAATTTGGAATACTATGTATGACACCTTTATATATTTCCCTTAAATGTTCCACCTTGGTATTTCCCGCTCAAATATTCTGTATTTATTTATCGCTCAAATTTCTCGCCTTTATTTCCTGCTCAAATCTCCCACCTTTATTTCTCACTCAAATTTCCCGCCTTTATTTCTCTTATATATATCTTATCAACCACATACATTTTTACACATTCAAACACCTATCTCTATCTTTATTTCCAAGTTCTCAAGCAACATGTTCCCAACTAATAGCCCCTCACAAATTATTTGGCTAGTTCCTCCGACAAAGATGATGTGTTATTGGAAGAGTACGTGTAGTGTCAAAGCTCTCATTTAAATTTATTGTTAACATATGAAGCTTTCAAATCTAGGTTACACGGGAAGGTTCGGGGATTAATGATGGGTCGAAAATACGTCAATCGCAAGCACAAAATCTTTAATCTACTTTTGTAAGATGATTACTTCGACGAGGTAAATCCGACTTTCGATGCGGGTTTTTATCGGTGAAGATTTTAAATGTCGCGTGATCTATTTCTACACATTCTTCAAGGTATTTCCTAGTACGACTATTATTTTGTATACACGCCTAATGCGTCAAACACATAAGGATTAACGGGTCATCAAAAAATGACGTCCGTATTTTGTATGCTTGCATATGGCACGCCCGGTGATTCGACAGACGAGTATTGTCGGACGGCTGAGAGTACGGCTTTGGAAGCATTGGATAAATTTCTTAAAGCGGTGATTCATTTATATCGAGATGAGTACTTACGATCTCCTACTCTGGCCAACGTAGCAAGGTTGCTCAAAGAAAATGAGGCCAGAGGTTTCCCGGGAATGTTGGGGAGCATCGATTGTATGCATTGGGGTTGGAAGAATTACCCTAAGGCGTACTAAGGAGCTTTTAATGGGATGAGTAAAAAGCCAAGAATCATACTTGAAGCGGTGGGTTCGTATGATTTGTAGATTTGGCAAGTATTTTTTGGCATGCCGGGGTTGAACAACAACATCAATGTTGTTGAACGTAGCAAATTATTTAACAACATAGCAATGGGAAATACCCCTCCCGTAAATTACAAAGAAAAAGGTCACGACTGCGATATTGGTTACTATCTTGCGGACGGTATTTACCCGAAGTGGAGAACATTTGTAAAGACAATTCCAATGTCAATCACGGCAATTGAAAAAAAAATTGCAGCTATGCAAGAAGGGGTTAGGAAGGATGTGGAGCGTGCTTTTGGTGTCTTACAAGCTCGGTTTGCAATTGTTCGAAATCCCACACGGTTTTCAAAGCCCGAAACATTAAATTTAATTATGTACAAGTGCATTATTTTGCATAATATGATTACCGATGATGAGCGTGATTGGGCGACACATTATTATAAGTATGATAAAGAGAAAGACCCATTCAAGTATTCACCAAAGATTTTTCGTGGTATTTCTACGAACGACGACTTCGATAAATATCTTAAGGAACATTTGAAGTACCGAAATGAAAACAAACAATTTGAACTCCAAGCCGATCTCGTGGAGCATTGTTAGAAATTTGTCGGACGTAATGTTTGAGTTATAATTTCAATTTCAATAATTTGTACTTATAGTTTTTTTTTCATGTCTACGTACGTTATTTCAATTTAACTAATATTCTAAACTTTATAAGTTGTAATTCATTCCAAACTAAAAATATTGCAATGCATTTCAAAATAATCGACATATTTATTGAAAAACACAATTAGAATTTAAACTACATCTTTTGATGATACATATTATCACTACCATCGCTAGTACTCAACGAAACCATGGCATTATGTTTTGCCATCATCTTTACGATCACTGCGTTCTTTAACATTTGCCAACACATGGCGGTATCTCTATCCATTCTACTCAAATCCTTTTCCATAATCTCCATGTCTCGAATTTGTTGTTCCCTTTCTTCCTTTTTTCGGTATAGCTCGAGATTTTCCACCGTCATGGCCTTCTTTGTTTCCCTTTCTTCTTGCCTTAGCTTGAAATTATTTCCAACCATCTCCGTTATAACCTTATGGGCCTTGATCGCCTTTTTAAACTTTATCAAAAGGTTATTTTGCCTTTTTTTCCCCGTTGGCCTATTCATTAATCCCGGAGATGAATAAACCGGGTTCGTCACTTCTTCATCATCGTCAACTAAGTTATTAGCGTTCGAACCCATTGAAACCCTTGGACTTGCAATTGAAGGCATTTTTTGTGCCTTAGAGCCAAACTTAGAGCTGCCGCCAACTTGCATTTCATGGACGCTTTTATGGATGATCTTCGGATTCCATCTTGGATGTTTATTCATAATATGCCAAATATGTTTAAAACCAAACTTGTGTGGTTTTCGATTGTTCTCGGTTTGAAACATTTTCTCAAACATAGTATCTGCACGGTCATACTACGTAAAAAGAAAAAATAAATTAAACACTTAAAGAAATAAATTAATATACGAAATTGAAACGTACCTCGTGATGTTCATTTCCAATCCCGCTATAGTTTGCCTCGCGAACTTTGTTAACGCAAGATACAAAAAAAACGGTTTGCCGTTGGATTTTCCTCCAACGTTGTTTCAAGGCGGCTCTTTTACGGGTTTTCACACCACGTGTTTCTTCATAGTCATTTACTATTTTCCCCCAAAACTTGGATTCATCTAGTTGGTTACTGTTTCGAGAATATTGCAAGTGTGCTACCCAATATTTGGTAAGTATTTGATCCTCAAGGTCGGTCCAGCAACTATTATTACTTTTCTTTTCGTTGGCAAGCACGTTGGGTGGTGCGGAAAAGGAATGCGGGGGCATGGAGTAGTTTGGTGATTCCGGTAGTTGCGTTGATGGAACATATTGAGAGTATGAATTTTGGGAAAATTTGTTATCTATTTGAAGTTAATAGAGCTTGAGAAGGTAGAGAGTTGCTAGAGCTTGAGATGAGATAGTAGAGAATTTAATAAACTACTATTATTTGTTGAAGAGATTTGGGTTAAATTTAAAAAACTAGCCGTTTGGAGAAGTGAGTTGGGATTACAGAGGGTAGGCGCTTACCGGTTCAGCCCCTAGAGTTCAGGAAAAAAAAACCTACGCGCGTTAAACGGTTCAACGCCTATACAGCTGTATTAAAAAAGTTCTTGGGCACTAAACGGTTCAGCGTCTATACGGTATGCACATACTCCTCCCCAAGTTCAGATTTTGCATACTTTGGAGGGGTATGGGGGTGAGTATGTTGAACACCATACCAGTATGGGAAAACCTTAACAACATACTGATCTGTTAGAGCATCTCCAACAGAGGAATATGGTGTTATGTTTTTAGCATATTTTGGCCAAAAATTACTCTAACAGGCGCATGCGGTTCAGTATACTCGCCTCCATACCCCTCCAAAGTATACGATTCCTAAACTTGGCGAGGAGTATCTGCATACTGCCTAGGTGTTGAACCATTTAGCGCTCATAAATTTTTTTCCGAACTCTAGGCGCTGAACGGAAAAGCGCCTTCTCTCCAACGACTAGTTTTTTTTTCAAACTATAAGCGCTGAACGGAAGAGCGCGTACACTCTGGAATCCTCACCCCGTCTCTCCAATGGCTAGTATGTTTATTTCACCCAAATTCTTCAAAAAAAATGGGTAGTTTTATTAAGTAAAATTCATCCATTTCAATCTTTCAACTCTCTAGTTTTCTCAAGTCAAATTCACCCATTTCGATCTAACAACTCTCTAGCATCTCAAGCTCCATCAACTTTAAATGGATAACGAATTTTCTCAATACTCTCAATACGTTCCATCAACGGAACTTCCAGAATCACCGAACTACTCCATGCCCCCACATTCCTTTTCCGTGCCACCCAACCCCAATGTCAATGAAAAGAAAAGTGATAATAGTTGTTGGACCGACCTTGAAGATCAAACTCTTGCCAAATATTGGGTAGCACACTCGCAAGACGCTCAAAATGGTAACCAAATAGATGAATCTAAATTTTGGGGGAAAATAACAAATGGCTATGAAGGAACAAGTGGCGTGAAAACCCGTACAAGAGCCGCCTTGAAACAACGTTGGGGGAAAATCCAACAGCAAACCGCTTTTTTTGTATCTTGCGTTTTCAAAGTTTGTGAGGCGAACCATAGCGAGATTGGAAATGAACACCACGAGGTACATTTCAATTTATATGATATGTTTGTTTAAATTTAGTACATTACTTTATTTTGTCAAGTGTCAAATTTTTTGATATTTGTACGTAGTATGACCGTGCGGATACTATGTTTGAGAAAACGTTTAAAGCTGAAAACAATCGAAAACCACACAAGTTTGGTTTGAAATATATTTGGCATATTATGAAAAAACATCCAAGATGGAATCCGGAGATCGTCCATAGAAGCGTCCATGAAATACAAGTTGGCGGCGTATCAACTCCGGCTCTAAGGCGCAAAAAATGTCTTCAAATATAAGTCCAAGGGTTTCAATGGGTTCGGACCCCGATTACTTAGTTGACGATGACGAAGAAGTGACGGACCCGGGGTTAATGAATAGGCCAACATGAGGAAAAAAGGAAAAAAGGCAAAATAACCTTTTGGCAAAGTTTAAAAAGGCGATTAAGGCCCATGAGAGTATAACGGAGATGATTGGAAATAATGTCAAGCTAAGGCAAGAAGAAAGGGAAATAAAGAAGGCCATGGCGGCAGAATATCTCGAGCTATATCGGAAAAAGCAAGAAAGGGAAGAACAAATTCGAGACATGGAGATTATGGAAAAGAATTTGTATGGAATGGATAGAGATACTGCCATGTGTTGGCAAATGTTGAAGAATGAAGTGGTGAAAAAGATGATGGCAAAACATAACGCCACGAGTTCGTCAAATACTAGTGATGGTATTGATGTAGTTTAAATTCTAATGGGCATTGATCATTTTGAAATGCATTGTAATGTTTTTAGTTTGGAATGAATTACAACTTAGTAAAAATTTGAAATGATGTAGTTTAAATTCTAATGGGCATTTATCATTTTGAAATATTTTTAGTTTGGAATATTAGTGAAAATGAAATAACATACGTAGGCATGAAAAGAAACTACAAGTTCAAATTATTGAAATTGAAATAACAACTCAAACATTACGTCCGGCAAATTTCCAACAATGCTCCACAAGATTGGCTTGGAGTTCGAAATGTTTGTTTTCATTTCGGTACTTCAAATGTTCCCCAAGATATTTATCAAAGTCGTTATCCGTAGAAATACCTTGAGAAATCTTTGGTAGATGCTTGAATGGGTTCTTCGCTCTATCATACTTGTAATCGAGTGTCGCCCAATCACGTTCATCGTCGGTAATCATATTATGCAAAATAATGCACGTGTACATAATCAAATTTAATGTTTTGGGCTTCTAAAACCGTGCCGGATTCCGAACAATTGCAAAACGAGATTGTAAAACACCAAAAGCTCGCTCCACATCCTTCCTAGCCCCTTCTTGCATAGCCGCAAAAAAACAAATTATTGCCGTGATTGGCATTGGAATTGTCTTTACAAATGTTCTCCACTTCGGGTAAATACCATCAGCAAGATAATAACTAATATCGTAGTCGTGACTTTCAACTTTATAATTTACGGGAGGGGTATTTCCCATTGCTAGGTTGTTGAACAATTTGCTATGTTCAACAACATTGATGTCGTTGTTCGACCCCGGCATGCCGAAGAATGCATGCCAAATTCACAAATCATACGAAGCCACCGCTACAAGTATGATTGTCAGTTTTTTACTTTTCCCATTAAAAGCCCCTTGGTACGCCTTAGGGAAATTCTTCCAACCCCAATGCATACAGTCGATGCTCCCCAACATTGTCGAGAAACCCCTCGCCTCATTTTCTTTGAGCAACCTTGCTACATCGGCCGGAGTAGGAGATCGCAAGTACTCATCTCGATATAAATGAATCACCGCTTTACAAAATTTATCCAACGCTTCCATGGCCGTACTCTCCGCCGTCCGAATACTCGTCTGTCAAATCACGGGGTGTACCATATGCAAGCATACGAAGTATGGACGTCATTTTTTGATGACCCGTTAATCCTAGTGTGTTTGAGGCATTAGGCTTGTATACGAAATAAGAGTCGTACTCGGAAATACCTTGAAGAATGCGTAGAAATTGATCACGCGACATTCGAAATCTTCGCCGAAAATAGTACGCATCGTAAGTCGGTTTTACTTCGGCGAAGTTATCATCCAACAAAATTTGATTGAAGATTTTGTGCTTGCGATTGACGTATTTCTAACCCATCAGCGATCCCCCGACCTTTCCGAGTAAATCAGAATTGAAAGCTTCATATGATAACATCAAATTTAAATGAGAGCTTTGACACAACGCGTACTCTTCCAATAACTCATCATCTTCGTCGGAGGAACTAGCCAAATAATTTATGAGGGGACTATTAGTTGGGAACATGTTGCTTGAGAACTTGGAAATAAAGATGGAGATAGTTGCTTGAATGTGTAAAAATGAATGTGCTTGGTGACATATATATAAGAGAAATAAAGGCGGGAGATTTGAGCGGGAAATAAAGGCGGGAGAATTAAGTGGGAAATAAAGGTGAGAGAATTAAGTGGAAAATACCAAGGCGGAAGACCTAAGGGAAATAAAGGCAGAATACATAACGACATAAGTCAAACATTAAAAACTAACGACATAATCCAAAATTAAAACATAACGTCATATCCAAAATTAAAACATAACGGCATATCCAAAATTAAAACATAACGACATATCCAAAATTAAAACATTACAAATTATCATAAATGGTATCGATGAAGCTGCTCCTGCAACTCTGCAATGGATTGTTCCAACTCATGATTTTGATCATAAAGCTCTTGTATTTGGGCATCTCTCTCTCTTTGATTGTGTCGTCTCTGTCAGTGATCATACCAGTATAATGCTCGTACATTGAAGCCGTCCAATCATATGCAACCTACTGGCCACCGACATACATACGTCTAGACTCATCCAGATACTGCGTGTACTGCAATAAAAAAAGGTATAATGAGAAAAACTTATATATGTAAATAAAAGGATATCAAAATATTGCAATATCAAATTAACCATTTACCTCTGTATCATGATATAAACCAACAGATGGTACCCCCGGTACGTCGCTAAGACGAGGTACATCAAGCAACCTATCAGTGCCATCAATATCAATAACTCTAAGCCGCCATACGGGATCAGCATTGGTATCCATGTCCTCCTGTGTCAACTGTGTCTCTTGTGGCATGGAATGCGCAAACCTCGAAGGAATAATCCGCCCTCTAACCGCTATTTGATCGATCACATCAGCGTTGATCGTCCATGAGCAGTCTGGTAAAATATATGGTGTGGAAACCCTAGCCCAGTATAGATCACAACTGATGTGATCTATGAGAAACTGCTCACCATCTACCCATCCTTGACCTCTAAGTTGGTCAAGATAACGATCCCCAAGTAATCGATGATCCTCAAACATATCATTAGTGGGTATAGGGTTCGCTGGAACACGTGCAATCCCAAATACCTAAAGAGAACACTGCTCCCCCAAATACCATGCATGCGGAAGGCTAGGAACATGGAGAGGTACCCTTTTCTGTGAAAACCATCGTGCAACTGCTAGGGGAGTGTCCTCGTAACCCTCTAAACCTTTTTACATCTTTAAATATGAGTCCCATGGACACATGAGATTGTCTAACCTCCGCAACTCAATTTGAACCCTAGTAATACTCACGTTGTTGTGCATCCCCCTATTAACTTTCTCGATCAAATTAATCCTTGTCCATCGAGTTAATCTTGGGAAATAGAGGTGTACATTATTGGTTGCCTCATCTTGAAGTAAAGGGTGGAGATTTGCAAAATATTCATAATACCAATATTCAAGCAAACTCCACCAACCACACAAACCCTTCACGCACAAAGAGTAAGCGTCAAGGGCCGTGTATAAAGCCCCCAAAATGGCGGATCCCCAATCATAATCATCCAACCTATCTAGGTCGGCAATCGCGGCCAAATAACCCAACCTAATCGTACTTTTACTATTGGGGAAGAAGAGTTCGGCCATTACAAAAAATATAAAAGCCCGAGTCGATAAAGGTTGTGTCATGGGATCATCTTTATTCTTCTCAATAAACGACTTTATCCAACTTATCTTTATAGCCCCCAAATGGACATCATTTTCCCCTAGAGTTAGAAAAAATTGTTGGAACATTGTCTGCTTTTCATAATTAAAATTAAACGTCAATGGCCGCTTTCTAGGATCCCCAATAGGTATCCCCGTTAGCATGTAAAAGTCTAACGGGGCAGAACCAATCTCCGTGTCTACTAAGTGGAACGTGTGGGTGGTCGGCCACCACCTTTCCGAGGGACCTTGAACTAAAGTTCGATCGTTTTTTCCAAGCGCCCAATACCTTCCGATTTGTCCTATACAACATTTAAAAAAATATGGGGAATTCTTTAGCTAAACCTTTTGTTCTTTATGCAACTTGTCGTAGGTTTTCACAACCATAAGCATCCCGCCACGAAAGTTAAGAGCATCCCCTGCATCATCACCAGCATGACATTTCATCAAACACATTGTTAAACATCAAACACATTTTTTTGAGATATTTCATCAAACACATATGGCTAAAGGTAAAAAATTTATGAAATTTTGATTTTTTTTCTCATCGAGATTGTCGCAACTTTCTTCGATATGTGAGTTTTACCCTCCGGCAACACAACCACGCTTCTCATGTTATCAAGACAAATATCGAGGGGTGGAGGTGGGTGTGCGGGTCCAGAATCTTGCATGACTCTCTCCGGTATCGCCTTGCGATTGTTGCGTCGGGCGGTGTGGTAGGGGTTATATTCTTCCAAATCTTCCATTGATTTTCTTCTCGGTGTGATTATAATACCCCAAGACTCGTTATGTTTGATTATGGGTTGTTGGGTTAAGTGATGAATTAGGGTGTTGGTTGTGAGGTTGTTTGAATGAGAGGGGAAGGAGGGAAAAATAGCAAACTTAAGACCAGACGATAGGCGCTGAACCGAAAAGCACCCAACATATATTACAAATCATTTGGCTTTTTATTGGGCGCTGAACTGTTAAGCGCTCAGTATAAATTACAAATCATTTGGCTTTTTTTGGGGCGCTGAACTGTTCAGCGGTCAAATGTTAGGCGATGAACCGTTAAGCGCCCAGGAGAAAAAACGTAATTTTCTGTTGGACCAAAACAGTATGCAATTCTAGAATACCGGTGTGGTAAACCGAAACTGCTTACTGTCCTGTTAGAGATGCTCTTAGAGATACTCTTATAATAAGAACAAAACAAATGTCTAGGCATGATATTCCTGTCTATAAGATGTAGATTTATTAATTGCGTTATGGACTAGACTTACGAAAGATTCTTGTTTCAACTAAACTTTCCTGTCTTTACGCTTATATTTTCGAAAACCTGTACGATTGTTTTGTGAAAGAAAAAACTATGGATACAATAACAATATAAATAATATAAAGAATAAGATATACCTCGTTTGGATCAACAAGCATTTCAACCATGGCAGCATCAATGACATCTTTGTTTTCAGCCATCGATGCCCTTCAGCAAGTAAGATAAAATGTTTTTCGTGTACATCTTCAACAGAAACCTCAACTAGATCTTTATCAATGCCTAATTAGCTTGTTAATTGCCACGGATTCCTGTTTTATCAGTTGAAAGCACATCAATCCCAGGCATCTCTTCAATGGTTGTCATTCTCGTGGAGATGGTTCCCTGTTCAGATGTTCACCCTAGAGAAGAAGTGCATCAGCAGGAATGATGTCATCCAATTTAATACCAATGATATGTCCACGGAACAAAATCTCAGCATTTTGCCAACTCCAACGACCATCTGAGTACCTATAACAAACTATTACAATGTAAATATATATTTTTTGTTTGTATAGGTCCTATTTGCACACACACACACACACAAAAAGTACTAATAGCATGACCTTTTGAGGACAGCACTAGAAAGCAAAATGCTCTAGGATTTTGAGCATTGAAGGACCGACAAGAAATCAAAGACCGACCATCTTCAAATAGCATACTGGAGGCAAGAAAGAAAATGCCCAGCACTAGAAAGATAATATTATAATAAGTTAAAAGCAAGATATGAATCAAGACTGAATTAAGGATACATCTCCAATAAGTTTGAGCTGAATGTCAAACATAGCTAATTCATCGCATTATCGTTATGATTATCGGTAAAAAAAAAATAAGAATTATCGTGTTAATGTAATGTGATTTAAGATCATTTATTTTATTCATAATATTCTTATATAGTTCAACAAAATCGACAAAATAGTAAAGAAGCAAAAAATATGTGTGCCTATCTACTTTCAGATTTAGATTACACTTTCAAATTTAAGGTCTGGTCATTTGCTCAACGTGCTTTTAACCTTTAGCTTGGGATGCTACGGGTGTCCCTACTGTATAGAAGATTGAACATGAGATGTATTTGAGAAGGGATTCATCTCTCGTAGGTCTCAAAAGACACAAGAAACACATGCCTCAATGGTTACAAAGAAAAAAGAAAATCAGAAAACAGAATGCATCTGAAGTTAATGCTCTGTTAAAATTGAGGCAAATAAAAATAGTTCCCCAAAAGTGACCTTGCGTCAAGATGCCTACCCTTAAGCAAAAATGGTAAACAAATTTATACTTTCTGTAACGTACATAACAACATCAAAACAAGACACATAAAGGTAGTGCTTGTTGGACAATTATTGATTATAGCTTTTATATAATCAAGAGCTAGTGCTTGTTGGACAATTATTGATTATAGCTTTTATATAATCAAGAGCAAATTGAGAGAGAAAATGGAATATCTTATTAATGAAATTGTATCCCTCTGTATAAGTTACAAAGAGGATAACCTAACAAATGAGGTTACCTATCCTACTTAAACTTTCCCCATAAACCCTAAAGGCTAATGGGCTTATTAGGAGTCCAATAGGACACCCCAACCCAGTTGGGCTCCCACCTTGGGTTGGACCCAACTCCCAACACTCCCCTTTGGGGTGTTCCATACCAGGACGACTTGCCTCATTAAAACCTCTGCCTAGGAAAACCACTTGGGCAAAAAGTTGTGCAAAGAAAGAGTAGAATCCTATGCCCGTATGGGTTGTGGACGCGTATACATTGCCTTATCAAAACCTTTAGTCAATAAAACCTCCTAGGATAAAAATTGCATTATCAAGAAAATGAGTACAACACGCATGTGTCCACGTCAGGACGGGATTACTCCCCCTGATGTCGATCTCCCTGAGATAATAAATCGTGTAAACTCCGCATGACGATTCCGTGTACCAATCTCTTGAACGTAGAATGTGCAAGAGCCTTCGTGAATAGATCAGCTAAGTTATCTTCTGAATGAACTTGAACAACGTCAATCTCATTCGTCTTCTGCAACTCATGCATGTGGAAGAATTTTTGTGAAATGTACTTTGTTCTGTCACCTTTAATAAACCCTCCCTTGACTTAAATGATACAAGCTGCGTTGTCTTCATAAAGAGTTGTCGATTTATCTTGGATAAGACTCAAATCGCAACATCCATTGATACGGTTGATCATAGACGCAACCAAAAATATTCTCTGCCAGCTTCATGAAGTGTAAGAATTTCCACGTGGTTCGAGGATGTAGTAACCATCGTCTGCTTCACCAATCTTCATGAAATTGTTGTATCTCCATAAAATAACATATAACACGATTGTGATCGGCCTAGATATCCTTGTTTACATCCAATGAACGGATATGCATATGCGTCTTAGCATTGTGTACTGTATCCATACCGAAACATTTTATGATTCTTCCGGTATACGTCTCCTGAAGTATGATTATACCACAATCAAGATGTTCGATCTGCAAACCGAGACAAAATTTGGTCTTCCCAGGGTCTTTCATTTCAAATTCCTTCCCAAGGTATTCAACAGCATTCACGATCTCCTCTAGAGTTTCGATGATATTCAAATCGTCTACATAAACTGCAATAATGGCAAAACGAGTATTCGCTTTCTTGATGAAAACGCATGGGCAAACAAGTTATTTGTAGAACCCTCGACCATCAAATATTCAGTCAGCTTGTTATGCCACATGTGCCCTAATTATTTTAGACCATATAATGACTTATCTAATTTCATTACGTAGGCACCTCGTGTGCCTGGCATTGTCACTTCCGGAAGCTTAAACCTTTATGGTAGCTTCATGTAGATCTCCATATCTAATTTCTCATATAGATATGCAGTAACTACATCCATAAGACGCATGTCAAGTTCGTTCTCAACGACTGACAGACTGATCAAGTAACAGAATGTTATAGTGTCCATAACTAGATAGTAGGTTTCATCGCAATCGATGTAAGGTCTTTGAGAAAAGCCTTGGGCAACTAGTCTTGCCTTGTACCTTACTATATTTCCAAGTTCATTACATTTTTGTACGAATACCCATTTATAACTGACAGGCCTGATGCCATCTTTCCTAGGGACTTTTGGTCCAAACACTTCGTGTTTAGCTAATGAGCTGAGCTCTGCATTGATCGTAGCCTCCCACTCAGGCCAATCTGTACGACTTTCATATTCGTCTACAATGAGTGGTTATGGATCATCGTCCTCGATGGCGAGTGCAACAGCAAAAGTGAATACTTCGTCGACTACTATATTTGAACTATCCAAAGTGGTGCAATTAGAAGCAAAGTTAATCGAGATCTCTCGATTATCATGTACATGTGCCTCGCCGGGCTTGTCTCCTAATGCTTCATGTAGATACGCAGCTACTATAGCCCAATTTGTGGGAGGTTCCATCCCTGATAAATTGACTACACCATTAGTCTTTTTTATTCCCATACGCAATTTCTTAGCCCTCGGCTCAGCTTCTTCCTTTACAGCGGGGCATCCTTTTGTGACATGTGGCTTGGATTCATTAGCGGGTTGTACACCAGTTTCCTAAACATTCAGTCGTGCAGGTGCATTACTTGCAGGTATATGCACCTTGGTTACTTTAGCATCATCGTTGAATGCATTTGGTAATTCATTAGCGATCTGTTGTAAGTATAAAATTTGTTGTACTTCCTTGTCGCCGTGATTGGTTAGGGGATCTAGATGAGACAACAATGGTGTGTTCCAACTAATCTTAGAAACATCCTCAACATTTCCAGTCATATCTCCCCCCAATACTGGGAATATCGTCTCATCAAAGTGACAATCAACAAATCTCGTAGTAACTACATCGCTTGTAGTGGGTTTTAAGTACCGAATAATAGATGGTGAATCGTAACCCATATAAATACCGAGCCAACATTAGGGCCCCATATTTGTGCGTTGTGGTGGTACAATTGGCACCTGTACTGAACATCCAAATGTTCGTAGATGGGCGACACCGGGCTTCGACCCAGTTACTAGGTGTAATGGAGAATATTGATTAATTATTGGCTGTTAGACAAATTTTAATCAGGTGGCAACATGTAGAATTGCATGGCCCCACGCAGTGGCCGGAAGTTAAGATTATAATAACAGTGTCCTAGCAATTAATTGTAATCACTTGATTAGATTTTTTGCCATCCCATTTTGGGTATGGATATGGGGTTCTAGATGCTCGATATCTATCTCATTAGCCGTACAATAATCAAGAAAAACCTTGAGGTAAACTCGTCAGCGCCGTCAAATCTCACAGATTTGATCAGGTGATCCGAAAAATGAGCCCACAATAAGATAATCTGGGCAAGCAACGGTTAAAACGTTATATTCCTAGATGATAATAGGCAAACATCTTACCATCTTACAGATGTGTCGATTAAGACCATATACTATTTGAATGGACCACTATGTGGATGGATAGATCCACATATATCTCCTTGGATACGCTGGAGAAAGGCTGTAAACTCCAACTCCACCTTGGTCTTACTAGGTTAGACTATAAGCTTTCCATGCGAGCAGGTGTTACACGGGCAATCCTGCAAAATTCGGATCTTCTCTCCTGTGAGTGAATGTTCAGAGGTATTATTGATAATTTTCCTCATCATTATTTATCCAGGATGTCCGAAACGATCATGCCAAATCTTAAATATTTCCCCGTGTAACAGAAAAAATTAGTGATTGCTTATGCTTTGAAATGCCTGAAAGTAATAGAATAAAGCCTTGAGTAATACATTGGACACCGTTCCAATATATGTTCTTGACTGTTAGGCGAATAGGTGATGCATAGAATTTGATTCTCATCATTTCCTATCATCTGGACTTGATAACCGTTATCATATATATCCCTAAAGCTTAGTAAATTCTCAGGAGATTTACTAAGGAATAACGCGGTCTGGATACTCAGTATCGTACCATTAGGGAGTAATAGCGTAGCACTCCCTGATCCCTCTATGATACAGGCTGACCAAGTAACAATGTGAATGCCCCCGACATACGCGGTCAAGTGCAAGAAATACCTTTTATCTCGAAGGATCGAGTGCGTGGTACCATTGTCTACTAGACATGTGTCACGACTCGTTCTATTATCAATTAGTGCCCTATAGGCAAAAAGATCCATGGGAGACCTGTATATATAGCATATTAAAATCTATATATGACAAATTAACTACTATCCCAATTAATAACTTGAATAATATATCAGTATTTAGAACGAAATAAAAATTGCATGTATGTCACGAGCACTTTATTGAAATATAAATGATTTGTTCCTAAGATAATCAAAAATACTGACAAAAAGTAAATCAAGTCTATACGAGAAAATAAACAACTAGTGCTCTTTACTGTGATATCACATGTCTACTGAGATAACTTCACTAATTACTTCGTATGTTGATCCATATCGACATCAGTATCGCCGAAGAAGTTTGATGCTGCAAACTCCATAGGGGTGGAGTTAGTGTAAACAACTGCGTGGTGGATCTAGAATCTGTTACCTCTAGCCACTCGTGGTGCCTGGTATTCCCGTGCCCAGTGTCTTGTGCCACCACAATTAAAGTAAGGAGATCCCTGATCTGTCTTCTATTCCTTTTTCACATTTCCTGGTTTGCCAAATTTCTTAAATTATTTACCTTTTTTAGGGCCATTGGGTTTCTGATTCCCGCCCTTCCTGTTTCTCTGGTATCTTCCCCTACCATTTTCATATTTGCGTCCCTGACATGCAGAGTTGTTTCTTTGAAATTGAACATTGTGTGATGCGAGCAACGATACACTCCCAGAAGGCCTCATAGCATGATTATTCATCAGAAGTTCATCATTCTGCTCAGAGAGGAGCAATGCCTGAATCAAGACTTTGTGAGTCAGAATGTTCTATTACCGATATTGCCTCTAAAGCGCAATATTGCTTGCATGAAAAGTTGATAGAGTTTTCTCTACTATTTCAGCATCAATGACTTTCCTCTCACATAGCTCAAGTGTAAAAGTGATTTTATGGACTGCTGAGTTATAATCAGCGACGGTCCTAAAATCTTGGAACCTAAGGTTATTGTATTGGTGCATCACTTTTGGGAGCATAATAGTTTTTTGCTGACGATAACACCCCTTTATGCTTGCCCATAAGTCAGCTAGCTCAACCTTGTTGAGGTATTCAGTGTTCAGATCATTCTGAATATGATGACGAAGAATAAATAAAGCATTTGCTTTATCGATGGGATATTCCTTGTTGCCAATGACAATTGTCTTTTGTAGACCGAGATACTTCAAAAACAAGTCAACGCCAATGCACCAAGTGAGGTAATTGGCTCCAGTGAGCAGCAATGGAAAAATTCAGCATTCTTAAGTTTTGCAGATATTTGTTATGCAAAATGTAGATCGTAATTAGTAATAATTCTGGATAAATATTTCAAATGCATTATAGACAGATCATAGTACTTAAAATAGCAAAAAATAAATGATTCTCAATCATATTATAGTTTAACCTTGTTCATATTCTAAAACTCATGAAAAAAAAATTATAATAATTAAATCTAAATTTTACCCTGTAAAAATGACAATCTTAATCTTCGGTGTGCATTTTAATAGAATCTTAGCCAAGATTGTTATTCAAAACTACTAGATGTGTGTATTCCTTATTCTGAGAACTAGGATATTCTAAGCCCTAAAGTTCTATAAAGGTTGGTATATTCTAGCCAAATGACCCTATTTGTTACAAATATGACGGGTATTAGATGTTTAGCTGACAAGTGGTCCCACCCCAAAGTCTGTTGGGTTCACAAGATATGTTGATTATACATATCTTTGAACTAATATTCTAGGGTACCATAGGTTGCTATCAGTACTTATATACCTCTAAATGTTATCATGTAACATCTAATTGTACCTAGATACGTAAAATTGGTTCCTCATACACCAAGTTACTAGAAATAAGACTAAGTCAATTCCCATTTGAGCTCTAATAATTTGTCATTGACAATTAACCGTAATTTAGATATGACTCCAGTCGTATTCTAAATTAGTCTTGGTTTAGTATTATTTGTGATCCCTGATCATGATAATTAGTATCTTAGAGGTATTCTGTTAATATCCTATTAGTTATCGTAAGATACTTAAATAGGTATTAATCCATTTACTTATATCATATATAAGTGAGTTAGTTTTCATATACAAGGCACCCGTTCCGGAAAAAATTTAAAATGGGTCACCAACGGGTTAAGTCCAGTAAATAGGAATTTTTCAAAAAATATTTGACTCAATTTTACCAAAAATTGAGTTCTCTAAAGCCAATTTTGTGTTTGAATCGGTCCTGGACCGGTCAGGCTTGGTCTGTGTCAAGGCCTGGATCGGGTTAACCGGTCTAAACAGGCTTAACCATGTCAAACTGTCACGTGTCACTCCTAGGTAACTGCCATGTGTCACACAATAGTGACTGCCACGTGTCACTGTGCGAGTCTGCCACGTGTCACGCAATAGTGACTACCACATGTCACTGTGTGGGATTGCCACGTGTCACTGCATATTAACTGTCACGTGTCACTGTGTGGGTCTACCACGTATCAATGTATGGGTCTGTTATGTATCACTGTGTGGGTCAGCCACGTGTCACTGTGTAGGTCTGCCACGTGTCACTCAATAGTGACTGCCACATATCACTATGTATGACTGCCATGTGTTACTGCATAATGGCTGCCACATGTTACTGTGTATGCCACATGGCATGCCATTATTTGGCACGTGGCATACCCATAGCAAGCAACTGTACTGCCACGTGGCATACCAAGTTTCCTTGACACGTGCCTTTGCCACGTCAACATAGTAGACCCCACCTGCCACGTCAGTATGGCACGTGTCACTGCCATGTCAGCATGGTGGACCCCACCTACCACGTTAGCATGCCATGTGTCCTTGACACGTATTACCATCATGTCAATAAGTGGGTTATACTGCCACATGGCGTGCCACGTATCCTTAACACGCGTCACTACCTTATTTACATGGTGGACCTCACCTGTCACGTCAACATGCCACGTGTCCTTGATATGTATCACTATCGCACCAGCAAGTGGGTCCCACAGCCACGTAGCATGCCACGTGTCCTAAATACTTTTCACTGCTACGTCAGCAAATGGATAAGGATGACTTCATCAGATAATAAAATGTTATTTAAAAAAAATAAAATATATTGCTGACGTCATCATGACCTAAAATCGCCATTTTTGGCCGTGGAACAGCCTAGTTTCAATGCCAAATTCTCGACGATTAAGACATTTCCATGTAACGTGGCATATAATGTTGGAAACCTTATGGAATAGGTACGCAACAAAAATTGTTTTGCGCCTATCCAATGTCCATAGAAATAGTTATTTCAGTTTGATAATAGCCCTTCTTCAAGGGTTACAAAGTATTAAAATTTGCCATTTTAATCCGAATAAAATAGATAAAAATTACTCTAATATATATTTTGATATCCTATATCATAGATTAAGTAAATTATATAAATAAATTTGAAAATAGTAAAGAATACCTCTCCGCAACGCAAAAATCCAAGAAAACATTGAATCTGAGAGTTCTTTCTTCTCCCTTCTCATCCACTTGCTCTACGTATTGATAACGTGTTGGACAATTATTGATTATAACTTCTATATAATCAAGAGAAAATTGAGAGAGAAAAAAGGATATCTTATTAATGAAATTGTATCTCTCTGTGCAAGCTACAAATAGGATAACCCAATAAATGAGGTTACCTATCCTACTTAAACTCTCCCCATAAATCCTAAAGGCCTATGGGCATATTAGGAGTCCAGTTTGGCTACCACCTTAGGCTGGACCCAACTCCTAATAGTGCTTACTCCCATCCTCCTATAATTTCATATGTGTAGTATACAAACTACATATATGAAAAGAAAAGCAAGAGATCGAAATTGAAATTTATATGATGAAGCTAATTTCATCTTTAAATAATCCCCAAACATCTTGAGAATTAAAAAACAATGGAGGTCCGACAAATGTGCTCCAAAGGAATTAAATCTAGATGGGCAACAACTCCAACTCCAACTTTAATTCCATTTATGGGTAAACACTTCAACCCTAACCCCTAAAGCTCTAATTAAATCAAAGTATAAAAAACTTATTATAGTCCTAAATCAATTACAACTTCAATACCTCTACAAGAGCAATGGGTAAACTCTTAAACCCTAATCAAATCAAAATATAAACAACTTATCACAATCCTAAATCAATTAGATAAAGAGATAATAGTGATTATGAACCAAAACTGCGACAATAATGACAAAACCTGCAACATCAATGACTAAACTCTTAAACTCTAAACAAATCAAATAAAAAATCAGCAACAAATTGATAATCACTTAATAATACATTTTTTGCTCAATTGATTTATGTTTGATTTGATCTGTAGAGATAGATGGGGAAGAAATAAGATCTTTAGAGGTAGATGTAGAAGAAAGAAACTCTTAAACTTTTAGCATATCAAATACAAAAATAAGATTGATAATAACTTAATAATTTATTTTTTGCTCAATCGATTTAAGTTTGATTTGATTTGTAAAGGTAGATGAGGAAGAAAGAAGATCTATAGAGGTAGATGAAGAAGATGAGGAAGAAAGAAACTCTTAAACTCTAAACAAATCAAATAATAAAATAACAACAAATTGATAATCACTTAATAATATCTTTTTGCCTAATCGATTTAAGCTTGATGCGATCTGTAGAGATAAAGGGGGAAGAAAGCTTGATTTTTAGAGAGAGAAGAAGATTGAAACCCAAAACTGTCATTCAATTCGGCAATTAAGGGTGGAATGGCCCAGATCATTTCTATGAGTCAAAAGTACCATGGAATGCATCATGGTCATCCAATGTACGCATCGTTGTTCGCATCGGTGATATCAATGCTTAAGACCCAACAAAAAAGTTGGGCTTTTTTATTTCTTACTATAGATATTCTGGCCATTGGGTGTTTGGCTCTTATCCCTTTCTTTGTTGATTGGGTTAGTTGTCCCCACCTAGTTTTTCTTTTTTAATCATTTTTTAACAAAAAAAAAAAACTGAGAAGATTAAGAGCATCTTCAATAGAAATGGGTATGTGATTTCTATTGTGTGGAGATTCCCACACCCACACCACTTTGGACTCCAACAACCAAAAGGGTGGGAATTGGAAGAAAAAAAAATTATTTTGCAACCTCATAAGAGAGAGAAAGAGGTTTAAAAAATTTGAATGACTATGCGCCTATACCAAAGGCACCTAGGTTTTTAGAATAAAAAGTTGACTTTTTAAATGAAAAGCACGCATTAATTTATTGTGGGTACCTATTGGAAAGCCGCGCACCTTTACGATAGGCGCCTATAGTGAGTGTAGATTTTATTTCCCAGAGTGTGCGAATTTTCATTTTTGTTGGCAAGTTGGAGTGGAAATTCTCATTTTCACTCGCCTCTTGAAGGAGATTTAACGGGTGAGTGTGAGGATTTCCACTCCCACTCACCTCTATTGAAGATGCTCTAAGAGTCCGATATACCCATTTAATAATTCTAAGAGAAGCGGGAACGGGCTTGATATCCAAGCTTTCATAGGTTTCTTTCATTCTTGCGGTGCCATTAAACTTGAAACAGGATTGAACTCATTTAAAGGCCAACTCATTCTTGATTTGTTTGATGGCATACTTCCTCTGATTTGCTTGTATTTTGTAATAATCTCGTATCTCATTCTGACCAGGTTGTAGACTATATAGCACGTAGAGCTATCTTGAGCATTTTCAAAGACTTCAGGAGTTGTATGCAGAGTTAGAACTGAGTCTATTTTTGTGGATCAAGCTTAAGGATTATTGGAGATCTTAGAGAGTTTTTTTTCTTTTTCTTCCAGATCTTTGTAAAAATAAGTAAAATAAAGAATAGATGTTCTTTAAGTCGATTTCTCAGTCAGCCAAAGTAAAAAAAGCGGGAGAAGGTTGATAAATATGATCCCACGCCACTCTTAAATCTTCAGACATGAACCTCCTTAGTAGTGAGATCTAATTGATCCCATACCACCTTATGTCGCTCGAATCCTAAATCTGCTTCTCATTTGAGCTGGAACTGTCCTAAAGAGAAATTGTGGGATTGGTTATGTTGCTGTTTCAAGGTCTCAAATTTCTCTTATCAAGTGAAGGATGTGTAGATATTAAAGCCAAAGAAATGAGTTCTTATGTCAGAGATTTATGGTTTAGTGGTCGTGTTGCCTTAGTTGTACATATTTTGAATATAAGTAACAAAGTTTAATTTGATAGTCAGATCTTCTCCAGTTCGTCTATCAAATACTCCATAATTGTTGCTATCAAAGGAGCTGCTCTCATAGCCAAAAGTCAAATGAAGAACTCTATAGAAGAGTTATCACTTCTTAAAACGTTTGGTGTTGAATGTAAGTACAACCCAGTTCCAATATTTTTTTCTCTTTATTAGGTACCTCCAAGGAATTCTGTATTTACGTTGTGTTATGATGGAGCAGCTAAGGCAATCTTGGTCCTGGTGGCTTGGGGGTCATTATCAAAGATAGCAACTCAAATGTCATTGCTTGCATATCTAGAGGCTTGGGCATAGTTTCTAATTACTATGCTGATGTAGAGCGGTGGTGGATGGACTTCAATATGCGGCTGATCACTCAATCACTGATGTTTGTGTTGCCTATGATTTTATGCCTACCATTCAAGCTTTCAATAGTAATGAAGTTCACTGGATGGTACTTGCTCAAGGGAGAAACTAACAACTCCGGTTCAATTCGATATCTTTCATGCATGTCTATAGAAAAGTTAAGTTCGCCGCTGATTTCTTGAGAGGTGTTGAAGTTACAGTTAAATTGAATTACAGATTAATTCGTAAGTGAGTTGAACTGAACAACACATGATCATACTAAGGTATCAACAATGTTAGTATGCATTCCAGTATATTTCCCCTGTAAAATTTTCTTACATCAATGAAATTCTAATTTAGAACAAAAAGAGAGATCTAGTTGCCATTTCCATCACTCAAGTCTTCAACTTTTAGTAGGCTGAAGAGAGAGAATAATATGATGTGGAGTTCTATTTATTAATAGGATCCCTAAGTTTTACAAATTGTAGAGGAATCATTTTAGGATAGCTGTACAGCAAATTTAGGATATCAAAATCGGATTCTTCTATTATTCCTAAGAACGAAGGTTTTACCTTTGAAGGTGAGTCTTTGTGAATATATTCATTTACGTAAGTTCTTTTTTGAACTTTTGTCGTCTCCGTGAAACTGCGAATATAGTCATTTTTTGTTTTGACGTAAGTAAAAGTTTATGGTACACGTTAATTCTCAAATTATGTGATACAGCATACATGATGGTAATGACATAATGGGAATACATTCACTCTGCCAGATTTTCTATTTTGAAACAGTTGATGAGGCTGCCTCATCAACTGAGCAGCTTTATAATCGTTGTACTCGAACAGTTTTGGAGTTATAATCGAAGGAAGGTCGATTTGTGTAGAATTATTTGCAAGCTTAAATTCTTACTGTATATGGTTAGTGACCAAATATACAAAAGTGTCCCACCTCTCTTTATTTAAACATGGATCGAATGAGGGAAGGATTTGGATGTTGTTATCAGATATCCCGTCAATAACAGAGTTGAGATAAATTGCAAAACTGAATAGCTTAAAAGCATTATTTCAGAAACTATTAATCCAAAACTATAAGAGCTTCCACAACAGTTAAGAGGGTGGATTGGATGAATTTTGAGGTGAATCCAATCCACCCCAATCAACCCCACAACAGTTTTCAATCCACCCAGGGTGAATTAAACCCAGCGTACTTCTGAACCGCGCGCTAGATTGACATCCCAGATGAGTCCACGTGGCCTAATCTCAGCCGTCCATGATGCAGCACACTTCTGAACTGCGCGTACCATTTAGCCAATAGGAAAATGCCACATTTAAAAATATATATATATATAGCCGCGCGGTTCAGAACCGCGCGGCATCACCCTGAGTCTTTAAGCTTATTCCCCTTTGAGTTGGTTAAGTCTTATTCTTATAAGCCTTTGCATTGGCATTAAACTTGGCATATCCAACATATCTAAGGCATTAACTTGGCATACCCAACCTTACTCCACAAGTTTCTCCACCCAACCCATTTCCTCCGTTAATCACTTCAAAATTGTTATTAATGGTTCGTATTTGGAAATGATGAAGACTTGGAAACAAAAAATATTACAACTTCAACATTAAACTTGAAAAGAAAATACATTACTTTAGAAAATAAACAAACAATGATGAAGACTACAATTACTCTGCCCCATTTCGACTACACAAATGCGCGACAAGTTTATCTCGTAATTGGAAATGAGCTCCTTCGTTTCTAATTTCATGAGCCTTCTGGATGTACTCTGCCATAGTGTTGATCGTGTGTCTTGGATTTAAGTCCTCCTTCCAATTATCCATGACTTTTCTAAACTCGGGATCAATGTCCATTTGCCGGATATAAGTATGACGCTCATCTTCCATGATCATATTGTGCAAGATTATACATGCGCACATAACATTTCCTAGATCACTAGGTTTCCAAAATCGCGCACCGTTTGCCAATATTTGAAACCTAGCTTGTAATACCCCAAAAGCACGCTCTACGTCTTTCCGGCATGATTCTTGCATCTTCGAAAAATGTCTTTCGGCATCGTTGGACGGATTTCTTATGGTTTGAACAAGTGTTTGCCATCTTGGATAGAATCCATCCGCTAAGTAATACCCCATAGTATGCGGTACCGTGCCTATATTATAATTGCATTGCGGCGCAACTCTATTAGATAAGTTGTTAAAAGGCCACCCTTGATGCAAGACGTTCACGTCGTTGTTAGAACCGGGCACCCCAAAGAATGCGTGTCATATCCAAAGATCTTGGGATGCAACCGTTTCTAAAATCACCGTTGGGATTTTCTTATACCCAGTATATTGTCCTGCCTACCCGGTAAGACAATTCTTCCATTTCCAATACATACAATCTAAACTACCTAACATCCCCGGGAAGCCTCACGATCCATTCGCTTCAAAAAAGTGTAATGTATCGTCTTCACTGGGAGATCTAAGGTATTGAGCTTTGAATTGTGTTATAATAGTTTTACAAAATTCTTTCAAGCACAAAATAGCCGTAGACTCCCCATTACGAAGGTATTCTTCTTGGGCGTCTGTGCTCGTACCGTAACATAACATGCGAAGTGCGCACATTATCTTTTGGTGTGAGGATAAGCCCATAGTCTTGGCGGCATTTTCTCTTTAAATAAAATAGGGGTTCGAAGAAATTATTTGATGATAAATACGATGATACACACCTTCGCTCATACGGAATCGACGATGAAATGAGATACCTTTGAATCTTGGGATATCACCGAAGTAATCCCGGTTAAGGTTATCCTCCCTCAATTTATGCTCACGGCTTTTCTGTTTGTCAATCTGTCCCCTTTTACTGCCTCCCTGCCTCTGTGATGATGCCGCATCTTGCTCTTTTTCTTCTGCTTCTCCCATCTCAATCATCATCTTACCATACTCGTGCAACAGCTCAATTTGACGTCAGAATAGTTCTTCGTCACTGGACGATGATGAAGACGATGACTCTGAAGATGAGAGTGATGTCTCAGGCCTGAGCAGGTCATCAATGATTTCGTCAGACATGATTCGGCGTAATTGATAAGAAATTAAGAAGGTTGAGTTATGAGATATAAGATGAATGAGTTGATTGCAGAATAGAGTAGGAGATGAATGGGGGTTATAAATAGAGAAAAAAACTAGCCGTTGAGCATCTTGTTGAAGAAGTTTGATCAGGGAAAAACTCAGGTGAAATAATGGGGAACCAAAGATATTTTTTATGCAGGCTTATGTTGCGTACTTCTGAACCGCGCGGCAAAAACTAGCCGTTTAAAAATCTTTAAATCTCAGCCGTCCACTTGGTTAAATCTTAGTCGTTGAAACCCAGCACACTTCAGAACTGTGCTTAATATGAAGCATTGATCTTGGGACACGTGTCATCATCTTAGGCCTAAAGTGTTGTTGCGCACTTCTGAACCGCGCGCTATGTATGCAGCGCACTTCAGAACCGCGCGGCTCTCAATCCACCCTCAGGGTGGATATTCCACCCAAATCAACCCTTGGATGGATTTTTGAGTTGTCACGTCCGGAATTCACTTAGCTGCTGGGAAGGATTTGGGGTGGAAAAGAGGGTGGATTGGGAATTCACCCTGCCACGTCAGGGTATACCTAGCTATTGTGGTTGCTCTAAGGGCATCCATCTTAAGTGCATAGTACTCATGTAAATAATAAGAACATGTGCAGATGACAACGATATTTGGGTGCCCCGACAATGATATTTGGGATCATCTCCAGGTTCCTCTATATATGACTCCAACAAAATATAATGTGTTTCGTTAGTGTAATTGCTTAATTTCGTAGTTTGAAATATCTCGATAATAGATCTTACACCAACTGTGCCTGTGATAAAAATTAATATAATACAAGAAATGACACAGGTGATTAAGCGTAGAAAACCTTTGAATAAGTAAAAAACCACGGCCTCGAGTTGAGGAGTAACTGTAACTTTTATTGTTTGAGGCTAATATCTTATTACAAATAATCTCTTGAGCTAGAAATGTTTAATCTTGAAATAAGAACTTTTGTTGTGTTTAGAATCTAGAAATTCATGTGTTAGAATCTAGAAATTCATGTGTTATAATCTATAAAATCTGGTTTTTCTTGTCTTTATCTCCTCTGGAACTTTTTCTTTATATAGACCTTACCTGCAACTCGTTATCGTGTAGAAACACATTCTTTGAATAGTGAGGTAAATGGCAGTTGAATGTGTAACTGTTAGTTCGTGGGAAACAAGTGTCTTTTGATTTGTTCGTATTTTGTTGTAGTGCTCGATCCACGTTTTGTATCAGTTCGTGGTCTAGGTGTCAATGCCAATTGTGCATGTCACGTGTGTAATGCGTGAGTCTGATATTGAGGTAGTTCAAGTTTAGACTGGGTCGAGGGATAGGTCCCTACAATTGCCCCCTCGCAACTGATGGCACGGGTGGCTTTGGTTGAGAAAAAATCATTTAACTGATGGTGTTTAAAGTTTAAAAGTTAGGGTGTATTTATGGGGAGTTTGACAGGTTGGGTACTCGGTATTTCTTTATGGAAGACTGTGTCTAGCATTTATTATTGTGGAAAGGGTTAATGTACCTGAAGCTTGTGGTTCCCAGTTAAGTTTTTCTTTGAATGATGACTTCTTGGGAAACGTCTCTTCGCATTGAATGCGGGTTTGATATAAATAGTACATGTACTGTAGCATCTGTTTTCTCTGTGAAAGTACCTTGTTGTTGTGAATCTCTTCAATTGTACTCTGTTTAGAAAATGGTGAAGTCCAGGCGACAGGTATATCAAGAGAGGGTGACTGCTAAAGTTCATAGGTTGAAGTTGTATTTCTTTGACAACCAAGCATTGGAGATGCCCACGACAATTCCAGTACCACCAACTTACCATGGCATGACGGAGGAGGAAGCTGCTAAAGCTGAAGATAATTTCTACCATATGTAGAGGTTCCACTATGCGATTTAGTATGGGGAGCAGCGTCGGATATGCCTTCGCCTATTGGCGGAGGACATGGTTGAGGAGACAGATGTGGAGGCTGGCGCATATAACAGGAAGTACTACCGGTATCCTGGGAGGGATTAGGTTCTTAACTAGGACCTCCTGTAATCTCTACCAACTCGAAGCTGGTAGGAGTTATGGAAGAGGAGACGGTAGTGGTGAAGAAGGGAGACGTAGATTAGAATTCTTGTTCTACACAATCATCGCTCTATTTCATAAAGAAGTGTCTCCTACTGAAGGCTGGTTCAGGCATTGTACCACTAAATTCCTCAATTTCTTATGAAAGTAAATGGTATTGAAGGTGTGCTTAAGAGCTGTGACAACCATTGCTTGAACCTTTCTTGTAGAAGAATTTCATAACGAAATAGTGTTAAAAACTGAAATGTAATGTAACCTGCAGATCGATCTGTAAAAATATCTGAAAAACTTATTATCTGTAAAGTATTCTGTAATCAGCATGCGAGCTAATGAAAAAAAATATTTGTACAAAAATTGTGCTGATAGATCGAATTAGCAATTAGTACTGAAATCGAACTAAAAGAAAAACATGTTGGAGTATGAAAGTGTAATGTTAGGATAACGAACTAAAAATGAGTATTATTAGTCAAACTGTTGAAGATATAGGTGAAGATGTAAAAATAGAGATATGTGGTATGAATATCGAACTGAGTAAGTATAAAGAATCGAGCTATGAGGTATCGTTCTTATGTAAAATAGAATACGCAAAAATCAAATATCAAGTTGGGGAGGTATTGTGAAAAGTAGCTCAAAAAGGTAATGGACAATTTTTTAAGAGGTCAATTTTGAAAGATAAGCTCAAATAACTTTATATCATGATCTTAGAGTTTCCATTTATGGAAAAGTAGAATAGATAGAGTTTACAATATGCGGAATATATGGGATTTGATGTTATCTCCGAGATGTGTATAAATATTACTTGATAGGTTATGTAGAAATAAGGAAGTAGTAAAAATGGTGAGGACTTGTTCTCAAAGAACTCGTCACGCGTCAGAGGTGCGTTTAGCAATAAAGATTGCAGAAGTCCAGGAGAGGATTTTTGGGCCGTTAGATTATGATGCTAACTTGCCTGAATCTGAAATTTAGTTTGAAGGTTTGAATGCGAGGGGGAGGGAGCGCGAGATTGGGCACCATTTTTACTCGAAGATATTCCATGAAGTGATTGTGGAGCCTGAAGCTTGAAAAACTGTTATGAGGCAAATTGTTGCAAAAGAGATAGCTGAGGAAGATGAGAGGATGGCTGGGCCGGGGCGAACTAATTAGGTGTGGCACTCCAGAGTATATTGGATATTTTAATTGTGATTATGTATGAGTGAGCAAGCTGAGCTAGAACGAATAACTTAAATTTGAATGGAGGTAGAATGTTTCTTCTAAATCTGCTTATGTTTGTTGTTAATGTTGTTGGAAAATTTTGTGAATAAAAATTTTGAATTTTGAAATGTATATATTTGGAAATGACATCAGCAGTTCTATAAGTAGTAGAAGTAGGGATTGAAAAATTAGACCTGTAGGGACCTATCCCTCGATCTAATCCAATTCGAACTATTTCCAGTTCGAACTTCCTCCTTCCAGTTCGAACTACCTCCATATCATTTGAACTACGCATTCTACATTTGGCGTAAAGAGTCTTCATTGACACCAACGTCATGAACTGATAAAGAACATGGGTCGAGCACAACAGAAATCCATGAACAATTCAAAGACACCTATCTCTCATGAACTCAACAATTACTCAGTCATACACCACTTACCACATTGTTCGGAGAACATGATTCAGCATGATAAAGAACTACGGACAAGGCCTATATAAATAAAAAGTTCCAGAATAGACAAGGGCCAGAAAAAGATAAGAGAAATCACCAAGAAAACTATGATTTCTAGATTCTTAAAACTCCAAACATCTTATTTATAAGATCAAGAACTTTTAGTTTGAGAGATCACTTGTAATAAGATATTATCCTTGAACAATAAAAATTACTGTTGCTAAAACCCTCAAATTGAGGTCGTGGTTTTTTTCCTATTTAGAGGTTTTCCACACTAAATCACCTGTGTTATTTCTTATCTTACATTAGTTTTGTCACAGGAACATTGGTGCAAGAGTTGATTTTGAGCCATCTCAAGCTTACAAAATTAGGCCATTACATTTGGCGCCGTCTGTGGGAAAGAAGACATTTTCACGATATCATAAGGCATACATTCACTCTACTACCAATTTTAATCATGGTCACTTCCTGACGACCAATAACTGGAATCTAGCTCGATATTTCAGTTGAGCCGGAATAACTTATAGAACTACGGGCAAATCTCTACGCTGAAACAGAAAAACACAATGAGCTCGAACATCAGTTAACTCTTGACCGAGAGCTTTGTGAGAAGGAGCTTAAAGCTGAGCGACAAGCTCGTTTGACAGCGTTCAAATAACATGAAGACCCGAAGACAACCATGCGGAATACATTACAAGCTCTAGAAGATACTCACCATGCTCCTCCAACAAGGGATCATGATCAAATGCCATAAACCACCCAGGTTTCTGCGCAGGATAGATTGGAACCTCGAGGAGCCACCATCAAAGCTATTTCTAGATATATTCAACATGAACATCAGCCTTCTATTCATTTGGGTGGTTAAGTTCAGCCCAAAATCAGCAGAAGTCACCAATTTTCTAAGCGTCAGGATGAAGAACAATGACATAAACCTCGAATTCTAGCATGTGATCATTTGAGTGAGGATACCGGTACTTACAATCATTAACCTCCTCGTCAGGCCACTCTACCAACACGTTAGTAGGTCACATAAGAGCATATAGATCAGTACATCAAAGAGTTGATAGAAGCACAAGTTCGGGGTACCACAGACGACCTTACCAAGTTACAATGGAGTCCGATTGCCAAATAACTATTCGATATGGAAATACCAAAAGGTTTCCATACTCCAAAAATTCGTAACTACAAGGGCACCGATCCAAATAAGCATATTCAACAATACCGTGATTCATTGGAGTTGTATTCCAATCTCAACCACATCCTCTACCGTTTGGTCGCAACAAGTCTACAGGAAGAACCGTTCTGGTAGTTTTACATTTTACCTGAAGATTCCATACTCGCATTCGACCAGCTGCAAAAGCAATTCATCAAGACGTATGCTCATAACAGAGACAAAGAGTAGAATTTATATTCTCTTATTAGTCTTAAACAGTCACACGAAGAGAAGCTCGAGGCTTTTGAAAAGAAGTTTTTGGAGCTCGCATGTAAAGTAGACAATCTCGATCAGAAAATAGTTGTTACTGCTTTCACCAGCGCACTCAAACTCGACTACAAGGCCAATGAACACCTCTTCCTCATCAAACCTATGACCTTGGAGGATATGATCACCAAGATCATTGGTTATGTTGACCTGGAAAGGATGATGTCCGAAAGGCATAAATCTACTAAATCTGTCATAACCACAAATGGTCTATCCGCAGATCAAAACACTGAGCCAAAGGAGGATCAAGGCAATCAAAAGGGCTCTAAGGGAAATATAGGCTATCCTCGGAAAGGTAATTCACTACCCAAACTGGTTCTCCCAAGGTTGAATGTTTGAATCTCCATAATTTTTCCGATCCTCTCAAAGGATAAGTTATACCGTCCTTCTCAACCATTGGAACCAATCGAGAACCGCCCGTTCTACATGCATCACAAGGTAAACCATCATTCTACTGATAACTGTTATGCTTTACAAAGGTTGCTGGAATTCATTTTCATGGAAGAACGGATGTTTGAATACATTATAGACCTAGAATCATTCAAGGAAGGCTATCATTCTAGAAGTTACAATAAGTCCTCGACTTGCCAAAAGTAGCCATTGAAGCCTGGTCAAGAAAGAACTGTTAGAGATCCGCAAAGTTCGCCCACTCCCCCAGAATAGGAGACAATATCTTTCTTTTTGTAAAACTGCCTGTATGACTATAAATACAGGTAGAGAATAGATACTACAAAAACCGCAATCTTTTACTATTCTTACTTCTTAAACCCAACATCACTCAAAATATGCAATAACTAGCATTTTACTGTATTTTACATAAAAATCCTCCTCAAAGTCATGGTTTTTCTCAGTCTTTACTGAGTTTTCCACGTAAAATCTTGTTTTATCTATCTTATTGCCTTCTGTTTACGAAAAAGTATTGGCGAAGATTTTCCTTCCAAAAAACACGCCACTATAATTGACGCCATCTGTGGGAATTGCCGTACTTTTTTTTACCGTCACTGATCTAAACGTCATCCAATGACAAACATGAACCTAAGAAACCATTCCAGTACTGTCAGAGATCAAGAAATACTAGGAACTGTTAATCTTTACGGTGCCATACTCGAGCTTCAGCAACAGATAGCCACATGAATATCCTAAAAGATAGAAGATCAGTGTATCCACGCTCAAGCTCTTCAAACAGAGAGAGACGAATGGCAAAAAGCCTTAGATCAATAGAGCGAAACATATCAAAAAGAAATGGAACAATTGAGAAGAATGCAAGATTAGCTTACCGGTCGACAAACATCCCCTCCACTTGCCTGAAGTGATCATAGATCAAGAGCAATTCAGCGTGACGATACACCAAGGGAAGACGTGCTCCGTGTTTCTCGATCCAGATCCAGGAACCCAAACAGAGCCTCTCGACATTTTGGTTTAACATCCTCAGCATCGAAAACTCAAGGAAGTCGAGGCACTCGACATCCAACTCCCCCACCTGAAAGAAGACCGATCAGGGATTGATCAGGACCAGAAGGACAGGGAGATTTTGTTCCTTAGACTATAGCTTTGCCATTTCCCCCATAACAATTCGTCACCTTGAAAGACCTCAACAACAGGATCCAGGCCATAAATTCTGATATTCCAAGCCGAAGGTCCGCACTTGATAGAATCAAGACAAACCCCATCTCCCCTCATCTCAAAGTTATGCCCATTCCGGATAATTTCCATATGCCCAAATTTATCCAGTACGCAGGCCTGACTAACCCATTTACGCATGTTTGACATTTCAATGCCGCAGTGGGATTATACTCCAAACTTGACCACAGTCTATGTAGGTTATTCAACATGATCCTGAAGGAAGAACCGCTCCATTGGTTCCATACTATCCAAGAGGCCTCCGTCACCACGTTCAGCCAGCTGCAACATCATTTAGAATCCAATTATGCTCATGCTAAAGAGCGAGAGATCACTGTCGACTCCTTGTTTTACTTTGACTAAGGTGCGAAGAGACCCTGGAAAACTTTTATAAATGCTTCTTGCAAGAAACAACAAAAATAGGGAACTCAGACCTTAAGATCGTCATTCCAGCATTCACCTCCACCCTGCATATTGACTCAAAAGTACGAGAAGAACTTACTCTACACAAGCCGCGTACAGTCACTGAGATGATTAATGTGGTTAATAACTACATCAAACTGGAGTGATCAAAGGAGGATAAGATGAAAAGCTCATCTACAATCCATTCTTGAGAAACATCTTCGACCCCGACTCAGCGAATAGTTACTCCTGAAGAGCCTAAACAACGCGACAGAAATACCGACAATAATAGAAGAAGGGACGGCAAACTAGACAGACCTGTACCAGTTTTATCACCAATGACAACAACTCTCTCCGCTATCTTGCTGACAATAAAGGGAGATGAGTGTTATCGCGTACCACAAATAATTTATGATCTTCCCAATAGACCACTATGTCAATAGCATAATGTGCATATCCATGAGACTGACACCTATTACTCCCTCATACGAATCTTCCATCGCATTCTATTAGCTGGAAGACTCCACAATTATGTCATTGACATCCAGAAATTCCTAGAAAATGAAGCAAAAAATAAATAAGTGGAGCAAAATCAGACCCAAGGGCAAGCTCACCACCTATACATGATTGAGATTGAGAAAGGAAAGAAAAGAAAATAAGACAATCGGATTACACCTTGCTGTAAAATGACCTCCACAGATAAATTAGCAAAACTTCTTCCCAACACAAGTAAATCGAAGCGCCCTTACCAAATCACCTTCGAAGACTGTGACACAAGCCACGTCAAATACCCCCATGATAACCCTCTCGTCATTATACTTAAAGTTGGGCAGGTGTACTATTTACATACATTTCTCCTCGATACTGGAAGCACTACATATGTATTGTTCATAAGAGAAACTGAAGTCCTAGGCCTTACAGATTCGATAAAAGCTTCGGCAACAACAATCACAGGCTTCAATGGTTTGAAAGAATCAGCCACATGAGAAATCAATCTACCAGTTTAGGCAGGTTTTAAAACTACATTCATCATATTTTTGCCATCGATGCAGAGTCCAAATACTTAAGAATTTTGGGTCGAAGCTGGTTGCATTCAATCAAAGCAGTGCCTTCCACTTATCATCAAGCACTCTGTTTTCCAAAAAATCATGGAATATACAAAACCAAAGGCAGCCAAGCAGTTGCATAAATTGGCAAAAATACCACAACTAACCCTCATACAAGCAAACTTCTCAAAGCATAACAACTACAACAAGAAGAATCGACAGCATTTGAATAACATGACACCGAGATAGTCGAATCTGTTGAATTCGATGGCTCGGGACGCACAACCTTCATCGGCTCTAAATTATCGACCGACGAAAAAGAGGCCATGATGCAGTTACTTAAGATGAACATTGACATTTTTACCTGAACTTTCCAAGAAATGCTCGGCATCGATCCTTCAATCGCTTGTCACCGACTCAACCTCCTTCCAGACAACAAAGCTATTATTTAAAAGCAAGGGAATCTAGCCCTCCGACTCTGCGATGCAGTAAATGAAGAAATTGATAAACTCTTTCAGGTAGGATTTATTCGGGAAGCTAAGTATCTGAAGTGGGTTTTTAATATCATAGCGGTACCAAAGAAAAATGGCAAAATCAGGGTTTATGTTGACTTCGCAGAACACATCAAGTTCACACCTAAAGATAGTTTTCCGCTACCACTAATTCTGTAACTTCTTGACTCAGCCGCAGGACATGAACTTATTTCTATGATGAATACAGCCTCTGGTTATAACCAAGTTCCTCTAGCCGAAGAAGATCAGGAAAAAACAACCTTCATCACCGACAGTCTCTACTATTATACGGTCATGCCTTTCAGTTTAAAAAATACAGGCACTACTTACCAAAGACTTGTGACTAAAATGTTCAAAGATCATCTCGGCACAACTATGGAAGTATACATCGATGATATGATTTGCAAGTCTGAAACGAGAGGACCACTCAAGTAACCACCAAACTATATTTGATATCCTTCGCAAGTACCAAATGAAACTTAACCCAGAGAAATGTCAATTTGGAGTTGCATCTGGAAAATTCCTGGGATATCTGGTCAACAAAAGAGGAATAAAAATCGATCCCGTACAAATCAAAGCACTCTTGGCAATGCCATCTCCTCGAACAAAAATAGACGTTCAAAAATTTGCAAGCAAAATCGCTGCTCTTCACGGATTCATCTCAAAGTCATTTGATCGATGCAAAGTCCTTTACCTCCTTTTTCGTGGCAACCCCACTCCTCCTTTGAACAAACAGCAAAAAGAAGTCATTTGGACACCTGACTATGAGATGGCTTTCCAAGATCTTAAACGATACTTGGGGAATCCTTCTATAATAAATACTCTAATTGATGGCTAATTTCTTACAATGTACTTATCCACAACCGAAGATTCGATCTGTTCTATCCTTATTCGAGAAGATGGCAGAGTGGAAAAACCAATTTATTTTATCAGCAAAATACTTATGCCTGCTGAATAAAGGTACACAACAGCAGAAAAATAGCTACTTGCTCTAGTCTAGTGTTCTCAAAAACTTTGTCCCTACTTTCAAGCTCAACCCATCAAAGTCATCACCAAATACCCCCACAAACTACTACTCTCCAAAAAAGAAAAATCTCGACGAATCCAGCAATGGCCTATTTTCCTTGGAGAATACGACATTTCCTTCGAACCTTAAATATTTGTCAAGGAACAAGAAGTGGCCGAGTTTTTGGCAAACTTTCCCATCGAAGACCCCGATTTGGTAGAACTAGAAGAAATCTTTACAGATGACTTAATAGTAGAACCAAATGCATGGTCCAAAAGCTCTAGTTGGCGACTTTTTACAGACGGATTAGCAGGACCACAAGGATCGGGGATTAACATCATCCTCATCATGCCTTCCAACCATCAAATCAAAAAACCAATCAAACTAAACTTCTATGCCACCAAGAATGACACCGAATATGATGGAATTTTACATGGTCTTGATCTTGCACTTACTCTCGGAGCAGAAGAATTAGCAGTTTATGTCGACTCTTTGCTCATGGCAAATCATTACAATAAGACTTTCAAAATAACATGAAAAATGGTTGATTATGCAGTTCTGGTCAAAGAAAAGATACACAGATTCAAACATGCAATAATTTCTTACTTACCCCGACAAGAAAATCGACATGCCGATGCTTTAACTTACATCGCCACAATGCTAGGAGGCATTGAAAAAGATCTTTAGAAATTAAAATCATCAAGCATTCCAGCCTCGATATACTAGCAACACTCCGGATCACCATTACTGAAGATGATGATCTTGAAGACTGGAGAAGACCATTCTATGCATATTTCAGCTCTAACATCCTCCCCAGTATCAAAGAAGAAGTTCAATCACTTTTGGACAAGTGCCCCAGATTTACTATCCAAGGTTATATCTTATATCAAATCAGAGGTGGGGGACCACTTATCGAATGTATTTTTCAGAAACAAGCTCAAATTAAAATCCGAGAACTTCACGAAGGTATCTGTGGAACACATGTTTCAGGAAGATCGTTAGCACAACACGTTTTTACACAAGGGTTGTATTGGCCCAAGATGAGACAAGACTGTGAAGACTTCATTCGAAAATGCTACAAATGCCAAATCCATGCGTAAAACATCAAAAGCCCAGCCTTAAACTTGCATATTAGCAATGTTCTCTGGCCATTCAAACGAAGGGGAATCGACATCATTAGACCATTCCATCTAACATCGGGAAACCGAATGTTCATCCTGGTTGCCACGGATTACTTCACAAAATGGGTTGAAGCAGTTCCTCTCTGCCATACTGATGAAAATAAAGTTATCAAGTTCTTTTGGGAGCACATCATCACCAGGTTTGGATGTCCGTAAATGATACGCTCCGATAATGGCAAACAATTCATCAGCACTAAAGTAATTGTTTTCCTCCATAAATGCAAAATATAGCTCAAAACATCCACACCATATTATAGTCAAGGAAATGGACAAGCCGAAGTCATAAACAAAAGCATCTAATCAGGATTACGCAAGCGTCTCGACGACAAGAAAGTACGATTGGTGGATGAATTGCTCAGTGTTCTCTGGGCCTGCCACACCATACCTTGAGTCTTAACAGGCTACACTCTATTCATGATGACCTTTGGCACTAAAGCTGCCATACCTTCAGACCTCAATTTACCCAGTACTCACCAAAAAAATTTAGACGAAGAAAATTTACTCGGTCTCCTTTGCAACTTTAATTGGATCGAGGAAACCAGAGATAAGGCCATCGCAAATTTGGGATGATACCATGATACCTTGAAAAAAGCATACAACAAGAAAGTTCAGGAATGGAAATTTGGCATTGGGGACCTTGCCTTACGACGGATCCAAGATAGTACTCGGCCTAAAAATTCTAAAAAATTGTCAGAAAACTGGGAAGGGTCATGCATTGTCAGCAACAAAATAGATAGTGGGACTTATTGGTTGATGACTGAAGACGAAATACAACTTGAATATCCATGGAACATGGCTCAACTGAAATTGTTGCAGATGAAACACTGTAACCGTTTTGATCGATTCAAATAAAAATCTTTTATTATCAATTTGATCTTTAGTATTTGATTTGATCTCGATCTATACATGTCAAGTATACATCAGACAAACAATATCTTTACTATTTGCTTTAATCTCGATCTATACTTGTCAAGTATACATCAGAAAAACAATATCTTTACTATTTGATTTGATCTCGATCTATACTTATCAAGTATCCATCAGACAAATAATATCTTTACTATTAGATTTGATGTCGATCTATACTTGTCAAGTATACATTAGACAAACAATATCTTTACTATTTGATTTGATCTCGATCTATACTTATCAAGTATCCATAGCACAAATAATATCTTTACTATTTGATTTGATGCCGATCTATACTTGTCAAGTATATATCAGACAAGCAATATCTTTACTATTTTCTTTAATCTCAATCTATATTTATCAAGTATCCATCAGACAAACAATATCTTTACTATTTGATTTGATCTCGATCTATACTTGTCAAGTATACATCAGACAAATAATATCTTTACTATTTGATTTAATCTCGATTTATACTTGTCAAGTGTTCATCAAACAAACAATATCCTTACTATTTGATTTGTTATCGATCTATACTTGTCAAGTATACATCAGACAAACATTATCTTTACTATTTGATTTGATCTCGATTTATACTTATTAAGTATTCATCAGACAAACAAAATCTTTACTATCTTGATTTGCTTTTGGTCGCTACTTAACAAGAATACCTAAAGCCTATCATTCAAATTTTATGCGAACAATATCCAATTACAGGATAATCTACTTTGCGCTTTTTACTTATCGAACAACCTCTAAGAGAGCTCTTGTTCTTTTCAAATTCTAAATACAGATACCCATCTAAGGATATACATCAGGTACTCATTCTCATAACTTACCATTTCATGGCCATCTTTCACATATCACGCAAACAAACATTTCTCAGTTATCTGCTCGATCTATAGTCACATTCGATCAAAATCACTTTATCAAATCTGCTACTTAGATCTATTTAAAAAATACGTGCACATAGTTATTTCACAAATAAAAAGGTTTTACCGCAACATCAAATTGTTTCAATACAATACTACGAGTTAAATTGTTTTGGTCCCACTGACCATTTTTACATCCTTTCTCAAAAAACTTAATCTACACTAGGTTTAACATTTCAGTAGGAGATTTTTCTTCATTCAAATTTAGGGCACCTTCGGGAACCTGCACATCTGCAACCACACCAGAATGAGCACCATCAGCATCTACCATCACATTATCTTCGATGACTTTGATTGCCCTGCGTACATCAGGAGTCTGGTGTACATCATCATCTGAGCTATCATCAAACACAACACCACCAACTTTTACAAGTCCCGTATAGAATTTTTTTCATCTCCGCCAACTCGTCATACTGCCCTTATAGTGCATCCTCACTTCCATACATTTTGCCAATTTCTCCTCATTCATCTTCGTCATCACCTCATCGAGAAGCTTTCCCTGTTCTTTCTCTATTACTTTACGAGCATCAGCAACTTAATCCCTTACATCCATTTCAAAGGTGGCTTTCTGCAATACCAAAGCCTCCATTTTCTCTTTCTCTGCCACTTTCTTTGCTTCACCCAGCGCAGCTTCCCTCGCCTTCACTGCCCACAACGCGACCCATCGCCTCAGTTACCAACTTCTTCATTTTCATCAAAGCCATATATTGAATATTCGAGTGACCTACAAATTTTTTCATTCGTAGAAAAGCATTAAAATTTCTCTCCTTCGACAAATTCCTCTGACCCTCGCTGAAAAATGTATTCAAACTATCAATCCCCACCATGTAATCCTCCAGCTCCATCTTCAGCTCATCTGTCCCAGACGTATAAGCATCCATAGTCTTCTGCACTTCCATCTCAGACTCTTTGACATATTTTTTCCACGACGCTTCGCCACTGGTCTTCTTCGGGACCACACTCCCAGAACCACGTGGGGGATGCATATCCACAGCAACTGTTGTACTAACAGTACCAACCACCTCCTTGGTTGTCGATTGTCAAGTTTTTCTTTTATGAGGAAACAATGGATGAACATCATAACTCGCCGCCCTCTTCTTTGGATTTCTTCCCAGAGACTTTCCCAGCATAGAATCGATCTCTATATCAGTTTTGTACCTAATCAGGGAGCAATTTTCAAGAGGTAAGCTAGCATCTGCGGCTCTCTTATTCCTTGCTGACATTTTTTCATTGATAGCAAGCACTTTTGACCCTTTTACCTTTGACCTCTTTAAACTAGCCTCTTGGAATGGAGTGTTCACAAGATCTTGATCGATAACCAGGTTATCGATCCTACCAAAGAAATCTCTTCTCACCTTGTACAACTTTTCTTTTACTTCTGACTTCTTGTCGACCTCTTTCAACGCTGCAAACAACATAAACAAGTTAGAAACACTTACATCTCATTAACACAATTTGAACATCGAGAATTATATTTACCTAACTACACACCTAAGTGAAATGTTTTTCTATTTAAGGGTTCCCCAGACCCTTTATTATCGAACTTGTAATTTCAGGAAACAAGTAAGCGTTCATCGGTGTATCGCCCCGCAATTGATACCATATCATAAAATAATGGTCTTTTCGGGAACCTTACCAAGTACCGGTAACCTAGCTTTTGCGGGTTCATCTTGAGTGTGTAGTACGCACGTAAATCATCAATAATTATTAACTCCTCCCCCTAGTCTTAAGTCGACCATTTATTGCCCCACAAACCCTAAACAGATCATACACATTCTGATTGTACTGCCCCGGTGCCACATCAAAGAAGTTCATTTAGTTCTTTTGGTCCGCTCTGAGGGGAAGCTTCAATCCCTTCTTTATTTATTCTCAATGAACCAGAATACCATTTAGAGGTATTTCCTGGTCGATCATTTCATGCTGGTACTCCT
The DNA here is from genome assembly GCA_014058105.1 of Kingdonia uniflora. Lineage (NCBI taxonomy): Eukaryota > Viridiplantae > Streptophyta > Magnoliopsida > Ranunculales > Circaeasteraceae > Kingdonia > Kingdonia uniflora. Next base: position 1,474,564 of record JACGCM010000445.1, read on the forward strand.
CTAACCTTATATCCCCAGGAATACCATACTTCTTCTTGAAGATTAGTATCTCTTTAGTCTCTAGATCCTCTCTGTAACATGCCTCCTCACCTTCCTCCACATCTTCTTCCCCATTCTCACTCTCTTCTCGATCACTCGCTTGATACTCGTGATCTACATCAGTTTTTGTATCCTCTTCCTTAGCCTGTTCGATAATACTAGGTATCACCCTAAACTGTTCTACGCTACCTATATCTGCACTACTCAATCCTACCCTATACCTCCCTCCCAATTATTGTACACAAGTCCTCACATCAATCATTAGAGTCGTTACATCTTCTAGACTACCGTATGTGTCTTCTTTATCATTTTGAATTGGTTCAGCCATTTTAAATCGAACCTATACAATAGATTCCATAACTTTTACACAGTTATAAACAATCATATGTGATACATATATATGTTCATAAGTTCATATATTCATAAAGATATCATTGTCGAGATAACTCTCCAACACATCATTCGCTTTACAATCTGCTACTATCATTTACATTTATACTTATTACCACAGTTCTCGATATAGTTCATATCGCTTAATTCATATTGGTATCTTTCATTAAAGTAACACATCTGCTCAGTTCTCGATACTTTTCTATTTTTAATAAGTAACATCGATAACTTGTTAATTTTGTTTACTTTTTTTTGAATTATAGGAATCTCAATAACTTCTCGAGCACACTTTACCTGTTTCCCACCAAAAATACCATTATTCAAAAATTGATACTTCCCCTTCTGCGGCATAAAATCCGGCCAAATTCCAGCAACAATAACATCCCTGACAATCTAACAATATCACAGCGATATCTCCACTCATCGCAACAATCGCGCCGTAACCCCAGCGCCACTAACCAATCACCATATCCACTCATCTCTACCCATTTGTCGCACCGCCCACACCAGAACTATCCATAAAACCCTTGCGGCTCCATATCTTCCACCTTAACACCCAACGAATCACACCTAAACTACAATTTCTTAAAACTCCACTATCAAGCCCTAACACTGTTATTTTACAAATCATTCACTTTCGATTCAATTCAACATACAATAATATTCATTTTACTTAATTATATTCGTCTATACCTTAATCAATCATAACAATCAAACATCAAAGCCCGAATCACTAAAAAAATTTACGTGTTGTTTTTGTATCCCTATCTTTTGCTCGTTTGGCTCTTTCAATCAGCACGTTAATCTCCTCAATCGCAATCGTAGACAACCAATCTAACGACGAGCAATAACAATTCGCGCAAAAGAAATTTTTTTCTGTGTTTGCAAAGTGTGAATGCCCACTTCAGAGGTATTTATAGACCCCACGTGACTGTTCATCACACCACTTCACGGCCGTTCAAATCCTTAAACATAACACCTTCTACTTCTCTTCCCAGCCCCTTCGATACTTCACCTACTCAGAGCCGACAAATGCTTACACTCTGACTCTAATCCTTCCATATCTCGACAAACTTCTTTGGCTACATTCACGCGCAACAAAGCACAACCTATATTGTCACAAAGGCGATTAATATCATCTTCCTTATATTTAAGACTATCACCTAAAGGAACACATCTGGCCATAATCGTTATTCTTGACAGTTCCCCAGCTTCTACTTTACCTACACATTCCTATATTTTTGGATCCACGTTCGACAACATCTACAATATCGATATATTCGACATTCTACCAGAAACTTGCTTAAACCATTTTTTTATTACCAAATTTTAACAAGTATATTATCCATTCGACAAATAAACAACAAATTACTTCCATCGACAAAATATCCTACACAACTATTTTCATTCCATTTCATTGACCATAACAAATCCTTACAACGACCTACTCTTACTAAATATTATAACTTCATAATCCTCTAGCTGCCGCTTCATCTTTCCTCTTCACCGACAACATTGCTCGAGTCCACATACCACCACATCGTTCAGGAGGACGCCAAAACTATAATTTGGCACAAAATTTAAAGTCCTCCTCAGCCTCTTTTGCTTCTTCCTCACTCATCCCTTCATAATCAGGCTTTTCCGGATCTACCATATGCATATCATATTTCCGAGTTCCAAAATATCGAGTGTACAACACCCGGTATATTGCTTGAATATGTCTGAACACACTATCACGGGCCTAAGCTCTCGTCTTCAACATCTTACATGAATGCCTCACATCTGCAGTAACAAGACTTATTTATACCCCCTCCAGTCATAGATCAACTCACCTATATTTGCTCTGCCTTAAAACTTTAATATTTCAAAGTCAAATCAATCAGCTTTGAAATCCATTCTGGGACCCACTCAATCAACTACATTCGAGATGTTATGCCAACCCATGAATAATCAAATTACCTTTAATTATTTAGAGTTTTTTATTTTAAAAAAAACTCAGTTGATAATCAAATTACACATGAATAGCATATCAAAGATATTAACTTTATTTATTATTATGAATGAAGTTACAATTCATATTCGACAACTTCCTCCTTCGATTTTGTTACATATAGCATCCGAAAATATATCCTTCAATTACATTACATCAAACTACATCTATTTTTACATTCGACTTACAAAACTGATTGCTCTGTATTTTCTTTTTACCAGAATCAGACATTAAAGCCTCTTTCCAGTGCTAAAAACCTCACTGAATCTCAAGTCACTGAACTTCAGAAAGGATACTTCCCCAGATGAAGGCAGCAAAAAATTACAAGAAGCCTTCCACATTCAGCAAGATCTCTGGACGCCCATCTAAGCATCAAATCTTAATCATCAACACAAACAGTTACCTTTTCTCCCCCAAACTGGCATACTCCATTACCTTCAACACCGCATGATGACATAATTAATTCCAACAGATATGCATTTTTTCTCGCTTGACCTCTCTCCCAACCCAATGCCATGACACGATCACATGAAAAATTCTTACCAATTAGTTTTCACCAGATCTTTTCCTTAGGCTGTTCACCATCTTCCGCTTCAGATAACGCTTTAGACCACACTTGGGGCGGCATCCTTCTACAAACACCACCATTCAATCCTCAATAACCCCATATTTATACCCAATATAACTCCGCCATATTTACTGTACCACATTAATTGCGCCTCGGAAATGACTTGACCACATACAATTCCTTTGACCTCGGAAATAATATAGACGACTCATCTTCCCATTTGGCAACCTCTTCAACTTCCAACTTCTTCTCGCCACAACCACAAGTTCTTCTGTCGAGAATGGGGCAATTGTAGCAGCATATTCCCCATATTCGACAAGAGTAAGCAGCAGAGTGTACTCGAAGACAGCCACACTTGATCAAAGGCTATTATTCTAGAAGTTACTATAAGTTCTCAACTTGCCAAAAGTAGTCGATGAAGCCTGGTCAAGAAAGAACTGTTAGAGATCCGTAAAGTTTGCTCACTCCCCCGGAATAAGAAACTATTTCTTTCTTTATATAAAACTGTCTGTATGACTTTAAATACTGGCAGAGAATGGATACTACAAAAATAGTAATCTTTTACTATTCTTCCTTCCTAAACCCAACATCACTCAAAGTGTGTAATAACTAGCATCTTACTGGATTTCACATAAAAATCCTTCTCAAGGTCATGGTTTTTCTCAGCCTTTCTAGAGTTTTCCACGTAAAATCTTGTTTTATCTAGCTTATTACCTTATCTTTACAAATAAGTATTGGCAAAGATTCTTCTTCCAGAAAACACGCCACTACAGCGGTATTAAGATTATCTTTCAGAGCACAATCGACCAAATGGGATTGGTCGGTCAAGTTAATCAAAGCGATACCGATATCAGTGGATTTAATGGTTCTAAAGAAGAACGAGTAGGCAAGATCATTTTACCTATTACCACAGGACCAGCCACCATCGATGTCGTCTTCTACATCATCAATACAAAATCTCACTATATCGAGATTATGAGCCGCTGCTAGATTCACAATATGGAAGCCATCACTTTTACCTATCATCAAGAACTCCACTTCAAGCACAATGATGGTATCTATGAAATCAAGGGTACTCAAAAGCTTTCTCGAACTTAAAAAATATCGTTTCTGCCATTATAGATACTTCAGACAGATACGCTGCATAGTAATTATAGAAAGCTGGTCACCATAATGATCAGCCTTCAACATAAGAGCTTATAGAATACGTCAACATTGATGGACCTAATAGAGGTACTTTAATCGGTACCAAACTGGTCTAGAACGATAAGGATGCTCTCATTCAATTCTTATGACTGAATCAAGATGTTTTTGCATGAACTTTCAAAGAGATGCCTGGGGTCGATCCGGCCAAGGCATGTCTCAAATTGGCCATCGATATCAACGCCACCGTGGTCAAACATAAGCAGCGACGACTATCATCTCGCCTTCAAGATGAAGTTAACATAGAGATTGAGAAATTGATCAAAGTGAGATTCATTCGAGAAGCCAAATATCCAGATTGGATATCCAACATCCTTGCTATCCCAAAGAAGAATGGAAAAGTCTGAGTTTATGTAGATTTCACATATCTAAATGAACATACTCCAAAAGACACTTTTCCTCTTTCTAACATCCATCAAATCCTTGATTCCACAGCAGGTCAGGAACTCCTATCTATGATGGACGCTTCTTCTAGATACATTCAGATTCTACTCTTGGAAGAAGATCAAGAAAATACAACTTTCATTATTGAAAGAGGACTTAATTGCTACAAAGTCATGCCCTTTGGACTCAAAAATATAGGCGCGACTTATCAATGGTTGATGACAACTATGTTCAATGCACATCTTGGAAAAGTCGTAGATGTCTACATTGATGATCTCTTGCACAAGGGAATACAGTCAATCAGCCACATTATAGATCTTAACATAATCTTTAACATTCATCGATCTTAACGGATGCGACTCAACTCTGATAAGTACGAATACGGAGTACATTCAGGCCGATTTCACGGCCATCTTATTAGCAAAAAAGGGATTGAGGCCGATCCAGATCAAATTCGAGTTCTCCTCAATATGCCATCTCCAAAAATGACGAAAGACATACAAAAACTTGCATGCAAAATTACCGCTATCAACCGATTTATTTCAAAATCTTCAGATCTCCGTCGTTGGTTGTTCCTACTACTTTTTCATTATGCCAAACGAGGAAAAGTTCAGCCAAATGCAAAGATCCAATGGACATCTAAATGTAAAACATCTTTCCAGGATCTCAAAAACTATTTGGGGAAGTCACCCATAATGAGCACCCCAGTAGATTATGAGGAACTGATCATCCACCTCGCAATTATAGATACTTCAATCAGCTCAGTTCTCATTCGACTTGAAGGAAAAATTGAGAAACCAGTCTACTTCATCAGCAAAATCCTCACTCCAGCGGAAACGAGGTACTCTAAATTTGAGAGACTCCTTCTAACTCTTGTTTATACTTTATAAAAACTTAAGTACTACTTCCAAACTCATTTAGTCAAAGTCATGACAAACTACCCACTTTGAGAAGTTTTGTCCAAGAAAGAAAAATCTAGAAGAGTACAATAATGGTCAGTCAGTTTGAGAGAACATGATGTCAAGTTTGAACGTCATTCTAAAAAGGGTCCGGCCGTTATTGATTTTCTCGTAGAGTTTCCAGTGGAAGACCCCGAGTGGGAGGAGCATGATCCTGACCTTACAGAAGAAATTTTAGAAGATCCACCCACCAACGTATTTGACGAGCTTGCTGAATGGATTACAAGGAAAGTGTGGAGACTTCATACAGATTTTATAGCAGGACCCACAGGGTCAGGAATTAAAATCGTAATGACTACCCCTTCTAACGACAGAATTGAAAAATCAATCCGCTTAGATTTTGAAGCCTCTAACAATATCACCGAATATGAAGCTCTCATTCATGGACTCAACCTCGCACTTGAGCTTGGCGTCCCATAACACTTAGTCTACACAGATTTACTACTCATCGTCTACCATTACTCTAAGCAATACAAGAAGAATGGTAAGATGATCGAATATTCAACCCACATTACAGATAGGATGAGCCAGTTCACAAAAGAAACTCTCGATTATCTTCCTCGAGGTGAAAACTGACATGCTGATTCCCTGGCTTTTCTAGCTGGGGTCCTGGGAACATAAGCTATATATCTCCAGATCGAAGGGGGGCGATAAATAGGAGGATGGCAATTGGCAAAAGCCCTTCCTTGTTTACCTTAGCATCGACAACGAATGCAAAGGATCCCATCTCGCAGATCTAAAGGATCACCGACAGCTGATCGACAACTCAAAGCGCTACACAAATTAAAATGGTTTTTTATATTGTCGTTCAGTCATGGGGCCTTACCTCAAGTGCATCTCTAGAAAGAAAGTAGACGAGATGTTCCACGATTTACATGAAGGGACTTGTGGCTCCCATATCGGAGATCGATCAATCGTAAATAAAGTAATTACATAAGGAGTATTCTGGTCAGGCATCCGTAAGCAAGAAGAAGAATACTTACGCAAATGTAATACATGTCAACGACATGGGAAAATGATACATACCCCTATGCTTAAACTACATGCAAGCAAGGTGTTCTGGCCATTTAAAAGATGGGCGCTCGATCTTGCCGGTAAATTTCCTAATTTTCTAGGTAAGCGCCGATACCTACTCGTAGCTATAGATTATTTTACAAACTGGGTAGAAACAGCTCCACTCTGTCAAATTAGAGAAGAAGAGGTCATCTCTTATATCTGGGAACATGTCATTACTCGGCTTGGATGCCCTCACCTAATTCGTATCGATAATGAGCCATACTTCATTAGAGAAAAAGTCGTAGCTTTCTTCAATAAACACAATATCATCCACTCACCATCCAATCCCTACTACCCTCACAGAAAAAAGGAAACTAGGTACGAGAACTTCCTCATATCTTATGGGCATACCGTACCACTTCACATCAATCAACAGGCTGTACCCCATTCCTCCTCGCCTATGGCACCGAAATCGTCATTTTAACAGAGTATCATCATCCAGTCAAAGATCATGAGCTAACTGGCGAAGAAAATGAGTTCGAATTGGCCTATAAGCTCAATTGGATTGATAAGACTAGGGAACGCGCTATTGTTAACCTAGGTCGATATCACCATATGTTGGCCAGTTAGTACAACAGACAAGTCAGAAGCCGTACTTTCCAAATTGACGATCTCGTCCTCAGAAAAATCTCTCAACATAAGAAAGAGGCACATGCTGGCAAACTAGTAGAAAATTGGGATGGTCCATTTCTAATTACTGGTCTCACAGGCCTGGGATCAAATTAACTCATAACCGAAGATGGAGTTTATATCTCAAATCCTTTGAACACTAGGTGACTGAAATGGTACTATCGTTAAGTCCCTCGCTACTCTATTTCAAATTCTCACTTTTTCCATTCCAAAAGTGAGATCTTCATTTCCATAAATGTACATTCTATTCTATTCAATGCAAACTCCCAAGTTTTTTTCACACAACTCTCTACTTACGTAGACAATACATAGATTAAAGCAAAGGTAATACTAGCTTTCAATTGACCTCAATTCGGATTAAGGAAAAGATAAAACTAGCTTTGATTGACCCTATCATACTCTGCGATTAAAACAAAGGTAATACTAGTTTTTAATAGAACTCTCCAAACATAAGATAGAACAAAGGTAAAACAAGCTTTCGTCTCTTAATATGGCTGCGACAATTATACTCTGTGATTAAAATAATGGTAATACTAGTTTTTAATCAAAGAACTCTACCATACATAAGATAAAGCAAAGGTAGAACTAGTTTTCATCTCTCAATATGGCTGCGACAATTATACTCTGCGATTAAAATAAATGTAATACTAGTTTTCAATCAAAGAACTCTACCAGACATAAGATAAAGCAAAGGTAAAACTAGCTTTTATCTCTCACTATGGCTGCGACAATTATACTCTGCGATTAAAATGAAGGTAATATTAGTTTTTAATCAAAGAACTCTACTTGACATAAGAAAAACAAAGGTAAAGCTATATTTCATCTCTTAATATGCCTGTGACAGATAAATTTTAGGTTACATATACAGCCACTACAAAGGATTATTTTCTATTATTGGGAAGTCAGCTACATTTTCCCCTACAACAAGAGGACGATCAACCATAAATTTTTGAGCTTCATCAACCACATTAACCCTTCCTTTCTCTACCAAGTCAGCAGGTCGAGAACCAAACTCCGCTTTCTTGGAGTACATACAGTTTCCTAGATCTATATCAGCTCTATAAATATATTCTCTATCTAAAGGTATCTCTCTCTAACAAAAGCCTTTTTACCTCCTTAACAAAATAGGCAATCACTGCCATTAACATCTCCGAGCATGATGCCTCCGGCATGACCATCTTTGAAAAATTCTTTCTTACCGTTTGAAGGTACTATTTTAACCTATTGTGCCATGCTTCTTGCCATTCCATTTAACTATCTGCGCGGGGCATAAATTTGATGTTCTCTTCGCCTTCTTATCAGCTTTAGCTAATTTGGCCTGATTCATTATCCTCAATTCTGCCACCTGAGTATGAAGTTCCTCAAGCTCCCTATCTAAATCTTCTCCAACAGGAGATTTCTTTAGCAGTTCATCTTTTTTCTTTATCAAGAACTTCTTACCTCTGATAACCCACTCTAACTCTTGTTCCCTAAAAAGAGCAGCGTCCAACTTACCTTGGCACTCCCTTAACCGTTTATTTCCTTTTTGTACGTGACCTTGAGTTTGAGATACATTTCCCTCCAGCTCTCTGATTTGAGCTGATAGGCTAACCACATCCCTTTGAACAATGGAAACCTTGGCATCACCTTTATTCTTCCTCAGGCACTCTCCAGCCTCGACATTTTTGGCATATGAATTGGCCCGAGCAAAATTGGTCTTCTACTATGCCACCCTCTCATTCTGCTTATCACATTTCCTTTGTAGCAACCGGAACTCTATATCTTTAATAGGTAAAGCTACAGTCAACTGCTCAACCGCAATTTCGGAGTTAGATAAGTCATCTCGAGCTTTCTTCAGCTCGTTATCTTTCTCAGTAATTTTATTCTTCAACCCCTCCAGTTCCCCCCTGGTATTCCTTAAATCAGCTAGAGTCTGCTCCTGTTTGTTTGATTGACTGGTTATTTGGTTCATTAGACTAGCCACAAAATAGCGTAACTCTTTCTTTAACATTTTTAACGCCTGTATACGGTATCGAGCCATGTCAGCCTCCTTACTCTTTACCTTCAAGGCATCATTTTGGCTTTTGAGCTTCGCTACCTTTTCCTTCATCTCTGCGAACTCTTTTTGCCCTTTACTAATTTTGGCATCCTTCTCCTTGATCTTTCGAGTAAGGTCATCAATGGTTTCAGTTTCCTCGATGAACTTGAAATATATATTTACATGTTGGTCTTCCCTATCTTTATTTGCCTCTCCCTTTTTACCAAACTCTGCCGCAAACTCTTGGTTACATTAACGTGTCCCTTCTTTGCTTAAACGAGCTTACTCCAATTCGACCTACACATCACAAATACAATATATTAAGTTCAATTCAGGAAACCCACTCAATAAATCCATCTTATTTCTAACAATTTTTTTATTTTTGTTATCTACTGTGTGAAACTGCTTCCAAACTTAAGGTCGATGTATGATCTCAATTTGATAAACAATAACATATACTTCCCATTCCAAGGTACACATTCTCTACATTCTAACGTTTTCAACACTTTGATATTATCTACACATATTTGAACGCCATTGCCCCTAAACTGTTAGCAAGTTTTTGGTTTGTCTCTACACTATAATTTTTACTTTGTTGTTCTAAAGTAATGAAGCATACAAGTCAAATATTTCTTACTTTTTTCTAACCTGCAGCTCCGCTTGCGAAGACAATGGGGACACTGAGGCATCTTTCTCCTTAGAAAGCTCATTCTCTAATTCTTTTATTCTGTGACGCATGTCCTTAAGTTGCTGTAACAAGGTTTACAAGTACATCTTAGCCTACAGAAGTCTATCCAACAAACAATGTTCTATTAAATTATAACATTTTTAAACCCTTCATAATCACATAATCATAGAGTCAACATTCTACTCTACCTTCTCGTTCCCTTCCTCTGGACGCTCATTATCATCCCCTTTGTTACCCTACCGATTGGGGAGAGACACCATTTAACCCATCTACAACTCCAACCGCAACATCTTCCACCTCATCATCTTCCTCCTCCTCAACATAGGTATCCTCCATAATGTCATTCACCTCAGTTTTGGAGTACCCCATTTTTAGAAGGTGGTGCCCAAGTCTATCACATTAGATTACCACCTCCTCCAGATTCTTTCCCGTTTCCACTGTCAGCTCACTTATCTCCACCTCTTGTGCAGCTTTCACAGAGTCCAATCATTTCCCATCCCTAGCCAGTTTAGTTTTCAAATGAGTTACCTTCTTCTCGAGCTCAACTTTTCTCTTCTCGAGCACAGCTTTCTCCTCCACCACCCCCGAGGCAGACCCCCTTCATCAAACGAGCAGCCTATAAAAACATAACAAGCATCGACCACATTATTTGTTTGAATCATCATACATAATTATGGATATGCTCAAATCAGTAAACTTACCATTTTACTCATTTCTTCCTCACCATTACGAACTGCAAGCTTCGCCTTATCCTCCACCACTTTTAACTCGTCTTCTTCACCAAGTCGATCATCTGAGGCCTTTACCCCAGTCAGTTGGGAAGAAGGGTCAACCCTTCATTTTTTTGCCCCTCCTTCGACCTCACTACTTCCTGTAGTTCCAGAGGTCATGCCACGCTTCAGCATCTTCTTCTTTGGAAATGTTCAAGCCAACTTGATCGACGTAGTGGATTCAGGCACATCTATAAAATTCACTCTTGAGGTCTTTGGCAAAATAACACTTCTCTCTCTATTAGCTCCCCCCTTCTTGTGGCTACCAGCACTCGTCATTAACCTTGCTGTTTGAGACTTTTAAACTTTCATAGACCTACTATTAGCTCGCTTCTTTCTTCTAATACCGAGTTCTTTTAGCGCAGCCTCGAGCTCGGTCCCTTCCTGAGCAACAATGTCTAACAGAAACTTCTTCCTCTTTACCATCGACGTAGGACCTATCAATTAATAACTAATAGTCAGCAATATAATAGCATGCAATTTCAATATTTTAATATTATACGTTATTATACTTACTTTGTTTCATAGTTCTATACAGAAATTCCATGGATTCTTTATCATCTTTCTAAAGCCAATCACCCTTCACCCATATCACATTATCATTACATATTTGACCTGCTAAATTCAGATTGATGAAAAGAGGCTGATTCGAACTCGCAAAAAGGCATGCCCCTCCACTAGAAAAATAGTTTTTCACACCATAAAACTACAAGACATCTTCAGGAGATATTCTCCTCTTAACCTCATCCTCCTCCCACAACTTATTCAAAACAACACAGACATTTATTACCTCCTACATATTCTCGTTCAACTAAACAAGACATGCCCCCATGATATTCAAAGTCCCTTTTACAAGATTTTTAAGGGGCAGACTCAACCCATACTCTAATTGAGAAAGGTAACACAAAAAACCCTCTCTCAGGTCACCCTGGACATTTCCATCGTAATGGTCTGTTAAGGTATGAACTTGAATCTTATTCGAGGAAGTTCATCGGAGCTTGTAGGACAAGCAAGGATCGAAGACGGTTTGGAAAAAAAAAATTAATGTTCTGTTCGAATAGACTATTTGTTTGTTCTAACAGAAGAGGCAGGAACAAGATTGTTCGAATAAACTTTCTGTTAATTTAAACAAAAGGCAAGTCGTTTGAACGAGATAAAAAGTTGTTCAAACGATATTTTGTCTGTTCAAACAGACTCCTTGTATGTTCGGATAAAACACCTCAGAACCCACTTTGCTCGAATAGACTGAGAGTCTATTTGAATAAAATTTGGCAAGTCAGTTTTAAAAGTTCATTCAAGAGGTATTGGTGTGTCTCGTGATCCGTATTTTAAGTTCATCTTTATGTAATGACTTCCCATGTTTCTAAGAGAGTCTTAGGTTATTTTGTTAGCCTATCTTGGTTAGTTTAATTCTAGAGAGACCTAGAATTTAAGAGACTCCATTAAAGCATGAAATGCTTGGAGAGATCGTTGTAACCTTTAATCTTTGATTAGTAAATAATTCTAGGAGTGGTTTTTTATACCTAAGGGTTTTTCACTTCCCTCCTCCGGGTAAATTATTATGTTCTTGCTTTCGTATAATTTCTTATTGGCATTTTCGTTTATCATTCTTGAAGTGAGGGATTGGAATTAGCTACCCTGATTCCTAACAACTGGTGTCAGAGCGCAAGGTTAGGGTTTGTGTGGTGAAGAGCGATAGCTGATATGAAGAAATTAGAAATCGAAGAATTCAATGGATTAAACTTTAGGATTTGGAAGATGCAAGTAGATGATTTTCTATATGCGGAGGATTGTGATTTTCATCTAGAAGAGATTTTGAGGAAGCTGGGCAATAAGGATTGTTTAGAGTGGGAGCTTTAGACCAAGAAGTTCTTAGTAAAGATCGTTCAACACTCTCAAGTTCTATTTCTTCTAAATTGCCTAAAGTGAGTACCGTGTTAGAGATGACCGAGCAACTATCAAAGATGTTTGAATCAACTTTGAGTGATTTAAATTCTTAAAAGTGCATTACAAGTATTTCAAATTCTAGTAAGCGGGTTACTTTCAGCGATGTAGTAGAAGTCTTTGGTGATGATTCTCGCGTTATACCTTTTGGATCTTCGTTGTTAACATCGGGTGATTACTCAGATGTTGAAGTTAAAGGAAAGGGAGTTTCACATATTGAGAATGAAAAAAAAGGCGCATAAAGGCATAGAATTGTAATCAACAAGATATTTGTTGGAATTGTGGTAAAGTTGGTCATAAGAAGGAAGAATGTAAATCGACAAAGAAGAGACGTTCGGTGACTTTCTCCGGCGAAGGTAAAAATTCTGATAGTGCCTCCAATCTTATTTCTAATGATTTGTCTGATATGACTTGTAATATTTGGGACAAACCATGAAATGTGATTCATGGAACTCAGGATAAGTCATATTGGTTATCTTATGGTATTCGCAAAAGGTTGAGGTTAGACTTGGATGCTCCATTGAAAATTATGTCGGGTAAAAGCGAATTGTCTAGCTATGATAAGTGTTATCACATAGTAGATAATGGAGATGTTCGGATTGCATTAACTAATAATAATTGGTTAAGTTCAGACATGATACAAATGTGTCTAGTATGGCTAAAAATATGTTTTCGAGCCAACTATTGGACTTGGGTCTTTTGGCTACTTTCAACGATGATAATTTTATGATCATGAAGGATGCTACTATTTTAGCTAGAGACAAAAGATAAGATGCATTCTTAGGGACGTGTAACGCTAATGATAAGATTATTGGTGTTGTTACTTCGATGGTAAATCTAGAGCATGACATGGAAAACTTGTTCACGTGTGAATTTGGATAAAAACATTGTTCTCGAGGAGAATACTTGATAAGTTAAAATCGAAAGATTTGCTATTTTGTAAAGATGTTATCTTGGTAAAGCAAAAGAAAGTTGGGTTTCCTAGAAAGAGAAGAAAATGGAATATGGGATCGAACCACTTATACGATGATGTATGGGAACCAACTAGAGTTAGTTCCAACGGGGGATTACATGGTTTTGCTGTTTTCATTGGTGATTCCACACAAGAGCTTAGTGTACATTTCTTGAAGAATGAAATAGATTGGTTTGATGTCTTCCCTAGATGGAAAGCTTGGGTTGAGATTGAGATGGGTTCAATGTTGAAGCGTTTTGGGCCAAACAGTGATGGTGATCAATTTTGTTGTAATGAGTTTAGTATGCATAAAGCATCTATTGGGATTAAAGGCTTGAGAAGATCCCAATAATACTACAAGAGTTTAGTATGGCTATAAGTGTGGTCCGTCAAACTACTGAAAGGGTGCGAAGAATGAAATATTTCATCGAGTTGTCAAAGCAGTTTTAGGCGGATTCGGTAGTTTCAACAGTTAATATAGAGTCTTGGTATGCATTGGATCTTGGACTATTAGAAGAGATCACTAGGACAAAAAAGAAGGTAATCATTTATACTTCTTTTATCTATTATAGTAGTAGATCATTACTAGATTATATGTCTAGTTTGGGCAGGTTCATTGGATATGTTTGTGATAATTTTGGTGACCGATCATGTAATGCGAAGAATCGAAAAATTATTTAACCTATTAATGTGATATCCAATGATGATGTCTTTTGCGAAGACATGGATAAGTGGATCAGAAAAGCAGATTTATCGGGGTCATGTGAGTATGTAAAAATCTCCGCAGAGATAGTTCTGAAACCATTGGTTGAAAAGGTTCAACAAGAACCGTATACTCTTTCGATTATAATGAAATGAAGAACCAAGGTTTCGAGACCTGCGGCCTGTTATCATTACACTTGACATTGTTTCTAGCTAGCCGGTATTGGTAATGACTACAAGGTGGCTTTCCAAGGTGAGGTCATGGTCAAGTGAGAGCTTTTTATGGATGATGATGAGATGGGATCTCAATCGTCATATCGGGTATAGGATGTAATCCTATTACAGATAGTAAAACTCTTTACTTTACAAGTTGGTTTACAGGTAAACAAGAACAAGTTTGTTCAAGCGGTTCAAGGTAAAACTTGTGGTAAAGTGCTTTCAAGAAAAAATGGGTGTTTGTGTTAAGATGTTTTTGGGTTCATCGGTTGTGAAACTAGTTATTTTGTGGCGGCTTTATTTTTCAGATTGAGTGATTCTTGATACGGAATAAAAATTCTTCATAATTAATCTTATTAAAGATGAGTATGTAAGTCGTCTACATGGATACATAGTTACTGGGTGAAGTTGCATTATGAAAGCTCATACATGAGAGCTCATATGCTTGTTCAAGGTATTCACCGAAATGATGGGGCTCGAAGTTAGATATGTTTATATCATTAGTGGGTTTTTTTTTTTTAAATTCCATAGAGACCATTGTTGATGTTATGAGTTTTGAGAACTAATGGATCATTCATTCTTAGAGTATGGATGATATGCTAGTTGCATATGCAAGTTCTAGCATGGGTGAGATTAAAGAGTCGTGGGAATGGTTATCTTAATAAAGGGTTGGAGCGATGGATTGGCTAATCCTTGGCATATGGTATAGTACAACAGGAAGAACGTAAAGCAGATGTTGTTATTGGCATAGTACATTGAGGCTGGTTGGAGTGTTATTTGGTAGCGCACCATTTGTCGTTACTTCAGGCTTGAGACACATGTTTGTTTGGCTATGGAATGTGATATGAGTGTAGATCAAGGTATGTCAAAACTCATTGATAATTTGTTTGCTAATGTATGTCATTGTTTACATGAGACCAGAGATTTCTCATGAAGTAGGAGCTGTGAAATGTTGATAATGAATATTATGTATTCGAAGAAGACTCGGTTGTAGTTTATAGCTATGGAGTATTTCTTGTTCAGCTTGCAGGGTCGTGCTTACTTGCGATGGTGAAGTACGTTAGTGACATGGAAAGGATTACAGTTTCATGGTGTTATACTGACACCATGAAACAAAAAAAAATGATTTGTCATATATAACAAAAAAATAATCATATCTAACAAATGACAAATCATTGGTAACAAATGACAAATCATAGATACAAAATGACAAACCATAGTTAAATTGTGTTTGTAAGTCTCAATGTTGTCTACTAACAAACAAACACAATCTATTATATCAAAGAACCAAATAGACCATTGATAGTTAACAAATGACAAATTATTGGTAATAAATGACAAATCATATTCAACAAATAACAAATTATTTGTTTAAGTTCAAATAATGTCTACTAATAAACAAACATAATTCATTATATCAAAGAACCAAACAGACCATTGATAGTTAACAAATGATAAATTATTAGTAACAAATGAGAAATCATAGTCAATAAATGACAAATTATAGATAACTAATTTTTTAAGTTCAAATAATGTCTACTAACAAACAAACATAATTTATTATATCAAAGAACCAAATAGACCATTGATAGTTAACAAATGACAAATCATTAGTAACAAATGATAAATCATAAATAACAAATGACAAATTATCTATAACATATAAATAATCGTGTTTTTAAGTACAAATGTTGTCCACTTACAAAGAAACACAATTTATTATATCAATTAACCAAATAAACCATTGACTTACATCAAATATTGTCTATCTACAAAACAAATAGATTAATTTTTCGTAGATACCAAATGACAAATCATTTATAACGAATGACAAGTCATAGATGACGAATGACAACTAATAAATGAGGAATGATAAATTATTGGTAATAAATAATAAATTTCAGATAACAAATGCCAAATCATATATAACAAATGACAAATCATAGTTAATAAATGAATAATCATGTTTTTAAGAATAAATGTTGTCTACTTACAAACAAACATAATTTATTATATCAATTAACCAAATAGACCATTGACTTACATCAAATGCTGTCTATCTACAAGATAAATAGATTAATTTTTTGTAGATACCAAATGACAAATAATATATAACGAATGACAAATCATAGAGTACAAATGACAAATTAAGGATAACAAATGCCAAATCATAAGAAACAAATGACAAATCGTACATAAGAAATGACAAATCTATCATAACAAATGTCAAATCATATAAAACGAATGACAAATTAATAATAATCCAACTATACAGACTAGATTCTGACTCTATTCTAACAAATATGTCATATACGAATGACAAAGAAGATATAACAAATGAGAAAGATTATATAAATGAATAATATTAATTGTTTATAACTTTACAAAATTATATAATTTATATTATACATATTACAACAAAATGCAGATCAAAGTTTTTAAAAATCTCCTACCGCTCAACTCCCAGCCTCAATATGCTATAAGCAATTGATTAACAACATTCATTACCGTCTAACAGATCTGGAAATTTTATTTCTCTTAGGAGATTGTCCATAAAAGCGAGCATATAGACCCTGCAGTCATAACTATTTGGCTGCATTGGACATTTCCCAAAACGAGTTGTCCATTTGAAGTTTAGACCATAATCATTTGCCTCTTTCCCAGTAGGTGGACTACTATTATCGACAAAATCTCTCCATATCAATATTTTTGGGAGGATCGTTGATATCTGATCTTCAATAAGCTGGTGTCCAGGAGATAACTTCTTCTTCTTCAGTGCATTTACAATTTTTGCATCCACCATAGAATCGTAGATGTATATTTTTCTTCCCTTAAAGGTCACAGCATAAAGGACCCAGTGGTTGTCATTGAAATTCCAGGGAATGAGTATTAATTTTGAATTGACCACTTTCAAATCTCCTCAATGGATGCAATTAGAAACTGTAGGATCCCATTGCGTAGATGTAATTTGTTCCCAAATTAATTTTTTTCTCAATTCTACACCGCCTGAAGAGGACATATTACGAGTCCAGACATTGAAAGCTCTGCCAATATATTGACAGGCAAAGACATCCGTTAGCACAATCTTTTCTTTATCTGGTCGTGTACGATGTTGTGTATCAAAATATTGAATCAAGGCTTTACTATACACATCAATGACCTGAATAGAAAAAAATGACAAATTAGACAATAAAAATGATAAAGTTCAATAATACAAATGATAACAAAGGCAAAACAAATGATAAAGTACAAACGAATAAAGGACAGACAATTTAAAAACAAATGGTAGAGACTCTTGTACAAATGACTGAGGAAAAGTAATAAATGACATAAATACCTTATTGTCCAACCATTGCTTTGGATAAAAGATATAAAGAGCGTTAAGGCAAACAGCTTCTTCACCTATCCTCATATAGGTAGTCGTGTTATCTTTCATAGCTTCAGGAGATAATTCATCTTTCCTTAGTGGCCAGACTTGGTCTACCTAGTTTTTTTCATCCTGAGAAATGGGTCTTTGAATAAAAGATTCCAATAACACTCCCGGAAGGAGCTCGTCAAGGTGAGCATTTAATTGGTTCATTCGATAAGCCATTTTGAAAGGTCTTTCATTAATTTCTGCGTCTGTTAGTGCATGCCTCTTTTTTAAGGTAACATCCACTTTTGACTCCATTAAAATAAGCTGGAATAGATATGTCAAAATAAGAAAATGAAATATAAATGTGCATATTACATAAGAATGAGTAATAAACCAGTTATTTGGTTTAAAAGTACTTCATACATTGGTCTGGTCAACAGCCATTTCTTTTACTACTTGTACAGAGTCTGGATTTTTTTGTAAATTTCCATCATCATCATCTTTGCCTTCAACCACCTCCTCTTTACTCTTTTTAGTCTGTAAATAAGCATACTACAAATGATAAGAGTGATACAAGATATGGGAAAATAAATACAAGAAAATTAGAAGTTACCAGCAAAGAAATGATAAGTTACCTGACTAGCTTCATTAACATCTTACTCCTCTTTACTTTGTTCTACCTCCTTTTTACCCTCATTAGTCTATAAATAAACAGACTACAAATGATAAGAGTGAGACAAGATATGGTAAAATAAAAGAAGAAAATGAGAAGTCACCTGTAAACAAATGATAAGTTACCTGATAATCTTCACCAATAACTTCCTCCTGGTTGAAAAATACTATATCAGTTTTTGCTACCTCTGCAGCCATCATAGTCTGTACAACAAAGGTTAAAGAATAAATAAATTAAAAAAAATGGTATGGATAGGTGATGTTAATATTATGGATAGCTCAATACAAACAAATATTAGTTGTAGTCAGGTAACTTGAGGTTATGAGTCATCTTCTTTAGCAAATACCTCATTGTCATGTTGTACATCTTTTCTTCCAGTATAATACACTACTACAGTTGGTTCTGAATCCTCTTCTTCTGCAACTTGAGGTTGCTATTCTTCAGATTCTTTCTCCTCGCCATCTTTCTCAATATCATCAACTTTTTCATTACCATTCTTCGATTCTCCCATCTGTAAAATAGGATATACATACTACGAATAGTAAAATTAAATGAACAAATAACAGGGTAGCAACAAATATGATAGATAGCTCAAAATAAATGTTAGATAAATAAATACATCTTGAACTTCCTCTTCTTTAGCAACTTGAGGTGGCTCTTCTTTAACAGATTTAACTTTCTCCTCGACATCTTTCTCATATTCATCATCTTTTTTCTCACCCTTCTTCCACTTCACATACAATAAATGAAATGAACAAAGACTTTAAAAGAAATAAAAGTTTTGGAAAAGAGAATGACAAAGACATCCTAACAAATGCCAAAATGTACGGAACAAATGACAAACTTCTCCACAAATGACAAAGTTCATAAGGTAAATGCCAATATTTTGAAAAACAAATGTCAAATAAAATCATATAAATGATAAGAAGTAGTAAACGGATGATACCTCTAGAAGACCGCCATCATATTTAGACGATATCGCTACCAAATTCACTTCCATCCCAACTTCAACATCATCATCTACCACTAAATTTTTTACCACCTCCAATCCCACTCCAGGTACAACTTGTTGAAGCAATTTTTCTGCAGTTAATTAAAATTCATCAACTTCTAGAAATTTTGCCCGTCTCTTCCTTGGCACTCTATTAGCCAAGCCCTTCTTGAGGATCTTGGGGATTAAGGTTTTTAATTGGATCAGTGGGACATGATCTAATTGTTCATCAGTGAGATCTTCTTTCTTCAAGGGCACATCAGCTACTTCAACCTTCTTGTTCTTCTTGATGGCATTCATTTTCTTCAGCCTTTCTCCCTTACCTATTTTCTTCTCTTCAATCTTTTGATTTTTTTGCTAGAGGTCTCTCTTCCAGGTTCTCGGCTCCGCCTTCTTCCTTTTCCCATCTTCTTTTTCATTACCTTCTTTTTCTCGCTTGCGTTACATGGTTTTCTCAGGAGTAGAGAACTGGTACTGTCCAAGGAGTGGATTATCTCCAAGTGGTATAGTACTGTCTCTAACTGAAGACATCAAAATTTATTCCAACATTTTACCATGGCTCTGCAACATTTTACCATGGTCATCCAACTTCAGTAACATTTTACCATGCTCCTTTAGCTGGGAGCATACCCTAACCACTAGACCTTCAATCTCAGTGGCAGCATAACTCCTACCTATTGCAGGTACACCGATTGCAAGTACACTGACAGTAGGTACACCGACTGCAGGTGCTTTGATGTGATTTATCTAAAATATCCAAACAGATGACGATGATAAAGGGCAACTTAAAAATGACAGAAAAAATTCAAACAATGATAATAGACAACTTAACAATGACAGAGAAAAATCAAACAAATGACAAGCAGAGGATAAAAAATGTCAAAACTAAGCAAATAAAATTATACGAAACCTAAATTAAATGACAAAGAAGCAATAAAATAAATCAAATTCATGCAAAAAATGGAAGATTACCATGGCCTCTTGCATAAGTTCTTGCTGCATGTCAGTCTCAGACGGCTTCATAACTATTACCAACAATTTAGGGTAAGCAAAAAACTATTTAAACGTCACAATTTGGTGACGCTTAAAGGATGTCATCCTTCATCCCTGTAGCTTAGGGAATAAATGTATGGATTCCTCAATTCTTGGAAACTTTAGGCTATGATTAGAGAGGAAAGTCCATATCATCAACACCCAGGTACATCCGTGCAGTGATAAATCTTTATTTGATTTTATACTAGCAGCCGATTAATAATCGACAAACTCCATTATTTGACTCCACAAGAATTTATAGACTTGCTCACCCCAGGGGAATCTATTGAACTGAATTAGATTATCTACCAGATCAACATACTTCACCCCAACATTTCTCCCCTTGTTCGGGAGGATAAAGGATAATATAATTTTTAACAAATTTAATCGAAGAACATCGTCTGCAAAACAAAATCACATACGGCTAAAAATAAGAAGGTAAAATATGCCAGCTAATACATAATGTAATGATAAGAACCTCAGCAAATAATGACCTAAAAACTGCAAATACAATACAAATACAATAAAGATGATGATAAAGTAGGCAAAACAAATGACAAATTAGAACCTTACCGTGATGTCTTTCAATTTTGCTTGTTTTAGAGCATCATCAATTTCCTTCAACCCATATGTATTCTTCTTCTTGGGGAATCGCCTCATTCTGAAATTTATCATATGCTCAGGATCAATAAATAAGAACTCATTTGTAATAGAAGAGACACATAGCCCCAAAATCATGCAAACATGAATGAGTTTCATCTGAATTATCGTCCCCCTAAATTGGAACTTCATATCACCAAGATGACGATCAAATATTTTTGCAACCAACGTCGACATCGTCGCTATTGGATCAATCAACAGTAAGGGCACAAAACAGGTGGTACGAAGAACACCCTTCTCCTCTTCAGGAAAAGCTGTAAACATTTTGTAAAGTCCCACACCAGTACACCAAGAGGTATAATTTTTAGCATTAGAGGTACCTTTCTTGGCTCCACCCTCCTGTGTTTGGTTCTCCTCGTCAACTTGTTCAATCACTTCTTTATCAAACTTCATTGTGAAAGAAGAAAAAAAACTAACTTTAATCAAATATCTGGTAGGCAATTGTCACACAGATGATTTTCCACTGATATAACACTGAAATCACACACACACATATACACATGATGGGTAGAATCACGACGGTTTTTGAGAAAATAGTTTGTGCGATAGGGACGGTTTTTATGGTTGTCAATTACGCACACAATTTGTAGAAACGGTGAAAATGTTTAAGGAATGGGGATGGTTTTTGGCGCCAAAAACCAGATAGACTCGTGTGAATCGTACGTATTGCCTAACCCTTAATAACTGTAACCAAATAGCAAATAATATAACTGATAGTTACAGAGTCTGCATGATTCAATATAACTTATGTCTAAAAGTGTGACAAATTGGCACCAACAAATGACAACAAATGCATGAAATGGTGACAGGGTCTGCCTTACACGTCTTGAAATAGTAATGACACGTGTACATCGAGGAATTAAATTGGGGATACGCGGCATGATAATATATTTTTAAATGATTTGAATTTTTTTATTAATATTTAGGATGTAACATTGGTACTAGTGGAGCCCACGGCCTTACCTATTCCCCTACCTGTGGAGCTCACGGCCTAGAAACCTACTGTAATATTCGAGAAGTTGATATTTTTCTGAAAGAATGGCAAAGATATATAAAACAAATGACAAAGTATGGTGAACAAATGGGAAATTCTATATTGAATATGACAACTAGTTGTTACCAAATGACATAGTTATCTGAAACAATGCCAGAGTTTAACTAAATAAATGACATAGTTTGGATGGCAGTAGCCACACAGGCGATTTGCCATCGTTTGTTCCATGCGTTGAGTAGAGTAGAATACCATCTATAGGAGTTACGAGTATAATCATTTCCTTCATGCCCAATGTGTAGAGTACCAGTCGTTAATCAAACACTTGGTAGGCAGTAGTCACACAGACGGTTTGTGGCAAATAATTGAGACAATTTTTATAGTTGAGTAAGAAGAAGAAACTGTTCGATGACTCGGGATCACTTTTGGTGCCAAAAGCCAGACGAACTCCTATGAACCGCAGGTGATACTTAACCATAAACGATAAGAAATAGTAAAAGAATTGGTAAAAGAGTCTTCCTTCTTATAAATTAGAAATCTGGTAAAAGGTAGGACAAAATGTACTAAAACAAATGACAAGAAGTTCATGAGATGGTGACAATGTCAACTGCCTTTCCAAGTACACGTGGCTTGATATAATAGTTTTAAATGAGTTAAAAAAAATTAATTTTTTATTACGCCGGATGTGACATTCATACTTGTGGAGCCTAAAAACAGGTGGTTGTCTGCTGTAATATTGCAACTTTAGTAGGGGCAAAATATGGCTTTTCCACTTGCCAGTATCGAATTTGAAATTTATTGTTCCCTAGGTCTGATTTTGTAAAGATGGCAAAAATTAGTATTTATTATCATAATTTCTGTTTTTTTCTCTCTTATATTGTTGATTAAGAGGTTCATCTGCCTTTTGAAGTGAAAAAGGCCAACCATTGTTTTTGACATGGGTTGGCATTGCCTTTTATGGGGGTCGCTATTATCTCGACCCTATTTTCTGAGACAATGTTTTCAAAAACCATTAATTCTTGTTATTTTGGTTCAGTTCATATTCCTGATTCCTGTGTCTGGGCCATCACCATTCCGTACTTGGGGATTTCAGTATCAAACAACATACATGCATATGGCATTTAATAGGTTAAATGCTTGATGCAAAGTCTCACCAATTTGATGACGTATAATTACTAGAACATCTGACAGAAAGGTGGCAATATATGTGCTTCCAAGGGAAACCATCGTAAGCACTTCTCAATCCGACTGTTGTACAAAATGGAAGAAAACATTAAAGGGATTATTCCGGGTACTCAACCACCTTGGGAATCGAACAAATATGGGTTGATTGATTTCTTTTAATATGACGCGCTTGGATTGATCGATTCACAATATTGTATTTTCCGATATCCTATTTTATTTTAGTTTATATGGCATCAGAACAACTCTATAGGTAAGGCATAAAGTAAAGCCGCCAAGGGTACCCACTTCCCCTCTGTAAACTCTCTTTCGCCCCATAGGCCCTGATCTATTTATTTTATCTTTGCTTAAAAAAAATGGCATAAAGTAAAGCAAAAGAAGTTTTTAAATAGGCATTTTAAATTAGGGACTAATTAATAGTAGTTAAGCTAAACATAATATTGTCCAATCTGCAAAGTCACAGAAGGTAGCTGGGGGACCCAAAGGACTTCCAGTTCCATAATAAAGTGAAAGCAGAAAAATCAACTTGGGATGGATACTTTTGTTCTAACTGCAGTTAATCACTCTCATTAGCTTGAAAATACGATTTAGGAGTGCACCAAGATATCACTTGTACACATTATTTCCCAACTTCGGATGCCATTTCAAGAGAATATTCATAGACTCTCCACTAATGCAGGCAATGGTGGGCAGAGTAGATCCCGGTCCTAGTTGGAAAAATGGTGATAAATGATGACCCTAGGGTCACCATGTTTTATTACCCACTTTTAAGTCTGCTTCATCATTTGGAAAAGATATAAGCATGGGATGCCCTTTTGAGAATGAGCAATAACACATGAATGATTAAAGGTTCAGACAACCCAAGATACATTGAGATGAATAGAAACAAATTACTACCAAAGGTTTCTAAGAAATTGCATATTTTGTTGTTTGCATTCAAACAAAAAGTTACCTTACAACAAAGGGAATACAAACCATGACTTCCTCCTCTCTAAACATCCCTTTTTGGAAAGGAAAAAATAGTAGTAAAAGAAGAAAATACAAGAGCTAGAATTTCTAATAAAAAATCACACATAGAGCTAGTAATTCATGGATTGATGATCAAACTAAAACCCCATTTCATCTAAACCTTTGAATTACTAATGGAACATGGCTTTATTGCTAATTGGCCTAATTCTTGATGGAGAGGAAGATAATGGGAGTATCTGTGATGAATTTGACTGGGGATATCTCTCTTGATTCTTACCCACAAAGATTGTGATTAAAGAACCATCTTCCTCAACAATAGGTGAAGTTGAAGGAGATCTCATCACCTTTTCAACTTCACTAGTCCCTTGAACATGACTTTTCTCAGCTGCTCTTATCGAATTTTTCCTATAAAGCTTCTCCTCTGCATCAATTAAAATCTTGAACTTTGGAGGAGGTGAGGACCTTATCATATTCACCTCAGCATCACTAGATGATTCAAATAGTGGGTTGAAACCATGTTTATTGTAACTATCCAAAGGGGTTAAAGGAGGAGTGAAGAAAGATGGAGATGAAAGAGGGGTTAGTTATGGGGTCTCAACAGCAAGAAGAACATCACTTAAACTCCTATTTCTGCTTCTACCACCTCTAGATTTCCCATCTTCAGACTCCAAATCTTCTTTGGTTTCCTCCTTAATGGTGAAGAGAAACCTTGGGGGGCCTTGAAGGTTATGAGCCCTCATTAGTTCAGTCTCGATAGTACAACCATCCTCTCCAAAGGGTTTTAAAACATTATCATCCATACTTGAGGTTTCTTCATTACCATTAGAATCTACTACAGCTCTCACTGAGGGGTTTAAAGCTCTGAAACTCAAAGAAGATGAATTTTTCCAACAAAACATGAGAAAAAAATCTCTCCCATAGCTGTTATCATCATCTTCAATATCTCCTGCATTGTTGCTGATTCTTTTCTTCCACCATAACAAATAGTAGAGCTCTGCAATTAGAGCTAAGAAACAAAAGCCCAAAACCAAGTTTAACCCAATGCCCAAACTACTCAAAGATCTCATCCCTCTTTTTCCCTCACACTTCAAACTCAGCACCCCAATCTTTTATCCGCAACAAAACATCCTCAAAAATACTATTCTCACTCAAATTTCACAAAATCCCCAATCCAAAACCCAGAATCTCTTTCTTGAAAGCTACCATTAAACCTCAACTCCCCAAGCTTCAGCTCAAACTCACAAAACCCAAATCCCCAAACCTGTAAACTCATCCAAAACATCTCATTTCATGCTCATTACACATTATAAGAGAAAGATATCAAATCATGATTAAAAAGCTCAAACTTCTCAACTTTTAGCTCAACCCCACATCAAGAAACACCTCAAAACACAAACTTTCCTTGAAATCACATGCTTTTGATAGAAAAAATCACAACCCCAGACTTCAAAATGCTCTAAATTTGGTGAAAAACTCAACTTGGAGTAATTTTACTTGAAATGGTCTCTGCCAAGCTCAGAGCATCTCTAGCAGCCAGTGTGAGTTTCCTATGTGGCTTTTTTATTAATTTTTTATTTAGAGGAGATTAAAACACCGCCGCATCAACTATAACTAAAAACTCACATCCAATTCGACTATTTTCACAATTTTTACATCTACCTCTCTATCAAAAATCCCTTGGTAAAAAAATCTTAGAATTCTAACATAATCAAAATGCATATGCCAGAGGGAGACCCACACCCCAGTACTTTGCCTGGGTTTAGAGGAACAAGAGATCCAGAGCGTTCCGTAACTCGCTCGAGGTCCGGAAGGAAGAAAAAGTGGGTAGAATTTGAAGATGTTCAACCCCAATCTATACCAAACCCAACCCAAGAAAACTTCCCGCGGAGGTGCATTACCAAACTCCCAGACATAGTCAGCCACATCTATTACACGGGAAAGGAACTCACGGTAAGTTTTAGTGTAATTGTAAATTTGTTTTTTCCATAAATCAAGTGTTTGACAAAATGCCTCAATGAACAAAATTGGGATTCGATGCGTGTGCACGACACATTCACGGTGTTCAAAGTATGGAAGGATATTACTACAATTCCAACTGTAAGGGATGCCGTGGTGAATATTTTTGGGCAGTTTATGGAAATACACTTAGGCAATTCAAATAATCGGCTAATTCAGGCGCTTACAGAGCGTTGGTAGCCGACCACATACACGTTTCTGTTCCTTGTACGGAAATAGGGGTCACTCCTCTCGATTTCACTATGCTGACATCATTGTCCATCGGCCGATATCTGACACAGGTGCCATATGACGACACTTGGTCTATTTTATCCAATGCGAGGCAGTTGCTCCCCAACATTAATTTCAGCAATATAAAGAGTGGGAACGTCAGCATTGTACATTTGAGGACCTACTTTACCGTCGCAGATGATCGGGAGGATGATATTACTATTGTTCGTGCTTTTATACTCTTCATGATGGGATATTTGTGGTTCCAAACGGCTAACGACACCGTCCCGCTTAGATATCTCGCGACCGTGAATGATTTGGACTCGGCTGCCCAATATGACTGGGGTTATGCTATTCTTGCTTCCCTGTACCATGGTTTGAATACCGCAGTCACGACCGGGGGTGGCATCACTGGATTTGTGCAACTTCTTCCGATACAATAACACTTTTTCCTTTTACAAATCAAATATCTTCCAATAAACGTCTTAAATATAAATTATAATTATTTTTTATGTTATTCCGAAATGCAGTATTGGTTCTATGAGTATTGTGGGGTTGGTCACCCTATAGTCAAGGAAGAGGTAAAGTACCCAGCCTATCCGCGCCTCGGAGCATGGGAGAGGGGGGAATAGGAGGAAAACAAATGATCAGGCATCCAATCTATTTATTTTAGGCAGATACCATATTGATCACTGTACTATTGAGACCATCACATGAGAACCTTGGTTCGATTCTGCAATATCTGAGACAGAGGACGTACTTAATGCAAAACTCCTATCCCGTAAAAGGATACCACTTCAAGTACCAAACAGAAACTGCGAATATCACTTGGGCGATAGATGCAGGAGGCAGGCGACTGGCGATGTGCGTATTCCTTTGGATCCTCCGCTTAACATGTCGCCACATATTAGTCCAGCAGCTTTACATGAGATGAGACAGGCCAGGTTCGTTGACTGTGAGCAGTTTATGGTAGGGGAGGAGCGAGAGACTTACGCCTCATACTGGGCTGAACAAACTTTGGAGGTAGGCCACATGTTGATAGATTCCCAGAGGATGGAGAATTTAGATCTGTTCAGACCGAGTACACTCAGAGCTGGTATTACACCCATGGTGGTTACGTCAGCGTCGGTTCATAGCTTGTCCTAGGACTTCTGTTTCTCTAGCGAGGCGGAGGGGCCAGACCTGGGGTGGCACATGGAGTGGACAGGACGGCGTGAGAGGCTCCCCATCGCTTGCTTGAGGGACCCGCCACCCATGTCTTCATCCTTCGGCGTAGAGGAGTTGTGGCACCTGACCCATGGTATGCGGCGACTCATCCTTGCAGAGTCTGCGCAGGACGCACAGAGGCTCCAGGAGGTAGATGATGAGCTTGCTATTGCCCGCAGACAAATTGACAAATCATCAACTATATGCCCATGTAAGTAATTTGTTTATGTATTTATTGCGGTATTTTTTCTTAATGTCATATTTATTTTGTCAAAATATTTATAAAGTTTTTTTGTCTGCATTTGGGGAGAGCGTAGAGGTTCTCCTTTATACTAAGCTTTCTTGGTTTTGGGTGAAAAGAAGAAGTCAGGGAGTGATCTAGAGAAATAATTGAGTTTGGAGGAGTTTAGATCACCGCGCGGTACCGCGCAGTAATCTAAACACCGCCAAACTTTTTTTTTTTTTTTTTAGTGTGAGCTCCCCACACTCAGTTGAGTTTCATCGAACTCACACTCAAACAGTGCCTGCTGGGAGACGTTTGAGTGTGGGTTTACTCAAACCCATAGCTCTCACTAAAGTTTGTATGGGCAGAGTGGGAATCAGATTCAGAAGCCAATAACCAAACGCGTGTCTACATTTACTCTCTCATCATGTGGATATCAATCATTGACACTATACTCGAGGCAGTTAAGCAAGATCAACGGTTGAGATTAGTGTTTTCAGATGAGTTTGAGGTGTCACTTCTATGAAGCACTTTAAATTGAGAAACCAAAGGGAGACTTTATTCACTTGTTTCTGATACTCTCTGCGATTGATCAAAGCTTCTTTGTTTTCTCTCTGTGAATCGATTGTTGTCATGGCAGAGGTACGCTTTCTTCTTATATATCTTTGGTTTATCTTAGAATATGGTTTGATATGTTTATTTGATTGGAAATCAATTTGCAGTGCTTGATATAATTGGATATGTTCGTTTGTGTTTTGACAATATCAAGTTTTGTGGATTTTACTTTGTGGGTTTAATGAATTTTTGCCTAATTGATATTTTTTTTTGAGGGTTGATGAGCTTTTGGCTATATTGGAAATTTGAGATTGGTATATGTACATCCAACTAAGTGGATCTTCCTATTAGGCGCTGCCATAAGAGCATCTCCTCCAGTTCCTCTTGTCAAAAATTTTTAAACTCAAGTTTTTCAAAAAACCAACTCAAATTTCATCGAACAATGCATTTCTAAAAAACCAAACAGACGCCTGGACTTAGGCCCCTAATGTTTTTTTTAAGAGAAACCGTCAGGAGCTAAGTCTTAGGTGCCTTGCGGGGTTTTTTTGCAATTGGGCGTCTAATGATTTTTCCGGGAAAAAAGAAATCTTAGGCGCCTAAAGGTGTTGCATTTGTTGTGTTCTCATAATAGGCGAAAAACCTCTAGGCGCCTAATCACTAACTCAAAGCTCAAGTTTAATGTTTGAAACTCAAGCCTTAAACTTGAGTTATGACTTTTGAGGCACTGTTTACTTGAAAATCTGATGTGCCAGCCACTAAACTAAAGTTTCAAGCCGCTGTAGGAGACTGTCTAACAATGAGATACAAAGAGCATCCCCAATACAAGGCATAGGAAAACCCCACACACCGCTGTCACGTAGGATGCCACTTTCAAACTCTCCAAGCAGCTCAAAATGCTCCCAAAGGCTTAAAATAATACGACGGTAAACTAAATGTCGCCTTTCTCCATCTCACCTTCAAAATATTCTCGAATTAGCCCTCAACATACTTAAAAAACAGAGTGCGGCGATAAACAGTTTGTCATCGCAATATGAATACACTATTATTCAAATAAAAATAAGGTTAGTTGTCACGTGTTTTGATCTTCACCGTTGTATTTGTGACGGCAAACTCTTTACCGCCGCAAGTATTTAGACCCCCAAGGGGCCTTTTTTGCTCCCTAGGTATGAAAAAGGGCATGTTTTTGTGCACTTACGCTCGTGCTGGGTTGCGCAAAACCAGTTTTTGGGGGGCAAAAATTTAAAAAGAGTGAATTTGTGATTTTTTTTTTCTCCATGTTGGGTATTCTTTGAGAGGATCCTCCCCACCCTCCACCCACACACACACCAAGAATTTTAGTAAAAAAAATCTGTATAGTAAAAAATGATAATACCTAAAGCAGTAAATAAATAATATGTTGGGGAAGGAAAGGGGAGGTGAATAAGATTAAGGGTTCTATGCTTATTATGGTTATAAAATAGGATGAAATTGGCAGTGCACAAGCAAGGTAGTTTTTGTGTCTTTTGAGATGAAGAGAGATGAGGAGAATAGAGGAGATGGATAAGTTAGAATAACAATTTTGTAAAACGATAGGATCTTTAGCTGCATAATTGATAGCTATATCGACGCTTTATTATTTGTCGTGTGGATTGCTTTTGTGTTTAGCTGCAAAGAAGAACACTTTTGTCTGCAGTTTCATGGAATGAATGAGTGTTTGTCTGGCTTTTACTCTACTTATGAAAACCAAATAATTTTTGTTATCATGGTAGGAACCTAGATTTCTTACAAGCCAAAAGCTCATGATACTTGAACAGGCGCACACCTATCCCATACAAAACTTTGCCCAATATTCTGTTATGTCATCTCAATTTCCCCATTAAACCTTGGATTAGACTGATTTTACGCATTGGAGTGGGTAAGATAGGAGCCGCCAGGCAGATATTGTCAAGTTTCCTGTGGGAAGGAGAGGAGAGAATGGTTTCGAGTTTTGTCTTGGTAAAAAGGCGGCACTAGACCGTATGATTGTTGTTTTTCGAAATATCAGTTTGAAGAGATGATTTTTGTGAGTTCTTCCTTTTAAGTAAGAATATATTTTGTAAAACTATCTGAAGGGAGATGAATTCCCTAAATGAACCTAATAAAAGGATTTCTGTGGGTTGGGGGGAGGAGAAGGAAGGTGTATATGAATCAGGATTCCTTACTTATTGTGGATAGCATAGAATGAAAGTAGCAGTGTACAAGGAGGTGGTCTTTGGGTCTCCCGAGAAGTAAAAAGCTGAGGAGAATAAAGTAGATGGTTAAGTTAAGACATCAATTTCTAATGAACCTAGAAGGATATTTAGAAATAACCTAGTGTTTGATGATCTGCTAGTAGTAAGTAGTACAGTTCTTTCCATCTTGTGAGACATGTCGAAGCCATCCTCGTGAGATAAATTTGACAAGGTGGGGATGTAGAAATTGGCTTTCTTTATCTGTGATACATGTCAGCCTAAGTGTTGGAAGTTTGGCATTAAGATAACTAGCTTACGGGAACTAAATGAAGGTGGGGATGTAGAAATTGGATTTCTTTATCTGTGATACATGTTAAGCCTAAGTGCCCGAGAACTAAATGATGGCTAAATTGACATCTTTATATTTTGGCATGTAAATTGTTCTCTTTTTCTCTTTTTCCTTGAGAAGTAACTGTGTTTATCCGCAAAGAAGAACACTTCTGTCTGCAGGTCTTTTTCTTTTTTTTTAATGGATGAGTGTATATCTAAACTTTTACTTTACATATGAGAACTAAATAATTTGTGTTATCGTCTTATCGTGATATTAGAAACCTGGATTTCTTAAAGCCGAAAGCTCATGACACTCGGACGAGCACACGCCCATCCCATGTTAACCTTTCTGCAATGTTTGTTAGTGTGTCATCTCACCTCAATGTAGTACTCAATCCATAACCATGCTCAAGAGCACTCCACAATTTATGAAGAAGAGTGGTATTAAGTTTGACGTCATTTAAGGATAAGACTAGTTCGTAATTTGTTCTGAACATCAGTAGCTTTTCTTGCACATGTGCTGAAGATTCGTTAGGAAAGACAAAATGACCAAATTTCACAAATATAATAACTAGAATTGATACATATATTGCAGTTTCTTACCCAGCAAGCTTCAAGTCATTTTGTCAAGTTTCTTTGGCTCCCAAACATCAGAGCCAATGTGAGGAGACCCATAGAATAAGTGTTTTTTTTCAACTCATACAAATAATACTCTAATCAAAAAGAAAAGAATAATTTTGACTAAGTTTCTAATCCCACCAAACACGCTAAATTGCTAACTTATACAAATTTATTCAAAAAATGAATGATTATTTATTTATGACCAAGTTGTAGATGTCTTGTTTATTTATTGGTAAACCGTAGATTACTTAAGTAAGGGGCGATACAAAAGTGGTGTTATCTCCCTCTAGGGCAGTGTGAAGCCACACAGGGGGAGAGCCACACCAAGTCCTACTAAAGTTTTCACCCATGGGCCTAGAGGCAATCTCATGGGCCTAGAGGCAATCTCACGGGCTACTGAGTTTGCGCTCCGTAGAACATAATTAATACAAATATCTACAAAATGACAAAAAAGTAGTCCATGAAACTGATGCATAACCATTCCCACAAAAAGAGTTGATTGCCTCTGCATCCGTTTCAATGATGATCTTCTGTACACCTCGCTCCCTAGCCCAGGTAACTCCACCCAACACTGCTAATGCTTCGCCCTCTTTAATAGTCGCAAATCTGCAGGTAGAACCTCAAGCTGCACCAAAATCATTATAATCATCTCGGATAACTAAACTAATACCATTGAATAATTTATCTTTACAAAAGGAAGCATCAACGTTAATTTTCTCCCAACGGAATACTCCAAGGGACCTTGATAGAAGACCACTCTAAACGTCTAGTCGATTCATTGAAAATAATTTTGTTAATGGCAGATGAAATGTTGAAAGGGGTTTGTGTTTTATTTTAAAAAACAAGTTCACATCGAGCCTTCCAAATCATTCTAGAAAGAGTAAAAGTTACAAGGGTCCAGATGGCTCGGTCAATAGGCTAGTCCTGAGGTGGCGAGATCCATCCAGTAATCCATTCTTTAACGGACAGGTGTGAGAAGTGATGGAGCAGACCGCTGAAGGCCGTACCAAACCATACTACCTTCGTGAAGGGACAATCATGAAGGAGGTGGTGCAGGGTTTCAGAGGGGGTCGAACACAAGGGGCAGGAGATGTCAGATAAATACAACTGCCTTGCAATCCTAGCCCTACAAGGAACAATGTCCCGGAGACACTTTCACATGAACAATTGACCCCTAGGAGTCGCCTTGTTTTTCCATAGTTTTGTGGGGGCCAATTCAAATCCTCCAGCTGGGTTCAGTCACGAGTGATCAATAGGACGATTGGATAGAGAATTTCCCATCTTTGGAGGGGCACCATTTAAGTTCATCTAGACCGCCCAGACGGGAGATAAAGATGTGGGTAATATGGTCGACTGATAATTCACCACTGTTGAAGTTCCCCAATCTGCCAACTTTTCAGGATGGGGTCAATAAAGTGGCTTACCGTCGGGGTCGAGTTTCCTCCTGGAGGCCAGCCCGAGGGGTCGGAATCCTTCTATTGCCCATGGGGATCCAATTGTCCTTCCAGAAATTCATTTGGTTCCCGGATCTAACTTGCCAACACGAGTTGGCGTTGATCGTGCTGATAGCGGACTGGACACTTTGCCAAGTCCAGGAGGCATCAGCTTTCTTTTTGTCATGGAGGATGTCATAGTTAGGGAACTATTTGGCTTTTAGGACTTGGCCCCACAAATCGTTAGGATTATGATGAAGTCGCCAGACAAGTTTGGATAAGTGGGCTTTGTTAGTGGCACCCGCTCCCGCTTAGGCCGGCAAACTTCCTTCCATTTTTTGAGGTACGACTTCTGCTTGTCCTCCCGTTTGCCCCACCAGAAGTCGTGTTGGAGGGCATTGATATTCTTTCACGTGGAATGGGGGAGGGCAAAGCAGAACATCTGATATGACGGAATCGCCGAGGTGATCGATTTTATGAGGACCGTGCGACCGGCCTGAGATAATAGTTTCCCCCCGCCAAGATTGTAAGCGATTATAGATTTTGTCTTTGATGCGGTGGAATGTCTGCGCTTTTGGACGATAGAAGAACAGATTAGTCCCAAAGTATCACTCATCAGGCTTTATGATCTTGACTTTAAGGAGGTGGGCAATGAGGCGACATAGTCCGTGGGGGAAATTCTTACATAAAAAAGCCCGATTTGGCCAAGTTAAGTTGTTGCCCAGTCGCGGCACAGAAACTTTCGAGAATTGTTTTAATCTCATGAGCTTCTGCAAGGTTGGCGCAGCAAAAAAGGAGGCAGTCTTCGGCAAAAAGAAGATGAGAGACAGGGGGGCCTTATGGGACGCTTGTATACTATGGATCTTATGGTCCGACTCCTTCACCTTCAGCGTACGCGAGAGGCCTTCCATCAGGATAATAAATAAAAATGGGGAGAGTGGTCCCCCTGCCGAAGTCCTCTAGTAGGGGTAAGAAAGCCATGGGAGGACCCATTAAGGAGGATAGAGTAGCGTATCGTGGAAATACATTGTTCAATCCATTGATACCTTATTTTATCAAACCCCTGATTCTCCATAGTTTGAATCAGCGTACTCCATTCAATACGGTCGTAGGCTTATGACATGTCCGGACGCCCATCAAGCTCGAACGACCTTTTTTCCGCTCCATTCAATCGGAAATCTGACGCCTTCTTACGAACGCCCCTTGGAAAGGGGAAATAAGTTTATCCAGAAGAGGTTTAAGACGGGTAGAGAGGATTTTGGAAATGATCTTGTAGGTTACGTTACACAGGCTAATCAGGCGGAAATTACCGGGACGAGCTTTGGATACATTTTTAGGGATCATTATCACGTGCGTAATGTTGATATGTTTGGGCATGAAACCAAAGGCGAAGAAGTTAGTAACCAAATTCCAGATATCTGGTCTTACTATGTCCCAAGATTTTTGAAAGAAGATCGCAGGGAATTCGTATGGACCTGGAGCTTTATGGGGACCAATACTGTTAAGAGCCGCCTGGATCTCAGCATGGGTAACCGCTGTCAGTAAAGCCTGATTGTCCTCCATAATGATGCAAGGGCTAAAATTATTAAGGAACTCCGGGATGCCGGTCGGGTTGGAGGATTCATAATTCCTTGCCATGCCCCTCAGGAATATCTTAACGATCTCTAAAGCCTCCGAAATCTAGGTGCCGTTTTCATTTTTAAGCCAATCAATAGAGTTCTTTTTCCTCTGAGAAATTGTTTGCATATGGAAAAACTTAGTATTTCGATCCCCTTCAGACACGAGATTTTTAGCGCCATAACATTTCTTCCGAGTATTGGAGCTCTTCCAGATTCATCGAGAGCTCGACCTCTCGCTGGGAATTCGTCTCACACTGAGAGAGTTCATTTATAGTTTTGACCTCTTCTTTAAGTGCAAATTTTTTATTGGGGTGGTGACTAATTTTTTTTATATTCCAAGTTCTAAGGCAAGCTTTCGTATTTAAAAGTTTACCTTTAACCAGTTAGGCTGGGGAACCCCATCTGGCACTTGCCAGAGGTGTTGGATCAGCTGGGGAAATTGGGGTTCTCTAGTTTACATGGTCTGAAAGTGAAAGCATTTACCTAGGGTCGAAATCTATGGAGATGTATCAAGGCATAAATGAGTATCGTCCGAACCAATAATAGCTAAATGAAAAACCTTAACTTCAGGGAAGATAAACATTCAATTAGCATTGGCTAGACTCCGATCAAGTCACTTCCTAATATTGGCCCATCCACGGCGTTTGTTATTCCAAGTAAAGGGGTTATTCGAAAACCCTAGATCAATGAGGCCCGTCTGTTGTGTTACCTCCTTGGCAAAGACACTTTTGGCAACTTTATAAGGTTCCCCCTCCCCTAGATTTTTCAGCTCGGTTAAAAATAGTATTAAAATCCCCTATGATCATCCACCAGCCATTATTCCCAATGGCTGTAATCTCCACGAGCCTCTAGCTTTCATTTTTGTCCCGTTGGTACGGGCTACCGTAAAAGAATGAGGTCATCCAAGGGGTGCCAGCTGGATCAGATTTTTCCATAACATTAATCATATATTTATTACAATAGATAACATCAATATTAATATTATCCTTCCACAGGACACAAATACCTTCAGAGCGACTATGAACACCTGTCGCCGGAACATCAATCCAGTGCGGGTAGTTGAGATTACGAACCAAAATCTGCATTTCTGTAGAGGATCGTTTGGTTTCTGTTAAAAATATAATATTCCTGTTAGAGGACCGAATAAGCTCTCTGAGATGCCGAATTGCCGTCAGTTGACCCAAACCTCGACAATTCCAAGCGATAACTATCATAATGAGGTCTCCGCGGAGCCACCCGAACCCTAGAGTAACGGTGAAACAAATGGTAAGTGTGTCGAATACATGAAATAGAGAGAGAAATAGGGTTGCACACCTGAGAGTGAGGTCTGCGGGGATACTGGTTTGGTGAAGCTGGGATGGTATAATCGACTCCGCTAATCGTGTTTCTGCTCGCATATGACCACGGACCACCCAAGATGATGCCTGTAGGTAGCAAAACGACTATGAACGTGACTGGTGGGACTGCAGCTGATCTTGAGAGGCTGACCTTCTGGTCGACGAGCTCATGGTGCCTGCTGGGCTACCCTCATTCCTCAAGGACTGAAAAAATGGTGACACAATCTGAATCTCCCCCGAACTGCTATGGATATGAATCAGGGGTTCCCCCCTGATGTCTGCCAATTCCCCCACCCCCCCCTTTCTGTGCAGGGTCACCCTCGTCCCCGGTACTGTGATGTCCTGTGATGCCCCCCAGGCTGGTCCCCCTCGCCAAGCCTTTGTTCCCTGGCGTATCGACGGCTACCTGGTAGGTCAAGAGCTCCTCCTCAATAATCAAATATCCCGTCTGACCCCACCAACCAAGCTCTTTAAAGTGTCCATCACTTCCTCCCCCCCCCCCACAACTTGAGGCCTGCCCACCACCCGTGAAGTCCAGTGCCAAATCTAGGAGACCCTCAATAGTCGAGAAAACATTGCCCCCCTGGGTTGTCGCCCAATCCCTGGTTTTCTTCCTGACCGAGTAAGACCTGTCTGGTTCGTCGTGGACCCTTCTCCCCATACCAACTTGGCATTTTTCTTTATCCCTCTTGCTGATCAGATTTGGGACTGGGGGAGAGGCCCGATCGTGTCCCCCGTCCATTGCCAGAGCTGTAGGCCAAAGCGACATAGGTTCATTAATAGGGGCCACTCTGGCCAAACTCGGATCATGTAATACTGTGCCAGCGGTGCACCCCCCATACTTCCCTCCTCAATGATCACATTACACATTGCCGACCGGTGACCCATCTTGAAACACATACTACAGAAGTTGACGGAGGCGCCTTCATACTTTGTACCTATATGAAGCGGCCCATTAGCCAAGTCAGCCCAAACCGTCAGCGGGAACACCCCGTAAATATCCATCACTACCCTGCGCGGTAGCCATTTTTTGTCTCCTGCTTATTGTCAGCATTAGGTTCGGTGACCAAAACTTGACCGAGGCTCTGTCCAAACTCATAAAGGAAGTCCGGTGTCCCGAAGAAAGGGTCAGTAATGTCGAACTTAACCCAAAAAGGTACGTACATAAAAATAAGTGGTTCAATAGGAGTGCGCACCTCATAAGGTAACAAAATTAACGTATGTCCGTACGGATTCCACGGTTGATTAAGCAGGACAAAGTTTTGATCATAAGCCGTTCAGAACTTAAACAAAAAATAAGTTTTACCAGACAGGTTCTTTGACGCTTTCATATTCTAAAAACTCTTAAGGGCAGACACAATCTTCGAAAAGCCTCGTCCCTTATCGAACGACATTGTGCCGATCAATGCATAGCGCCGCAACGATTCCTCCGCACAAATTCTCTCCCGTGCCATGTGAACCACTGCCGCCCCTCGTGGTTTCGTGACAATAAGTCGTTCCATACCACTGACAAATTCTTGTGTGACTATGAACGAAGACATTCCACCGTATCAAACACCATATCAACACCGTAGTCCCCGAGCACACTAGACCTCAAAGCTCTTCTTATCTTAACGTACCAGAAAAAACCACAAAAACATAGAACAACAAAAGAATAGACTTGCTGCTTTTGTAGGCTATGGAAGAGAAAACAAAACAGGAGGAACCGAAAGGGAATAACCAAACAACTGAAGTTTGTGGCCAGAGAAAACCCTACGTATGCAGGCTCATAAGTGCTTGTCAGGAGAGGAGTACTTCTCATTCGGACCGAGAGCAGCTACCCTACCTTCCACTGTTGAGCATGTAGTTGGAATAGTGACGTGAAACTTAGAGAGAGAGAGAGAGGGAAGTGAGACTTGGACGAGGCAATGCGTCTGGACTAGGGCTATACTCGGGTCGGTTCGGCCCGGGTCCAGATCCGACCCGAACTTACCGGGTTACCAAATTATAAATCTAGACCCAAACTGACCAGGTGCATAACCAGAACCGAACCGGGCTGGTTGGGTCGGGCCGGGTCCTGAGTTCGGTTTGTTTTTTTTTTTTTCCAGATGCATTGCAAACCCACATTAAACCAAATAGCCCAGATGCAAGCCCACATTGAACCAAATAGCCCAGAATCCAGATGCAAACCATTATCACAAAAAAAAATTATATGACCAAATAGCCCAGAGATGCACACCAACACCATCATCATATACAAATACAACCCTCACGTATGAAAAATGTAACTATACCCATCATATACAAATACATTATCATATACAAATACCTATCATATACAAACACCAACATCATCATATACAAATACATCATCATATACAAATACCCATCATATACAGCACCAGTTCCGGTATCATCACCACCGTCACCTTCACTAGTACTCCCATCACCACCGTCACCTTCACTAGTACCTTTGTGGTTTTGGGAGAGGGGTAGTTTTGATGGGGTTCATCATTCATGTCAGATCTGAGATAGGGGAAGGGAGAGAGAGAGAGAGGGGTGGGTTGACTGTATCCCTTTGACAGAAAAAGTACAACTTTTTCTCCCCCATCTTTGCCTTCTCTGCACAAATCAAACCACAATAACAACTCATAAGAAAACATTCCAATTTAGAGAGAGAAAGAAAGAGAGAGGGAGAGGTCTAGCTAACTCACTTGGCAAGTCCCAGGGTTCAGACTTGTTGAGATCAACTCCGATAGCAGTTGTGGTGAAGCTCGATAACCTTTGGTGAGAGATAAAAGGAGATGATCTCTTCGTCTGTGGGATGAAATCTGAAACAAGGAGGTAAATCAACTACTTCTTCATCTCCTCTTCTTAGAACTGACATGTTCTCCATCTCTAAAACCCCACCAATCAAAGAATGAATCCAAAAGAAACCCTACCAAGAGTACCAATCTCAAACTTTGAGAGAGAGATAGAATTTAATAAGAAAGATGAATGGAGAGAAAGAGAGATAGAATTTAATAAGAAAGATGAAGGGAGAGAGAGGGAGATCCATCTTTGTCACTCCATGTACAATAGATCTGAGAAAGGGGAAGGGAGAGAGAGAGAGATCCATCTTTGTCACTCCATGTACAACAGATCTGAGAAAGGGGAAGGGAGAGAGAGAGAGAGGGAGGGAGGGGTTGACTGTTGAGTTGTGTTAGACTTAAGACTTTAAAGAGATAAGGGCAACAAAGTCGGTTCGGGTTTAACCCGGTAACCAGACCTGAAAACTGAAACCAACCCGATAAGATCCAGGTCTTTATATCATAAACTGAAACCGACCCGGGTTGTCTTCAAACCCGGTCCAAACCGTTCGGGTTAGATCGATCCAGGGCGGTTTCCCGGGTTGGCGGGTTTCGTGTACAGCCCTAGTCTGGACGGTGAAAGCCCACCCTTAATACCCAGGCCCATCAAAGGGGGCTCGGCCCACCCCAAGACCAAAACCCAGGCCAGAACAGCCCAAAATCCAAAACCGTACACAAGCACACCAGTGAGAGAGGAGCAATTTTTTTTTCCGATAGATGACGAAACTACCCTTCTAACCCTCGACGTCCCTACCGTTACACCCGCTGTTATCGGACAACTCCTATACCATCCTGGCCGTCAAAACCTCACCATTACCCACACACGTCCTCACCTGCAAACACACAAAAACAAACAGAAACAGTAGCAAAAGGGAACAATAGTCGGAAGCAATCACAAAAAAATGAGAGAGATAGAGAGGAAAGAAAGGCGGCGGACACCGCTCGGACGTAAGGAACAAGTCAACCCTCGTAAAGGGCTACGATCAGGGGACTCTCCAGCCCCATCCTTTGCCTTGCCGCAACGGATCAGATCTCCACAGATCGAATCAGATCTCCCAAGGAACTCCAAATTGCTCTCCACAATAGAACGGATAGTGAGGGTGTCTCGCCTTCAATTAGGGAAGGGAAATTGAAATGGGGGCGGTCGTGTATGATGGGAAAAACAGGTTAAAATGTGCAAACCCCCTTCTCTCCTCTCCGGACCTTCTCTCTCTAGAAGTCTCCCTCAAAAAAAAGTGAAGATGCCGTTTTGTTTTCCT
Source organism: Kingdonia uniflora (assembly GCA_014058105.1). Taxonomy (NCBI): domain Eukaryota; kingdom Viridiplantae; phylum Streptophyta; class Magnoliopsida; order Ranunculales; family Circaeasteraceae; genus Kingdonia; species Kingdonia uniflora. The sequence continues at coordinate 1,514,751 of JACGCM010000445.1, forward strand.
AAAGTTCAACGTTGTAGATGTAGATGTTTTGTTGAACGTCTTCTTTTTTGCTAGTGTTGCTTTTGATTAATATTTACACTTTTTGTCTCATCTATATGTAGAAAATTATAGAGTTCTTATATGTGATGGCTTCCTATTAACATAGCCCACTCATGTTTTTTGAAATTGCAGGTAGTGCTCAAGGTTGGTATGTCCTGTGAAGGCTGTGTTGGTGCTGTAAAGAGGGTACTCACCAAAATGGAAGGTTTTAATATTCTATATCTCTTGTCTATATAAATCTTCCATCTTATACTATCCTCGAGAAATGATATTGGTTGGTCCATTCCATAAATTTTAAGTGTCACAGTATGTCTAATTCTATGTATTTACTATCATCTCCTAGAACGTTTTACCTTTTTATATAAATAGCCGAAGCACTTTGGAAGTACGCTTTTTTTTTTGTTATCTGTGCAATTATAAACATTAGTTATTTGTTATTCCTTATACTCTGGTGAGAACTTCGACTATTTCTGCTAGACTTATAGAAGTTTCTTGGCTTTAACGTAACGAGTGGCTTACAATACATGAAAATGAAATTCAGGGGCACCTGATATCTAGATGAATATTTAGTTATATACTTAATATCGCATTACAGAGTTAATATTATAAGTGCACCAGGAAATGTTTTATCATTGCATAACACGTCTTGAGCACTATTATAGGTGTGGAGTCGTTTGACATAGACATCAAGGAACAGAAAGTGACAGTGAAAGGCAATGTAACACCGGATGCTGTTCTGCAGATAGTTTCCAAAACTGGAAAGAAGACCGCCTTCTGGGAAACAGAAGCACCAGCAGAACCTGAAGCGAAATCTGCAGAAACTGTAGTTGCTCCATGAAAGCTCTGGGGACAAATCTTCTCTCCATGGGTTAATTTCTTATACATTTATGGTTAAAAATATGCACTCGTCTGTCATGTTAAGTATATTTAGTCTATAAAGAGGGCCCCAAATTGTAAGAGATTTTATACTAAGTGCCTCAAAACATTAAAAATAAATAAACAGAGTTGTGTGGGTGAGGCAATCAGAGATCAAGGGTTTGAAACTTCACCGTGTTTTTATTTTATGGCCTTTAGCTTTAAAAAAAAGTACTGCCAAGAATGAAAAATTCCTTTAGAGGGGCCTCATTTTGGAACCTGGCCTTAGGCCCTTAAAGCCTAGGACCCGCCCTGTGTGTAATTAATCTTTAACGCGTATATAGTAACAAAGCCTCGTTTTTTATTGATGTTTAATGGCCATAGAACAACATTTTGGCCTGTATTTTAAGATTTCAAATGCTCAGCGGTTCTCTAGCACTTTATTATCTTTACCCATAATTCTGGATTAAGTGCATCCGAATTATTCAACTAAACATGTGTTTTGCTCCCCTGCTTACCAACCTTGGCACAATTTATTATCTCGAATTTCTTTCAAGACTATATCTTTACATTGATATTTTTAGCTTGATCCTTGAGTCTCTTTATCAACCAACCCCTTTCTGTTTTTCCATCTTCACTTTATTAGCCTCATAGCCTTCAAGTCTTCATGCTACTCAAGCTTTCTCCTATATGGTATCGCTACCACCAGATTGTTACTGTACTTGACCCTTGCTTCCTTTCCATGTTATAAGTGATGGATATTGTTTTATTTCTATTCAGCTGATCAATGTACCACCAATAAACTGACATTACGATATATCATTATTGAAAGGGATGTTCTTAACAATGAACAAAAGATTCTCCTTTACAAATGAAAATAAAGGATAATAACAGTTAAAAATTGAAGGAAACAGGAACTCAATATGCCTGGAAATTGTAAAATAAAATGGATTTTATAGTTAGAACAGTTTCATTGCAGAAAAGAATGGAAATGTATAATGTGACTCGCGGCTAGTAAGACCAGGATTCCTCCAGTAAAATGTATAATGTGACTTTCTTTTAACCTACAGAAGTGGGAATTCTAAAACAATATACAAAAAAGAGTGGCTTCACATGAAGAACCACCACTCTGAAAAAGACTTAGATTAGGCTAGAATAATCTTGTCACTTTGGGTCTCTTCATGTCATGAACAAAAGATCTAATTAAGATTATGATAATGATTCATATCCTTGTTTTAACCAAGTATTCCTGAATTAAAATTTCCCCAGCGCTTCTTTATACACAATGGAACTGAGTTCACGATCAAAGCAGATGGGATTAAGTTCAATGTAACCATCTTGTAAGAGTCTTAGTAAGCCATAATGCAGCCGTTAGACTCCCTGTAGATACTCCGGATAGGGAACTCTTCAAGGAGATAAACTGATTGATATAGAACATCAGTATGTTGGCGAGCCACGTATGGGCTGACATGTAGCGAGTAAATTAGCAACACCCTTTTTCAGGATGGGTATGTTGGTGAGCAACTACTAAAAAACCGAAAGGAAAAAAATATATTATAAAACTACCATGCTCTACGCTACTCTTTTTTTTTTTGTAAGCAACGAAAAATTAAACAAAAGCTAAGCCCCAGAAGGCAATATAAAAATAGCCGTGTTAACGAGGTTCGAGGCCTCGCTGGGCTCAAAAAGAGAAAAAGCTGGGGAACAGGCTCCCAAGGCTGCTAAAGCATGTGCCTCAAAATTGAAACATCTATTTATAAATTGAAAACGAAACTCGTGAAAACGGCCACCGAGAATCAACATTTCTAGAGCCAGGTTGAGGGTTCCCCAAGAAAGGTCAGTGGATCCTGTCTCAAAAGCACCGACGAGGCGCCGACAATTTGTGAGAACCATCACTCTCTCCATGCCCCTCCCCAGAGCGGCCTCCATGCCTCTGATCACTGCAACCGCCTCTGCTTCTGCCTCTTCGAAGTCTGCTGCCCTGGAGGAGTCGTAACCCGCACCCAAAATACAAAGATTATGAGATTTGAGAACAAAACCCGGAGTCCCCTAGCGAGTCCTTTTTTTTTCTTCCACGCCCCGTCGACCATAATGAAAAACCACCCTTCTCCGATCATGGGAGGAGGGTAGGTAGTCCCGGGCCTGACCGTAGAGGAATAGGGGGGGGGGGGGGGGGGGGGGGGGGGGGGGGGTGTAGTAATTTTTTGCCCTGTTCACAGAAACAACTAGATTAAATTTCACCTTATTAAATATCATATTGTTTCTGCTCATCCAGATAACATACAAAACAGAGCTGATATTTCTCCACTTTGAGGGGTCCGGGGCAGCCGTTCCCTGTCTGGCAATTTTGTGAATGATGCCAGCCAGGGAGTCGGAGTAGGGTCATAAATCAAAATTAAGAGAGGGGTTGAAAGCATACCAGAAATCGTGCACTTTCTTACAAAAAAAGAGAGCATGTGTTGTAGTCTCATCTTCTTCGCCGCATCTAGGGCACAAGGTGACAGAGTCAGCGCCCGGTGCCAGAGATTATGAGTGGTGGGGATACCATTTTGAATGGCTTTCCAGAGGAAGAGTTGAATACGAAAAGGGACCTCCATCTTCCAGACGGCTGACCAGTTAATTTAGTTGCCAAAACCTTCTCCGTTATCCGGTTTGTGCTTCAATTCCTTCTGGTTGGAGGAGAGGTAGGCCGATTGCACCGTAAAGATACCGTTCTGAGCGTTTCTCCACCTGAGGGTGTCTTTGGCCGGATATTTGCTGAGCAGGATACTCAAAATATGATTAACTACTTCGGGATGAAACAAAGATCGAATAAGTGTATCCTTCCAGATGCGCTGGGTAGGACAGATAAGAGTCGAAACTTTTGTGGTCGTGCGGTGGACAGGTGCCGGCCCCTGAGGACGTCCGAGGGGGATACCCGGTATCCAGGGCTCAAGCCAGTAGTCGACGCTCTCACCATCCCCGATATGCCAGATGAGCTCCGACCAGATGTTATTCATAGCATTTAAGATCCCTTTCCAGATCCAAGAATTGGTGGCTTTGGGCGTGGAGAGCATAGGAGAGACTTTGGGAGAGTAGAGTTTAATCAGATTGTGAGCCCAAATTTTATCGAGCCCCTCCAGAAGAGCTTGGCAAGAAGGGCTTGATTATGGGCGAGGGAAGTCCTGATGCCCAACCCTCCTTTATCTTTGGGGCGACATATGTTCTTCCAGCTAATGAAGTGGGTCTTGTTCGTCCCAGCACTGTTAGTACCCCACAAGAATCTAGAATTGATGGAGTCCAGCTTGTTACACGTCTTGATAAGAAAAGGGAAGACAGACATATGGTACGAGGGAATTGCTGAGTTAACAGCTTTTATAAGGGTAATTCTACCCGCTTGAGACAGGCTTTTAGCTTTCCAACCCTCGATACGTTTCGAGACTCTTTCTATAATATCTTGGAAGTTAAAAGTCTTTTTGCGGTCGAAAGTGAGAGGGGATCCAAGGTATTTGTCACCACCCGTGTCCCGCTAGATGTGGAGAATGCGTTGAATAAGCCTGTGATGCCGATGATAGCCATTCTTACTGAACAGGATGATGCAAGATTTTTTTAGATTGATCTCCTGACCCGACACTTTCTTAAAGGAATTCAGGGCGTCTTTAAAAGTGCCCGCCTCCTCCATGGTAGCTTTGCAGAAAATGAAACAGTCATCGGCAAAGAGGAGGTGGGAGACCAGAGTGCTACCCCTAGCAGTCTTGATACCATGAAGTGCCCCTTTACTCTCTTTACTCTCTACTTTGAGGATGATACGTGAAAGAACCTCCGTGGGCGTTTAAAATCTCTTATATAAAATGGGAAAGGTACGACAGATATTTCTCCTGTTACATAGAAGAGTTTCCACCTATTGGCCATGGCATATTGACAATGAAGGAACTCTGTGCTGGTGATTAAAATATCGTAGCCTGTTACAAGATTAAAACGTGTAATCGAATATTTATTGTGATACACTTTTAAAGCAGCTCTTGGTAAATGGGGTTTGTCATGGATATGAAAAGAAGTGTATCATGGGTTTTCATCATAGATTAGACATGTACCATTGCGAATTTGCAAGAAGTGTGCGATTCAAATATTTAGTTATCTGCAATATCTCAATGGTCTAATGAACATGTTTGTAAGACCCATTTCATTTTTAGTGATGCAATTAACACTTTGGAAAACATATCTGTTCTGTATCACAATAAAATAAGACTTTCCATCTTTGTTATGAACAAATATAAGAGACTGAGAGTCGTGCAGCACACAGATATTTCATATTCTATAGTACTTCAGATACTTTAGGAACAGTATTACATGACAAATTACGTGTTGCAATCTGCCTACTACATTTAGTTACTCTAAGTGCATTTACCTCCATTGTAACTAACTATAACTAATTACACTGTAACTATGTGATGATCAAACTATTTGTGTGTAGCTAAAATCGATAACAACAATGCAATTAATATTTGGCGTAAAGGTACCCCTTCTCGTTAAGGTGTCCTAATACATTTTATGGTGAGGAGTTATGTCCACCACGGACCACTGAAGTAACAACTTTGGTTGCATAAAAAAAAATAGTGATCATCCAAGACTTGAACGATAATGACAACAAAAGTGGTTTGAGAGATATTTGTACAATTGCATTCGCATGTTAATTCCAGTTCTTTGGGTACAAGAAAAAAAATGGAGGATTTCTCTTGGGGATTTGGGAAATGACTTCTTGTTTGCTATAATGAGCAATAAAGCACAGAGTTTAGAATTTTTCATAGATTTAGAGAAATAAACCACTATGCAAAATTTTTAGCAGGCTTACTTGTATTAGTAACATGATTTATACTCATAGCACCATTTCTTAGAGCATATGCAGCATTAGGGTGACTTGCCTAGGTGGAGACAAGCCACCATCTTTTTTTGAAAACCCATTCAGTAGGCTAACTTCGCCAACGTGGCACCCAATTCCTCATACAAACTCAACCTGAGAGTCGGTTCAGAGACCCACAAGGTGGGTTGTTAAAATATTCATGCCCCGCCGCGCAGTTCTGCGCTCCAAGATTAAGCCATGGGCCTTTTTATGATTGGTTTAATCTAAAAAGAATTAAGTGGGTGGGTTTCCAACCCACTTCATTGTTGTGGGAAACTTAAGGTTGGTTAATATTTGGGAGGAAAAGGTAGTTTCAAACCCACCTAGCTGCTGCATATGCTCTTATAAGCTTTGTAAACATCTTGATGATGATGTTAGGGGTAAGAAAGCCATTAGGATGTAACCTTTTTTCCCTTTTTTGATATATAGCTCGTTTTGGGGGTTGCCTAACCCAAAGTTTGTTTTTGCCAAAAAAAAAAGAAAAAAAAAAAGAGAAATCAAGAAAAAAAGAAAATTGAAGGGTTCAAGAAGGTATGCAACATGGACTTTGTTGAAATCTTCAGATTTCTGATAGGTGTCTATTTTCTTTTTTTCTTGTAAATCTATGTTTGTTGGAATCTTTGAGAGTTTGTACTTGAACTTGGATTTCTTGGATTTGGTGGGGTGAACCTCCGGTAAATCATGCGCTATGTGCATGTTGCTGATTGTTTTTATGATTTCTTTATTATTTGTATGCCATAAGGATAATAGGATAAAACCTAAGGATAATAGATAAAACCAACAAATTGGGCATGGGGGATGTTTTCAGCCAGGTTCCTCAACATTCATATCCGAGGAACCTAGCACGGAATAGTTGTTGAACGTCATTCATATTTGCTAAACTGACTACATTTGTTGGTGCAAACAATACTGGCATCAATTGAACTCCAGTTGCTCGTATTTCAAATAAGCACTCCCCTAATCAAGATTAAACAACCGAAAAAATATTCAGACCTTTTTCTTCTCAAAGAAGAAAATATATGATACTCTATATATACGAATGCCAAGTGATGGGTTTGGCTATTTATATGCGGCTCATTGGCTCCCCTCGACCACCACATGACGAACACATTCTATATATACGGAGAGAGGAGTTTCTCTGATTGAATCGGTCATTTTTGCTCATTTTTGCTTGTGTGATTGAATCATGGGAGCATAACCAAACTGTTTGCAAGTCTAAATGGCATAATTTTCTTAAATTTCGATATGTTTTATCATACTTTTTCTGCATCTGAATTAACTGCAATTTCACATTTGTTTGATTAAAAGGAGGGTGTCCGTGTCTAGAATGGAAGTTACCAAGTCTGTAGCAGCAAGCATGTTTACGAGAGTTAAAGAACGTTACAAGTGGCAAAATCCTGAAATCACTGAACGATATTCCAAATGAAGACAGTACAAAACAGATTTATTTATAAGAAAAAGAAAAGGTTAAATTGAATTGACCTATATTGGATATAACAAGGAGTAGCAATTGAGTATAGATATTCTGGAAACAATAGGCACACAAACAGGAGCAGTTTGCCGAACACTGAAAGTAAGGAAAGAAAACTGCTTACTCCCATTGGAATTTGAAAATAGTATCCCCGGGAAACAAACAAATTAAAAACAAAAATAGATATATGACCAGTATGTCTAGTTATTGTATACCTTGTTTATATTATATTTGAAGTCTTTTTCTGTTCTCCTAAGATTTTCCTTACTAAAAAACATTCTAAAATCTATCGGATGCGGCTGTAATGAGAATGAGTGAACGGCTCTGGGTTAGTTTTGGGGGCGGGCTTTGATACCTCGGGAGTTCCAAAAACATTCCAGAATTTTAAGGTTTCGTCCCCTGCTGCCTAGGCTACAATACAACTATCTGGACTCTTAAAAACATGAATTTGTCGGGAAAATCGGAAAACTAGCAAATAAAAAACAAAGTTTATTCGAAATGAAAATCAAAGTTTTCATTTGTCAATGACAATATACCTGAGCCACGTATAAAACTTTTGAACTATGACCAGTGAGTTCAGCAATCTTAACCATAGATGGGTACTTCCAAAGAGTTATTTGGCTGTTACTAAACCCGTGAGAGCTTAAAATTTCTTGCTCATTCTTGTTCCAAAGCAAAGAGCACACTTGAGAACCTGTATCCACAGAATTCAAACAAGCACCAGTGTGGGTATTCCAGAATTTTATGCATCTGTCGGTTCCACCGCCACCAGAGGCAAGCAAGTTAGTCTGGAATGGACACTAAGCTAAAGCCTTCACCGCTGCCGTGTGGTCCTCAAGCCGGTGAAGCCATTGAGTTGGTGAGTTTGAAGAAGCCGCGGATCGATCCCATATGTGGAGAAGATTATCATTTCCTCCAGTCGCTAAGTGCTGCTCCGAAGCGGACCACTTCAAACCACAAACCTCTTGGTGATGCCCGTTGTATGTGTCCACAACGTGTGACCTGATTCTGACATCGTTGTTAACAATCTGACCGTCCATCCCGCCAGTAGTAAGAATGTGATTGTTCCAAGCAAGAGACCCCACTCGTGAACTGTGCCCACCTCTTAGAGTTCTCAGTTGCCGATTAGCAGTAGTGTCCCAAACTTGGACTTCAGAGTTGTTTAAGCCAACAGCAAGGTGATGACCATCGGGAGCCCAGTTGACACTTGTCACAGGACCATTATCTTCATCTAGAGTCAAAAGTTCCGATGTAGACGAATGAATCGGAAGCATCCCAAAGATAAACAGTGTTCCGGAGAGCATTTGCAAGTGCATTGCTGCTACCCCAATCCAGTAAATTTAGATAGTAGTCATCTAGTATTTCAGGGGCATCCAATGTCCTCTCAGATGTCTGCACATGATCAAACAATTTGAAAAAAGTTAGAACCTTGAAATCCAAATGTTCAAGAAGGAAATAAAAGCAGAATGGCATGCTAAATGAATATCCAAATAAGCAAGACGAAAACTTACTTGAAGAATGCTTCGTCGAGGCTTTACTGGTTTTGTTTGATGAAACCATGAAGAAGGTTGAAGGAATGGTGTTTCGGCAGTTGGAGGCTTGTTCCTGAACGCTAGGATTCGGGTTCTGTTCATGTTAAGAAGTTCTGCAAGTTGTTTCCTATAAGCATCTTTCCCTGGAGAACTGGAGACCGGATTCTCTTCACACATTGTAGCCAGCCAGCCACAAGCATGACCCATATCCATTGCAGACCGGTTCGGAATAAATCTATCCAACTGTTAAATTCCACAAAGAGACAATCATCAGAACTTCAAAATAAAAACATAAAAATGAACTTAACCAAGAGAACAGGCAATTGAGAGAATACAAAAAATTTGACTAAACCCTAACCTAAAAAACTAAGATCTACCCAATCCTAAAAGGCTAAAACCCTAATCTTGATCAAGGGAAAAAACATATTTTAATAAAACCCTACAAATTTGTTAAGGGCGAAGAATTAACCAAGTTATTATTAAACCACAGATGGCCAAACTTTAATAAAACCCTAAATTGGATTAAGGGGGAACCACAAGGTAAAAATAAAACCTAATTTCTAACAAATCCCCAATCAAAATTAAGGGAAACCCTAGCTTTTAATCCAAATTCTGCCAATAGATCATTAAAACCCTAAATTGGATCTAGGGGAAAACACAATATCACACCAAAACCTAACTGTAACTTTGTTAAGAACGCGATAATCAACACAAAAACGCCATGTTCTGTCTTTTTTCCGCACCAAAAGCATCAGTGAAGAAAATGGGCTTGAACTTGGTCGAATAATGCTATCGAGTAACATATCACGGACCAATTTTTTGATTTCATCCTTTTGGACATGAGGGTAGCGGTAGGGGCGAACATTAATTGGGGTTGTATTTGGAAGAAGTGGAATGTGGTGGTCATGGGAACGAGATGGTGGAAGTTCGGATGGGATTGTGAATATGTCAGAAAATTCAGCAAGTAAGTCGGTAAGTGTAGTGGGCAATTCCTGATCTGGATATTGGGGTTGAAGATGGAATATATGAAGAACAAACCCAAGTTGTTCCTGAGTTAATAGTTTTCCATTAGACAACATGTTGTAGCTTGCGCCGGTGAATATCCATTACCCGCCAAAGTATACAGATGATTATTGTTTTTGAAAGACATGGTAAGTGTAGAGAAATCCCATGTTATAGGGCCAAGGGAGGGTAACCATTCCGTGCCTACCAGATCACATCTGCTCACAACAAGAAGGAAGTAGTCTGCCTTAAACTTAAAGGTATGAGATGAAACTTCTACCCCTTTGCAATGTCCATGATTCTGAATAAAACTTTCATCGGCGACCATTACTTTGAAAGAACGATAGGAATGAATGAACAAGACATCCACATGCTTTTGCTAAATAGGTGTTAAGAAAATTATGTGTGGAGCCAGAGTCGATGAGAATTGTTATTGGATGGTTTGTGAGCATTCCTTGGACACGCATGGTGGCTGGCTTTGTCGAACCGGTTAAGGCATGAAGAGATATAGCGGGATCGTCATTCTGTGTTGCTAGTGATGTTGTTGCGACCACGACGTCCTCGTCGGAAGCCCAATTGCCTTCCATTAGTAGAAGTTGTGGCATAAAGAGATATAGTGGGATCGTCATTCTGTGTTGTTGGTGTTGTTGTTGCCACCACGACGTCCTCGTCGGAAGCCCAATCGCCTTCCATTTGTAGAAGTTGTGTGCGCTTGCAGCGATACCCAGGTTTAAAAATCTCGTCACAGTTCCTTCGCTTGCCGTTCTTGCATCTCGGTTGGACCTAGGCATTTTATTGGAGGAGTCGATGAAAGAACCCCTGTGGATGGCGTAGAGATTGAAGTGGTTCCTGATGGTATGGGTGAAGGTGTGAAAGTTGTTGATCAAAATAGAGGGCGTCGTGTCCCATGCTTTTCCTTCATTAAGCGTGCGATGCTAATAACGGTTTTAAATGATGAAGGATAATGCGCCTAAACATCAGGGCAAATATCATCTTTTAACCCGCTTATAAAACATCTCATTAAGGATTCATCTGACCATCCCTTAATGCGACAAGACAAACGTTCAAATTGAACTTGGTACTCATTTACAGTAGAAGTTTGGTGTAACTTCGAGATTGCACCATAAAGGTTTTCATGGGCGGTTGGTCCGAAGCGAGAAATCATCTCCGTGACAAACTCTGTCCATGTAAGATTCACATCACGTTCTTCAATCCAATCGATCCATGGGGAGGCATCGCCGTCTAAGTGGAACGAAGATATGAGAACTTTCTGGCCTTCGGGTGTCTGATGGTATCGAAAAAAACGTTCGGCACGTAAAATCCAATCTAAAACATTGGAAGTTCCATCAAAGCGTGGAAAATCAAGCCTAATGGATCGCCTTTGTATTGGCACAGATTCGTTGTTGTAGTTCATAAACGAGTAAGAAGCACCGTTCCTTCTGGCCGGATCGTTCGTCGTCATGTTCTTAACGATATTTGGCGCTCGAATGAGCAATTGTTCCAAACACTTCTGAATTTGATCGAGGCGTTTGTTTGTGTTTTCCTTGTTTTTTTCAACGAAAAGTTGAAGTTGGTGAAAATCGTGATCCATTGAGGAAGAATCAGATGCAAAATCTTTTGATTTGGGAGGCATGGTGGGAGGAAAAAAAAAACTGGCTTTGGATACCAAATGATAGATCACAGTTCTATCTACTGAATTCCTTGAGGGAATTAAACTCAAATTAAGACATACAATTCTCTGCTTTATTTCATATAGTACTTGGCCATTTATAATTACAGATTAGAGAAGTTAGATGAGTTATCTACAGATGGTAGTTACAACAGATAGATTATCTACAAAAGAAGTTAGAGCAGTTTCTCTAACTTCTAGTCTAGTAATTATAATATAGTAGACGAGGATACTACTTAACTATGTTGTAACCATGAGTAAGATGGAGTTCTATCATCTAACAAAGCCTCAATCTAGACTAAGGGCAAATCCCAGTTTTGACAAATTAATAATCCTGGCTTTACTAATAAATCAATAAAACCCTAAATTGGATCAATGGTTTCCACAATGCCAAAAATTAAATTAATATAAAACATGATTTCTGACAAATCCCTAATCCAAATCAAGGAAAAAAAAAATCAAGTTTTTATCCCTAATCTTGATAAAATTTTAATCTGGTTTATCCTAGAGAAACCCAAATCATAGAAATAAAAACCCATTAATTTAGAATTTCATAACTAAGATGGGTATTGAAATTGTTTGATTTATACATACATTCTTGCCACGTCTTCGGATGGGTTGCTCTTGAAGAGGGTATCGAGATTGAGCCTTGCTTGAAGATGTGAAAGATCCTCCTACATCCATAACTAAGAGAGAAAACACAAACAAAGAAAATAACACAAACAAAGAAGAGAAACAAAGAAGACAGATCCTGCAAAATAGATAAACAAATCAAACTGAAAGAGAAATATAACCAAATACAGGGAAATAAAAGGAGATTAATTGTGTCGCTAAGAGCATCCACAACAGCCTTTCTAAACTTATTTGAGGGAGGCAAAAAGTAATAAAATGGTTTTTATAGGCTCCCTATCCCTATTTTTTTCTTTCTCTCTCCTCAAGTATGGGGAGTCTAGAAAAATATTTGGTGAGCCACGTAGGACTCTTATATTACGTGCAAAGTTACTCTAGAGGTTTAAAGTTAAATTTTTTTTACTTTTTGCCTTTTATTTTTAAAAATAACTAATTTTAAGTGGTTTAGGTAGTTAATTTTGTGACATGGCTTCTTTTTGTAGGGAGTCTGCTATATCCACAATATCAAAGTTGGGTTGAAACTTCTCAAAAATACTCCCTATTATAGAGTGGTTGTTGTGGATGCTCTAATAATCTTTAGCGTTGCAGAGAGCGTATTTAGTAGGGGTGGAAACGGGTCGGGTCTTCCTACTTCAAGACCCATAACCATTTAAGTCGGGTATATCGGGTTCGGGTCCTAACAAGACCGTTCCAAACCCGATCCATTTAAATTTTGGGTTTTTAGTCCGGTTCGGGTCTGAGTGTCAGGTCTGACCTTTGACATATCTTACTTCTTGCATCAGCTTGGTAAACACTTAATGAAAACCTTGTAATTATCATATAATAATACTCTGACTTGGCTTCAAAATTCACCTACAAGCTAAAAGAATTTACACACAAATGTACAAGCGCATATCTAAAACATAATTTATAAAACATATTCCCAATAAAGTACATATCATATCGACATATCTTGCTTAAGTCGATGAAATTAAATTCACATAAGAAATGATGATTACTTGTTATTTTTCCTCATTCTTACAGCCATCAATTTACTAGTTCCATTTTTTCCATTGCAAGTATCTTGCTTAAGTAATTTTCAAAAATGAATATTGGAGCATTACTAGCAGGACCTAAAGGTATCAAAAAGTATATGAAATATTGGAGCATCACTTAAGTATCTCAGAAAATACACATGTCAAGGTAATTTCATCTTTTCTAGCAGGATCTAATATCTTGCTTAAGTAAGCAATGACAAGCACATATCTAAAAGTATGAAACTACCATAGTGCCATGGGCCCATGCCCCATGGGAAACTAGCATAAAAATAATGTGAATTTACTTTTGAGTTAAACTTGGGTTTTAACTTTTGATTTTTAAATTTTAATCGGGTCGACCCGAATACTGGAAATACCCAACGGGTTTTATACCATCGGGTTCGGGTCCTATCAGGCTGGTTCATAAAAGACCCAAATTTAAATGGGTAGTAGAAAAGAGGATACAAACCTGGCCCAAATGACTTCGGTTCGGGTTCGGGTAATCGGTTCTACATTGCCACCCCTAGTATTTAGAGACGGGAAAGAGAGAGAGAAAAAAAGTTGTGTTGTGTGAAGGAGTGGGTCAGATGAGCTCTTTTATTAAGAGGATCTCTAGCAGCAAGTGTGACTTTGGGTGTGGGCTATGTCAGAGGGCCCACAAAAAACCCAACCCACATCCATCCTCTCCCAGTAGTGAGTTTGGGTTTGTGAAGTGTAATTTTTTTTAATATGGAAGAGATCAAAACACCGCACGGTGTTCCCTTTACCGCGCGGTAAAAGGATTACCGCGTGGGGTTCCAAACACCGCTGCTTGCAATGTTAACCCCTAATCAATCCCAACTCGAGTTTTAACAGTTTTTCCTCCTCTCTCTCTCTCAAATCGAAGGTATACTGAAAAATTTCCCAAATTATTTCAAAACACAATGCAAAATCAAGAGGAAGACCCACACCCCAGTACATTACCTGGGTTTAGAGTGATAAGAGATCCAGAGTGAGCCGTAACTCGGTTGAGGTCCGGAAGGAAGAACAAACGAGTAAAATTTGAAGATGTCCAACAACCTATACTAAAACCATCCCAAAAAAGCTACCTGCGGAGGTGTATTACCCAACTCCCAGAAGGCATCACTCATATCTATTACACTGGTAAGGAACTTACGGTAAGTTCCTTGCCAGTGTAATTGTGAATTTTTTATATCCATAAATCAAGTGTTTGACAAAATGCTCAAATGAATAGAATCGGGATTCGATGCGTCCGTACGGCACATTCACTACGGTGATCAAAGTCTGGAAAGATATTTCTACAATTCCACCTATAAGGGATGTCATGGTAAATATATTCGGGCAGTTTATGGATATACGCTTGGGTAATTCTGATAATCGGCTAATTTAGGCGCTTACAGAGCGTTGGTGGCCGATAACGCACATGTTTCTATTCTCGTGTGTAGAGATAGGGGCAGCTTCTCTCGATTTTACTATGCTGACATCATTGTCAATCAGCCAATATTCGACACAGGTGTCGTATGACAACACATGGTCTATTTTATCCAATGCTAGGCAATTGCTCCCCAATGTTGATTCCAGCCATATAAAGAGTGGGAACATCAGCATTTCACATTTGAGGACGTACTTGACCATCGCAGTTGATTGGGTGGATGATATTTCTATTGCTCGTGCTTTTATCCTCTTCATGATGGGACATTTGTGGTTCCAAACGGCCAACGACACCATCCCGCCTGAATATCTCGCGGCCGTGGCCGATTTGGATGAGGCTTCCCAATATGACTTGGGCTATGCTATTCTTGCTTCCCTATACCATGGTTTGGATACTGCAGTCACCACCAGGGGTGTCATCACTGGATTTTCCCAACTTCTTGGGGTACACTAACACTTTTTCCTTACAAGCTACAAATCAAATATATTCTAATAAACGTCTTAAATATAATTTATAATTATTTCTTATGTTGTTCTGAAATGTTGTATTAGTTCTACGAGTATTGTGGGGTATGTCACCCTATATTCAAGGAAGAGGTTAAGTTCTCAGCCTATCAGCGCCTTAGAACATGGGAGAGGGGGAACATGAGGAAAAAAAATGACCAGGCAACCAATCTATTTATTCTAGGCAGATACCACATTGACCACCACACTATTGAGACGATCACCTGGGAACCTTGGTTAGATTCTGCGGTGTCATAGATAGAGGATGTACTGACTGCAAAACTCCTATCCCGTATGAGGATGCCAGTTCAAGTGCCAAATGGAAATTATGAATATTACTTGGGGGATAGATGCTGGAGGTAGTTGACTGGCGAGGCGCGTATTCCTTTGGATCTTCTGCTTAGCATATCGCCATATATTAGCCCAGCGGCTTTACATGAGATGAGACAGGCTGGGTTCCTTGACTGTGAGTAGTTTGTGACAGGGGAGGAGTGAGAGACTTACGCCTCATACTGGGCTGAACAAACTTTGGAGGTAGGCCACCTATTGATAGATTCCCAGAAGATGGGGAATATAAATCTGTTCAGACCCACTGTACTCAGGGCTTGTATTACACCCGTGGTGGTTACGTCAGCGTTGGTTCATTGCTTGTCTCAGGACTTCAGTTTGCCTGGCGAGCCTGAGGGGCCAGACCCCAGGTGACAAATAGAGTGGACAGGGAGGCGTGAGCTGTTCCCCATCCACCACTTAAGGGACCTGCCACCCATGTCTTCCTCTTACCGCGCAGAGGAGTTGTGGCACCCAACTCATGGTATGCGGCAACTCACCCTTACAGAGTCTGCGCGGGACACCCAGAGGCTGCAGTAGTTAACTGATGAGCTTGCTAATGCCCACAGTAGGGGTGAGCAGTAAACCAATCAAACTGAAAAACCGAACCGAAACCGATCAATTTTTTCGGTTTGGTTCGGTTTTCATAAGGTTCGGTTTGAAAAACTAAAAACCGATCAGTTTCGGTTCGGTTTCAGTTCGACTACAGAGAAACCGGTCCAAAACCGAACCAAACCGACTATTAACCTAATAACAAAAAAATAACCCTACCTTACCTCCTCACTCCTCAGCCCCTTCTCTTCTCAGTTCTCACTCAGCAGTCAACTCTCTTCTCTAATCTCTAACAAAAAAAAATCCTTCTCTCCTTCTCAGTTCAATCCCTAATTTATGAATGAGAGTTTACGAATCACTCAGCTCCTTCACTTCACTCAGCAGTCATCTCTCTTCATCATCATGGGTAAATCTCATTTACGAATCACTATCTCATTTGTGAATTATCATCTCATTTACGAATATCTCTTCCCCAATTTCATGATTTCTTCTTCTGATCTAACCTTAGATTTTGATTGTTTATGTAGGTGGAAAGATCTGACCTAATCTCTCTGTGATTTGAAGATGTTTGGTTCTCATCCCCTATCTAATTTGTTTTAATTTGAAATATAGGTAAGAATTAGATTTATTTTGGTTCTCATCCCTTTTCTAAGATGTTTGGTTCTCTCTGTGATCTGACCTAATCATCATCTCATCTTTTATTTGTGAATATCCTTGATTAATGTTAAGGCAACACATCCCATCTGATCTCTTTGAATTAGATCCTATTCCAAGTTTGTTGAATCTCTTCATCATCATCATCATCAATTGATGGAAAAGTTCTTACTAAGGTTTGTTGAATATCTCTCTCTCTTTCTCTTTCTCCCTCTCTCTCTCTCTCTCTCTCTCTCTCTCTCTCTCTCTCTCTCTTGGGTTTGTTAAATTGGGCACAAGTTCTTACCTTAATAGAGTATTATTCCTATGCCTTAACAGCAGATAACACAAGTCTACAAGTTTTTATGCCTTAACAGTTAGCATATTAGATATTTGTATTAGATATTTGTATTTGATATTTATGTTGTTGTTGCTGTTCAATCTGCATATTTGATATTTATATGGTGTTGCCTTAACAATAGATTTTATGTTATTGTTGCCTTAACAACAGATTTTATGTTATTGTTGCCTTAACAGCAAATTTTATGTTGTTGTTCAATCTGCATATTTGATATTTACATGTTACAGAATCTGCTGTGCTATTGGATATTTGTATGTTACAGTATCTGCATCCATGAATCTGTTGTGTTACTGTTACAGTATCTATTGTTATCCATCCACGAATCTTCTGTGTATAGCATTATGTTTATGAATGTAAATAATATTTGACAAAAAACTGATTTTCATGAATACATTGCTTTACAGTTTACATTATTCCTGACCAAAAATTGATTTTTCCCCCTACCTAAATACTGATTTTTAATTGCGCTCTGATGGGCTTTTCTAATATATGATCATCGTTATAAGGCATCAATGGTGACGCTGATGACGACAATTTTTTTTCCGTAAAAGAATCAGTTTGTGCATGAATGCAAATCAATTTAGGGCATGGAATAATCCTAGCTTTACAACTTTTTCCTAAGAAATATAACTATGCATCTTAACTTCTATTAAGAGAAGGAAGAGCATCAAATCATTATATTTTATCCTTTTACTTATATGCTTACTTTATATTTCCAGTAACTATTAGCTCTTCATGTTTTTCATGACTGCAGCCTATTGTAGCAATTCCCTCTTTTATTTGTGCTGATGCATTTAATAAGTTTCTACCATTTTGTACGGGCTTTGCTGCTGGTTGTATGATCTGGATGGTTGTAGCGGAGGTCCTCCCCGATGGCTTTATGGTAGCGTGACTATCTCTACCTAGTATCCAATATAGGCATCAGACAATCCAAAACTAATTATATATATATATAGGGTCTACTGAAAATTAGTATGTGAGAATGGCAACTCTATTCAGAAGTCCTTTATTGTAGAAATTGTGAAACTTTTTACTAGTCACTACCTTGAATGCTTAGATGTTTGAGAAGTAATTTTGGTTTCTCTTTTACCTACTGTCTTAGGAAGCTTCTCCTTCACAAGTTGCATCAGTTGCTATAATCTCTGTAGCATTTATTGAAGCTCTCAGCACAACTCTTCAGATTTTCAGCCATGGCTAGAGGTAACTATTTTCTTTCTCTCTTTCATTTTTTTCTTTCTCAAATTTTTAAAGATATAAACCACAAAGAAACATGAAGGAGAAGAAGAAACTTAGAGCCAATCTTAGATACTGACCTGTGTTTTTTCGGATGAGAAATCTAGCAACCTTGATTTATCAACAAACATATATAGTATTTTCTTTACGAATTCTGAAAATTTGAAACCATAGTTGTTGTCTTGTTGGGTAAGTATGCAAGGGAGGTCTGTGAAGCCAAAACGTGTTATGTTATGAGTTATGACCATTTCAGTCCAACTGATTTTGTGAGGATCTTGCCTCATAGTACACCTTTATGACTACATATTTCAGTCCAAATGATGTTATCGTATCATAATCCTTTCTGTTATGATTCTGTTATTCTATCTGTGTCTGTTGCTACTTTATGTAATCTCTAACTGTGTTATCCTCATGTTACTTGCTAACTGTGTCTGATGTTACTTGCTAACTGTGTCTGATGTTATCTGAAAGGTATATATTTGATGTGTCTGATGTTATTCTGATGTTATATAATTCAGAATAAATGGAAGTCGTCCTCCCCACTTCTGCAAGAGTAGTGGCTCAGTTGCTCGTCACATCCTTCAGCAGTTGGCAGCCATGAATATCGTTAATATTGATCCCAAGGGGTATGTATTTATTTTATTGTTTATTGATATACGTTAAGTATCTAAAATTCTATTTTCCATGTTAATAAAAAGTAGGAAACATTGATTTTGATAGTAGGCCAATGTGGTTTCTAAATACCCAGAACTACATGTGAAACCCTTAACTAGGTCAATTTTTTTATTGCATGAATACATTTTTCGCTGATAGTGCCCAACCAATATCCGAAGAAAATACATTTCTAATCTTTACTTGTCTTACTATTAATGTTCTTCACATATTTTTTGTTCTATGTTTTAATTGCTTATTGTTTTATAACTTGTTTTCTGTGTAATAGATGGAGGAGAATCACATCAACTGGCCAGAGAGATCTTGACCAGGTTGCTGAGAGAATTGTTGTTGCCCTTTGAAGAAAGCTCTGGATTGTTATCTGCATAATGTTATGGCCTTTTTATGTTTTGTTTTTTTGCCATTTGGGCAGATGTAGATGTAGAGAGTAAACCTTAATTTCATTTTGTGATTCCTAGTATGATGACAATTAGACAAATTTTGATTAGATTATAATATTTCTGAAGTTGAATTATGCATGCTTTCATTTTAATTGGTCCTCTTCTTGGATGCATAACACTAGATTCGGTTTCAGTTTCGGGTCAGTTTATACCTTTATTTTTGGTTTCGGTTTTGTTTGACTTCTATCGGTTCGGTTCGGTTTTACCTGGCTTTGGTTTCAGTTTCAATTTTTACAAATCGAATGTTTCGGTTTCGGTTTCGGTTTGGGCCCAAAACTGACCCCCACCAACCCATGCTCACCCCTAGCCCACTGGCATATTGACAGTATAGATGATCAGCTATATGCACATGTAATTAATTAATTTATGTATTTATTTATTTCTTAATGTCATATTTATTTTGTCAAAATATTTATAAATTTTCTTTGTTCCGTTCAGGACCTACAACTGAGGAGGGGGTGTGACGTACGGGTGGTACCACTACCACCTGGAGATGGCGCGAGGACGAGGCTGCGTGGATCTGGTCTGTGAACCAGGGGAGGTGGTACTAGCCGCAGGGGGCGGGTTACTGAAGATGATCTCAGTAGATATAAATATTTTTGATGAATATTTATATGATGTAGAAGCTCAGCTATAGCTACTAGTACTTATTATCTCGTGTTTATGTACTGTTTCCATTAATTTATTTTTTGTAATCCCATGATGCAGTTTAGCTAGAATGGCTTTTGGGAGAGTTTGTGTGATGTTCATTAGCAATGACTATCTAATGTTAAAATTGACTGAAGTTTTTTGGTTTTTAGGAGAGTTTTTTTAATGTCTATTCGAACAGACTATTTGTCTGTTCAAACAATTTTACACAATTTTGTACTGAGCTATTTTATTCGAATAAACCCAAAGTTTGTTCGAATAGATTTTGCACTGAGGTATTTTATTCGAATAGACTGAGGGTCTATTCAAATCGAAATAGGGATTTGATGGTAAAAAGAACACCGCGCAGTGTTCCTTTTACCGTGCTCGGTGTTCTTTTTATCGCCAAATCCCAGATTTTAAGACCCATATCTTCTTTTCTTTTTATATTTCTCCTTTTTACACTTTTCTCTTCGATTGGAAACTTATTCACCATCTGGAATTACACCCTTCTCTCAACTCCACAGCCTCAAATGTCTTCTTCATCATCCGATTCATTCATTGGTGATCCTCCAGGTGTATCGTCATCCACCTCTGATGATCTTATCTTTGATTGTGCGGCGGCAATTTGCGTTATACACCAAGCTGCAATGAACATAGTAGTACATGATGCAGCTTCGAGTCATGGCGGGAGTGTCATGGGCCGTAAGGATAAGAGAATGAAGCGAGATCACCCATTGGGGCATTATAGCATTATACAGGACTACTTCAAGCTGAATTGCACATATGAGCCATGGGAATTTCGGTGACGTTTTTGTATGAGTAGAGATATGTTCATGCATCTATTCGATGCAGTCGTTGCACATGATCATTACTTTGTCCAGAAGCCAAACAACGTTGGTACTATGGGGCTATCACTGTACCAAAAGGTAGTCGTAGTACTACGTTTCCTAAGCTACGGTGTTGCGGCAGATCTTTTGGATGAATATATCTGAATAGGAGAAAACACAACCTTGTTATGTGTAAAAAGGTTTTGTGTTGCGATTATACAAATTTTTGGTTAGGAATGTCTTTGAGCACCAAACGCGGCTAACGTCGAAAAGTTAAAAACGTTCGGAGAGTCACGGGGATTTCTCGTCATGTTAGGAAGCTTTGATTGCATGCATTGGATATGGAAAAATTATCCCAAAGCTTGGCACGGTCAATTTACTGGTCATTACCCCAAGGCGACACTGATTCTTGAAGTGGCAGCTTCACACGACCTTTGGATTTGGCATAATTTTTTTGGGTTACCAGGGTCTAACATTGATATCAATATCCTGCAACAAACACATCTTTTTCACCGACCTGGCCGATGGTATCGCCCCGCCTTGTAATTATACAATTGCCGGAAAAGCTTATGATATGGGGTATTACCTAGCGGATGATATATACCCCAAATGGGGAACACTTGTCCAAACCATATCCAATCTGGTTATAGTGAAACAAAAATTATTTGCTTAATAACAAGAAAGTTGTTAAAAAGACATAGAACGGGCGTTTGGGGTTTTACAATCTCGGTTCAATGTTGTAAAAAATCCGATTAAATTGTAGGAACCCGAGATTTTGAATAATGTCATGAAGGCGTGCGTGATAATGCATAATATGATCGTCGAAGAGGAACGAGGTATATTCCCATCATACTTAGACTACAATCTGGATGATACCCAACTATCGAAGGCGAACGGCTCGATATTGTACATGAACGCGGAACAATAGAATCTTTTATATCGAAAATAAACCGCATTCGAAGTCGAGAACTGCACTTTGATATAAAGGATGATCTAATCGAGCATTTATGGGCCGTGAAGGGAAATTTTCGAACTTAGTACTCCATTTCTTGTATTATCTGCGTATTCTTGATGTAATTTAATGCTTCTTAGTCGTACAAGTTTATTAAACATGTTTTTTGATATTGCATTAATCTTGCATTTGTTTTAGCGCAATATTATCAGTAATAAACATTTCGAAAACAAGATTGTATTCTTCAATAACAAAGTACATTATTTAAACGATTATATTATTTGAAGGTAAACTACATTCTTACAAAGAAAACTTATATATACAACAAAGTTAAATTATATTTCACCACCACTTTAAGTACCTGGTCCGCCCCTCTTGGCCAGACGTTCCATAACCTCAGCTTGCCTTTGCAGATAATATTACAATTGATGTCCAGAAAGAGTACTCAGGTCTTTCTCCATGATTTTACAATCTTCTTTTGCTTGCTCAAAAACCATTTTGGCTTGCCATTGTTGCATTCCTTCTGCTCTTCTTTTTTCCTTTTCTCCTTTCACTTGTGTATTCTTTAACCGTAGTTCATCCAACATTATTTGGATACCGCTACCAGATGCAACAACATCATCCAATGCCTTTTGTACTGCAAAGTTCTTTCTATAGAGTTTTTGGCCGATGGGCCTACTTTCACCTTCATACAACGAACCATCTAAGATAGAATTTGGGCCCACGGATTGAGGTGTAGGTGGGCCGTCAGGGTCCTCCGATAGATTGTTTGATCCGATCGAGTTCCTCGGAGAATAATTTTCTGATGTTCTCTTGGCTGCATTTCTTGGTATATTCCATGCATGGTTCAACCTATCATCCCTTAGGTTGGCCCATCGCAGTTTTTGTGCCAAAATCTTATATGCTTCTCAGTGTTTGAAGTCATTGCTGCCATTCAAGCCTTGATAGATCTTGTGTGCATCATTTTCCTTCAATTCATAAAATTACCAAATACAAATAAATAATGTGTATATCCGCGAGAAATAAATGAAATTGAGTTAAAGGAAATCAGAACGTACCCGATCTTCTTTTGCTTTCCCGCTGCTATTCCTAAATCATTCTTGAGCAACTATCCCCTTGTACCTCACACATTGTACATTAAGGGTATACCACTGAGATTTGGTCGACCCACTTGATCGTTATGTGGGGCACTCAGGGTCTCTATTAAAGGCAATGATGACTTTTTGATAGAAAGTAAAACCCTTTGTGCGTCCCGTTGTCTGGACAGAAGTTGTTACCCACACCCTTGCGAGATACGTAAAGTCTGCTTCTGTCCAATGCAGTCTACCATCATCTGTCTCGTCAAAAAACTCAGCATCTTTTGGTACTTGCATGCTTTGTCTTTATTTTATGGGTGCTCTTTTCTTTGTTCCTTTTCCTTTTTCTTTTTGAGGCGCGGCCGGTTCAACAGGTATTGATACATTTGCGTCACTTTGATTGTGCTGAGTAGATTCACTATAAAATAAGTAGTTCTAAAAGTAATTCAGAGGTTAAAAACCTTAAGGTTGAGTGAGCGGATAAGGTTGATAGTACGGACTAAATGCCTGAGGTTGCAGTTGAGAGAGTGTAAATAGATTTTGATATTGTCTATAACTAGGATCCCCTTGCGACATGGTAAATGGAAGTGAGGTCTATGATTGGAATTAAGGTTGGAATTGTGATTGGTTGTGGTAGAGGTATGGAGTGAATTGTGATGATGGGTGCTGAGTGAATGGTGTTGAAGGTGGGCTATGAAAGGATGGGGATGACAGTATATAGTTATTACTACTGGTGCCAGAGTTTCCTCTACGCTCGGCTTCCTTGGTTTTGGGGGAGAAGAAGTAGCCAGGGAGTGATCTAGAAAAATATTTGAGATTAGAGATGCTTGGATTACTGTACGGCAATCCATACACCGCCAAACTCATTTTATTTGGGTGTGAACTCCTCACACTCGGTTGAGTTACTGTAGCGCCACGTAGGTGAACTTACACTGGATTTTTCACTGCTAGGAGACTCAAAGTTTGGGTTTGAGTTTGGGTTTGCAAACCCAACTCAAGCCCACACCCTGTTGTATATGTTCTAAGAGAAAGGAATGCTCTAACGGCTATATGGCCAAAATAGAGCCGTTTAATACTTAAAGTACAAAAATACCTCTTCGTTTGATGCAAATAAGAGTCCAATAAAAATTATTTTGGTTAAAAACATATTTTTTTAAAGAAAAAACAAAAAACAAAAGTTAAAAAAGAACTTCTGATTTCTCTCTAGCGTTTCTATGACATAGAAAACCCTAGTTTACTAGTTTATATGATATGGCAATGTTACTAAGAAAAGATTGTATATACTTGGTAAAGAAAGAAAGATGGATGATAATGGTGCTTACACTCTAATCTTTGTAGTATCCTATATAAATTAGTTAGATTGTCTTTGTTCTTAGGTTTGGGCATGGACGAAATATATGTCGGTACATTTGTAAATGACTTTATTGTTGAATATAATTGCTTATGAAATGTTATTTTCTTCGCATTTGTTGTTGAATATAATTGTTTTGAAAGCTGGTATGCCAGGATTCGATACATTATTACTTTCTTCCCATTAGTTAATTGTATTTAGGATTCATGATGAAATGGCAATTTTCTACAATTCTGTAATTTCTTTACTTATGTAGTTTACTGTAAGACCATCTGTTGGATCTCCTCATTCTTAATATCAAAACTAAGTAAAATGAGAAGAACTTGTAAGGCTTATGGCTCTAGTACCATACATGAAAATTATTCGTTCATGTTCTGATCAAAACATCTCATTAAAGGGTAACTCTAATGCGCTTAGAGCTTAGTTTCATGAATGGTTTATGAGAGCATCTCCTAATGTACCTCACTCACTTGGTTTTTGAGGTGCCACATAGGATTTTCTCAATCCAATAGTACCTCATTTACTTGGTTTTCATCCTCAAAAAGAAAGATTTAGCCTTGCTTACCAAGGTTGAACCTTGCTTTTTGAGGTTGAAGAACAACCAATTACAAAGCGACGACACATGATTTTTTAGCTTAACTTCTTTGACTTTAATTCATTTTCCAAGTTTGTTGGCCCCTTTCCCTCTTTAAATCCTTATGAAATATTTCTTTTAAAAAAAAACCAAGTGAGGTACTATTGGATGAGATTGGACCTCACTTAATTGGATTTTGTTTTTATTTTTTTCTTTTCAACGAAGTGAGTGAGAGGTACTTTAGGAGATACTCTGAAGAATTTGCGATAGTGGTAGAACTGGAGTACGTAAATAGTGAACCTTGGCCTTTTTTTTTTATCAGTTTGAGTTTATTTTAGACAAAGTCATAAAAGGTAAAACGCCAGTTCTTCTGTACTGTTGGTAATCTTGAACCATATACGATATAAAAACGTACTCACTACTAAGCCTTTATCAAACTTGTTCTTGTAGATCTATTTAGTCCCAATTGCATTCATACTAGAAGGACGTGGAACCAAATCCCATACATTATGACGTCGAAACTGTCAAAGCTCATCTTGCATTGCATGAAGCCAGTACTCATATGGGAGAGCTTCCTTCACAGTTGTGGCTTCGATCATAGAAACATAGCAAACACAATTAACCCTTTTATGAGTTGGGATTCAAGTTTGAACATGTGAACTAGCATCCCCAAGGATATTGACCTGTGAGTGATCCATGCAAACTTGATGCCATCTGGGTTGTGGTATACTAGAAACTGAAGGAGGTGGGGGAGGAGGAAGGAGAGGTAACATTGTATGTAGGATTCATGTCAAGAATATAACTAGTTGAAGTCTCTAGATTTTTCGTTGTAACATCATCTCCTCCAACATCTACATAACCAATAGTGCAAGTATCATCCACAACCATATTACATGACTCCATCATCACTTTGGTTATAGAATTATAGACCCAAAAAGCTCTACTATTTTTTGAATAGTTTAATAAAATACATTTATCACTTCGAGAGTCAAATTTCCTAATACTTTCTCGATCTCAAAAGATAATGCATTTACTCCCAAAAATCTGAAAGTAATTTACATTCAGTTTCTTTCCAAACCAAAGTTCATATGAAGGGTTGAACGTGAGTGAACAAAGATACACCCTGTTATTAATATAGTACACGGTATGAATGCCCCCCTAAAAGTCTTTAGGAAGATCCTTGATGTGAAGTAAGACCTGTCCCATTTCTTGAAAAACTTTATTCTTTCGTTCTGCAACCCCATTTTGTTGTGGTGTGATTAAAGTTGAGAATTCTAGTTTAATTCCATTTGTAGTTCAATACTCAAAAACTCTAGTATCCTTAAACTCACCTTCACGGCCACTTCAAATTTTGTTAATAGAATAATCCTTCTTATTTTGAATTTGGAGCAATATAGTGCATAATTCCTTAAATGTATTATACTTCTCTCTCAGAAAAACTATCCAAGTATAATGAGAGAAATCATCCACCATTACCAAAATGTATCGCTTACCACCCAAAAATCTATTTTTTATTGGACCCATGAAATCCAAGTGTATCAACTCAAGAACCCATGTAGTAGCATTATTGTTGGCCTTCTTTTGTGAAATCTTGATTTGCTTGCTAATTTGATATGGACAACACACAACATTAGTTAATCTTCCCAACTTTGAAACTCCCCTGATAAGCTTGTTGTTCATAATCTTGGATAGATCATTGAAGTTAATGTGTCATAACATTTGATGCCACAAATCCATATCACTTAGTTTAGATTTATTACATAGTAGAGCATCTTATTGAATAGTATAGCAATTATTAGCAGTTCTAGCAACATGTATTACATGTTATCCCTGGGAATTTAATACATCACAACCTCCTTTAGAAAATGTAATAGTATGATCAATATCATATGACTGACTGACACTGAGAAGATTTTCTTTTAGCCCCTTAACTAAAAGAACATTATTTATCGTCTGAGTACCAAGTTCTTCAGCCTTTACCTTTCCCACCACAAAAAATATGCTCCAATCACCAAAAGTAACATCGCCACCCTGAATATCCTCTAAGTGACTCAGCTGAGACTCATCATTAGTCATATAACGAGAACATCCACTGCTTATATACAACTGAACAAACTTGAAGGCATTTAAGGTTGTTAATATAACATTGAATCTTGTGCCATATCATTCTTCTGTACCCAAATGGTTTGCATAATCCTTCGGGCTGAGGTTTTCTGTGCAAACCATCTAGGAAAATTCTTACTTTTCACATTAGTCAAAATCATATTTGAATTATATCTTTGCCCATTGGATGGTCGAGCATAAGGTTGATAGGGTCCAATAAATCTATAATAGGATGCAATATGACCCTTTTGACCACATATTCCACAATAATAAATTTGAGAGTAAGAAAACCTTTATGCTTGATTATGAGTGGAGGATATTACATTATGTTTGAGCAATGATGTAGTAGGAATTTCTTTGACAAATTTTGTAACATCTAGAGTCTTGGCACAAGGAAGATGTTCCTCATATCCTAGACCCCTTTTGTTAGTATTCGTTTTCCCCATACATAGCATCTTATCAATATTTTTTGCTCCATGATAAATTTTTTCAAGTTTCTATTGAGATGAAACTAAATCAAGTTTGGCCTAATGTAGTTCGTCCAAAGTTGATTTTATTTTCTCCCTAGCATCATGATCTTCTTTTTCTAAAATCATAATCTTGTCATAGAGACCTTGTTTCTCATCTTCATGCATCTCAATCTCATGACTTGTATTTTCAGCTTTTTCTTGAAGTTCAAGCGTGAATGTATTAAATTAATCTTTTAAGACTTTGTTAAGTTCGTCAAGTTTAACACACTTCAGAAATGTATGAGCATACAAATCTTTAAGATTAGGTTTTCAAACTCATTATGTTTAAGATCATTTTTACTTTCAATAGGATTCTTAAGTTCGAAAGCGTCAGAGCTATCATTATTACTATGTATAAAAGTAGGATTTGAACAATATTGTCCATTATAACCTACTTGGGGATGATTATCATTATTATTATTTTCATTATCACTATCATCCCAAGTAATATTAATATTCATAGTCCTGTGATTATTTCCAAATTTCTTATTGGGGAAAATGTGTGCATAATGACCAAACTTGTAATACTTATATCATTCTCCTTGACTTAGGCCAATGTTATTGTTGGTCTACTTGTTATTAAATTTGACCCGATCAGGAGGTCGTGGCTTATAGTTCACCGATTGCCTTTATTTTTTGAATTGACATTTTTTCATAGTCTTTTGAAATTGTTGATTAATAAAAGCAATTGTTGAATCTCAATCTGACTCCTCATCATCAAAAACATAAGAACAATCAACTTCTTTGGTAGCCTTGGTAGGCGAAGAGAAAGATGAAAACTAAAATGATACACTCTTATTCTTCCCAGGGTTTTCCATTTTCATTTCGAGTTTAAATGTTTGTAAATTTTTAGTTAGTATTTGGTTTCATTTTCTTAAAATCATGAGTTTTCTCACTAGCATCATGTTAGGATCTGAAGCTCTACACAAAGATTTTAAGACCTTGTGAACAATTTGAATATCAAAATAGGCTACTCCTAATGCGGCACTAGTGCTGGGAATGCTACTTAGTTATGCATATAACTCATCAAAGGGTTTTGTAGGGACCTATCCCTCGAGCTGTTCCAAACTCGAACTAGCTAAATACTAGACTCACACATTATATACATGATATACACAATCAGCAATAGTACCTGGGCCATGAACTAATGAAGAACGTGGATCGTGCACTGCAGATAAAATTATTTAATTGATTTAATTTAAGTTTTACTTTACGCTGAATCACTCATAAAATTCTTTCTTCTCTATAAGATATAAATCCCTAGAAAAGTTAGTTTTGGAAGTGGTAAATTTCATAAAGACAAGATGTCTTTTATAAGAAAACTGAAATCCAGTACTCTGTTTGAATAGAACAATAGTTTATTCAAGCAGAACAAAGAGTCGATTTGAACAAGCAGGATTTTGCCTAGTCTATTCAAATAGAATAAAGAGTCTATTTGAACAGATGTGGTATTTGAATAGATTAAAAGAGTTTATTCGAATAAATAAGGTTTTGCCTAGTCTATTCGAACAAAATAAAAAGTCTGTTCGAGCAGAAGATAATTTTCTTCTGAAAACATAATTCTTTTTGAACTTTTGTAAAATATTGATAGGCTGGAGTCTTTGAGCGATGAGGTACAAAACTAACGTACCTGTTCAGTGTTAGGCCAGCTATAGTCGCTCCATGTATAGTCTGTGATAATAAATAACTGTGAGATTGTGATGACAACTATTCTAGACACGAAATGAAACCAATACCAAATATGGATATTTTAATCTCCCCCTTTGGCTCAATTTGTGATAAAATTATGACTGTAAGAAAGAAGAAATTATAACTCGATGGACCGACTCAATCACTAAACACCCTTACTCAAAGCTGCTCTTTCATCCTATAACATCTGCTCTGGAATCCTTGTACACTAAACAAGATACATCATGTAACTATTTAAGAAAATAAGGAATCTATGAAAAAGTCATAACTTACTTGTCTTACCTGCCATTATCTTCTCTTCCCCTTTTTGTCATAGATGAACAAAGGGTAAATAACCCAAATTTGTAAACAATAAGAGAAGCAGAATAGTAAAAAAAAATATAACAGTCCATGGACGAGTAAAATACAGATTAAATGAGAAATATATAATAGTAAATGCAAGAGAATATATTCTAAAAGGAAAGACTGTCAATAAAAGGCATACCCAAGAAGTCAAACTAAACAAAATTAATAAGCAACTAGGATATCAAAGGATAAAGTGGAAAATGGTCAAACAAGAAAGCCACCAGAGGGCCAGAAGCCTAAGTATAGGCAAAAGATAAACTAAGGCTACATGTTACGGCCGGGAGCAGGACCACTTGAACTAGATCCCCGAAGCTTACTACATAGAGTCTCAATAGAAGACTACACTGTCTTAATAGAGGACTGTAACGTCTGAGAACCAAGCTAGAGATGATGGATATCATGATAAAAAAGACAGTACTGAAAGTCCAAAAAGCATAAAGAGATGCAAAATCATGGGGTATTGCTCCAGCAGGGGCGACTGGCGTACCAGCTGGCACCGTAGCTGGCTGGTACAACATGTAACTCAGAGTCATCCTTACTCTTATCAATCTATGTATTACTGTCAGTGTGCATATGCTTCTGACTCTTCTCCCAATACTGGAAATTGATTACTTCTCCTTTACGATCGTGTTCCTCCCCTTCAAGAATATGATAACCAGGATTAGTCAATAGCTGAGAGACAAAATGGCTAAACGACAAAGTCTTGGTGTGATGATCTAGGTTAGTCGTTAAAAGCATCTCTTGCATGATAATATTAGGCATATCAAGGTTGTGGCCCTGAGCAACATCAACCCCTTTGACTTAATTATACCCATGAGCAACAAGCCTAGCTTTGCTTTGAATGACATTCCCAAGTTCAACAAACTTGTTCTTGTAAATCCATTTTGTCATAATTACATTCGTGCTAGAAGGACGTGGAACCAAATCGCACATATCTTGATGTCAAAATTGTCGAAGTTGATTGCATGAAGCCAATACTCATATGAGAAAGCTTCCTTTATAGTCGCGTGTTCGATCATAGAAATTTAGCAAATACAATTCACCATCTCATGAGTGTGGCTTCTAGTTTGAACATTAAAACTAGCATCCCCGTTGATATAGGCATGTGAGTGATCTTGTTGAACTTGATGCCATCCTGGTCATGGTACACTAGAACTGGAGGAGGTAGGGGAGAAGCGGATTCGGGAGTAGATAAATGAGAGGTAACATTGGATGTAGGGGCTGCGTCAAGAATCTCACTAGCTGAAGTCTTTAGATTTTCCATTGTAACATCATCTTCTCCAACATTTGCAGAGTCAATAGTTCAAGTATATCATCCATAGCCACATTACATCACTCCATCATCATTTTGGTTATGGAATTACAAACCTGAAAAACTCTATTATTTGTTGAATAGCCCAATAAAATACCTTCACCATTTTGAGAGTCAAATTTTCCAAAACTTTCTCGATCTCGAAAGATAAAGCATTTACTCTTAAAAACCCGAAAGTAATTTACATTTGGCTTCTTCCCAAGCCAAAGTTCATAGGGAGTATTTAACGTGAGTGGATGAAGATATACCCTATTGATAATATAGTACGCAGTATCAATGGCCTCCCCCCAAAAGTACATAGGAAGATCCTTGCTGTGAAGTAAGACCCGTCCAATTTCTTGAAGAACTCTTTTCTTTCGTTCTGCAACTCCATTTTATTGTGGCTTGATTGGAGCATACAATTTATGTTTAATCCCATTTGTGGTACAATAATTGATCACTCTAATATCCTTAAACTCACCTCCTTTAAATTTTTCTAAGAGAGCAATCTTTCTCATTTTGAATTCTGAGCGATATAGTACGGAATTCTTCAAATGTATTAGACTTCTCTCTTAAAAGGGCTATCCAATTATTGCACTAGGAATAAAGCTTGATAGAATCGAGTGCGACCCACAAGTTCAAGACCAGCGAATTTTGAAACCAGACATACACGAGAAATTCACCACGAAAAATGCATTCAACAACATAAGAATAACCCACGAAAGAGCATGGTGGTGGAGAATGGTACGAAGCAACAATCTTCACCCCCAACTCAGTTTGTTTACTTAAAGACTGCTCAACTGAACTTTCTCTTTCCATGACAGAGTTGCCAACAACGGTATATGCCTACCCTCAGCCCATTTTCCTGCCACTGTAATACTGAAATTGAGCATCACTTATACTTTGAATACAATATCTCTCAAGAAATCTGGAACTGGATATCGAACATCTTTAGAATGACAATGATGAATGATAAGGACACATGGAAAACAATACTGGATAGAAGCAGGCATTCCAGCGCTTATGTGAAGGAATTTTGGGCAGCGGCAATTTTCACAACATGTAACGCCTTATGGACAGTGCGTAACAGTTATAGATTCAACGAAAAAATGACAAACAACCAAAAAATAAAGTACGACATCCTGAGAGATATCACCGACACTTCCCACCTCTAAAAGAATAGTATGCACACTAATGAATTAGACCTACAGATCAT
Source organism: Kingdonia uniflora (assembly GCA_014058105.1). Lineage (NCBI taxonomy): Eukaryota > Viridiplantae > Streptophyta > Magnoliopsida > Ranunculales > Circaeasteraceae > Kingdonia > Kingdonia uniflora. Next base: position 1,546,560 of record JACGCM010000445.1, read on the forward strand.
CAAAGCATTGAACGTTCATGCCGATAGAGAAATGCAACAATGATAAAGAGCTGCTGGTGGGAACTGCCGTAACCAGGTGAGATCAAGGCGTGTCGCGATGGCTTTGCTTTGGGCAACCCTGGACCGGCGGGCATTAGGATTGTCTGCCAAAATGAGATAGGGGATATACTGGGAACTTTCAGCAGGGCTGTAGGCAACACCAACAACTATATCACAGAGATACAAGCCATCATAAAAGGAGATAAACAGGCAGTCGAAAGAGGATGGAAATAGTTGGGAATGGTTTCTAACTCACAAGTAACGGTTCAAGCGTTTAATACAGATAAACTTCCATGAACCTTAGCTAGAAAATGGAGACATTCCGAATAACTAAAGTTTGGAGAGAGACAAATTTTTCAGCGGATACGACAGCCAAAAGGGAAACATCACACGCAAAACCATTTGATGAATGGAGTCCGGGTACGCCAACCTTTATAACGAAGATAAAAGCCCCAGATAAGGAATACTTTAGATTTTGCAAATAATTCTGATCAACCTTGATATCAGTTTATCGAGCTAGGATTTTATGTATAGTTTTAGACTTTGAAGCATGGATTTTAATGCTGAGGTGCCTTGAAGGGAAATCATCAAGTCGTTCAAACGACACTGGAAGTCGTTCAAACAAACTGGAAACCTCAGAAGGCCAATTCACGTTGAGGCATTTTGTAAGCAAAGTTTACCAAGTCGTTCGAACCTTACTACAAGACGTTCAAACAAAATAGAAATCCCAGAAGGCCAATTCACATTGAGGTGTTTGGAAGGCAAAATTCATTAAGTTGTTTGAACGACATTGGAAGTCGTTTGAACGAACTGGTGATCCAGAAGGCCAATTTATGTTGAGGCAATTTGAAGACAATTCATATAGTCATTTGAACGAATTTGGAGTCGTTCAAACGTACAGGCACTGATGCATGCCACGTTCCTATTGTAGGGGTTCAATTTTTTAGTATTTATTTGCTTTAAGTAGATAGCTCCATCTGCTAGTGACATGTACTAGTGTGTAGCTTGTTGATTCTCCTTTCTATTGTACTATATAATTATTGTTTATATTACTAAAATTCTTGCAAAAATAAAAAATAAAATAAAATTGCTACGAGTTTGCTAATTTTTCATGGTGTGATTATTTCCTTTTGGAATTAAGGGTAGGCATCTCCATGAAATCATTGGTAAGGTGCGCTCCAGACGAAAAATGTACGCTTTTGCATTTAATTTTTTGTGTCTTTGTGTATTTCAATACAAGTAGTAGAAGAATTCATATGATAAATGTCATATCCAAAATTTCATTAATTAAAATATATTTAAGTAATGTCATTCAGGACGTACAGGTCAGGGAATTCAATGATTCACCCAATAGATAACCATGCTAAAGGGAAATACCTCAGTCATTCACTATAATAAATCATTAGAGTTATTAAAGGATAAATAAAAGTGGAAGCGAAAGATAAATATTAAATCTGGAATAAAAACATATATCTTAAAAACGTAAAACAACAAGGAATGAAAGAAGTTCAACATGTCTGATATCTCAATTAAAAGAATAATAACTAAGGACTAACTGTAGCAATGAGGCTAAGCTCCTAACTTAGCTATAGTTCTCTACAACTCCATGCAACTACTCCGTTTATGAAATATTATAGAAATGCGAGAGTAAGCAAACTACGGCCTACTATAACCCAACAAGGCTAAATAACTATATTAATAAAGCTGAAGCTAGAATAAAGAGGAAAAAGATGAACGTGATAATATATGCTTAATATACGGTAATAATAAGTAAAAATGAATAAAATATGAGAAAAATGATTTAATTCTATTAATGCCCTAACATTGGACGATTAAAGACGTTAGATCGATGAACTCGGTCCTATGATTATTAGGTTGATTAACCTCTAGCGTATAATGATTCAAGGGGTTCAATTTTTGTCAAGCTCGACCAAGTTAAGGATATTTTCCTTGATCAAAGTGTTTCGGGTGTTTCAACCAAAGGAGCCTAGTTGTCCTCACTCTATTCTTATTTTAAGGAATTTTAACCTCATGGAGGATAAGATGGGTACCAAAAGAGAATTGGCTCATTCCATCCCACACCATAGGATGGGTACCATAGGTATGATAGTATCCTGCCCAAACTCGCCTACTATTTTAACCCAAACTAGGAATCCGAGAAACCTATCGAGGGTTAGCCGATTTAGAGTTGGTTCATGTATCCGACTTTATCAAGTTTTAGATGAATTTCCCTATGACCTTCTAATGCAAACAGATCTCTAAGATCAACATACAATTGCTACTAACATGGCTAGTGCACATAAGATAAGCCACTTGCCTAAAAGAGTAGTAAACAATCCTAATATAGATGGACAGTGACTCACTAGCCATAACATCTAAACAACATTAATCTCTATGAGACAAACTCAATATTTAAGGACAAGGCCATGAGAATACCACACATGCACAACTTTTAAATGAGAAAAGAAAATCATTACTCTAAGTATCTTAAAATATGGCAAACTGCAATGATCAACTACTTAAAATAAGTTAGAAGTAACTACATTATTAGTGTTCAAGGACAAAGCCACGAGAACCAACATAATTGCTTCTAATCAATTCTCGAAGTCTAGAGAAAATCAAGTCAACTAGTGGCCAAGCCACGTATCACCTAGAGATTGCAACTAAGTTAAAGAAATAACTAATTTATCTAACATAGTATTTATCAAACCACACTAAATGAATACAAATCAATCTATATACTAGATCATATATAACGTGTCTATTTATGAATATCACCCTTAACTAAGATCAATTAAACTAGTAATGGAATTTTGCATGAAGGGAGAACTCGCCAGATACAATGCTAAAGATGAATCAATCCAAGCAAATAACTCAATACCCCAACAACGGCATATCATGGACTGAACAACCCGATCAAGAACAACAGCTCACACATAACTCTTCACGGTTATAACACTAGTACAAACAACGAAGAATTAGTCTAGTTGTGCCATACTAACCTGACTAAAACCACACTAAACTAAACTACTATTTATAAGGTTTCCTACAAAACTACTAACCAAACAAGTACTCCAATTTGTTATAAGGAAGTAGCTGATATTTTTTATGTCCAAGTAGAAGAAAATAACAATTGATCTTGATCTTCTAAGAAAGCATGAAAAACTAGCTGGTAGTAGTTAATAGAGGAAGGGCTTAATGATTAGTTAAAGGTCTAAACAGCCCTAGGGCTTTAATTCAATGGGTGGAAACTAGTTTATTAAAGAAGGCAAGCAGTTTTCCATAAAAGGTAAACACCTGAGTAGTCAAGATCATCTTACCTATCACTACAGGACCAGCCACAATCAACGCCGTATTCTACATCATCAACGCCAAATCTAGTTATCTCAGGATTATGGGCCGCTGCTGGATTCACATCATGGAAACAATCACTTCCACTTATCATCAAACACTCCGCTTCAAACATAATGATGACATCTATGAAATCAAAGGCAGCTAAAAGCTTTCCAGAGCTTATGAGAATACTGTCTCTACCATTCTATATACATTAGACAGATATGCTGCATAGCAATTACATAAATCTGGTCACATCGATGATCAGCCTTCAACAGAAGAACCTACAGAGTACATAGACATTGATGAAGCCAGGAGAGGTACTTATTACGGTACCAAGCTTGTCCAGGATGATAAAGAAGCTCTCATTCACTTCTTACAAATGAATTGAGACATCTTTGTATGGACTTTCAAAGAGATACCCGGGGTTGATCCATCAAGGGTATGCCACAGATTGGCTATCAACATCAATGCCAATATGGTCAAATAGAAATAGTGATGACTCTCACCTTATTTTTGAGATTAAGTCAACATTGAGATCGATAAATTGATCAAAGTAGGGTTCATTTGAGAAGCCAAGTATCCAGATTGGATCTCCAACATCGTCGCAGTTCCAAAGATGAATAAAAAGGTCCGAGTTTGTATAAATTTTACCGATCTAAACAAATACACTCCGAGGGATAGTTTCCCTCTTCCTATCATCCATCAAATTCTTAATTCTACTATAGATCACGAGCTCTTATCTATGATGGATACTACCTCTAGATATAATCAAATACCTTTCTTGGAGGAAGATCAGGAAATGACCACTTTTATCACTGAAAGAGAATTTTACTATTACAAAGTGATGCCCTTCGGACAAAAGAACACATGCGCAACTTATCAGCGGTTAATGACAACTATGTTCAAAGTACACCTTGGGAAAATCGCTAAAGTCTACATCGATGATCTCTTGTGTATGAGCTTACAGTCAAAGGACCATATCTCAAATCTATCTACAATATTCAACATTCTACGATCTTACAGGATTCAACTCAATCCTGATAAGTATCAATTCAGAGTACATTAAGGTTAATTCCTTGGCCATATCATCAACAAGAAGGGGATCGAGGCCAATCCAGATCAAATTTGAGCTCTCCTCAATATTCTATCTCCAAAAGCAATGAAGGACATACAAAAACTTATAGGCAAGACCGCTGCTATGACCCAATTTATTTCTAAATCATCAGATCACTATCGTTAGTTGTTCCTACTACTAAGATGTTGTACCAAAGGAGGAAAAGTTTAGCCCAATGAAGGGATCTAATGGACATTAGAATGCGAGGCAGCTTTTCAGGAACTCAAAACCAATCTGGGGAAGTCTCCCATCATGAGCACCACAATAGATAATGAGGAACTGATCATCTACCTGGCAGTTACAGATACTTCTATCAGCTCGATTCTCATTCTACTTGAGGGAAAGGTAAAAAAGAAAGTCTATTTCATCAGTAAAATCCTTACTCAGGCGGAAATTAGGTATTTTAAAATCGAGAGATTCCTTCTAACTCTTGTTTATACTTCAGAGAAACTTAAGCACTACTTTTAAGCTCATTTAGTCAAAGTCATGACAAACTACCCACTCTGGGAAGAATTATCGAAAAAAGAAAAATCATGAAGAGTGCAGCAATGGTCAGTCAGTTTGGGTGAACATGATATCAAGTTCAAACAACGCCATTCTGAAAAAGCACAGGCCATTGCCAATTTTCTCATGGAGCATGATCCTGACCTTACAAAAGAAATTACAGAAGATCCACCTACTAAAGCATTTGACGAGTGAGCTGAATGGATTATAATGGAAGGGTGAAGACTTCTAGCAGATGGTTCAGCAGGACCTGCAGGGTTAGGAATTGGAATTGTACTGATTACTCCTTCCAGCGAAAAATTTGAGAAATCAATCCGCTTAGATTTTGAAGCCTCAAACAATGTCACAGAATACGTAGCTTTAATTTTTGGACTTGATGTCGTACTCGAGCTTGGTATCCCAGAGCTCTCAGCCTGTACAGATTCTCTACTCATCGTCCACCATTACTCAGAATAGTACAAGAAGAATGGCAAGATGATTGAATATGCAGCCCTCATTTCTGATTGGTTAAGCAGGTTTGCAAAAGTAACTCTCAACTATCTCCCTTGAGGTGAAAGCTAACACGCTGATTCTTGGGCTTATTTATCTGAGGTCCTGGGTACAGAAGCAAGATATCTATAGATCGAAGTGATATCCACTCGTAACATTGATATCCATTATGTCAACATGATCAATACTGGGGGTGTTGAAGAGGAGGACGACGATTGGTGAATGCCCTTTATTGCCTATCTCAGCCCAAAGAACAAATGGGATGGACCCCTTCCAACAAATCCAAAAGAGCGCCTGTAATTGATCAAAAACTTATAGTATTACACAATTCATAACAGTCATCTATATCACCGCTCAATCACATGGCCTTATCTTAAGTGTTTCTCAAAGAAAAAAGCAGATGGAATGTTCAGAGATTTACATGAAAGAATTTGTGGCACCCATGCCGCAGGTCGATCACTCTCTAGCAGAGTAATTACACAAGGAGTACTCTGGCCAGGAATGCATAAGCAAGCAAAAGAGTACTCCCATAAATACGATACATGTTAACAACATGGACTCATGATCTGCACCCCTTTACTCGAACAATATGCAAGCAAGGTTTTTTGGCAATTCAAATGGTGGGCACTCGATCTCGTAGGCAAATTTCTAAATACTTTAGGTAACCAACATTTCTTACTCTAGTAAATTCCATAGATTGAAGCAAAGGTAATACTAGCTTTCGATCAACCTCTATACAAAGATTGAAGTAAAGGTAATACTAACTTTTGATCGACCCTCTATACACAGATTAAAGCAAAGATAATACTAGCTTTCAGTCGCCCATCTAAATAGATTAAAGCAATGGAAATACTAGTTTTCGATCGACCCTCTATACATAGATTAAGGAAAAGGCAATACTAGCCTTCAATCACCCATTTAAACAGATTAAAGTAAAGGTACTAGCTTTAATCAACATCAATACATAGATTAAAGCAAAGGTAATAATAACGTTCAGTCACCCATCTATACATATATCTACAATTAAAACAAAGGTAATACTAGTTTTCAATCAAAGATCTCTATCAGACATAAGATAATGTAAAGGTAAAACTAGCTTTCATCTCTCTATATGTCTACAACTACATGTTACTTCTAAAAGTTCTTCTCTGCTTATGGGAAGTCAGCTTCACTTTCCCCTTTATAGGAGGACGTTCAACCATAAATTCTAAAGCTCAAGCAGTTACAATAATCTTACCTTACTCTGCCAATTTATCAGGCCAGGAACCTAACTCCATTTCCATGGCATTCAAACAATTTCCTTGATCTATATCAGCAGTACAGATGCAAGCTAAAAATGACATACAGTCATGCAAGGTATCCCTCTCAATCTCAAGCCTTCTTACTTTTCTACAAAATAGGCAATAACGGCCATTAGTTCCTACGAGCGCGCTATTTCTTGAATAAACGTATTTTGATCAAGTATTATTATCTGGGAAAAAGAATTTTATAATCTCAGGTGATGATCTGTGAAGTGTTTGTACCATTTTTCTTGCCACTCCATGCGTTTATCTACGCGTGTCATAATTTTATGATACTCCACCATCTTCTCCTATGCTTTATCTAACTCAGCTCTATTTACCATCCTCAACTCTGCTAACTGAGCATGAAGTTCCTCAAGCTCCCTATTATTCCTTTCACGTCCCCCAACAGGAGCCTTCTTCAGCAACTCATCCTTCTTCCTCCATAAATGATCCTTCCCTTTGATCACACCCTTTAACTCCCGCTCTTTGTAAAGGGCATAATATAACTTATCTTGGTTCCCCCTTAAGCATTCATTTCCTCTTTGTATATGAGATTAAATGTGAGCTACATCCGCCTTCAGTTCTTTAATTTGAGCTGATGGGTTAACCACATCTCCTTTTACAATAGAAACCCCAGCATCGGCTTTTTTGTTCTTCGACTGCTCCCCAGTCTCAGCCTTCTTAACCCGTGAATTGGCAATATCCAAATCCACCTTCAATTTAGCCACCCTCTCATTCAATTAATTATACCATTTCTAAACCATATGGAAATCCATGTCCTTAGCAGGAAAAGCCTCACCCAGTTGATCAACTGCACTTTTAGACTTGGCCAGGTCAGCTCAAACTCTCTAAAGCTTATTTTCTTTCCTATTTATATCACTCTTTAACTGTACAACCACACTTTTAAAGCTCGCCAGGGCAGCTCGAACCTTCTCAAGCTCATTTATTTTTCTGGTCATTTGACCCTTCAAACATGCCACAAAATCTTGTAAATTTTTTTATGTCACTTATACCGACTTGATACGGTATCGAACGGTGTCTGCTTCCTTAGTTTTCACCATCAACACATCGATCCTGCTTTTAATACGGTATCAAACATGCCACAAAATCTTGTAAATGTTTTTATGTCACTTATACCGACTTGATACAGTATCGAACGGTGTCTGCTTCCTTAGTTTTCACCATCAACACATCGATCTTTCTTTTGATACGGTATCAAACATGCCACAAAATCTTGTAAATTTTTTTATGTCACTTATACCGACTTGATACGGTATCAAACGGTGTCTGCTTCCTTAGTTTTCGCCATCAACACATCGATCCTTCTTTTGAACTTTGATGTTTCGGCCTGTGCCTCCGCGATATCTTTTTGTACTTTCTTTATTTCGGCATCTTTGCCCTCGATCTTTTGAGTCAGGTCACAAATAGTTTTTGTCGACTCAGCAAATTGGATCTGAATTTTGACATGTTGATCCTCCTTATCTTCAGATGCCTCTCTAATCCGATCAAATTCTACCACAAACTCATAGTTATATTGGAACGTCTACTGTTCACTCGTGCGGATAGTCTCCAATTCGACTTACATCATAGATGCAGTATATCAAGCTTGATTAAGCAACATTCCACAAATACAATCAGATCATAAAATAGATAACTTTTAGGATTCTAACAGATTTCTATTTTCTGACATTCTATTGTTGCGAGACTATTATTAAATTTTAAGGTGAAATTATGATCTCAGTTTGTTGGTAATAACGTCTACATCCACTTCCAAGGTCTACAAATTCTATGTTTAGATTTTCTAAATACTTTGGCATTATCTGGACATGCTTGATTACCATCGCTCCTAAACTTCTATCACATTTATGACCTATATCTATCTCCTAACTTTAATTTACAACTCTAAAGTAATGCAGCATAAAAGTCAAATATTTCTTGCTCTTCTCTAACCTGTAGCTTCGCTTACGAAGTCAACAGGGACGATGAGGCATTTTTCTCCTTAACGAGCTCATTATCTAATTCCTCAATTCTTAGGCGCATATCCTTACGTTCTTACAAACAATGTTTACAAACATCTCTTAGCCTATCCAAAATTTATCCTACAAAACAATATTTCATACAATTACAGTTTTTCAAACCACACAAAAACACATAGGTAAACTCCAATAACTTTACTCTACCTTCTCATTATCTTCCCCCTGCTCTCTAGATCAGTTCAGGGTGAAATTGAATCCATCCCTATTACTACACCTCCATCAACAGGGATCTCCTCTTTCCCTTCGTCCTCTTTAATGTAGGTGCCAACCCTAATGGCTTTGACGTTAGCCTTTATATGCCCTACTACAAGGAGTTGGCGTCCAAGTCTGTTGTGCCGAACTGCAACGTTATTCATGCCTCCTCAACGAGTTTGCCTATTAACACCTTATTCAAGGCCTTCACAGTAAATAATCGATCCCCCTCCAAAGCCAAGTCAGATTCAAGTCAGTAACCTTCTTCTCGAGCTTGACTTTCCTATTCTCGAGTTCAACTTCTCCCTCCTCGATCCCATGGCAGGTACCCTTCAATAAGCAAAAAATCTACAATAAAGACATACACATTTTTAGCTCGAATCTAAATACAAAGTTCAGGTATAAAAAAGTCATCAACTTACCATTTTGCTTAATTCCAATTGTATGGAGGTACTCAGCTCCTCAACACCATTGCGAGCTGTAAGCCTCATCCCATTCTGCATAACTCATAACTCATCTTCGTTAACAGATCGGCTCTCCATGACCTTTGCCCTTATCACTTTGGCAGGAGGATCTACCCTCCTCTTTTTCTTATCCCCTTCGACCTCATTTTGAGATGACGAATTGTCCCTTTCGAGATGTGCTATCCAATAAAGAGAAAATACGTTGAGTACAATAATTGTCGGTGTGTTTGAGGGAGTAGGACATTAGATTTAAATAGAGAACATCAGAGAAGGGGCAAGCCATAGCCGACTTCTTGGCCGACATCCATGTAGAAGATCCAGATTGGAATAAACACGACCCTAAGGTAACATAACAACATGATGTTGAATATTGATGAAAAACCACGACCAAAAAAATCACTTTTAGCGATGGACTGTATTTGTTGCTAAAAGCCTATTATAACAGATTTTGTCCGTAGTATAAATGTTGCCGAAGGTGGTGTTGCGGATGGGTGTGCAAAAGACAATCCATCGCTAAAAGTAAAATTTTTGCAGCAGACCATGTCTGTTGCCTTTATTTAGCCATTAGCAACACATTTTGTCCGTCACAATAGCATCAACAACACCCCCAGCAAATGCTAGTATCTGTTGCAATTAAGATATCTTTTGCAATAAGTTAGGCCCGTCAAAAATTTATTTTTCATTTAAAAATAATAATAGCACAATATTCACCTAAAAGTATAATATAAATTTGCATTATATTACGCAAAAAAGACATTCAGGTAACTTTACTAATTTCTCAAGATGTTCATACAACAATAAATGAACAATACAATATCTTATTGTCTAACACAACTTAAGCTAGAACAAAAAAGACCCAATTTCATTTTGTTTCTTCATGCTTGCAATAAAGGGTGGATCTATGATTCTCTGCAATGACCAATGTATAAGCTGATGTACATAAGATCCCACCAACTATTGATCTGAAATGCAATGTAAAATAAAGCATCATTGCTTAACTTGGAGAATTTTTTATAAAGTCAAGCTTAGCCATCAACTTTGGAAGATACTTTTAACTTGTCTGTTCATAACATACTTGTGCTTAGATAGGACTCATCTTTATCTTAACCTTCATCTTATCTCATCTATTCATTCGCCAATGGTTTACCCATATAGGCACTTATTTAGATCGTAGTTGGCTTGGAATGACCTGTCAGCCGTGATTGGAAGAGGCGGAGCATGCAAAGATATAGTAAGAAGCATCAATATTCCTTAAGATATTGAGAGGCTACATACCAATGGTTATGATGATGTAAGATTTCTCTATGCCATATACAAAGTAATCTTTTCTACTTTTTGAAAAATGAAGAGCTGTCATGCTATAACCATCAAAAGAATATGTTATTTGCCACTTATGAATTTAAATAATCAAAATTTACATAAAAATAATATAAGTTAATCATTCTAGGCAGTATCTTATGCAAAAATGTAGCTAACTTGAAGTTTGAAAATGTAATAATCTTCTCTACAAACATCTCCAACATCTATGAACCCTCATTTAACTTTTGTTTCAATTTACCTCAAATCCCTAATTTTTTAGGCTATGAATCTCATATTGCAACATGTAATTTTTGTGATTAGAGAGGAGGATGTAATGGCGTACTTTCCAGAAGGTAAACTTTGCCAATACTTCTATAAGGAAATCGTACTTATAAACTTGAACACGCTAGATTTTGTGTGGAAACTCAGTAAAACTTGAGAAAAACCATGACCTTGAGGAGAATTTAGGTTAAGAAATCCAATAGGTACTAAGTTGACTACAATTGATGAATAATAAGGAAGTAAAAATATCTAGGAATAATAGACTTGCGGATTGGGATAACATATGCTCTATCTATATTTATAATGGATTCAAGCAGTTACAAAAATAACTGGCTTCCTATTTTGGTGGGCAGTGGGTGAACTTCGTGGTTCTTCCTGTAACGGCTTTCTTTGACCAAGCATAATAGCTAATGCAGTGGGTCGAGCTCTGTAGTCACAGATGTGACTGCTTCTCGAATGACATGATATCTTCAACTAAGTTCTGTTAGATTCTCCTTGTCAAATCTAGGAGATATGCTACTACAAATGAAGTACCTGTAAGAGAGCTTCAATGGATTTCAGTTGTTCTTAAGATTTGGTTTGATCATCAACTGGAGGAGGAATGTTGCTGCTGCTATGAACTTGAACCATCTCTATCTATTACTCTTTACTCTCTACAAGAGAAAGTCCTTTATTAGATATTCACTCTTAGACTGCCAAATAATTTGGCACGTTATATTGTCTTTTAAGAATTTATGAAAGATTTGGCTTTTACCTTGTGTTATTGTATTTGTTATTTACTTGTTTTATTTGTGCTATTTTTGACGAATAAGCACAATAATAAGGCATTGTTGGTTTTGCATTAAAATTAAAACATGTTACGATAAGACATTTTTTGGTTTGTAATGTATTTTTGGGAAACTTTATAAACAAAACACAAAATGGTGGAGGCAGAAAAGAATAGGAGCAGAACATAAAAATAAAAAAACTTGTAGGAAATAAGTTTGACCCTAAAACCCTAAGAGCCTTATAAATTTTTAACGTTTTGGAGAATTATAGACCTATATTGCGCATGGGTGGTTTACTTCTTATTCAAAATCAATTGTGTTTACTTCCCATTTAAATTCAATTTGGTTTACTTCCTTGCACAACTTTAAAAATGAAAAGCCCAATATAAAATTTTGATTACATTTTGTAAAAATCATAAAAGCCCTAAAAGAATTTGATGCTCATAATTTTGGGAGGAAAGATAAGATGTTGGACTTCTAGTTATGACCATGTCGGCCCAATTTTTGTTTTTACAAGGTTGACTCTTCTTTGATTTTATGTTCTGCCCCTTTCCTATCTGCCTCTACAGGTATTCTATTTTGCTAATAAAGTGTCCCTATATTAATTTATTTTAGTCATTGGTAGGTGTAACTAGGACGATACCTATCCCCGAACCATTAGGTCCAGCGGATCCATCTATGAAAAGTCGCCAGCCTGTGTTAGGGTTCCATGGGTCTGTATATTCTAGCTGGTCCTCTGGTAGGTCGTCTTCATGCTCTTCCTAGTCGATATCTTTAACCGGGAAGTCAGCTAGGAAATCGATGACTACTTGGCCTTTCTGGGATATCAGCTTCTCAAATGTTATGTCATATTCGCCAAGATAAATAGACCACTGTTGTACTCGTCTAGATTTTTTTTTTTGCTGAGTACCACTCAAAGGTGATAACTTGCTATAACACGGATGGGGTGAGCGTGAAAATATGGTTTGTGTTTGCGGGCCGAATAGACGAAGGTACAGAGCAAACACTCAAGTTTCATGTATCAAGTTTTTGCAGGTCTAAGGATTTTGCTAATAAAATATACAGGTTTCCCAATGTTTGATTTGAGTCGAATGAGGACTGAACTGATAGAGGTATCGATGACCGCGAGGTATAAGGAGAGTGTTTCGCCTTTGATAGGGGGACTGATAATGGGTGGTCGACCATGGTATGTTTTAAGCTCGAGAAAGGTTTGTTCACAGTCAGGTGTCCAGTTAACCTCAGGGTTGCTTTTCATTTTTGCTTTGTGGACGCCAAGGTCATGTAAAAGAGAAAAGAGCTAAGCACAATGGCCAGAGGGTTTAGAAATGAAACGGTTGAGGGCCACTATTTTACAAGCCACTTTTTGGATATCTTTTATGGTTCGCGGCGAAGGCATGTCGATAAGGGCTCGAATATGGGTAGGATCGATCATTATTCCTCGTTTGCTGATAAGATTGCCTAAAAAATTGTTAGACAAAACACCAAATTAGAATTTGTCAGGGTTAAGTTTTATGTTGTACGTTCAAAGTATCAAAAAGACTTCGGATAAGTGCTGGATGTAGGTTTTTTTTGAGTCTCTTGCATAACATGTCGTCGATATAAACTTCGATCGACTTTCCAAGTAAGGTCTTGAACATGGTTGTTATGAGGTGCTGGTAGGTGGCACTGGTATTTTTAAGGCTGAAGGGCATGATATTAAAGCAGCAAAGGCCTTGTTCAGTGGTGAAAGAAGTTTTAAGTTAATCTTCAGGGAGGAGGGGCACCTGATTGTAATCCGACGCCGCGTCCATCATTGATAGGCGCTCGTGACCAGCAGTGGCATCGAGGAGTGCCAAAATGATCCAGTCAGCATACTTGACTTCTCTAATGAAACCTGTGGCTATGATTTTTTCTACTTCGAGGTTTACTTCTTCTTGAAGTCGTGGTACCAAGGTACGCTTCTTCTATTTTACTACTGTGTAATGGAGAATGAGGTCGAGGCGGTAATATGCTAAACTAGGGTCGACACCTAGCATCTCCTGGAATGTCCATGCAAAGACGTCTTTGCTTGCTCGAAGGAAGTCTGTAAGCTCGAGGCGTTCCGCCTCGTCTAGAAAAGTTCCAATGTATATACCTCAACCAAGACCATCGAGATCAATATAAGTAGTAGGTTTGATGGGTAAGATGGTGGGTGTCGAAGGTATGGGGACATTGATTACTATGGGAGTCTGACGAGTTTCTGGGTCTGATCGATCTCCAGATGCTCACATGAACGGGTGAGGCGCTGAGAGCCTTTTAAATTCCATGTACCACAGGGGGTAGTGAAACAAAGGGTCTTATGATAGGTCGAAGGTATGGCACGCATGGCATGGAGCTAGTCGCGCCTGAGGGTACAAAGGTATTCAGACTTATTATCGATGACAAGAAAGCTAGTTTGGAGTGTGAATGGGCTGGTGGTGACTAGAAGTTTGATTTAACCAACGACATCTTTGGTAGCCCTGTTAAAGCCTTTCAGTTCAACAATCGCAGTAGTGATGAGGTTAATTTTATTCATGGCTTGGATGGTCTGCAGGAAGAGTACATCGGCTGTACTTTTTGTATCGATAAGCATGGTGTGGAGGACGAGGTATTCGACCTTAATCATGATGACTAAGGGGTCGGAATGGGGAAAGCGAGCATACGATGGCTTCTCCTGGTTAGTGATTTTTTAACATTTTCGAGGACAAAGGCTTGATTTTTGTAGGAGAGCGGGTAGCTTCTCCTGGTAACTGAGTTTGAAACATTCTTTGGCACGCTTACGTTTGCTCTTGAAAGGGCCGCTGTCGATATTATTTACTTCTATGAAATGAAGTTGGTTAATGTGGACCTCGGTATGGTCGGCCAAAGTGGCAGTTTGAGGTTTGAGGTACGACCCATCGAGGTAGCTGGGAAGGTTGGCAACATACTGATGTCGATAATCGACCTTGAGTATTATTTCAAAAGAGCGCTCCATGGCGAAGCATTTAATGGTGTGGTGACAGTTACACTTGTGGCTGGCGTAGTACGGTTTGCCTGGAGTCTGCCTGGATCTGTGGTAAAAGGGTACTGATGGGGGCAGCGAGTCTAGGTAGGACTAACTTTGGTCGCTTCTTGCAACCTTCTACAGTGTTATCAGAGTGAGGGTCTTTGTAGCTCTCAGCCTCCAGTGAAACGGGAACGATCAGAGGTGTAGGAGTAGAGGGTAGGCCTTGTTGAGGCTTAATTTGGTTGGTGGTCGAAGGCTGCCCCAGTTTATGTGATTCTCGGAGGCGTTCAAGGTCGATATAGCCATTGACCTTTGAGAGCATTTCCTCGAGGGTTTGAGGTTGGTGGAGGACCAGGTACTCTTTGACATGGCTGTTATCTGGCAAAGCGTTCGAGTACGCAAGAACGGCATTTGTGCAGTCGAGGATTTTTACTTTGCGCGACTCATCGAGAAATCTCTTAGTAAAGGCCTTAAGGGTTTCACTGGGGGATTTTCATTGACTCTGACCTCCCTGTCTTTGTTGAAGGCAAATTTGGTGATAAAAAGATGGGATAGTTGCTCAAAACGTCGAATAGAGCCACTGGGAAGGTTATGGTACCATCGAAGAGAGCTATCTGTGAGGCTTGTAGGATAAAGGTGATACATCAGGTGGTCAGTTGTGTAGTAAAGGCTTAGAGCATTTTAAAATTCAAGAATGTGGGATTGGGGATCGGTGTTACGGTATTTACGGATTTTTGGGGCTCGAAAATTAAGAGGGATCTCAATAATGTAGAGCTTGGGACAGAGAGGGGTATTCAACCGACTCAATGAGTATGGAGTCGGGCTCGCGCTAACGCGGATGACAGGTTGGATTTTGTTGTCGAAATCTTACTGTGCAAAATAGGTAGGATGAGGGGGGGGGGATCGAGGGATTCGAGGATAATGAGGCCGAGTATTCGGTATGTTTTCGGTGCTGCGCTCTCCGAGACGCTCTCGGGCAGGGCGGCATTTGGGGTGTCTGGAGGAGCGAATGATGGAGTCAGAGGAGTCATCTGTTGGGTAGATGCCGAGATGGATGGAGCCAGTGGGGGCAACAGTATGGGGAGCACCTTCGACGCCGATATGGACCAGGAGTACTTCTTGATATGGTAGAGGTCCCAATCGAGCACGGGCAGATACGCGTGTTGGGGCTGGTGCTCGAGATGGTAGAGGAGTATCTAGAGGCTGTAGTCATTGTAACTCACAGATTGTGTTATGTAACTTGTCAATTGTACAGTTTTGTCTATCGGCATCATCTAAACGGCGATGCCATTCGGCCTCAAACTTTTGTCGATGTTCTTCGCACTCCTGTTACATTTGTGTTCGGTGTTGCCCTTAACCCTGAGCGAATTGCTGAGTAAGACGGGCTAGCTAAGTAGCCACTCTGTTGGCAGAGTTGCCGGCATGGGTAGATATAGAATGGAGGGTTGGGGCCTTTGGGAATGATCTGATGGAGTTGGAAAAGGGAGAAAATGAGGCAAGGGAGATTGGTAGGGTTGGCAGGCACAAACAGCGCCAAATGCAGGGGTCTAACTTCATGCGGAGGGGAAGTCGGCTCTTACACCACGGGGTTACAAAATATCAAAGGATTCGAGATTTTAATTTATAGTGTGAATAACCTATTAAAATAATACTTGTATGGAGGCCTAGAATGGGTCTCTCCATGACTTCTGATGTGGATTTTTAAGTGATTGTTTATTACTGTTGAGTAGTCGAAGGTTTGAGTACTGTCTGTTTTACAGGAAGGTCGAAGGTAAACTGCAAGGGCTCTGTAGTCAGATTTTGTAACCCCTCCTTGATTCCCCTTCCCTCCTATTTATATAACATAGGAAGGGCAGAGTCAGCATGGTAGGTCACATTGCAAGGGTACCATCCGGGTATCTGGCGGGTATCCTGGAGTTTGTGTTGACGCCAAAAATGTCGAGTCTGGTACTGTACTCTGACACTGTAGCTGTTGTTGTTTATGTCACTAAAGCTGTAAAGACCAACAATAGTGTCGTTCTTGTCTAGCGAGTTGGTTGTTTGATACGTCTAGAAAGTTGTTCCTGATGCTGATGTGGAGTCGAGGCTTCGTCTTCGAAGCCTTTGATGCTGATGTGGAGTTCGTCTTTGAGGTTTGTTCAGAGTCGAGGCTTTGTCTTCGAAGCATCATCTTCATGTATTCTTGAAAAGCTTGTTTATGGATTGAATGTTCTTTGTGATTTACATGTAGGCTTCAATGTAGCCTTCGAGTATTTGACCAGGATAGGAGGCTGCGAGTAGGCTACTACAGCCCCTAAGCCGATAACAGGTTTTTGGTCCATCTCTATGATCTATCTATTACTTTGTAGATCATAACTAATGAAGCATACAAATAAAATATTTCTTGCTTTGTTCTAACCTGCAGCTCTGCTTGCGGCGACTACAGGGACGCTGAGGCGTCTCTCGCCTTAGCAAACTCGGCCTCTAAATCTTTTATTCTGAGGCGTATGTCCTTAAGTTCCTACAACAAGGTTTAAAAAAGCAACTTAGCATATAGAATTCTATCAAAAAAAAAAATCCAATTAGTTTACAAATATTCTCACATATTCATACAATCACAAAACCATCGTACTACTCTACCTTCTCAGTTTCCCCTTCTGGATGCTCGTTGTTATCTCCTTGGTTGTCTCTCACCATTTGAGGAGAAACACCTTCCATGCCATCTACAACGCCATCAACAACATCTTCCATCTCTTCATATTCCTCCTCCTCCACATAAGTATCTTCCTTACTGGCATCCATCTCATCCTCAGAATATCCTTTTAACACAAAGTGGCACCCGAGTCTGTTACGCTCAGCTACCACCTCCTTCAAATTCGTTCTTGCTTCTGTATGTTGATTGTTGATCTCCACTACTTACGAAGCCTTCAGAGCAACCATCTATTTTACTTCCTTAAGCATATCAATTTTCAATCAATCTACGTTCCTTTTGAGCTCGACCTTCTTCCTCTTCACCTCAGCTCTCTCCTCCTCGAGCCCGGGGCATATTCCTCATATGAGACGAGCAGCTTACAAAAATACCAACAAATTGACCTCATCGATTTGCTCAAATTATAATACCAAAGTCATCACAATACACACTCGAACATATGAACCTACCATTTTGTTCATCTCCACTTCCCCGTGAAGAGCTGCCAACCTGGCTTTTTCCTCCACCTCTGTCAAATCGTCCTCCACAAGAGGTCGATCTTCTATGACCTTCACCCCCGACATGTTAGAAGGTTAAATCCTTCTCTTTAATAAGGCTTCACCACTTCCCATGGTTCCAGAGGTTGAAGGACGTTTCAGTATTTGCTTCTTGGGAAGCGTTTGCGTTAATTTACTCGACGTAGTGAACTCAGGTAACCTTGTGCAGTCCACTCCATAGGGCTAGGGCAAGTTGACTCACTTTCCCCATCTGCTCCCTTATTCTTACTGCCGTCCGTACTCGTAACTTTTTCAACTCGACTGCTAACACATTTTTTCCTGCTAATGCCCAGTTCTACCAACACAGCATCGAGCACTATCTCTTCTTAAGCAACTACATCCAACAACGACTCTTTCCCCCCCACCAGAGATTTGGGAGATGTCATTTACAAAACATTATCATCAGTAGAGCATCATACAATTTCAACTATTAATCTCATATATTATACATTGTTAAAATTACTTTGTTTTACAGTCCTAAATAGAAGTTCCAAAGGTTCTTCATCATCTCTCTGAAGGCAATAACCCTTCATCCATATCACATTATAATTATATGGTTGACCTGATGAGTTCAGATCAAAGAAGTGAGGACGAGTCGACCTCACAAAAATATATGCCCCTCCACTTGTAAAATAGTTTTTTACCCCATAAAACTGTAAAACATCCTCAAAGGATACCACTTCCGTCTCCCAACACCTTCATACCGTGTATTAAGAGATTCACAAATACTTATCACCTCCCACATGTTCCCGTTTATATGAACGGGACATGCCCCGATGAGATTCATAATCCCCTTCGCCAGATTGCAAAGGGAAGACTCAACCCATACACCAACTGAGACAGGTAAACATAAAAAACCCTCAGAAAGTTCACTATGAACATTCCCATCAAAATACTCCAAAGAGATCGATTTATCTATACCCCTATCCCTTTTCTCCTTCGCTAGATCAGCTAACAAATGAAAATATTCCTCTCCCGTTGCTATAGTGCAACCCCTAAATTGCCTACCGACGTATTCTATATAGTTACCCTATCTACCTCCTAAAAAACCCTTGGCTTTACAAAACTCTTTGAATACATCCGAGTGAGGAGGATAGGATACCAATATTTTAGGGAAATCTAGAAATTGATCAACACCTATTTCTTCTATACTTTCATACATTTCAGTCTCAGGCTCAGCGGACTGACCTGAGGTCGATGCCTCATATACAGGAGAACTCACCATATCGACTACAAAAAAGGATTTTTATCCTACGCAAACTCTCCTCACGATCAACCTACATACCAGTCCAGGTATCCATCATTATCTTTTGCATATAAATCATTTACATACAAATATCTTTCATACATCATACGTACGGGTTTTCATAGATTACTATAAATAGTGATTTTTCGATTTGCCTAAATACAGAATATGTTCTTCAAAAAACATATACGTATAATACAAATCCTCTACTAACCTTCTATGCAGGAATGTGAATCCGAGGCAGCGCCGAATCTTTCCATCACAACACTGCGTATAACCACCTTCGTGACTCTGTCTCAGTAACTCTCTCACACTTTGACTGTTGATCACTTTCGATTAACTCCTTATGAGATTCTCTACTATTTTGCCTTTCTTCTTCCTTCAGCTCTCACTACTCTTCAAGCTTTCAGAAATTGAGAAGCATTTGAATGACGAAGATGAAGTAGTATTTGTATTTTTTCTCACCAACTGCTGGAAGTTATTGAGCCTCGTACGAGCCTGAAAATGCTTTCTCATTATTGCCCTTTATCTTATATTTTAATTTACTTTTATCTCTCTTTTCCAAATCTCCCTCTGACCTAACCACACTCATGAAGACTTATGCTTACACGCAATCAGGTTTTTAAAACTTTTACATAAGGAACAAAATTAGAAGCTCCCTATTTTTTCTATGCTTACTTCTTCTACATATAGCAGCAATGATGTCATTTCCAAAGCTCTCCAAACAAATTTTCAATGACCAAATTTTAAATATTTTCAAATTCAATTTTCGCCACAGTCATAAACTGAATTTACAACAATTGTGGATCTATTTAACTCTTATTCTTATTCCACTTCTTTGAAATTATTCAAACTCATATGATTACATACATACATTCTACTCGTACTTCTATTCTTTTTCTTTTCTACACATTTAATTACACCTAAAGTAACCTTGATGACCTGGGCAACCACATCCGATCAAATATCCTCCGGCAATCCTCACATCTTCCAATTTTATCTCATCCACAACAAGCTCTCTCACATAAACTTTTTGAGCTGCTGGATCTACCATAATTTCTCTGAACATCTCTTCATAAAAATGACGTTCATACTCATAATCCCTCCTAATCCCATCTAAACCTTCTAGTTGCACATCCCTCACTAGCAACTCAATGTCATAATCCAGCAATCCAAAAATTTGCTTCCGTACTTTGGCTATTTATATCGCCAACCGCTCCTCAGCGGCATAATGAATTATCTCATATCGAGTCCAAACCATTCTTATTCCCCTCCCCTTACTTAGAATTCATTCCCCCCTTATTTATACATTTTTGCTACCAATCCCCCATAAGTCATGATATAATCTAATTATCTCGTAACAAAAACCCTAATATCTTGAGAAAAATTATTTAAACAAATCTCTCCCTATCGACCTCCATCATTTCCTATTCTAGGTCCAGCTTATTCTTTCCAAATCTTATATTCTAAAACAACCTCTCGAAGATTGATTTCTCATTTTGAAACTTTTATACTTTCCTATCCCCCGCAATTTAAGTTTACAGGTCGAATCATATTTGGTACATACACAAATATTTTTACTTTACAAATAAATTTCTACAGTTCGATTATAACAAAATATAAAAAATATACCTTTTGATCTCTTGCATTTCATTTCATATAATATTCAAAAGTCTTCGAATCATACAGCTTAATTTCAAGAGTTATTCTATTCCATTTCAACACAGAGTTTGGATAATAAAATTTTATTCATCTCAAAACCAATTACAGGTGCTTTTACAGATAACAAGTTTTTTAGGTACTTTACAGATAACAAGTTTTTCAAGTGCTTTTATAGTTAACATGTCTTTCAGGCACTCCGAAACATCAAAACCTTCAGTTCGTTCTACCTCTGAAATTTTTTACCCTGAAGTAAAGCAGACATTGGAAACAACGAGTATCCTCCCTCCCATGAGTTTGGTCGAAGTTCAGACAAACTTTAAATAGAAACTATGAAAGCAAGTGACTCAGTGCTTGAACCAACTCTTTAAACTGAAGGCCTTCTCAGTGCAAAATAGAGATGGAAGTACTGAAGGAGACTTCCATTCTCTGTCTTCCTCCCCTACTTCCATCTTCGCCTCTTTTATAACCACCACCCTCGCAGAGTTGGTAGAGATAAAGAGGACATGACCTTAGAATCTATCCGAGCACAAGACATTAGCGCAACTGCAGTGCAATCATACGTATCCTTGCATTTGTCTCCCCAACTATGTCTTTTGCAAAAATATGGTGACAAACCCAACGTTGCTCGCCTATTAAGAAAATGTAGTGAATACTCCATCTACGCTAAAAATTCTCCTCAGCTTCAGCTGCCTCATTTTCAAATATTCTTTGATATATCGGAGGAACAGGAACAAGAGTCAAATTCTCTAAGGACTGATCCCTGAAATGCTTTAACTTTAACCTCTATATTTTAAAAGAAATTCTCTCACCAAGAACAGTTCTACCGGTCTTCACCATCTACAACAATTTCAGAGAATATTGCAACAGAACAAATGTACTTTGCCAGAAACCCCAGTACATGAACGGTTTACGAAGTGTCATCATTCAATACTAGCAAAACTCTTCAAACCCTAACCGCCACGTACATCAATAGTCCCATCAAACATTCAATGCACGTATATCCGCTTATCACACGCACAGTATCTATGCAGTCAAACACCATTATTACTTCCTTCATTATTCGAATTTCCAACCCGAATACCTATATACCCCAAAAAAAATCTCAACCAAAGCCATTCGTGACTTCGGCTGTGTGGGGGCGATTATAGGGGCCTACCCCTCAATCTTTACTAAATTGAGCAATCTCCAGCTTGAACTATTTCCTTAACAAATTCACGCATTCTCCATATCACTCCTCCAGTCAACATTGCCACCTGCTCCATAAACTGATAAAAAGCGTGGGCCAAGCTCAAATAGAAAAATCTAAACAAGTCAAAGCCACTTGTCTCTCACGAACTCAATTGTTACTCAGTTAACCGCCACAAACCATATTGTTCGGAGAACATGCTTCAGTACGATGAAGTACTATGGAGAAGGCCTATATAAAGAAGAAATTATAGAAGAGACAAACACCAGAAAATTACATGAGAAATCACCAGGAAAACTATATTTTCTAGATTCTCAAAACTTCCAACTTCTTATTCACAAGATCAAGTATTTCAAGGTCAAGAGATCACTTGTAATAAGATATAAGCCTCAAGCAATAAAATATCACTATTACAAAAATCTTCAGCTCGGGGCCATGGTTTTTTACCTATTCATAGGTTTTCCACACTAAACACGTGTCATTTCTTGCTTCCTATTTAGATTTTTGTCATAGGTACATTGGTATAAGAGCTAATTCCAAGCCACTTCGAGCTTACAGAATTAGGCCATTACAGTAGGCTAATTTAAATTTATTTTCTTCATCAGTGAGCTCATAATCTTTAACAAGATGATGATAGACTGTCGGGATTATGGCTTTTATGCCATAAGCAAATAAGAATGGAGAACACCTTATTTGAAAGACTAAAATACCTTTCTTACATTGATCTCTAGAGTAGGAGATCTTATTTGACAACCATGTCGCTAGCACGAATCATATTTTTGTAAATATTCCGCAGCATGTTTTTGTATACAAGGCAAGAATACTCCTTGCGTAATTGTTCTATTTGTGAGTGATCAACCTGTGGCATGGGAGCCACAAATCCCTTTATGTGGATCCTTAAGCATTCCATCAACTTCTATTTTTGAGAGGTACCTCAGTTATGGTCCAGTGACCGACCTTTTTTATAATTTGGTTTTTTGAACTGTGTAACGCTTCAAGTTTTTAATCAACTGTTGGTACTCTTTTTGAATTTTCTGAAAGGGGCCCATCTCAATTGTTATCTGGGCTAAGATATGTTAGGAAAGATTTCCTCTAATCGCCTTCCTTTTCTTCATCACCCCCAGTATTGATCACGCATACCATTGGGAGATCAATGCTGGGGGTTGAAATTACTTTGATTTGGAGATACCTTTCTTATGTACCTAAGACCCTGGCTAAGTAAGCCAAGGAATCAACATATTCATTTTCGCCACGATGTAAAAAATTGAGAGTAGCTTTATCGAATCTTCATATCCTGTCGGCATCTAGGGCTGCATAATCAACCATTTTGGCATTCTTCTTGTATTACTCGGAGTAATGATGAACGATCGATTAGCATAGAGTCGGTATAGACCGATAGTTTAGGAACTCTGATTTCTATTGCCATATCCAGGCCATGAATTAATGCTTTGTACTCTGTGACATTATTGGAGGCTTTAAAATTGAGGCATATTGATTTCTTTATTCTGTCGCTAGAAGGTGTAATCAGTACGATTCCAATCCCTAGCCCTACGTGTCCTGTTGACACGTCTGCAAGAATCTTCATCCCGTTTAAGTAACCCATTCATCTCATTCGTCAAAAGGTTTTAAAGGTGAGTTATCTTCGAGTTCTTCTATTTGATATGGATCATGTTCTTTCTAATCTGGATTGTCGATTGGGAAGCCTGCTAAAAAATTAGCTACTGCCTGACCTTTTTCTAAGGTTTTCTGTTCAAACTTTATGTCATGTTCTCCAAAAGCGATAGACCATTGTTACACTCTACGTAATTTATCATTCATTAATAGTACTTCTCTAAGGTGATAATTTGTCTTGACTTTGACTTTATGCGCTTAAAAATAGTGCTTGAGCTTCTGTGAAGTGTAGACAAGTGTGAGGAGTAGTTGTTCTATCTCAGAATATCGTGTGAGGGCTTTGTAAAATACACTGGCTACTTAATCTTTCCTTCAAGACGAATGAGAACTGAGTAGAGAGAGTTATTCTTAACTGCGAGGTAGATGATCAATTTCTCATTATCTATCGGGGTGCTCATTATGGGAGATTTCCCCAAATAGGTTTTGAGTTTTTGAAAAGTTGCTTCAAATTTTATTGTCCAATCGATCTCTTCAGTCTGTCATCCTATGCCCTATCTGGTGGATCCATAAAGTACCATGAGCAACCATCAACATCGATCTGAAGACTTTGAGAAGAATATGCTTACTGCTGTAATCTTTCCAGAGAGCTTTTGTACATCTTTCTTCATTTATGGTGATGGTATGAAGATTAGAGCTCAAATCTGATCTGAATCTGCTTTAATTAAATTCTTGCGGATGAGATGTCCAAGGAATTTGCTAGAGTACACTCCAAATTGACATTTATCTGGATTGAGCTTCATGAGGTATGGCCATAATAAGTTGAAGATTGTATCGGGATGTGTGATATGATCTTTCTTCTGTAAGCTTTTGTAGAGTAGATCATCAATATATACTTCAACGATCTTCCGTAAGTGTTCTTTGAACATGCTTGTCGCTAACCTTTGGTAGGTAACGCCAACATTCTTCATTCTTCAGTTTAAAAGGAATGATTTGGTAATAGTATAGTCCTCTTTCAGTGATAAAGGTCATCATTTCTTGATCGACGTCTAAGAGGGGTATCTAGCTGTACCCTAAAGTAGCGTCCATCATAGATAGCAGCTCATAACCTGCTATAGAATCAATGATTTGATGAATAATGGGAAGGGGAAAACTATCTTTCAGTGTATGTTTTTTATATATATGTGAAATCTCTACAAACTTGAACTTTCCCATTCTTCTTTGGAACTACTAAAATGTTTGAGATCCATTCCTGGTACATAGCTTCTCGGATGAATCCGATCTCGATCAATTTATCGATTTTGATGTTGACTTCATCTCTGAGATGAGGTAAGAGCCTCCTCAATTTATGTTTGACAGCCTTAACTTAATCTGTGATACTCAATATGTGATACACCTTGGCTGGGTCAAGTCCTAGCATTTCTTTGAAAGTCTAAACGAATACAACTCGGTTCATCTATAAAAAATGTGTAAGAGCTTCTTTTTCTTGTTGAACTAGCTTGGTACCAATATAAGTACCCCTTTTAGGTCCATCGATCTTAATATACCTTGTAGGTTCTACTATGGATGGTTGATCATCGGTGTGATCAGGTTTCTATAATTGCTATACAACAAATATGTTAGATTTATCAAGTATGGCAGATACGCTATTTTCATAGGCCCGTATGAGCTTTTGACTCCTTTGATCTCATAAATGCCATCATTGTACTTCAAGCAAAGTGCTTGATGGTATGTGGATTGAATTGCTTCCATGTTGTGTAGCCAGCAGTGGCCCATATCCCAAAGTAGCAAAATTTGGCATTGATGATGTAAAACACAATATCGATAGTGGTAGGTCTAGCGGTGATGGGTACGATGATCTTTCCTACTCATTCTTCTTTAGAGCCGTTAAAACTATTAATATCGATGTCATTTGGTACAACTTGGTCTGCTAGTCCCATTTGGTCGATTGTGCTCTAAAAAAGGATCTCAATACCGTTGCTGGTATCGATCATTATGGTATGGATGAAAAATTTCTTCATCTTAGGCATAATAACTAGAACGTCATGATGTGGAAACATCATATGACCGATGTCACAATCTTCAAATGAAATCCCAGTTCATCGATTGCTCGATTCCGAAAGGAATGTATCTTCTTTATCTTGATCTGTGAGGTCACAACATTCCGTTAATCTTCTCCCTTTAAATTTGGAAGAATTGCTGATCTGATGGATCTCGATCATATGATTGTGGTAGATGTCGTACAAATATTTTTCCTCGGATTGATCTTCGACCTGAACTAGTTTGTCTTGTGTCTAATGGCTTCCATTCTTGTATCCCTCCAGGTCGATAATGTACTCGCACATTCTCCCATCATTGAAAATGCACTCTTGCAATCTTTGTAATTTATAATAGTTGTCAGTTTCGTGATGAGTTACCCTGTGGTGCAAATAATACGGCCAACCTTTGATTGGTTCCAAGGGCTGAGATACACGATAGAATTTGTCTTTCTCTAGTATAGGATAAATCATTGAGATCCTGACATTCATCTTTGGAAGGATTGGTTTAGGTAATAAATTGCCTTTTCGAGAGTTGCCAGTGTTTACTTTAGCTCAATATTTATCAACCTGGCCATCCTTTTGTTTACCGCTTCTATTTGTGCTTTGACCATTCGTAGTTATGACATTTTTAATAGATTTATGCCTTTCTGTCATCATCCTTTCTAGGTCAACATCCCCATGGAACTTGGTAATCATGTCTTCCAAAGTTAAGGGTTTGTTCAAAAATAGATGTTCCTTCACTTTATAATTGACCTATAGTGCATTTGCAAAGGCTAAAACGACTGTCTTCTGGCCGAGATTATCAACTTTTCGAGCAAGTTCGTGGAAATGTCTTGATTCCCACAGACAGTGCCAAATGTAAAGGCT
Source organism: Kingdonia uniflora (assembly GCA_014058105.1). Taxonomy (NCBI): domain Eukaryota; kingdom Viridiplantae; phylum Streptophyta; class Magnoliopsida; order Ranunculales; family Circaeasteraceae; genus Kingdonia; species Kingdonia uniflora. The sequence continues at coordinate 1,573,181 of JACGCM010000445.1, forward strand.
TAATTTTGTAATAGGAAGAAAGACTCTTATACCAAATGGACTTCTGACAATAAATAGAGATTGACACAGGGTTTAACATTGAAACATCTGAATAGGTGAAAACCACGACCTCGGCTTGAGGATTTCAGTAACTGTAACTTTATTGATTGATTGAGATTGATAATTTGATTACAAGTTTATAATCTCTTGAGCTAGAAACATTTGGTTCTCTCTTATTTTGTGTCCTATCCTTTTTATACACCTCTTAGTCTCGGTTTGTTTACATGAATCAGTACGCTCTCCTGAATTGGGGGAATAACAGAGGTTATCTTTGTAACTGTCAATTCATGGGAGATAGGTGTTCTTGACTTGTGCTATTTTACTTGGAGTATTCGAGTAACGTTGCTCTACAGTTTGTAGTCCAAGTGTCATTGTTGATAGCGTATATCACGTACATGTTTTATGAGTCTGGCATGGAATTAGCTTGATAATATCCCAGCTCGAGGGATCAGTCCCTATAGTGGGGATTAAAGGTTGAGTTGGGGATGTTTTCAGGCCTGTTGGAGATGATGAACGTAAGAATGAGGAAGAAGATAATGAAGATCCTCATACCAGGAAGTTTAGACACGGATCCAATGTAGCTCCTACTGGTCAGATTCCTGCAACACAAGATCTTTCTTTTGTAAAGGTAGAAATTTAGATAGCCCGATGGGGCCTGTAAAGAAATAACTATGTTGTTTTGTGTCCTGCTGCACATTTTGTTTTGGGAATAAATTAGTCGTGCTTTTAATAGAGTAAGTTGAATGTTTTTTTGAATGTTTCTAATCCTGGTTATAATGTAAAATTTTCAACCTGCATAGGAGATAAATGAATTGAGGTTAACTATTGTATGTTTTAGGAAAAAGTTAAATTGAGCTAAAAATGCTTAGGGCGAAAGGGTGCTTAGATCAGGCTGACGTAACTATAACATTCAAAGCGTAATTTTTGTAACCTACTCGTAACCCTCAAGAGTAGACAAGATACTCAAAGATTCTTGAGAAGATCGAAGCCTACTATAGTAACCTACTCGTAACCTTCAAGAGTAGACAAGATACTCGAAGACTCCAAAGAAGCTCGAAGTCTACCATACTTAGAAATTGATCAATACCATTGCAGGAAAATAAAGCTTTGGGTAGGCACATCGGCACCAGATTGAAGGCAAACAACTCAGTAGAAAATCTCTAGTACAAATTAGCAGTAAAGAAGGAGACATTCGTAATTTAACTTCTCCATAGTGACGTCACCTCTCCTATCCTTTATAAACAGAAAAGGAGAACCACCATAGAGGAGTTGAGATTTATCCCCCCATACACCCTTGAGAAGCTCAAAGAACCATCAAGTTCATTCTACAAGCTTGGAGACTCAGTCTACTTGAGTCCTTTATTTGTAATCTCATCCATATATACAATCTCACCATCAAAATCCTCCCAAGAGGTCATAGAGAAATCCCAATCTAGGACTCCATGCAAGTGTGTTTATTAGAATCTCATTATTTCTATTATGTATGCTTGTTAGAACCATATTCGAGTATTAGTCTTGTGTTGTAGGAGTGTAATAACCCCTCTATAAGATTAGGCCTTTAAATATGGTATCATCTATGTTGTTACCTAGATTTTCAAGCAACTTTACCAGACATTGTAGATTTCTAATGGCTCCAAACCTTCGCTTGACCACCGCTATAGTAGGATCCCTAATAGAGGACATAACCGCACAATTTGTACAGATACAAAAGCAATTCACTTAAGCCGACAAAAGATATACCACCCAGCTTCGACACGAACGTGAAGCCAGGAGTGAGGAACAAGAAACTGAGCGACAACGTTGAGTCAAAGAAACGAATAACCATAATTGTGACATGCCACTCGATGCGTGGCCTATAATAGGCTCAACCACAAGAAGCCCTGGTTCGGTCAAGGGACCCCAGTTCCTCGAGGATTTCTATTCGTTCACATTTAGCTCCTAACCCTTGAATAGAGGTAGCAATAGTCCACCTCGGTGCTGACGATGCTAGCCAGCATATAGCCAAAGGATTAATGCCCTTAGGAATTCACAATTTTGGAGATTCATGTGATTCGACTCTGCGAACCACCAAGCCTCACCACTGAAGAAGATAAACAAAAGATGACAGATTTTCTTTGATCTAATCATGACATCTACACATAGACTTCACAGAGATGCTAGTAGTTGAACCTACCCTTGCATGCCACTGACTTTATATAGAGGCCCATTACCCTACAGTAAAACAAAAGAAGCAAACCGCAGCCCCAAATCTTTGAGAGGTAGTTAATCTCGAAATAGAAAACCTCTTAGCCATAGGTTTCATCCAAGAGATTAAATATGCTGACTAGATATCGAATGTCATAGTAGTACCAAAAAAGAATGGCAAGATTCAAGTTTGCATCAACTTCATAGACTTCAATAAACTTACATCGAGGGACAGTTTCCCCTTCCAATAATCAGGGTACTCCTCGATGCCACAGTCGGGCATGAACACTTCTTAATGATGGGCGCAACTTTGAATTATAGCCAAGTGGCCCTTCTGCCTGAAGATCAAAGAAAAATCATGTTCATCACAGAGGAAGGCTTGTATTGCCTCAATGTCATGCCCTTTGGGATCAAAAACACTGGTACCACCTACCAATGACTCGTCACAAATATGTTTAAACCACTTTTGGTGAAAACAGTTGAAGACTACATCGATGACATGCCCTGTAAAAGCCGCTGCAAGAAAAACCACCTCCAAAACCTCAATGTGGTATTTGACCCTTCGATCATACAAGATAAAGCTTAACCCAGACAAATGCCAGTTTGGTATTTTATCCAAAAAATTCCTCGGCCACCTCATTAGTAAATGAGGCACCGAAATTGACCCTTCCAAATTTAGGCCCTTATCGAGATGCCATCCCCAAATAGCCTATGCATCATTACTAGCTGAATCTGTAGTAAGGTTGATGGGGGAGCTCTATTTTCTTCATGAAGCTAGACCTTGTCATACCATTCTCTAGTTTCTTCTGCCCTGTAGCTAGCCCTTGTTATACAGTTATAAGCAGTGAAGCTGGCTTCTTTCCAGCTGTGTTGAATTGAGAAAGAAATTTGGTTATTATAGTACCTCCATTTACAGTCCAGTTTCCAAGGAATCTTATTGGTTTTAAAATTTAAGACTGCTGCTTTGGAGTCTAAAACAATCAATAGTTTTCTTCAACCTTTTTCTATTGCTTTTTTTGTTATTGTAAGAAACCCCCATGCCATGTATGATGAGTACCCCCTTAATGCTACAAGTATTATCTCTGACTACTACCCCCCTACATACACACACATACACCCTGTGTTGGCTTTGCTTTTGGTTGTAAATCCCAATAGCAAGTGGTATCCCCTTACTACTGTGAGTATTATCTTTGACTACTACTCCGCCCCCCCCGCCCACATACACACACATCCTATGTTGGCTTTGCTTTTGGTTGTAAATCCTAGTACCAAGTGGTACCCCCAGAGCAGAGATGATTCTTAACTCTTGATCATTGCTATTTATTAATCTTGACTTGGCAGCAACAATCATGATCTGGGTAATAATTTCTTTATTAAGAGTTGAGTAGAATATAGGTTCTTCATGAGGATCTTGTTCCTTGCAGTCCATATGAAATTGAGAACAGCCATCTTGAAGGGTAGATTAAATGAGCCAGCAATAAGAAGAAATTTAAAAGGAACACAAGAAAGAAACAAATGTTCTGTCTTTTCAACATATTACATGTACAAACAACACTATGAAGGCATCTTTGTGTGATGTCTTTCTATCTGCTCATCAGTTGGAACTGCTTTTACTGCGATAGTTCAATCTGGGATAGGAGTTACTCCTTCATATAATAGTCTTCCACAAGCAAACTTTAATTATCTTTTTTATTTCTTCATGAGCTGCTTTTACTGCGAGCTTGCCTTGAGTATGAGGCATGAAGTAGCAAGTATTTGGAGCTGAAGCATTAACAAAGATATTAACATAATTCACCACCAGAAGCAAGAATTGTCTGCTAATGGGGTTTTATAATTCCCAGCTCCCATTTATTAAAATTTCATTGAAGTAAGTTTTATGCACCTACAACTAGCTCAGAAATTGGAGAGTCAAGGGCGCAATAATCATGCTAAATATTATAATATCATCAACAAAGAAGAGATAAGGAGGATAGAAAATTCCTTTTTGACTAGTCATTGCTTGTACCCCTACATTGTCTCTAAGCCGGTGAAGTGACATTTTTTCCAAGAAACTCTTGAGTAATAACAAAAGGTAATGGAAAGATAGGGTCACCCTGTCTCAGACCTCTTGAAGCTTTAAAGTATCCTGAAGGACCAATTTACCATTATTGATATCTATGTACTAGCATCTCCAGCAGAATTTGTTCTTGGGTTGGGTTTGTCAACTCACACCCAAACCAAAACTCAAACACTCCTAAAAGAAAAATTTTGAGTTTGGGCTTGAGGACGTGGACATGTCATAACCAAACTGGGTTTGAGCTCCTCAAATTCAAAAAAATTGAGTTTGGCAGTATTTTGAACAACGTGCAGTATTCAAAAGACCACATATCTAGGTGGTAAAAAGAGCACCACGCTGTATTCAAAAGACCATTTATCCATTTTTCTTGGTTAGTCCCAAAAGCTATATATACCTATTTTAGTATAGCTTCAAATCTACGACCAGCTTCCTCCGGATCTGCCATACAAAGATGTACCACCGACTCAGATGTGACACGAGAAACATCCTATTTTTTTGGCTGCCAGTAGAGCAGTTTCACCTGCATCCTCCATCCTCCATCCATTATTGTGACCTCTTCAAAGACTACTACCCAGATGCTCTTGTAATCAAATCTTCACCTAAAGCTTTAACTTTATCTTTTAGTGAAACCCTCGGCAAATCTTTTTCAGTCAATGCCCTCTTAACCACCGCGGGCACAACACCCATACGTGGGTTGACCCACTGGTTCTTGGGAACATGGGTGTTCTTCAGCCACGAAAGAGTGCAAGAGTCCATGTCGCTCGAGCCATCTTGAAGGCTTAAATGTTTTGCTCTTTTTGTAGGTCCTTAAGAACTCGAGGGACCTTTCAGAAGGTTGTCTGTCTTCTTCCACCTTTTCCACAATCGCTTCAACATTCAGAAAATTGCATTAATATTATCATCGTCCTCATTGATCAAATAATCCAAATAGTGTAGAAAACTATCGGGAACTTCACTATAAGGTATTATAAACAAAAGGGCAGAGTTAAAAACACATTTGAATAAAAATACTTGAAAAAATATACCAACCAAACAGATATCACCTACCATGATTATAAACCCTATTTTTAAGTATGAGCTCATATTTACTATCGAGGTGTTCGTAACTTCAAAGTACAGCTACACGATAGGTATCCTGCCCTCGGCCTGTCGGGCACAAGTCGAACAACCATTGTTTGTCATGGTAACACTGAATGTGATCTATTTTCACCCTTCAGGTTGCATTTCTTTGAGTAAAAGGCAACAACATACCCCCACCCCACTAAAAGCGTGGGGATAACTTTCATCATCACATTAAAGTTACCATTCATCTAGAAAGGGGCCATATTTTAGAAATTCAAAACCTCCTTGAACAGAAGCCGAAGGAGGAGCAACATACTTGGCTTGATTTTCCCTCGAAACGCCATTATTCCCCCCGTTCGAGGGCGTATCCATGAAGGAAAACCTTCAGCTACAGGGCACTAAGTACAAGCCCATACCAACCAGATTATACTTTTCAAAAATCTGCCAATCAGTTTTTGCTCCCGAGCCTCGACTTCCCCAAACCTGGTAATATCGTCCTCGATATCTTTGTCACCTTCTTCCTCACCTCCCCATTCTCAGTTCCTTTATTTCCCCCATCTTCCTCACTCTCTCCCTTATCACCTATATAGCTATTCACACCTGTGTCATCCTCACCCTCCACTATGTCGCTCTCTAAAATCACTCGATCTCTCTTCCACCTTCGTCCCAAAGAATCAACATCGGGTTCAATAACATCTAGAGGCACTACAACCCGATCTTTAACTCTTTCATATTATTATCACCCTCTTCTGATCTACCAAAAGTACTTGGTCTATTCAATACATCCTCGACCTTATCCATTAGCCTCATGGTCGATTCACGAGTATGCATATATTACCTTATAGAAGAAAGAGAAAACCAATTATCTCGATATATTCGAGTTGAAACCCCTCATTTAACTCTAATTTGAGCATTTTCTAAGAAACATGTGACTACAACCTACTCACTCGGTCACACCAACCCCTTTGCATAATACAATTATTCACCTTTGGGTCTAAACAAAACCCGAAGGAATCACATCAAATAGATTCCCCTAATAGATCCTTAAATCACCCAAAAACTATTTGAAGATGATATTCAAAACAAAACTTCCATAATAGACCTCATAGTCAATCCTTTTCTAATATACCGAATTACAAACCCTTCATCTCCCAAAAGTCACGGAAGCTGCCATTAATGGCGACCACCAAGCTTTCACAAACTAATTATAACAAAACTAAAAAGAATATGCAACAAGTAGAAGGCAATAACAAATGGTACATACCTTGGCATAGTATTTTTTGGCGTTCCCTGGTAATGTCAGGATTAAAGGAATGATTTAAAGGGGCTTCTCACTCTTCCTCACAAGAAAATTCATGATTTGGTTTTAAATGATTTTCTCTCTTTTTCTCGCTTTCTACTTATATACACAAACAACAAATAATATCGATTTCCACAACTGCCATAACTGCCCCCACTAACCCCACTCTCTCTCACCTCTCCACCTCTCCTCGATATTCTAGCAGACCATCCCATATAAATTTTTTTGCCTCTCTAATCGCTTCAACTACCTCGCTTTCCTAGCCTTGCTCCTAAATTTTCTCTTCAAGTTTATTAAATAGAGTAAACAAACACCCTTGTTGACTCAATCTCCCCCAATTTCTTGATTAAGACCAACCACTTTCTCTACCTCTCGAATAAAAAAATCATTGACAAAGCCAAGTGTTTGATACAATTTAAATCCTTGAAAGAAGGGATTACTCGTATTCTTAACATGATACCCATCATAATATCCTATATCAGACATGAAGTGGCTACTAACACTAACGATGTACTCTGTTAAAATAGGTTGGGCGCTATAAATTAGGAATAAAGCCTACAAAAGTTAAATCAGTGCAGACTTCCACCTCAAACATGACAATGACGTTGGGGACCCAACTAAATACTATTTACTGTTATAATAATCGACCAGAATGGGATCAAAGCACTTATTCCATAACCTTCAAAGGTCAGAGAACCCTATCCTTTTGGTTTTCTAAGTTTTTTCCTTCGACCTCCTTCCAGATTAACCTTCAAAGGTCAGAAAGCCCTATACTTTTGTTTTCTAAGTGGTTTTTCTTTTATCTTCTCCCAACTCTGAAGGTCAAATAGCCATATCCTTTTGGTTTTTTAAGTCTTTTTCAATTGACATCCTTCCAAAACTTTGAAGGTCAGAGAGTCCTATTCTTTCAATTTTCAAGGTCTTTTTTCTTCGACCACCTTATATAACCTTTGAATGTCACAACAACCCTATCCTTCTGGTTTTATAGTCTTTTTATGGCCCACTTTCAGAATATTCGACTTTCTCATAGAATTCATAAGCATTCAAATCAGAAAATGTCCGACTATATGGAAATCTTGAATCAATGCCTCAGCAAGTTCAAGAAGGTCAACCTCGAGTACATCCACTTCGGAGAGAATAGACACTTTGACGCCCTCGTGTACTTAGTTCGAATCATCGGTGACTGGCTCAGAGTTATTCAGATTGAGATCCTTGACAAACAAAGCAAGCTCGAGCACACGATCGAGGCCATGCAAACTGATAGTCCAGTCGCACCCTCAGATACTGATTGGAAAAAAACAACTGCTTGATTTCCAAGGGGAATGCCATATTCTCCCCACAGATCGGTCAGCCGCCAAGAGCCTCCAAAATAGAGCAAGAAAGTATATGGCAATTAACAGCGAACTTTACCACATGAGCCTGCACGCTCCACACCTCACATGTATCACAAGGGAATGGGTAAAAGTGGTCATTGAAGAAATTCGCGGCGCACACAACGGGTAGGTTCATGGAAGAGCGAGCTCATACACAAGGATTGTATTGGCCAACAATATGACAAGACTTCATAGAATATGCGAAGAAATGCAAAAAATGTCAATTCCACGAGCACCATATCAATGCACCCACCATAGACCTCTATACCGTCTCTAGCCCTTGGACATTCACGAAATGGGGATTAGACTTAGCTGGGGCACTCCCCATGGCGAGTGGGAGATGCAAATATTTACAGGTTGTGATAGACTACTTTACCAAATGGTTTGAAGCGATACCACTTGCTCGTATTATGGAAGAAGAGGTAATTACCTTCTTATGGAAGCACATCATCAACCGGTTTAGCATCCCTGCAGTTTCGATGATAGATGGTTGGACACAGTTTGTTGGTAGTTAGGTCGCTGGGTTCGTCACACCCTTTAATATCAAAATATTTCCCTCAAGCCCCAGATACCCCAAGGGGAATGGATAGGCCAAGGCATCAAACAAAACAATAATCGACGACATCAATAAATGATTGGACGCAGCCAAAGGCCGATGGGAAGATGAGCTACCCCGCATTTTTGTGGTCCTACCACACAATGCCACAAAAAAGTACGGGCTTCACCCAGTTTATGCTCATATACAGTACTAAAGCAGTGCTCCTTACCGAGGTCATCGCCAACAGTACGAGGTCATTAATTGTACAAAGTGAGCTTAACGGTCGCCTCTTCGCAAAGAATCACGATCTGATTGACAAAACTAGAGAGGAAGCCTCGTCCCGCATGCTCAGGTATTAGGAGACACTAAAGCAAAACTTTAGCAAATGGGAGCGCCCTTGAAAGTTCTACGAGTGGCACTATGTCATGAAAAAAATTTCCCCACATCTCACAATCATAACAAAAGTAAACTCCAACCAAATTAGAAAAACCCATACCTCATCTCCCGAGTGGTCGATGGAAACGTTTACTACCTAATGAATAGTAACAAAGATACAGTAGCCTACACGCTTCCTCCTAAGACTAGTCGAATACTCGAAGGCTACATCAAAGATTAGTAAGAGACTAGAAGTCCAGCAAGGTAACATCAAAATCAATCATAGGCACACAGTCTCAACATACATTATGAACCAGGAATTTTAATACAATACTAGCAAAATCACGCCACAAGTTTCAGTCTCAAAACCAAACCAACACACAAACAGTTGTTATACTAAGTCGAACTACCCCTTTTCTCTAAACAGGTATCTCTTTACATTTCACCACTCAACACCTCGCCCATAGGGTCACACTCTAGCATCATCTGTGCCCACAAGGGTTCCTACTTCCATCCCTACACATGTTTGAAAATCATGACAGAGCGGCCCCTCTGTTTGGAGGGTACAGTCGACCAGTCTCTGGACTTCCCAACCTATCACAAAGTCTTATGAGTGTGGGATCATATTAGAGTCCTGGTCACACTGTCGCGCGAAAATTGGCCTATGATTGTTTCGTAGCTGGCTCTGCACTGACTGGGACTTTTGACTCGAGCACTCCAGCGCGACTTTGCCTTGCCGGCGATAATCGCTGGCTTCTCCCTCGGTGCACAACTCGAATAGAATACTAACACTTCCACGTTCTAATACACTAATTGGGTCCTCCAACGATCGAGATGGTGACCCGTTCGGAGCTCACACCTTCGATGCCTCGTCGTCCTTCAGCCTCGTCACCCCAGTCTTCCTTTTGCACCTTATAAAGGAATCATCCAAGCAGAGTGTCATGCAAATCAGTAATAAAAATCCTTGAAGACATATTATCCTTTCAATCCTAATAAGTAAACTTACCCGGCGCCACAAACCACACGACACCCAGTGGGCCCGTACCACGACCCGAATACTCGCATGCTATATCTTTACTCCCCAAATTTACAGCACTCAGCATTTACTCGTCCGCAGAATATACCCGCCGTCATCTATTATGCCTACCAAGTTATGCTTTACCCAGCGTCTCAGCAAAACAGTTTCCCTCTCCCACCACCTATTACAAAAAAGAAGAAAAAAAAGGAAATCTCAGACCAGAGACCAAAGCTACTTGTTTGATGACGTTGAAGGTATAAAAGTTGAAATCCAGCAACTACAATAGCGTCTTCTGTTATTTTGTTCATACTTCAACACTATCATGGTATTTCTTTCTTGCCTGGCATCTCGTCTAGTTTGAGTGAAAATTGTTGGTTTTTTTCTCTTACTTTCTCTCCTTTCTGTAGATTAACAGCCCCCAAACTGCCTCTGGTTCCCCGCACTCACATTATATACACCTACTCCTTCTCCCATTTCTCCCCCATTTTTAGGTAGCTACCGATTATTACCAGACTGTCTCCCTCTTATACACACGTGCATACCCTTTCATATTTTTTCCCAAACAAAGTATTTCCTATCATTCTCTCGAACCTTAATTTATCTTAACAATCGGACTACACTTGGTCATCTTTTACACCTCTTCCTTCGACCACCAGGTTCCTGAGACCCTATCCGAGCCTGCGCAAGAAACTTTTCTCAAACCCACACATGGCGGCCGCCCTATTCCAGGGAATTCCTAATTATGGTGCCTGGTTAGTTCGAGCGCTCCCATGAATATAAGCAAACCTTTGACACCAGTCAGCCATTCGAGCGTCGAATGCAGCCCGTCTAAAGAACCTCTAATCCAATGCCTAGCCCTCTTCTAATGCTCAACCATATTTACCTGTGACACCATATTTTAATGAAGTACTCAAATTATATCATTGAATTTTCATCAATCTTCTTCCCTACCGAAGTCTCCAAATTTCACCTATTGCCTATATTTATTTTATATTCGAAGCTATAACAAGCATATATATTATATCAACCTAATATCTATATATCAATAACTCTTATACCCTCACATTGGTATACTTGATAAGAGCAAACGAAACTTGTGTCCTATCTAAACATACATGGGCGGTAAATACCACCAAACACATGATTATAAAATATCCACCATCCTAAGCCCCTCCATAATAAACATTAGAACACAAAGAACCCCTCCCCTATTCTCATACAGGCAGTTCTTCCAATACCACAGACCAAGCGTTGGGCAAAGTATCTTTGACTTCCCCGATCGCCTCTGCCAGGTCACTATGCAACATAGAACCATGAGAGTCACGCTCGGGAAATAAAAATGTATAACTCCCCACTATGATAACCTGGACGGATCCTGCAGTATCATGTCTCCTCGGGGCATGAATGCCGCTAAGTCTTGGTCGCCAAGTATCTCTGGGTCTCAGAACCATAGCCTTGGCATGGCCCATTTTTCTTCTTCATCTCATTCCTTTGAGTAACGGTTTCGGAGAGTAGGTTACATTATTAACTCACGCAGGGAGAAGATGAACGTAAAGAAGAAACCACATTCTCCCCCATCAGCCCCACATAAAATTTTATACCTTGCTCAAGGAGAATTAATTACTCCTTAAATTAGTATAATACATCATTAATGTGACCCTAGAATTCTCAAATTTACGCAGTTACTTGTCTAATTCCCATGTCCTAAAAATTTGACAAGTACGCACTCGTCTACACTAATTTCCAATGGCACTACTTGAAGGGGGCGAATGTAATCAATACTTCAATCATGCAGTATGAAATTAAACCTATGCAAGTGCAAATTTGGTGTATCCTCTAGAAAATTCATGGGTTACCTCATTAGAAAATGAGGTATCGAGACTGACCCAACACAAATTCGGGCCCTTGTTGATATGCCTTCTCCCTGAGCCAAGAAAGATGTCCAAAAGGTCACCAGCAAAATAGCTGCCTTGAACCGCTTTATCTACAAATCCTCTAACCGTTGTACTTGGCAATTCTCCCTCTTGCGCGGCCAAGGTATTCACAAAGCCAAAAAGAGAAACCTTAAAATTAATTAGACACCCGAATGCGAGCAATATTTTCTCAAACTCAAAAATTACCTTGGCCAACCACCTGCCGTAAGTACCCCGGCCGAAGGTGAAGTGCTTACCGTATATCTTCCAGACTCTGAGACTTCTATTAGCTTGGTGCTTATCCGAATCGAAGAAGATATCGAGAAACCCTTCTATTTCATCAACAAGATCTAACCCTGGCCGAAACACACAATACCAAACTCAAATGACTACTTCTTACTCTCGTCTATACTTCTTAAAAGCACAAGCCATACTTACAAGGATACCACATACATGTTATCACCAGCTACCCTCTTTGAAAAATCTTAAGTAAGAATGATAAGTCCAAATGAGTGTAATAGTGGTCCATCTATCTTGGTTAAAAAGTAGGTCTCTCAAAAGGGATAGGCAGTCGCCGATTTTCAAGCCGACTTCACGGTCGAAGGCATCAATTCAGAAGAACACGAAGAAAATTTACCCGAAGATTGACCTGAACAGAATGACCCTTGAAACCCTAACACGGGATGGCGTCTCTTTATAGATAGATCTGCAGGACCAAACTGTTCAGGGATAGGTATCGAAATGGCCATCAAATAATATTTTGAATGTACCAACAATGAGGCCAAATACGAAGCTTTGATACATGGTCTCGATTACACTCTCGAGCTTGGTGTCCCCAAACTAGCCGTATTTACTGAATCCCTACTTGTTTAGTAACAGTACACTGGTAAAAATCATGCAAATGGTTGCATGGCTGGGTATGCAACACTCATCCGCCAGTACATCGATTGTTTCCCTAAAAAATCATCGATTACACATTGCCCTCAAGGAGAAAACATACATGCTGACGGCGCTTACATCGCAGCCATGTAGGCCAGTCCGATTCTCAAACCCTCAATATTGAAGTACTCGAATGCCCAAGTATCGACCAGATGGAGGTCAACTCCATCAATACTAGGGGTGAGAGTCTCGATCCTGACGACTAGCGCACCCCTTTCCTAGCAATGACAACAAGTTAGCCAAATCCTGGGAAGGACCTTATATCGTGTACAATAAAATAGACAAAGGATGGTATTATCTGATAATAGAAGCTGAGGAACCCCAACCCAATCCCTGAAATACAATGCCATTAGTGTCATACAACAGGCCACAACCACCACCCCTCACAACTGATGTAACCACAGTATAATTAATAAGCATATTTTTCTCGTTTGAACTTCATCTTATATCTTCAGTGAACTTTTTGAGTTGGTCAAACCTAAGTATCATGTCAACCCTTCGACCTGACTGATAATTGGGGGTGACCTGGAAGTTTTTCAAGGTTCAAATTCGATTACTCCCGAGTGGCATAAATGGTCAACAGACCAAACACTCGAGGAGGCATTTGCACCGACCACATTATGCTTCGTTAAGGATCACACCCATGGATACAAATACCTGGGAGCAACCTTTGAAGTCCAGTGAACTTCTTAAGTTGATCAAACCTATGTATTATGTCAACCCATCGAACCGACTGATACTTGGGTGGGACCTCAAAGTTTTTCAAAGTTCCAATTCGAGCACTACCGATTGGCATGAATGGCCAACAGAACAGACACTCAGGGAGGCATTGGGGCTGACCACATTATGCTTCGTTTAGGATCAAACCTAAATATCATGTCAACCCTTCAACCCGACTGATATTTGGGGGCAACCTTGAACTTCTTCAAGGTTCCAATTCGAGCACTCCCGAGTGGCATGAATAGTCAACAGACCAGATACTCGGGGATGCATTAGGGCTAACAACAATATACTTCATTTAGGATAACACCCGCGGATAGAAATACCCTGGGGCGACCTTCAAAGTCCAGTGAACTTCTTGGGTTGGTCAAACTTAAGTATCATGTCAACCCTTTGACCTGACTGATACTTGGTGGCGACCTTGATGTTTTCCCAGGTACTAATTCGAGCATTCCTATATGGCAAGAATGGTCAATAGACTCGGTATTCGGGGATGCATTAGGGCCGACCACATTATGCTTCTATCAGGATTGAATCCGCGGATAAAAGTACCCGAGGTCGATCTCAAAGTCCTACGCACTTCCTTCTTTGATTTATTTCCAACCTGCAGTTTTCTACATTCACTACTCTGTATATCAAATTTACCAGGAAGCTCATTCGAATACACCAATATACCAGTACATATCAAATTGTTCGAATCCAAAATTAAGCACAGTCTCAACATACATTATGAACCAGGATAGTTTATTACATACAGCAAAAACCCGACAAGTTTTCATCTCAAAACAACCTACTCAAACACGATCACCTGTGTTATCCATAAGTTCAACTACCCCTTCTCTAACAGGATACTCTTTTACATTCTCACCACCAACACCTTCGCCCATAGGGTCAACTCTAGCATCTTTGCCCACAAGGTCTACTTCCATCCCCTCCATGTTTGTAACATCATTGACAGAGGGCCCCTCTGTTGGAGGGTACAGTTCGACAGTCTCTGGATCATATCCCAACCTATCTACAAATGTCTTCTGAGTTGTGGTCATATTATAGTCCTGGTCACACTTCGCCCGAAAATTGGCATGATTGTTTCGTAGCTGCTTCTCCTGACTGGTGACTTTTGACTCGAGCACTCCAGCCTTTGCCTTGCATTGTTCGATAATCGCTGGCGTCTCCCTCGCTGCATCAACTCGAATACACAACTATTCCCGTTCTAATACTCTAATTTGGGTCTCCAGCGACAGAATGGTCCCCTTCGTGAGCTCACCTTCGTCCCTCGTCTCCTTCAGCCTCTCACCCATTGCCTTTTGCACCCTAGTAAAGGAAATCATCCAAGCATGCATCTACATGAATCATAATAAAAATCCTTGAAGCATATATTCACTTTCAATCCTAATAAAAATCTTACCTGGCGCCAAACCACACCCATGGGCCGTACCACGACCGAATACTCGAGTGCTATATCTTCTACTCCCCAAATTTACATCACTCAGCATTTACTCTCCGCCAGACATCCCAGCCTCATCTATTATGCCCTACCCAAGTTATGCCTTTACCAGCGTCTCAGCAAAACACTTATCCCCTCTCCCACCCAATATCTACAAAAAAGAAAGAAAAAAAAGATGAAATCTCTAACAGACGACCAAAGACATACTTGTTTGATGACGTTGAATGTATAAAAGTTGAAATCCAGCAACTACAATAGCGTCTCTTGTTTATTTTTTTACAATAACTTCAACAGCTATCATGGTAGTCTTCTCTCTTGCCTGTGCCTCTCTCTAGTTTGAGTGGAAACATTGTTGGTTTTTCTCTTACTTTCTCTCCTTTCTTTAGATAACAGCCCCCAAAACTGCTCTGGTTTCCCCAGCCATCATCATTACTACTACCCCTACTCCTTCTCCCATTTCCCCCCATTTTTAGGTACTACGAGTATTTACCAGACTGTCCCCTACTTATACACACGTGCATACTTTCCATATTTTCCCCAAACAAAGTATTTCCATCATTCTCTCGAACACTTAATTTCATCTTAAATCCAATGACTACACTTGGTCATACTTTTGACAACCCTCTTCCTTCGCCACCAGGTTCCTGATACCCTATCCGAGCCTGCCACATCAACTTTACTCAACCCACACATGGCCGCCACCCTATTCCCAGGGAATCATAATTATGGCCTGCTCTTGTATACTGCCCCATGAATATTATCACCTTTGACACCTCTGCCATTCAGGCTGTCAGTCCCTGCAATAGAAGCCTCCTATAACCTCATTCTCCTAGCCATCTTATAAGCTCAACCATATTTTGACCCTTGACCATATTTTAACTGAAGTCTCAAATATTATCATTGAATTTTATCATCATATCTTCTCCCTTACCGAAGTCTCAAATTTTTTCACTATTGCTATTTTATTTTATATCGAAGCTTAACCACGCCTATATTATTATCAACCTAAGATCTTTAATATCAATACTCTTTACCCTACATTGGTATACTTTGATAAAGCAAAACACTTGTTTCCTTCTAACAACAAGGGCGGAAATACCACAACACATATTATAAATATCCCCATCTAAGCCCCTCCCCTATTTCCATACAGGACAGTTCTTCCAATACCACAGACAAGCTTGGGCAGTATCTTTGACTTCCACCAGTCGCTCTGCCAGGTGCCATAGCAAATAGAACCATAGAGTCACGCTCGGGAAATAAAATTGTATTACTCTCCACTAGTAAATGAACGGATCCCTGCAGATCATGTCTCCTCTGGCATTGATGCCGCTAAGTCTTGGTCGCCAAAATATCTCTGTCTCAGAACCATAGCCTTGGCATTCACTCATTTTTTCTTCTTCTCCATTTTCCTTTGATAACGTGTATTCGGAGTAGGTTACATTACTTAACTCAGCAGGGAAGAAGATGAACAGTAAATGAGCACAATTTCTCCCCATCAAGCCCTATTTATACCTTGCTTAAGGAGAATTAATTACCTCCTTAATTAGTATCATCATCATTAATGACCCTAGAATTCCTCAAATTTACGCCAGTTAACTTTCTAACTTCCCATGCCTAACAATTTGATCACAGTACGCATCGTCTACAATAATTTCCAAGGCACTACTTGAAAGGGGGCGAATGTAATAGCCTACTCGCTGCCACCTAAGACTAGTCGAATACTCGAAGGCTACATCGAAGCTTAGTAAGAGACTAGAAGTCCAGCAATGTAACATTAAAATCAACAAAACCTTCCTAGACTGACTAGACACTTGAAGGTCATAACAAGCTAGTCAAAGTTAAAGACTAAGACAATCGGTCAATACCAATTCCAGAGAGGCTTCGACCCTAGTAGTATATGGTCGAAGATAGACACACCTGACAACCAACTCACCAGAAAAAATAGTAAAAATAATCCATTAGACAGCTATAGTGTCAGAACTGACTTATCGTACATGACCGCTGCCCCAAAGGGTATACATGTAATCTGACCTCTCATGGTGACTCACCCCTTTTCTATCACCTATAAATAGAAAGGGGAAACATTGTGAGGGGGTTTGAAAAACTCTACCAAAAATTCTCCCTACATTTCCTTCAAACACCCTGTAACCCTCTCTTAACTCGAACTGTCATCTAAATCGATATTTATACAATCTTCTATTCAAATCCACGCTAAAGGTCATGGAGAACCCCAATTCTTGGACTCTGAGCAAGTATGTTAGTGAAATAATTTAGTTTATTATTGTCTTATATATTTTCTAAAACCCCTAGTTGATGGTAACCCTCGAGGTGTAAGGGCAAAGTTTTCCCTCTACGAAATCATGCCCCTATAGAAGAAGAGCCCAAGTCCCCCTGAAACGCAATGAACCTTCACAAATAGAATCTATAAAACGCCAATACATATAAAGAGCTTACTATAATATATGTTTTCAATCCCAGCCTCACATATCTTATAAACAGGATTCCATACTGGGGGCGTTCTTGAAGTAGGACGACATTCCCACTACGTGAGTCATTTTTTGAAGTAGAAATGAACTCCCCATACTCGGGGAGTTCTTGAAGTAGAACGACCTCCCCACTACGTGAATTATTTTTTAATTTAAAAATATATTCTCCATACTAGGGGCGTTCTTGAAGTAGAACGACCTCCCCACTATTTGAGTCATTTTTTGAAATTAAAATGTACTCCCCATACTGGGGATTTCTTGAAGTTGAACAACCTCCCTACTATGGAAGTCATTTTTTGAAGAAAAAATTCACTTCCCATACTGGGGGCATTTTTGAAGTAAATCGACCTCCTTAGTACATGAGTCATTTTTTAAAGTAAAAGCGTACACCCCATACTGGGGGTGTTCTTGATGAAGAACGACCTCCCCAATATGAGAGTCATTTTTTGAAGTAAAAATGCACTCTCCATATTGGGGGCATTCTTGAAGTAGAACGACCTCCCCACTACGTGAGTAATTTTTTGTTGTAAAAACGTATTCCCCATAATGGGGGCGCTCTTGCAGTAGAACGATCTCCTCACTACGTATGACTACATAATCTAACAAAGACTACTAAAAAAAGTTATTGGGAACTTTACCCGTATCTATCTCCACAAGGTCGTCATGCCGACCATGACTAAATAGTCTAACGAGGACTACTAAAAAAAGTTGTTGGGAACTTCGTCCGTATCTGTCTCTGTAAGGTTGCCATGGTGACCACGACAAAATTGTCCAATCTGGACTGCTAAAAAAATATATTGGCAACATCGCTCGTATCGATCTCCGTAAGGTCGTCATGTCGACCATGACTAAATAGTCAAACGTGGACTACCACAAAAATTTATTGGGAACTTTGCCCGTATATGTCTCCGTAAGGTCCTCATGCCGACCATGACTAAATATGCCAACAGGGACTACTGAAAGTAATTGTTGGAAACTTTGCCTGTATCTATATTCGTAAGATCGTCATACCGACCACGAATAGATCACCCCACGAGGGCTACGTAAAAGTTAATGGGAACTTTGCCCATGTCTCAGTTTGGCCTTAAAACCGACCACGACTAAATTGTCCTATGAGGACTACCTAAAATGTTTTATGGGAACTTCGCCCATATACGCCACAGTAAGGTCGTAACCACGACAACATTGGACAGTCGAACGAGGCCTAGTACATATAATGACTTGCACAAATACAGATAAATGGTCACACAATTTTTATAATTTCAAAAACAACAATTACATAAGGAAAGCATAATAAGGAACGAAAACAATACATTAAATCATCATGCGCAATAAGGGAACGACCTCTACCATATGCCATGACCAAGACTTCCTTATGCCCTCATAGGCTAGGACCCTAAGGTCAACCGCACGGTCGGACAGGGTTCTCACCTCGTCACGATGAATCAGATACCAAAACCATTATTTTTGATACCCTTTCGTTAACCTTCTTGAAGAGCTAAATGATCGATGTACGTCCGCTCTAACGGTTTCCCAACCAACCCACGATGGCTAAAATACATATGCGTGTAGAAGTCCACCCATTCAGACACACGAGCTTCAAACTGAGCTTGCGACCGAGTTAGCATTTTATTGCAATCAAATTGGGAAGTAAGGACTAAATTTCAAAAACTGATTAAAACAGAAGTGATAAAACTTCAAGCCTCTCTTATAGGCCCAAAAAGAGGATGCACCAAATATTTTTTGGGGTGATTACCAAGCACCTATTAATATATATGGGGAAAATCAACAACCCCTATGCTTAACTACCATGCCTGATAAAGATATTGTTCAACTTCTTCCAAGGCGGCCCCAAGCACTATTAAAGATATTGTAACTCCTAATGGACATTAATAACTCTCAATAGGCATTAATGAATGTAATACTAGGCCCTCTGTATATGTATATCCAAGCATGGATCACTTTTATGCCCACGGCGCCTAGTCCAACGGGGACTAGCACAATACTTGTGAGTGTCTCAACACTGCCGCATCTTACAGATAGGTCATCCCTATAACCGCAACACCTAGTCCACCGAGGAAAAGTGCAACACTTGTGCGGATTTCACCTGTCTAAAATATAGGTCATCCTTATGACCACGACACCTGGCCAAACGACTACTAGCGATACTTTGATTAGCATCAAATATTCAACGTCAACGATTACATTCGCATAATAGTAAAGATACAGTTTTGCAACTAACTAGACACCACGGGCACAATAAAATTTGTTAGGAAAAGGACTCCCTAAAATTTACATAATAGTCAAGATCTTGTTTTGCAAGTATGTAGCCACTACGGGCTCCAAAAAAATAGTTAAACATAGCCACCATGGGCTCAATAAAAAGTTTTTGCACACCGCCGCCACGAGCCTTTGCACATATTACTATAACTGCACATACAGGTGAGAGGATGGTGTAGTGGCCGCTTCATCCTTAGCAGCAAGCTTGGCCTTCTCCTCGAGGGTGATGTCCATCCAATTCCCTAGGGGTATTGGACCATGCCTTGCAGAATAACCCAAATACCATAGCTCGGGCACGTCTTGAGACTACCGCAACGTCAGGAGTGGCAGAGCGAATGTTGTAACCCACCAGTCTGTAGGGAGAAAAAATTATTTCTCAATGTGTACCACACTCTCCATAAACTCTGCCGCGCGACCCTGTAGCTCGTAGGATACCTGCTTCTCCCACACGAGCTATTCACAGAGCGCTTGCTTGCTGGCCTCCCATTCTAGCCTTAATGTTTTAAGATGACCAAGGGTTGCTCCAGATCCCCCTCATGATTTAGCTTCTCCTCACCGGGCACTATTACATGCTCTTGGAGCCCCTCAGTCAGGTTTGTAACATAGGCAGCCAGATCGCGGGATATGGTATCCTACATGAGCCCCTTGTGATGGGCCTGTATCTCCTCAAGTCGCAGCTCTTGCCCGGTATTACGGTCGGCAAGATTCTTGCAACATAGTGGAGCGGCCTCCAGAGCAAGTGTGCACTGTGCGCCATAAACACAATAAGTTAGACAAAAGTACAGAGGGCTATAAGCATAAATGCTAAGTAAATCCTTACACACACGGCAACAACAACTGCTACACGACGAGCCCGAGGATCCTCGAGCACCTCAGCTAAATGGGCCTTCTATTTATCGTGGTAAGGGGTGTTCTGTACCTCCCTCTGTGGTAAGCCACCAGAAAATAGTTTCCCACTACCCACCGAGCGTGTTGCCTGCTCCACAAAAAACTGCGAGAGGGGTTCCCTTTCTCGTCCCCGAAGACCATCCACGTCCTCGTCAATAAGTCCCATAGGTGTAGGCCTCGGACGCTTAGCTACCGGGGTATCCTTTCCCGATTGAGCATTGACACCTTATTGTCAGGGACTTTGCCCAACCATAAAAGTCGTCGCTTGCAACAAGCCGGTCGTGTCACTCCTCCTCGACGACAAAAATTGAGGCCTCATCTCCACGCAATTTTGAAGATTCATAATTGTGAACGCTTTGCACGGAGATAGTCTCACTCTCAGTATGCACATATGGCTCCCTGTACTTCTTTGTTGACCAGTACTTATCCGAGTCAAAGGTCCCGTAAAGGATACTCGTCAGTACTTGTCAATCTTTATTCCTATTGCCCAATATGTGTAACCGTGAATTCCTATATGTAACCTTGGCAAGCGTCACACCTATACGATAGTGGCCAGACAATTAAATAGCACGTAAAACACAAGCAACACAAAAAAACACTGCATATAAATGTAATAAGAGCAACAACATACACTTGGTGTTAAAAACATTATGGCGAAGATAACGATTGGGCCAATCATCAAAGTCAAAGGCACCCATCACCATGATAGGATGGCGACACCAAAAGTTACCACTGGTAGGTAACATAAATATCTTAGGCTCATCAGTATTTTAAGCTACGTAATACTAGTGCCTCTACTTAAGAGCACATGTACGCATCACATTTTGGTACCTCGGTTTAGCCTACCCCTCCTTGATGTGGGATGCCCTGGCCCCACCATTCTAGCCTTACCTGCGGCCTCGGTCTGCCACCCCTCACAACTTTCTCTTGAGCATGAACGAGTAACGCGCGGTGAAACGGACCCCACTGATTCCCCGGCCCCAACCACCTCATTCCATGTGCCCTTGGGGAGAAATCCTATTAACGAGGATGACACCCCGTCTTATAAGCGACGAGGATGTTGGCACAACCTACATTCTAATGAGGCAGTATAGATTGATTGATTGATTAGAGGATACCCCGTCATTACCCTATAAAAGTTACCATTCATTTATATTGGTGCCCGTCCAAATGAATTCATGTACTTTTTTGTCAGGTTGTCCAAATGGAACCTCAAGTCCGCATTAAACTGCCTGTAATAGATGATGTACAGATTGGGATCCAGCATCTGACAATCTAGCCAAATCCAGTCATCGTTACCACGAGCCCTCGCTCGCTCATTTACCACATCAAAGTATTTCATCCTTATCCTATCACTCTGGTACTTAGTTGACGAGACGGGTGGCCTCTACTCGCTGGGATAAGGCCAAAATCTTTTGGTGCTACCCCGGACACGACCACTAATAATGGCCTCGTGGGCCACATCTCCGGATACTCTCTCACGTACCATAAACTCCAAACAAGCCACAGCCTCTAGGTTACGAGGGACCAAGGAGCCTACCTCATGGTCATGACTGCCCCACCCTCCCACTCTACGGGTGCAATATAAGAAGGTATGGTAGAAGACCCCTCTGTTGTTGACTCATTATCCAAAGAATCTATCCCTCGCTTCGGTCACCCTAACATCGGGATACACAGACTCCTGCACGGTGCTTGGATATCCCTGCATGAGCTAGGTGCAAATATCATACTCACTCTAAATTACAAAGTGCATAGTGGTCATAAAGCCAACTAGGACACTTCAAGGACCTACTGCCCAGAAGGTCTCACCCTGCCTTATGCACCCCCCCCAACTATGGCCCCACAAAGAAAAATGCAAGATTTGCCTTAGAATCACAGTTAAGCTATCTCAGGTCACAATTACAACTTCAAAACGATAAGTAACTGCAATGTTGTCGGTGTCCCTACCAGTTTGTTATAATCCCTACCGATAAAAGTTAGCACAGAGAGAGAACCCTAACTAAACTTAACAAGTAACTAGAATTCATGCTACAAATCATGAAGAACTTACCAGAACAATAACTGCGAGTTGATGGACTATTTGCGGCCAAACGGGTTGTAGCGATCAATAGCGGCTTCAAGCAAACATAGAGCTCCGAGAACAGGAAGCCAATGGGCTCAAGAAAGCATAGAGATCATAGGAAAAGATGCCAAATTATTTCCAAGTAATAGCGTTTCCTCTTATATAGTGATACATGGAGAGGCAGTTATAATTAATGCATAAGCAGAATCCACCACAATGATGGGATGCGTCGCCAGTAGTTGCTGCAGTAACCGCACGCCACGCATGTTTTAAATCATTTATTACTATATTTTCCCTTCCCATGGCACTAACAGACATGATGTTATACAACTCCCAGCACAAATAACCAAGCAATACACGAACATGCCACCTTAGCTGCCCCACATTTCGAGCAAGAACTGAGGGGGGCAATTGTAATAGAACGCTCCCTCAATCTATGAGGTGGAAGGCCGTTGGATGACCTCTCCACCAAAAGTAGGAGTACTCTATTTAGCATCAACCATTCAGGCCGTTAGACGAGCTCCTCGTTAACGACGAGCACATATCAGGAAGGAGCTCACCTAACGACCCCAAAGGCACGATGAACACAACTGATGGCAGCGAATGTTAACTAATGCCCACATGGAAATGTAAAGCCTATAACCTCAGGGGGATACCTTAGGAATTACACAAGGCACGTGAGCAGAAGCACTCCAAGCTCAAGCCCTCCCTATAAATAGAAGGGATAAGCAACCTAGGAGATGACCTTTTTTATAGAACCTCTTCCTCCTTCAAAGAAACTGAAATAGATTAAGGGGAAGAGAAAGAAGAAAACTGGAGAGAGTCGAGTGGTGCCCTTCTTCGGTGAGACGGGTCAATCCCAAAACTAGTTCACACTTATTATAATCCCTGAGAGGAATTCGGGGACTACATTAATAGGCTCGCCTTCCTCAAGGATCCCTACCATTAGGTTCCAAACCTAAAACTATGATTGGAGATAGGCGTTGAGGTGGTGTAAATGGTATTAAATTTGGGGGTTCCATTTCAAAACCAATTAACAATTAAAGGAATAGCCCCATGATCTTAAATTTTAGGAGCAAGGTTATGTGTATTCATCCCACGTGGGACTATATATATCAAAAAATGGTAATTATTATTAGTGTGTTAATCACATAAAGCAATGTTGTAATTAAGAATCAGGAGAAAAATAATATGATTTGATTGAGGGTCTCGCAATTCAAGGTATCACTAGATTACATTTTATGGCATCAATTAAGATATGTAACGCATTTTTATCTAGTAAATTAACACAAATAAAGGCCAAGACATCTAAAAAACTGAAGAGATAAAGCCAGTAGTTGAGGAAAGTAGGACGAAGAAGTTATATAGGAAGATTGCCACTGAAGAACATACCTAAAATATAAAAAAGATTTGTTGCCACCTCCTTCAGTCTTCGACCCTTCGAACTCTAATTTCACTCCCCCATGAACCAAGTACAATGGGTGATACTCTCAGGCTTTCATGGCTGACGCTCGTGCTCGCGCAGCTTTATCAAAAAAATAACCATAACACGTGCTCACCTAGCTTCATCCAAGAATCCATCTCCTTTATAAAACCAAAAAAACCCTAAAAATTTATACATACATGAAAATAAAGTGAGTTCACACGTACACATCCCCGAACATTTTGGTTACCTATCTATGGTATATTACTTCTGCATTTTTTAATCCAATCACTATGTAGAAATAGATTATGCTTTTTGTGATGAATGATGTTTTATCTTGGTCTTCCTTTTGTAGCTTAATCTAGTTTTACCCCGAGTAGCTATCGACCAGGGACATAAACTTGTTTCCTATCGTTGTGTCCATGAGGTCCCCGTCTATGGGGAGTGGAAAATTAATTTCTGAGCAACTCTTGTTTAGGTCGAAGAAGTCGATTCATACTCGCACCTTGCCATTTTTTTTATTACCACCATAATCTTTGATTCCCAGTCGATAATCTTCTGGGTAAAGTTTGCTTCCAGCAGCTTTTTGGCCTCCTCGTTGACCTTTGTTCGCAAGTATGTGGCGCACCCCCTAGGTTTTTGTTTGATAGATTTACTTGGTGGGCTTACGTGAAGGTCGTGGGAGGTTATCGTAGCCTTTATTTCATGCATTTTCTGGTTGAACTTGGTAAAAATGTCCTTATATCTCCACAATAGAGTTATCATTATTTCCCGCTTCTTTAGTTGGTGGGAAGTACTAATGAATGTTACATTGCCAGGCCCGTCACTCAATTATTTTGACTAGTTCAAATGTAAAATCTCAACGCAGAAGAAAAATTAAGAAATCTATTCCGCTTATTTAAACTTAATTCAAGATTAGGGTCATTTCTAATCTAAAACATAAACTAAAACAAAAATTGAAATAACTAAAACCAATTTTTTTAATTTTAACTTTAACAACAAAATAAAATAAAGAACATAGCCTCTCTTTTATAGAACATAAGGGGATGGACACCCTAATTAGAAATACTTTAGAAACTGAAAAAAAAACCCTTTCAACCTTGTGTTGCTTAATTAGGAACTCCCTAAAAGCTATTACACATCTTTAGCAGAGAGGATTGAATCAAAAGAGCATTAATGGTAATAAACTATAGACGGTGAGGAACGACAATGAGATGATGATTCACATCAAATCCTTCCATCTTCAAAAGATTTTGACCATGAAATTGGCAAATACAAAAATGCCATGAAATTAGGAACTCCTTTAAGTGGCATACACGTCTTGAATCGTTAAATTTTGCCTCAAAATTTTTTGTAACCAAAGTCGTACACAAGTGTGGGGTAGAGTGTTGTTACCAATATCCCCATATTGATGAACGTCTAAAAATGAAGTAAACAATGGTAACTGTTTCTCGAACTCGAGTTGGGTGGAGTAAAGATCTGGGTGGGCTAGGGTGAACCATGGGTTGAATCTGTTGTTGGCTGGGCTGCGCCTAGGCTACTTTATAACAAAGAATGTGCTGAC
Organism: Kingdonia uniflora; assembly: GCA_014058105.1. Taxonomy (NCBI): domain Eukaryota; kingdom Viridiplantae; phylum Streptophyta; class Magnoliopsida; order Ranunculales; family Circaeasteraceae; genus Kingdonia; species Kingdonia uniflora. Next base: position 1,598,848 of record JACGCM010000445.1, read on the forward strand.
CATGTATGGAACTTGGGTTGGATGGGAACTGCTGGTGTAGGTCTAGCTGCTGGGTTTAGTTTGGGAAATCTTGCATATTTAAACCATGTGCTTTCTCTTCTTCTCCCTCCCGAGTCTCTTTTAAGCTGCTGGTGATAAAGCATTATAAAATTTCAACCCGAACATTATTTTGGTCAAGGCTCGCATCGAAGGCGACTACATGACTCCTTTAAGAAGTCCCGTACATCCCATATCATTAAACTTTCACCTACCCCTTGAATTGCCGCTTTGTGTTATTGTCCAAAATTGTTCTCTCCCTTACTTTATATCAGGGCTACAAATGGTGTCGTTATCGCTAGAGGTACCATTTCTTGTGTCAGGTCACGCTATAATTTGGGGGCTCATGCAGGTCTTTTTTTCCTTTGTAGACTACCCTAGCTTACTTCAGTTTTTGCTTGTCATCGACGATAAAATTTACAAACAGATTTTCTGCCCCACCAGATTTCTTCGATGCACCTAAGTGAGAAGATTGAGATGAGGGTAGTTTAAATGCACCCAAACTGGAGGTATTGCTAAACTTGTCAATTCGACTTAATAATGTTGTAATTTCCCGCGTGAAAGATTTTTTCCCTATGATGCTTAAACGAGACATCGTTGATGTCAATAATTTAACCTTCTTCGTGACTTGAAACATCTATCTTTACGTAGAGTGACGATGGCTTTGATGTTAATTTAACGTAAACTCTCAATGCAAAAGTAAAATTGTGAAGTCTATTACATTAATTTAGACCTAATTCATTATTTGGGCCTAATTTAAAGCATAAACTTAAATAACTAAAACCTAATTCTCAACTTCAACTTCAGTAACCAAATAAAATAAAGAACTAAGTATCTTTAGCAGAAAGGCTTGAATCAAAAAAATATTAATGTAAATAAACCATAGACTGTGATAAACGGCCATGAGAGGACGATTTATATTAGGTTCTATCAAGGTTGCTTGCGTGGAAACATCTATTTATACTATGGTTGCTCCAACTACAAACTTTTCATACGTACTCCATGGTATTATGTTCTTTCCTTTTCCTTTTCTTTTGGTCAAGGTGATCATCACCATTAAAACTTTTGTCTCCACTGATCTATGCTAAGTCGTTTAACTATGGTTGTTAAAATTTAACTTTGGTCTTTTTGTAATAGTGTTATAATAAAACTTGACATCCTCGTATCTGATACACACCTTGGCTCATTGGGAATCTGACCATTTGATGGAGCGATAAAGCAGTTATTTCTATTACATGTATCCATTATCACCCACAGATGCCGCTATAATGAACCCATGGGGTAAGAAACCTGATAAAGATTAGGTTTATTGCCGAAGGTCCTACCATGATATAGGTCCTCAATTCCTTGATTCCTACCAAGGAGAATGCGTTGAACCCTACACTCATTGCAGCTTACGAGGTAAAACTGTAAAGCATGCTAAGCTCATTATTGCTTCTACATACAAAATGTTCGTCGATCCCATTGTCTACGAGCATGCGTTATGCCTTTGCTCCTCCAATATCTGTAGTTTGCGAGATTTACCTATATGTTGAATGTTGAAATTAAATGCCCAAGTTAGCCAGTATACTTTATGATACTGACAAGTGACACGCTTTTCCATATACAATATGAAATGGGGATATTCCGAATGGGGTTTTAAACATCGTCTGATATGCCTATAAGGCCTCATTGAGGCAAAATGCCTAATCCTTATGATCCCGGCGAACAACTTTTTCAAGGATGATCTTTATCCTTCTGGGTGGTATCCGAGCGCTTCAGCAAAAGACATATTTATCTTTCCTAATTATTTTTTTGAGTATTCCTGAGGTTAATTAAACCTTAAACTTAAATCAATCTGGCATAACTTTATATTTTAATAGTGATTAATTTAAGCTGCAAAACTATAAACTAGATAAATCCTATGTTAAGCATAATATAAGATTTCTATATAACCTTGAAGTTACCGTTACCTCCCTGACAATGGCACCATTTGATAGATCGTTATTAGTCTAATCAAAATCATACATTACAAATTAATATTTAAATTTTATATGCTTCTATGTAATATATTTCACAAAATTAGGTCAGAACAATTCCTATTAATTAATGATCTGGAATAAACAAAAACAATCAATAGTTATGACAGTGAAATAAAGGACAAAAGCAATTTTTAACCCTGTGGAAACGCCTTACTCAATAAAAAAACTACAGGTCTTTGTCGATGAACTCGACAACCAAAAATTCTTAAATCAAAAAGTGTTACAATTTGAAATTCACTTACATACTCGATAACCTCATCTCGTGATTATCTCTCTTCTGATCCAAACTTCATGCCCTATCTCCTTCATTCTCACAATGACGCTTTTTGATCTCACAACAAGGATCACCTTTCTCGAATCACTCTAGAACAATATGTGGGAAGTAGAATTTGACTAATTCAGCATCAGCCTCAAGGCTTTAGGTTTTTGATTAATCTTGATTAGTCCCTCGGATAAAGGATATAAAGCTCTAAAAATAAACTCTGTGAAAAACATGGTTATTGGAAAAATAAAACAAGGTTTGCTTAAATAAGAAAGCAATTTTTCCCAACACTCGTTTAAATGAGTTACCCAAATAAGCCCACAAAAAAGAGGTAGCTTGAAACTCATTTGAAAAGGTTGTCTTTTCCCTGAGGTCGTTCGAACGACACCCAAAATCGTTCGAACGTGTTACCCAAATAAGCCTAAAAAAGGAGGCAGTTTGAAACTCGCTTTAAAAGTTTGCCTTTTCCTTGAGGTCGTTTGAATGAGAAAGCAAAATAAGTTTAAAAGCAAAGATAGGTAAAACGTTTTGGTTTTTCCTTTATCAAAGTTTTACATACCAACATACCTTCTTGGCCATTGGTAGTAGAAGACTTGTTTGGCGATGTTACTTCTGTCACTATCTTCGACTGAGATACATACACGAAATGAGACAAACCAAAACCTTTCAATCTCCCCCTTTGGTTCATTTGATGACAAATAAAAATTAAGACCTAAACATTACTCTTTAGTACTTCCTAGATATAAAGATAGCCTAGACTTTAGAATATACCACCCCTTTCATCAACAGGTTTAATCTCTGGACCTCTTCTACAAATGACATATTTTACACTTCAAAATGTATCAAAAAATTGTTATTTAATATCAGCACACTCATCAAAGTTGTTTATGATACGTGTGTGAAGAAGAACTATTTTTTTTTTGAAAACTAAAAGGCATAATCATAAAAGAATCAATCTGGAAAACATGATCATATATCCTTTCATTGTGCTTTCCTGTCAGGGATACTTATTTTTTCCCCTTTATGTAATGGAAGAAACAAATAATAACTGTAATCTTCTATCTGAAATAAAGAGAAATTAGATCAACTTGTCAATCAAAGAAATATAAGATAGCATTAAGCATACTTCCAATATTAGAATATAGACTACTATCACAGTGCTCCCAGAATAAAACCAGCCCAACAAAGAAGAACCAATGGCCAAAAAAATATAGAGAACATAAGCGCGGACATAATTTCAGCCTAGACATCCTGTGTTGTCAAGCATCCCAAGAACCAGAATCAACTTCATACTCATGACTCTCCTCTAACAAATGAAAATACGGAACCTCTGTTTCAATAATTCCCGACGGTGTATCAATCTTGCCCATCCTGGTCTTCATCTCCCCCATATCCACTGTCAAAGTCTAAAGCATACTCCCAATATCCTGAAGAGTAAACACCCCCTGAGTCTGTGAAGCTGAGCTAAAAGAACATATGTACTCAGCTGGAGGAGCTTGCTCAGATGATAGCACAGAAGGAAGATGAGAAACACTCTTATGACAGTTATTAACATCCAATCTCTATATTTTTTTTATCCTCTGGCTCATTAGGAAATACCTTGTACCCAGCATCTGCCAGAATATGTATCACAAGACGGGCAAAAAGGTAATAAACTCTGAGATACAGCTTTGGTACTTACATATATGATCTTTTAAATGATGATGTTCAGGAGATTAATTCCACATTATTCTTGAAGGTATAGAGAAATACCTTCATCTTCTTAGAGGGTTCATTCTTTTGGGACCTTGGGATGATATTGGTGATAATAATGTTATGTACTAGGCGAGACTCATTATCAACCATCCTTCGAGAAACAGGTCCCATTCCAATATATAGGCTATGTTGAGTAGTGATGTTAATAACCATGTCATTCAGCTCTGGAAGAACATGAATCTCACCCTCAGTAGAAGAGGCGGGCCATGGATAAGATGTCACTAGCCAAATACACTTGGGATATCCAATGTGCTAAGTGGATCTAAAACCCAATATTGTATAGAATCTGCTCCAATTTACTTTATACTTGGCCCCATCAATAGTGACCAGAAAAGTTTGATTGCGAAGTGTACGGTTAGGCTCAACTTGCAGAGAGGCATAAAACAATCAAACAATTTGAGGATATACCTTTCAAGTGGGAGTAAGAATCTTGGTCCATACTTTTGCCTTGAATTTTGCAAATATTCCCACGTATCCCGCATTAACTTCATAAACACTTTTGATATCCACCAGTTGTTCCTTCACAATCGGTTTATCTTTAAAGCCCCTTTCCATGCTCCAATGTACCGGTTGAGATCCTACTCTCTAACCATTAAGAATGACTATTTTGTCAAGGCGTGGCCGCTTGGTTTTTGCCTGAAACTTGGGTGCCACATCTTAAGCAAACCAAACTCAAAAAAACCACCCAAAAATAAATACCCAAACAACAATACCCAAACCCAACAATCATAAGTGCACACACCAACCCAATTTCTTTTAAGAAAACTTAGTTAAATCAACAAACCAATCAATCAAACAAATCCAATCATACTTCATACTTCAACAGCAAACCCTAATCTCAACCAATCACTAGGAATCACAAGCAAACACCTGCAATAAAATACCCAGTTCCACAAAGCCCAATTCAAATAATTCAACAACCATAAACCATAATGTAATCAACAAACACCACAAGTATGAATCACCAAGCTTCAATTATCACCTAAATCACCAGTAAAATCAAACCACAACCACCTACGACCACCTAATCTCAATTAACAAAAACCCATACTAATTTTGAAACAAGTTTAGGTAGATAGAGAGAGAATAATAGAATAATTACCAACCTATGAGAGTGATAAGAAGCTATAAAACTGTACCTTAAGCACACGAATCCAATCCCCAATCAAGATCGAAGAGGAATCAAACTAAAATAAAGCCTTAATATGTCAAATTTTATAAGTATAGAGGAGAATATGTTGGTTGTGAAAGAGAACAAAAGTGAGTGAGGAGGAAAAATCAGTTTGAAGTAATGAAGAGAATGACGTAGAAGACCGGCGGGAGACGACCAAACACCAAACTCGCTCGAATGAAAACCAAAGTCGTTAGAGCGAGACATAAAAATTTGCCTATAAACCACCATAGCCAGAAAGGAATAAAAAAAGACCAAATCTTATTCGATCGAACAGATATCTCATTCGAACGAAGCATCAGATTTTGCCTAAAATTCACTGTAGCTAGAAAGGGATGAAAAGAGACCAAAACTCGTTCAATCAAACAGATAACTCAGTTGAAAGAAGCATTAAATATTTCCTAAAAACCAATGCAATTAGAAACTGATGAAATGAGACCAATCAGTCGTTCGAATAAATAAAAAACTCGTTCGAACGAATAGACAGAAATAGGCAAACTCGGAGACATTAACAAGGCACCCAACAACAACCCGATATGAGAGACATAAGATAAGACCTATGACTTTATGAGATAAACTAGAGACTACCAAACACACTCACCCTCAAAACATGCAGAGTCAATTATATAGGCACAACAAATACATGACATATCAGAGAATATTATTGATCTATAAATGAAATATTGCAAAAAAACTCTGTGTGTGTGTATGTGTTGTCTAATCAAAGTCATGATATTTAGACGTATGAAGATTACTATATAAAAAAAATGATTTAACTTAAGCCTCTCATGGTTGCTCACTCAAAATCAATGAGAATTGACTAGGAATCACATTGAGGAAATATGAATATGAGTAAAATAAAAATAAAAATTCATATTTCAATAAAATATTGCCATTTTGCAAAAAGATTTCACTGAAGGAAAATCAATTGTTATTGGCAGTGTCAAGTTAAATACCATAAATTCTCTAACTATCATCTCACCTAAACTGATTGCACTAAACTTAGAATCAACAATGACTTTTAAGGCTGTAAAGAAAGCAAAGGTAGGTTAGTGATGAAGTAGGTATTTTGCTGGCATTCTGAGGACAACTGTAACTACCACCTCTATTGTTGATATCGAGACACCTCCTATCTCCATTTCTTTTCCAATGTGATGCTTCTAGAGATATACTTGGCCTTTTGGCACTATTTAAATTTATGCTTTGAGAAATAAAGTCATGTAGGCATCACTAATTTATACAACTCCCCTCATACTTTATGACTTCTTATCCTTAAAATAAAAGGTTAAACGGGAATTGGCGTATACAAAGAAATGGCTTATTATTTGGCTCAAAAGTAGCAAGTGATTAAACGTTTTAAGTTAAGTATTAAAAGGCCATAGAAGGTACAAATAACAATGCCTAAAATTATGTCCTAAGCCTCATATAATTTGTTCTTTCGCCGCGAATCAAGTAAAGAAAATGTTCTTATATTTTAACTTGAATTAGATGTCACCACCAGCAATAGATTAATGCATAAAATAACGAGATCATAAACAAAGAGAGATTTTGCTAAAAATAATTTATTTAATAACCCTCGAAGCTTGCAGAAAATGTTCGATCCTCACATAACGTTAGGTAACGAAGTCTCTACATTTATCCTCAAGGTTTCTACTTACGACTATATTCATGAACTATTGGCTCTAGTGAAGAACAAGTTTTACCAAGTAGCACAACCATTAATTGAATATATAACGAATAAATAAATCTCGATCATGCATATGCATAACTAAGATAGACTTTGATGTAAAAATAAAGGGAAATAAATAATAAGAACAAAAGAAAAGACACATATGCAAACACTGAACTAAATATCTGGACTACTAGCTGTAAGAAACAGCAAACTTCCTATCATGCTCCTATACGTCTTTTGATTAATATTAGTACCTGTGGAATCCTTACTCAATTTGGTGGTGGTGCTCATTGGTGTCCTGGTATGTTTTGCAGAATCAAGACAAACTTTTTAACAATATCCTTAGCCTATTTAGATAGAGATACAAAAATGTCATCCTCCCATTGCTTGATTTGGAGACCTAAGAAGTAGGTTAAATCCCCAACCATGTTCATCTCGAACTCTCTTCCCATTAATTCTCTGAATCCCTTAGCACGTAAATTAGACATGGATCCAGATACAATATCATCCGTATATACCTGAGCAATAAGTATTTCAATTCCTTCACGCCGAATAAAAAATATCTTATCAGCTCCCACTCAAATGAACCCCATTCCAAGTAAGAAGTTTAAAAGTTTGTCATACCATGCTCGAGGTGCTTATTTTAGTCTATAAAGAGCTTTCTTCAAATGATACACATACACCGAATGATGTAGATCTTTAGGCCCCTTTGGTTGAGCTACATACACTTCTTCCTCAAGTAACCCATTTAAGAATACACTTTTCACATCCATCAGATATAACTTAAACTTCTTGTGACATGTGATAGCCAAAAGCATACGAATAGATTCAAGTTTAGCTATGAGAGAACAAGTTTCTTCTACATCAGCCCCTTTTATTTGATTGTATCCCTGAGTTACTACCACTTAGTGCCAATAATATTAGTATTTAATAGTTGAGATACTATGTCCTATCATCTTGTTACTTTAATTCATTTAGTTCAGCTTGCATGGTGTTAATCCAGTATTCACAAGATAAAGCATCTGTACATTTGATGGTTTAATGATCGACACATAACACACATTCTCTACTATCTTATATAGTGTAGAACAATGATACCCTACATACCTAGCTGACTCATGAAGCGTAGGCATTCATAATCTTCAAGGTATCCAGGAGCACTACAAGTCAAAGGAGGATTAGTACGGATAGAAGCATTAGGTGCTGAGATTTTGCTAGGAGGTATTTTAGAAGTTTTAGTGTGAGGCATACCAACAGTTTCCTCAGGTTACACGATATCTTGAGCCACTATAGAAGGGGTTAACGGAGTTTCTTCTTGAATATTACTATCTCCATCATCTGTTCGTCCTAGAACTGTCGAGTCATCAATTACCACATTAATTGACTCTATTACCATCTTGGTCTTCAAGTTGTAAACTCGATAAGCCCTACTGTTTATTACATATCCCAGTAAAATTCCTTTATCGCTTTGGGCGTCAAATTTCTCAATATTCTCCTGGTCACATGTGATATATCATTTACTTTCAAACACACAAAAGTATTTCAAGTTTAGGTTCTTTCCAAACCAAAGTTTACAGGGCATATTAAGTGTAAGATGATGGAGATAAACTCTGTTGATAATGTGGCATGAGGTATTAATAGCTTCTCCACAAAAATGATTAGGAACAATCTTTCCATGGAGTAACACCCATCCCATCTCCTGTAGAAATTGATTCTTTCGTTCTGCTACTTTACTTTGCTGTGGTGTGATTAGCGCTAAAAATTCATGTTTGATCGCATTAGCACGACAGTACTCAATCACACCATTGCCCTTGAACTCTCCTCCATGATCACTTTAAATTCTTTGAATGGACCAATCTTTCTCATTCAGTATCCAAAGAGATATAGTATGAAATTCTTTAAAAGTGTCAGACTTTATTTATTAATAGTGCGATCCTGGTGAACAATGAAAAATCATCAACTATAGCTAAGATATACTTCTTTCCTTCCAAAGTACTCACTCTCATAAGACCCATTAAGTCCATGTGAAATAAAACCAGAACTCGCGTAGTGGCAATGTTGTTAGATTTTTTGTGTGGAATCCAGGTTTGCTTTCCAATTTGACATGGACCACATACCCCATCACTTAACATGCTTAGTTTTGGAATCCCTCGAACCATCTTCTTACTTGCAATCTTGGCAAGATCGTTGAAGTTTAAATATCCTAACCGTTGATGCCATAGTTCTACATCACTCATCTTATCAACTTTACATGAAATAAAGTTTTATGGTATAGCATAGTAGTTGTCAGAAGTTCTATCAGCAGTCATGATGCATTTTAAAATATTATCAAAAGCACAACATACCTACTTGTCAAATGTTACCGTGTTGTCCACATCACATAAGTGACTCACAGTCAGAAGATTTGCAGTTAGTCCCTTGACATAGAGTACATTATCAACTGTTGGGCACCGAAATCCTCCTACACTCACTTTTCCCATAATCTTTCAACTCATCCCTTCTCCAAAAGTAACATCACCCCCTTGAATATCTGTGACAATGCTCAGATGAATAGTATTACCGATCATGTGATAAGAGTATCCACTATCTACATACCACTGGGTAGAGTTGAAAGCATTTAGAGTCATCATTGCAACATTACATCGTAATTGTGGTAGAAGATCCTTTATCTAAACCCAAACGGATCTCGCTTTCTTTTGTACTTCTGTCACTTGAGTCAAATTCCTAAAAGCCTTCAAAGACTTTTGGACAAAAGTGAAAGTAGCAAATTATTGGGCATATGATCGATAGGGTTTCCCTCTTTCCTTATAAAGATCATTCTTACCATAAAATTCAGGGGCATATCTGAAATAGGGAACAAGATGAACCTTTGGACCACAAGCCTTAAAATAAAATACATGAAAGACAAAAAGCTTCTTAGTCTGCCTACGAGGAGCATTAATTATACTAGGTTTGGGTAAATATGGAACTAAAATAGCTTTAACAAACTTAATGACTTACCATTTTGTTCATCAAATCCTAACACTCTTTTGTCAGTACCATTTTTGCACATACTTAGTATTTTATCAATATTTTTTGCTCCATGATAGAAAACTTCAAGTTTTTTCTGGGTAGAGGTTAAATCAAGTTTAAATTTCTCAATTTCAATTTTAGCCAATTTTACCTTCTCCACAACAATATGTTTTCCCTTTTCATAAGTTTCAAGTTTGATACTAAGAGATTATTTCTCATTCTTAAGTTTCTCAAGCTGAGAAACAAGTTGAGAATACAACTCTTCAAAATAAGTATCTTCGCAATTATTACTTTCATAACCACTGTGATCTTCTCCATCAGTTTTAAGTGCAAAAACATCAGAGTGATCACAATATGAGTTAATAATAGCAATATGAGCTCTAAAACCATTTCCACATCTTGAAAGAGATTATCATGTTCATTATGGTTATCATCACTATCATCCCACATAATAGTAATCTTCATAACCTTGTGGTCGTTATTAGAACTCTTAGTAGGATAACTGTGAGCATATTGACCATACTTGTGACACCTATAACATTCAAATTTATTTAGGTTTTATTCAGAATTAGTCTGCTTGCCATAAGACTTAAAGCTGTCATAAAGACGTGGCTTATAATTAACATTTTGCCCTTACTTCTCAAATTACCATTTATTTCAAAAAAATTCTAAATTTTTTTTGGAAAGCAAACAATTAAATTAAAAAACCAAACTACAAGGGTGGGGACTGTAGGGAGCTAACTCCGTTTGGGAGGGGAGTCGATCCTTACAAAGTAAACTCAATCCTCAATCAAAGGGAACAAGTAATTGACCAATGATAAGATAAAACTAAAGGCAAATTCTTGCATAGAGTCCCGAATGTGACTCTCTACGACCTCTGATCAGGATTTTTAAGATAGATTATATTGCTGAAAAGTAAAGTAGAGGGTTCGAGTACAGGTTTTCTGGGTGGTCGAAGGTAAAGATTCAAAGGTCGGAGGAGATTTTTCTAACCCCCATCTGGTTTCCCCTCTCCTCTATTTATAGAAGCATAGGGAGCTGAGTCACCAGGCGTGGGTCCGGTTTACATGATTATGTTGTCAGAAAATCCTGGCGAGTGACGGACGCAGGTCTTGTCAGTACTGTTACTGCTACATTTATTGGTGATGGCCCTGAACGGCGTGGTGGTTGGGCTTGCCACTGTAGATACACAGGCCAATCAATGCGTTGTCTTATCAGATGAGGTTGTTGTCTGTCTTAGCTTGCTTCGACCGCGTGATAGTGAGGTTGAAGGATACCTGCTACTGAGACGTTAATTCATTCTCAAAGTTCTGTCAGGTGAGATGGCAGTTTGTCTTATCATACTTTGCCGTATGTAGATATGGTTGAAGGATGTCTGCTGCAATGTAGTGGGTCATTCTCAAAGTTTTATCTGGTGAGATGGCTGTCTATTTTATCATACTTCGACCGTATGTGGATATGGTCGAGGAATTTCTGCTTCAATGTACTGATCCGTTCATGAAGTTCTGTACAGTGTTGAAGGTTCGTCTCTGGGGGATCTATGAGGAGCCTTCTTTAGGGGCTGAGAGGGCTTCGATATATTCGAGTATACTATGAACTGGGCTTCGGCTATCTGCTCGAAGGCTACGTGTAGGCTACTACATTCTCCCCCTCTCAGGGAAGGTCCCGAATCCAGGTGGAAAGGTGTTCGCTGAGAAAACTGTTCGGTCTTAGAATCTGGGCGGTTTGACTGTCTTGTTTTTCTGGAAAGTAGTGAAAAGGGGTTTTCAAGGGATGCAGTTGTTTATAGGGTAATAAATACATTGAAGCCTATAAATATGGGCTATTGTGGAGGTACACTGTATCTTCTTTCATCTATAATAGTCTTCTGTTCTGTTCTCCATATTCATATCATTTGTATGGATACAACGCCAAACATACGTTACCAGAACAGGATGGTGTTTGTTCGGGACCGTCGAGTGGAGTGAAAAATTGTGGAACTGCACGTGATGTTTTTGGCAAACATGACCTGACCTGGGACATGCTGGACCTTATGGAAGCAGGGCCTGAGGAGTTCTTCAATGGCAACCCATATTCTTATCTTTGGGAATAGTTGAGGTTTCAATTTACGACTATTGAACGACACTATCTCATTCGGATGGCACTGGATGAAAGTCTCGTTTATGCTGAGGAGATCATCGAGGAGCAGAATGTGGCGAATGGGGAAGGTCCTTCCTGTAGTAGAACTTTGGGTTGAGGGGGGAATGTTTTGAGTTTCTGTTTTGCTATGTTTGCGGGGAGGGGGGAGGGGTTGTTTTTGTTTTGTAGGGCTGATATTAGAAATGTAATTTGTCTGTTGAATTTACTATTTGGAATGGACAGAGTATTTTCTTCTTACTTATATTGCTATGTCTGATTAATATTACAGACGAATGTAAGCGAATACTCTTATAGGCACGAGGGACAGTGATGAACTAGACGGTAATGATGAACGAAGGTTTAGTGTTATTTGGTTATGATGGTCAGAATGTATTATAGTCGAAAGTATGATGAAATGCTTCTTGGTAATAAACGATGGTTGTGATGGTCTAATGCTCGATGTGGGTGATAAGCTCGAATAGAGGTCCTCGGGAATGAGGTTTGTGTGCATACACCAATGAATCAGTTACGTCTAGGAGGTTGGAGAGGTTGCATGTTAACTTTTTGAGGTTGGAAATGAAAGGTTGTCATTAATTTGGCTACGGAAGAGGGAAAGTTATGGAGGGTTTGCAAGTATAAAATGAGCTATTGTAGAGATTACTTCTCACCTTTCTGCATGTTTTTCTTGTTCATATTTTTATTGCTCGTATTGAAATGGTGGCAGATATTCCCATTCAAGAAGACAAGGCTGCCGCGAGAGTTAGGCGCATACGGGAGGCCTTGTTGGGGCTACGACGGCGGTTTGGCCTGGAAGAGGACATTGGCGTAGAAATGCCAAATATTTTTGAGGTAGAACCCGGAGCTCCAATTCTTGGGATGCCATTCGCATACTGGTGGGGGATACTGCAGATGATGGGGCCATTCCCTGGTCATCGGATGTCTCTCCTCGAGGGCTTCGCAGAGGATATTGTTAACAAGGAGGACGTAGATGCTGCGGCCGTTATCGAAGAGGAGCAGCCTGCAAAGAGGGATGAAATGTTAGCTTCTTCTTGAGTAAAAAAATGATTTCATTGAATAACTCATATTTGTCGAACTGTGGGTAATAGTGATAAAGTCTGATATGGAACGGATAATATAGTTTGTCAAAATATATAGTTTGTGTTGATCAAAAATAAAAATGGGTTTGTCAAAGGGAAAAGTAAACTGTGGCGAAGCTGAAAAATTTATCTGCAGGCCAGAGGTTTTTAACTGGTCGTACTTACGACTGTATTTGGTCGAAGGTTCGAAACTTTTGAGTTAAGGAGTGTGTTGAATTTCGAAGACCAATATATTAAAATGAATTTTGTTGAGGCTAGATGCTGATGATTGTTCGAGGTGTGAAATGGCCGAGTACTGGAGTGCAGGAATGTGTCGAAGGTTGAGTTTGATTTAACTAGCTGCTCTGACAGCCCAGACGGCTGGTTGGTCAGACTGGTACGAACGTCTGGGGCAGTGTACAAAAGGTAATAATGTTTTTTTTCTCTTATGATGGAAAAAAGGTAATGATTGGTTGTTTGGGCTGGACAGTTTGCCCTCGAGTAGGGGAGAAAAAGGGGTCGAGAACTTCAAGTTTTGTGAGCAGATGGTAGTAAGGGTGCTGTGCGCACGCGGGAAGTGCTAGGGGTAAATTAGTCAAATGATATTGTAGCTGAAAAGCTGGGGTAGTGGGGTCGTGGTAATGATAGTGGTGAGTAAATCGAGGTTGTTTAATTTTTTTTTAAAGATATATAAGTGAGAGAAGAGTGATTACTGTGCAATTTTATGGTGAGAATCAATAATTGGAAGAAGAGAACATACGTTATTTGGAACGTGGGGGTTACTGCCTTTTTTGTTGATTTGATCTTGCTCGATCGAGGAAAGAGCTGCTAACCACTGGTAAGTCACTTGATCTCTATCATGTTTACTCTATTTGAGGGGGTGGGTTGGAGATTTTGCTTTTAAAGTGAAGAGGTTATTTTCGGGAGCGTGGAGGCTTGTAGGAACTGGGTTTTGACCCAGTCAGTGATTTGGTGAGGGTTTTTTTATGTTTTGGAGGAGTTATTGTGTCTGATATTTATGGTAGGACAAATATCTTGAGGGGATAGATGAGATAAGGGTGATAGACACAGAATTTTCGAATTTTCCACCCTAATGTCGTGCCTCTTCTTCTATAGGCAAAAAATACATAGCCGTCGGGCTTCGAGGTGGGAACTGGTAGATGAAGAGGTTGATGAGGTCAAAGCTAGTACATCTGTTCGAGACCTAATGGGCTAGGGTAGCGATTTAGAGGTGTTAGATGTGGTGATCGAGGCCCCGTTGTCGATGATTCTACTGGCTGGAGATGATGCGGTCACGAAACGTCGAAGGACAATAGTGACCAAAGATAGTAATGAAGAGGAAATAGTATGGGGGAAGGGATGTGGTATAGAACCTTCGGGTAGTGGGGAGGGGGATAAGGTGCAGGGGGGTGATATCGGGGATTCGACTGAGTCGGATGAGATCGATGATGCCGTTTCAGCAAAACATAGGGTTATGTTAGATCGGTTTGCCGTAAAATTTGAACTCTCGAAGGCAGGGGTGCAACTGAGTGTGGCGGGGGCAGGGTTGACTTTCAAATCGGACCCTGGGGAAGGGATTATGGCTTATAGAGGTCAAATTTGATTGGGACTGGAGCCGCCTCTTCGGCGACTGGTAAAAGAAGTGCTGAATTTCTGGGGGGTAGCTCCAGTGCAGATGAGCGATAATTTTTATGAAATGATGAGGGTGATAGAGGGGATGAATGTCAAATTTGTTGGTGAGGGTCGAGGTGTAATTAAATGGTTCGACATTGTCACCTTTTATTCGAGGAAAGCTAGTCAAAACCCAGAGACATATCACATCCAATGTTACCCAGAAAAGCCTTGGTTCTTGGATCTGTGCTCAACAGGCTGGGGGTGGATTAAAGATTTACTTATAGTAAGGGGTAACTACGAGAATGTAGATAACGATGACCCGTACAAATTATATCATAGGGTTTTTAACGGAAGTAAGTTTGTTGTTTAAGGTTTATTGTTGGTGTGCTTCTGAAATAAGTGATAGCTGTGTGTTTTGCTTTATTTCTGCAGGTCCGGGAAGTTCGTCTTGGGATAATCTGGTGAATTACATTGATACGCTGCTCCAGGCTAGTGAAGACTTGGTAAATTTGGTATTTGATAGTGTCAAGATCAAGAGGCAAAGGAGAAAAAGGGTAGATTCCCAGCTTCGAGACGTACCCGTTACGGTGAAGCGATCAAAGAGAAAAAGAGGGGTAGGTATTTCAAAAGAAAAAAATAAATAGGAGGGGAAGAGTTGCTGAGGAATTACTAGTTTGTGTCGAGGTCGCGGAAGGGTACGATGCAAGCGGCGCCAGTGTCCGAAGGGGGTGGAGAGGCTTCGATGATGAAAGGAAAACAGGTTTCTGCTCAAGCCGAGAAAGGGAAGGGCCTAGTAGCGCCCGAATTCCCTAAGGTGCTACAATCGAAGGTTATTCAACGTAAGAGACGTAAGGTACTTGGGGAGGATGACACAATGGAGGAAGATGATGAAATGACATAACGCGAGTGACAGGAGCAGGCTATGGCGAAGCAGGCGTCGATGGTCGAGCTCTGGGAGGATGACCCTGACCAAGCTTCGAAAGAGATAATGAAGCACATGTCTCAGGTAACTATATATAGCTTTGAGTATCGATATTTCGAAGTTTTTTGCTAATTGTTTGAGTTTCGAGGTTTACTGATATCTTGAGTATTTTTAGCAGACAGAAGTCTGGGTAGAGACTTGTAACAAGGTGATGAAGTCGGTGAAGGAAAAGCTGCGAGAATTAAAGGAAAATCTAGATCTGTCTCGTGGGAAGGAGGCATTATGGATATCCCAAGTCAGGAACCTGAAGCAAGATTTAGATGTGCTTACTGACTCTTATGATGAGAGGCTTGAGCAACAGCGGTCAAGGTTGGAGCGGGAGTGGTTGGACAAGCAGAAGGCGTGTGAAAAGGCAAAAGCAGAACAAAAGGTGGGTTTCCAGGGGCAGTATGATACGGAGTGCATGGAGAATGTGAGGTTGAAAAAGTTTGTCGATGGTATGGGGTATGATGTCGATACGTTACAGCCTTATCCTGCTTCCGGGACTTCTGGAGGAGGATGAATTGCAGGTGAAGGGAGGGAAGGTGAATGTTGTTGAGGAAGCACTTGGGGGTATTGGGGGTGATGTTGAGAGTGATATTCGTGTAGCACCCATTGATGGAACTGCTGATGGTCTGATCGAAGGGTTGCGCAAGGCTGCTGTTGAGGAAGCACTTGGGGGTATTGGGGGTGATGTTGAGAGTGATATTCGTGTAGCACCCATTGATGGAACTGCTGATGGTCTGATCGAAGGGTTGCGCAAGGCTGCTGAGGTTGGTGGTGCTGGGGTTACTGTGGAGCCAAAGGGTGCAACTTTGCCCACGTGAGGTATTTTGAGGTAGGATTCGCATGTCTTCTTCTGCTGGTTGTGATGTTAAGTTGTAATATTGTGATCGATGTTTGTGGTTTTCTGCTGGTATTAGAGCTCAGTTGGGGGGGTTTATTTTTTTTTGTTATCTGCTGAACTTCTACGGTTGATGCTAAACATGTCGATGCTTGTTTCCTTGAATTACTATAATTTGAATGCTGATTAATTTTTGATTTCCCTTGTTTTGGGACTCTTACTGATTAATTTTTGAATTATACTGCAACTGTTTCTTCTGACGGGTAATATGCTGAGTGTTCTCTGTATTTGAGGGCATTATCGAGTGTTTTTGTATTTTTGTAGTAGACATTTGAACTATTCAAAATAGGAAGTTGATCTGTTTGATTGACTGTAGTATGATTGAAGTCAGTAGAGTATCTGAAATATATAGATCAAACTCTGAATGTTCTGTTGGATATCGAAGGCTGAAGCTACAGCGATGATTGAAATTTTAAACAACTTCCAGGTCGCCTCTGATTATCAGTCGGGCCGAGGGGACGTGATACCTAGAGGAAACCTAAAAATTAATTGATCACCTCCAACGCATTCCCGAGGGTCCGGTCGTTCGACCATCCAAGCCCTTCGAGTTTGCTCGAGTGTTGAAAAATTGAGCAATTCAAGGTCGCCCCCAAGTATCAGTCGAGGCGAGGGTGGACGTGATACCCAGGGTAAACCGAGAAAAGGACTGAACTTCGACGGTTTCAGAGCCAGGACGAAGTATAGTTGATCGTCCTCAATGCATCCCCGAGGGTCCGGTCTTTCGACCTTTCTTGCCCCTCGGGTTTGCTCAAAATTGGACACTTGAGCAATTCAAGGTAGCCCCCAAGCATCTGTCAGGGCGAGGGTGGACATGATACCTAGGTTCAACCAGGAAGAGGACTGGACTTCGAAGGCTTAAGCCACAGCGAAGCAATATCAGATCGCCCCTGATACATCCCCGAGGGTCCGGTCTTTTGACCTTCCTTGCCCCTCGAGTTTGCTCAAAATTAGAGATTTAGAACAATTCAGGGTCGTCCCCAAGTATCAGTCGGGGCGAGGGCGGACATGATACCTAGGTTCAATCAAGAATTAAAAAATGAAACACCAGACAAAGTCGGAATGGAACAACTTGTTTATTGAATATTTTGGGTCACATCAGTTGTACATGATTGTAGATATGGCCTGTTGTAGGAGGCCAATTGCATTATATTCTAGGGGTGCGGTAGGGGCTCTTTGTCTTTCGTCATTAGGTAATAGGAACCCTTGTCTGTTTCATCGTAGACGATGTAGGGTCCTCCCAAGATTCGACTTGTTTGCCAACATTCCGAGGTTTCGAAGATTGATTGACATGTCGAAGCACTAGATCTCTTATGTTAAAACTTCGTGGTCGAACTCTCATGTTATAGGATTTTTGAAGTGAAATGTGGTAGCGTCAAAGGTTGGCGATAGCTCGATCTCTGGTCGCGTCAATCCATAGTATGTTGCACGCAAGTTCGAACTCATTATCTTCGTCTGGGAGGTTAGGGTCTCGGGTGGGTACTTCGAATTGAGTTGGTTGCACAGCTTTGGTCCCATTGGTCAGGAGGAAAGGGGTGCATCCTGTAGATTTTCTTGGTGTTGTGCTATATGCCCAGAGGACGTGTTGTAACTCTTGGACCCATCTTCCTTTCTTTGCATGGACTCTCTTCTTAAGACTGTCGACAATTTTTTTGTTGATTACTTCGACTAGACCGTTGCCTTGTGGATAGTAAGGTGTTGATGGTGAGAGAATGATGTGCTTTTTGAGGAAATTTCTAACTTTGCTTCCAACAAACTGGGGACTGTTGTCGCATCGTATCATATGGGGGCAGCCGGAGAGAGTGATGATATTTTCCCACAGGAATTTGATAACTTCTTCTTCCCTTGTTCGGCATAGAGGAACAACTTTGACCCATTTAGGAAAGTAGTCGGATGAGACAAAGAAGTTTTCTCTGCTACATGAGGCCTTTGGGAAGGGTCCAATAAGATTGATGGCCCATCTTTTGAATGGCCAGGAAACTTTTCTGACATGGAGGTCTCTAGAGGGGCAATGCACGTCGTGGACGTGACGCTGACATTTGTCACATTGTTTTGTATAGTCTGAAGCCTATTTCTTCACATAGGGCCAAAATAATCCTTGGGTAAGAGCTCGAAGGGCCATAGAGTGTCCAGCAGTATGGGCACCGCAGGTTCCTCCGTGAAGTTTGGCTAAGTTCTGAGAAGCTTCGGTTTGGGATACGTATCGAAGGAGGACGCCATATGGGGATTTGTGATGTAATTAGTTTTTGTGGATGATATATCTGCGGCAATTTTCCTGGATAGAACATTTTGCTTTGGGATCATCTGGGAGAGTAGCATTGTTGAAGTAGTGAAGGAATGGTTTTCGCCAATCATTGGGATTGTGACTCTCACCCCCATTATTGATGGTGTTGATTTCCATCTGTTCGATACTTGAGCGTTCGAGTACTTCGATATGGAGTGTCCGTGACTCCGAGTGGCCGAGCATAGCTGCTATATAGGCGAGGGCGTCTGCATGTCAATTTTCTCCACTAGGGTAATGTGTGATTGTGGATTTTTTGGGGAACAGGTTCATTCGTTGTCGCACGAAGAGGGCGTAATCAGCCATGCGACCATTAGCTTGGTTTTCTCCTCTGTAGTGTCTCTAAATAAGTTGGGAATCTGTGAATACTGTGAGTTTCGGGATGCCAAGGTTGAGTGGGAGGTCAAAGCCACGGATCAAGGCATCATACTCTGCTTTGTTATTGGAACATTCGAAGGCAAGTTTTACGGCTTTTTCTATGCGATCATTAGTGGGTATTACAAGAACGTTACCAATTCGTGAGCTATTATGTCCTGCTGATCCATCAGTAAATCAACGCCAACCAGTGAGAGGGTCCCACGGATCTAGTTCTTCAGGGTTGATAGTCTACGAGATCATCTTCGCGTTTTTCCCATTCTATATCTTCGACCGGGAAGTCGGCTAGAAAATCTGCTACTGTTTGGCCTTTCTGGGATATTTGTTTCTCGAAGGTAATGTCGTGTTCGCCAATGTATACCGACCACTGTTGCACTCGTCTGGATTTTTCTTTTTTGCTGAGTACTTCTCGAAGGGGGTAACTCGCAATGAAACGAATAGGATGAGCCTGAAAATATGGCTTGAGTTTACGGGCTGAATAGACAAGTGTACCTGGTCTCTGTAGGGGTGAGGGTTTTGCTGATGAAATATACTAGTTTTTTGATATGGGAATCAAGTCGAATAAACACTGAACTGATGGAAGTTTTTGTAGCAGCGAGGAATAAAGAGAGAGTCTCACCTTCGATAGGGGTACTGATAATAGGTAGACAGCTAAGATAAGTTTTAAGTTCAAGGAAGGCTTGTTTGTACTCAGGGGTCCAATTGATCTTAGGGCTATTTTTCTTTTTTATTTTGTGGGTACCCTGATTGCGTAAGAGGGAAAAAAGCCAAGCACAGTGGTCAGATGATTTTGAAATGAAACGGTTAAGAGCTGCTATCCTGCCAGTTATTTTTTGGGCGTCTTTCTTTGTTCGGGGTGAAGGCATGTCTATGAGGGCTCGAATGTGGGTGGGATCGATCTCTATCCCGCGTTTAATGATAAGGTGACCCGAAAATTTGCCGGATGACACGCCAATTTGGCATTTATCTGGGTTAAGTTTCATATTGTACGTGTGAAGTATTGAGAAGGTTTCTGTTAGGTCTTGAATATGAGTATTCTTATGGAAGCTTTTGCATAACATTTCATCGATATAGACTTCGACTGACTTGCCAAGCAAGGGTTTGAACATAGTTGTGACGAGGCGTTAGTAGGTGGCACCGGCATTTTTAAGGCCGAATGGCATAACATTGAAACAGTAAGGCCTTGTTCGGTTATAAAGGCAGTTTTAAGTTGATCTACAGGGAGGAGGGGTACCTGATTGTAGCCCAAAGCTGTGTCCATCATAGATAGGCGTTCGTGTCCAGCGTTGGCGTCGAGGAGTTCTGAGATAGTTGGGAGGGGGAAACTGCCCTATGGTGTATGCTTGTTGAGGTCAGTGAAGTAGACGCAGATTCTAATTTTTCCATTCTTCTTTGCAACTGCCATGATGTTCGATATCCAGCCTGTGTACTTTACTTCTCTGATAAGCTGAGCGGCTAGGAGTTTGTCAACTTCAAGGTTCACAGCTTCTCGAAGTCGTGGTGCCAATATATGTTTTTTATGCTTTACTGCTGAGGAATAGGGGATGAGATCAAGGTGATGGCACGCCAGGTTGTGGTTGACGCTGGGTATCTCCTGAAATGTCCAGGGGAAGATATCTTTGTTTGCTCGAAGGAACTTGGAAAGTTTGAACTGTTCTGACTCGTTAAGGAGGGTTCCAATAAATGTACCCCGACCAGGACCATCGAGTTCAATATAAACAGTAGGTTCAATGGGTTGTGTGGTATCTGTTAAAGCTGAAGGTTTAGGAAGATGATGTGATTGCTATGGGCAGTTGACAAGTTTTTCATGTTTGGTCGATCTTTAGATACTCGAATGAGCAGGAAAGGTATTGAAAACCTTTCAAGTTCCAAGTACCCTGGTGATTGCTGAATCGAAGGGCCTGATAATAGGTCAAAGGTTTAGCTCGCATGGTGTGAAGCCATTCTCGTCCGAGTATACCAAGGTATTCGAACTTCTGGTCAATGACTACGAAGTAGGTTTGAAGGGTAAGGAGCCCGGTAGTGACAGGTAGACTGATGCGACCAACAACGACTTCTGTTAATCCATTGAAACCTTTTTGCTCGACGTTAGCTGTGGTTATAAGGTCGGTTTTCTTCATAGTTTGGACTGTTTGGAGAAATAAGGCGTCGGTTGCGCTCCCAGTATCTACGAACATTGTTTGGAGAATGAGGTTCTCGATCTTAATCATGATGACTAATGGATCGGAATAAGGAAATCGGACGTGTAAAGTGATGCAGTCGATGAAAGAGATGCCTTTGAGTTGAGGGTGATGGATGGTTTCTGGCAAGAGTGTGGGAAATTTCTCATGATAGGTGAGCTTATAACAATCCTCTACGCGCTTTCGTTTTCTCTTAGAGAGTCGACTGTCTATATTGCTGACTTCGAAGAACTTGACTCCGTAGATGTGTACCTTGGCTGGTTCAGTAGTAGGGGTGGATAGGGATTTGAGGTAGGACCCATCCAGGTATCTTGGTAGATCGGCAATATATTGGTGCAAACGTCCTGCTCTGAAGATAAGTTCGAGTGAGTGCTGAAGGGTGAAGCATTTATTGGTATGATGACAATTGCATTTGTGGTTGGCGCAGAAAGATTTGCCTAGTCGGACTTCGATGGGGAAAGGACCGCGCCAAATGAGGTCTACCCGTATGTGTGGTAGAAGGGTGCTGAGGGGAGCAGTAAGTGTAGGTAAAATAGGCTTTAGTCACTTCTTGCGCGCTGCGGTGCTGCAATCAATCATGGGGCGCTTGCGGCTCTCAGTCTCTTGTGAGATAAGAGCGATCAGAGGTGTAGGGGCAGAGTGGGTATGTTTCCGAGGTTGATTGAAAGTTGTTGTTTGCAAATGGCTCTGTTTGCGGGACTCTTGAAGGCGTTCGAGGTCGATATAGCCGTTGACTTTCGAGAGTATTTCTTTGAGTATTTTGGGTTTGTGGAGAACTTGATGTTCTTTTACTCGGCTGTGATCGGGCAGAGCATTCGAGTAGCCCAAAATAGCATGTGAACAATCGAGGTTTTTAATTTTATGAGATTCGTCGAGGAATCTTTGGGTGAAGGCTTCGAGTGTCTCATTGCTAGACTTTCTGAAATTGAAAAGAGCGTCAACTCTGACCTCTCTATCTTTGTTGAAGGCGAACTGGGCGATGAAAAGTTATAAAAGTTACTCAAAGTTACGAATCACGCCATATGGGAGGTTCTGTTACCATCGAAGGGAGTTATCGGTAGGGCTCGTTCGAAAAAGGCGACATAAAAGATAGTCAGCCGTGGGGTAGAGGCTCAATGCATTTTGGAATTTGAGGATGTGGGATTTAGGGTCTATATTATGATATTTGTTGAGTTAGCCCTACCGATATTTCGAAGGGGTATTTCGATGGCCAAAAGTTTATGGCAAATCAGGTTATTGAGGCGGCTCCATGAGTCTGTAGCTGGACTCGCGGTAATACGGATAACTGGTTGTATTTTGTGGCCGATTTCCTGCTGTCTAATATATGGAGGATGAGGGGGAGATTGGTGGAGTCGAAGGTTGTGAGGTCGAGTATGTGGTACAAAGTTAGCACTGTGTTCCCTGAGCCGTTCTCGAGTAGGAAGGCGTGTTGGTTGTTTGGATGAGGGAAGGGTTGAGTCAGAAAATCTTCGGTGGGATAAATCCCGAGGTGGATAGAGCCGGTTGGGGGAATAGTATTGGGAATACCTTCGGCCTTAGTATTAGCTGGGGGTAACTCGAGGTTTTGGAGGAGGGCCAAGGCGGGTGCGAGCAAAAATGCGTGATAGGTCGGGTGCCTAGGATGGACAAGCAGGTTCCAAGGGTTGTAATCTTTGCAGCTCTCGAACGGTGTTGCGCTGCTCATCGATTGCTCTACTTTTTTAGTTTTTGTCATCCGAACGACGATTTCGCTCTGTTTCCAATGCCAAACGATGGCTTTCACGTTCCCAATTTAGTTGGTTCTGGTGGCGCTCCTCTGCTACAGTGACTTATTGAGATAGTAATGTTATTTGAGCAGCGACCCCATAGATGGAATTTCCAGTCTGGGTGGAGTTGTAATAGCGTGTGGGTGTCGTTGAGGATGATCTGCTGGTTTGGAAAATAATTGGATGGAAACATGGGAGGGAGAGTGGTAGGGTGGGAAGCACAGAGGCGCCAATTTGAGGGAGCTATCTCCATTTGGAAAGGGAGTCGACCCTTACAAAGTAAACTCAATCATCAATCAATGGGAACAAGTAATTGACCAATGATAAGAAAAAATTAAGGCAAATACTTGCGTAGAGGCCCGAATGTGACTCTTTACGACCTCTGATGAGGATTTTTAAGATAAATTATATTCTTGAAAAGTAAATTAGAGGGTTCGAGTGTTGGCTTTCTGGGTGGTAGAAGGTAAAGATGCAAAGGCCGGCTGAGATTTTTCTAACCCCCGTCTGGTTTCCCCTCTCCTCTATTTATAGAAGCATAGGGAGCTGAGACCAGGCGTAGGTCCGGTTTACATGATTATGTTATCAGAAAATCCCAGTGAGTGACAAACGCCGGTCTTGTCGATACTATTACTGCTGCATTTATTGGTGATGGCTCTGAATGGCACGGTGGTTGGGCTTGTCACTGTAGATGCACAGGCCAATCAATGCGCCGCCTTATCTGATAAGGTAGTTGTCTGTCTTATCATGCTTTAACCGCATGATAGTGAGGTCGAAGAGTTCCTGCTGCTGGGGCATTAATTCATTCGCGAAGTTCTGTCCGGTGGGATGGCTATCTGTCTTATCATACTTCAACCATATGTAGATATTGTCGATGGATGTCTGCTGCAATGTACTGATCCATTCTCAAAGTTCTGTCTGGTGAGATGGCTGTCTGTCTTATCATTCTTCGACCGTATGAAGATATGGTCGAAGGATGTTTGTCGCAATATACTGATCCGTTCTCGAAGTTCTGTCTGGTGAGATGGTTGTTTGTCTTATCATACTTCGACCGCATGTAGATATGGTCGAAGGATGTCTGCTACAATGTATTGATCCATTCTCGAAGTTTTGTCCGGTGTCGAAGGTTCATCTCTGGGGGATCTCTGAGGAGCCTTGTTTAGGGGTTGAAAGGGCTTCGATATATTCGAGGAGGCTATGAAGTGGGTTTCGGCTGTCTGTTCGAAGGCTGCGAGTTGGCTACTACAAAGAGCCTTTCACCTAACAAAAAAAATGTACAATGCAATTAATGCACTCAAAGATATGCTTTATTGTTCTCATCATCTTGCACTTATATCTTTAACTCTTTTGGAAAATCCGTAAGCTTTAGCTCATGGAGCCCAATCTCAGTCCTTAGTTTAGCTATAACAGAAGCTGCTTTATTAGTCTCTTTGAAAATATGGTTACATCTGAAGCTCTCCATATTATCAATTATCTTCTAGTTATCCTTCACAATTGTCCTACATTGCCAGTCCGGATTTTTCGACCTATTCAATACCTGAACAACCAACTTAGAAATTGCACAGGTATTGAATCAAATTCAATCTTTAAATCAGAGTCAAGTTCCTCATCACCGTTAGAGACACAAAACATATCAAATTCTCTGTTTCCTTGAGAAGTCAAAGAGTTGGAGGAAGACTTAAAAGCCCCACTCTTACTTTTCTCAAGGGTTTTCCATTTCCATCTCAATATCAAATGTTCATAATTTTTTAGCAAGTATGTCAGGTTTTATGGTTTTAAGATTTTGAACTTCCTCTATGCCATCACGTCTGCATCTATAACTCTTATGAAGAGATCTTAAAATTTTATAAACTATTTGAACATCATTGTGTCTAGCTCCTAAAGAGGTACTGTTGTTGACAATATCACTTAGTCTAGCATATAACTCACTGAATTGTTCACCCTCACTTATCCGGATGTTTTAAAATTGAGAGGTGATCATTTGTAGTTTACTCTCAATCACTGTATCATCAACTTCGTGAGTGCACATTAAAATGCCCCAAACTTCTTTCGAGGTGGTACACGCGGACATGTGCCTATACTTACTTTGGCTTAACGCATTAAAGATAGTAATAAGACCTTTTGAATTATAACCAAATGTTTATTTTTCATCCTTAATCCATTAATTTCTAAGTTTAAGAATTTTTACAGCTATTGCTGGCTCATCCCGTATTACTGTCGTGGATGCCCATAAATCTTCAATGGCAATTCTGACATCTTTTCCCATGGATTGCTAAAAGGCAATCATTCGAACCTTCCATTAGGGAAATTTCTTGCAATCAAAGAGGGGTGGACGATTTATAGAACCTCCAAAGTTTTTGGAATCCATTAATTTAAGCAATCACTTGAAATAGGATCACTACACAAGATATAAAGCCTACAAGCAATTCCGTTCTTGTACCAATTAAAATTTAATGTGCTCGTATTTGATGTATTTTAAGAAATTAGGTCAGAACAATTTCTATTAATCAATGATCTAGGAATAAACAAATATAATCAATAGTTATGATAGAGAAATAAAGGACATAAGTGATAATTTAGCCTGTGGAAACTTCTTACACAGGAGAAAAAACTACAGGTCGTTATCGATGAACTCGACAACCAAAAATCCACAAATCAAAAAGGGTTGCAATCTAAAATACATTTACAGACTCAATAACCTCGTCTCATGATTATCTTTCTTCTGATCCAAACTTCATGCCCTATCTCCTACGTTCTCGCAACGATGGTCCTTGATCTCACAACAAAGATCACCCTTCTCGAATTACTTTAGAACAATATGTGGGCAGTAAAATTTAACTAATTCAACATCAACCTCAAGGTTTTAGGTTTTTGAATGATCTTGATTAGTCTCTCTGATAAAAGATATAAAGTTCTCAAAATATATTCTATGGTAAACTTGGTTACCAAAAAAACAAAACAAGGTTTGCATAAATAAGAAAATAGTTTTTCACGAGACTTATTCGAACGAGAACCAAAGTCGTTCAAACGAATTAACCAAATAAGCCTACAAAAAAAGGTAGTTTCAAACTCAATTAAAAAGGTTGCCTTTTCCTAGAGGTTGTTCGAGCGACACCAAAAGTCGTTTGAACGGGATACCCCAATAAGCCAACAAAAAAAGGCAGTTTAAAATTCGCTTTGAAAGGTTGCATTTTCCCAAATGTCGTTCGAGCGAGAAAGCAAAATAAGTTTTAAAATAAACATAGTTAAAATATTTTGGCTTTTCCTTTATCAGAGCTCTACTTACCAACTTACCTTCTTGACCGTTGGTAGTAAAAGACTTGTTTGGCGATCTTACTTCTGTCACCGTCTTCAACTAAGATAACCACGGGACTCCATATACACGAAATGAGACAAACTAATACTACAGCAAATATGATTTTTCACATCATCTAAACAACATTATTTAGTTTAAAAATGACGTCATAGTTCCAAAGTTATAATCAATCCTCGTCAATGACGTAATGTCTTGTATTTCTGCATCATTTTATTATAAAGTAACATTAATTATTGTCCCTTTTGTCCATCAACGTCATTTTTAGTTATGACCATAAAAGAAAATGTCATCCATAGCCTTTTTTCAAATCGTTCCTCTGAAACAGACGTTGCTATGTTTTGATTGAAATCGCGATGATTGAGAGGGAAAAGTTATAAAGGGGTTCTTTATATCAATTGGGGAACTTTGATAATCAGGATAAATCTATACAACAAGGCAAGCCATGGATGAAAAACCTTGACAAGTCACCATAGCAAGCAAGTTTTTCATGCTTCGGTTCAAAGAGTTTTGTATACCGGGCGGTATCATTCGACATAAGATGAAGTTTAAGAGGTTTCATCCCAAACTCATGAACACCAAGCCATCTCATGGTTCAATTTACTTCAAATCATATGCTAAGATCATCTGAAGAACCATTCGCGGGTCAGTAATCCCATATCTCTCTCTTTGTCGATTAGAATTTCAGAGCATGTTTGATTGATGGGGTTTGTGCTTCAATGTTGGGTTTGTTTGGATTTTAGTTTTAGTGATGGGGTTTGTTTCGATTTTAATTTAATTGATCAGGGTTGTTTCGATTTGTGTTTCTTTGACGGGGTTTGGTTTGATTTGAGTTTCATTATCGAAGTTTGTTTCAATTTGTGTTTCATTGACGAGGTTTGATTTGAATTTAGTATTTTTGATTAAATTTGGATTAATTTCATTTTCACTTTCATTAGTTGGGTTAATGTGTTTCTTATTGTAAAATGATTCCCTATATAACGAAGCACAGGGCAGAGGCATTTGAGCAATTGAGGGCATAC
Source organism: Kingdonia uniflora (assembly GCA_014058105.1). NCBI lineage: Eukaryota > Viridiplantae > Streptophyta > Magnoliopsida > Ranunculales > Circaeasteraceae > Kingdonia > Kingdonia uniflora. The sequence goes on from JACGCM010000445.1 coordinate 1,626,360, forward strand.
AAGGGAGTTTTGGCACCGTATTTATTTTTGTTTATGTTTTCGGTTCACATGGAAATAAACCAAGAAGTCAGCAATGGAGGTGGTGGGGCATAAAGTTCTACAGCAAGGTTCCAATTTCAATTGAACGATTTATCAAAAGGTCAGTTGTTTTTAGTTATTACTAAATGTAATATTGCAACTTTATTTCATTTAGGCTTTATTGCGAGTTAGTGATCGGTACTACAAGGCCCTCGATTGAGAAATGGTTAATACATTTGAAAGACCTGGATTATTGTTACGAATTGATCCCTTTTATATATATGTTACATGTTATTTTTTAAGTAGTTTATAAACTGTTATTCTACTGCATTCCTTATTTAACAACACGACCCCTAAATTATATTTAGAACCTTAGAAGTTACTCCTGGCTTTGTTACTTCGACTGCAACCCCAATGGGTTTAGGTAAGAGATAGGGGAGAGAGATGGCTTAATGTGTGTTGATCTATGTGGTGAAATGGGGGTGCAAAAATAAGATTTAAGGAGTGGAGGGGCTCATGTTGGTGGGTTTCTTCAACTATTTGATTGGAGTGGAAAGTCACAAAAGAAGTTGCTGCTCTCTGCCAAGTCAGATGAAACTGATGGATTAAGACAAGGAAAGATAAGCAAAACAAGTTTGCAAAGGATACTAATCCATTTGATTGATGAGGATGAATGTCCTAGGTTTAGTATAAAAGGGAACAATGACTATAGTTTTTCCTCGTCCATGACTGACGATGGCAGAAATGGAAGTAAAGCCCACGGTGTAGTGGCAAGACTTATGACATTTGATTCCCTACCGTCTTCTAGTAATTCAGACTCCTACTCTGCTACTTTTTTTGACACTCAATCTCTTGGTGGCGCACATAGCGATAGAGGAATTCGTGGTTTCCACAATGAAGCTAAAATTGTTTATTACAACAACAGGCCAGTTAAGGTAGAGGGCTTCTCCAGAAACTTTATGAAATCAAGAAGACAGAATTTGTAGAATAGAATAATCAGGAGGTTTCTATTTGAAAAGCTCCCTCTTAAATATGCCAAATTCATCCCAATTTCCCACCATTAGCTTTTGTCTCCAATCAATAGTTTTGAGCTCATCTCAGAGAAGAGTACAGCTTACATAATAGAAGCAACTACAAGAATTATTGATCAAGGACCTCAAACAAGTAGGAAAGGGAAAATTCCATCAGCTAGACTTAGGTGTTCCTCGGTTCCTTTAAGAGTCCGAGATTTGAAGGACAAGGTACTACTCAGAGAACATCTCAAAAGCCAGTTCAATCAAATGACGGTAGAAATTTCATAGGGCAGTCTTTGAATAAAAGCTGGAATGGATCAGAAAATACAGCGCAGTTTAGTGCTTGTTCAGATTATGAAGAAAATAAAGTCGTTAGTTCTCCAAATACAGGAAATTCCATGTTACTTGCAGTTCAAGTAAAGGTTGATGTGCAATGAAAGGAGGGCGCTAGCTTTTCTAGTAGGACTATAGTAAGACATAAGGAATACCAGGATCTTAAACCAAACCAACTACACAAGATCCAACCAATTCACCAAATGAATGTACAAAGAAACTTCCTCCAAACAGTTCAACTGGTACGCTTAGGCAGAATAACCAGAAATAATTTACTGATGTTTCACCATCTTTTAATTATAGAAAAATGGTACCATTAGATATGTTAATGATGCAATTAAAGAAGGAGCTGGAGTTTCTATTTTCTGCAAAAGGAGTACAGTAGAAAATGAAAAGGAACTGCTTACTGGTACATAATTTTTCTCTTTGTTTATCTTCATAATGTTACTAGCATTAAATGCATTGATTCTTTTCATTTACTTATTTCAAGGTATGATGGAGATTCAACTATTGGTAATAGATTATACAATGAAATAACTAAGGTAGAGTTCGTGAAGGTGAAAGGGAAAGGGTGCTTGATACAACCATCAAACAGTTATCAATGGGAAAATCTTGCAACTAACCTCGATGAGTTTTAGCAAATATTTTTAAGCACACATGTAAGTAAATGTTACCCTCATGATGATATGTGGCCTTAATTTCTTTTTTTATCTGGAAATTAAGGAGAAATTCTCATGTAACAAAATTTTGGTAGAAGCTTAAGTTGATTTTAAAAGGTGCTATTTTGTTTGAGCTTCTCAGTAAGTATTAAATTAAAATCAACTACAAAATTACTTGGTTGTTCATTACGTTATTTCACATGTTAGAAGTGCAAACTACTTCACATGTTGCATAATATCATTAACATGTTATTGTACAAGTTCGCTCACCACGCTTTATCAATACTGCCTCCCTAATCATATTTTATAAATATCCATTTAATCAAGTTCTTAAGATCTATTTCAATCACGCTGAAAAGTACAATTATGCCTTGGATTTCTTCAAGGATGTGATTAGATTGATATAATTTTTTTTGAGTTTCTAAAGTATCTAGGACCATGGAGTCTCTACCCAAAGTATATAATTTGAACCATTAAGTCATGTTTCTTATATTTTTCAATCTGAGAGTCTCTAGTTTTATTGGTTAACAGGTAGCTCCGGAAGGAGCACGGGCAAAGGTTTTTTCCCTTGAACTTGATTGAATGGATATTTATGAAAATGATTCCCAACTTTAAACTGTGGTTTTTCCATATGTGAACATACACCTGAGAAAAGGATTCCCAACTCAAGGATAGTGTTTTGCTGTGATGCGGTGTTCACACAGTCGCACAATCTCATATAACTTCAAATTTACTAGTGTTAAGCATGGTAATGTTATTGCCCTTCTTTTAACTTTATCGATGTAGTACAGTTACTTTTGTATAAATATCTTGTACATTATCACAAACTTTCCTTATGCTTAGCTCATTTTGACTCTAATCTTATACATAGGCAACTTATGGGGATCCAGAATGTATAATTGTCACGGAGGTAGAATCTTTCGAACAAATAGGTATTTTGATCTATTATTTTCTTTTCTTTTGCGGTTGCAAGCATTTTATTGTGCACTCACATTTATAGAGCTAATGTTTAATTTATATGCATTGACAGGTTTACAAATTGATCCAGATTAGTAGAAACACACACAGGCACTCAAAGACTGTAAGCATTCTGGCAGTGAAACATCCGAGACCCTTCTTTATGGTTGCTTTATTAGTTTTTTTGGGCATTGGTTAAGTTTACTAGTGATTTAGCTCTATAATTAAAATAATGAAGTGATTAAGTTTGAACACATTGTATTGAATGAAATTAATATAATTTAGCCAAATTTTTTACCTTTCTGTTGAATATGGTGGTGGTCCTGTAGAGAGGAGGACAGGGCAATAGATTGACAATATTTGATTTTTATTTTTTATTTTTTTTTGTACTTTTCGAGATATTAACGTCATTTTTAAAATGTCATTGTTGATATATGAAAACCCTACCACGTCGCTTCAAATATGACGTTAAAAGATTTCAACTACGTCATTTTTTAATGACATTGTTTAGTGACATCAATAAAATACATTAGCCGGCCGGCCACTTGAATTGGGTATCAATAACATCATTTTTTGAAACCCTTTAAACGTTACTTAATTAATGACGTTAGTGCCTAGCTTTCCCCGTCACTTATTTAATGACGTTGTTTGCCTCTACCTTTCCACGCCATCGCCTTCGATGTCATTTGTATAAATGATGTTAAATCTCTTTTACGCCATTTTTTTAATAACGTAAAAACCAGTATTTGATGTAGTGCAAAACCTTTTAAATATGGTAAATGGAAAGTAGGGAATCAATCCACGGAGAGGTACGCTATTTTAGGGTAAACAAAAATCTATAAGAAAAGGGGTTTCGCTTTGCCAAAAATCAATGTTAAACTAGATGTTGAATTTTGGATATGATGTTTAGCAAGACCTTCGAATTTGGCCCTATATTAGCAGATTAGGTTTTAATTTCTTCATTTTTTTCCTCCCTCAAATTCTCTCCTTTGAATCGAATTCGAGGGGTTTAAAGTTCTTTTATGATCTCTGCATAAGGAACAAATTAGAAAGCTCAACCTGTTAAGGTCTAAGCTCAAACTCTAGGTGTGGAGCATGGGCTTGTCCTTCCTTGTGTACTTAGGTCTAGATGTCACTAAGTGGATAGAGAAATCAATCCCTTATCCTAGAAATTGATTTCTCCCAAGGTTAAAATTGCTCCCAATTTCTCCTAACTTGTTGGGTTCAGCAGAGTTGAAGAATAGCCCTAAAGAGTGATCTAAGACCTTAAGGTCAGACCTATTACCTGCAAGAAAATCCTAACATACGCCTATAGGGCTTCCTCCTCAGATCTAGTCTTAAGGAATTAGCCCTGTAACATCTTAATAAAAAATATTAAATTAACTATTATTAAATTAAGACTTATTGATTTGAAATACAAACTTAGTTCTCAAGCTCACCAAAATCCTATAAAAACATAAAGTACGCTTACAGAGGGAGAACATAACATTAAATATAGAAACCTTGATCCTAAAATGTCCTTACTACTCCCAGTTAACTCCAGCAGCGTTGCTCGTACGTTCACTGAAAATTTCATCATATTAGACCTCCATAAATTATTGCCAAAAGATCACGACTTGCAATGCTCGGTGGACGGCGATCGTTAAGCTCGGTGTCTCGGCGAGCGGTGGTAGACGCAGTGTCCAATATTTTTAGGTTTTTCTTTGTTTGCCTTATAGATGGTGAATGTAGGTCAAGCCAGTGTGAATCTTGTCTCAGTGAATAATTTAGATTTTAGAGATTCCCACTATCCCTTTTTTACTGAACTTGATTAGTTGAACTGTTAGAATGCCTCAGAGTGGTTCTATTATCATTTTAGCTCAGATTTGGTACTTTTCTTATCAAATCTTCTCTGGTTGAGTAAATAACCAAAAAGGGAGGTAACTGGCAATAATTAGATAAAAAGTGTTTCTGGACGGATCAAAATACCTGATAAGAAGGCCTTAACATAAATGTGCTTTTCAGCAGCATAGAATTTTTCCCCTGGCCAAAGCCTGAAGTGACTATCCCCTTATGATTAAACTAAACAAACAAAAAAGAAGGACAACATAAATTAAATGAATAATCATAAAGAAAATTAAGGTGACCCAAGAGTGAAGATCTGAGCTCCCAAAGTTTTACAAATTACAAGAATCCCTTTAAATGAACCCTGGGGGCATCTATTTATAGAAGTCATTCCCATGGTGTGATAATTATAAATCATAACAGAAAATTTAAACTATGTCATAGCTATCCTGAATTTAGTCTTCATTTTAGAACCTAGGAATGTCCACAAAGAAAACAATCAAAAGGACTATAAGTTGATGTTACCAACCCACGATTGCAGAAATGTGTTTATTTAAACCTTAACCTTTAGTATCCTTCTTCATCTAGTCTCCTTGAGTCTCTATCCAAGTCTGGAATCTTCCAAGCTCCTCCTGACAGGTGGAGGCGATGCACTTAAAGTCTTTTATCTCCAACTTGGTGTGATTTCTGGTATGCTTTTTGAAGCTCAAAAACTTCTCCGATAGTTCTAATCCTTGTAAAAGGTGAAAATCAAGACATAAGAGGCTTAAAAGAGGCAAAATTACAAGTAAATAAGGCTTGAAATCGATATAATAATGTGTCCATTTAAGGCACCTTTGAAAGGATGTTGACCAAAACGTCATGTCCCCACACCCAACTCGGGTCTCCCCCGAATGTATTCTAGCGTATGCTAAACTTTGTTAAGTAATAAAATGGTAATTAATTTCTTTTGAGATGCCTAGTTATTGTAGCTCATATCTCCTGCATCTCTACTTTGTAAACTACTTTGTAATCAAGCTAGATGAGCCTATAATGCCGACTTAAATGAGTTACTAGGCTGTTCACGGGTCAGGTCGGGTTGGCCCGGGTTAAGCTCTAAAACTGAGCCGACCCGGGTTGGTCGGGTTACCACATTTTAGACCCAAACTCGAGCCAAGTAGTTGTAGATCCTAGCCGAATCGAACCGAATTGATTGGGTCCGGCCGGGTCCAAAATCGGGTTGCCAATAATCAAACTTCAAGCAAAAATCAAATTACCCAGATAAAAAAACACCTATAATCAAAATTAGACAAAATCAAACATACCCGAATAAACCAACCAACCAAAAATGAAAACTAATACAAGCTTAAAGATTAGTTGAACTCCAAGAGGGAAAGGGGACGAAGGGTTTATATATGGTATAACAAAAAACTATCAATCAAGAAAAACAGATTACATGCCCATTGCTCCCATTTTCCATCGTTTTTTTTGCAGTGGACCATATAAGCTCTCTTTAAGCTTAAACTAATACAACCAAAATAAGAACTCATGATTGGGGAACAAAAACATGAACATCACTATACCCTTCTCTCACCAAACCATTAGCAAAGAGCAGTACTGCCAATAAGACCTAAAACATCAACAAGAGTAGCAAGATCCAAAGCATCAACAAGAGCAGAAACTACTAACAAGAGTAGTAAGACCAAAAGCATCTAAGTTTTCTTGATCAATATATATATCCAAACCATCAACAAGACCCAAACTAGAGATGGAGGTAAAAAGTTGCTCTTCAATGAAGTCGTCATTCAAATAATCCCCAAAAAAATTGCAAAAAATTGGAGAGAGAAAACTGATTGGGGAATCAGAGATTAGGGTTTGTGTGTTTGGGGATTTAGGAAGCCTAAAATTGGGATGATTTGAAGGGTTGATGTTAGAGAAATGAGAGAGAGAGAAATTGAAATTTGAAATCGGTGGAAGTCAGAATTTTAAGTACAAGTTCTAACTTTCAGCCAAACGCATGCGAGTTTTTTCCAATCTTCTAACCTCAAAATTTCCTACCTCTTCTCACATCTTCCTACCTCTTCTCACCCAAAAAAAAACATGGAAGATTAGAAATAGAGAAATTTGAGACCTGAGCTAAATTTGGACAGTACTTGAAGAGAACCTCACAAAATTGGTTCTTCTAATGGAGAGCTCCTCCTCCTCCTCTAGCATTGGAGTTGTTGTTGTTGTTGGTGATCATCATAGGGTTTCCAGATCGACTTCTAACTATGCCTGAAAGCCATGAAATAGTTGAAGAGGCAGATGACAAATTCATCACAACTGATTTGAATAATCCATCACAATGAAATGGTTTGGAGATCGATTAGGGTTCGACTGAATTGATGAGAGACTCAATAACACATCAATTCTGACTCTCTCTCCCTCTCCCACTCTAAATCAGCAACAATGTACAGCAGTATGAAGGGGACTGGAAACCTTAACCTTTGAAGAAGAGAGAGATCACAGTTTTAGAGAGAAAGAGGGGACTCGAAAGTTTTAAAGAGAAAGAGAGAAAACTCCACAATAGACATCTAAAGCATAACTTGAGAACTGTAAAGAAGTTTATTGGTTGAAGCCAGTTTTGCTAATGAGGGTTTTGGAGGAGAGAATTTAGAGAGAGAAATCAGAGGGGATTGCGAGAGGAGATCAAGAGGGATGAGGCATAAGTTCACATTTTACCCATTTTATTTCATTTCCTTTCTTTTCCTTAAGAACACAGGGGTAGTTCGGGAAATGAACACGACTAATCACCAGACACCTACGTCAGCTGACGTCATAAAGTCATTTTTTCTCCATATCTAATATAAGAAAAACCTCCTGACGTCGTTCTGGTTAATTAAGAGAATAGTCTTAAGTTTGTGAGTGTATGTTAATCAAATTTATAACCCATTGTATAGAAGGATCTTGTAAATTGTTTGAAATTAGGGAGAACATATATCCAATTATCCTTCCATTTGTGAATGCTATTTCTAGTTCCAATTGTCCATTCTATAAAGGATTTGACATAATCTCTAGATTGAGTAATATCCTTCCAAAACCTAGAGTAATGAAATTTTTTTGCTTAGTGGAGAAAATGTGCATTGCAAAAATATTTCACCTACAAAAACCGCGTTACAAAAGTATCAGGTTATGTGATGAACTTCCAATTGAATTTACCTAGAATTGCATGATTTTGGAAGTAAGTGTGTCTAATATTGAGTTCCGCATATTGTCTAGATGCGGTAAAATGTTTCCACTTAACAAGGTTTTTCTTCTTTATTTCCTTCTTTACCGATTCCCCAACAAAAATCTCTGCTAAGATCATCCATTTTATCAATAATGGAGTTAGGAAGTATTACACTAGTAATTTGATAAATATGAATGGTTGTATAGACACTCTTGAGCAAAGTCGTTCTCCCAACTTGGTTCAAATTCTTTGATTTCCAGTGTGGAAGTTTAAGCTAAACTCTACTTAAAACATATTTATAATCTAGTCTCTCATATCTGGAAAGAGCAACAAGTGTGCCGAAGTACTTAGAAGTAATATGTGCTTTCCCTATACCCAAAATCCTTTTAAAAATATTAGCAAGTCTCCCTTGTATATTTGGGCATATGAGCATCTCATATTTGTAATAATTGATTTCCTATCATGAAATATAGTTATAATGAGTGGGCATATTTTTGATGAAACCAACCTCAGTAATATTTGCCTTAGAAAAAAGGAATGAGTCATCAGCGAAAAACATGTGAGAGATTGGAGGAACTGACCTCCAAGACTTTTTCCTGTTAATCAAGGATAAATAACATTAAGCCACTAAGGGTGAACAGAAAGAATAAAGTCAATCAAACGAGAAGCCTCACAGGCCTCAAAAGGAGACAATATGGGGGATTGAGAGCCCCACGCGGTGAGGGAATGTGCCTAAAAGTTACAAAGTCTACTAATATAACAAAATCTAAAAGTTGAGAAACGAGCGGAGATGGCTAGTTGATTTGGTGCCAGCGTAAGAGCTCCCCAAGATAGGTCAACCGACCCGACCTTAAAAGCTCTAATGAACTGTCTATAGTCTGTGAGCACCATCACTCTCTAAAAATCTAAAACAATCGCTGCCTCCGTGCCTCTAATCACGAAGACTGCCTCCGCCTCTTGTGGATCTGCAGCCCAAGAAAAATCAAATCTACACCAACAATAGAGAGAGTATGAGTCTTTTATAACAAAACCTGGTCCCCCCAAGTGAGGCCTTGTTAGACTAGGATCCATCCACATAAATAGCAGACCATCCTTGCCCGACTGAGGAGGTGTGATAGGAATAATAGGACTGGGCTCAGAGGTGACCTCCTGGGTGATAGTGTATGATCTGGCCCTATTCACAGAAACAGCAGGATTATATATAACTTTATTAAAAATAAGGTTATTTCTGATGTTCCAAATAACAAAAAAGAGAGCGCTGATCATCCCTCATCGGGAGGAGCCAGGAGCCACCGTTCCTTGTTGTGCAAGTTTGCGCAAGATGCAAATCCGAGAGTTAGAATTAGACCACAAATTGAAATGAAGAGAGGGGTCAAAAGTGTACTATAAGTCTTTAATATTCTTACAGAAAAAATGGGTGTGCGTGGTAGTTTCTTCTTCTTCACCGCATCTGGGGAGATGGTGTCCGAGGAAGGATCCCCGTGCCAGAGATACCTCTTAGTGGGAATACCGTCCTGCAAGGCTTTCTACAAAATATTTTTTACTCTGAAAGGCACCCTCATCTTCCAGACAGCTTCCCAATTAATGTCGATGCCCACAGAGGAACCAGGACTGGTACCGTTCTGATCAGAAGGCTGCAGGGAGGCCTGGCAGATGGATTTGACAGTGAGAATAATGTTAGGCTCTTTTCTCCATCTGAGGATGTCTATAAAAGGGAATTTATTGAGCGGGATAAGGAGGATGCTCTAGGCCATTTTGTGATGGAAGTTGTAGCGGATGAGTGCTTCTTTCCACTTACACTGCGTGGGGTAGATAAGCTCAAAGACCATAATGATCAATCTATAAAATGGGACTGGCCCACTTGGTCTACCGAATTAAATTCCAGGAATCCAGGGTTCCAATCAGCAATTAACGCTTTCCCCATTGCCAATATGTCAAATATGATCAGGCCAAATCCTATTTCTTGATGTAAAAATGCCCTTCTAGATCTAAGATTTGGCAGGTTTGGGCGAGGTAGTCATAGGCGACTCCATGTGAGAAAAACGAAGTCTCAGGTTGTGAGTCCCTATTTTTTTCGGTTCTTTAATGACCCTCCTAAATATTTTATCCAGAAGAGCTTGATTATGGGTAAGGGCGATTCTGATGCCCAAACCTCCCTAATTCTTAGGTCTGCAGGCTTTTTTTCAGCTGATAAGGTGGGCCTTATTCTTTCCTTCAGGGTTGGACCCCCAGAGGAATCTGTCATTTATGGAGTCAAGTTTGTTGCAAATTTTAATGGGGAACGGAAAAATGAACATTCGGTAGGAGGGGATTACTGAGTTAGCAGCTTTTATAAGGGTAAGTCTACCCGTTTGTGAAAGGTTTTTGGCCTTCCAGCCCTCAATTCTGCTAGATACTCGGGCAATAATGTCTTGGAAATTAAAGCTTTTCTTATGGTCAAACTTAAGCGGTGCTCCCCGGTATTTATCCTCCGACCGAATCTTTGTTGATATGAAGGATGTGCTGGATGAATCTGTGGTGCCTTTGTTGACAGTTTTTGTTGAAATGGATGCAAGATTTCTCGTGGTTAATCTCTTGATGGGGCAGGCTTTGGAATGTATTCAGGGCATCTTTGAGGGTGCCAGTTTCCTCAAGATTGTCTCTGCAGAAAATGAAACAGTCATCTGCAAAGAGGAGGAGGGAAATCAGGGTACTGCCTCTAGCAGTCTTGATGCCGTGAAGCTCTCCACATGTCTCCGCCTTGATAATGATCTAGAGAGGACCTCAGAGAAAATGAGGAAATGGAAAGGAAAGAGGGAGTTGCCTTATCTCAAACCTCTCTCGAGTTTAAGGAAACCAAAAGTGGAGCCGTTCTGGTCGAAAGAGAGGGCTGTGGTTGAAATGGCCGAATTTTGTGAGCTTGACGTGGCTGGGAATTACTCCTTACACCAATGTATATATTACTATAACCTAGTAAATAGGAAATGAGACAGGTATTTAGCATGGAAGACCTTTGAATAGGTTAAAATACCATGACCTCGTACTGAAGGTTTTATAATTATGAATTTTATTGCTTGAGGCTGACGATATCTTATTACAAGTCATTCCTAGACTAAGAAAAATTTGATCTTGTGAATAAGAAGTTTTGAGTGTTTGAGAATCTCAGAGGATATAGTCTTCTTCTTGATTTCCCATATATTGTGTGGTCCTTGTCTCTTCTAGAACTTTTCCTTTATATAGGCCCCTTCCGCAACTCTTCATCGTGCTGGAGCACGTTCTCTGAACAATAAAATTAGTAGTTGTTCACTGAGTAACTGTTGAGTTTGTGAGAGACAGGTGGTTTTGACTTGTTCAGGTTTTTTAGTTTAAGCTCGACCCACGTCTATCATCAGTTCATGGAATGTTTGACTGAGAAGTTATTTGGAAGATGCGTAAGCCTGATATGGAAGTAGTTTGAACTGGGGACAGCTCGATTCTAGATGAGATCGAGGGATAGGCCTCTGCAATCGCCTCACCACAAACGAAGTCACGAGTATCTTTGGTTGAGAAATTTTTTGGGTATATGGGTATTTAGGTTGGAAATTCAAATTTTGAAAGAAGTAATTGACGCCTGTTGACTGCATGGAAACTGCGCCTGCCAAAGGAGCATGTATGTGTATTGAATGTTAATAGAATAAGATGGATGTGATGGTTAGTGTTTGAAGAGTTACGTCTTATTCAATGATGATGCTTTGTAAAACATGCTTATACAATAAATGTAAGGTTATATAAAGGGTACCTGCACCGTAGTTTGTGACAAAGTACATTGTGGTTTGTTGCAAATTCCTCTGCTAGTTTTAAAGATTGTGAAAGCTCGTAGGATGGCCCTTGTGAAGCAAATTGCATCTGAAATGTAGAGGTTAAATTTAAAAAATTTTGGGGACTACTCGTTGGAGGAATTTGTTCCTGCTCTTATCATTCCGACGTATAAAGGTATGTCGGCAGGTGAAGCGGCTGAAGCTGTGGAGGATTTTTATTGTAAATGGAGATTTAACCACATTATCTTAACAGGGGAGCAACATTGGGCTTGTCTTCGCCTTCTTGCAGAAGATAAGGTTGGGAAGAGAGATGCAGGGATAGGCATGACTGCGCCATAACTATGCTGATCTTTTGTGTTACAATAGTTTCTATTATCAGACCCTCTTAATCTCTACCAATTCTGCGGAGGTGGTGGTTTCAGAGGAGGCGGTGATGATAATGGAGGAGGGAGACGAGCAGTGGAAGTCTGATTTTGCATTTCCATCACTCTCCTGCACTAAGAAGTCCTTCAGTTTGAAGAGTTGGCTCCAGCACTGAGTCTTTTTCTTGCATAGTTTTTGTTTGAAGCTTGACTAGACTTTGACCAAACACATGTGAGGGTAACTTTTTTTTGTTTCCAAATTATGCTTTACATCTGGGTGAAAAATCACTGAAGCAGGACGAACTGAAGGATTTGATGTGTCGGAGTGCCTGAATGACCTATTACTTACAAAAGTATTGAAAAACTTGTTATCTATAAAGTACTCGAAGTTGGGTACTGGGCAGATTAGGTATTTGTAAAGTACCTGAGATCGATTACTAAAAGGCTTGTTATCTGTAACAACACGCATAATCTATTTCGACATGAATAAATTTTGTCATCTAATTACTTATGTTGATGATGATATTGAATAGCTCTTTAGAAATTAAGCTGAAATATTTTGAAGAATGTATGTAATGAATTGAAATGTATGAGTACCAAAAGTATTATTATTCTAACATTCGAACTGAGATATATATGTGTGAAAATTTATGTTGTGATGTAAGTATGATTCATTATGCGTGCTGGAAATGTGGGAGAGAAAAATTATAGGAAATTGGTAAAGCAAAAATTTGATCTAATAGAGGTCGATAGAAGAATAAATCTGGAAAGAATATGCACTACCTAGAAAGTTATGGAATGCACCGAGTATGAGGGAAGGGAGAAGTTCTGATAATTTTTCTCCAAATTCTAGGTTTTCTATTACAAAATAAAAGGTCAATATCACGTTTTGAGGGGAAAGTGAGTAAAAATGTATAATAAGGGTAGAATGAGGTTTGAATATGGGGAAGAGATAAAGATGGTATGGACTCGATCTCAGAGAATACATCATGCCACTGATGGTCGATTGGCCATAAAGATTACTGAAGTGCGGGAAAGGAATTTTGGATTGTTCGGTTATGATGCTGAGTAACCAGTGAGGGAGTGTCTCTCGAAGTATTAGATGCAAGGGGAAGGGAACTTGTGTATGCCTGTTATTTCTATGAGGTATGTTTTCGTGAACTAGTGAGGGATCCTATAGATTGAGAAGAGGTGGTTTGATTGATTGCCAAGGTGGAGATCGAATTTGAGGATATGAGGATTATTATAGGTGAATTGGTTTGATGTGGTTCCCCAGGTGATCAAGGCTATTTTTGATAATCTATATGTAAGGTTCATGGAATGGATGTAAAATAGGGGTGATAGTATAGGATTGTGCTGAGTTTGAATTAATTTGAAAGAAATCGTTGAATAGATCCTTTATTCATGTGAATGTTGTTTGTTACAGTTGCGAAAAAATAAATTTGAAAATATTTGAAACTCTGCTATGGTAGCCTTAGAAATGACATCATTGTTACTATAAGAGTAGAAGAAGAAGTACGTACAGAAAAGCAGGGAGGTTCTGAATTTGTCTCTTGTGAGATGTTAAGAAAACGATGAGTGGGGCGAGGTTAGAGGGTGATTTGAAATGATGAGATAAAAATAGATTAAAATATAAGGGGAAAGGCAATGATGGGAAAATGTTTGTACCAAAAAGGTGTAAGACGTCTGACATGGATAGTGGAAGGGATTCATTGGTTCCAAAACTGAGGACGGCTTGTGCGAGGCTCAATAACTTCAACCAGTTAGAGAGAGAAAATATAAATACCGCTTCATCTTTGTCAATCAAACATTTTTCAACATTGGAAAACTTAAAGAGCAGTGAGAGAGGAAGGAAAAATAAAGGCAAAAATAGTTTTGAAATTTGTGTAGATTCAAGCAAGAGGGATCATCAGTCAAAGCGTGAGTTGTTGAATCTGAGTCGCGAAGGTTGTTGTATAGCAGCGTGGTGAGAGAAGGATACGGTACTGTCTCGGATTCACATTCCGATATAGAAGGTTAGTAGATATATGTAATATGTGTATGAGTTTTTGAAAATCGATTTTGTATTATTATGGAAGTGATAAATTACTATCTATAGTAATCTAAGAAAATTAGTTTTTATAATAGATATGAAAGATATTTGAATATGGTTGACGTATATAAAATGAAGATAATAATAAATACCTGGACCTGCATGTAGGTCGATCGTGAGGAGTGTTGGTAGGATAAAAATCCTTACTTGTAGTTGAGATGAGGAACTCCCCTGTAAGAGAGGCCTCGACCTCTAGTAGGGCAACTGAGTCTGAGATTGAAGCGTCCGGAGGTGAAGAAGAAGTAGGTGTTGATCAATTTCTTGATTTTCCCAGAAGATTAGTATCCTACCCTCCTCGTGCAGATGCATTTAGAGAGTTTTGTAAAGCCAAGGCTGCTATAGGAGGTAGATGGGGGAACTGTATTGAGTACGCTGGTAGGCAATTTAAGGGTTGTACCATAGCAACGGGAGAGGAATATTTTTATTTACTGGCTGATTTGGGGAAGGAGAAGAAAGATAGGGGTATAGATGAATCGATCTCTTTGAGTACTTCGATGGGGATGTTTAGAGCGAACCCTCGGAGGGTTTTCTATTTAACCTATCTCATTTGGAGTATGGGTTGGGGCTTCCTCTTAGAAATCTGGCGAAATGGATTATGAATCTTATCAGTATATGTTTAAATGAATGTGAACATGTAAGAGGTGATAAGTATTGGTGAAGCTTTGAACTCACGGTTGGAAGGACAGGGTAAAAAGAGGAGGATATCCCCTGAGGATGTGTTGATGTTTTATGGTGTTAAAAGTTTTGGCTCAAGTGGAGGGGCTTCTTTTTGTGCAAAGGCAACTCGACTTTGCTTCTTTGATCTAAACTCAGCAGGTCAACCGTGGAATAATAGCATGATATGGGTGAAGAGTAACTGCCTTCAGAGAGATGATTAGAAACTCATGGAACTTCTGTTTAGAACTGTAAAACAACGTAACTATAATAATGCATAATGTATAAGATTGATAGTTGAGGTTGTAAGATGTTTACTGATGTTGATATCTTGTGTATGACAGGTCTTAAATCATAGGTGGATAGGAAAGAGTCGTTGTTGGATAAAGTAACTCTAAAGGAGACTGAGCTCGAGGCTATATTAAAAGATTTTGGTATCAGCAGGATGAAACGTGTTAACAGCCGAGTTGAAAAGGTTTTAAAATCCAAGTCGACAAGACTAATGACAAGTGCTGATAGTAGCAGATAGAAGGGGACTGATGGGGAAAGGAAAACGAGTTTGCCGAAGACCTCTGGAATGGACAAGGGATTACCCGTGTCCATTATGTCGAGCAAGTTAGCACGAACGTTCCCCAAAAGGCATCAGCTGAAGCGTCCTTCGGCTGCTGGGGCTTTGGGAAGTAGTGTTGCCGTCATGAAAATGAAGAAGAAAAGGGTTGATCCTTCTGATGTATCTGGCGACCTGATATAGAAGAGAAGTCTAGGTTGGCAGCTCTTCATGGAAAGGAGGAGTTGAGCAAAATGATAGGCTCATATGCTCGATTATGTATTTGTGATAAAGTTTGTACTATGACTTGAGCTAATCAATAAGGTCTATTTGTTATTTTGCAAGCTGCTTGATTGATGAAGGGAATCTGCCTGGGGGTTGAGGAGGAGAGAGCCGAGCTGAAGAGGAAGAATGCTGAGCTCGAAAGGAATGAAGCTCAACTGAAAAATGATCTGAGTAAGGAGGGATAATGGCTAGAGGCACTGAAGGCTTCCCAAGTTGTTGAGGTTAACAAGCTACAATCGGTGGCGATAGTAGATCTAGAGGAGGTGGGGCCTAGCGTGATTGGCTTGGGCGTCATCTTATGTCCAAAGGATACTCAAAAGAGGAAGTGGATTCCATTAGGGCTGACACCTATGTGGAGGAAGAGGATGAAGAATTAGAAGATGATGCCATTGGGGTGTTGATGTGCTGGATGGTATGTCTCCTTTGACGGCAAGGAATAACCAAGGGGATGATAACGAGTACCCAGAGATTGAGATTGGAAAGGTAGGATAGTATGATTGTACCGTGATTGTACGAATATGTGGGATGTTGTGAACTAGTTGGACATATTTTGGATATAATTCTGAAGGCTAAGTTACTTTCAGTAAGCCTTGTTGTAGGAACCTAAGGACGTACGCCTCAGAATAAAAGATTTAGAGGTTGAGCTTGCCCAGGAGAGAGAAACTTCATCGTGTCTGTTGTCTTCGCAAGCAGAGCTACAGGCTAGAATCGAGCAAGAAATTTTTATTCGTATGTTGCATTAGTATAGAGCTAAAAGCAATGAATAGAATGTAGAGACAAATCAACAACTCATTACCGATTTAGAGGTAAACAACATTGGAATGGTGCTAGACATAATGAACTTAGATTTTTGGCATACTCAAGTATAGAGAATGCGTACCTTTAGACTTTCGAATATATGATATGGAACATTCAACCGAGATTATACTTCGACCTTAAGTTCAAAATTAGTTGTACACAATGAATGCTAAAAAATATTTAGATATCTTGTTAGACATGAGGAATCTAGTGTTGGATGTTCTAAATTGAACTGATATAATATATCCATAATGTGCAGGTTTAATTAGAGTCAGCTCGCTTTCGTATAGATAAAACTCTCTAATGTAGCCAAGAATTTGCAGAAGAGTTTGATAGGATGAGAGAGCCGAATGAAGATCGAGAAGATCAACATGTGAAGGTGCATTTCAAACTCGTTGAGGCAACGCAAACAGTTGTCGACCTAGCTCGGAAGATCGATGAAAAGGATGCTGAAATAAAGAAAGGACGAGAAGAGATCGAGGAATTAAGAGATTGTATAGCAAAACTCAAAAACCAGAATGATGCATTGTTGGCAAGGAGCAAGGAGGCAGACATGGCCCATTACCGCGTGCAGGCTTTAGAAAGATCAGAGAATGATCTGAATTGATTGGTGGCTGGTATGCGCAGGGACCTAGCCAGGAAAATGTATGGCCAGGAGTAAATTCAATCTGATTTGACGAATAGCAAGAACGAGCTGGGGTGATTTATGAAGAAATTAGTCGATAAAGATAACGACATAAAGAGAGATCATGGTAATCTAACTACGTCTGAATTGGTAGCTGAGCAAATGATTACAACATTTTTTGTGAAGGATATGGAATTGCGGTCAGTTCTGTGGGGATGTAATAAATTGAATGAAAGGGTGGCACACCTGAAGGCCGAATTAAGTTTGGTCAACTTGCGTGTCAGGAATGCTAAGGCTGGGGAGCACTCGAAGGGGAAGATAAATGAGGGTAGAAGCTCTTTTATTCAAGGCGATGTTGTTAGCTTATCAGCTCGAATAAGGGGGCTGGAGGGGGATATCGTTCAGCTTCGAAGGAATATGCGCAAAGGGGTGGAGCAATTACAGGCGTGTGAAGGTTATCTGGACGCTGCTCTCACCACGGAGAGAGAGTTAGAGAGTGTTATCAGGTCGAAGGAAATTGTGATAAGGGACAAAGAGGAATTATTAAAGAAAGTTCCCGATGTGAATGAACTGAAGAATCAGTTCGAGACACTACATGCTCAAGTTGTTGAATTGGAGGCGATTAATCAAGCTGAGTCAGCAAAAGTTGATAAAAAAATCTGCGAAGAACATATCCTTTACAGATTGGGTAGACAAGAAACTTGAGAGTCACAAAGTTAAGTACAAAAGGTTAGGAGATCTCCTTTAGATGGTGAGGATGTCATGGTCTCACTCATTTGTAACTCAATCTTTACATTCAGACTTGTTGAGATCTGTGATTGCTTATTTCTTATAAGAGGTTAAAAGAACTAAGTTAGAGAGAGATACCTTGTTTGACTGTTTGTCAAGAAGGAGATGTATCTACAAGGTTGACATAGATCAAGGAGATTGTACTAGCTCCATGGGAACGGATCTAAGCCTTCAAACTGCTGAATTTATAGAGGAGGGCAGGACTATTGTCATTTCTTAAGCTCTAGAATTTATGGCTATTCGACCTCATGTCGTGGGGGTAAGCAAAGCTGACATCCTTACAATAAAAAAATGCCATTGTAGTGGTTGTATATAAACCTAAAAGAAAATAATACTTGTTACAGACATGTTGAGAGATGAAAGCTTGTTTTACCTTTGCTTTATATTATGTCTTGTTAAGCTCTTCGATCAAAAACTAGTATTACCTTTGTTTAAATCTAGGAGTTGAATTAATGCAGTCGATACAAGCGTAACCTTGATCAAACCGAAAAAATTTCATACACCTAGTGAAAGAGATGAAAGCTAGTATGACCTTTGCTTTATCTTATGTTTGGTAGAGTCCTTTCATTGAAAACAAGTTATACTTTGTTATAACCGTGGGAGATGTATTAGAGTCAGCCAAACCAAGTGTTATCCTTGATTTAGCTCGTAGAATATCGCAAACATTATGAAAGAGATGAAAGCTAGTATAACCTTTGCTTTATCTTATGTCAGGTAGAGTTCTTTGTGTAGTAGCCTAGTTGTAGCCTTCTAGCTCTAGTCGAACACTCGAAGGCTACCACGAAGCCCAATCAATCCGTAAACAAGCTTTCCAAGACTTCACAAACTTCGATTATGAACAAGCCTCGAAAACGAAGATAGATCTGTCAGCACACGAACCCCATATCAGTATCGGAAATACTTCGACAATAGTTGTACATGGTCGAAGGAAAATGTGTCAGATATGCCAGCTCACCAGATAAGAATGGCGCCATTGTTGGTCCTAACGACTACAGTGACAAAAGCAACAATGGCTAGAGTATCAGAGCACAGTGCCAGACCTGACATTTACGGCGTCAATGCCAACTCTAGGATACCCGCCTGATATCCAGAGGATACTGGGAGGATACATCTATAATTTGACTTTACTTGGTGACTCCTCCCTTCCTATGTTCCATAAATAGGAGAGAGGGGGAATCAAGGCGAGGTTATAAAATCCCTTGCCAAAATCTTTGCAGTTTACCTTTGATCACTCTGTAAATTACCCAGTACTCGAACCTTCGACTACTCGACAGTAATATCAAATCTCTTAAAAATCCTCATCAGAGGTCATGAAGTTCCACATTTTAGGCCTTTACCCAAGTATATCGTCAGTAGGTTATTTGTATTATTGATTATATGCTAGACTCCTTTGATTAAAGATAAATCACATGGTATAACAGCCAACTTCCCCTCATTACGAAGTTAGGCCCCTAAATTTGGCACCGTCTGTGCTTTCCCACCCTAGCAATCTCTCCCTGCCTTGTACATTTCATTTCCAATTCCTACAAACCACTTCAAAATGGCCCTGACCCTATGCTCCACTTCCACCCATGCTGGCAACTCCGCCGATGGAGTCATTGCCCAATTAGCCATTCTTACTCAGCAATTCGCTCAGGCTGAGGAACGACACCGAATGTAATTCTGTGAGGAGCACAAAGAATGCCAGCAAGAGTTTGAAGCTGAATGGCAACACTGTTTGGATAACGCCGATAGAAACTACCGCGCCATCGACGACCTATGCAACACAGTTCTGGAGTTGCAACGACTATAGTCTTTAGATGCCCCTCTGCCATCTCGAGCACCCACAACGCCGCGCGTATCTGCCAGCGCTCGACTGGGGCCCCTACCACATCTGGAAGAACCCATGGTCAATCTCGGTGCCGAGAATGCTCCCCCTACTGGCCCACCTACTGGCTCCATCCATCTTGGCATCCATCCCACGGAGGACTCCTCTAATTCTACCCTTAGCTCCAACAGACACTACAAATGTTGCTCTGCTTGAGAATGCCTCGGGGAGCTCAGCGCCAAGCACACGCTGAACACTCGGCCTCATCACCCCCGAACTCATCGATCTCCCTCTAATCCTGGATATATTGCACAACAGGACAAAGACTACAAAATCCACCCCACATTTCGCATCAGTGCGAGCCCCTAAAATTAGTAAATATCGTAACACCGATCCTCAATCCCACATTCTCAAATTCTAAAATGCTCTAACCCTTTACTCTACGGCTGACCACCTGATGTGTCAATTTTTCCCGGCCAACCTCAAAGATAGTCCTCTTCGTTTGTAACCTTCCCAGTGGCTCGATTCAAAGTTTTGAGCAACTATCCAGCCTCTTCATCGCCCAATTTTCCATTAACAAGGACCGTGAAGTCCGAGTCGGTACCCTCTCCAATTTTAGAAAATCCCCCAGTGAAACCCTTGAGGCCTTCACCAAGAGGTTCCTCGACGAGTCCTACAAAGTCAAAATCCCTGACATCGCGAATGTCGTACTTGCCTATTCAAGCGTTTTACCGAATAACAACCATGTCAAAGAGTACACGGCCCTCCAAAAATAGCAATCCCTCGAGGAGATGCTATCAAAAGTCAATGGGTATATAGACCTTGAGCGCCTCCGCGAATCAAATAAATAGGGGCAGCCTTCGACCACCAATCCAATTAAACCTTGAAAAGGCCTACCTTTTATACCTATACCCATTATCGCTCCTATCTCACAGGAGACTGAGAGCCACAAACGTCCCCACGCTGACAACACTGCCGAAGCTCGCAAAAAATGACCAAAACTGGTCCTCCCTAAGCTTACTACCCCTATCAGCACTCTTCTACCACAGATCTAGGCAGACCCCATAAGGTGTATCCCTTTCCCCATCGAGGTCAAACAAGTGGAACCCTATTGCGCCAAACACAACTGTAACTGTCACCACACCAACAAATGATTTTCCCTACAGCGCTCTCTCGAGATGATTCTCAAGGTGGGTCGTCTACATCACTACGTTGCCGACCTACCTAGCTACCTCGAGGGGTCTTACCTCAAACCTCAAACAGCTCCTGCTGCCAACCCAGCCAAAGTACATATCTACCAAGTTCATTTCATCAAAGTGAATAATATCGACAGTGGCCGTTCTAAGAGAAAACGCAAGTGTGTCGAAGAATGCTACAAACTCACTTACCAGGAGAAGCTACATGCCCTCTTTCCATAGTCAAGATAATGCCGTTGACCTGAGGCTTTCTCATTTATCGACTGCAATTCATCGCATGTTCACCTTTCCCAGTCTGACCCTTTAGTCATAATGATTAAAGTCGAAAACCTTGTCCTCCACACCATGCTTATCGATGCAGGAAGTGCAGCCGATACACTTTTCCACCAAACCATCCAAGCCCTTAACAAAACAGACATCATCAATGCCGCCAATGTCGAACTGAAAGGTTTTAATGGGGCTACCGAAGTTGCCGTTGGTCAAATCAGCCTTCCTGTTACTACTGGCCCAGTTATACTGTAAACTAGTTTTCTTGTCAACCATAAAAAATTGGAGTACCTCGAAATCCTTGGGCGCGACTGGCTCCATGCCATGCGTGCAATACCTATGAATCATCATCAGACCCTTCTTTTCAATTCCCCCTATTGAACATGGAACCTAAAAGGTTCTCAACGTCTTGCTCATTCATGTGAGAATCCAGAGATCGATTAGACCCAAAAACTAGTCAAACTGCCATAGCAATCACTGTGTCCATCTATCCATGTACCTTTGAAACCTGCCATCTTACCCATTGAACCCACTGTCTATATTGAACTCGACAGTCCTGGTCGAGGTACATTCATCGAAACTTTTCTAGATAAGGCCGAGCGCCTCAAACTCACAGACTTCCTTCGAACAAACTAAGACGTCTTTGCATGGACATTTCAGCAGATGTCCGGTTTCTATCCCAGATTAGTCTGTTATCGCTTCGACCTCATCCATCACTTTACAACAATAAAACTGAAGAAGTATACCTTAGCACCAAGACTTCAAGGGGCTGTAAACCTCGAGGTCGACAAACTTATCGCCGCAGGTTTCATCAGAGAAGTCAAGTATGCTGATTAGATATCCAACATGGTTCCAGTTCCTAAAATGAATTGGAAGATCAGAATCTGCGTTGACTTCACAGACCTTAACAAATATACACCGAAAGATAGGTTTCCCCTCTCGATCATTTTAGTACTCCTCAATGCCACTGCTGGACATGAACGCCTATCGAAGATGGTTCTGGCTTCGAGTTACAATCAGGTACACCTCATCCCCGAGGATCAACTTAAAACTTCTTTTATCACTGAACAAGGCCTTTACTATTTTAGCGTTATGCCTTCCGGCCTAAAAAATGTGGGTGCCACCAACCAATGCTTGGTTACAACCATGTTCAAACATTTTCTTGGCAAGTCGGTTGAAGTTTACATTGAGGACATGTTATGCAAGATCTTCCAAAATTAGACCCACATCCAGGACCTAACCGAAGTCTTTTCAATACTTTGAACATACAACATGAAACTTAACCTAGAAAAATGCCAGTTTGATGTTTCATTTGGCAAATTTTTAGGCCACCTCATCAGCAAGCGAGGTATCAAGATTGACCCTGCCCATATCCAAGCCCTTATCGACATGCCTTCGCCCCAAACCAAAAAAGATGTCCAAAAAGTGGCTGGTAAAATGGCGTCCCTCAGCCGTTTCATTTCCAAATCCTCAGACCACTGTGCTTGGCTCTTCTCTCTCTTACACGACTAAGGCATTCACAAGACTAAAAAGAAAAATAACCCTGAGATCAATTGGACACCCGACTGTGAATAGGCCTTCCTCGAACTTAAAACATACCTTTGTCGACCACCTATCATCAACACCCCTATTTAAGGCGAACACTTTCTTTATACCTCACGGTCACTAACACTTCTATCAGCTCAGTCCTCATTAGACTCGAATCAAACATTGATAAACTTGTCTATTTCATCAGCAAAACTCTGATTCCTACAGAGACTCAATACACGAAACTTAAGCGTTTGCTCCTCACCCTCGTCTACAGTTCCCTAAAACTCTAACAATATTTTCAGGCTCCCCCTATCCGTGATATAACAAGTTATCACCTTTGAGAATTTCTTAGCAAGAAAGTAAAATTTAGACGAGTACAATAGTGGTCCGTGTATCTGGGGGAACACTATATCACATTTGAGAAGCAAGTATCCCAAAAAGGCCAACCAGTCACCAATTTCCTTGCTAATTTCTCTGTTAAAGATGTCAACTGGGAGGAACACGTAGATGAACTACCAGGAGACCTGTCCAAACCTACAAAACCATGAAACCCCAACATAGGCTGGCATCTCATCACAGATGGATCCGTCGAACCTAACAGTTTGGGGGTCGGTATCATCCTGGTCACACCCACCAATGATCGAATTGAAAAGGCAGTTAAGTTAAACTTTGAATGCTCTAACAACGAGACTGAGTATGAAGCCTAGATCCATGGCCTCGACTACGTACTCGACCTCGGTGTCCCGAAACTTACAGTTTTCACAAATTCCCAACTCGTCCAGAGACAATACTCTAGTGAAAATCAAGCCAACGATCGAATGGCCGAATATACTGCTCCTGTCCGCCAACATATGGACTATTTCTCAGAGAAATATTTTATTACTCACTATCCCCGAGGCAAAAATAGACACGCATATGCCCTCCCCTTCTTAGAAGCTATGTTAGGCCAGACCTAATCCCAAAATCTTCATGTCGAAGTACTCGAACGCCCAAGATCGACCAGATGGAAGTCAATATTTGGGGCAAGAGTCTCGATCCAGACGACTGGTGAATGCCATTCCTCGATTACTTTAGCAATGCTATCCTCCAAGATGATCCCAAATCTAAACAATCATTATTAGAAAACTACTGCAGATACACCATCCTCAAACGTGAGTTACATCGCAAATCATAAAATGGCGTCCTCCTTTGATGTATTTCTAAAAACAAAGCCTCTTCAATTATCACCGAACTTCATGAAGGTACCTGCGGTGCTCATAGCCCTGGTCGATCTATGGCCCATCGAGCCCTCTCCCAAAGCTTTGGGCAGTCGAGAAAACATCCTTGTTGCAACGGATTATTTTGCCAAATGGGTCGAAGCCGTACCTTTGTGTCAGATCAGAGAAGAAGAAGTCATCAAATTCCTATGGGAGGATATTATTACACGCTTCGGCTGCTCTCATATGATTCGATGTGACAACGGTTCGCAATTCATCGGGAACAAAGTCAGAAATTTCCTCAAGAAGTACAACATCATCCTCTTCCCCTCAACACCTTACTACATCCAAGGGAATGGTTAGGTCGAAGTAAGCAATAAAACAATTGTTGACAGTCTCAAGAAGGGTGGCGATGAAAAGAAAGGACGATAGGTTTTGGAATTGTAGCATGTCCTCTGGGCTTACCGAACAATACCAAGAAAAGTGAATGGTCGCACCCCTTTTCTCCTAGCTTATGGTACGGAAACAGTGCTCCATTCACAATTCAAAGCACCCACACGAGATCCTAACCACCCAGACGAAGATAATGAGTTCGAACTTGGGTGCAGTATGTTATGGAATGATGAAACCAGACACCGAGCCATCGTCAAACTTGGCCGTTGCCATCTATCCCTCAAGAAGTCATTTAACAAGCAAGTTCGACCACAAAGTTTTAACATTGGAGATCAAGTACTTCAACGCATCACACAGTCTTCAAAGCCTCAAAATGCCGGCAAGCTAGCCGAATCCTGGGATGGACCTTCTGTCGTTTATGATAAAATCGATAAGGGCTCATATTACTTGATAACAGAAGACAAAGAGCCTCTACAAATTCAATGGTATACAATACAGTTAGTATCATACAAAAAAGGCCATGGCCTTCACCTTGTTCCACTTATATAAATACAGTATAATCAATAAACATATTTTCCTTTGTTCTTCGTCTCCTATTTTTTAGTGAATTCCTTAGTCTAACCTATGTGTCATGTCAACCCTTCGACCCGACTGAAACTTGGGGGTGACTTCACAAATTTTCAAGTCTCCAATTTAGTGTAAACTCGATGGGCACGAATGGTCGACAGACTGGACCCTCGAGAATGTATTAGGGGCGACCATGTTCTACTTTGATCAGGCTCAGGCCTTCGAAGTCTAGTGAATTCCTTGGTCTAACCTAAGTGTCTTGTCAACCGTTCGACCCGACTGACACTTGGGGTTGACCTTGAAATTTTTCAAGTCTCCAATTTTAAGCAAATTCGAGGGGCACGAATGGTCGACAAGCCAGACCCTCGAGAATCCATTGGGGGTTACCACGTTTTACTTCGATCAGGCTCAGGCCTTCAAAGTCTATTAAATTCCTTAGTCTAACCTAAGTGTCATGTCAACCCTTCGACCCGACAGACACTTGGGGGTGACCTCGAAAATTTTCCAGTCTCCAATTTTGAGCAAACTCGAGGGGCACGAATGCTCGACGAATGGGACCCTCAAGAATGCATTTGGGGCGACCACGTTCTACTTCGATCAGGCTCAGGCCTTCGAAGTCCAGTGAATTTCTTGGTTTACCCTAAGAATCATGTCAACCCTTCGACCTGACCGATACTTGGGGGGCGACCATGAAAATTTTCAAGTCTTCAAAGTTCGAGCAAACTCGAGGGGCATGAAGGGTCGAAGAGGCCAGACCTTGGAGAATGCATTGGGGGCGACCACGTTCTGCTTCGATCAGGCTCAGGCCTTTGAAGTCCAGTAAATTTCTTGGTTCGATAATTCTACAAGCATTGTACATTTACAACATATGCAGATACAAGTATGCAAGATCATCAACATTTCTACTGCACACAAGAAATCTCAGTACAACATATATCAGAAAATCAGGTTCAATACAAATCAGCAAATAAATTCAAGTTCAACATCCATCAGCAAGTCAAATCAATCACAAGTTCACAGTTCAAGTGCAAAGCAAGCTCAATATTGTTCAAACATTTTGACATAATAGAAAGATCAGAGAAAATAGTTCAGCATGCCCAGTACAATACCTCATATCAGAGTGATTACACCATCTCTGCCTACAGGTTCCTCCTCACCATCAACCCTAACACCCTCACTCGAAGGGTTTGACACCGCAACATCTACGACTTCCTTTATACCAGTCCTAGCTGCAGCTGCCCCCACACTTACACCAGCAACATCTACTTCAACCATCTCTGCCTGAACAACATCGCCAGCAACAGGATCATTGGCTCCGGATAAGCATTTTAAGTTTCAGGATCATAGCCCAAATCTTCGATGAACTCCTTCAGTTAGACATTAGTTTCACATTCATCATCAAACTGCCCTTGGAAGGTTTCCCCCTTATCCTTCTCAGCCAGCTTCGCCTCCAGCACTTGCATATGATTGTAGCACTGAGCCTCGAGTCTCCTCTCGCATTCACCTCTGACAAACCCTTACTCTCGCTTCAAAATGTTAATCTCAGAAACCAACAACACCGCAGTCCCTCAGGCGAGCTCCAGATTTTCAATTGCCTATTTTAATTGTCGGTTTATTACTTTTTAGCCCTTGATGAAAGTCTATGCCCAACCGTCTGTCTACTAAAATATTCGAGTCATCAGCATCTCCCGAAGCATGGTACAGTGGAGAAAATTTTCTGAATTTCAAAAAAAATAAAACAAACAACAAAATCCGTTACCTAAAATATACTCTTTTTTATCCGCCTCCTAGCCACCCCTGGATCATTGGTGCAGAGTGTCGCCTTCGAAGCTGCAGTAGCCTGAGCTTGCTCCTCAAGTTCGGCCTCTATCATCTCTTTATCCACATCCTCTGTATCATCCTCCCTCAGCGCCCTACGCCTCTTCCGCTGAGTTACCTTCAGCTGCTGTGCCCTCAGAGATTTGGGAAAGACCTTCCCTTTATCCGCCAGTGTCGACGTCTGCTTCGACATATGCTTTGAGGCATCACAGGCTATTTCGTGCACCGGTCATACCTTCTTCGACACCTGCTACCCCTTCAGAACGTAACTTACCTTCCTTGACAATTTTACTTTCTCCATTCCTTCGACACCTTTCATTTTTTATGGCTTCGGCGTAACGGGTATAGGAAATCTCTCCTCTTGTACCTCTTCCTCTTAATACCCAGTTTCCTAAAAACAGAGTTTACCCACTCCTCATTCAAGTTGATCAATACGTCAATATAATCCCTCGGATTTCTCCAAGTCCGGATATTAGGACCTGCAGAACAAATAGAAACACGTTTATCATTCTATTCGATCAATACATCAATAAAATCTTTGACAGACAACTTACTTGGATTATAGGCCTTATGCTGTAACTTATAGGGATCCTCCCCTTCAACATTCTCATAGTTACCCTGTACTACATCCAGGTCTTTATCCTACCCTCGACCTATCGAGCACAGATCAACCAACAAAGGCTTATCTGTGTGACACTGGATGGGATAGGTGCCCGCCTTCTGGTTTGCTTTCCTGGAGTAGACAATACAATATCTTACCACTCAATCAAGCTCCTTCCCTCACCTCTCAGTTTTACATTCATACCCTCAACTACCTTTATCATTTCGCAAAAATTCTCATTCATCTAACACCAGGCAACTTCACAAAAGTTCAGCACCTCCTTCACCAGCCTTTGGAGGGGTAGTCGCATTCCTAGCTGAATTTGGCCTCTATATGCCATAATATCCTCTCGAGGTTTCGATTGGAAGGTGTACCTTGACCCTGCCACATATAATATCACCTCTACCTTTGACAACTCTAATTTAGCAAGAAATTGATCTAGTCTCAGCTTCTCTCCAGCGGAGACCGCACCCGCAGCCTGTACCGAATCAGTTGATTCCTTACTATGGTCACTTTACTCTCCCTCTCCCCTTTCATCACTCGAGGGATCAGCACTACCTTCGTGTCCCTCCATCTCTTTCCCGTCACTCTCCTCGGTCACCAGTACCTTACGACGTTTCCTACTTGAAGCCCCAATTTTAGGAACTACCACTACTAATGGGGCATCTTTTGCAATGTCTAACTCTTCTATGTCGCTTCCCTTACCCATCATAGCATGACGAGATGCACTAGCCTCATTTTCTTCGATCTCCTCGTCTACTAGCCTCAGTCTCAAAGATTGACGGGTATGCATCTTATTCTGCAGAAGAATAGGCGTACAATTAGATCGATATATTCAACCATTATGTGTCAATAACCAATTTTCACCTACTCTATCCAACCCATACCATCATAGTTAATACTCAACTCCAATCCCAGTCATACCATCATACCCTCAGAACCCCAAAAGGCTAGAGCCACAGATACATGGTTTCCCCCCATCCTTGGTTATATCATCACAACAATAAAATCTTAGTTGCCTCTACCTAATATGTACTCCACATTTTAAAACAGAAGACGAGGCAGCAAGACAGAAATAAGATGACATACCTGTTTGAGTAGAGTATTTGTTTTTCATCTTAGCAAATTAGATGATCACACAGCAACGAACAAGCTCAATGGAACAATGGCGTATATCTCCTCTACTAACTCTCTGGGTTTTTTTCTCTTAGTGGGTAAACGGGAACAATAACATTGCTCTTACCATTATTTATACCTCCTCGAAATGGCAAAAAACTGCCTCAATTTCCAAAACCGCTATCATTACCACTACCCCTACTTTTTGGCTGAGATGTGTTTTGACTATTTAACCCTCCATTACCCCCATGTGCGTGTCTCACGCTCACATTCACTCAATTTTTAAAACCAAGTCGAACCTTCTGATCCCCACTCGAAGCTGTGAAATAAAATTCTTACATCAAATCAACCTTTTACTGTAATCCAAGGAGACATCATGATGCCTGCAGGGCACTCTGCCCTATGCTCAGTACAGATTCATATATGCCAGCTATTTGGATTATTAGTTCTGACAGTCGAATCTCACCTACCATCGAAGCCCCTTCTTCCCATCTGCGAATAATCATCTACATTATGTTTTAAACATTCTACAACAGATAACCAAATATTCGATTTCAAAATATGCCACTTATTTAATTTCTTTCATATTCAACATTCGACAAGCTGCTTTCGTACCTATATTACCTTTGAGTATTATGATGATGTTAATTACACACAAACTTTTCAGTATTTCACTTCGACAGTCATCTTAAAGATTTCTAATTTCATTTGGGCAGACACCCTTACACGAAAACACTGAAGAAAGCGTTCAACATTAGCAAAAAAACCCATAAACATTTCTGCCTACCATCCTACACAAGTACTTTCACCACATAAAAGAAGCCGCTATTTAAAGATGGGACGCTTCTTCAAGAGCCCAACCTCAGCATCTTCCTTGTCCACCACCTCCTCAACTAAAGACTCTAGGAAGGTGAACCAGTCGCTGGGGAGCGGGCTCATCATTTGTAGCACCCCTCCACAAGTAAGCATAGGGCATCCCACTAATGGGTTCCCCTGGCTTCAGTTCAAACAAATTTGGCGTAAGCCAATCAAGGCAGCGATCACCAAAAAACCTCTACTTCAACTCGAGCTACTTCTCCTGAATATGAAGGTCCCTTGCCGCCACTTGTTTTTAGTACCTGGTGTTAGGAGTAACTCCGCTGCTGTGGGGAGAAGATGAAGACATGTTTACGCAAAGAGAGTGCAGACATCTAAAATTCTTTAAAAAGGCCCTACTTATACCTAAAGGCAGATGCATTGAAACCCTCCTTAATCAGAACCTGCATTTATCACAGTCTTAAAATTTTCCCCTGAAATCTCAGCAGTCAAGCCATTTTATCAGCATGGCTCTCAACACCTATTTCTGGGATTTTACAGTCGATACCTCCCTAGTTTCAAACTCTCGATCCCTCTATGCCTTCTCCTGCAAATCTTTCAATACATGCATCGAACTTCAAGAATTCAGAGTCAATTATTCATTCCAGGTTGAATATTAACCAATGTTTTCGATACCTACATGACAATTCGAAGCACTTTTCCTCTCGAAGATAGCCATTTCTACTATTTACCCTTCGCAGTTGGCTGGATGATCCCGCACCTATAGCCCACAATCTATTCGTCTACCTTATTTACCAGATACAAAAACAAATAATTTTAGTGATGGGATATTCTCATTCCATTGCATCGATTACCAAAAAAAAGAGAATAGTAGGGAAGAAGAGGAAAATTTACTGGCATTAACAAAATAGTAATATAAACCTTCAAATACAGTCATATAAAAAATAATAACAAAACCCATCACCGCTACCACCACCCTACCACCGCGTTACGTACAACTCACCTTATTTTTAGATGGACCAGCTCTTCCCTACGTGCCTTACTCATCCTTCAATAACATATCCTCTTCCCTGCACAAGACACTCGGCCAAAGCCGACAGAAAAAGATAGCATTCTTCAACAGCTATAAACCTCCACTGCATCATCCCCTATCAGTATGCATAGGATTCCATTGATCGACTCCCCAGGTTCTACCCCCACCAAGTTTGGCATGTTCCAGTTGAGCTCCTTGTCACCAATGAACTTCAGCTTCAGTTTAGCCATTTTCCGTCTTATTCGACGGTCTCTGGCAAACCCCATCCTTCTCTGATAACGCATGCTGGTAGTGATATCCATGATTGTTTTCCCAAAATCCAGAGGAAGAGAGTGAAGGCAAAGAGTATAGAGTGTTACCCCCACACCAGCCATATTTATTTCCTTATTAACATCATTTATTACTCCATAATCACCATAACTTTGTAATTACCCTCCTTTATTACCTTCCTTAGAAACCCAATATACCACAATTAACCGTTCAACTTCCAACAACCAATTGTTTTTCTCAGCAAACGCCTCTACACATATTTCCGAGACCCTTGCTGAGAGGGGGTTAATGTTACTCATAGCCTTCTAGCTCTATTCGAACACTCGAAGGCTACCTCGAAGCCCAATCAATCTGCAAACAAGCTTTCTAAGACTACACGAACATTGACTATGATCAAGCCTCGATGACGAAGACATATTCCTTAGCACACGAACCCTACATCAGCATCAGAAATACTTCAACCACAGTGGTACATGGTCTAAGGTAGACGTGTCAGATAAGCCAGCTCACCAGACAAGAACGACGCCATTGTTGGTCCTGATGACTACAGTGATAGAATCAACAATGGCTACAGTGTCAGAGCGCAGTACCAGACCTGACATTTACGGTGTTAACACCATCTCCGGGATACCCGCCTGATACCCGAAGGATACCTGGAGGATACACCTATAATTTTACTTTCCTTGGTGACTCAGCCCTTCATATGTTCTATAAATAAGAGATAGGAAGAACCAAGGAGAGGTTACGAAATCTCTCCCTAGAACCCTTGCAGTTTACCTTCGATCACTCTATAAATTACCCAGTACTTAAACTTTTGACTACTACATAGTAATATAAAATCTCTAAAACTCCTCATCTGAGGTCATGGAGTGTCCCATTCTAGGCCTCTACGCAAGTATATCGTCAGTAGGTTATTTGTATTATTGATTATATGCTTGACCCCTTTGATAGAAGATAAATCTTGTGGTATAAGAGACAACTTCCCCTCCTTGTAAAGTTAGGCCTTTATACTTTGATTGAAAACAAGTTCTACCTTGTTCTAGCCACGGATGATGTAGTAGAGCAGCCAAACCAAGTGTTATCCCTGATTTAACTTGAAGAATGCCGTAGACATAATAAAAGAGATAAAAGCAAGTATGAGCTTTGCTTTATATTATGTTTGGTAGAGTCTATTGATTAAAAACAAGTGCTATCTTGCTCTAATCGTAGGTGATCTAGTAGAGTCAGCCAAACCAAGTGTTATCATCTATTTAACTGTAATGATGTCGATTGAAAGCTAGTATTATTTATACTTTAATCTATGTAGTGTCTACAAAGTAGAGAGATGTATGAAGAAAACTTATAAGTTTTATCAATTTCAGAAATAGGATTTATATTAGATGGAGATAGAAATCTTACTTCTGCAATGAAAAAAAGAAAAACTGATATAGAGTTGTGAGGGGCCTAACGATAATATCGTTTTAGTCGCCTTGTGTTCCAAGGACTCGAGATGTGGACGCCCTCTTCTATCATGAGGTAATATGATCCTAGGCCTAAGAGTTCTGTGATAAGGAATAGACCCTCACAATTATCTGCAAGTTTCCCAGCATAAGGTTCTTTACGGTGTTGAGGTATTTCTCTAATGACGAGATCATCAATTAAAAAAGTACGGTTTCTGGCTCGTTTGTTATGCGAATGGCCTATCATATAGTGATATCGACCTAGGTTAGTGATGACGTGTTCCCAAGTTTCATCGATCCAATTGAGGTTGTAGGCCAATTTGAACTTATTTTCTTTGTCTGTTAGCTCGTGATCTTTGACTTGATGGTGGTATTCAGAAGGAATGACGGCCTCAGTGCCATAGGCAAGGAGCAATGGAGTGCAGTTGTTTAATTATCGTAGAGTGGAACGATATGCCCGTAAAATATAAGGGAGTTCCCGAACCAAATTCCCTTTTTTCTGAGAGTGTAACCTTATTTTGAGTCAATCGACGACGGTTTTGTTACTAATTTTGGCTTACCCATTGCCTTTAGTGTAGCTGATGTTAGATGGTGAGTGAATGATGATGCGTTGGTTAAGGAAAGATACGACCTTTTTTCTAACATATTAGGGCCCGTTATCGATTTGAATTAGGTGGTGGTGCCAAAACAGAGTGATTATGTGTTCCCAGATAAAAGAGATGAACTCTTCATCTCTGGCTCGACAAAGTAGAATTACTTCTACCCATTGTGTAAAATATTCAGTAGCTATGAGAAGGTGGCGACAGTTACTTAGCGAATTAGGAAATTTGCCAACCAGATCGAGTACCCATCTTTTGAAAGGCCAAAACACCTTGCTTGTATGGAGTTCGAACACAGGGGCGCATATCATCTTTCCATGTCGTTGACATGCATCACCTTTATGTGAGTACACTTCTACTTACTTGCGCATGCCAGGCCATAATAGTCCTTGTATTATGGCTCTGTTTGCTAGTGATTGACATGTAGTATGAGAACCACAAGTCCCTTCATGTAAATCACAGAGCATCTCGTCTGCTTTCTGTTTGGAGCGGCACATAAGGCAAGGCCCCGTGACTGATTAGCAGTACAAGGTACTATTTTTATTGGTGTAGCTCTTCGAGTTATCTATAAGCTGTCGGCGCTCCTTCAGATCTTTTGGAAGTGGTCCTTAATATTTGTTGTCGATACCAAGATAAACTAAGAAACGCTTTTGCCAATCGTCGTCTCCCCCTTTATCGCCCCCAGCATTGATTGTGCATAAAAAGAATGTGATTAATGCTGGCGGTTGAAATCACTTAAATCTGGAGATATCGAGCTTCTATGCCTAAAACCTCAGCTAGATATGCCAAGGGATCGGCGTGTCTATTCTTGCCTCGATGAAGATAATCGAGAGTTGCTTGCACAAACTTGCTCATCCAATCTGGGACGAGGGCTGTATATTTGATCATCTTGCCATTTTTCTTATATTTCTCAGAGTAATGGTAGACGATGAGTCGTGAATCTGTGTAAATAGAGAGTTTAGGGATGCCGAGCTTGAGGGAGAGTACGAGTCCATGAATGAGAGCTTCGTACTCGGTGACATTATTTGAGGCCTCAAAATCTAGGCAGATTAATTTCTCAATTCTATCGTTGGAATGGGTAATCAGTACGATTCTAATTCCAGGCCCTGCGGGTCCTGTTGATCTATATGTTAGAAGTCTCCACACCTACCTTGTAATCCATTCAGCTCGCTCGTCAAATACTTTTAGGGGTGGATCCTCTGTAGGCTCCTCTGAAAGGTTATAACCGTGCTCTTCCCACTCAGGATCTTCTACTAAAAAATCCACGAGGAAATCGGCCACAGCCTGCCCTTTTTTGGAATGACATTGTTCAAACTTGATATCATGTTCCCCCAAACTAACAGACCAGTACTGCACTATTCTTGATTTTTCTTTCTTGGATAGAACATCCCGAAGGGGATAGTTCATCATGGCTTTAATTGAATGAGCTTGAAAGTAGTGCTTGAGCTTCTGCGAAGTATAAACAAGAGTAGCAAGATGCTTCCCGATTTTAGAGTACCTTGTTTCCGCTGGAGTGAGGGTTTTACTGATAAAGTAGACTGGCTTCTCAATTTTCTCTTTAAGTCGAATAAGAACCAAGCTGAGTGAAGTATCTGTAACTGCGAGGAAGATAATCAGTTCTTCATTATCTATTGGAGTGCTCATGATGGGAGACTTCCCCAAATCAGTTTTATGATCCTGAAAAGCTGCCTCGCATTCTGATATCTATTGAACCTCTGCATTTGGCTGAATTTTCCTCGTATGGTACAACCATGGAGTTATAGGAATTGCCAACGGCAGCGGTCTAAAGATTTTGAATCCAAACGGTTGATTGCGGCAATCTTGCCGGCAAGTTTCTGAACGTCTTTGGTTGTTTTTGGAGATGGCATGTCGAGGAGAGCCTAAATCTGATCTGGATTAGCCTCATTCCCTTTCTTACTGATGAGGTAGACTAGAAATTGACCAGAATGTACTTTGAATTGAAACTTATCAAGATTGAGACGCATCCTATAAGATCAAAGTACGTTAAATATTGTGTTTAAGTCTAAAATGTAATTGATGGACTGTAAGCCCTTGCACAGCAGATCATCAATGTAGAGTTCCACAACTTTCCCTTGACGTCCTTTGAACATAGTAGTCATCAATCATTAATAAGTTACACTTGCATTCTTGAGTCTGAATGGCATGATTTTGTTGCAATAAAGTCTTCTTTCAGTGATGAAAGTGGTCTTTTCTTGATCTTCATCCGTGAATGGAATCTGATTGTTTCCTGAAGCAACGTCCATCATTAATAGGAGTTCATGACCTGCTGTTGAATCAAGGATCTGATGAATGTTTGGAAGAGGAAAATAATCCTTTCGAGTATGCTTGTTGAGATCGGTGAAATCTATACAAATACAGACCTTTCCATTCTTTTTTGGGACAACGACGATGTTGGATATCCAGTATGGATACTTGGCTTCTCGAATGAATCTCACTTTGATCAATTTCATGATCTCAATGATTACTTCATCTCGAAGTCATGGTGATAGGCGTTGTTATTTCTATTTGACTGCGATGGCGTTGATGTTGATTGCCAATTTTTGATATGCCTTAGTCGGATCAACCCCAGGTATTTCTTCGAAAGACCACGCAAAAATACTACTATTTAGTTGTACAAACTGAATGAGAGCGTGTTGAACCAAATAATATCGATGATAGTACCTTTGCCAAGTCCATCAATGTTAACATATTCGGTGGGCTCCTCCGTGGATGGCTGATCATCAGGGCAATCATCTTACTATAATTGCTATGCACCAAATTTATCGGAGGTATCTAGAATTGTAGAGACGGTATTTTTGCCTGCTCAAGAAAGCTTTTGACTAACCCTAATTTCAGAAATACCATTGTCATGTTTGAAGATGAGTGCTTGATGATAGGTGGAAGTGATTACTTCCATATTATGAATCCAACAACGGCCTATAATCTCGAGATAACGAGATTTGGTATTGATCACATAGAGGATGACATCGATGGTGGCTGGTCCAGCGGTAATTGGTAAGGTGATCTTTCCTACTCGCTCTTCTTTAAAACCATAGAATTCGTTGATATCGGTGTCACTTATAATAACTTGATCGGCCAATCCCATTTGGTCGATAGTACTATGAAAGAGGATCACAATACCACTGCAAGTATCGATCATAATTGTGTGTATGACAAACTTTTTCATCTTGAGAATTATGACTAACGCATCATGATGTGGAAAATTGGCATGGCTAGTATCACAATCTTCAAAGGATATTTAGAGTTGGAGATTGCTCGACTCAGTCAGAAGTTTAGCCTCTTTATCTTGAGGTGTGAGATCGTAGCATTCTGGCAATCTCTTACCCTTGAATCTGTTAAATTTAGTGATCTGATTGATTTCAATCATGATGCTCTGGTACATATGGTAAAGATAACTCTCCTCAGCTTGATCTTCGACCTGGAAAATTTCAAGCTGTTTCTTAAAGCAGCCATCCTTATACGATTCCAGATCGACAATATATTTGAGCATCCGTCCCTCCTTGAAAATGAGTTCAAGCAACCTCTATAAAGCATAGTAATTTTTAGCAGAATGATGTTTTACCTTAAGGTGCATGCAGTACGGTCGGCTCCCGATTGGTTCCAATGGTTGGAAGAGACGGTAGAGCTTATCTTTCATGAAAATTAAAAAAATTACAGTGATTCGAGCATTCATCTTTTGGAGGACAGGTTTGACTTGAGACCCGCCTTTTCGAGGGTTGCTAGCGTTTCCCATGGCGCGCTTTTGGTCACCCTGGACCTTCTTAGGTTTTATGCTCCGATTTGTAAAGGGTCCTTTTGTTTTAAGGAAAAATTTAGAAGACTTATATCTTTTGGATATCATTCTTTCCAGGTCGACGTAACCATTGACCTTGGTGATCATATCCTCCAAGGTCGCGGGTTTGTTGAGGAAGAGGTACTCTTTGGCTTTACAGTCCAATTGGAGTGCATTGGTGAAAGCACTAACAATGGTCTTCTGATCAAAATTATCCACTTTACGCATGAGTTCCCAGAACTTCTTTGCAAATGGGTCGAGCTTCTCTCCGTTGGATTGTTTGTTATTGATAAGAGAATATAAATCTTTTTCTTTCTCTTTATTGTGAGCATATATCTTGATGAATTATTTATGTAGTTGGTCGAATGTGCATATAGAGTCTTCAGGTAAAGAATGGAACCATTAGAGTGGTTCCTCGTGCAGACTTATGGCTAACAGACGGCAAAGATTGTGGTTGAGATTAGAGTATAACCCTAATGAATCACAGTACTGTTTGATGTTCTCCTTGTGATCGGTACCCTAGTATTTATGAATTTTTGGAGTATGGAAACCTTTCGGAATATCCATATCGAATAGTTCTTTGGCAAGTGGACTTCCTTGTAACTTGGTGCGGTCGTCGGTTGTGCTCATAACTTGCTCTTCGATCAACTCCTTAATCCGCTGGTCCATATGCTTTTGTTTGACATAGTGACGGATTGGTTGAGCGGCTTGACAAGGAGGTTATGGATTATGAGTAACGGTACCTTCACTTAAATGATCTCGCACTGGAACTCGGCGTGGAGGTCTCAGTTCTTCTTCTTGACGGATGGAACATCGGCGACCCCGGCTAATTTCAGATTGAATCTCCCCTCCCAAATGAATGGAACATTGTGGTTCATTCCGAATAGGTCTAAAAAAAGCGTTGCTGGTGGCTCCTTGAGGTCCCAATCTTTCCTGTGTAGATATTCAGGAGCTTTTTGGTACCTGATCACGATCTCGTAGTGGAGAAGCCTGTTGAATTATCTGCAGAGCTTGCAAGGGAGTCTGCATTGCTATCATTTGATCTTCGTGTCTTTTGAGCACTGTCAAATGAGCTTGTCGTCCGGCGTTGTGCTCTTTTTGCGGAGCTCTCGGTCGCGAGTTAAATGTTGTTCGAGCTCGTTGTGCTTCTCTGTTTTAGTTTTAAGATTCGCTCGGAGCTCTGAAAGTTGTTCCGGCTCAATTAGGAGATCAAGCTTGACACCAAGAGTTGGTTGCCTGGATGTGACCATGATTGAAATGATGTCTTAGGATGCTCTGGAAAGAATTTCATTCCCGCAGACGGTGCCAAATCTAATCGCCTAATTCTGTGAGCTCGACGTGGCCTGGAATTAGTCTTTACACCAATGTACCTATAACTATAATCAAGTAAACAGGAAATAACATAGGTATTTAGCGTGGAAAACCTATGAATAGTTTAAAAAACCACGACCTCGTGCTGAGGGTTTTGAAATAGTGACTTTTATTGCTTGAGGTTGATGATATCTTATGACAAGTTATCTCTAGACTTTAAAATAATTTATCTTGCGAATAAGAAGTTTTGATTGTTTGAGAATCTCCGAAGATATAGTCTTCTTCGTGATTTCTCATATATTATCTGGTCCCTGTCTCTTCTGGAACATTTCATTTATATAGGCCCCTTCCGTAGATCTTCATCGTGTTGGAGCACGTTCTCTGAACAATGTGGTTAGTGGCTGTTGACTGAGTAACTGTTCAGTTTGTGTGAGACAAGTGGTTTTAACTTGTTTAAGTTTTTTAGTTTAAGCTCGACCCATGTTTATCATTAGTTCGTGGAGTATGTGGCAATGTTTGAATTAGAAGTCATGTGGAGGATGCCTGAGCCTGATATGGAGGTAGTTTGAACTGGGGACAGCTCGATTCAAGGTAAGATTGAGGGATAGGCCCCTATAGTGGTGGAAATGCATTGATGGATCTAATTTCCTACTGATCACAGAACCCTATGGATTTCACGGTATCAATGAGGAAGTCCCATTCCACTCTGTCAAAGGCTTTGTTAAGATCCAGCTTAACCACCATACAACCCAAAGCTTCTTTCTTCTTGTTAAGGGACCTAAGGATCTCCTGGGCCATAATGATGTTATCTAAGATTTACCTGCCCGTGTCGAAAACATTCTAAGTAGGGGAGATGATGTTGTCGAGGAGAGGTTTAAGTATGCTCGCCAGAATTTTGTAGATGATCTTGAGTTTTACATTGTAAAGGCTGATGGGTCAAAAGTACTCTGGGTAAGAAGGGTTATTTTTCTTCAGAATAAGGGTGATATTGGCGTGGTTGTATTCTGCAAGGAGATGGCCCGATTGGAAAAATGCAAGGGTGGCATTATAAAGGTCGTTCTTAACTGTGTCCCAGGATTTCTGGTAGAAAAGAGGAGTGAAACCATCGGGACCCGGGGATTTCTGAGGATTCATAGAAAAAAGAGCCTCCTTGACTTCCTCCATCAAGGGATCTATAGTAAAAAGATAATTGTCCTCAGTCAAAAGCAGCTTATTGATAATGTTTAAGTCTTTAATCTTAGTGGCGTGATCCCAAGTGGAAAAATGGTCTTTATAGAAGCTCTGGAACGTGTCGCCAATGTCCTTCCTATCGCGAGCCCAGGTACTATCAGGCTTACGAGTCTTAAGGATAACATTCTTCCTCCTACTACAAATGGTAGACACATAGAAGAATCTCGTGTTCCGGTCTCCCTCCTTAAGTGAGGTCTCTTTGGATTTGTCTCTCGAAAGGGTTTCTTCATTGTTAAGGACTTTTTCCAGCTTCTCCAAAAGGTTGAATTCAGTGGCCGCGTTCTGGTCAGATGGGGGCTCATGTTGGATCCGATCGATTTGGTCTTGGAGGTTCTAAATACCAGCTGGAGTGAAGCTGAAAATAGCTCTTCTCTAGGTGCCAGCTCTGTTTTAGTGTGACGCAGCCTTTTGAAGAGGCAAAGGGGTTGCGAACCCTCTTGTTCAACCATTCAGGCTTCTTGATGACGTCATGGAAATCCCCGTACTTAGTCCAAGCCGACTAAAGGTAGAACTATTTAGGAAGCTGGTGCGAGACAAGGTCGTAGTTGAGGAGGATGGGCTCATAGTCTAACCCAATGATGGCCATATTAAGGACAAATGTATTGAGGAATGTGGTTCTCCAAGAGACTGAGGCAAGGGCTCGGTCTAACCTGAGTTTAGTCAACTCCGCCCCTTTCCTTTTATTGGACCAAGTGAAGGGGACTCCAGAGTAACCCAGGTCAACCATAGAAGAGTAGAAAATGAAATCTTCGAGCGGGATGGGGGCTGTAGGATTAAAGGGAATTTTCCCAAACTTTTTCTCTCTGGAGGTGATACTGTTATGGTCGCCAATAATAATCCAAGAGATAGGGATGAAGTCAGACATTTAGGTAAGGGAGGTCCAATAAGTGTTACGGTTATGGGATTCGGGGGGGCCGTAGGTGAAAGAGCACATCCAGTGTCTAGGAGTCACCTTCGGTAAGGGGTTATGGCCGTGAGAGGAGATTAAAGTATCGATACTCCTATGGGAGGTGGTAATAATTGTAAGATCGATGCCCTTATTCCAGGCCAGCCATAGGCCTCCACTATGGGTAGTAGAGGCCACTACAAAATGGGAATGGTCAAAGCCCAATTTGGTGAATTTACGTAACATATCAGGCTCGAAAGCCTTAGTTTCAGACAGGAAGAAAATGTTTGGGTCATTCATCTTTTGGATACTGAGGAGCTCCCTAAGGGTGGAGGACTTTACGCTCCCCCTGCAGTTCTAGGGGAGAATAATCATTTTCCATTGAGGGCCGGTGTTGGGCCCGCTTCCTTGATTTGGATGTTCATAGGGTGGTTGTGCCTCAGAGACGGATAGGCGCAAACAATCCTACGGGAACTTAAACTCCCTCTATGCCATTATAAGACTAATCTTCCTAAAGGAGGCAAGGACATAAGGGATAGGAGAGCCAAGGAAAGTACGCGCGTTGCAGATGAAGGCTCTACAGAGAGCAAACTTCTTGGGCCACCGAGCTCCCTCCGACTGGTCATGAAAAAAAATTCTTAAAAGGTTTCGCCTGCCAAATCCATTTCACCAAGAGACGAAGGTCAAGACACGAGGGAGAGCCCCAGAGGTTGGCCAAAATATTTTGCCCACGAACACCTAAACCTATAACCCTGCCCAACCAGGGTTTAGGCCTCCTAGGTTTGGGTTTTGACACAAGATGGCCCAGTTTGGGCAAAAGACGGCCTCGACTCATCGGCCTGAAAGAACGTTTACTTGCACTGGCGTGGAAGTTATAGTTGGCTGCTCTAGATCCTGAGGGCCAGCCCCAGTCAGGGGAGGAAGGACTAGGCTTTATCCAACGGGCCAAGAAGGTCTAAAAAATCTTCCTAATCAGACAAGGATAGGCAGGCGGAGTGGAATAATAATAGCAGGGAAGGGAAATAATGCATACCTTGACGAGGTTATCGGAGTCCCCCGTACATTCCTCCTCAATCGGATCAGTTGAAAA
Source organism: Kingdonia uniflora (assembly GCA_014058105.1). NCBI lineage: Eukaryota > Viridiplantae > Streptophyta > Magnoliopsida > Ranunculales > Circaeasteraceae > Kingdonia > Kingdonia uniflora. Next base: position 1,667,237 of record JACGCM010000445.1, read on the forward strand.
CCTCCGTTTCTGGGTAATCAGCCAACTCCCTTGCTTGCTCGCTAGAAAACAAACCGCTCTGCACTAGCGTTAAAAATGTCCCCTTAACTCAGAATAACCCAGGTGGACTAATCCGACGAAGAGTAGCCGAGAGCCAAGGGTTCGGGGTCAAAAGAGATGTTCATCGTTGCCACTGTTACACGGTATGAGGCTGTATTGGTTGGGGTGTGTGGGAAGAAGATGATGTGGGCTAGTCTATGACCATGAGATGGGCCTTGGGCTCTCCTGGGTGTGGGTCTAGAAACTGGGTTATGGCAATGTGGTGTGGAGAGGCTAAAGAGGTCTAGATACTATTGGCTCATAAGGTTTTGGCTTTTGCTATTTGAGAAAAGGAAGTTATGCTCAATGCCCAAGCCCACTTTGATAAGGAGTTGATCAAATCTACGGTTTGGGCTTAAAATGATTCAGCCCGAGTGGTTGTATTTGAAGAAAGTTGGGTCAGTCAAGTCTTGGTCCACCAATATTTTTTGTGTTTCTATTTTAAGAGATTTGTTTGGGGTTGTTTCATGCAAGTAATGATGAGTAGTGGGTCCCTAAATCAATTAGAAGGTCTTCATATACCAGTTTTTGAGACCTATTTTAGTAGAGGGATGACGTGGTTTCATCGGGCCTAGCGATTTGTTTGCCACTTTGGCGCTTTATGAGGTCGAGTTTAGCAGCGTCAAAAGCTTTTAGAAGATTTATTGTGGTTCCTTCCCTGTCAATAAACCCGATGGTCTTTTGATTAAATAGATTTGTTGCATATGCCTCGAGGTCTGACCTGTCCATGATGGGGCTATTTTGTCGGAAAAAATGATGGCTTTAATGTAGCAGCTGAATAATTATGTTTCTTCCGTCTCTCTCTCCATCCTTTCCTTGTTGTTGGTCATAGTCTGGTAAAACTCGATCGGGATGACCATATCCCAGGCAGGTTCTCAGTTCGGTTGTCCAGCCCCAGAGTTACTATTGCATGCAAATGCTTGTTTACGTGAGTGCTTTGAGTTTTCCCAGGTTTTTATTGGTACTTGGGTATGGGGGGAATATTGTGGCTACTGGACCGTGTAAAAATTTATGAATGACTAGGCTACTATGTTCTTAGGCGGGTTGACTTAAATGTGGGAGCTGTATGGGAATTTAATTTCAGAGGTTATATGGAGCCTATTCCTCATATGCATGACCTTTTCGAAATGCTTGTAATGGGAGAATAGGTAAGCGATTATACCGCAGTAGGATTGGGTCTTGAGTACAACCATTCATCATAGCCGAAAGTGCCTTTTCTACTTCGTTCTCATCTGTTATGGTTTTGGGTGCCTGAAAGAAAGATGAGTTACAAGGGAAAAGAAATAATAAGCATGTAGGGTTAAGGTGAGAAAACAGTGAGAGTAAGTATAATGCTGTGGGAAAAGAGGGAGAGTAAAAACAAGATGCATGGAGGGTTCAGGTTAAAATGAGAAATGAGAGAGGGTGAGAATGGTGCAGTGAGAGGGAGAAAGAGGAGTGCAGCAGGTGACTATTTTCAGGGTGTGGAGGGAGAAGGGTGACGGGAGAAGGGAAAAAAGAGAATATTCAATACACAAAATGAATAAATATGGTGAGAGTGGGTCACCTTGTCTAATGCTCCTATAAGGTTAACATAGACCAAAAGGTGAACCATTGAGCTTGATCGAGTATAATGTACTTGTTATCAAATTCATGATGGATTCCAAAATATTACCATGTAAACCAAAGTTCAAAAGAATTTGATGAAGAATTTCCTATTCTAATTAATTATAGGCCTTACTAATGTATAGTTTAATGTGCATACAACCTTAATGATTTTTTCTTTCTTTTGTAAAGTATGAAGAGTTTCATGCATAATTGCTACATTGTCTTTAATCAATCTGCCACGGATTAGATCATTTAGATAAGGGACAACCATCTGAGTAAGAAAGGGCTTAAATATCCTATTAGCCAAAACCTTTGAAAGATTTTCATAATAGTATTACAAAGGTTAATAGTTATAAAATCAGACACAGTTGTAGGGCTTTATTTTTGTTTTTGAATAAGAGTAAGATTGATGCTATTTAAAGACCTTAGAAAGTATTGAGAATGGAATAAATAATTACAGACTTGATGAATATCATTTTGTAAAAATGGTCAACAGTTTTGATAGATATAAGGTGTGAAAGCATTAAGTCCTGACTACTTGTATGGTTACATTGGTAAAAGGGCAATCTTAATTTCTGCCTTAGAAAGTTCCCAGTTCTTAGACAAAACTGGGTGGATAACTGTTAAGATCGGTGGATCAAATTTAGTCCCACATCGGGTAGAAGATGTAGTTCACATGAGGATATAAGATGATACCGACTATTAAATTGCACCGAGGCCTATTCTGATAAAACCCCACACCTAGCCCATACTAAGCGGTCAGGGTGGGGACAATATCGGTGCAATGGGGGTTTAGGGCCCGAACAAATGGTATCAGAGCTGACGATTCGGTTGGGAACATAGTTCACACTGTGATTGGAGTGCTCAGGGTAGAACATGGATGTGCAGAGAAAATGCGATACTTAGGTGCAGCAGATAAGTCGTTGCTCATGGATCTCAGGTTGGATGGTGTACTATGGGAGCTCAAACCAAGGTGGAGATTGTTATTGGGCATATCTAATCGTATCGGTGGTGGTGGACGGTTATCGCTTGAGGTGGAGCTCATGTTCACTTCCGTGAAGCTCAAAATGGACAGTTTTTGACTAACGGTGTTTGATCCAAGGTAGAGATTGTTAAGATCAGTGGATTAAAGTTAGTCCCACATCGGTTAGAAGATGTAGTTCACACAAGGATATAAGAAGATACTGACTATTAAATTGTACTGAGACCTTTTCAGATAAAACCCCACGCCTAGCCCATACTTGGTGGTCAAGGTGGGGACAATATCAGTTCAATGGGGGTTTAGGGCCCTAACAATAACATGACCAGCAAAGGATTTTTGTTAGTAGAGAAAAGTTGAATAAAATATTGAACAAACGCATCTCCAATGTGTTCTTTCGATTGAATCTTCTTACCTTGAGTATTCTTAAGATATTTTATCTTACTCATACTCCTATATTTGGTATCTATGGTTAACACCCGCCTTGTTAGGCCAGAGGGATACTGGACTATCAGGGTCACGCCATGGACCATAGGTTAAAACCTCACTAGCATGGCCAGCGAGAATTTGCCCACATGGCATATTTCGCTAGAAACATGTACATATATTTTTTCCTCCAATACTAATAATAGATATTCAAAAGTGATACACAAATATTAACATGAAACAGTATTAAATTTATTTGAATAGAAAAGAGGATACTAGTAACCAACAAAAACAATAAACTGTATAGCCACACGCCTGCTGTAGCGTCAAAAAAGTACTTATAGCTTTCTCGCCTAACACCGACCCCACAACTCTCTTCCCTCTAAGAGTAACTTAATTGGGTCTCGAACCAACTCCACCTCCACGCTCCTCAATGAGTCATAGAACTTAGCCTTCGACTCATAAATTGAATCTTAAAAACATCAATGAGAGCGGATGAACAAGCCTTAACGTTAGCAAGATTATAGAGATAATAAATAGGTACATTAAGACTATGTTATAACTAAACTAGGCAGTAAATTATAGTCTAAAGAAAATTACCACGGAAGAATAAGCAACCCTACAAATTTGCCTAATTTATGCTTCTAATCTAGTCTTTAATGGTTCCCGACTTGTGATATGAAAATAAAGATTCTCTCATATCAGTATACCTCATATTAGATGAACTGTGAGCAACTCACCCTCAAGGGTATGCTTTGTATCTGTAGTGGCTTATTCCACATCTCAGACTCATGCTTCATCTTCGAGCTACATATGAACTTTTGACCTCATCAATAGAGCACGTGGCACATTTATAGCACGATCAGAATCACTACACAAAAATCATTAATTTTCTACGGTATGATTTTTGATTTTCCAGGGACATTAGCTATGGTAAATTTGACACGGATATTTACTGTGGCAAATAGATGTTTATCCGTGGTAATTTTTTAGTTCCTTTCCTTCGTCTTTTATTTGCTGGAGTTGCAAGCATTGGTGGGATGGCTTCTAAGAGACTTCATCTTAGAAACCAGAGGCCTAAATTTTGATTTTATGGTTCCCTCTCAGATATATTTGTTCCTTCTCAAATTTCCTTTAATTTGCTACTGTAAAGAATTATCAGTTTACGATTCTCAAAGCTATTAGTTTCTCAATCGATTTGGATTTCTCAATTGTTGAATTCTCTATCACAAAAGCTTCATAGTCAGCAATTGAGATTTCCCAATTGTTGAATTCTCTATCACTGATTTTCTCAAAGCTATTGTATTGGGAAATCAATTCTCGATCTCCTCCAAACACAGCTCCTCCTACGAGTACGAGTATGCTTGAGCTGATTTAAACAAGGTTTGATTTCCATTTTAAATTTCTTCACTTCTTTTTGTTTTTTATAGATTTAGGGATTGGAGTTGGGTTTCTAGAGGATTGTAAGGAATTAATCTCAGCATTACAGATTTGATCATCTGGGTATTGTTGAATTTAAGCCATGAGATCTCCTAAAGGAGATATCAGACCTAGAAGCATTTGATTTCCTTACAGAAACATGAAGTTTCCCATCTTCTTTAATCTCAGCTTCAGTCTCTAAAACCCCTCCTCCATCAAAAGAGTTTAGTCCTTATAGGTCTGCGCATTTTATATGTAATAGCAAGAGAAAATTCACCATCTTTAGAGACAGTCCAAATGATTTCATCTTTGCCATGTTGGTTTTATTTGATGGCTCTGATTGGCAAAACAATACTATCTCCTAACATGTTGGAGATATGTTAGGGAATATTCTACTGCCCATTAGCAATAATGTTAGAAATCTTAGCATTCAAGGGTATATATGAGTCATACCAGAAGCTTTCCTTAAATTTACTAAGCAAGATCCCATAAGAGTGCCAAGGGTCTTAAGATTTTATCAGGTATATCTTAAGATTTTAGCAAAATTCCATGTTTTTGTGCATCTAAACCCCAATCCTCCTTCTGTCATGGGATAACAAAGTTCACTCCACTTGAAAGGTCCTCTTTTACATTAATAATCTGAAGATTGTTACCATTAGAATTTTGAAAATACACTTTCCATTTGATGTGCCACTTCTTGAGGCATCACAAACACTTCAGTCTCGTAAACATCTATGCTTGAAAGGATAGATAGGATAAGTTGGCATTTATACTTCAGTCTAGTTAACATCTATACTTCAGTCTAGTAAACACTTCAAGGCTCTGACAGTCTCTTGCCTTCAAACTAGAACTGAAAAAGGGGTTACCCCAAGTATTTAAAAAGCATTGCACCTTTTTCCATACAAAGTAGTGAGAATGTCTACACTTGAAGTATCATTCACTCCTGCCACATATATCTTGGATTCTGTACAATTAATCTCAAGACCTAAAATACAAGAGAAGATATTTATTATTCCTCCTTGCAGTCACAGAGGCCCTTGAGATGGCATCTAATCTGGGATGGTCAACAATTGAAATCCATTCTGAAATTCAGTAATTACTCAATTGAACTGCCTAGGTACTATCCATTAATAGTTCTTTTCCATCCATTTACAGTTCTTTTCCATTATAAACTGTTATAAACTGTTATCTGCTATCTGTTTAGTACAAGATAAATTGTTATCTGCTTTATGTTATAAACTACTATCTATTTCAAAGTGCTATCTATAAATTACTATCTGCTATAAGCTGTTATCTGCTATCTTTTTAGTAATTCAAGATGCTTATTGAAGCTATTATTACTTGTTAGTGTATGATATTGGTGCCAAGTATATTCATATTGCTTATGTACTTGTTAGACTTGTTTATAAGCTATATATACTTGATTGTAAGCTAAATAAACACATTTGCATGAGCATCTAATATTCAAGTACTGGGAATTAATCTCATTAAGGAAAACATTAGTAGCATCCCTATTTGTATGAGCATTTGTGTTCAAGTAGGTAGGTAGAGGAAGAGAGGGGAAGAACATTGAAAATATGTCCCCCTTATCCCTGTATCAAGAAAGAAGCCTATATGGATAAATTCTAACATGCACACAAGAAAATATATATCACATATTCATATGGGTTTTCTCTTCTCCTACAATATTTATGTGTCTCTCTAAGTCGTGGTGGACACCATGTGCCCTCACTAAACAAACTTCAAACTCCAAAACAAGAAGAAGCTTGAGTGATAAGGTTTTCTTACTGACAAATAGAATCCACCCACCATTTTATTTTGATTCAAAACCCAAGATTAGATTTGGGAGAACCTCTTTTATTATTATGTTATTATCTCATACTTTTTTCAGTTTCCAAGTAAAGATCATGCATTCTATTTACTATTTGATTGTGTTATTATCTCATACTTTTGCTAACACCGTATTGAGAGTTACTGCAATTTTCTGTCCATACTTTTTTCAGTAGTGCTTCTCATTTTCTTTCTATTGGTAAAAAAATCTTACGTTATTTAAATCTAATTTATTCTTAACCTTAGTTTGTTGAATATATTTCTTACAATATTTTTGGTATTTTTATACACATGAAACTACGGCCTTATATCCGATATCAAGTAGTCGTAATGTACCTCCAGAGATTGAAAAAATTGATTTGGCAATGATGTTTGTTATTTTCTTTCTGGGTATTTTTAAGTAGATGTTTTCTTTCAGTTTTTATTTTCTTAAATTGTGCTTCTTTTTGATTTTAGGGCATCCCCAATATTGATATTAATAGTGATTTATAGAAATAGGGTAGAGGTAAGCTCCAATTATAATTTTTATTGGTCATTGAATTAAGATATTTGTCTATAAGTTACATATTTATTGATGAGGAAAAAATTCATTGATGATGGTTTCTTTGTAGATAACTCGAGAGCAGATCGAAAAAATGTGGGAAACATGCCGAGTAAGATTTAGCATTGTTATGTCATATGCCATGTGATTTACTTAATATTTATGGCTGAACTTAAATATATGCTTACATATTGAAATAGAAAGTATGCCTTATTGGCTGTGTCCTTCATGTTAGATTTGGAACTTTCTATAATTTTCTAAGTTATTTCCAGATTGTGAGGGATGTTTTGGATACCGCTGCTCGTTTAATTGAACCAAGTATGATAGCTGATTTTATAGATGAAGTTGTACATGAAATAACAATTGTTGCTGGTAAGTTATAACCATCTCACCTATGAATTTACTAGAAAAGACACTTTCTTATACATTTATATTAGTTTCGACAAGGAACGGTTGTCTTTGGCATTTTGACGATTAATGGAAGAAATAAGAATTTTGTTTATAGTTAATGAAAGTTTGAAAACCAAAATGAAGTTCACCGACAACCGTATAATAGTGAAGAACATTGGAAGCTATACCATCCAAACTGTGACCATGAATGTTCACGATGCTCGTAAGTCAAAATACGTGATAGGGAGTTCCAGGTGATCTACGTCCCTTATAAACCAGATTTTAAAGTTATGCCTGAGGGGTGGGATGGCACTACCAAAGATCCGGATGAAGTTCATTACGAAATATCAGTGAGAGAAGATAATATGTTATGTCAAGAGTTTGTATGGAGGATAACATTCAAGAAAATATAAGTAAGTTATTGTATTTCTTTCAATTTGAACGATGTAGTATAATAATCAGTAAAACCAAACCATGGCGTAGATCTCATTTTAATCAATTGACTAGCTAAGCACGGGGTCTAGCCAAAAGAACATACAGTAATTAATTTCTCTCTACCGTCCATCCCAACTAAATAAAATCACAAAGGTGCTTAAGTATAAGCAGTCATAAATCAATAATAACAAAGCTAAAGCTGGTAAAAATAAGAGATAAATTATGTAATATATAGCGTGATAGATGTACATTAACTGGAAATTGCTTTTCTATGTACCCTTAATTATACTAATTTCCATTCAGATTATTGGGTGGATGCCAGAAGGATTTAGACTACAATTATCTTCTTGTATTGAAGCACATGGAAGGTTTTGTTTACCATAAAATGTGTTTTTTTTGGTGCGCATTGCTATCAATTAAGCAATTCTTGATTGAACATTACAAGATTAATATTGACAAGTGGATGCGTGCACCTTCTGTGGAGGACGTGTTTGTACTTGGGGGATTGTGTGGGTTTTATTGAAAAGACAGGGAAACAAGTACTTTCTACTCTAGCTTAGGTCAGATTTTTAGTTGTTACAAAATTATTGTTTGTGGCTTTCCCGTTAATTTTCTTATCAACAACTTATTTTGAGTATTATTAATAATTTGGTGGATTATGCTTTTAATCAACATATGTAGATAATAGATATATGTTCTTATTTACATATAGATATGTTCAAAATGATAATCAGGATAATACATTACATACATTTTCTACAAGATCTAAAGCCAAGTGCTTTGCTAAATCGCCATCAGGATAGTACACCGACCCAATTAGACTACAAAATTTACCCACTACTTCAAGGGCAATACGGACCAGGAAGTTCTACCATGGGACTGAGATAATATGCAGATCAGACAATATACAAAATATGATTTAGAGAGGGAAACCACTTGCATCTCTAGTTAAAAGCATGTTTAAAAGTGTAGAATAGACAGTAGGAAAAAAGCCTGCTTAAAAGCGTAGACCTGCCCATGTGGGGTTTTACCCATTTTATGATCTTGGGTTTAAAGAATGGTAAAGCTTTCTTTCTGATCTTGAGAACTAGTAGAGTTAGTGTATGACTAAAATTGAGGGCATGTGATAGTTTGAGTTTTGCTTGATCTACCTGGAGCCAACCATTTATGTTGAGGATTATAATGTCAGCATTCATATCAATTCCTTCATATCTTTTCTTACACCTAGATCTCCATATTTCCTAATATATGATAGAGGGAAAAATGCTAATAATAACACCAACCTGAGATTTAGAGTTTGCTGTACTATACGATATATGTTGCCTTCCCCACTGAGTTTCATTGTGAAAGTACTTCCCTCCACAGATAGAGCTGAAATGTTTCCAAACCAGTAATCCAGGATTGCAGCACTGACCATATATGTATGTTGCCGATGCAGTCCAAGAAAATCCTGAACCTCAGAACAACCATCACTTTGATGACAGACAAGAAGGTCCTTAGGTAGCTGATGGATACAAAGAAGAAGCTGCTCTGGTAATAATTGAATCTCAGAATTTTCTAACCCATTTATCTTATGGTAAAGTAACTATCAAACTTTAATTAGTCGAGAAGGATGCAGATAGGAGAGTACCAAGAAAGCAAAAAACAAAACGAGGAACAGGTCAAGCCATTATGGATTACGAACAAATGATAATCCCTGGTCCCACTTATCAGTCCTGGATTCAGGGTGCTAGTGACCTTGTCTCAAGAAGAGGATGAAAGAAGAAGGTTTACCAATTATACTTATTGCTCTTTTACTTTGCTTAAGATTCTTTGCTTTTTAGAAGGTAACAAAAATTGTATATTTTCACAGTTTACTTAGCCTCACTACTCTGTTCTTATATTTCAGTATCTATACTTGAGTAATACAACTATTCTATGAAATGTAATCCTGATTCCATAATCTAATATTTCATGTAATTGCGGCACATAAAACCTATCTTCAATATAAAGATAGCCCATCTAATGGAGCTACCACCTATAGGCCTAATTTGTGGGTTATCTGGATATGAATCTAAAGAGATATATTACCCTGCACCTCTTATGAATTTTTGGATAAAGTATTCACAACTTCAGCCTCCTCATGATTCACCTTCAGGTTAGAGTCTCACATTCACTACCAAAATCTAAAGAACTTCAGCTTGTAATCTAAACTCCGCTTTTTACAGCAAGACTAACTTCACCACCTAGACCATCGTCTTCATCCGTGCCCCCACACAGACCTGTGATTGACTATGAACTGCCAGATTTTTTAAGTGATTATATCTAAGTGTTAGCTTTTTCCATACATTCATCAAGCATGTTGACATATTTATCTACTTCTTGTGTAATGTATATGGATATGAAGCCCGCTGAAGAATTTCACACTGGAGTCGGCTTTCAGCCTAAGCCAATCTCTGTAGAGAAACAAGTCTCCATGGAAAATCATATGGCTAACCCTGACAACTTTGAATTTCTAGTAACTGAGGCCACCATGATGGTCATGCCAAGAAATTTAGGTAAATTCAGAATCTTCTTTGATTTTTCTATTTTACAGAGCTCATCAACTGTATTATAGTGTTTCTAAAATCCGGAATTTTTCCATGAAGGAACTTTTGGGGGTAATGAAAGATCTATTCCAAGCTCTGGATTTGGGAATGGTTTCTTGCCAGTAGAACTAAAAGTTCAACGAGCTTCAGGAAGGTTTGTAAATCTATGAGTTGTAATCAAACAAATGTACCAATCTCCTATGATGACTTTTGAGATTTAAAGTACGGTGGAATTACATGTCTAATAGCAAAAGGCTTTTTTCTTCATTAATACAAAGAGGGAGCGGCCTTACTCCAGTGGCTGAGGACATTCCATGGGATTTACCTGAACCTAGTTTTAAACTCAGATGATTGTCCGAAAGCAGCCCCACCCATGATCTAGGTACACTTTTGGAAAGATAAACATTATAACAAATGTAGTTATAGTTAGTATCTATCAATCATCTTAGTTTGCTGGTTTCAGAAATATTGGTCGAGACAGGGCCCACTCAGACCCAACATCAACTTGTCGATATTCCCATGGACAATGAAACTGGGGTCAACTCAAAGTTGTTGTTAATTCCCTTTTCCATTTGTTATTAATTTTGCCCTTCTTAATTTTTAACATAGTTGTAATGGGGTCAACTCAAAGTGTTTACTATGTTATGCTACATGGATGTCATTAAATAGCTTGATTTAGGGGTGTATATGTATAGAGCTAAGGGCCCAAATCTAGGTGTTCAGATATAGATCTAGTAGCCTAATGTTCTTTGTTTCTTTGCCTTTCAGGAATACAGATTTATTCATAGACATCTTGTGTGACACTGGACATATATCAATTTCATTTGATATCGCGTCTACTTGACTTGTAAGTTTGTACTTATAACTTCTTTTACTTACATGTGCATGCATTAAGTTCATTTCTTACTTTCTATTCTAATGTTCCAATGTGGCTTAAGATATATGCATATTCGCTAGATGTTGACACATGTTAACTAGAAGGGTTTAAAATTAATGATTGATTTGGTATTTTGCTTTCTTTGTAGGGTGCTTCCTACCTTTGGATCCAGATCTTTTAAATCTTATTTATGAACTTATGAACCCTCTATTATTTCTTCTTTTTCTCTTATACATATGTTCTTTTATCATATGGAACAATTGTATTTGGATCTTTTAATGTTTAAGGAATGAGGGATTTATTTTGGATATCCATTTTTTGTCTATGTATCATTAGTATGCATGAAATGCATTGTAAGAGGATTGGGAGTACTTTGTAGTTCAGGAGTGTAGTATTGCAGTATTTTTAGTTTTTGTTTTAACTAAAATAAAAATTACCACAAACTTTATCCGTGGCAAAATGGTTATCATCTGCGGTGTTTACAATAATTAACCACAAAAAAACTCTGTGGCAAAAAAATTACAACGGATTTACTCCGTATCAATACAAATTAGATAACCACAGATAAACTTTGTGGTAAAATAATTGCCACGGATTTACCCCGTATCAATATAAATTACATAACCACAGATAAACTCTGTGGAAAAAAAATTGCCATGGATTTAATCTATATCAATATAAATTAGATAACTACATATTAACTCCATAGAAAAAATATTGCCACGCACCTTTTACTTCAGACTTTATCCATGGAAAAATGACTATTACCACAGATAAGGTCTGTGGTAATTTTGTAAAATTGGTGTAGTGAATCAAGACAGCAACATAAGGAGTAACACAAGTTTCTCAACCAACACCACTGACCCGTGATACCTCTCGTGCTCTTGGTTGGGAGCCATCTTGTAATAAGCTTCTTTCACATCTCGGACTCATACTTCATTCTCGAACTCATCAACATACATGAAGCACTACTAAAAACATATTCAGTATCCATAAGTTCGAGTCATCACTTTTGACCTCTACACTAACAGTTTGATTTAAGAAAGTGTACAATCATCTGTTAAGCCATTATGCAGTAACAAGGATCAAAATATTACACAATCTGATTAGAGAATAATAAAACATATATTTTGTAACATCCATCATTAAGAATCTTAATGGTCGTCAAACAGTCATATTATAAGACCTATAAATTGGAACAGAGAATTTGAAATGAAGGACGAAGGAATTCTCACTCTAATACTCCATACTTAAAGATACATAATACTCATTGTAATAAGCTAATACATTCATTTTGAACTCTCACTCTCTCTCTTTCTAAAATCCTCAAGAAAGATCGTTATTTTTAACCTATTCAAAGGTTTTCTATACTAAATCATCGTGTTATCTATTATTTACTATTTGTGAGCGTTCTAAACATATTTGGTGTAAAGGCTAAGTCTGATTCCTAGAATTAGGAAATTACATTTGGCACTGTCTGTGGAAACTGAATTTCTCAAACTCATTGTCTAAGAAACTACTGATTATCATTTCTCAGGATAGTACTTCAAAACCAGATCACACCAGTTACTACAGTAAGAAAAATGCCGCCTTTGCAGAGCTGAGGGTTAATTTGAACGCCGAAACTGAAAGGCATGCTGTTCTGGAGAAATAGCTAGTGAGTGTACAACATGCGTTGATAGTTCTGCAGGGTCAGCAGATCGCCACCCAGAAGAATAAAGGCGTTCAACCAGAAGCCTCACGAATTTTTTTTCATGACTGAATTGGCCCTCCATCAAAAAGTAATAACTTAGGATGCATACTTTGATCCAACCATCATCAGTTAGAAATCAAACCTATCCCGATCTAGGAGATTCACCAAGAAGTAGATGGCGGCCTTACAGGAATTCGACAAACTGAGAATCCACCTCGAAGAGTTCAAGTTCTAATAAAAGGTCGTCTAAGCGAAGGGAGTGGCAACTTTAATCTTGGAGAAGGATACGTCACATGCCCTGCCACCACAGCTCGACACTATGTAACTCGAGAATATGTTGAAAAGCAAATCAAGGAATTGCTCAAAGCTCAGACAAAGACCACCAAAGGAATCTATGACAGATTACAGAGGAGCCCGATTAGAAAGGAGCTATTGGATGGCGAGGTCCTAGCCAGATTTCATACTCAGAAGATTCAAAAATACAAAGGGACTAATCCAATGGTGTACGTTCAAGAGTTCCAGGATACCTTAGGCTTAAATTTAACATCTAATCACATTCTATGCCGGCTCTTTCCCACCAGTTTATCAGGCAAACCCCTACGATGTTTCCATATGCTACCTGAAGGGTCTATTACAACTTTTAAGAAATTGCGCAAGCTCTTCGACGAGAATTACTTGTACAACAGAGACAAAGAGGAGAATCTGTATTCTCTTTTCAGCCTTATGCATATACAAAGAGGAAAACTCGATACATTCACTAAAAAGTTCATGGAGTTAACTCGAAAAGTAGATAAGCTCGATCAAAAGATTACTATTTTGGCTATCAACAATGCTTTACACATTGATGGAAGGGCGAAGGAGTACCACGTCCTGATTAAACCCACAATTTGGAGGACATGATCGAAAAAGTTATCGAATATATCGATCTCGAAAGAATGGTGTCTGACAGACAAAAAAGTTAGAAATTAACATTGACAGCTATAGATCAATCCACAGGCCAAAATTTTAACTATGCTGCTGATCAGGGAGGATACAAGAAGCGAACAAAATCAAATAATGAATGACCTCGGAAGGGTAGTAACTTTCCAAAACCTTGTCTTCCCAAGATGAATGTAACCGCACCCAACATCTATGCTATACTTCAGAAGGATAAATTTTTCCGCAATACACAGTATCGGCAACCCATTGAGATCAAATCCTATTACATTCACCACAAAGTCCGACATCTTGAGATGGATCATTGATTAGCCTTACAACGATTGTTGGAATACATTTTTGTGGATGGGAAAATGTATGAATACATTGTGAGTGGAGAATTACAAGAATGAGAGTTACAGACTTCCAACAAAAGACGTACGGGTCGAAGAACCAGAAGGGGAGAAGCATTTGTACCAAATCCAGCTCAGTCACATCATTGTGACTCAGACTATTAGGCAATCTAACTGAAGCAAAAGACGTCGTGTCGGCCAATGTCATGACCTTCCCATAAACGATAAAGAAGCTCGTTTACTTCTCGTATCCAGCTCCCAACGTATAGGGATTTCTTTTGATGACTGTAATGTTCGTCATGTCAACTTATCTCACCATGACGCTTTAGTGATCATGTTAAAAATGAGAAATGTTGTACTACACATAATGTTGATAGATACCGGTAGTAGTATTGAACTACTATATCAAAGCACGATTGTTTAGATGGGATTGGCAGATAGAGTATAGCCCAGTGACATTAACATTTGTGGGCTCAATGGCTTTAGAAAAGAACGTGTGGGAAAGATAATACTTCCTATCCCGTCCAGACCAGCAATAGTTGACGTTATCTTTTATGTTATCAATACAAAATCCCCTTATTTGGGTATAATGGGACGTTGCTGGTTACACAATATGCGGGCTATTACATCGACCTATTATTTTGAGCTTCAATTTTAGTAGAATGATGGCATTTACAAAATCAAAAGAAGCTAAAAGCTAACTCAAGCATGTGAAAACTCTATTGTCATCAAACCAGAGCGCTTAGATCCATAGCTCGCATAGCAACTACAAAAAATAACAAGGAACATTACAGAAAACTTTACAATGAACTTTACAGGAAGTTAGCTGCCAAGTACAAAAATCACAGAATACATCGAAATCAGTGGGGACAAGTGAAGAACATACATTGGTACTCTTCTGCCTTCTACAGAACGAGATACTCTTATCCAGTTCCATAAAGACATCAACCTATTATTTGGCGCTGTGATTTGAATAGAATGGCGACATTTACAAAATCAAAAGAAGCCTGAAGCTAGCTCAAGTATGAGAAACTCTGTTGCCATCGAACCAGAGCTCTCATAACCACGGCTAGCATAGCAAATACAGAAAAATAATGGGGAACATTACAGAAAACTTTAGAGTGAACTCTATAGAAAGCCTGCTGCCAAGTACAGAAATCATAAAATACATCAAAATCAGTGGGGACAAGCGAGGAACATACATTGGCATTCTTCTGCCCATAGCAGAATGAGATACTCTTATCCAGTTCCTTAAAGACATCGACCTATCATTTGACGCTGTGATTTTAATAGAATGGTGGCATTTACAAAATCAAAAGAAGCCTGAAGCTAGCTCAAGCATGTGAAAACTCTGTTGCCATCGAACAAGAGCCCTCATAACCACAGCTCGCATAACAAATATAGAAAAATACTTGGGAACATTATAGAAAACTCTACAGTAAACTTTACAAAAAGCCAGCTGCCAAGTCCAAACATTATAGAATACATCAAAATCAGTAAGGACAAGCGAGGAACATACATTAACACTCTTCTGCCCATAGGAGAATGAGATACTCTTATCCAGCTCCTTAAAGATAACAGAAATGTCTTCACTTGGAATTTTCAAGAAATTCTAGGGATTGATCACAATTTTGTATGCCATAAGCTGAATTTGAAAGAAAAAGTTATAGCCGTCAAACAAAAGTTGAGAACCTTAGCACCAAGCTTCCGAGAAGAAGTCAACAAGGAGATCAATAAACTCATTGAAGTAGGTTTTATCCAAAATGCCAATTATCCAAAATGGATCTCGAACATTGTAGCAGTACCAAAGAAGAACGACAAGATCAGGGTGTGCGTAGATTTCACGGACCTCAACAAGCATACTCCAAAGGATAGTTTTCCACTTCCTATCATAAATCATATGCTCAATTCTACTGTAGGACACGAACATTTATCTATGATAGATGCAGCATCAGGGTACAATCAAATATCTCTACTACCTGACGATTAAGAGAAAACAACTTTTATTACAGAGTATGGATTGTACTGCTATAAGGTTATGCCTTTTGGTCTCAAGAATGCTGGAGCTACTTCTCAAAGATTGATGACGCAGGTGTTCAAAGATCACCTCAAAAAAATTATGGAGGTCTACATTGACGATATGTTATGTAAAAGTCATATGAAAGATAACCATATTACAGATTTACACACAACTTTCAAAATTCTCCGTTTCTACAAGACGCGACTCAATCCTGACGAGTGCTAGTTCGGGGTTCAGTCAGGAAAATTCTTGAGACATTTAATTAGCAAGCGAGGCATAGAAGCTGATCTAGATTGTAGCCGCGCACTGTTGTTTATGCCTTCTACAAAAGAAAAGAAAGACGTGCAGAAGATAGCTGACAAGATTGCTGCAATAAATTGTTATTTCTCGAAGTCTTCTGATCGATGTCGATGGTTATTCAACCTATTGTGTGAAGGAACAACAAAAAAGAAATCTAAGAATGATCCTAAGATCGAATGGACACCAGAATGTGAAGCAGCATTTCAAGAACTCAAATGTTATTTGGGTAAACCACCAGTTATGAGTACACCTACAGAAAGAGAAGAACTCACCATATTTCTAGCAGTTACCAATAAATCATTAAGTTTTGCTCTAATTTGACTTGATGAAAAGGTGGAGAAACAAATCTATTTTATTAGTAAAACTCTCACTCCAGCAGAATCCCAGTATACCAAGATCGAGAAACTACTCTTAGCTCCCGTGTACACGTCAAAGAAGTTGAAACAATATTTTCAAGCCTACTCCAATGAAAGGATTGAGAAAGCAATTAGACTCAATTTTAAAGCTACCTGCAATAAAGCTAGATATGAAGCAGCAATTCACGGTCTAAATATGGCTCTCGAGATTGGAGTTTCTGAGTTATCTGTGTATACAGACTCTTTACTCATTATGAACCATTATACAAAAAAGTTTCAGAAGATCGGAAAAATAATTGATTATACCGAAGCAGTATCCGACAGAATGCACAGATTCAAGAAGATTACCATTGAATATTTACCGCATGGAGAAAACAGGCATATTGATTCCCTTGCCTATCTAGCAGAAGTCCTCGACACAGAAGCCCGATATCTTAAGATCGAAATACTATCTACCTTTAGCATTAATATTATAAGATCAAATTCTATTAATACTAGGGGCGTTGAAGAGGATGATGACGACTGTAGATGACCTTTTCTCACATAAATCGGACCCCATAACAAGTTTGACGGGGAATTCCCTAAAGATCCAACTGAAAGACGACGCATACTTAATAATGCTAAATGATACGTCGTGGATAATAATCTCCTTTACATGATTTCTATCACAGGACCATATCTCGAGTGCTTATCAGACAAAGAAGCTCACAACTTCCTGCATGAACTCCACGAAGGTACTTGTTATTCCCACGTCGCAGGATGATCTCTAGCAAATTGTACACTTGCCCAAGTTATCTTTTGGCCTAAAAGGAAAGCTCAAGCCATTGAACTTGCAAGTAGGTGCGATGCCTGCCAACGACATGGCTCCCAAATTTGAGGCTTAGCCTTAAATCTCTTTTATAGCAACGTGGTTTGGCAATTTAGAAGATGGGCCCTCAACCTCGTAGGTGAATTCCCCACTACACCAGGTAAAAGGAAGCATCTCCTAGTAGTAAGGGATTACTTTACTAAATGGGTGGACGCAGTCATTCTGTGCCGTAGATGAGATGATAAAATCATTAAATTTATATAGGAAACCATTATCATTCGGTTTGGCTGCCCTAATCTCATCAGAATCAATAATGGGCCTCAATTTGTTGGCTCTAGAGTCATTGAGTTCTTCAATCTGTACAGCATCATCCACCCTCCCGCCAATCTATATTGGCCACACGAAAATGGTTAAGAAAAAATCACTAATCGTATTAGTGTGGATGGAGTCAAAAAGTATTTGACATAGAAGAAGGGTAATTGGGTCAAAGAATTACCACATGTTTTATGGGCATATCGCACAACTTCTCGAGTATCAACTGGATGTACGCCGTTTGTAGTACCCTACTCGCAGCCTTCTACCACAAACAGATACTCGAAAGCTACTTCCAAGCCTACTAAAAGATCTTGAAGTCCAGTTAATTTACAAATAAGCCTCCCATAGATCATCCGAAGATAAAGCCTCTACTCAGAACAAAGCCTCAAGAACGGACTCTACATCATAGCAGAAACACTTCAATCATATCTGCACATAGTCGAAGTATGATTGGATAGACAACCAGCTCACTAGATAAGACGGCACAGTTGTTGGTCCTTGCAGCTACAATGATAGGCCCAACCACTACTGCAATATTAAAGTACAGAGATAGACCCAACAACTGTTACAGTGACAGTTCCAACATTTCCGGCGCCCATACCCACGCTAGCATATCCGGATAGTACCCTTGTAACGTGACCTAACCTTGGTGACTCTACCCATCCTATATTCTATAAATAGGAAAGATGGGGAACCAAGGAAGGGCTACAAAAATTCTCCCTAGCACCTTTTCTATTTACCTTCGATCACCCTATAAAAACCAAGTACTTAAACCCTCGACTACTCGACAGAAATATAAACACTCTTAAAAATCCTCATCAGAGGTCATGGAGAGTCACATTCCAGGCCTTCACACAAGTATATTGTCTATTGATTCTTGATAACTTACTTGCATTCCTTTTCTTGAAGATTTAAACCCGCGGTGTAAGAGCCAACTTCCCATCTCTAGGAAGTTAGGCTCCTACATTTGGCGCCGTCTGTGCTTCCCACCCTACCAGTCTCTCTTTCTTTTTCCTGCCCCTTTGTTTTCAACATCCACAGACTCTTCTCAATGGAACCCACCCTCTGTTCTAGTTCAACTCATACCGGAAACTCCGTTAATAGAGTAGCTGCCCAAGTAGCCTTACTTTCTCACCAATTCGCTCAAGCTAAGGAGCGCCACCATGCACAACTTCACAAAAAACATGAATGGCACCGGTAGGATTTTAAGCTGAGCGAAATCGTCACCTGGATGATCCTGACAGACAGAACAGAACAATCGATGAGTTGCAAAATTTCGCCTGAGAGTTGCATAGACTACAGCCCCTGGATGCTGCACGACCTTCACTAGCATCAGACCTATCGCGCGTGTCTGCCCGCGCCCGTCTGGGACCCCTACCAAATCTCGAGATACCCCCAGTCCATGCCGGTGCCAAATGTATTCCCTCCACCATTCCCCCTACTGGCTCCATCCATCTCGGCATTCACCCCATAGAAAATTCCTCTGATTCTACCTTCCGATCAACCCGGCACCCTAAACTTTTTTTTTTACTATGTAAGAATAATTTATTGCAAAAACCCAGAATCTTACATGAAGCTAAAAGCCTAAAAGAAAAAGCAAAAGAATACAATCAACAAAATTGAAAATATTCTTGCATTGGTATTTCAATTTTTTTTATAAAATCAGGTCTACCCAATCTAAACTCGCCAAAACCATCTTGAAGATAAGCTCCCCGTTTTGAGAGAGCATCGACACTGAAGTTAGCTCCTCTCCATGTGGCAGAAATTCTAATTTGTTGCATAGTTCGTTTAGCATTAGCCCATTCAGCTTCCAAAGTCCAAGGAATATTATCCGAGTTAAAAGCCATCACTCCAGACTTAGAATCAGATTCCACCAAAGCAATAAGCCAACCATTGGAAGCCGCCAATTCCGCCGCCTTATTAATTGCCTTACATTGAGCCGTGAAATTTAAAACAAAGCCCATGCCTTGTGCAAAAAAGAGCTGAGAACCTTACCTTCACTGTCTCTAAAAATGCATCCTATGCCGTCTTTTCCCGGATTACCTCTAGCTGCTCTGTCAGTGTTAATCTTGATCTAATCGTAATTAGGCAGCTCCCAAAAATAGGAAGAAACCCTTAGCTATTTTCTAGAATAAAGAGGAACGCCAATCTTGTGAAGAATACTCAAGTCAGCTAGACTGTTATTGGCCCTGTGATAACAAAGCAGTTTCATGTAGCTGTTTATACCACTTCCTATTTTCCTGATCCAATGAGAAACTTTGCTCTTCGAAGATACCGTTATTTCTAGCAAGCCAAATCAGGTTGGTTCCTCCCCAAATAGCCCCAATCCACAAATCTTTAAGGTAAGGACACATTGATTATCTAACCTCGAGGAAACTTTTCAGATTTATATCCAAAATCTAAACTTTGAATAGGTCTTCAAGCCAAGTCCACAAGCAAATGCTGAAAGAACAATCCTAAAATAGGTGGTGAATGGATCAGAATTGTTAGAGCAAAAACAGCAACGAGAAACCAGTGTAATGCCTTTCTTTTGCACATTGTCATCCGCAGGAAGCTTCACATGACACAATCTCCATCCCCATATAAAAAGGCTAGGATGTAAAGATCTTCTAAAGAGGAACTTGAACCTCCAGTTTGGCTGGCCTTTATTTTGGATGGATTTGAAGGCGCCTTTGATAGAAAACTTGCCAATAAGATCTGGTTTCCACACTCTCCTATCTGGGTTGTGATGGTTAATCTTGATTGTATGAATATCAACTCCAAATCTATTTAAAATCAGCTAGAGATTATTAGGAAAAGACCATCTGCCCTCGATAATAATATAACTAACCTTAGCCTTCTGGTCTGACTAGGGAATAACATCGTCATTATTCATGTCTTTTAGGGAGGGAGGAGAGTACCAATTGTCACGCCAAAGGTTAATACAATCCCCATCCCCAATCACCCAACCCGAATGAGCAGAGACATCCTCTAGAAAGCCTCTAACACCAGCCCAAATCGAAGATCCTTTAGTGATAGTTGAGAAATTTCTAGCTTTTGCAATGAATTTAGCTCGCATAAATTCACCCCACTCGTCTTTTGGGTTAAGAAAATTCCAAGTAAGTTTCATCATCAGAGATTGGTTTATCTCCATTAATCGTCTTATGTTAATATCACCTTTCTTAAATGGTTTACAGACCTTATCCCAGGCAACAACACAGGCTTTCTTAGATTTAGGTTCCCCAGACCAAAGAAAGTTATGAAGAATTCGTTCACCCTCTTTAATTACTGAGGTAGGCCACTTGTAGATACCCATACTGAAAATAGAGATGCTACTCATCACTGATTGTATAAGAACTACCCTCCCTTGTATGGATAGGAAATTACCCGCCCAGCCAGTAGCTCTTTTTTTAATCTTATCCACCAGAGGTCTCAAAATCTCCTTTGTAATTCTTCCTTGAACCAGAGGAATGCCATGATAAATTGTAGGTAGACAAGATAACCTTCGTCAAACCCAAAGATATCTTTAACTTTTTGCTTCTTAACATTGTTCATAGCTCCCAAGTATAGCTTAATTTTCTTAGCGTTAAAAACCTGCCCAGAAGTCTCCTGGTACAAATCATACCATTTACAAAGTAATTTCAGTCCCTTTGTTCTACCATTTGCAAAGATAAAAATATCATCAGCAAAGAGAAGGTGGGAAGGGGCCATAACCCCCTTAGTGATCACCATAGGAAGTAATTTTTGAGTGAGACGCTGCTGAGATAATCCTTTGCTAAGCACCTCTTCAGCAATAGCAAATAGAATTTGACATAAGGGATCACCTTTCCTTAAACCCCGACCAGTTTGAAAGAACCCACCAAGGACTACCATTCACAAGAATAGACACAAACCCACTACGTAGGAGCAATCTAATCCAATTGCAGCATTTGTTATGGAATCCCATTTTCATCAACACCAGAAATAAGAAGTCCCAGCTTAAGGTGTCAAAAGCTTGAGAAATGTTAAGGTTGATTCCCACATTACCACCAAATGTCATCTTCTGAAGCGAGCCCAATATTATGGTGTATATTTCTCCCATGTATAAACCCATATTGCTCATTAGAAATGATACGAGGCAAAAACTCAGAAATCCTAGAAGCCAAAATTTTAGATATAACTTTAATCAAAAAATTACCCATACAAATAGGCCGGAATTGACGCAAGGTAGAAGCATTCTTGACTTTGGGAACAAGAATAAAGAAGCTTGAGTTGAAGCCTCTAGGCAAAGTGGTTTCAATAAAAATAGATCGAACAACATTTACCACATCCAGCCCCAAAATCCCCCAGCAGACTTGAAAGAATCACCCAGAAAAACCTCTGGACCTGGAGAACTATTGGAATTCAAATCAAAGATAGCCTTTCTAATCTCATCACCATCAGGGATATCAATAAGACTAGTATTATCCTCAAAAGAAATGACGTTGGTAACTTGCCTAAACACCAGATCAGACTTTGGGTGGTCTTTAAAAGCAATTTTCTCAGAGAAGAAGTTGACAATGTGAGCCTTGATCTCGCCTTGATCTTCATGAAGTCTGCCATCCTTATTCTGAAAAGCGTGGATAAGAATTTTGTTCCTCTTGATACGAGCAAGAACATGAAAGTAAGCCGTGTTACGGTCTCCATATTTCAGCCAGTTAATTCTAGCTTTCTACCGCCAAAGTTCTTCCTCATTATGCAGAGCTTGAT
The DNA here is from genome assembly GCA_014058105.1 of Kingdonia uniflora. Classification (NCBI taxonomy): domain Eukaryota; kingdom Viridiplantae; phylum Streptophyta; class Magnoliopsida; order Ranunculales; family Circaeasteraceae; genus Kingdonia; species Kingdonia uniflora. Next base: position 1,689,833 of record JACGCM010000445.1, read on the forward strand.
TAAGTAATTGGTTAGCCATAACCATTTCTCGAGCAACGGCATCATTTTCCATCTCATTATCAAGCTGTTGATGAAGTCACTCTACTTTTTCTGACAGCTCTTGAATGTGAAGTTTACTGTTGCCAAAAACCAGTCTATTCCATTCCTTAAGCTTGCTTTACAGTCTTCTCAATTTACTACTGATTTGAAATAAAGGATCTCTTTCAAGAGGCTGCTCCCAATTTTCTTTAACCACCTGAAGAAAAGAGTTGTGAGTAGTCCACATATTACAGAATCTGAAAGGAATATTGGTTTTTTTTACAATCCCCAAATTCCAACCAAACAATGGAGAATGATCCGAGTTAATTCTAGCCAGCACCTTGTGTTTCCAGCCCGAGAAAAGATTCGACCAAGCTTGATTGCACAACATTCTATCAATTTTACAGAGTATCCTCTTATTCCCCATTTGCCTATTACACCAAATAAACTCAGATCCAGAAGAATTTGCTTCCTGTAAGAAAGAAGAGTTCACAAAGTCTTAGAATTCAGCCGAGGCATTCTATCTCACACCCCTTCCACCTCTTTTATCTTCACCTCTGAGGACAACATTAAAATCACCTACGACCAACCACGGCAGGTTAGAAGAACCTAGCACCGAAAGATCCTTCGAGAGGTCCCGTCCCTTCGTTAAATGTAAGAACAATCTCTATGTATAAAGGAAACCATCACATTCTCAACCAACACAGTAATATGCTACTTACAACTTGCCAATACAGTGGGTTTAGGAAGCTCTTTACGCCAAAAAACCCAAATTTTTTGATAGCTTAACCCATTATCAAAGAAGAATACCTCTCGATCCATTAATTGAATAGACAGTCTACGTAATTTTTTTGCATCCGACTGAACTTTAGGCTCTACAATACAGAGCATCTCTGGGGAGTATTTAATCATCAAATTTGTTAGACAATTAAAAGTATTTGAGTTGGCAATACATCTACAATTCCAATATAAGATCTTCATCACAACCTTCTATTAGTTTGCCTCCTTGTCTGCTGCTTTGTAACTGGTAGGTTACTAGCTTTGGACTTGTTTTTGCGAATGTTTTTTTCTAATCAAGGCATTGTGCCCTTCCTCAGCTTCCTGAGTTTGGTAAACCACTTCATCCGAGTAGCCCATGTTAGAATTCGAGCTAGTTTCATAAATGTTCTCACTCCCAGAGCCATCCTCTACCTCAACTCCTTCATCATTAATCGGATTACTACCATCACCTTCTTCAACCATATCTGCCCTGGACTGATTAACCAGACTTGCTTCTCTATCCACTTCCCTAGAGTTGATTGATCCATCCCATTCTCGAATAGTTTTGTCCCACAATTCAATAACTCCTTTATATGTTTTGTTCATCGATGCCTGTTGTGGTGAAGGGGTTTTATCAATAATGGGCTCCTTGAGTTTTGCATCCATCTTTCGATTTTCTTTCTCTTTCTCTTCCTGATCAATCTTGTTTGGTTTCTTCCTATTGCGCCACATTTTTTTAGGTTCCTTATCAGCTTCGTTGTGAATCACTTATTCCTGCTATTCCTGCTCAATTGTTTTCTCCACATCTCTACATTCAAACACTAAATAACGTACCACTTTGCAATGTAAACATATTTTAGGAACCTTTCCCGACTGAATTTCTTGGCCAAACTCAAAACCCTCCGGTTCCACCATGATTTTGTTAGGAACTGGCTTTGAAAAATCAACATCCACAAGCACGGAAGCATAAAATCCTGTATTTCGACACAATGTGCTGTTATCAACTTGTACAAGATTCCCCACTGTTCGAGCCATAGACATTAACACGTCTCCTTCCCAATACTCCGCAGCTAAGCCAGGAAATTTGACCTAAACCGTAGCATGTGTGTTCTTCTGCTTGTTAATGTCGAAATCAGGTCTCCAGACGGTAACTTTCAACAATTGTCCTTCGATATGCCAAGGTCCTCCACCCCAAATTCTCAATTTAGCAGAATCGTAAAGTAACCCTTACCCAATGGAATAAATTGGCAATTACCGGCAAGATTCCATTTGCTCAAGGCTTCTGTTCTTGCAATGGCAAGCATCATCTTCATCACGTCAAGTCTTCCAATCAAGCTAAATTTATATCATTCAACGCCACAGAGAAAACCAGCTTCAAAAATGCGAATCGAAGGAAATTCACCTCTCATCGTTGGAATTGAAAGTGTGCTAAGACCAGTCGGTTTAGTTTTTAGTAACTCAGCAAATGAAGATTTCTTCTCGTTGTACAGCGCTTTTACCTTTGAGGTCATCTCCATCTCTCAAAGATCCATTGATAATCTGTCGATCATGAAGGTTTGGGAAAAGTAGGAGGGAGATACTACAGTGTATACATCTAAATTTTTAGGCTTTTCCCCGACACCCTAAACGCCGCCCTGCTCAAGAATGTCTCGGGGAGCGCAACGCTGAACATGTTCTTCTCACTCGACCTCACCATCCTCGAATCCCTCGATCTCCCCCTTATCATGGCTATGCTGTACAGTAGGACTTTGGCCATAAAATATAGGCTATTGTTCGTGTCAGCGCGAGCCAACTCCCAACACCTGGAGTTGACTGAATTACCCTTTTTTCCCTAAACTTCTCACTATCGAGATACCCCCTAATTTTTGTGCTCTCAAACTCAACAAATACCGCAACACAGATTCTCAATCGCACATTCTCGAATTCCAAAATACCCTGAGCCTCTATTCCACATTCGACTACCTGTATATTGCCTTTTTCCTACCTGCCTTACTGAAAACCCCTTTCGATGGTATCACAATCTCTCTAATGGATAGATACGAAGCTTCAAGCAACTATTTCAGCTTTTCATCACCCAGTTTACCTTCAATAAAGATAGAGAAGTTAAAGTCGATGCCCTGTTTAACTTAAAAAAATCCAGTAATGAGACACTCGAAGCCTTCACCAAGAGGTTTCTCGACGAATCACGGAAAGTCAAGAACCTTGACTATGCAAATACTGTGCTTGCATACTCAAATGCCCTACCAGATCAAAGCCATGTGAAAGAATACCTGGTTTTCCACAAACCTCAAACCCTCTGGGAGACGCTCTCGAAAGTTAATGGTTATGTCGAGCTTGAGCGCCTTAACAAATCCCGTAAACAGGGCCAACCTTCGACCACCAACTTCAATAAACTCGACATAACCCACCTTCTACCTCAACACCCCTGATCGCTCCTGTCTCATAGGAGACTGAGAGCCATAAATGCCCCGACAATGATATTAATGTTAAAGCCCGCAAGAAGTAACCAAAGCCTGTCTTACCCATACTTACTGCCCCTCTCAGTACCCTTCTACCATACATACAGGCAAACCCCATCTGGCATATCCCTTTCCCTATTAAAGTCAGGCCAGGCAAAGCATACTGTGCCAATCGTAAATATAACTGTCACCATACCAACAAATACTTTGCCTTTCAGCACTCCCTCGTGATTATCCTCAAAGCAGGTCATCTATATCAGTATGTTGTAGACCTTCCCAACTACCTTGATGGGTCATACCTCAACTCTCAACCCACCCTTACTGCTGACCCGGCCGAGGTGCATATCTACCGAATAAACTTCATCGAGGACAACAACATAGACAGCGGGCATTCCAAGAGCAAGTGTAAGCGTGTCAAAGAATGTTACAAACTCACTTATCAAGAGAAATTGCCCACCCTGCTGCCAGGATCAAGCCTCTCCCCTCAACCCGAAGGCATATCTTTCATCGACTGTGACGCTTCTCACGTTCCATTTCCCTACTCAGACCCTTTAGTCATCATGATTAAGGTCGAAAACCTCATCCTCCACACCATGCTAATTGACACAGGGAGTGCAGCCGATGTGTTTTTCCTTCAGACTACTCAAGCCATGAAGAAGATAGATCTCATTACTGCTGCCAATGTCAAAATGAAAGGCATCATTGGGGCCATAACAGTCAATATTGGCCAAATCAGCCTGCCTGTTACCACAGGCCCTATCACACTTTAAACCAGCTTTCTTGTTATTGACAAGAAGTTAGAATACCTCGGTATCCACGGGCGTGGTTAGCTCCACGCCATGCGTTCTATAGCTTTGACCTACCATCAGACCCTTCGTTTCGGCACCCACGAAGGTACTTGGAACTTAAAAGGCTATCAACGCCTCTCCTGTTCATGCGAGCACCCGGAGATCGATCAGACCCAAAAACTCGTCAACCGACCATAGTAATCACTTTGCCTTTTTATCCCCAAAACTTCGACAGATATAACCTCACCCATCGAACCCACTGATTATATTAAACTAGATGGTCCTGGTTGAGGTACATTCATCAGAACTTCTCTAGATGAAGCTGAACGCCTCAAGCTTATAGATTTCCTTCGTACAAACAAAGATGTCTTTGTATGGACGTTCCAGGATATACCCGGCATCGACCCTAGTTTAGCGTGCCATTGCCTCGACCTCATTCCCTATTCCTCTGTGGTAAAACAGAAGAAGTGTAACCTGGCATCACGACTATGAGATGCAGTGAACCTTGAAGTAGAAAAGCTCTTAGCCACAGGCTTTATCAGAGAAGTGAAGTACGTTGATTGGATATCAAAAATTGGGGCGGTTACCAAGAAGAATGGCAAGATCAGAATCTGCGTTGACTTCACAGACATTAACAAGTACACACCGAAAGATAGTTTCCCCCTCCCGATCATCTCAGCACTCCTCGATGCCACTGCTAGACCTGAATACCTATCAATGATAGACGCGGCTTCGAGTTGCAATCAGGTACCCTTCCCCCCCAAAGATCAACTTAAAACTTCTTTTATCACTGAATGATTGACACGTAATATTTATGTGTATAACTCCTAAATTTATATCTACCTAGTCATTTATAAAACAAATGTGACACTAATAGTATTTTTGTTCGTATTTACAAAAATCGGTCACATGATAAACAAGTCGTATATTTTTCCAGTTTTTAATGAAGAACAAGGGTGATGCACTCCATAAATGATTCTCATTTGAAGTTCTCAACCAAAGGCCCTTGCATGGAAGCCCATTAAAGAGAATTAGATATAAATATTATTCTCATGAGTTGTAATATCTATGCATGATTTTAGGCATTGTTTAGGGGATTTTATATTAATGGCGATATTCAGCAACCCTTCCAATACTCTATAAATAAGGGGGAATCCCACCCATAAGAGATCATCTTGGAGAGTGTAAATAAAAGTTCAATAAACAATAAAGTTTTTGTTCTTCTTTTTTTCTTGTCTTTCATATTTTTCGTAATAATAGTAGTATGGCAATGATCAAAAGGATGAGTAGCTAATCTTCTTAGCCAAGGCAAGAAGAAGCTCCACCCAATGTAGCCTTAGTGTAGATTGTGTAGCTTAGTAAGAGTAATTACTTTATCTTTATCCCGGAATATTGCATATTCGTATTCCTTCGCCCTATGTTTGACCATAGCTAGGATTAGAAGGAATAAGTAATATAAGTAAGCATCTTTCTTGACCATAACAAGATGGGCTAGGAACATGGAGAAGATAACATAATCCATGCTTATCTAGGGGACCATGGTTGAATAAGTTGGTTTATTGGTAGTTCCCAATCAATAATTATTTTATGTCATGATGAATTGTATATATCCGACCAAGGATATGCGATACGGGAATTCGTGAATACTCTAACTAGGCACATCATCTCAAGGTTACAACGGATGGAGTGGGATCACGCCTTAGTTTCCTCTCCAATCGCATCAACACCTTTCCTAATTTGTGTTTTATTTTAATTTTATTACCTATAAAAACCCAAAACTCATTTTTATTGGATAAAATTAGCAGCTCGAATTATAATTCGCACCACCAGTCTCTTGGGATACGACCCCACTTACCGATGTACTTAACGGTACACTGTGTGCTTGCAGGTCTTTTAAGACATCGGTTTATTATTGATCAAGTTTTTGGCGCCGTTGCCGGGGACTTGCAAAGTCGTATTTTTTTTGAGTTGTTTTATTTTAAGCCAATTTTTCTTTCTTGTTTTTCTTTTCATTTTTTTAGATCCGGAAACAATGTGATTGAGTGATTGGCTCAAACTCTCTTGACGTTACGGATAGTTACAAAGTTGGAAACGAGACCGACAATATGCAAAGCTAAAAAAATCATCAAATACATCCTTCTTGTGCCCCCTAAGTGAAGGGGCACTTCCTTCTTTCACCCCCTAAGTGAAGGGGCGGCCACAGTTACACCGGGAAATACTTCACGTAGATTGGTACTTCTTAAAAATAAACATCTAAAAGGGGCATATATCCGCTCTACCCCAGCACTAGGATATATAAAGTCATGTGGAATATGCAAAAACAGGCTGCTCTAATAAAAATATTTGTTGTGGTTGAATTAACCTATTGTTATGTTTAATAATCTATTTCATTCCAACATTAGTAAAGGTAAATACTGTTAGAGACTTGTGGGATTTCATCACCCAAAAAGCTCTCCAACAAGTAGGACCACCCATTAGGGATACGATGAAATTCGTATCACACGAAAATTGAATGTCCGGACCTCAAAATAACTGTTAATAAAAAAGAGTAGCATGATTCCCGTGGGATTTCATCGCCCAACAAATAGGTGTACCGGACCGGGGTACAAACACAGGTTTATAGGATACGGCTCCAACCTAATGCCATGAAATATTGGTTGTAGGTTTGCGACATCACCGTTCTGAGTACTGCCGTACGATAAGGCGACTTGCTCGGGCGTGGGGACAGAAGATCTACTTTAAGCTGGTACTAGGATAGTGGCACAGGGGAGTATAGGAACCAAAGCCTTTTGTCATCTTACCCATTTTGAACAATAAAGAATATAAGGGAGACCTAATTATTACTTCTAAAAAATGTTGATATGCTAGAGTTTAAGTTTGATTGGTTATTTATTGCGTTGGGTGTTGCTTTTATTTTAAAATGTCATACATGCAAGAACATTAGAGTCCATACACCTCATAATTCGACATTCCGCAACAGCCACAAAATCATTTTCAATCATGGGATCACCAAAATTCTCAATTCGTGGAACCTTTCTAATCTTATTCATATTCATATTTGCAGGCCCATCAGTCCATCCAGTCAACCAACCTTTCCAAATCTTCTTTAGACAATACCCTTGCTCTCTACATGCAACAATCAGCACAATTTCAACAACAAATGATGCAATTCCAGCAATAGACATTAGTGAATTAAACTTCTACGACCCAATCTATCTCTAGATTAGAGACTCAGATAACTCAATTGTCAACTACGTGGAGTAAAATAGAGCATGAAAAACTTCTAAGAAATGAAGAACAATCCAAAGTTAAATCCTCCTGTAATTTAGAAAGGATAAATTCAAGCGTAATCAAGGAATATTTTCTCCATGGGGTGAATGAATACCATATTGCGAGACAAATTTAGATGATGAATATTTTAAGGTTGACGATCCTATGTCACAGGAAGATCTTCAAGAAGCTCTTAAATTAAACCATCGATGTCATCATCCATCATTTTATTTGTCAACCCAATAAATTCATTCAAGGAAACTATGACTGAGACTGAATATTTTTCTCTCTCCTCTAATAATTTTTCTAACAATGATGATGATGAGATAAAATATGAATATATGGAATCACCGTCTCATTATACGATAATATGCGCGGAATTTATAGATGATTATAATTGTACCAATGTCAAGAAATTGGAAATTACCGAACCAGTTGCAGATATTATCAACTTGTCATTTCCTTCTCAATCTCCTTATGAGTCACCTCACCCTTGCCCTGAGTCACGTCCACCTGACACAAATTGTGATGTTGAAAACAAGTGAGTGGACGACCCTTCTTTACAGGATATATCACTATTATTGGGGGTTGATTCTATTTTGGTTACTCCTTTACCAACCCTCCCTATACCTATGCCTACATCTTCATTTCATAAGCCACTTGGGGGTTCCATAATTGTTAATGAATTTGTGGATTTGTTGTGCAATAACTCTAGTTGTACCTACTCTATTGATCAATGTTTGAATTATTTCAAGTACTGGGATGACACCGTAATTCTTTAAATAGTACAAGCATTATCACTTGCAACTGAGTCATACCAACTTGAGCCCGACCCACAACCACCTGATCGACATCACTTTAATGATTCTAGTCACCTTTTGGAAAATGATGAATATCAAGATACATTTTTTGGTATATGGGGGTATACCTTGTAAAATATCTCAAAGTGAAATTCCCTATAAATTAAATAAGGAAAATCATTATCTTGGGGGATTAGATTCTGAGTTATTTTTATGTATCATGATTGCATCAACACAATTAGGTACAGATAGGGAGAACCACTATTTTTCTATTATCTGGTTATTCAAGGATAAGGACAATTTTGGTGTTCCTCGGTTATTGAAGGAGAACTTACAACCTGGATAGTTCATCAATTATTGTACTTTGTACCCCTTTAGACTTATATCATGGCATTCAAGTTTGGGGGTACATTCGCCTGCTTGAAGACGGTACAACTTAGAGTTTCTTGGGAGGCAACCCAAGGCACATTCAAGTGAAAAGTTCCAGTTTTTTATTTCCCATTTCATGCATTAAATTTTGTTCTCAAACATTGAGGACAATGTTTTATTTAAGTTTAGGGGTATAAAAAACCATTTCTTTAAATGTTTTTTGAAGAAAAGTGAAATTATGGCACTTTGACAATTTATGATATATGTTTGACGAATTTCCAAATACTTAAACTAATTTTACCTTGACATAAATATTATGGAAAAACCTAAATTTCGAAATTGTACCAAGTATACACTAGAATATTTTGGAATATCGTATGCTAGATGTACTATCTTTTAATTAGCGACTAATTTAAGTTAACTTGGCATATTTTGAAAACGTGCACTTCACTGTAGTTTTGCAATTAATACATTTAATTGATTTTTGCTCAGTATAAGGGAAATTTAGCATTTATGTTAGGAATAGTATGGTACAAGGGAGAGAACTACCTAAGAATAAGTTTATTCCTAAGAATAAAGAATAAACCAAATGTGCTCTAAAAACTTTCACGCTGCAAGGCTACTTGTTTGATTAAGAGCTGAAAGAGGAAAAATTATCACCAATCTCAAGTTTAACCATAAACTATGTTAAAGTATTACAAGAAAATATTACTTGTGAGAATCCTGAATCTAGGTCATGATGGGGCACCACACCCTGACAACCTTAGCTAACTGGCGGGGATTGTCAACCAAAAACTCCTTGTAATGGAGGCTTCACTAAGAAACAATGTACTCAATAAAAAATGGCTTGCAAAAGAAAATAAAAAAGTAAAATTCTAGGAAGACGAATTGACTAAGGCAGATGTCGAACTAACCGTTGAATTTATTCTAATAAGAACTAGACTACCAAAAACTGAGTAAATTATTCTAGACAACGTATTAGGCGATAAAACTATTTTCATTGTATACTCAAATATAGCTAAAGTAAAATACTTGAATCTCTTTCTAATCTTGAGGTACTACCTCTAGTTTTGGATAAGCTTAAAATATTCTTTGGTACACTTAAGAAAATAACAAGTTTATGGATTATTTCATTGGTATATTTTTGTCACAACTAAATAAGAATAAGTTCACTGGAAATGAGTCATATGTATTCAAGAATTGCTTAAAATTTCATTATTAACTTTTGTAGGTATAGTCACTGTAAACCCTCACGAGACAACACTCGTCCACCAGGTTAAACCTGGGGGTTTAATGGCTTGTTAGATACGGTAAATGCAACCTCGTAAAATGCAAAAATGGTTTTTACTTACATTTTCTCGAAGACAAGCAAAATATAAGTTCGGGGGTATTTGATAGACATGTAATATTTACGTCTAGAACTCCTAAATTTATATATACCAAGTCATTTATTAAATAAATGTGACACTTATAGTACTTTAGTTTATATTTACAGAAATCGGTCACATGATAAAAAAGTCATACATTTTTCCAGTTTTTAGCTAAGAACAAGGGTGGTGCACTCCATCAACGATTCTCATTTAAAGTTGTCAACCAAGACCCATGCATGGAAGCCCATTAAAGAGAATTAGTTATAGATATTATTCTCATAAGTTGTAATATCAATGCACGATCTTAGACATTGTTTAGGGGATTTTATATTAATGGTGATATTTCGTAACCCTTCCTATACTCTATAAATAGGAGGGGAATCCCACCCATGAGAGGTCATCTTGGAGAGTGTAAATCAAAGTTCAATAAGCAATAAAGTTTTTGTTCTTAATTTTTCTTGCCTTTTACTTTTTTCGTAGCAGTAGTAGTATGACAATGATCAAAGGGATGAGTAGTTAATCTTCTTAGCCAAGGCTAGAGGAAGCTCCACCCAATATAGCCTTAGTGTAGATTGTATAGCTTAGTTAGAGTAATTACTTTCTCTTTTACCCGGAAAATTGCATATTCGTATTCCATCGTCCTATGCTTGACTATAGCTAGGATTAGGAGGAATAAGGAATATAAGTAACCATCTTGTTTGACCATAACAAGATAGGTTAGGAACATGGAGAAGAGAACATAATCCATGCTTATCAACCGGACCATGGTTGAATAAGTTGGTTTATGGGTAGTTCCCAATTAATAATTATTTTATCTCATGATTTATTGTATATATCCGACAAACGATATGCGATACGGGAATTCGCGAATACTCTAACTAGGTATATTATCTCAAGGTTACAACAGATGGAGTGGAATCACGCCTTGGTTTCCTCTCCAATCGTATTACCTCCTTTTCTAATTTATGTTTTATTTTAATTTCTTTACTTATAAAAACCCAAAACTCATTCTTATTGGATAAAATTAGTAGGTCGAAGCATAATTTGCACCACAAGTCTCTTGGGATATGACCCCGCTTACGCTTATACTTAACGGTACACCGTGCGCTTGCGGGTCTTTCAGGACATCGGTTTTTAATTGATCACTGAACAAGGCCTTTACTATTTTAACGTAATGCCATTCAGCCTTAAAAATGTGGGTGCCACTTACCAACGCCTTGTCACAATCATGTTTAAACCCTTGCTTGGCAAGTCAGTCGAAGTATTCATCGACGACATGTTATGCAAGAGCCTCCAAAAATAGACCCACATCTAGGACCTAAGCAAAGTCTTTTTGATACTTTAAACATACAACATGAAACTCAACCCATACAAGTGCCTGTTTGGCATTTCATCTGCTAAATTTTTAGGTCACATTATCAATAAACGAGGTATCGAGATCGACCCAACCCATTTTCTTGCCCTCGTCAATATTCCCTCGCCCCGAACAAAAAAAGACATCCAAAAAAGTGGCTGGTAAGATAGTAGCCCTCAACCGTTTCATTTCCATATCCTCAAACAGATGTGTTTGGCTATTTTTTCCCTCTTGGGTGACAAAGGCGTCCACAAAGCAAAAATGAAAAACAACCCCGAGATCGACTGGACACCCGAATATGAACAGGCTTTCCTCAAACTCAAAACTTATCTTGGCAGACTACCCATTATCAGCACCCCTATCGACGGCTTAATACTCTCTTTATACCTTACTGTTACAGACACCTCTTTCAGAAACTACCGTCTAGCCATCGGAGACCTATCATAGCCAAGGACATCGGTTACAACATCTACCACTTCTAAGTCGCTGCCCTCATCCATTGGTGCACGACCAAAAATACAAGCTTTGAATGCTTCAATTTCTTGGTCTATCAGCCTCTGCCTCGAAGCTCAATGGGTGCGCATCTTATCTTACAGAAGAGAAGGTACACAATCAGATCGATACATTTGATAATTCCGTGTCAATAACCCATATCTCATCTACCTCCTCGAACAGATACAAACACATTCAAAACCTCGATCATAAACACAGTTCCTCCTTTAAAGCCCTTAAAATCCTTAAATGGGTAAGAACCTAGACCCATGAAATACACTGTCCTCGAAGATAACCTCTTAACCCCAAATCCAGGAGATCCTACTTACAGATGCAGCAAGAAGAGCAAAAAAAAAAAGACATAGATCAAGGGAAGTACCGGTGTTAGAAGAAGTATCCTCAAAACAGTAAGATCAATGCAACAACTTCAACAACTCTATCAAGCTTCACTTAACAATAGCGTATGTCTCTTCCTTTCACTCTCTTTGGGTTTTCTTAATGAATAGTACAGTGGTTACTTTTCTCACATTTATATACTATTTGAAAAACAAAATTGCCTCGATTTTCAAACCACTATCATTACCACGCCCCCACTATCCTGACATTTCGCCTGTAATGTATTTTGACTCATTCACCCCTCATATCCCACATGTACGAAATGCACGCTCACTTCAAATTAGCTATAAAACTCAAAACCTCATAAACCGTTTCACCCTCACTCTAAGCCAACCGGTTAAATCTCATCATCTAATCGCACCTTTTTCCCATAAAACTGGCAAAAATCATGACTACCTGTAAGACACACTACCCCAGGTGCACATACCGCTCTAACAAACCAGCTGCCTGGGCTGTCAGTTGGACAAGTCAAATCTTCAGCATACCTGCATCTCATCCACGAATAATTGACTACACCAGTTATCGAAAATTTGATCTACAACACATTTGTCACTTTAAAACTTTAGGTCTTTATTACTTCGACAGATCATCTGTGTACTTCGACAGATCGCAAATTTTACTTCGACAGATCATCCTCCCACCTCGATAGGTTACAATATTTTACTTCAACAATTCCGAATTCCTCTTATACACAAATCAAAATTCCAAATTTTACTTCGACAAATAAATATTCTACTTCGACAGACTGTAAATTTTTTTTACTTCGATAATTCAAGATTTTCCTTTGACAGTTCAAATACCCTACATCGACAGATTATACTATTACATCGATAGCTCAGGATACTACTTTGAGAATTCCGAATCCTCCTTCGATAGATTTTACCTTTACTTCAACAGTTCAGAATTTATGTTTCGATATTTAAGACTTTTAGTGCGACAGTTCAAATTGTTACTTATAAAGAGCCAGAATACGACTTCAACAGTGATTCAAAATCCCAATTTCATTCAGAAAGACAAGACATCCAGTCACAAATAATAGACCCCATAAAAAAAAGGAAGAGAACAACGACAAAAACAAGCCACAGACAGACCGACCAAAATGCCCAACAGTACAGTTATAAGAGCTGTTAATTATCAGCGGGATGATCCACTTTGGCCACAGGCACAGCACTAATATCCTCCTTGTCCACAATCTCTTTCGCAAATGTTTCGAGCAGGGACACCCGATGGCCGGGTAATGGTCCCATCGTCTGTAATATTCCCCACCAGCACCAGTACGCGAAAGGCATGTCCGCAATAGGTGTCGCGGGTTCATCCTCTAAATGATCAGGCATCTCAGCATCAATGTCTTGTTCAATACCAAACTTCCGTTGTAACCCCAACATCGCCTCCCGTACTCGCCCGACCCATACTGCTGCCTGTTTCCCTTGTGCGGGAACATTTAAAGCCATTCTGATCCGAGAAAGTAAGCAGAAAGATGAAGAAAGAATGCAGAACTATGAGAAATCCTCTCCACAATAACCCCTTTTATACGTGAAGAAAAATTTAAACATTCCCTTTCTCCTACCAGCATTCATTGTAGTCCTCAATTTCCCTCCTTGAAAACTCAGCAGCCCAACCTCTACAACATCCCAGACGTAACCGTTTCATCTGCATGCTCATGGAAGCACAATTTACGAGGCCTTGCAATAGAAACTCTTGCATCGAAGCATCGACCAGTTACCCACAGTCCATCCAGCATTGAACCATCAACCATTTTTACACTTCGATCTCTTACCCAGTCTTCACTAATACAGAATTAATTTCCATCGACTATATCATTATATACTTCAATGCCAATTTTTCCAACAGTATTCATTACCACCTATTAATGTTCGATGAGATATACTTCTTACCCTACTTATACGTATATTTGTCTACAATGCCTATCAGATTTAAATACACAAAATTTTAGCAAAAACGTCGTTTCAATTCCATTTCCCAAAGTACAACAGCCAAAACTGCAAATTTACATAACCAAATACATTCAAACTATAGCTAAAACAAAAACCTCCAAATACAACCCTAAAAAAATCCCTGTAGTATCACCATCACCTTCACCACTGCCTCGAGCAGCAGCACAACTTATAGAAGGACCAGTTCCACTCACCAAGCATTGTTCTTCCATCTTCTCTTCTACACCAACGAGGCATTCGGCCAAAGTCGACAGAAAGAGGTACCCTTTCTTCGAGATCACAAAGTTATACTTCAGTTGATCCCAAAGATAGGCATAAAGGCTCCCCATTAATGAGATCTCCAGCCTCTACCTCTACCAGTTTAGGCATGTCCCAGTCCAGATCATGTTGCCCGAAAAACTTTATATGAAATTCAGCAGTCTTCCGCCCTATACGACGATCCCAGGCAAATCCTATCCTCTTCTGATAGTGCGTATAAGGCGTGGTATCCATAGAGTTTTTCATAAAAAATTGCAGAAGAAAGAGAAGAAAATGAAATAGAAGAAGAACATGCAATATCCCTTCCCCCATAACCCATACTTATAGCCTCATTTCATTTATTACTCTATAACTACCAACATTAATTTATTACCCTCTTTTACTACTTTCCCGAAAATTAATAGTCAAACCGCTAAACTTTCAAGGCCAAACAGTTTTCTTAGCAAATGCCTCTACACCTATTTTCGAGACCTTCGCTGAGAGGGGGCGAATGTAGTAGCCTACTCGTAACCTTCTACCTCAAACAGATACTCGAAGGCTACTTTGAAACCTACTCGAAGATCTCTAAGTCCAACCAATGTACAAACAAGCCTCCCAGAGATCATCTGAAGACGAAGCCATGACATCGGACAAAGCCTCGGGAACAAACTCTACATCAAAGCAAAAATACTTTAACCATATCTGTACATGGTCAAAGAATGATGTGATAGACAGCCAGCTCACTAGACAAGACGGCGCAGTTATCGGTCCTTGCAGCAACAGTAACTGGCCCAACCACTGTTGTAGCATCAAAGTATAGAGACAGACCCAACAACTGTTACAGTGACAGTTCTGACATTTTCGGCGCCCAAAACCACACTTGGATATCTAGATAGTACCCTTGTAACGTGACCTAACCTTGGTGACTCATCCCATCCTATATTCTATAAATAAGATATATGGGGAACAAAGGAAGGGTTACAAAAATTCTTCACAGCCCCTTTGCAGTTTACCTTCGATCACCCTGTAAAAACCCACTACCCGAACCTTTGAATACTCGACAGAAATATAAATACTCTTAAAAATCCTCATCAGAGGTCGTGGAGAGTAACATTCCAGTCCTCCACGCAAGTATTTTTTCTATTGATTCATGATAACGTACTTGTATTCCTTTGCTTGAAGATTTAACCCCGTAGTGTAAGAGTCAACTTCCCTTTCCTAAGAAGTTAGGCCCCTACAACATACTTCTTGGCATATGTTGCAGAAGCAATTATCCCAACTCAATATCCTTACACGTTATGCGACCACTCCATGATAGATGAAGAAAATGAATTCCAGTTAGAATATAACATGAATTAGATCAAAGAGTCAAGAGATAAAGACAATTATGAATTTCGGAAGATACCACCAAGTTTTAGCCCGATCTTATAATAAAACAGTTTATCATAGAGAGTTCAAAATCAAAGATCTCATCTTCCGAGAAGCTCCCCAACATATAAAAGAAGTCAATGCTTGAAAATTGGCCAAAAATTGGGAAGGTCCTTTTATCATTATTGGAAAAAATAGCCTTGGTTCGTCATAGAAAATGGGAAACAAGTTAAAAATCCATGGAACACGAGGAGATTGAAGCTATATCGAAGATAATACTCTATCACAATGTACTTTTCTAAATAAATCTATCATCTTGTATGTCGATCTTATATCAATGAAATACTTATGTTTAATCCCCATACATCTGAGTAGTTTCTACTATTTTATACAATACTCTATCTAAGATCCTTTGTACGTCAATCTTACACTAATGAAATAATTGTGTTTGATTTCCCTACATCATAGTACTTTTCTAATATACCAAACAAGTACTTCTATACAGATTACGCATTATCGAACGTTTGTTACTATAGCCAAACTGATCCTCTAATACATTATAGGTCACTTATTTGTTTGCCCAATTCGACCAGCCCATCAAATATATTATAGGTCAATTAATGGTTTATCCAATTTGACCAAACATATTTCACATTACCGATTATTTGCTGCTTTAGGCAAAATGACCTCTAATACATTACAGGTCACTTATTGGGTTACCCAATTCGACCAACCCATCTAATACATTATAGGTCGATTAATGGTTCGCCCAATTTGACCAAACAGATTACACATTATGGATCGTTTGTTGCTTTTGCCAAGCTGATCCTCTAATCCATTATAGGTCACTTATTGGTTCGACCAATTCGACCAACCCATCTAATACATTATTGGTCGATCAATGATTTGTCTAATTTAACCAAACTGATTACGCATTGCCAATCGTTTGTTGCTTTAGCCAAACTGATCCTCTATACATTATAGATCATTTATTGCTTTAGCCAAACTGATCCTCTATACATTACAAATCGTTTGTTGCTTTAACTAAACTGATCCTTTATATATTACAGGTCGTTGGTTGCTTTAGCTAATCTAATCCTCTATATATTTTAGATTGATTATTACTTCAACCAAACCACTATCTTATCAGATGACTAAACACCATGCAAGACGACAACAATACAATTGGTTCATACAAAGGTCAGTATACATATAAATAGATCATTCATGCTACTTTCTAACCGTTATATATCTATTATACGCTTACTATTTTTCATGTCATCAATCACTATCCCTCGAACTCTCGACCACATCATCGCCCTTCGAACTCTCCCCATGCAAATATAAATTCTTGCGCATAAACTCTGGCATCCTCCCAATGACAATTTGTTTTCCTTCCCTAATCATCATCTTTTTAAGAGCACTAATTCTTGCCGCCATGGGATCTTGGTACTCCGATCGAATTAACATCATTTCGCAATGCACACCTTTTATAACTAATCATCATACAGCGTTTTACTCTCCACCTCAAATCTATTGATCTCAGATACAAAAAAGGAGAGCACTTCTATTATCTCTCTCTCATATGTATTACCTACCTCACTCTTGACTCTATCATGAAGAATAATTCACCAAGCTTTCTTTTCGCTTCCTTCAATGAAGCTTCCAAACTGTCCCAACGGTGTTTCACAACTAGTATTTCTGCCAACATCGCATCATGCCTAGTCTCAAACACGGTCATAAATTTATCCATGTGGTAAATCAAAGATAGTGACTCCTCCATTTCAGCGTAACGATGATTACTATTTACCATAACTTCATCAAAACTTATTTTCGCCTTCAAAAGATCAAAATTTAACTTGGTATTCGTATCGCACAATTTCACATTTTCTGATTGATTCTTCTGGGTGTCCGACCCCAACAACTGTATGGTATACTCTAGAGCAAATAAATTGTTCCAAGATTCATTTATGCTTCCGTTCTATTTATTATAGGCATCTTCCATCTTTTTTAGCATCATATTCGCAACCACCCACAAAACTTTGCATTTTTCAACACGAGCTTTTGCCTCTGAAGTGGTGACTCGTGTATTAGTTTTCTCCGCTTCCAACAGATTTACCTGAAATTGCAAATCTTTTATATTATTTTCTTCCTTCCTTGAAGTTGTTCGTAATTTTGTATTATGCATTCACATCCTGTTTAGCTCAGTCTCTTTATCTCACATTTTTTTGAAAAAATGAATAACTATATTCCGTTCTTGTGATATCTTCGCCTTTGTTTTACCTTCTAATTTAATAGTACTCTTTAGTGCCCCCTGACACAAACTTGTTTGGCCTTCAATTATTTATTTCGAACATGTAATGCGTCATATTGACTCTGAATAGCTACCAGTACTACCTGCCATAATAGTTTGTATTTATAATAATTAGTTTTTTACAAACAGGTTACATATTATAGTTCCCAAGTTTTTTGATCCTTCCAAAAATATACTACAACGAAGTAAAACGAACACATATAAGGCATATTCTTTCGCCGAAAGTAGGTATCCGAAGCGTATGATGGAGAAAGGCTACCATTTCGAACTTGGTGTCTTCATACTCAAATTCTTAGTTCTCGTTTAGCCTGTGACCAAAAAATAAGAATGAAAGATTTATGTCCAAAAAGGCTTCATAAGAAAAATCCTTAGTTTCAAGAAAAAATTTGGTTACCTTAGCCAAGTCAGGCTTATAAAAACCTTGATACCTTGATTTGAATTCTCTGAAACTACCATGGAGTTTAAGTCATCTGCGAAAACCCGACAATGGCATTTCATAGATGCTAGTTTCCCATTAATGTCAAAAGCACATCTTGACTTGAAATAGTATATGTTGACTAGTTAAGGAATAAGATATCATACCCCAAGATGACTTTTTACTAGATGCATAAATGCATAAAGGTAGCAAAGCTGACATTTTATTGGATATTCTTAAGGTTTAGGAGCTGTGTTAATTAAATCCCCATTCTGTCGCATGAAAGAGAATATTCCAAGTGAGAAAATGTAAGAAATATGAAACATAGTTAAACAACATAAATAATAGGTATGGGAGATAAATACATTAACAAGGCTTAATATCTATAGCCAATGCTATTATAGCAAGGCTAATGTAAGCCACTTACATAAAGCCATGGTCCACTTACCAAATTGAGCAAAAAAATCCCCTTTTTGAACAAATAGCCTTATAGTGAAAGGGTAGATAATTCTGGAGTAAATCTTCATCCTAGATCCCCCTCAAACAAATATTATAAATACAAACTATAATATGTAACTTGTTTTTAATATATCAGACAAGTAGTTCTATATAGATTACACATTACCGATCGTTTGTTACTATAGCCAAACTGATCCTATAATACATTATAGGTTACTTATTTGTTTGCCCAATTCAACCAACCCATCAAATATATTATATGTCAATTAATGGTTCATCCAATTTGACCAAATATATTACACATTGCCGATTATTTGCTGTTTTAGGCAAACTGATACTCTAGTACATTAATTCAGGAGTAAATCATCATTCTAGATCCCACTCAAACAAATATTATAAGTTAGTACCTGTCATAATAGTTTGTATTTATAATAATTAGTTTTTTACAAGCAGGTTACATATTATAGTTCTCAAGTTTAAACCGGAACATGATATCTGAGTAATATCGATACATTATTTTATTTATCATCACAGAGAACAACTTTAATTCATCATCAAACAAAAATAGTATACAAAGATCTAACGCATATTAAGAGGAGGTAAAAACTGGAACAATCAATTTTTACTTCTTCGAGATACGCGAGGACTGCCCTTTATCTCTCGGACTCTTTCTATTTATTACTTAAACATCTATAGGAGCTGTAAAGGTCACCACCTCCGGCTGACGCTATTCGTACCACGATCGGGGTATCAGATTCTTGGCCTCCTCCTTATCCTCTTATGACTATAATTCCCTCAACCTGGGAATGGGTTCTTCACCAACAAATTCCCCTTTCTCTTTGGTAAGCGACATATTTTCAGCCTTGGAATTTTCAACATCAAAATCCTTCCCATATTTTGTTACAAACTTCCTAAATTCATTCTCTACCCTCGCCAATTCTCCCCCATAAACATTAATGACACTTCCTATATGACGTTCATGCTCTGCTGAAGCTACGATTTTTGCTCGCATCGGATACAGATACTTATTCAATTGCATATACGCCTTGGGCATCCGCCTGTATGTTTCTTTTTGCAATACACCTAAAAATCTTACATCAGCTTCTACTTTCATTCAAACAGTCACTTCTTTCTATAATCGCGACGCTTAAAACCTATTTTTCCCCATATGTTGCGATATTTCATCCCGCAACTCCTTTACCTCACCCTCTAATTGCTGTTAAAGCTCTGTTTGCTCTTTTCTTATCTTGAAAAATACAATTTTCATGGCCTTCCGATCCTACATCAGCCAAACACATCATATAAAGGCTCTGAATTACCCCATATAGCAGATACACCAGCTCGAGCTAAAAATTATCTCACCTCTACACTATGGCGATTACATGCTTCTTGAGCTAAAAACAAAACTCGAGCTGGGTCGGGTACTACACCTCTTTCCTTCAAAAGTTCTACATAATCCATTTTTAAACCCCATTCATTATCTACTTTGACCTTGATATTCAATGTTAGAGCTATCAGCATACTTTGACACTTTGCTTTATCACTGAGGTCGTTAAAACAAGTCAGTTCTTTTTGTTTTTGAACTAGTATGCCCCTTTCCTCCTTTCTAAACACCTCATCCCTTTCTATTTTTATCTTAACATATCTATACTGGAGGTTGTATAACTATTTAAAAGTTTTCTCTAAATTAAGTTTAAATTTGCCTTCTCTTATATTCAATTTTATTAAGTATCTGTTGAATACGAGCCACGAAATCCCTCACTCTACTCAACAATCTCTCTAGTTCAGAATTCACTTTTCTCAATCACTCTATCTCTAATATAGATTACAAATATCTCATTATCATACAAGCATTCACGAAGAGCATACTAAAAGCTTCTATTAAACTTAACTGTTAACGACCTTACAGAATACAATCCAATAAAAATTAAAGTGAACCGCATAGTTCGAAACAGAGTACTACAAATTGTTTAAAGAATTTGCTCATGTCTACCTCAGTTGAAGGGTCTAAAGTTTTGCCAGCAGCTACAGTTGGTTCAGTAGTTGTAATTGGTACATTGGCTGGATCAACAATATCAGCCACCACTCCACTTTTGACCTTAGCAGGAAAAACTATTTTATCATATCTACCAGTTCCGCCTAAATCCACGTTAACTTTCTTCAATCCAAAATTATAGTAAGATTGGACAAAGTGATCTCTTTCCACTATCAGTGCCTTGACTGATTTTAGCATAACGTCATTATGCTCTGCCAGATGTCTATATTTTTCTACAAACTCTGCAGCTGCTTTAGAATCTTTACCTCTCTTGCCTCTCTCTAGCTCAAGCTCACCTTCGAGCTCCTTCATACGAGACGATTGGGCATCAACCTTTAGAGTATGATCCCCGAACTCTTAGCCCCTCATATTAAGACATTTCATCGCCCCCTTCAGCAACATCGAGAGCTGCCAATACAATAACAAAATGCATCACAAGTTCAGAACAATGGCTCTTTGTTCGAATATAAGACAATAACGAGTTCAACCACATACCATGAAAATGTGCTCCTGATACTTTTTATCGAGCTGCTTCAGATCAGTCCCTGCCATCAGGCAGTACTTCTACTCTGGCTCTTGCATCCTGGCCACAGTATGAGGGATAGTATAAGAACTACCCTCATCCTCATGATATTTTCTCTTTAACAAGTTTGTATCTACTTCTGCACGACAAAATTGTGCCTACTTCTTGTCTTTCCTCCATAACAGGCAGAGTTTTTGCGATCTCATATTCTGTGGTTATAGCCCCAATGGCAGGCATACCCTATGGAGCTGACTTTATCAACCTACGAGTAGTCCGCTTCAGAATTTCAGGAGTAGGAGATGGTAGATTAAGGACATCGTCCATGATCAAGTGGATTTTCTCCTCTGCCATAGCCCCATTTACGTGAGCTCGCTGAACCTTGGGTACTATAAAATCTACCCTTTTATCCCTACGGATAGTGAACTCATCAAATACTTGCTTTAACTCATCCTGATCTTGAGCAACGCAGTCGAACAGGCAGGTCGTGTCAGGTGCCGAGGAAGGATTGGGTTCTGAGAAAAAAAATTGAAGCATAACATTAATTAATAGTTTGAAGACAGGATATTGGATAGTCGAAGATTCATCAACGTTACTTACTCGGGTCATAATATTTATGTTTCAGAACGAGCGCTGGTTCATTTGGAACCTGCATACAGTTACCCCTTACCCATACACGGTGATCGTTCCATGGTCAACCCGTAGATTCAAAATCAAAATTTACTGGCCTAGAGGAGTCACTATAAAGGTAACCACTATTTTAACCTCGGACATATTTCCATTTATAAAACTTTAACATGTCATTGTCTTCGAAATGCTTGGCAGTCCCTTTCCTTTCCAAATTTCTCATTCATTGCCTCACATACCCTTATCATCTCATATACATTCATATTCAGCTGGGCAGGGCAGTACTATAATGCATTCATGACCCCTATAATTCAATCTCTAAAAAAAACTTATTATTTGTAAAGCATTTTGTAAGCAATGTTCGAGTTAATAAAAAAGAGATTTGTGCAAATATTATGTTGATAGATCGAATTAACAGTTATTAGTTAAATCAAACTAAAATAAAGATATATTGGAGTATGGAAATAAAATATTTAAATAGAAAAATAAAAATAAGCATTATTAGTCGAACTGCTAAAGATATAAAAAGAGAGACGTATGGTATAAATATTGAACTGTTGAGGTCTGAAGAATCATGTTGTAATAACAATCTTATGTAGAATAGAATATACAAAAATCAAATCTTAGGCTGGAAAGGTATTGTGAAAAGTAGCCCGAAAAGGTGATGGATAATTTTAAAAAGGTCAAATTGAAAAGATAAGTCCAAATAACTTTTTATCATGATCTTAGGGTTTCAAGTTATGGAAAAACATATTATATTATATTCGGACTGTGGGGTTGATTTGATGTTATCTCTAAAAGGTGTATAAATAATACTGGAAAGATCATGTAGAGAGCAGAAAGTAGTAAAAATGGAGGGGACTCATTCTATAAGAGCTCGTCATGCTTCAGAAAAGCGCTTAGCAATAAAGATTACATAAGTACGAGAGTTGATCTTCAGAAAGTAGTAAAAATGGTGAGGACTCATTCTAAAAGAGTTGTAGGGATATTGTATGTTTGTTTAACAATATGTAATGTTATGTTGCAGGTCGTTGATCCAGAGTGCCAAGAAAAGAATTGCTTCAAGATACTATAGCTCGAGAAGGTGTTGAGCTAAAGATTGTCTTGAAAGAGCTTGGCATAGACATAATAAAAAAGCAAACAACAGGTCAGAGAAAGTACAAAAGTCTCAAACAAAGAGACAAATGATAGGAGCTGGAGCCAGCAAGAAAAGAACAGCGAGTCGGGAAGAACATCAAGTAGTACCGAGGGCTGCACCAATGTCGTTGCAAGGAGATTTTGGGGATATAACTTCGAGCAAACTAGCTTAAATGCACTCAAAGAGGAAGGCTGTTAAGGGTGGCTCGACCTCAGGGACCATAGTGAGTGGTAAGGTCGAGGTTAACGCGAAGAAGTAAAGGGTGGATGCTCCTGCTGCTGTGAGTGGGGCGAAGGTTGGGGAGAATTGACATGCTAAGGGGGACGAGATGCTGGCAGTGGAGAACCGGTTGAGGCAGGCAGCTCAAAAAGGTGCTGAGGAGCTAAATACCTTCGCACAGTTGGAGTTGAATAGGGTGGTAAGTCGATGTCTTTGTAATATTTGAACTTGTATTTGATTTTGAACTAAAAAGTGCATTTTCTATATTAGGCTGCTCAGATGTTGAAGGGTATCTGCCTTGGGCTCGAGGAAGGATGGCCTGAGCTCGAGGGAAGGAGAACCGAGTTCGAGAAAAATGTGGCTCAAATGGAGTCCGATCTGGCGTACAAGGTTGGACTCAATCTCTACTTGAACTGAATTAGAGAATCAGTAGGGAGATAATGAGATGGTAGAGTAAAAATTATTTGGAGTTTGTTTGTGTTTTTCATGTGGGATGAAAATTGTAAGTGTATGGTACATTAATTTGTAGGATAAATATGGGGATAGGCTAAGAAATGTTTGTAAACATTGATTTGTAGGATGTTAAAGATATGCGGCTCAGAATTGAAGATTTAGAAAAAGAGCTTGATAAGGAGAAAATGTGTTAGCTAATTAGTAATCCAGTATGTTCAGACTAATTCAAAGTGTTAGCAAATTAGAATATAACAAGTGTATACCTTGAAAGAGGATATAGATGTTATGGCCATTATTGTGAGATAACTCCTTAACTTGAGGTCGAAGTATAATCTCACTTGTTGGCATTTCAAAATCCAAAATCTGTTAGAAATCTGTAAATTTCTATGTAATATGTATTGATTGTATTTGTGAAGCATTGTTGAATCGAGCTCGTTGATGCAGGTCAAATTAAAGAATGCTCACTGGAGCGAGTAGCAGACGCTCCAATACAATCATGAGTTTGGGGTAGAGTTTGATAAGATTAAATAGGCAAATGAAGATAGGGTGGTTCAATATGTCATAATACAGATTCAGTTTACTAAGGCAACAAAAATTGTGGACGACCTATCCGGAAGATCAAAGATAAAGATGTTCAAATTTAAAAAGGTACAAAGGGAGATCACGAGGGAAAAGACTAATACAACAAAGCTCTAAAGTGGGATAGAATTGTTGATAGCGAAAGGTAAAGAGGCGGATGTCGTTCAATACCGTATCTGGTCGTTAGAAACGATAGAAAAAGAGTTACAGGATTTTGTTACTAATTTGAAGGGTCAAATGATCAGGAAAGTAAGCAAGTATGAGAAAGCTCGAGCTGACCTGGTAAGTTCTGAATGTGCGGTTGAGTAATTGAAAAGTAAAATGCTTAAGAAAGAAAATAATTTTGAGAAAGTTCAAACTGACCTGGCAAGTTTTGAAAGTGTGGTTGAGCAGTAGAGTAAGGCCTAGCCAACAGAAGATATCGCTCTTTAGCTAGCCCAAAAACGGTGTGACCAACTGAATAAGAGGGTTGCAAGGCTGAATGTGGATTTAGCTATGGCTGATTCGCTAGCCAAGAAGGCCAAGGTCGGATAGCGGTGAAATAAGTTAATGACTGATGTCGAGGTCTCGACTGCTATGGGTGACTTGATTAACCCTTCAACTCAAATTATAGAGTTGGAGAAGGATGTAGCTCATGTTAAAGCTTGTGTAACGAGATAAAAGGAACGTTTGTGAGAGAGCGGGTATAAGCTAGATATTTTCCTTTGAAAAGAGCTAAAGTTAGAGGGGGTGATCAAGAGTAAAGATGAGCTACTTAAAAATGGTTGTATTGGGGGAAGAGATACAAATAAAGCTGAGCTAGATAATGTGGCAAAGACAATAGTTCAGCAAGCTGAGGCGATAAAAAACTTTGGGAAGCAAGTAGAGAGGGAAATGCATTTTACAAAGATTTGAAGCAGCATTATCAGAGCTTAAAAATATAATTTACCGAAGTAATCATGATAGGCCGAGAGAAGTATGGCCTGGAATAGGTGCACTCGAGGGAGCTGATGGCTAACATTACTTATTTTGTGGAAGAAGTAAAGAAGCCTAAGCTCAAAAGTGATGCCTTGCATGACTATGTGACATTCTGAGGCTGTATCTGTAATGCTGATATAGATCAAACAAATTGCTTAAATGACTTACAAATGGAAGTAAGCTCCCGACTTACAAAATTAGTGGAGCAAGGCTGGAATGTTGTCATTGCTCGAGCTCTAGATTTTATTGCTACACAAGCTCCCGAGTAGGGGAATGTATAGCTGACCACCTATAAGCAAAAAAAAACCCTGTAGAAGTGACCTGTAGTTTGTATAATTGTAGACATGTATAAAGATGAAAGCTATTTTTACCTTTGCTTTATCTTATGTCTGATAGAGATCATTGATTGAAAACTAGTATTACCTTTGTTTTAATTGCTGATATATGTATAGATGGTTGATTGAAAGCTAGTATTATTTTTGCTTTAATCAGTATAGATGTTGATTGAAAACTAGTATCACCTTTGCTTCAATCAATGTATAGATGGTCGATTGAAAGCTCATATTACCTTTGCTTTAATCTGTATTGATGGGCGATTGAAAGCAAGTATTACCTTTGCTTTAATCTATTAGATTTTGAAGATTCTATGTGCGTAGAGAGTTATGTGGGAAATAACATGGAAGTTTACATTGAGTAGAATAGAATGTACATTGTTGGAGATTGAAATCTTACTTTTGGAATGTAAAGAGCAAGAATAGAGTAATCTATAATTGAAAGACTAGAGATTTAGTGACAATATCGTTTCAATCGCCTAGTGTTCCATGGATTTAGGATTCAAACTCCTTGTTTATCATGAAATAGTACGATATCTATACAAAATTGCCAATGATGAGGAAAGGATATTCCCAATTTTCTTTAAGTTTCCCAGCATGTGCTTCTGTTTTGCTCTGTGGGATTTCTCTGAGGATGAAATCATCGATTTTGAACTCGCGACTTCGGAGTCGTCTATTGTACAAGATTGCGAGCATATGATGATATCGACCTAGGTTGGCAATAGCGCATTCCCTAGTTTCATCAATCCAGTTCCTATTACAGGCTAATTTAAACTCATTTTCTTCATCTATAAGTTCGTGGTCTTTGACAGAATACTCTGTTGGAATGACGGCTTTTGTACCACAACTCAGGAGGAAGGGGGATCAGCCAGCTGATTGTTGTGGAGTAGTACGATATACTCATACGACTTGAGGAAGTTCCCGTATCCAATTTCCTTTCTTCTGTGATTGAAACATTTTCTTGAGTCCATCCAAAATGGTTTTGTTAGAGATTTCGGCTTGTCCATTGCCTTGTGGGTAATATAGATTGGATGGTGATGTGTTTTATGAGGAATGCTATGACCTTTAGTCCGCCGAACTGCGGCCCATAATCGATCCGAATTAGGTAGGGGAATCTGAATCGTGTGATAATCTGTTCCCAGATAAACGAGATGACCTCTTCTTCTCTAGTACGATAAAAAGGAATTGCTTTCTCGCATTTCGTAAAATAATCTGTTGCCACGACTATGGAACGTTGGTTACCTGTCGTATTGTGAAACTCTTCCATGAAATCAAGCGCCCATCGCATGAATTGGTAGAATACCTTACTTGCATGTAGTTCGAGTGTTGGGGCGCAGATCATGTGTCCATGTCATTGACATATATCACATTTGCGATTGTACTCTTCTGCTTGCATGCGCATTCTTGCCCAGAATACTCCTTGTGTAAATGCTCTGCTTGCAAGTGATTTACCTATGGCACACTTTGACAAAATCAAAAAATTATGACTTATGAAATTTACTAAGCACCATGTCGCAAACAAATAACTTTAGTGCCTTCATTTTTCTTTGTGTCCCATCATTTTAAGTTTCCACTTGGGTGCACTTATTCCCTTTTAAACTTCCCCGAGATTACCCTTTCCATATTTTTAAGCTAAGCTTAAGATGATATTGTACGATTTTGTTTCAATTACTCACGGCAAACAGAGAGAGAGAGAGAGTGAGAGAGTTGAATTGATATTCCTATAAAGTAACTAGGGAAGATGAATTTTTTTGTGAGAAAATCTCACAGATCGGTGGGTTTGATCCTAATTACATCTAATATGTGATTCATGGTTGATTTTCAAAGATAAGCCCTATCTGGCTTGGTGAGTTAAATCTTATCTCTGAAGTTCTTAATTTTATTTGATTGTGAAATTTTATGATGCAAATTTTTGTTTCAATTGAATTTTGTTACTTTAGCAGTTTATAGGTATGGGGCTCATTTGTAATCTTCAGAGGATTTGCACCATCTATACCATGGGTTATGTTTATCTAAAGGTAATGAAGTAATGGGTTGTCCAACAATTCATAATAGGTTCAGGTTTGTTCTTCTTTCATGTATTGTAGGTAAGATGTTGGTGGTTTATGTTATCTGATTCTTGCTCTATTAGGATCATGATTTAAGAACTTTAGTTGTTTATACATGAAAACTTATGCATTACTGAAGAAAAGGGCTTTGGGGTTCGAGAAAGGATATTTAGGTGCTAGTGCATCGGTTAAAAGTAACAAAGCTTGACAAGATCAATACCAAGTAATAGGGGGAGAAGGTGATTCAAAGATATATATAACCATTAAAGAAATTACAACCTTATGGAAGCATTAAGGTTGAGCTCGTTGTCTTTGAGTTTCTTAAATAATTTTGAAACTACATTTACTACTTATTTCTCATGATTTTCTTCTCATCCAACATTAATATATTTATAGATCCAAGATATTAAATTGGACTTAGAGATTGACGGTGTGTAGTCCATGGTATATTCCATTTAGAAAACTTTAACATGTCATTGGCTTTGAACTGGTTGGCGGTCCCTTTCCTACGCCATTTCTCATTCAGTGCCTCACATACCCTTATCATCTCATATATATTCCTATTCAGCTGGGCAGGGCAGTACTATAATACATTCATGACCCCTTTTTAAAAGAAGGTCAGAGGAATCTTAACACCATACACGACCTGATTCAAATAATAAAAAAACCCATCACTCGGACCTGTTAGCCCGAGACTGCTATAGTATGAAAGAGTAACATCATCACCAATCCCTCACTCCATTTTCTACTTCTCCAAGCAAGGAACTTGGTTGTATACCGCCTCCTCCCCTTTTCTCTGGACATAGGCCCTAAACCAGTAACCTTGGTTCCCAAGGTAGCTTTCCCATTCTCCTTACAATTTCTTCTTATATTTTAAGAATTCTTTTCCTACATCTACTCCCTCTAGGTATATAACAAATATATTATCCTTCTCTTTTCTATCCTTTATATCTTTCTCTTTCTTACTGGTTTTCCTAACTTTACCAGTCATATCTAAACTATTTACAGTCCCTTCCATGGCATCACACTCGTCCTCTCTCTAAACTCGAAGATGCTACAAATCTACTTTAGAAAATTATAGGTTTGGAACGCATAGTGAACCTACAATTACACAACATATTTTATCATTATCTCTATTTTCCATAATACACATTATACACAGTAAAAATAAGCACACCCAAATTTCTACCCAGTCAGCAGGCCTGCTCTTCAATTTCCCAAAAATGAAAGGCAATCATTTCAAGTTTTCCCTCTTCTTCTCTAAACAAACATTTTCTCTCTCTACAGCTTCGTCATATGACAAAGCTTCAAAACTGCAGAACTCTCTCATCAATTATTCACAGATCTTAAAACCTCTACGTTATCAACCTACTCTATCCTTCAATCTAAAAGCCAAAATAGAGAACATCATACAGAGTACTAGCAAACACAAATAAAAAAAATAGAACACAAATTATAAACCTCTACTTGGAAAACAACAATCATCTGCGTTATCCGGACTTTTTCCTAAGGATGACCGCTCCCGACTCTTTTCAAATAGTTTTTTTATCTTTCGATGAACATCTCTCTCTCTCAAATCACACTCAGAACTTAAATGTTTGCTCTTTGTAGAAATGGGATTTGTACAACTTTTTTCTCTCTCAGCCACTGTTGATAATTTATGAGGGAGAGAGATACAAGTTTTTATACTCTCCCTCAGTTTTCAAAACGACGGCTCTTTTAGACACGTATCAGCCATCCCTACTGTATCTATAGTCACGTATTTTTAGGTAACATAGTCATCATAACTTATGTGATAACGTCTATTGTCATCACGACAGTCTTAATTGTCTGCCATTACAGATTTTGTACCTCTTCCTCAACACAGTATAAACGACCAATCACCTTACTTTTATACTCTACCAAGATCGTAAAGCATTCCTAAAATAGTTCAACATTAAAAATTTGAAGATATCTATACAGTTGTTAAAATCATACAGCTGTCATCCACAATATTTGCACACAGACAGTAAAAGAGAATATATTTTTTTCTTAGTCATTTCAGAAAGAAACATTAATCATACCTCGTTCCCCATAAAATAGATCACACAAACAAATTACTGCTAACAGACTACTTATTTATTGCGAACTTTCACAGTTTGATCTTATTAAATTTTGTAGTTACATCTAAAGCAGCCTGGATGGTTCGCCTCCCTACAGAGAATTATCTCTCTACTTGCTGCCCTTGTATCCTCTTTAACAACTTTGTCCCATGCGACCTATCGAGCAGTCATCTCTCACACAATGGCATCCAATAGCGACCTACGAAACACATCAAATCAAAAAAAATGATAATACTTTGTACACCTAGATTCAGCATCCAGGCCCATCAAATTCAATGGCCATTCTGGTAACATAGCATCATAAGGAAAATGACAAAAATATCATTCACGGAGTTCGGCAACCTTGATAAGAAACCTACCGTCTGCTACATGATGAACACACTGCGAACGCATCCTCGCCATGGTTACTCACATTACCTCCACAAAAAATTAATCCTACAGAAGATACAAGACATAGCAGCCAAGAATCCCACATTATACAGTCACCAGAAAGATCTTTACAAATCCAAATCGCTCCACAAATTTTGCTGAAGGGTATATTTTTTTAAGAAAATTTTTTGGAGAGCAGAATATCAACAAGAAAATTTGAAATATTATGACAGGTCATTATTTCCATATTATAAAATATCTCCTTAGATTTTATACGAGGATATATGCCGATGGTAGTGTACAAAGTTAAGCAAGTCTAGCGGTAGCACCTACAACTCTTATCAATTTTTTTAACAGTTCGAGATATTTCTTCATCCAGTTCGAAGACACAGATCGCAAAAAACCATATACCTTGTTAGCAACCTAGTCATCTTATAGAAATTATCTACTTCTTGTTACCACATTTTTGAACTCCTCTAACTTTTCAGACCTCACCTATCACTACCATTTACCAATATCGGCATTAAAATCCTTATAGCTCAATTTTCCTCATCATACCCCATGATAAACTAGCACCTATAAGTAGACTCCTATTTTACAGCAGAAAATTGCACAAACAAATTTGATGCAAAGATTCAAGATACCAGAACAAACTTTTCATTAATTCAAATATTTCTCTTACATAATACTTTACTTATAACAAAATGTTCCAAACAAATCCACTAGATTACTTTACATAATTAAAGTTCAAAATGTCTTTTAGCAGTCAATGACGAAGAAGATACAAAATTAAAGCAACTTCAAACTTTAATCCCATGCTGCAAGGAGTAAGAAATAGCAGAATTGGAAATCTCAGATGAATGATCTTCTTCTGGGCTAATATCTATGGTCTCTGGAAGAAAAGCCTCCAACATTGCCGCCTCTTCCACCATAACCCCCACCTCCCCATATGCTTGGGATAGACGAAAGGTCTTATTTCTTCAACAACACCCACTTATTAGCAGGGTACCGATGAGACTCCCTTGGATGAATGCCAGCCGCTACATCTCTAGTTGTCATAACCTCCTCCGCCAGCAACCGAAGCACATTTCGGCACTCTGCATCAAATGTTAATAGATAGTGGAAACGTACCATCTGATAGTAGTCATCCCTCACCTCCATCACTTCTTCATATGACATATGATGATAGGTGGGAGACACAATAATTGGCATTGGCACATGCAACAGATGGTATCCAAAATACCTGAGGCGCAGTTCTTCCATCTTTCTACAAATCTTGACTCTTGAGCCTTATTCCCTATAGTCACCAGCCTCGCAACAATAGAAGAATTTAAGTATAGCAGCAAACACAGAGAAGAAAATCAGAGAAGAAGACATGCTTTATCACATACACCTCAGAATACATTTTTATACTGTGATCAACATTCAAAGCCGACCCTTCAAATTCCCATCGTTAGAAGAATTTCCCATACAAACAATATTGACTAGAATGATTGGTTCCCAAAAACCTAAAATACACCAACAAATATTCATGAATATATGTTGGAAATGATTCCCAAATATTAACTACAACATTAATGAAACTTCTCAACCAACCGTATAATTGGATGAGAGGGGGCGGTTGTAATGGCCTATTCCACATCTCGGACTCGTGCTTCATCTTCGAGCTACATACAAACTTTCGACCTCATCAACAGAGCACGTGGCATATTTGCAGCACGATCAGAATCAAGACAGTAATATATGGAATATTACAAGTTTCTCAACTAATACCAATCGCCCGTGATATATTTTGTGCTCTTGATTGAGTGCCATCTTGTAATAAGCTTATTTTGCATCTCGGACTCATACTTCATCATCAAACTCATAAACATACATGAAACACTACAAAAGACATATTCAGCATCCCTAAGTTTGAGTCATCATTTTCAACCTCTACATTAATAGTTTGAGTTAAGCAACTGTACAATCTTCCCTTAAGCCGTTATGTAATAACAAGAATTAGAACATTACTCAATCTGTTCAGAGAATAATGAAGCATATATTTTGTAAAGTCCATCATTAAGAATCTTTATGTTCGTTAAATGGTTATATTATAAGAGCTATAAATAGGACAAAAGAATTCGAGATGAAGGACGGAGGAATTCTTAATCTAACAATCCATGCTCAATTACTCAAAATAATCATTGTAATAAGCTAGCACTCTCAATAAGTTCTTTCTCACTCTCTCTTTCTAAAATCCTTAAGTGAGGTCATAATTTTTAACCTATTCAAAGGTTTTCCATGCTAAATTATCGTGTTATTTGTTACTTACTATTTGTGAGCATTCTAAGCACATCTAGGTTAAATGCTAAGTCTGATTCCCAGAATTAGGATATTACAGTATCGTCTATAATTATTGACTAAAATTTACCAAAGATGAAGGATGTCTCTTTTACATCAAGACAACTTGGCTATTTTCCTATTGCATCTTTTCAGATATACAGGAGCATCCCCCATATACAATTCCTAGGCATACTGGAATCAGGACAGATTATATGTTACACCACTTATTTGTCGCATGACAATAAGGTGGGTGGTACCTCGTGTAACCTGGGGTAGTCTAATGCACCTTTGGCGGTGCTTGCGATAACTAATTTTCATGGAGCTCAGCCCAAAACTAATCTAAAGGAGTCTATCGTACCTCAGGCGATGACCGCGGTAGATTGAACCCTCATACTCTATGCCCTAGTGATCATGCCTATGACGGTGATCTCAACCACTAGAATTCTCCATAATTATACCTCTGGAATTCTCCATAATTATACCTCTGGCGGTGATCGTAGTTACTTATACCGTAGCTCTGGTGATGACCACTGCTAACGGGGTGGTAACGTACCTCTGGCGGTAATCGTGGTTACCAGCTCTTTGATCATCAATATCTCTTCGCTGTGATTTGCTCTTTATTGTGTAACGTGTTATCACACCGCAAAATTTATATTCTAAGACTTGTTAGAATACGTACCTCGAGGCCGTGAACAGCTTGAATATTCCGCAATGGATGAACCCTAACTAATGTAATATATGGTAAAATTGAATGATAATACATGTACATAAGATAAATCGCAGTAGAAAATGTAGGGACCTATCCCTCGGCCCAATCTAAACTCGAACTACCTTAATATCAGGCTCACGCATTACGCACGTGACATATACAGTCAACATTGACACCTAGACCACTCGAACTGATAAAGACACCTGTCTCCTACAAACTAACAGTTACATATTCAACTACCACTAACCACATTATCCGGAGAATGTGCTTCTATACGATAACGAGCTGTAGGTAAGGTCTATATAAAGAAAATGTTCCAGAGGAGATATGGACCAGAAAAACTAGATTTTCTAGATTCTATCATAGGAATTTCTAGATTCTAAACACCATAAAAGTTCTTATTTCAAGATCAAGAATTTCTAGTTCAAGAGATTACTTGTAATAAGATATCAGCCTCAAGTAATAAAAGTTATAGTTACTAAACCTTCAACTTGAGGTTGTGATTATTTACCTATTCAAAGATTTTCTGTGCTAAATCACCTGTGTCATTTCTTGCATTACATTAATTTTTATCAGAGGTACATTTGGTGTAAGATCTAATTTTGAGCTATTTCGAGCTAAGGAATTAGGCCATTACATTTGGCACCGTCTGTGGGAAATAAGATACTTTCCACGATATCCTAAGGCATACTTTACTCAGCTATCCATTTCTAATCATGGTCACTTCAAAGCGACCAACGACAGGAGTCCAGCTCGATCTTTTAGTTGAACCAGAATACTACGCTGAACTACAGGCAATTCTTCATGCTAAAATAGTGAAACGTAATGAGCTCGAACGTCAGTTAACTCTTGACCGTGAGCTCCGCGACAAAGAACTCAAAAGCGAACGTCATGATTGTTAGACAACATTCAAGAAACATAAAGAATAGATGATAGCTATGGAGACCGTATTGCAAGCCTTACAGGACACTAAACATGCTCCCCATACTAGAGATTGTGATCAAGCGCTAGCAAACTTCCAAGTTTCTGCACGTGAAAAATTAGGCCCTCGAGGGTCAACCAGCAAAGCCATTTCCTGAAATCTTTAACAGGAACCGCAACCTTCAATTTATTTTAGCATAGAAGCTCAGTCCGATATCAGCAGAGGTCTCCAGCATTTTAAGCATCAAGAAGAACAACAATGACCTTAACCCTAAATTCAAGCACGCGAGCACTTGAGCGAAGGTGCCGGAACTCATAATCCTCAACCAGCTCGCCAAGCCACTCAGACAACATGTCAGTACGTCCCACAAGAGCACATGGATCAACATATCTAGAAGTTGATTGAAGCTCAAGCTCTAGGCAGTAAGGACGATTTTACAAAGTTACAAGGTAGCCTGATTGCCAAAGAGTTATTTGTTATGGAAATACCAGTATGTTTCCATACTTAAAAGATACGTAAATGCAAAGGCACCAATCTAAAGGAGCACATTTAGAAATTTCAAAATTCCTTGAGATTATACACAAACCTCAACCATATTCTATGCCGTTTGTTTGCAACAAGTTTATAGGGAGAACTGCTGCAGTGGTTCCATTCTCTGCCTGAAGATTCCATCCTCACCTTCAATTAATTGTAGAAGAATTTTGTCAAGACTTATGCTTACAATAAAGACAAGGGAAAGAATTTATATTCTCTTATTAGTCTCAAACAGTCACAAGGAGAGAAGCTCAAGGTTTTTGTAAAGATGTTTCTGGAGCTCACAAGAAAAGATGATAATCTAGATCAGAAAATAACTATTACTACTTTTACCAATGCGCTGTAACTCGATTGCAAAGCAAAAGAGCATTTCTTCTTAAACAAACCCGCGACCTTGGATGATATGATCACCAAGGTCAATGGGTATGTCGAGCTGGAAAGGTTGATGACCAAAAGGCTTAAATTTACTAATCTGTCCTAACTACTAAAGGTTTAAACATAGAACGCAATAGCGAACCAAAGGAGGGCTAGGGTGATCAAAAGCGTTCCAAGGCAACCACAGGTAAACCTCGGTAGTGCAATTTATTACCCAAGCCGGCTCTACCCTAGATGAATGTCCAAATCTCCTCAATTTTTCCCATTCTAGTGAAAAATAACTGAATATCTCAACAGCTGGAACCGATTGAAGGCAAACTGTACTGCATGCATCACAAAGTAAATCATCATAAAACTTATAAGTGCTATGTTTTACAGAGGTTGCTAGAATATATATTTAAGGACAAGAGAATACATGAGTATATTGTTGATCTGGAATCATACAAGAATGGTAGCTACAAGATGCAGATTGATGCAGTCCAGGTCGAAGATCAAGCTGCGGAGAAACACATGTACCATAAATACTACAACAACATGATCGAGATCCATAAGATTAACAACTATTGTAGATTCAAGTGACGGATATTGTTAGAGTGCTGCGATATCATACCTCAAGATACACGCTACCCATTATTATAAACTTTGTTGTCAGGTTTCTATAGTAAGTGCTTAGAGTTATTTAGTACCAAAGCGTTCATGTAGGAATCAGTGCAATTTTGTATAAACTTTTGATCCTTCCGAAAATATACTGCAACGAAGTAAAATGAACACATATAAGGCATATTCCTTCGCCAAAAGTAGGTATACGAAGCGTATGATGGAGGAAGGCTACCATTTCGAACTTGGTGTCTTCCTACTCAAATTCTTAGTGCTCGTTTAGCCTGTGACAAAAAAATAAGAATGAAAGATTTATGTCAAAAAAGGCTTCATAAGAAAAATCCTTAGTTTCAAGAAAAAATTTGGTTACCTTAGCCAAGTCAGGCTTATAAAGAGCTTGATACATTGATTTGCATTCTCTGAAAGTACCATGGAGTTTAAGTCATCTGCGAAAACCTGACAATGGCTTTTCATAAATGCCAGTTTCCCATTGATGTCAAAAGCACATCTTGACTTGAAATTGTATATGTTGACTAGTTAAGGAATAAGATATCATACCCCAAGCTGACTTTTTACTTGATGCATAAATGCATAAAGGTAGCAAAGCTAACATTTTACTAGATATTCTTAAGGATTAGGAGCTGTGTTATTTAAATCCCTATTCTGTCGTATGAAAGAGAATATTCCAAGTGAGAAAATGTAAGAAATATGAAACATAGTTAAACAACATAAATAACATGTGTGGGAGATAAGTACATTAACAAGGCTTAATATCTATAGCCAATGCTATTATAGCAAGGCTGATGTAAGCCGCTTACATAAAGCCATGGTCCACTTACCAAATTGAGCAAAAATTTCACCTGTTTGAACAAATAGCCTTATAGTGAAAGGGTAGATAATTCTGGAGTATATCTTCATTCTAGATCACACTCAAACAAATATTATAAGTTAGAATGATGTCAAGTTTGTTCATAAGTACTTATTGATAAGAAAAAGTACTTATTATGATGGAAGCCGTATAAGGCCTTAAAGTCTTGTATAAACTGGAAGTATCGTCACCTTTACAATTTTAGGATATGGTAAGCATGATGCTACTCTTTAGTTCATTTACTAAATAAATAGTAAACTTAGAAAATATGTAGAAGTTTACAGAAATTGATCGCATAGTTTGTATACCATGGACTACACACCGTCAAGCTCTAAGTCTAATTTAATATCTTGAATCTATAAATATATTAATGCTAGATGAGAAGAAAATCATGAGAAATAAGTAGTAAATGTAGTTTCAAAATTATTTAAGAAACTCATAGACAACGAGCTCAACCTTAATGCTTCCATAAGGGTATAATTACTTTAATGGTTATATATATCTTTAAATCACCTTCTCCTCCTATTACTTGTCATTGATCTTGTCAAGCTTTGTTACTTTTAACCGATGCACTAACACCTAAATATCCTTTCTCGAACCCCAAAGCCCTTTTCTTCAGTAATGCATAAGTTTTCATGTATAAACAACTAAAGTTCTTAAATCATGATCCTAATATAGCAAGAATCAGATAACTTAAACCACAAACATCATACCTACAATACATGAAAGAAGAACAAACCTGAACCTATTATGAATTATTGGACAACCCATTACTTCATTACCTTTAGACAAACATAACCCATGGTATAGATGGTACAAATCCTCTGAAGATTACAAATGAGCCCCATACCTATAAACCGCAAAAGTAACAAAATCCAATTGAAACAAAAATTTGCATCATAAAATTTCACAATTAAATAGAATTAAGAACATCAGAGATAAGATTTAACTCACCAAGCAAAATTGGGCTTATCTTTGAAAATCAACCATGAATTACATATTAGATGTAATTAGGATCAAAACCTACCGATCTGCGAGTTTTTCTTACAAAAAAATTCATCTTCCCTAGTTACTTTATAGGAATATCAATTCGACTCTCTCACTCTCTCTCACTCTCTCTCTCTCTTTGTTTGTCGTGAGTAATTGAAACGAAATCGTACAGTATCATCTCAAGCTTAGCTTAAAAATATGGAAAGGGTAATCTTGGGGAAGCTTAAAAAGGTATAAGTGCACCCAAGTGGAAACTTAAAATGACGGGACACATAGAAAAATGAAGGCACTAAAGTTATTTGTTTGCGACATGGTGCTTAGTCAATTTCCTAAGTCGTAATTTTTTGATTTTGTCATAGTGTGCCACAGGTCAATCACTTGCAAGCAGAGCAATTACACAAGGAGTTTTCTGGCCAAGAATTTGCAAGCAAGCAGAAGAGTACAATCGCAAATGTGATATATGTCAATGACATGGACAAATGGTCCGCGCCCCAACACTCGAACTACATGCAAGCAAGGTATTCTTCCAATTCATGCGGTGGGCGCTTGATCTCATGGATGAGTTTCCCAATACGATAGGTAACCAACGTTCCTTACTCGTGGCAACAAATTATTTTATGAAATGCAAGAAAGCAGTTCCTTTTTGTCACACTAGAGAAGAAGAGTTCATCTCATTTATATGGGAACAGATTATCACACGATTCAGATTCCCCCACCTAATTCGGATCGATTAAGGTCTGTCGTTCGGTGGAAAAAAGGTCGTAGCTTTCCTCATAAAACACATCACCATCCATTCACCATCTAATCTATACCACCCACAAGGCAATGGACAAGCCGAAATCTCTAACAAAACCATTGTGGATGGACTCAAGAAAATGTTTCAATCTCAGAAGAAAAGAAATTGGATACGGGAACTTCCTCAAGTCTTATGAGTATATCGTACTACTCCATGACAATCAACTGGCTATTCCCCCTTCCTCCTGACTTATGGTTCAAAAGCTGTCATTCCAACAGAGTATTCTGTCAGAGGCCACGAACTTATAGATGAAGAAAATGAGTTTGAATTAGCCTGTAATATGAACTGGATTGATGAAACTAGGGAATACTCTATTGCCAACCTAGGTCGATATCATCATATGCTCGCATTCTTGTACAATAGACGACTCCGAAGCTGTTAGCTCCAAATCGACGATTTCATCCTCGGTGAAATCCCCCAGAGCAAAAAGGAAGCACATGCTAGGAAACTCATAGAAAATTAGGAATATCCTTTTCTCATCATTGGTAGAACTGGCCTGGGATCGTACTATTTCATGACAAACAAGGAGTTCGAATCCCAAATCCATGGAGCACTAGGTGATTGAAACGATATTGTCACTAAATCTCTAGTCTTTCATTTATAGATTACTCTATTCGTGATCTTTACATTCCAAAAGTAATATTCCAATCTCCAACAATGTACATTCAATTCTACTCAATGAAAACTTCCAAGTTTTTTCCCACATAACTCTCTACTCACGTAGAATCTTCAAAATCTCATAGATTGAAGCAAAGGTAATACTAGCTTTCAATCGCACATCTATACAGATTAAAGCAAAGGTAATATGAGCTTTCAATCGACCATCTATACATAGATTGAGGCAAAAGTGATACTATCTTTTAATCAACATCTATACAGATTAAAGCAAAAATAATATGAGCTTTCAATCACCCATCTATACATATATCGGCAATTAAAACAAAGGTAATGCTAGTTTTCAATCAATGATCTCTATCAGACATAAGATAAAGCAAAGGTAAAAGTAGCTTTCATCTTTATACATGTCTACAACTATAGAAACTACAGGTCACTTCTACAAGGTTTTTATTTTTCTTATAGGTGGTCAGCTATACATTCCCCAACTCGGGAGGTTGTACAGCCATAAAATCTCAAGTTCGAGCAATGACAACATTCCAGCCCTGCTCCTCTAATTTTGTAGGTCGGGAGCCTACTTCTATTTGCAAGTCATTTAAGAAATTTTCTTGAACTATATCAGCATTACAGATACAGCCTCAGAATGCCACATAGTCATGCAAGGCATCACTTTCGAGCTTAGGCCTCTTTACTTCTTCCACAAAATAAGTAATGATAGTCATCAGCTCCCTCAATTGTACCTCTTCTGGGCCATACTTCTCTCGGTCAATCATGATTACTTTGGAAAATTATATTTTTAAGCTCTGATAATTCTACTTCAAATCTTTGTAAGAAGCATTTTCCCTCTCTACTTGTTTCCCAAAGTTTTTTTCGCCTCAGCTTGCTGAACTATTGTCTTCGCCGCTTTATCTAGCTCAGCTTTTTTGGTATCTCTTCCCCCAATACAACAATTTTGAAGCAGCTCATCTTTACTCTTGATCACCCCTTCTAACTGTAGCTCTTTCCAAAGGAAAATATCTAACTTATTCCCGCTCTCTCTCAAACATTCCTTTCATCTCGTTGCATAAGCTTTAACACGAGCTACATCCTTCTCAAACTCGATAATTTGAGCTGAAAGGTTAATCAAGTCACCCTTAGCAATCGAGACCTCGACATCAGTCTTTTACTTATTTGACCGCTCTCCGGCCTTGGCCTTCTTGGCCAGCGAATCGGCCATAGCCAAATCCGCATTCAGCCTTGCAACCCTCTTATTCAGTTTGTCACACCATTTTTGAGCTAGCCAAAGATTGATATCTTCTGCTGGCTGGGCCTCACTCTAGTACGCAGCCACAGTTTTGGAACTTGACAAGTCAGTTTGAACTTTCTCAAAATTAGTTTCTTTCTTAAGCATTTTAGTCTTTAATTGCTCAACCGCACTTTCTGAACTTACCAGGTCGGCTCGAGCTTTCTCATGCTTGCTTACATTCCTGATCATTTGACCCTTCAAATTAGCTACAAAATATTGTATCTCTTTTTCAATCGTTTCTAACGACCGGATACGGTATTGAGCGATATCCGATTCTTTACCTTTCACTATCAACAATTCTATCCCACTTTAGAGCTTTGTTGTATTAGTCTATCCCCCCGCGAGCTCCCTATGTACCTTTTCAATTTGAACATCTTTATCTTTGATCTTCCGGATTAGGTCGTCCACAATTTTGGTCGCCTTAGTAAACTGAATCTGTATTATGACATATTGATCCACCCTATCTTCAGATGCCTATTTAATCCTATCAAACTCTACCCCAAACTCATGATTGTATTGGAGCGTGTGCTACTCGCTCCAATGAGCATTTTTTAATTTGACCTGCATCAACGAGCTCGATTCAACAATACTTCGCAAATACAATCAATACATATTACAAAGAAATTTACAGATTTCTAACAGATTTTTTATTTTGACATGCCAACAAGAGTGATTATACTTCGGCCTCAAGTTAAGAAGTTATCTCACAATAATGGCCATAACATCTATATCCTCTTTCAAGGTACACACTTTCAATATTCTAATTTTCTAACACTCTGAAATAGTCTGATCATACTGGATTACTAATTAGCTAACACATTTTCTCCTTAGCAAGCTCTTTTTCTAATTCTTTAATTCTAAGGCGCATATCTTTAACTTCTTACAAATTAATGTTTAAAAACATTTCTTAGCCTATCCCCATATTTATCCTGCAAATTAATGTACCATACACTTATAGTTTTCATCCCACATGAAAAACACAAGCAAACTCGAAACAATTTTTACTCTACCTTCTCATTATCTCCCTCCCGATTCTCTAATTTAGTTCTAGAATAGATTGTGTCAAACCTTGTACGCCAGATCAGACTCCATTTGAGCCACATTTTTCTC
This sequence comes from Kingdonia uniflora, assembly GCA_014058105.1. Lineage (NCBI taxonomy): Eukaryota > Viridiplantae > Streptophyta > Magnoliopsida > Ranunculales > Circaeasteraceae > Kingdonia > Kingdonia uniflora. The sequence goes on from JACGCM010000445.1 coordinate 1,731,161, forward strand.
GAGTTCGACTCTCCTGCCCTCGAGCTCAGCCCTTCCTTCCTCGAGCCCAAGGCAGATACCCTTCAACATCCGAGCAGCCTAATATAGAAAATACACTTTTTAGTTTAAAATCAAATACAAGTTCAAATATTACAAAGACATCGACTTACAACCCTGCTCAACTCCAACTGTGTGAAGGTATTCAGCTCCTCAGTGCCTTTTTGAGCTGCCTGCCTCAACCGGTTCTCCACTGCCAGCAGCTCGTCCCCCTCAGCAGGTCAATTCTCACCAACCTTCGCCTTACTCACAGCAGCAGGAGTACCCACCCTTTACTTCTTCGCGTTAACCTCGACCTCACCACTCACTGTGGCCCCTGAGGTTGAGCCACCCTTAATAGCCTTCCTCTTTGAGTGCATTTAAGCTAGTTTGCTCGAAGTTATATCCTCATAATCATCTTGCAACGACATAGGTGCAGCCCACGGTACTACTTGACGTTCTTCCCCATTCGTTGTTCATTACTTGCTGGCTCCAGCTCCTATCATGTCTTTTTGCTTGATATTTTTGTACTTTCTCTGACCTACTGTTAGCTCTTTTGTTTATGTTTATGCCGAGCTCTTTCAAGACAATCTTGAGCTCAATACCTTCTCGAGCTATAGTATCTAGATGCAATTCTTTTCTCGGCACTCTTTATCAACGACCAGTAACATAACATCACATATTGCTCAACAAACATTCAATATCCCTACAACTCTTTTAGAATGAGTCCTCACCATTTTTACTACTTTCTGAAGATCATCTCCTGCACTTATGTAATCTCTATTGCTTAGAGCTTTTCTGAAGCATGACGAGCTCTTATAGAATGAGTCCTCACCATTTTTGCTACTTTCTGCTCTCTACATGACCTTTCCAGTATTATTTATACATCTCTTAGAGATAACATAAAATCAACCCCACAGTCCAAATAAAATATAATATGTTTTTCCATAACTAGAAACCCTAAGATCATGATAATAAGTTATTTGGACTAATCTTTTCAATTTGACCTTTTTAAAATATCCATCACCTTTTCGAGCTACTTTTCACAATACCTTTCCAGCCTAAGATTTAAGTTTTGTATATTCTATTCAACATAAGATTGTTATTACAGCACGACTCTTCAGACCTCAACAGTTCGATATTTATACCATACGTCTCTCTTTTTATATCTTCAACATTTCGACTAATAATGCTTATTTTTATTTTGCTATTTAAATATTATATTTCCATACTCCAATATATCTTTATTTTAGTTTGATTTAACTAATAACTGTTTATTCGATCTATCAACACAATTTTTGCACAAATCTCTTTTTTCTTAACTCGAACATTGCTTACAAAATACTTTACAAATAACAAGTTTTTTTAAGAGATTTCAACAGATTGATCTACAAGTTACATTACATTTTAGTTTTCAACATATTTTAATTCCGAAACTCCTCTACAAGAAAGGTCTAGATAATAGTTTTCACACCATTTACTTCTACAAGAAAATGAGGATACCGGTGCTATCTGTGCCTTAACCAACTTTCAGCAAAGGACACCGCTTTGCAGAATAGAGTGATGATTATACTGAAAATGATTTCCAAACTCTGTCTCCCTTTTTCACCACCACCGTCTCTTCCTTTATAAGCGCCACTTGCTTCGAGTTGGAAAAGATTGAAGGAGATCCTACCTTAGAAACAAGTCCCTTGCATGATATCGACAGTACTTCCTGTTATGTACGTCGGCCTCCACATCAGTCTCCTCAACCTTGTCCTAGGCCAACAGGCGGAGGCTTATCCAATACTGCTCCCCAGACAGAACCACATAGTGGAACCTCAACATGTGGTATTAATCATCTTCAGCTCTAGCCACTTCCACCTCTATCATACCATAGTAAGTTGGTGGCACTGGAATGGGGGTGGGCATCTCCAGCGCTTGGTTGCCAAAGTAGTTCAACTTCAGCCTCTGAACTTTAGTAGCCACCCTCTTTTCATATACCTGCCGCCTGGTCTTTACCATTATAAAAATAGAGTATAGCAGAAGATATTCACAACAATAGGATACTTTCACAGAGATAACAGACGATATAGTACAAGTACTATTTATTACAAACTCACATTAAATATGAATTTACGTTTCTAAAGCAGTCATTATTTAAAGAAAAACCTCTCTCAGAACCCCAAACATCCGATACATAAATCCTTTCCACCATAATTAATACCAAATACAGTCTTCCAAAAATAAATACTGAGTACCTAACAAGTCAAATTCCCATCAATATATTGTAACTTTCCAACATCCAACACCAAGAGTCGAAATGTTATTTCTCAACCAAAGCCACCTGTGCCATCAGTTTCAAGGGGGCAATTGTAGGGACTTATCCCTCGACCTAGTCCAAACTCAAACTACCTCAATATTAGTCTCATACATTACACAGTTGACATGTAGAGTTAGCATTGACACATAGACCACAAACTAATAAAAAGCGAAGATCGGGCACTATAAAAAAATATAAGCAAGTTAAAGACACCTGTCTCCTACAAACTAACAGTTGCACATTTAACTACCACTTACCTCATTATTCGAAGAATGTGCTCCTACACAATAATGAGCTGCAGTAAGGTCTATATAAAGAAAAAGTTCTAGAGGAGATAAATACCAAAAAACCAAATTTTCTAGATTCGAACACAAGAATTTCTAGATTCTAAACACCACAAAAATTCATATTTGAAGATTAAATTTTTCTAGTTCAAGAGATTACTTGTAATAAGATATCAGCCACAAGCAATAAAAGTTATAGTTACTAAACACTCAACTCGAGGTCAGGGTTTTTTACATATTCAAAGGTTTTCCATGCTAAATCACCTGTGTCATTTCTTGTATTACATTAATTTTTGTCATAAGTACATTTGGTGTAAGATATAATTTTGAGCTACGAAATTAGGCCATTATAGAAAATACTACAACAAAAATAAGCTTTTATGTCCAATAACGTCATTTATATGAAAAATGACATAATAAGTACAATATTTTGTTTCCTTCCCATGAGTTGACGTATTTTGGTAGGCTACAACATTATTCCCCCAAATAATGACTTCATTTCCGTCTTCTGTCCCTTTAGCGCTACCTTTGTTGGTGGCGTGAAAATATATGTGATGACATTTATATAGTTTTAGTTTTTGCTTTAATTAACGTTGATTACTTCACATAACTCATATTTTCACGATAAAAATATTAAATGGAGTTTTTCAATCACTTCAGGAAAAAAAATTCTCAATTCTCTCACTCCTTTTGTATGATTTGAAAGCTAATTTTCTCCAGCAATCTTCAATCGGGTAAAGTGTAATCTCTTTTCGTAAATCCTTAGTTACAATTCACTCTCTAAAGCTGGTTACCTCTGTCTCTTTGATTTATAAAATGGAGTCAACAAACATCGAAGACGACATCGATGAGCACTTCAACGCTCCCAAGTGGATCGATTTCTCTACTCTCGAAGACTCAGTCGACGAAAATGTTGAACCTTTGTTCTTCTGCATACCTGGTAATCCCCCATCACTCAGTCTCAACTCCCTTTAATCCCCATCAACCCACAATCTTTACTTTTGAGAACTTGAGGTCCCCTAAAATTCTCTAATTGGGGAATCGTAATTGGAAGTAATGAATAAAGCCCTAATTTTATCTGCCTATTAGATCGAATTATGTTCAGTAATTTACCCTGAATTTATTATGTTTTTTTATTGTTGCTTAGAGGCATACCAGTTTTCCTCATTTCATCTGATTCTCTATTTCTCTCTCATCTCATCCTTCTATTCCTCAAGTTCAAAAGATAAGATTTTGAGACAACCCCTCTTCTCATTAGGTATAATTAGTAAACACCAACATCGGCTTTTGGTGATTAAGTCCATTTTTTGGCAACTGTGTTTTTTGCACTTTCAGGCGATTCGGTATAGTGGGACTGCAGCAATGGTAGAGATGTGTCGAAATGGGCAGCGAGGTTTATCGCGGAGGGTGGGAGTAATCAAAATGCTGGGGTTTGAGTTATACCGGTAAGGTTTGCTGGTTTGTTGTATTATGTGTTGGATTATTGCTTTTATCAATTAGTTGGGATTGAATAAAATGTTTTCCTTTATCTTATTGCATTCATCAATTAGTTGGGATTGAATAAAATGTTTTCCTTTATCTTCATTGAATGTGGGTAGTTTAGGATTTAGATTTGTTCCTAGTGTGAATTGATTGAAGGTTTTGTCAATGTTACCATTTCTTAGTAGGTTCTTATGGTGTTATGATCATGTTCTGATGAATTGGGGACCGATTAGGCAGTTGGGGAGGAAACGAGTGTAACTAGTTTCATTGTGTTTCTCGACGGTTGTGCTTTTGGTTCAAGCGGTCATTTGCTTTTTTTGGATTGATCAATGTAGTGGTGGGGTTTTTTTTTGTAAATTGGGGTGGCCTTTAGTTAATGATATAGTAGTTTATGGGGCCCTTTTGTGTAAAAGTTATGGTAATGAGAATTTAGCAAGCTCAAAAGATTTTTAGAGGGAGTTCGTTGCGATATTGGAGTGTACTCTTATTTTGGAGCTCTTTTACGTCCCTAAGCTTTTAGTTTATGAGCTTTTGTTATGCAATTTTTTGGTACGGTTTTCGGTTTGAGAATTGGATTGTGTCATTGTACTAATCTAAATTATCAATTGAATCTTCTAATTCATTCTCCTCAATTGTTATGAAACTTATTTACCATATTCTCAGTGATAAGAAGTCTCAGAAGAATGCACTTTTTCTTCTTATTAACACTACTTACATGGTTGTGGATTTTATTAATTTGTTCACGAATTTGGTTACTTTTATGTTTTCTAAATATCTTGCCATTCATTCAGCCTTTTTGCCGTCCTATTGAAGTAAGCTAAAGCATGAATGGCATGATAAGGCGAATGCTGCAGGTAGACTATTAAGTAAAGCTTTTAATTTGGGGTGAAAACTATAATAAGATTTAAATCATTCAGTAAATAAAAAATATATATTTGTTTGGTATTTATTTAATGAATATATTATTAGCACAACTACAAAAGAATGAAATAATCAATCTGCAGATATGTTTAGTCAGCACTACAGTAATTCAATATATATTTTATCGCAATATATTACTATAATGCTGCACATACTTGAGTATAAAATTGTTGCATGCTACCCTTTTTTATAAACTTTGTTGTCAGGTCTCTATAGTAAGTACTTAGAGTTATTTAGTACCAAAGTGTTCATGTAAGAATCAGTGCAATTTTGTATAAACTTTTGATCCTTCCAAAAATATACTAAAATGAAGTAAAACGAACACATATAAGGCATATTCTTTTGCCAAAAGTAGGTACCTGATGCGTATGATGGAGGAAGGCTACTATTTTGATCTTGGTGTCTTCATACACAAATTCTTAGTTCTCGTTAGCCTATGACCAAAAAATAAGAATGAAAAATTTATGTCCAAAAAGGCCTCATAAGAAATATCCTTAGTTTCAAGAAAATATTTGGTTACCTTAGCCAAGTCAGGCTTATAAAGGGCTTGACACCATGATTTACATTCTCAGAAAGTACCATGGAGTTTAAGTCATCTGTGAAAACCCGACAATGGATTTTCATAGATGCCAGTTTCCCATTGATGTCTAAAGCAAATCTTGACTTTAAATCGTATATGTTGACTAGTTAAGGAATAAGATATGATACCCGAAGCTGACATTTTACAAGATTCATGAATGCATAAATGTAACAAAGTTGCCATTTTACTGGATATCCTTAAGGTTTAGGAGCTATGAAAATTTAATCCCTACTCTGTGGCATAAAAGAGAATATTCCAAGTGAGAAAATGTAAGAAAAATGTTACATAGTTAAACAACATAAATAACACGTAGGGGATATAAATACATTAACAAGGCTTAATATCTATAGCCAATGCTATTATAGCAAGGCTGATGTAAGCCGCTTACATAAAGCCAAGGTCCACTTTCCAAATTGAGAAAAAATTTCCCCTGCATGAACAAATAGCCTTATAGCGAAGGGGTAGATAATAATGGAGTAAATTTTCAGTCTAGATCCCGCTCAAACAAATATTATAAGTTAGACTGATGTCAAGTTTGATCATAAGTACTTATTAATAAGAAAAAGTACTTATTATGAGGGAAGCCGTATAAGGCCTAAAAGTCTTGTATAATCTGGAAGTATCGTCACCTTTACAATTTTAGGATATGGAGAGCATGATGCTACTCTTTAGATCATTTACTAAATAAATAGTAAACTTAGAAAATAAGTAGAAGTTTGCAGAAATTGTTGGCATAGTTTTTATACCATGGACTACACACCGTCAAGCTCTAAGTCTAATTTAATATCTTGAATCGTCAAATATATTTATGCTGGATGAGAAGAAAATCATGATAAATAAATAGTAAATGTAGTTTCAAAATTATTTAAGAAATTCATAGACAACGAGCTCAGCCTTAATGCTTCCATAAGGGTGTAATTTTTTTAATGGATATATATATCTTTGAATCACCTCATCCCCTTATTACTTGTCATTGATCTTGTCAAGCTTTGTTACTATAAACCGATGCACTAACACCTAAATATCCTTTCTCCAACCCCAAAGCTCTTTTCTTCAGTAATGCTTAAGTTTTCATGTATCAATAACTAAAGTTCTTAAATCATGATACTAATAGAGCAAGAATAAGATAACTTAAACAACAGACATCTTACCTACAATACATGAAAGAAGAACAAACCTGAAACTATTATAAATTTTTTAACAACCCATTACTTCATTACCTTTAGATAAACATAACTCATGGTATAGATGGTACAAATCCTCTGAAGATCACAAATGGGGCCCATACCAATATACCGCAAAAGTAACAAAATAAAATTTAAATAAAATTTTGTATCACAAAATTTCACAATCAAATAGAATTAAGAACTTTAGAGATAAGATTTAACTCACCAGGCCAAATAGGGCTTATCTTTGAAAATCATCCATGAATCACATATTAGATGCAATTAGGATCAAACCCAGCGATCTGTGAGTTTTTCTCAAAAAAAAAATCATCTTCCCTAGTTACTTTATAGGAATATCAATTCTACTATCTCTCTCTCTCTTTCTCACTTTCTTTGTCGTGAGTAATTGAAACGAAATTGTACAGTATTAATTCAAGCTTAGCTTTAATATATGGTAACGGTAATCTCGAGGAAGTTTAAAAAGGAATAAGTGCACCCATGTTGAAAGTAAAAACGACGGGACACATAGAAAAATGAAGGCACTATAGTTATTTGTTTACGACATGGTGCTTAGTCGATTTCATAACTCGTACATTTTTGATTTTGTCATAGTATGCCATAGGTCGATCACTTGCAAACAGAGCAATTATTCACGGAGTATTCTAGCCAAGAATACGCAAGCAAGCTGAAGAGTACTCTCGCAAATGTGACATATGTCAATGGCATGGACACATGATCCGCGCCACAACACTCGAACTTCATGCAAGCAAGGTATTCTGCCTCTTCAAGAGGTGGGCGCTTGATCTCATGGAAGAGTTTCCCAATACGACAGGTAACAAACATTCTATACTCGTGGTAGAAGATTATTTTATGGAATGGGAGGAAGCAGTTCCTTTTTGCCGCTCTAGAGAAGAAAAGATCATCTCCTTTATCTGGGAAAAAATTATCACAGGATTCGGATGCCCCCACCTAATTCAGATCGATTAAGGGCTGCAGTTCGGTGGTAAAAAGGTCGTAGCTTTCCTCATAAAACACATCACCATCCATTCACCATCCATTCTATACTACCCACCAGACAATGGACAAGCTAAAATCACCATCAAAACCATAGTGGTTGGACTCTAGAAAATGCTTCAATCACTGAAGAAAGGAAATTGGATACGGGAACTTCCTCAAGTCTTATGAGTATATCGTACTACTCCACGATAATTAACTAGCTGTTCCCCCATCCTCTTGACTTATGGTACAAATGACATCATTCCAACAGAGTATTCTGTCAGAGATAACGAACTTATAGATGAAGAAAATGAGTTTGAATTAGCCTGTAATATGAACTGGATTAATGAAACTAGGGAATGCGCTATTGCCAACCTAGGTCGATATCATCATATGCTCGTAAGCTTGTATAATAGACGACTCCGAAGCCGTGAGTTCCAAATCAACGATGTCATCCTCAGAGAAATTCCACAAAGCAAAAAAGAAGCACATGCTGGGAAACTCACTAAAAATTGGGAATGTCCTTTCCTCATCATTGGCTGAACTGGCCTTGGATCGTACTATTTCATGATAAAACAAGGAGTTCGAATCCTAAATCTATGGAGCACTAGGCGATTGAAAGGATATCGTAACTAAATCTCTATTCTTTCAATTATAGATTACTCTATTCTTGTTTTTTACATTCCAAAAGTAAGATTTCAATCTCCAACAATCTACATTTTATTCTACTCAATGAAAATTTCAAAGTTTTTTCCCACATAACTCTCTACTCATGTAGAATCTTCAAAATCTCATAGATTAAAGCAAAGGTAATTTGAGCTTTCAATCGACTATCTTTACATAGATTGAAGCAAAGGTGATACTTTCTTTTAATCGACATCAATACATATTAAAGAAAAAATAATACTAGCTTTCAAATGCCCATCTATACATATATCAGCAATTAAAACAAAAGTAATACTAGTTTTCAATCAATGATCTCTATCTGACATAAGATAAAGCAAAGATAAAAGTAGCTTTCATCTTTATACATGTCTACAACTATAGAAACTACAGGTTAATTCTGCAGGGTTTTTTTTTTTTGCTTATAGGAGGTTAGCTATACATTCCCCTACTCGGGAGGTTGTGCAGCCATAAAATCTAGAGCTCGAGCAATGACAACATTTCTGCCTTGTTCTACTAATTCTGCAGGCCGAGAGCCTACTTCCATTTGCAAGTCATTCAAGCAATTTCCTTGATCTATATCAACATTACTGATACAGCCTCTGAATGCCACATAGTCATGCAAGGCATCCCTTTCGAGATTAGGCCTCTTTACTTCTTCAACAAAATAAGTAATGACAGCCATCAGCTCCCTCGAGTGAATCTCTTCCGGGTCATTCTTCTCTCGGTCAATCATGATTACTTCGAAAAATTACATTTTTAAGCTCTGATAACGCTTCTTCAAATCTTTGTAAAAAGCATTTTCCCTCTTTACTTGTTTCCCAAAGTTTTTATCACCTCAACTTGATAAACTATTGTCCCCGCCGCTTTATCTAGCTCCGCTTTATTCATCGTTCTCAACTTTTCTGATGGAGCGTGAAGCTCCACCAACTCCCATTTATTTGTATCACTTCTCCTAATATAGCCCATTTTAAGTAGCTCATTTTTCCTCTTAATCACCCCCACTAACTTTAGCTCTTTTCAAAGAAAAATATCTATCTTATACCCACTCTCTCTCAAACGTTCCTTTTATCTCGTTACATAAGCTTGAACATGAGCTACATCTTCCTCCAACTCTTTAATTTGAACTGAAGGGCTAATCACGTCACCCTTAGCATTTGAGACCTTGACATCAGTATTTTTCTTCTTTGACCGCTCTCCGGCCTTGGCCTACTTGGCTAACGAATTGGCCATAGCCAAATCCGTCTTCAACCTTGCAACCCACTTATTCAGTTTGTCACACAATTTTTGGGCTAACCAAAGATCGATATCTTCAGCAGGCTAGGCCTCACTCAACTGCTCAACCATACTTTTGGAATTTGCCAGGTCAGTTTAAACTTTCTAAAAATTGTTTTCTTTCTTAAGCATTTTACTCTTCAATCGCACTTTCAGAACTAACCAAGTCAGCTCGAGCTTTCACATGCTTTCTTACTTTCCTGATCATTTAACCCTTCTAATTAGCTACAAAATCCTGTAACTCTTTTTCTATCGTTTCTAACGACCTGATACGGTATTGAATGACATCCGCTTCATTACCTTTCACTATCAATAAATAAATCCCACGTTAGAGCTTTGTTGTATTAGTCTATGCCCTCGCGAGCTCCCTTTGTACCTTTTCCATTTCAACATCTTTATCTTCGATCTTTCGGATTAGGTCGTCCACAATTTTGGTCGCCTTAGTAAACTGAATCTGTATTATGACATATGGATCCACCCTATCTTCAGATGCCTATTTAATCCTATCAAACTCTACCCCAAACTCATGATTGTATTGGAGCGTCTACTACTCGCTCAAGTGAGCAGTCTTTAATTTTACCTGCATCAACGAGCTCGATTCAACAGTACTTCATAAATACAATCAATACATATTACAATGAAATTTACAGATTTCTAACAGATTTTTGATTTTGACATGACAACAAGTGAGATTATACTTCAACCTCAAGTTAAGAAGTTATCTCACAATAAATGCAATGGCATCTATATCCTCTTTCAAGGTACACACTTTCTATATTTTAATTTGCTAACACTCTGAAATAGTCTAAACATACTGGATTACTAATTTGCCAACACATTTTCTCCTTAGCAAACTCGTTTTCTAATTCCTCAATTCTGAGGCGCATATCTTTTACTTCCTACAAATCAATGTTTACAAAAATTTATTATCCTATCCCCATATTTATCCTACAAATTAATGTACCATACACTTACATTTTTCAACCCACATAAAAAAAACAAACAAACTCTAAATAATATTTACTCTATCTTCTCATTATCTCCCTCTTGATCCTCTAATTCAGTTCTACTAAAGATCAAGTCCAACCTTGTACGCCTGATCGGACTCCATTTGAGCCACATTTTTCTCGAGTTCGACTCTCCTGCCCTCAAGCTCAGCCGTTCCTTCCTCGTGCCCAAGGCAGATACCCTTCAACATCCGAGCAGCCTAATATTGAAAAATACACTTTTTAGTTCAAAATCAAATACAAGTTCAAATATTACAAAGATATCTACTTACCACCCTGCCCAACTCCAATTGTGCGGAGGTATTCTGCTCCTTAGGGCCTTTTAGTGCAGCCAACCTTGATCGGTTCTCCAATGCCAGTAGCTCGTCCCCCTCAGCAGGCTAATTCTCCCCAACCTTCGCCCCACACACAGCAGCAGGAGCATCCACCCATCTCTTCTTCGAGTTAACCTCGTCCTCACCACTAACTGTGGTCCCTGAGGTTGAGCCACACTTAACAGCCTTCCCCTTTAAGTACATTTAAGCTAGTTTGCTTGAAGTTATATCCCCATAATCATCTTGCAATGACATTGGTGCAGCCCTCGGAACTACTTGACGTTCTTCCCCATTCGCTGTTATTTTCTTACTGGCCCTAGCTCCTATCATTTGTCTCTTTGCTTGAGAATTTTGCACTTTCTCCGACCTGTTGTTAGCTCTTTTGTTTATGTTGATATCGAGCTCTTTAAAGACAATCTTGAGCTCAACACCTTCTCGAGATACACTATCTAGCAACAATTCTTTTCTCAGAACTCTAGATCAAGGACCTACAACATAACATCACATATTGTTCAACAAACATAAAACATCCCTATAACTACAATAATTCAATATCACATAGTATTACTTACTTTTCTTTAATCTTTTATATACAAGTTCCATGGGTTCGTCGGTTATTCTTTTAAAACAATCACCTTTCACCTATATCATATTATCGTTCCAAAGTTGTCCTACTGAATTCAGATCGAAGAATAGAGGTCGAGACGAACTAGAACAAAAATATGCGTCTCCAGTTGCGACATCATATTTTACAGCATAATACTGCAAAACATCTACAGGATTTATTCTCCTCTCCACCTCATTCTCTTCCTACAATCTATTTAGATTATCACACACATTTATCACCTTCCATATATTACCATTCAGTTAGGTAGGAAAGGCCTCTATGGTATTCAAATTACCTTTAGCAAGATTGCTAAGAGGCAGCATCAGTTCGTATTCCAACTAAGAAAGATAACACAGAAAACCTTGATCCAAGTTTCTTTGGGCATTCCCATCAAAGTACTCAGAGAAGATCGATTCCTCTACACAGCTCTCCAATTTCTCCAGTTCTAAATCGGGTAACAAGGAAAAATGATTTTCCCCAGTAGACATAGTACAACCCCTAAACGACCTACCAGTATTCTCTACGACATTACCCAATTTCCCACCTAAACATCTTTTGATTTTATAAAATTATTTGAATACATCAGACTTTGGAGGATTGTATATCAAATTACCAGGGAAATCTTAATATTGTACTTCATCCTCCCTCTCAGAATCTACATTTACATATTCTACATTTTCAAACTCACCCGTACGGCCAGAGGTCGATGTCTCCATATCAAGTGAAACCTCCATATCATATATATGCTTGGGGATGAGGTAAAGTTTAATAACAGATTCTCCTCACGCCTCAACCTATATACATGTCCAGGTATTCTGTCAATTTTCTCAATCATTATCTTTTGCCTATACATATACATACATCATATGCATATATCAGTTTTAATGCAAATCAAACTTGTTTTTAAAATGTTTACTATAAATAGTAAATTTATTAGAATTTCAATTTCCAACTTCGCAATCACAGAGTCTAAATCAATCACTAAGCTTCAAAATATGAGTACGAGAAAGGAATATCGTCCACTTCCTTTTACACAATGGTAATGAATCAAACCCTAATTTTATCTGCTAATTGGATTGAATTATGTTCAATAATTCACCCTGAATTTATGTTTTTTTATTATTGCTTAAAGGCATACCAGTTTTCCTCATTTCTCCTGACTCTCTTTTTCTCTCACATCTCATCCTTATATTCCCCTAGTTCAAAAGATAAGATTTTAAGACAACCCCTCTTCACATTAGGTATAATTAGTAAACCCCAATATTGGCTTTTGGTGATTAAGTCCATTTTTTGGCAACTGTGTTTTTAGCACTTTCAGGCGATTCGTTATTGTGGGCTGCAGCAATGGTAGAGATGTGTTGGAATAGGCAGTGAGGTTTGTCTTGGAGGGTAGGAGTATTCAAAATACTGGGGGTTTGAGTTATGCCGGTAAGGTTCGTTGGTTTGTTGCATTATGTGTTGGATTATTGCTTTTATCAATTAGTTGCGATAGAATAAAATATTTTCCTTTATCTTCATTTAATGTGGGCACTTTAGGATTTAAATTTGTTCCTAGTGTAAATTGATTGAGGGTTTTGTCAATGTTGTTCTTTCTTAGTAGGTTCTTAGGGTGTTATGATCATGTTCCCATGAATTGGAGACCGATTAGGCAGTTGGGGAGGAAACATGTGTAACTAGTTTCATTGTTTTTCTCGACGGTTGTACTCTTGGTTCATGCGGTTATTTGTTTTTTTTGGATTGATCAATGTAGTAGTGGGGTTTATTTTGGTAACTTGGGGTGGCCTTTAGTTAATGATATAGTAGTTTTTGGGGTCTCTGTGAGTGAAAGTTATGGTAATGAGAATTTAGCAAGCTCAAAAAAAATTTAGAGGGAGTTCGTTGCGATATTGGAGTGTACTCTTGTTTAGGAGCTCTTTTACGACCCTAAGTTTTTATGTTATAGGCTTCTGTTATGTATTTTTTTGGTACGGTTTTCGGTTTGAGAATTGGATCGTGCCATTGAACTATCCAAAATTATCAATTGAATCTTCTAATTCATTCTCCTCAATGGTTATGAAACTTATTTGCCATATTCCCAGTGTTAGGAAGTCTCAGAAGATTGCATTTTTTCTTCTTAATAACACTACTTACATGGTTGCGGATTTTATTAATTTGTTCATGTATTTGTTTACTTTTATGTTTTCTAAATATCTTGCCATTCTTTCAGCCTTTTTGCCATCCTATTGGTGCAAACAGAAGCATGTAAGGCATGATAAGGCGAATGCTCCAGGCAGACTATTAAGTAAAGCTTTTAATTCAGGGTGAAAACTCTAATAAGATTTAAATCATTCAGTAATTAAAAAAAAGCGATATTTGTTTCACATTTACTTAATGAATATATTATTAGCACAACTACAACAGAATGAAATAATCAATCTGCCGATATGTTTTGTCAGCGCTCGAGTAATTCAATATATATTTATCGCAATATATTACTATAATACTGCACACACTTGAGTATAAAATCGTTGCATGCTACTCTTTTTTATAACCTTTGTTGTCAGGTCTCTATAGACAGTGCTTAGAGTTATTTAGTAACATTTGATTCTTCCAAAAATATACTATAACGAAGTAAAACGAACACATATAAGGACTATTCTTTCGCCAAATGTAGGTACCTGAAGCTTATGATGGAGAAAGTCTACCATTTCGAACTTGGTGTCTTCATACTTAAATTCTTAGTGCTCGTTTAGCCTGTGACCAAAAAATAAGAATGAAAGATTTATGTCCAAAAAGGCTTCACAAGAAAAATCCTTAGTTTCAAGAAAAAATTTGGTTACCTTAGCTAAGTCAGGCTTATAAAGGGCTTGATACCTTGATTTGCATTCTCAGAAAGTGCCATGGAGTTTAAGTCATCTGTTAAAACCCGACAATGGATTTTCATAGATGCCAGTTTCCCATTGATGTCAAAAGTACATCTTGACTTGTAATCGAATATGTTGACTAGTTAAGGAATAAGATATCATACCGCAAGCTAAATTTTTACTAGATGCATGAATGCATAAAGGTAACAAAGCCGCCATTTTACTGGATATCCTTAAGGATTAGGAGCTGTCTTAATTAAATCCCAATCTGTCACATAAAAGAGAATATTCCAAGTGAGAAAATGTAAGAAATATGAAACATAGTTAAACAACATAAATAACAGGTAGGCGATATAAATACATTATAAAGGCTTAATATCTATAGCTACTGCTATTATTGCAAAGCTGATGTAAGCCGCTTACATAAAGCCATGGTCCACTTACCAAATTCAGCAAAAATTTCCCCTGTTTGAAAAAATAGCCTTATAGCGAATGGGTAGATAATTCTGGAGTAAATCTTCATTCTAGATCCCGCTCAAACAAATATTATAAGTTAAAATGATGTCAAGTTTGATCATAAGTACTTACTGATAAGAAAAAGTACTTAGTATGAGGGAAGCCGTATACGGCCTAAAAGTCTTGTATATACTTGAAGTATCGTCACCTTTACAATTTTAGGATATGGTAAGCATGATACGACTCTTTAGATCATTTACTAAATAAATAGTAAACTTAGGAAATATGCAGAAGTTTGCAGAAATTGTTGGCATTGTTTTTATTCCATGGACTTCACGCCGTCAAGCTCTAAGTCTAATTTAACATCTTGGATCTACAAATATATTTATGTTTGATGAGAAGAAAATCGTGATAAATAAGTAGTAAATGTAGTTTCAAAATTTCTTAAGAAACACAAAGACAACGAGCTCAACCTTAATGCTTCCATAAGGGTGTAATTTCTTTAATGGCTATATATATCTTTGAATCACCTCCTCCCCCTATTACTTGTTATTGATCTTGTCAAGCTTTGTTACTTTTAACCGATGCACTAACACCTAAATATCCTTTCTCGAACCCCAAAGCCCTTTTCTTCAGTAATGCATAAGTTTTCATGTATCAACAACTAAAGTTCTTAAATCATGATCCTAATAGAGCAAGAATCAGATAACTTAAACAGCCAACATCATACCTACAATACATAAAAGAAGAACAAACCTTAAGATTACAAATTTTTGGACAACCCATTACTTCATTACCTTTTGATAAACATAACCCATGGCATAGATGGTACAAATCCTCTGAAGATTATAAATGATCCCCATACCTATAAACCGCAAAAGTAACATAATCCAATTGAAACAAAAATTTGTATCATAAAATTTTACAATCAAATATAATTTAGAACTTCAGAGATAAGATTTAACTCACCAAGCCAAATAGGACTTATCTTAGAAAATCAACCATGAATCACATATTAGATGTAATTAGGAGCAAACCCACTGATCTGTTAGTTTTTCTCACAAAAAAATTCATCTTCCCTTGTTACTTTATAGGAATATCAATTCTACTACCTCTCTATCTCTCTCTCTTTCTTCGTGAGTAATTGAAACAAAATTGTACAGTATCATCTCAAGCTTAGCTTAAAAATAGAGAAAGGGTAATCTTGGGGAAGCTTAAAAAGGAATAAGTGCACCCAAGTTGAAACTTAAAATGACGGAACATATAGAAAAATGAAGGCACTATAGTTATTTGATTGCGATATGGTGCTTAATAGATTTTATAATTCGTAATTTTTTTATTTTGTCATAGTTTGCCCCAGGTCGATCACTTGCAAACAGAGCAATTACACAAGGAGTATTCTGGCCAAGAATGCGCATGCAAGCAGAAGAGTATAATCGCAAATGTGATATATGTCAATGAAATGGACACATGATCCGCGCCTCAATACTCAAACTACATGCAAACAAGGTATTTTGCTTAATCAAGCGGTGGGTGCCTAATCTCATGGATAAGTTTCCCAATACGACAGGTAACCAACATTCCTTTACTCGTGGTAGCAGATTATTTTATGAAATGGGAGAAAGCAGTTCCTTTTTATCGCACTAGAGAAGAAGAGGTCATCTTCTTTATCTTGGAATAGATTATCACAGGATTGGGATGACCTCACCAAATTTGGATCGATTAAGGGCCGCAGTTCGGTGGTAAAAATGTTGTAGCTTTCCTCAAAAAACACATCACCATCCATTCACGATCCATTCAATACTACCCACAAGTCCATGGACAAGCCGAAATCTCCATCAAAACCATAGTGGATGGACTCAAGAAAATGCTTCAATCATAGAAGTAAGGAAATTGGATACGGGAACTTCCTCAAGTCTTAGGAGTTTATCGTACTACTCAACGACGATCAACAGGCTGTTCCCCCTTCCTCCTGACTTATGGTACAAAAGCCGTCATTCCAACAGAGTATTCTGTCAGAGACCACGAGCTTATAGATGAAGAAAATGAGTTTGAATTAGCCTGTAATATGAACTGGATTGATGAAACTAGGGAATGCGCTTTTGCCAACCTAGGTCAATATCATCATATGCCCGCAAGCTTGTACAATAGGCGACTTCGAAGCCGTGAGTTCAAAATCGACGATTTTATCCTCAATAAAATCCCACAGAGCAAAAAAGAAGCACATGCAGGGAAACTCACAAAAAATTGGGAATGTCCTTTCCTCATCATTGGCAGAAATGGCCTGGGATCGTACTATTTTATGACAAAGCAAAGAGTTTGAATCCTAAATCCATGGAGCACTGGGCAATTGAATCGATATTGTCACTAAATCTCTAGTCTCTCAATTATTGATTACTCTATTCTTGTTCTTTACATTCCAAAAGTAAGATTTTAATCTCCAACAATGTACATTCTATTTTACTCAATGAATACTTCCAATTTTTTTCCCACATAACTCTCTACTCACGTAGAATCTACGAAATCTCGTAGATTGAAGCAAACGTAAAACTAACTTTCAATCGCCCAT
Organism: Kingdonia uniflora; assembly: GCA_014058105.1. Classification (NCBI taxonomy): domain Eukaryota; kingdom Viridiplantae; phylum Streptophyta; class Magnoliopsida; order Ranunculales; family Circaeasteraceae; genus Kingdonia; species Kingdonia uniflora. The sequence continues at coordinate 1,748,641 of JACGCM010000445.1, forward strand.
CTATACAGATTAAAGCAAAGGTAATATGAGCTATCAATCGACCATCTATACATAGATTGAAGCAAAGGTGATACTAGCTTTTAATCGACATCTATACAGATTAAAGCAAAAATATTACTACCTTTCAATCGCCCATCTATACAAATATCAGCAATTAAAACAAAGGTAATACTAGTTTTCAATCAATGATCTCTATCAGGCATAGGATAAAGAACTGGTAAAAGAAGTTTTCATCTTTATACATGTCTACAACTATAGAAACTACAGGTCACTTTAACAGGGGTTTTTTTTTTGGCTTATAGGGGGTCAGCTATACATTCCCCTACTCGGGAGGTTGTGTTGCAATAAAATCTAGGGCTCGAGCAATAACCACATTCCTGCCATGCTCCACTAATTCTGCAGGTCGGGAGCCTACTTCCATTTGCAAGTCATTCAAGCAATTTCCTCGATCTATGTCGGCATTTCAGATACAGCCTCAGAATGCAACATAGTCATGCAAGGCATCCCTTTCGAGCTTAGGCCTCTTTACTTCATCTACAAAATAAGTAATAACAGCCATCAGCTCCCTCGAGTGCACCTCTTCCGGGCCATACTTCTCTCGGTCAATCATGATTACTTTGGTAAATTACATTTTTAAGCTCTGATAACGCTGCTTCAAATCTTTGCAAAAAGCATTTTCCCTCTCTACTTGTTTCCCAAAGTTTGTTATCGCCGCAGTTTGCTGTACTATTGTCCCCGCCACTTTATCTTGCTCAGCTTTATTCATCGTTCTCAACTTTTCTGATGAAGTGCGAAGCTCGCTCCACCAACTCCCATTTATTTGTATCACTTCCCCAAATACAACCCATTTTAAGTAGCTCATCTTTCCCCTTGATCACCCCCTTTAACTTTTGCTCTTTTCAAAGAGAAATATCTAACTTATACCCACTCTCTCTCAAACGTTCCTTTCATCTCTTTACATAAGCTTGAACACGAGCTAGATCCTCCTCCAACACTTTAATTCATGCTGATAGGTTAATCACCTCACCCATTGCAGTCGAGACCTCGACATCAGTCTTTTTCTTCTATGACTGCTCTCCGGCCTTGGCCTTCTTGGCTAACGAATCGGCAATAGCCAAATCTGCCTTCAACCTTGCAATCCTCTTATTCAGTTTGTCACACCGTTTTTGGGCTAGCAAAATATCGATATCTTCAGCAGGCTAAGCCTCACTCAACTGGTCAACCACACTTTCGGAACTTGCCAGGTCAGTTTGAACTTTCTCAAAATTGTTTTCTTTCTTAAGCATTTTACTCTTCAATTGCTCAACCGCACTTTCAGAACTTACCAGGTCAGCTCGAGCTTTCTCATGCTCGCTACTTTCCTGATCATTTGACCCTTCCAATTAGCTACAAAATCCTGCAACTCTTTTTCTATCGTTTTGAACGACCTGATACGGTATTGAACGATATCCGCTTCTTTACCTTTCACAATCAACAAATCTATCCAACTTTAGAGCTTTGTTGTATTAGTCTATGCCCCCGCGAGCTCCATTTGTACCTTTTCAATTTCAACTCCAAATAATTTTTACTTTACCTTCTCATTATCACCCTCCCGATTCACTAATTCAGTTCTAGTAGAGATCGAGTCCAACCTTGTACGCCAGATTAGACTCCATTTGAGCCATATTTTTCTCAAGCTCGACTCTTCTGCCCTCGAGCTCAACCCTTCCTTCCTCGAGCCCAAGGCAGATACCCTTCAATATCTGAGCAGCCTCATATAGAAAAATATACTTTTTAGTTTAAAATCAAATACAAGTTCAAATATTACAAAGACATCGACTTATCACCCTGCTCAAATCTAACTGTGCGGAGGTATTCAGCTCCTCAACGTATTTTTTAGCTGCCAGCCTCAACTGGTTCTCCACTGCCAGCAGCTCGTCCCCCTCAATAGGTCAATTCTCCCCAACATTTGCCCCACTCACAGCAGTAGGAGCATCCACACTTCTCTTCTTCGCGTTCACCTCGACCTCGCTACTCACTGTGATCCTTGAAGTCTAGCCACCCTTAACAGCCTACCTCTTTGAGTGTATTTAAGATAGTTTGCTCGAAGTTATATCCCCATAATCATCTTGCAACGTCATTGGCGCATCCCTCGGTACTACTTGACGTTCTTTTCCATTCGCTGTTCTTTACTTGCTGGCTCCAGCTCCTATCATTTGTCTCTTTGCTTGAGACTTTTGTACTTTCTCCGACCTGCTGTTAGCTCTTTTGCTTATGTTGATGCCGAGCTCTTTCAAGACAATCTTGAGCTCAACACCATCTCGAGCTACAGTATCTAGCAACAATTCTTTTCTTGGTATTCTAGATCGAGGACCTACAACATAACATCACATATTGTTCAAAAAACATAAAACATCCCTACAACTGCAATAATTCGGTATCACATAGTATTACTTACTTTTCTTTAAAGTTTTATATGCAAGTTCCATGGGTTCCTCGTTTATTCTTTTAAAATAATCACCTTTCAACCATATCATGTTATCGTTCCAAACATGTCCTGCAGAATTTAGATCGAAGAATAGAGGTCGAGACGAACTAGAACAGAAATATGCGTCTCCAGTTGCCGCATCATATTTTATAGCATAATACTACAAAACATCTACAGGATTTATTCTCCTCTCTACCTCATTCTCTTCCTAAAATCTATTTAGATTATTACATACATTTATCACCTCCCACATATTCCCATTCAGCTAGGTTGGATTGGCCTCTATGGTATTCAAAATACCTTTAGCATGATAGCTAAGAGGCAGTATCAGTTCGTATTCCAACTGAGAAAGAAGATCGATTCCACCACTCAGCTCTCTAATTTCCCTTGTTCTAAATCGAGCAACAAGAAAAAATGTTCTTTCCCAGTTGACACAGTGCAACTCCTAAACGACCTACCGATATTTTCTACGACATTACCTAATTTCCAAACTAAATTGTTTTTGATTTAACTAAATTATTTGAATACATTAGACTTTAGGTTTTGTCAATTTAGCCATTTCTTAGTAGGTTCTTAGGGTGTTATGATCATGTTCCGATGACTTGGGGACCGATTAGGCAGTTGGGGCAGAAACGAGTGTAACTAGTTTCATTGTTTTTCACGACGGTTGTTTTATTTGTTCATGCGGTTATAAGTTTTTTTTTTATTGATCAATGTAGTGGTGGGGTTTCTTTTGGTAACTTGGGGTGGCCTTTAGTTAATGATATAGTAGTTTTTGGGGTCTTTTTGAGTGAAAGTTATGGTAATAAGAATTTACAAAGCTCAAAATATTTTTAGAAGGAGTTCGTTGCGATATTGGAGTGTACTCTTATTTTGGAGCTCTTTTACGTCCCTAAGCTTTTACATTTTGGGCATCTGTTTTGTGCTTTTTTGGTACGGTGTTTGGTTTGAGAATTGGATCGTGTCATTGAACTCTCCTAAATTATCAATTGAATCTTCTGATTCATTCTCCTCAATGGTTATGAAACTTATTTGCCATATTCTCAGTGATAGGAAGTCTCAGAATATTGCACTTTCTCTTCTTATTAACACTACTTTCATGGTTGTGTATTTTATAAATTTGTTCATGTATTTGTTTACTTTTATGCGTTCTAAATATCTTGCCATTCTTTCAGCCTTTTTGCCGTCCTATCGGTCCGTTTATACTGTAATTTTTGCTTGTTTACTGACTTTCTTCTTCATCATTGCTTGCAGATTCTCATTCATAGTTTTCAAGCAATGTGGGGTTTGGCGGTTTGCCTTTATAATGGTGTAGGATAAATGCTCTCTTGGCAACTTTTAGTGCCATTTTAACAAGGACAACGTATTGGTTTTAGTTACCTATTTTAACAAATATATAATGCAGAGAATGTTCTGCGGAACTCTAAGATTCTTGAATTTTCCATAAAACTCATGATGAAAATGCAGATTATCCAATTAGACACTAGGTGCCATACCCCATCATATTGCATTATGTTAGGATTTTGTGCTGGCATTTCTATACCAAGGTGAGTTATTTTCATTGTTCATTTTAAATATCTTTTCCTGTTAATCAAACACTACAACTAAGATGGATACAAGAACGAGCATTCTGTAAGGGCCAAACTTCGTGCGGAGGGGAAGTCGGCTCGTACACCACGGGATTTTCTATTTTATCCTAGGGGAGCAAGCATATAATCAACGATATAGAAAATCTACTGACAATATACTTACGTGGAGGCCTAGAATTGGTCACTCCACGACCTCTGATAAGAATTTTGAAGTGATCTGATATTACTGTCGAGTTGTCGAAGGTTCGAGTACTGGGTAATTTACAGGGTGATCAAAGTTAAACCGTAAGGGTTTATGGGAGAGATTTTTAAGCCCCTCCTTCATTCACCTTCCCTCCTATTTATAGAATATAGGTAGGACTGAGTCATCATGGGAGGTCACATTTCAAGTGTTCCCTCCGGGTATCTGGCGCGGTATCCCAGAGTTGGTATTGACGCCAAAATATTGGGTTTGACATTGTGCTCTAAAACTGTAGTTGTTGTTGGTTCTATCACTGTAGTTGTAAGGACCAATAACGACGCCATTCTTGTCGGGTGAGCTGGCTGTCTGACATGTTTTCCTTTGACCACGTACAAATATGGTCAAAGTGTTTCTGATGCTGATGTGGAGTTCGTGTACTGACAAATCTGTCTTTTTCTTTGAGGTCTGTTAGTAGTCGAAGCTTCGTCTTCATGTAGTCTTGCAAGGTTTGTTTATGGGATGAGTGGGCTTCGAGGTATTCGAGTAGGCTTTGAGGTAGCCTTCGAGTTGTTTGAATGGAGCAAAAAGGCTGCGAGTAGGCTACTACATTCGCCCCCTCTTAGCAAGGGTCTCAAAAATAGGTGCAGAGGCGTTTGCTGAGAAATGTTGTTTGTTATTGGAATTTGAACAGTTGTCTATTGCATATTGAAGTTCTGAGAGGGGTAATAAAGGAGGGTAATTAAGAAATTTTGGTGGTTATGGAGTAATAAATGTGCTTGATGAGGCTTATTAATATGGGTTATAATGGCGGTAACGCTGTACATTCTTCTTCGTCACTTTCTTCTCCTTCCTCTATTTTTCTTGAAGAGCATCATGGATACCAAACCCAACACCCACTACCAGAAGAGGATGTGATTTTCAAGAGACTGTCGTATAGGGTGGAAAATTGCTGAGTTGAAGTTGAAGTTCTTTGGCGACCAAGATCTTGACTAGGACATGCCTGACCTGGTTGAGTTTGAGCCTGGGAAACCCATCAATGGGGAATCTTATGCTTACTTGTGGGGGTTGATGCGGTAAAGGTTTACAACTGCTTAAGAACGCTATCTCTATCTGTCAAGCTTGGCCGAATGTCTTGTTCAGGCAGAGGATCAGTTTGTGGAGGAGCAGGGCTCGGCAGGAGGATTTGGCCCGTCTAAAAATAGGGTAGCTTCTTCATAAGGTGGTGGTTGTGTGGTGGTGGTAATGGGTTTTGTTTTGCATGATTGTATTTTACTATTTCTATTGCTATTATTGCCGATGTCTGTAGATTTTCTTTTTCCGCTCTTCTTTCTTTTCTTATGTATATGGTTTTGAAGTAACTAAAATGAAAGAGTAGTTTACTGGAATCATGTATTCTGTATCTGATAATTTAGGTAGACGAATATGATTTGAGTGGACGAATGGATTGTAGGTGCAGGATCGAACATCCAGCCTCGAGCGAATGGTAAAAAGTAGAAACAGTTATCTTTGAGGGGAAATTGACTTCGAGTTGTACTGTGTTGATTGATGATATAGGTTGGTATTCGATTAAAATGAATAACTGATTCTGAATTCATGAAGTTTGAGGTTTATATCATATGGGTTATGAGAGGATGTATAAAGGGTGTTGATGGCTTGATATTGGGGATTTGTCGACTGCAAGACCTCGAAAATTTGGGTTGAATACGCATACTGATAAAATGGTAGAGTATGGGAATTTGGAAAGGTTTGACTGTTTTGATTCTGATAGAAACGATAGAAGACTGTCATTAATGCGATTTTAATTTCGGAGGGGTTAAATGTACCTGTCTTCCAGTATAAATTGGGTGTTTTTTGGAGAACATCACACATCTATCCCTTCTTCTCCTAGTAGAATGTCTACGCCTTCGTCCCAAAGTAACGAAAATGCTCATAATACCAAGTACCAGAACAGGGTGGCGGCAAGGGTCATTCATATACGGGAGAAGATACTCAAACTGAAGCAAAGGTATTTTGGTGATTGATGTCTGGATTGGGCTATGCTAGACTTGTTTAAAATGGAGCCAGGGGAACCCATTAGTGGGATGCCCAATGTGTATTGGTGGGGGGTATTACAAATGAAGGGCCTAATCCCCAGCGACCGGTTGGCCTTGCTGGAGTCTCTTGCCAAAGAAAAGGTAGACAAGGAAGATGTTGAGGATGGGGTCTGTGAGGAGTGTCCCGTCTTTAAATAGGGGCTTCTCTATTGTGGAGAAAGTAAAATGGTTGGGATGTTTGTATTTTTTGTTTTGATCTTGAGTATTTTGTTCGGTGTTTTCTGGAAGGGCATCTACCCGAATGAAATTGGAAATTTATAAGATAACTATCAAAGTAAATTACTGGATTTTTTGTAAGTAGGACAAATATAATACTCGAGGATAATTTAGGCGCAAAAAACATCTTGCCAAATGTCGAACATGAACGCAATGGAATTACTGGCACACATTGAAATTGAGTATAGACGAATGTTTAAGATGTGGTATAGAGGATTACTCGCGTACAAGAGGAGGGTATTTCGGAGGTCTGTTGGCTTCAACTGAATGAACTGACAGCCAGGCAGCTGGCATGTCAGAACAATACTATTTCTGGGGCAGAGTACCTTGCAGGTCATCATGTTTTTTCCTTTATTTATGGGAAAAGGTTATTTTGATATAAGGATCTGATTTGACAGCTTCGAGCAGGGACAAGAAGGTTCAACTTTGATGATTATAAAGGGTTGTGTAAATGTGAGTGTGGGACATGCACGTGCGAGTAATGGAGGGTAGAGTGGACAAAACACATCTCAGCCGAAAAGTAGGGGTAGTGGTAATAATAGTAGTTTTTGAAATTGAAGCTATTTTTGGAATTCCGAAGGGGTATATATTGTGTGAGGGCATTGCTCCAGCTTCTATTTACCCTCTTATAGAAAAACTAGAGAGTGAGAGAAAGATAAACGTACACCATTATTCCATAGAGCTCGGTAGTTGCTGAATTGCTGAAAGGAAGGAGAGGTACTTTGCATAAACAGGTATTTCCATCTTACTTCTGTCTTGTTGCTTCGTCTTTTTTTTTTGTATGCTGGGTACATAGTAGAGTCTGCTAGGGTTTATAGTTGTGATGATATGACCGAGGGCCGACGGAAAACATGTATCTATGGATCAAGTCTTTTGGGGTTCTGAGGGTATTGATGTTATAGCAGGGGTTATGGTCAAGCATTCGACTATGATGGTATGAGTTGGAGAGGGTAGGTAAAATATGTGTAATTGATACATAATAATCAAGTATATCAATTTGATTGCGTGCCTCTTCTTCTGTAGGATAAGATGCATACTTGTCGATCTTTATGAGTGAGGATAATAGATGAGGAGCTCAAAGAAAATGAGGTTAGTGTGTCTAGTCGTGTACCGATGGAAAAGGGCAGCGATGTTGAAGAACTAGATATTAAAAAAGATGTCACATTAGCAATAGTGGTCTCTGAAATTGGGGCTTCAAGTAGTAGACATTGTAAGACAGTAGTGACCGTGGATAGTGATGAAGAAGAGATAGGGGGAGGAAAGAGAGAGAGATGCAAAGGTAGGGTTGAACCTTCGGGTGATGAAAGGAGTAAGGGGAGAAAAAGTGGCCATAGTGAGGATTCAACTGAGTTGGATAAGGCCATTGGTTCTTTCTCGCTTAGGGAGAAGCTGAGACTTGATTGATTTGTGGATAAATTTGAGCTGCCGATGGTGGGGGTGGTGTTAAATGCAACAGGAATAGGGTTTACTTTCAAGTTGAAACTGCGAGAGGGTATAATGGCGTATAGAGGCAAAATTTGATTGTTAATGCATTTACCTCTCCGAAGGCTGCTGAAGGAGGTGTTAAACTTTTGGGAAGTTGTCCCGGTTTAGATGAATGAAATTTTTTACGAAATAATGAAGGTAATCGAGGGCATGAATGTAAAAGTGAAGAGTGAGGGAAGGAGCTTAATCGAATGGTACGATGTTGTATCGTTCTATTCGAGGAAGGCGAACAAAAATGTGGGAACCTACCACATCCAGTGTCACCAGATAAGTCCTAGTTGTTTGATATGTGCTCGGCGGGTCAAGGGTGGAATAAAGACTTAGTTTTAGTACGGGGTAGTTATGAGAAGGTCGAAGGAGAGGATCCTTATAAGTTACAGCATAAGGTTTATAATCCATGAAAGTTTTTTGCAAAAGATTTTTTGATGTATTAATCAAATAGACTGATAACCATGCTTCTACTTCTTCTGTAGGTGCCAATAGCCAGACTTGGGCAAATTTGGGGCATTATATTGATGTGCTAATATACTCGGACGAGGAGTGGGTGAACTCTGCATTCAAGAAGCTCGGTATAAAGAGAAAAAGGTAGAAAATGACAGATTCCCTAGATCAAAATGTACCCATTACGCCGAAGCCATCAAAAAAGAGAGGTATCGAAGGCACAGAGAAAGAGAGATTAACAAGGAAGGTAAAGTATGTTCCAAAGGGGCAACAGGCGCCGAAGCAGGCAACCACAGTACCCAAAGAAGCTTGTGATGCTTCGAAATAGAAGTCGATGCATGTATTGACACAGGCTGAAAAAGGGAAGGGCAAGGTCCTTCCCAAGTCTTTGACGGCACAGCAGCCAAAGGTTGCCCACCACAAAAGGTACAGGGCATTGGGGGATGATAATGCGAAGGATATGGACAATGAACTGACCGTGTCTGAACGGGAGGAGCAGGCTCGAGCTAAGGCTGCTACGATGGCGGAACTCTGTGGCACTAATCCAGATGAAGCTTCGAGGCAGATGAAGAAGAGTATGTATTAGGTAACTATTTTTTTTTGTAAAATTCTAAAATTTTCTCAAGTACACCATGATTCGAGAGATACTGATGGCTCGAATATTCTTGCAGACAGATGCTTGGGCGCAGACTTTTAACTAAGTGCAGAAGGTAGCAATAAGGAAGTTAAAGTAGGCGGTTGACAATATGGAGCTTGCTAGAGGGACCGAAGCATCGCTACTTTTAGAAATTGGCACTTTGAAACGAGATTTGGGGACTATCAGGGATGAATGTGAGGGGAGGCTTGAAGCTCAGCGTTACACTCACATGCGATTGTTGGAGGCAAAAGTTGCTGAGAAGGATAGGGTTATTGCAAAGCAAAAGGTGACTTTCCAAGGGCAGTTTGACGAAGAATGTGGGACTAATGTAAGGTTCAAGGAGTTCATCAAAGATTTGGGGTATGATCTTGAAACTTTGTAACGCTTCCCCATTACCCAAGATCTTGTTTCTGGAGATGTTGTTTAGAAGAAGGGGATAGAGGTAGATGTCGCTAATGGAGGTATGGGAGGTGGCGTGGTGGCTACTGTAGTCGAAGGTACTGCTGTTGGAACTGGAACTGATGTGATTGTCGATGGTACAGGGTTAAAACTTTCTACTAGAGGTGCTGGAGGTGTTGGCATTGAAGAGCCTGCTGAGGGAGATGGTGCAGCCACTCCGATATGAGGTATTGTACAGGAATGCCATACTATTTTTTCTTAATTTTTTTTTTGGGTTGTAATATGTAAACAATACTGAGCTTTCTTTCCACTTGATCTTTAAACTTGAGATTGCTTTGAACTGCTGAAGTTGAGTGTATTGAAACTTGTTTGTGTTGTCTTGATTTGAATTGAATTACTGTACTAGATTTCTGACGTATGCTCTGAACTTGATTTGAGTTATTTTGTGTTGAACCCGATTCTCTGAAATATGTTGTACTGAAATGTCTTGCATCTAGCAAAATTGTTGATATTCTTGTATACTTGAATCTGCATATGCTGTAAGTGAAGAATGATTGTAGAGTGATCGAACCTTGAAGAGCCTCTAGATGGTATCCTGAGAGTTCAAGGAATTAACTAGACTTTGAACGTTGGATCTTGGCCAAAGTGGAATGTGGTCGCCCCCAATGCATTCTCAAGGGTCTGGTCTCTCGACCACTCGTGCCCTTCAAGTTTGCTCGAATATTGGAGACTTTAAAATTTTCAAGGTCGCCCCCAAGTATCAGTCGGGTCGAGGGTTGACATGATACTTTGAGTAAATCAAGAAATTCATTAGATTTCGAAGGCCTGAGCCTAATCAAAGTAGAACGTGTTCGCCCCCAATGCATTCTCGAGGGTCCGGTCTCTCTACCATTCGTGCCCCTCGACTTTACTCGAATATTGGAGACTTGAAAATTTTTAAGGTCACCCCCAACTATCAGTTGGGTCGAGGGTTGGCATGATACTTAGAGTAAACTAAGATATTCACTAGACTTCGAAGGCCTGTGCCTAATCGAAGTAGAACTTTTTCACACCCAATGCATTATTCCCGAGGGTCCAGCTTCTCGACCATTCGTACCTCTCGAGTTTGCTTGAATATTGGAGACTTGAAAAATTTTAAGGTCACCCCCAAGTATCTGTCGGGTTGAGGGTTGACATGATACTTAGAGTGAACCAGGAAATTCACTGGACTTCGAAGGCCTGAGCCTAATCAAAGTAGAATGTGTTCACCCCCAACGTATTCCCGAGGGTCCGATCGCTCGACCATTCGTTCCCCTCGAGTTTGCTCGAATATTAGAGACTTGAAAAATTTCAAGATCACCCCCAAGTATCAGTCAGGTTAAGGTTGACATAATACATTGAGTAAACAAGGAAATTCACTGGAAAACAGGAGACGAAGTGCGGATAGAAAAAACTATTTATTGATTATCCTGTGTTTATATCAGGTAGACAAGTTTGAGGCCATGGCCTATTGTATGAGACTAGCTGCATTGTATTCCATGGATTTGGTAGAGGCTCTTCGTTTTTTGTCATGATATAATACGAGCCCTTGTCGATTTTATCGTATACAACATAAGGTCCTTCCTAGGATTCAGCTAGCTTGCCGGCATTCCGAGGCTTCGATGATTGTGTGACATGTCAATGTACAAGATCTCTGATGTTAAAACTTCATGGTCGAACGCTCTTGTTGTATGACTTCTGGAGTGATAGATAGTAATGGCCGAGGTTGGCGATGACTCGGTCTCTGGTTTCGTTGATCCATAACATGTTGTATCTAAGTTCAAACTCATTATCTTTGTCAGGGAAGATGAGATCTCGTGTGGGTACTTCGAATTGAATAGGGAGCACTGCTTCAGTACCATAGGCTAGAAGGAAAGGGGTACAGCCTACAGCTTTTCTTGGTGCTGCTCGATAGGCCCATTGGACATGCTGTAATTCCTAAACTCATCGTCCTTTCTTTGCATCGACACGCTTTTTTAGACCGCCGACTATGGTTTTGTTAATTGCTTCGACCTGACCATTCCCTTGGGGTTAGTAAGGAATTGAGGGGGAGAGGATGATATTGTATTTCTTGAGGAAATTTCTGACTTTGTTCCTAACAAACTGTAGACTATTATCACATTGAATCATATGAGGGCATCTGAAACATGTGTTGATGTTTTCCCATAAAAATTTGATGACTTCTTCTTTGGTTCGATACAAAGGTAGGGCCGAGACTCATTTGGTAAAATAGCTTGTGACAATAAAGATGTTCTCTTGGCTACCCGAGGCTTTAGGAAAAGGACCCACAAAGTCGATGGCCCAGTGTTTGAATGCCCAACAGACATGATTAAAGTGGAGGTTTTTAGAGGGGCTATGAATGTCGCGCACATGGCGCTAGTATTTTTTACAATGTTTGACGTACTTTTCAGCTTACTTTTACATATTGGGCCAGAATAAACCTTGGGAGACGGTTTGAAGAGCTATAGGTTGACCAGTAGTATGAGCACCACACGTACCTTCGTTGAGTTTGTCAAGGATTAAGGAGGCTTCATTTTGAGAAATGCATCTAAGGAGGACGTCATTTGGGGATTTCCGATGTACCTCGGGTTTGAGGATGGTGTATCTGTGGCAATTTTCTAATATCGATCGTTTGTCCTTGGGATCATCGGGAAGGATAGCATTGTTGAAGTAGTCGAGGATTGGTGTTTGCCAGTCGTCTAGCTCGAGAATCTCACCCCCAATATTGATGGCATTGACTTCCATCTGGTCGATACTTGGGCGTTCGAGTACTTTGATATGGAGAGTTCGGGATTCGGATTGGCCTAACATAGGTGCTATGCAGGCGAGGGGATCTGTATGTCTATTTTTACCTCGAGGGCTGTGAGTAATAGAAGATTTTTCAGGGAAACGGTCCATGCGCTGGCGGACGAGGATATAATATTTGGTTATGCGACCGTTGACTTGATTTTCACTGGAGTACTCTCTTTGAATAAGTTGGGAATCTGTGAAACTACAAGTTTTGGGATGCCGAGGTCGAGTACGAGGTCGAGGTCATGGATCAACGCTTCATACTCAACCTCGCTGTTGGAGCATTCAAAGTTTAACTTAACTGCCTTCTCAATTCAATCATAGGTAGGTTTAACCAGGATGATACCTATCCCCGAACAATTAGGTCTTGCGGATCCATTTGTGAAATGTCGCCAACCTGTATTAGGGTTCCATGGGTCTGTAGGCTTGGGCTAGTCGTCTGGTAGGTCATCTTCGTATTCCTCCCAGTCAATATCGACGACCGAAAAGTCAGCAAGGAAATCGGTGACTACTTGGCCTTTCTGCGATATCTACTTCTCAAATGTGATGTCAAGTTTGCCAATGTACACAGACCACTGTTAAACTCATCTAGATTTCTCTTTCTAGCTGGGTACTTCTCAAAGGGGATAAATTGTTATAACACAGATGGAGTGAGTTTGAAAATATTGTTTGAGTTTACGGGACAAATAGACGTGGGTGAGGAGCAAACGCTCAAGTTCGTGTATCAATCTTCTGCAGGAGTCAGGGTTTTGTTGATAAAATATTCAGGTTTCCCGATGTTTGTTTCGAGTCGAATGAGGACTGAACTCATAGAGGTATCAGTGACCACGAGGTATAAGGAGAGTGTTTTACCTTTAACAGGGGTGCTGATGATGGGTGGTCGACCAAGGTATGTTTTGAGTTCAAGGAAAGCCTGTTCACAGTCGGGTATCCAATTAATCTCAGGCTTGTTTTTTAGCTTTGTGGATACCTTGGTCGCGTAAGAGACAAGCGCCAAGCGCAACGATCTGAGGATTTTGAATTGAAATAATTGAGGGTCGCTATTTTACCAGCAACTTTTTGGGCATCTTTTTTTGTTTAGGGTGAAGGCATGTCGATGAGGGCTCGGATATGGGTAGGGTCGATCTCGATACCTCATTTGCTGATAAGATGGACTAAAAATTTGCCAGACGAAATACCAAACTAGTATTTTTTTGGGTTAAGTTTCATGTTGTATGTTCAAAGTATCAAAAGACTTCGGTTATGTCCTGGATATGGGTCAATTTTTGGAGGCTCTTGCATAGCATGTCGCCGATGTAAACTTCGATCGATTTTCCAAGCATGGGTTTAAACATAGTTGTAACAAGGCATTGATTGGTGGCACCGACATTTTTAAGGCCGAAGGGCATGACATTAAATTAGTAATGGTCTTATTCAGTGATAAAAGTAGTTTTAAGTTAATACTCGGGGAGGAGGGGTACCTGATTGTAACCCAAAGCTTCGTCCATCAATGACTGGAGCTCGTGTCCAGCATTAGCATTGAGGAGTACATAAATGATCAGGAGGGGGAAGCTATCCTTCAGTGTGTGTTTGTTAAGGTCGGTGAAGTCGACGCAGATTCTGATCTTTTCATTCTTTTTTACGATTGCAACTAAATTGGATATCGAATCAGCATATTTGACCTTTCTGATGAAACCCGCTGCTATGAGTTTGTCTACTTTGAGGTTTACTGCATCTCGAAGTTGTGGGGACAAGGTACGGTTCTTCTGTTTAACTATTGCGGAAGGGGGGATAAGGTCTAAGTGATGGTATGCCAAATTGGGGTCGACACGGGGCATCTCCTGAAATGTCCATGCGGAGACGTCTTTGCTTGCTCAAAGGAAGTTAATGAGTTTGAGGCGCTCAACCACTTCTAGAAAGTTTCTAATGAACGTAGCTCGACCAGGACAGTCGAGTTCAATATAAACAGTGGGTTCGATGGGTGAGATTGAGGGTGTCGAGGTTATGGGGGTAGAAGGAGGCACTAATTGCTATGGGAGTCTGACGAGTTTATGGATCTGATCGATCTCTGGATGCTCACATGAACAGGCGAGGCGCTGTGAGCCTTTTAAATTCCATGTACCATAGGGATAGTGAAACGAAGGGTCTGATGATAGTTCGAAGGTATGACGGGGATGGCATGGAGCCAGCCACGCCTGAGTATACCAAGGTATTTAGACTTCTTGATGATGACAAGAAAGCCGGCTTGAAGTGTGCCTGGGCCGGTGGTAATTTGAAGGCTAATTCGACCAACGACAACTTCTATGGCCACATTAAGGCCTTTTAGTTTGATATTGGCAGCAGTGACGAGGTTTGCTTTGTTCATGGCTTGGAAAGTCTAAAGGAAATATACATTGGCTGTACTTCCTGTATCGAAAAGCATGGTGTGGAGGACGAGGTATTCGACCTTAATCATGATGACTAAAGGGTCGGAATTGGGAAAATGAACATGCGAGGTGTCACAGTCGATGAAAGAGATACCTTCGGGTCGAGGGTGAGGGGCCTAACATCTTAGAGAAGGAAAGTTGGCCTTAACACCACGGGGTTAAATCATCAAGCAAAGAAATACAAGTACGTTATCTAGAATTAGAGTAATCAATAGACAATATATTTGCGTGGAGACATGGAATGTGGCTCTCCACGACCTCTGATGAAGATTTTTAAGAGATTTATATTTTTGTCGATTAGTCAAAATTTTGAGTACTGGGTTTTTATAGGGTGATCGAGGGTAAACTGTAAAGGAACTGGAGAGAATTTTCATAACCTCTCCTTGGTTCCCCATCACCCCTATTTATAGAATATATGATGGGATGAGTCACCAAGGTTAGGTCTCATTACAAGGGAACTATCCAGATATCCAAGTATTGGTATCAGCGCCAAAAATGTCGGAACTGTCACTATAACAGTTGTTGCGTCTGTCTCTGTACTTTGATATTGTAGTAGTGGTTGGGCCTGTCACTGTAACTGCAAGGACCAACAACTGCGCTGTCTTGCCTTGTGAACTGGTTGTCTGCCCCATCATACTTCGACCATGTGCAGATATGGTCAAAGTGTTTCTACTGTGTTGTGGAGTCCGTTCACAAGGCTTTGTACGGAGTCAAGGCTTCGTCTTCGGATGATCACTGGGAGGCTTGTTCGTAAATTGACAGGACTTCGAGATCTTCGGGTAGGCTTTAAAGTAGCCTTCGAGTATCTGTTTGAGGTAGAAGGCTGTGAGATGGCTACTACATTCACCCCTCTCTGCGAAGGTCTCAAAAACAGGTGTGGAGGCATTTGTTGAGAAAACTGTTTGGCCTTGGAAGTTGAGCAGTTTGATTGCTGGCTTTCTGGTAGGTAATAAAAGAGGGTAATAAAGAGATGTTGATAGTTATAGGGTAATAAATGAAATGAGGCTATAAGTATGGTTTATGGGGGTATGGATATTGCATGTTTTTCTTCTATTTCATTCTCTTCACTTTCTTTTGCGAAATATATTTGATAAACTCTATGGATACAACGCCTAATACACGCTACCAGAAGAGGATGGGATTCGCCCGTGATCGTCGCGTAGGGCAAAAGACTACTGAATTGCATATGAAGTTCTTTGAGCATCATGATCTAGATTGAGACATGCCCGAGCTGGTGGAGGTAGATGCTGGAGAGCTCATCAACGGGGAGCCTTATGCCTATCTTTGGGATCAACTGAAATACACCTTTACGACCTCGAATAAACGATACCTCTTTCTGTCAGCTTTAGCAGAGTGCCTCGTTTGGGCAGAAGAGGAGATGGAGGAACAACGTTCGTCGAGTGGAATTGGACCTTCTATAAGTAGGGCTACTATTTGAGGCAGTGGTGAAGGTGATGGTGATAGTACAGGGCTTTTTGTAGGGTTGTATTTGGAGGATTTTGTTTTTGCTGTTTGGATGGTTGTAATTTGGAGAATGGAATAAGGATAATATTTTGCCGCATATGTGAGTCTTTATAACTAGTAGGCATTGGAAGCGAATATACTTGAAGGCACGATAGTAAATTTATCTCATTGAATATTAATGGGTAGTACTGAATAATACTGGAAAAGGTGGCCTCGAAGGGTAGCGATGTGGTCGAAGAAAATTAACTCTGTGTTAGTTTAGACTTGGTGAAAGAGACTGGAGTCAAAGTATGAAATTGGTCGATGGTTCGAATGCAAGTTCTCGTAATTGGAGTTTCCATGTGCATGCAGATGAAACGGTTACGTCTGGGAAGTTGTAGAGGTTAAACTGTTGAGTTTTCAAGGAGAGAAATTGAAGACAGCAATTAAGTGGGCTTGGCAAGAGGGAAAGTTGAATTCTTCCTTCATATATAAAAGGCACTATTGTGGAGAGGATTTCACATATGTTTTCACCTTTCTTCATCTTTTTTCTTACTTGCTCGGATTATAATGACTTCTTCTTCTGCTTTAAACGATATTGCGGTTCCAGTACCCGCACAAGAGGACCAGGCGGCAGTAAGGGTCAGGCGGGTATGGGAGGCGACGTTGGGGTTACAACAGAGATTTTGTATCAAAGAAGACATTGATACGGAGATGCTTGATCTTTTGTAGGAAAAACCCGGGGTACCTATTGCGAGCATGTCCTTCACGTACTTGTGGGGAATATTGCAGATGATGGTACCATTACCAGGCCACTGGTTGTCCCTGCTCGAATCATTTACAAAGGAGATTGTGGACCGGAAGGATGCTGGTGTTGTGCCTGTGGTGGAAGAAGAGCATCCCACTCGTAATTAGGGTCCCTTTCAACTGTACTGTTGGGTGTTGTGGTTGGTCTATCTGTGGTTTGATTTTGTTGTTGTTCATTTTTTTTTAATGAGGTCTGTAATTTATGACTAGATGTCTTGCCTGTCTGAAAGAAATTGGGATTTTGAATCACTGGTGAAGTAGTATTTTGGCTTTTTATAAATAAGTAACAGTTTGAACTGTCGCACTAAAAGTCAGAAACATAAATTCTAAACTGTCGAAGTACCGTTATAATCTGCCGAAGGAGGATTCTAAATTGTCGAAGTAGTATCCAGAGCTGTCGAAGTAATAGTGTAATCTGTCAAAGTTGGTTGTCTAAACTACCGAAGTAAAATATTGAATCGTCGAAGTAACTTTAATTAATCTACTTCAATCGATCATTAGCAGAGGAATCCAATCGCTAGAGATTAATAGCGAGGGTTTAATTGAGAAATTAAGCACAAATCAGCAAGGTGCAGTCCAAGAAATCCAGGATGTAGGAATGATGCCTGGAACGGAGACTAGAGCTCCATTGCCATAATGAATTGAGGGTGCCACCATCAACTCCAACCAGATCAAGGGAAGCGTGAATACAAACCCTAACCTAAGATCTAAAATTGCACCTCAACCTGAAAGGAGGAAGAATAACAATTACGAAACACATGCGGTAAGGGATTCCTGGCAAAAGGTATCGTCCAATTCCAACTCAAATTCAACTACAGAGAAATCAAGCACAGAAAGAGCAATGTTTACACCAATCAACCCTGTAACATTGTTGCTCAGGTTATGATGGGAATCCCAACCCATCCATGAAAAATCAATGAAGCAACAATAACAATATCCCAGTCATTTGCAGATAAGGTGTGAGATAAGAGAAACCAAACCATGGATACAAGAGAGCTGTTATCGGTGAGCAAGAGAGAAGACACACCAATAATCGCCATCCTAACGGTCGAACTAGAATAAAGTATATCATAATACTAATTTAGTTTAATAGGCAGGTTAGACCTCCAGAAGATCAAATTCATAACAGTTCAAGAATTTGCTCGTATGCACTGGAAAACAAAAGGATCTTGCAAGCTAATTCTTAATATGGAACATGAGGAGGACAAGATCTTAATATGGAGTAGAGTACCATGGATGGTCGATAGAATGCCGATGTGGATTCTGCCGTAGAGTCCATTCTTCTCAGTAGACAGCTACAGCAACTCCAATACGCTCATACAGTAAAAATTTCCAGATCCTCTTATCGAGATGTGGAGACCCAAAATGATTCTATCTATGGGTAAAACGCTAGGAACACCTATCCAGCTGGACCAATCGACAAGGAATCAGGACTATGGCTATAACGCAAATGTCCTAGTTGACATTGATATGTCTAAACCAATCCCTAATCACATTCTCCTAGACATAGATGGGCGAATGGTGAAACAGGAGATACTACTACACAGAGTCCCAAAATACTGTAAACATTGCAACAATGTTGGGCATATTATTGCGGAATGCATGATAGTGCAATGGGCTTGTAGACAGAACAACATTGCACTGATCAAGAATACAAAGAAGAGTTCAAGAGACGATGGGGAAAAAAATAATAGAGCAGCAAGGTACTTCACATTCAGGAAGGTATGAAGGAAAATGACAAGGATAAAACCTAAACATAACTGCAACCACACAACAAGCACACGTATTTTTAGAATTCCCCTACTCACTCCTCTAGAAGAATATCCCCGATCATCTACTTCTCAAGGATGACAAAACCAATGAAGTAGTTCGAGCAAGTGGAGAAAATCGAGCATGAAGAAGTAGGGTCCATAGTAAAAGGGAACACAAATAGCAGTTCACAACAAAAAGTGGAAAAAATCACCTGGAGTAACAGATTCGATGCCTTAGTATGAGATACTTCATAACACATAGAAGACAATAGAAATGAAGGTGATGGCTCAAGTAATAGTGCAAACGCATAAAGCAAGGCTGACACGCAACAAGACATGAAGAATTTTCTAGAGGATCAAAACGTTACAGAAACAAGGGAGGAACTGGGAGAAACAATTAGTCAAAAAGAGGTAGATTTCGAAGAAATCATACAGCTGCTTAACCCGACATGCTGGGCAGATGAAATGGAAGACGAAGAACAAACTATTGCAAAAGGGCTAGGGCCAAATCAAGTTTATAAAGGTTGGAAGGTTTACACGCTAGACCGTCGGGCCACTAGATCCAATAATAGAAAATGAGAGTGATCTTCTGGAATGCAAGAAGAGTGGGTAATTGCAAAACTCACGCCTACCTGAAAAAAAAAGTGGAGGAACTACAGCCATATATAATATGCATAGTGGAACCAAAGATTTATGTCGCAAAATTAAGACTACAACCGATTTATGAGAAAAATAATCACGAATGAAGCGGGGGAGAATAAAGGGAGCATATGGATACTCTGAAGAGACGGGCTGGGGATTCTAGAGCCTTAATCATGAGCACTTCTACCCCACAAATCATGATCTGATACATGAGCTGCAGGTTTTCCTTCGTCCATGCCACCTGCCTCACTCTCTACAGATTAATGCACTAGAATGAACTAACAACAGTCGCTAGCAACACCAATGAACTGTAGATTTTCTTAGGAGGCTTCAATTGCGTTCTCAGGACTGAGGAGAGGAGGGGTAGAAGACAAGTACTAACTAGAGACATTCAATATTTTTAGGATTTCATCGACAGGACTAATCTTATAGAGAACAACACTACATGAATAAACTATACATGGAGTAATGCACATAAAAAAGTCAATAGAATACTGAGCTTTCTAGACAGATGCTTGAACAATCTACTCTGGTCTGATAGATATTGGGGATGGGGAATTAAAAACTTTACACTAACAATACCTGACCACATTCTTATTTTTGGTAATTGCCTGGCCGTCCCAAAACCTTGCAACATACCCTTCAGATACCTTCAAACTTGGAACACATATTCAGTTTTTGGGGATGTGGTTCACAGTAGTTGGAACAAAAAACAAAAAGCAACACCTTTATTCTGCCTAATGCTTGAATTCCAGAGTGGAGCAAACTAAAAACAAAATGTTGATTACACTCCCAAATGAGGAAGAAATCAAACTCGCAGTGTTTAGTCTAAACAAGGATAGCTCACCATGTCCATAATGATTTCCACGGGCCTTCTTCACAACATTCTTGGAGGTGGTTAAGCATGACTTCTTCAGAGGAATCTCCTCCTTTTTCATAGACAGACGGCTCCCTGACAACTTTAACTCCAATATCATAGTCCTCATGCCCAAAATCAAGAAGCCTGAGAGGGTGACTCACTATTGAACGATATGCCTGAGCAACTTTGTAGCTAAGATAATCATGAAGATACTTACTACTAGACTATCACCAATAGCATAAAGAGTGGTGTCCCGGGGCCAAAGTGATTTCATCAAGGGTAGGAGCATTTACAATAATATCAGCGAGCTTGTCAATGAGATGATTAGCAAGAAAAAAGGGGGCAACGTGGGACTCAAGCTAGATATAACGCAAGCCTATGATACACTAAGCTGGGAATTTCTAGCGGCAACTCTCAAAGTTTTTGGTTTCTCCCGCAATTTCTGTGAGCTGATTATGACCATTATCAAGAACGGGACGATATCGATTACAATTAACGGCAGTTCAATAGAGTACTTCAGCCCTTGAAGAGGCCTTAAACAAGGAGACCCTCTCTCTCCACTTCTATTTACACTCAGTGAAGATTTTCTGGGAATCAACCTACAGAAACTGAGGGACCAAGTAAAAATCCATACCATGGTCTGCAACAGGCACATACAAGCTCCAACTCACCTTTTTTTAGTAGATGACATCTTCATATTCCTCAGCGGGAATACTAGAGACCTCAAACACCTGAAAAAACTCTGCCTTAAATTCCAAGAAGATTCTAGACAAGTTGTAAGCCTAGAGAAGAGCAAGAATTTTATCGTGGGAGTTCCACTCGCCAGAAGACGGGTGATTCTTGAATTTTTGGGGTTCCAGGAAGGGAGACTGTAAAAAAGGTGTTTGAGGATACCCCTCTTCCAGGGGAAGGTTACATAGAAAATACTGAGACCTTTGGTAGAGAAAATCACAAAGCAGGCGAATGGATGGATAGGAAGACTTCTGTATTTCCAAGGAAGGGTAGTTTTGGCAAGATCAGTCCTAAACAACACGCCTATATACAACGTGACAGTACACAAATTGCCTCAATCTCTGATCAGGGAGGGCAAAACAATTATTTAAAATTTTAATTGGTCTGAGGACCCATCAAAAAGAAAGGGCATTACCCTTAAATGGGAAAAGTTGTGTAAACCCATACAAGAGTGTGGCCTTGGCATTCGTAAACTGGGGGAAGTAAATAATGCACTACTCTACAAACTTTACTGGACATTTACCCAACCAAATGAAGACTGGGCATGCTTCATATACAATAAATACAAAAATAGGCATGGAGAGGTGATCACATACTATAATAAATCATCCATTTTGAGGGGGATACAAATTGCGGAACATCTAGTAGGCCAGCACATGGGTTGGGTGATTGGCAATGGAGGAAAAATTGTCTTCCGGAGAGACTACTAGGCAACAGAATTTCCTCTGAGAGAGTACATTAATCTTCCAGCAAACCTATGGAGAAACTGTACCGCGAAACTAAGCAGCATTATAAACAGCGAAGAATGGGAGTTACCCATGATATTTTACTCGAATTTATGGAATTAGGGATCAACCAAGAGAGAATCGAATGCGATCGCCAAGCTCAAGACCAGCAAATCAGGAAGCCGGACATTCACAGGAAATTTATAGTAAATAATACATTCAACAGTATTTGCAAAACCCAATATACCGCATGGTGGTGGAGAATGGTTTGGAGCCACAACCTACAACCTCGGCTAAGCTCGTTTGCATAGAAACTGCTAAATTGAATACTCCCATTCGATGACAGAATTGCGAACAAAGGTATCTGCCTCCCTTAATCTACTCCCTTTTCCATTTCAACGCCGAAACCGAGCAATACTTTTACTTTGAATGTAAGTACTCTCTGGAAATCTGGAACTGGATATGTAACATTATCAATATGACACCGGAAAATGAAGAGGAGAATTGGCAAATAGTCCCTGCCTGAAACAGACACGCAAGCTCATATGTTAAGGAGTTGTGGGTCTTGGCATCATTTACAACTTGAAATGGACTTTGGAAAAAACATAACAGCCTCAGATACGTTAAACTAATAACCACCCAACAACTGAAACAAGATATATTGAGAGACATTACGGACACATCCTAATTATCCATAAATAGCATGTACAACAATGAAATCGACCAATAAATTATCAAGGCCTTGAATGTCCAGTGCAGACAAAGAAATACAACAACGATAAGGAACTGCTGGTGGATATTACCAAATCCAGACGAGATGAAGGAGTACTGTGATGGAAGAGGAGGTACTGGGTACGTCCGGCAATGCAATAGGCAACACCAAAAACAATTTTGCAGAGATACAAGCAATTATCCAAGTTGCTAAGAAAGCATTAGAAAAAGGATGGATAAAATTGTGGATCGACCCAAGGCATCTCTTCAAAAAACCATGCAAAAATTCCTCGATTAAGTTGTAAAAACTGAATAAGAGCAACTTTTTCATGTTGAACCAGCTTTGTACCAATGAAAGTACTTCGGCCAGGTCCATCGAGGTTGATGTATTCTATGGGCCCCTCCATGGAAGATTGATCATTGAGGTGATCAGCTTCCTGTAATTGCTATACGGCCAATCTGTCATAGGTCTTTAGGATAGCAGAGACGGTATTATCAAAAGCTTGAGAAAGCTTTTGACTACCTCTAATCTTATAAATATCATTGTCATGTTTAAATTAGAGTGCCTGATGATATGTGAAAGCGATTGCTTCCATGTTGCCAATCCAGCAGCGGCCCATAATCCTGAGATAACGTGATTTGGCATTAATGGCATAGAACACGACGTTGATGGTAGAAAGTCTTGCGGTAATAGGTAAGATGATCTTGCTTACTCGTTCTTCTCTGGAACCATTGAACCCACTAATATTGGTGTCCTTTGAATAACTTGGTCAGCCAATTCGATCTGGTCGATTGTACTTTGAAACATAATCTCAATACTGCTTCCAGTATCGATCATCATTGTGTGCATGACAAACTTCTTCATTTTTAGCATTATTACTAACGTATCATGATGTAGAAATTTGATATGGTTAGTATCGTAATCTTCGAATAAAATTCCTAGCCGACTATTGCTCGACTCTGAGAGAAACTTAACTTCTTTGTCTTGAGGTGTGAGATCGCAGCATTCCGATAGTCTCCAGCGTTTTGATCTATTGGAATTGGTGATTTGATTGATTTTGATCATGTGATTATGGTGCATATGGGAAAGGTTCTTTTCCTCAGCTTGTTCATTGTCCTGAATTACTTCAAGCTGCTTCTTATAGCTGCTATCCTTGTATGACTTCAAATCGACAATGTATTTGAGCATCCGTCCCTCTTTAAAAATGTACTCGAGCAACCAGTGTAAAGTATAGCAATTATCAGTAGTATGATGATTTACCTTATGATGTAGGCAATATGGTCGACTATCATTTGGTTCTAGCGGTTGAAAGACGCGGTAGAGTGGATCCTTCAATAGTAATGGAAAAATTGTGGAAATTCGAACGTTCAATCTTGTGAGGATAGGTTTGTTTGGTGGACCACATTTCCGAGGGTAACCAGCGTTGCCCTTGGTGCCCTTCTGATCTCCCTGTTCCTCCTTGGGTTCACTGGCTCAATCTGTATATGGGCATTTGGTGGAGAAGACGGATTTAGTAGATTTTTTCCGCTCAGAAAACATCCTCTCTAGGTCAACGTAACTGCTAACTTTGGTGATCACCTTCACCAAGGTCGCAAGTTTGTTAAGGAAGAGGTATTATTTGGCCTTGCAGTCGAGCTAGAGAACATTGGTAAAAGCACTAACAACTATTTTCTGGTCGAGGTTATCCACATTTCGTACGTGCTCTAAGGATTTACTTGAAAAATCTTCGAGCTTTTCTCCATGCGACTATTTAAGAACGATAAGAGAATACAAATTTTCCTATTTATCTCTGTTGTGAGTATACGTCTTGATGAACTGCTTTTACAGTTGATTGAATGTGTAGATGGAGCCTTCAGGGAGAGAGTGGAACCATCAGAGTCATTCCTCCTATAGAATTATGGTGAACAGACGGCAGAGGATGTGGTTGTGATTGGAGTACAACCCCAATGAATCACGGTAATGTTAAATGTGCTCCTTCAGGTCAGTACCTTTGTATTTACAAATTTTGGGAGTATGGAAACCTTTTGGTATCTCCATATCGAATAGTTCCTTGGCAATCAGAATTTCTTGTAACTTTGTGGTATCGTCGGTAGTACCCAAACCCTGTGCTTCGATCAACTCCTTAATCCATTGGCCCATATGCTCTTTTGTGACATAATGGCGTATCGGTTGAATTGCTGGGCGAGCTGGCTGTGGAAGATGAGTGCCCGTACCATCACTTAGGTAATCTCATTCTAGAACTTGATTTTGAGTTCGCTATTCTTCCTCATGGAAAATGGAAATTCAGTGACCTCGACTGACTTCGGAATAAATTTTGCACCCAAATGTATAGAGGGTTTTGGTTCACGTTAAAAATTCTTGGACATAGCTTTACTGGCAACTCCCTGAGGTCCCAATCTTTCCCTTACTGAGACGCAGGAGGTCTCTGGAAGCTTATCGTGACCTCTGGCTTGAGGAGCCTGTTGAGTATTTTGCAGAGCCTCTAGGGCAGTCTGCATTGTTGTCATCTGATTTTCATGCCGTTTGAGCACTGTCAAACGAGCTTGTCGTTATGTATTGAGTTCTTTTTCTCAGAGCTCCCAATCCTTTGTTAACTGAAGTTCGAGTTTGGCGCGTTTCTCTGTCTCGACATTAAGATTCACCCGTAACTCTGTGAGCTGCCCCAGCTCCATGGACACTTCGAGCTGAGTTCCTACAGCCGGTCGTCTAGAAGTAACCATGATTAAAATTTGCAGCAAAAGGCTACCTTAGGATATCGTAAAAATGCAATCTTTCCTACAGGCGGTGGCAAATGTAATAGCCAAATTCCATAAGCTCAAAATGGCTTTGGAATTTTCTATCACACCAATGAACCTGTAACAAAATTCTTATGGAAATTAAGATATGAAACAAGTGATTTTAGCGTGGAAAACCTATGAATAGGTAAAAAACATGACCTCGGGTGCAGGATTTTTGCTGAAAGTGTCTTTGTTGCTTGAGGCGGATATCTTTTTACAAGTGATCTCTAAAAATAGATAATGCTTGATTCTTGTAACTAAGATGGTTTGATGATTTATCGAGAATCTAGAATACGTAATTTCAAGGTGATCTCTTATGTAATTTTTTTTGGTCCTTTTCTCTTCTGGACCTTTTCCTTTAAATAAGTCTTCTTCGCAGCTCTTCATCGTGTTGGAGCACATTTTCCAAATAATTTTGTTAGTGGCGGTTGATTGAGTAACTGACGAGTTCATGAAAGACGGTATCTTAGAGTGATTTTGGTTTTCTGGCTTAAGTTCGACCCACATTCTTCACCAACGTGTGGAGTATGTTAAAATGTTGACTGGAGAAGTTATGTTGAAAAATGCGTGAGCCTGAGATGGAGGTTATTCGAACTGGTGACAGTTCGATTCTAAGTAAGATCGTAGGATAGGTCCCTATATAAATGTAAATCATACAATAAATATTTGCTCTACTACTTCAACTAATTTAATTACATATCAATCTTCTATTGCTGGTCCTGGATTTTAAACGGGTACATCATTCACTTCTCTAAATTGTATTGTTAATAACAGTACTCTTGTTAGGTCTCAAACAATATATAATAAAATATATACTGGTTCTAATAACCATTTCAATGCAGTTACTAACCCAAGCATCAAACATTAAAACCCAAATAATAACTTTGCCCATAATTTCCCTCCTGCTAAAAGAATAAGAAACACAAATACAATTCCAAATCAACCTAAACCATGTGTTAATCCATCATTCTCAAATGGATGCATGCAGCAAATTTTACCCATAAAGATAAATCAATTGCATTCTAATAAAATTACATTTTCAACAGTTTATATCAAAACCACACAAGAGGTAACTAAAAAATCTCTTCGTATAACATAGGACGAAATTATATTGATAAAATAAATTTTAAACTAGATAAGCTCCCCCCAAAATGACAATGTCTACATTGTAATGTCTGGTTATTCATGAAAGAAACCGAAAAAAATTGTTACAAAAATGGTAGAGTCAAATTGAAACTTCCTCTTGTACCAAATGATCTTCATGAATTATTCAAAGATGAAACATCTATTGGCAAGGATTTTGGGTTAAACATACGTAGTTATAGCCATGCATTCCAAAGCACCTCAATTGGTGTTTCTCTCGACAAAGAAATGACTAATTCAAAAAAAGGAGTCTATACCTTTCGAGCCCATGGATCTATATATCACCACATTTGTAGTTTTATGCCTAGAAAAAAAGGAAAGTCACGGTTCTTACAACTATATCTCTACGACCCTGTAACGACACTTAAAAATAGGCTTCAAAATTGTTCTTAAATTAACAAAAATATTACAACGCACTAATGCATTCATAAAATGAATTTAGACACTGCGACGAAAAATTTATTAGCGATTACAAAATTAAAATTAAACGAAGACCAGATAACGCACCCCAATATGTTATTCCAAACTCTGACGATGTTGCAGCTATAGTTATGGGTGGAGATGATTTGAAAGTTGGAAGAAATATCTTTATTCATCCTAGGAAAAAGGAAAAAACATATATCAATGAAACATTTCGATTCTACGATCCCTTATAGTATCCTATTTTACTCCCTCATGGAACATACAGGTGGGATCCAAGAAATAATTTCATAAACGAGAAAAGAATCTCATCGCGTGTTTTTTTATTGTTATATGTTACAAGTCCAACCAACATATGAATCACTAAGCCATAGAGGTCGCCGACTATTTCAACAATACATTGTACACCAATTTGTTAAAGTGTAAAACAACAATCAAAAATACTTATAGAACAATCAAGATAAAATACATATTGATCTATATCAGGGTCTACATGATGCTCTTATTGCTGGAGAGGAAAACGGAAAAGACATAGGCAACAAAGTTATCCTTCCTGATCTTTTAATGGCAGCCCCCGCAACATGCGTAGGAGACACCAAAATGTAATGGTCTTATTACAAAAATATAGGAGACTTAATTAATTTATAATAATGGCATGCAACCCACTATGGCCTGATATAGTAAATAATTTAAAAGTTGGTCAAGAAGCTCGGGATAGACCCAATATAGTTGCATGTATTAGTAATACTAAGTTTTCATGACTAAAAGATGACATAGTAAATCAATCTAAATTAGGAAATGTCCTTGCCTAAGTCCATATAGAAGAATTTCAAAAATGTGGACTGCCACATGTCCATATGCTCATAACTTTGCACCCAAAAGATCATCATAGAAGCCCTGACGAATATGACAAATTACTACATGCAGAATTTCCTGATCAATAAGTAAAACCTAAACTACATGAATTAGTTAGGAAACATATGATTCATGGGCCCTGTGGCATACACAATTCAAATGACCTTGTATGATGGATGGTAAATTCCAAAAAGAATTTCCAAAAGACTTTGTCAAAGAAACTATTCAAGGAAAAGATAGCTACCCAATTTATAAAAGGCGAGATAACACTCTAAAGTTATAAGATGATGTATTAGGTTATAAAAAAGTTGATAACAAGTGGTTAGTTCCTTATAATGGAATGTTGTTTAAGAAGTTTGATTGCCATATCAATGTCGAAGTATGTAGCAGCATTAAATGTGTTAAATATCTATATGAATACATTTACAAGGAATTAGACCACGTCCCTATTGAGGCTAGTAAACAAGTTGAGGTAGATAAGATCAAGCAATTTATAAATGCCAGATGGGTATAACCACCCGAAGTTGCTTGAAGACTATTCACTTTTCCAATGAGCAAAATGTATCCTAGTGTAGAGATGGGTATTACCTTATATGATTTTCAAAATATTAAGGATATTATTGAAGACAATAGAAACTCACAAACAATGCTAACTAATTTTTTTATATTGAATTCAGAAGATACTTATGCCTGGAAATTACTGTATCGCGAAATATTTAAAAATTATTCCTGGGTCAAAGCTAAGCGATATTGGAAATGTCTCAATAATAATAGGAAATGCATAGGCATAATTTACACAGCTTCACCAAGAGATGGAAAACATTTTTATTTAAGACTTCTTTTATTACATGTAAGGGGACCAAGATCATTTGATGATTTAATGAATGTGGAGGGCGTACAGTATAGATCCTTTAAACGAACTGTAGAAGCTTTAGGTTTGTTAGAAAACAATAGATGCATAGAAGAATGTTTGAAAGAGGCAACATTAATAAAAATGGCTACTGCTTTAAGGAAGTTATTTGTTTCGCTAATGATCTTTTGTCACCCTTCTAATGTTGATGATTTGTGGGTAGAATTTTAAAATCCAATAGCTGAGGATTATCTTAAATAATTCCCAAGTTTCAGTAATGAAAGGAATAAAGATAAACTATTACGAGAACTAAATGATCACCTTAGCGAACATCAGAAGAAGATATCTGATTATGGGTTACCAGAACTTAATGAAAATTACAACACTAAAGTCTAGCACAGTTTGCTTAGAGATGAAAAAGACATTCATACACCAGAATATGATATATCAGCTAAATTTCTTTTGAGCAAAGAATAAATATCTGCATACAATCAAATATTATATTCGGTTAGGGAGAATGAAAGTAAAGTTTATTTCATAGATGGTCTAGGAGGAATAGGTTAAACATTTTTGTATCGTGCCCTTCTAGAAGAATTAAGACAGAATGATAATATAGCACTTGCAACAACATCTTCCGTTATAGCAGCTACTATTTTACCTGGGGTGCGAACAACGCATAATAGATTTAAACTACCATTAACACCTGAATTCAATTCAAGTTGTAAAATTGGTAAAGGAACTCCATTAGTAAAACTTATTAGGCAATCAAAAGTTCTAATTTGGGATGAGGTACCTATGATGCACCGATATATATTACTTTGAAGCACTTGATGAATCTCTTAGGGATGTCCTTAATTGCTCATTTCCATTTGGTAGTAAAATCTTTATTATGGCTGGCAATTTTTGCGAAACACTATCTGTTATTCCACGCTCCACTCGAGGATAAATAGTTGATGCATCTATTGTTAACTCATATCTATGAAAATCTATAGAAACTATTACATTGAAAGATAAAATGCGCGTACGAGATGATCCAGAACACTCAGAATGTTTACTTCGCATAGGCAATGAGAACTCTCACCAAGAGATTAAAGATAATAAAATACGCATCCCAGAAGAAATGGTTATACCTTGGATTAATGAAGATTCAATTCACAATTTGATAAAATTTCTATTTCTTAATCTACATGAAAAATTAGAAGATGTTGAATGGATGGCAGAAATAGCTATTATAACCCCTCTAAATGAACAAGTTGACGCCATAAACAACTTAATTACTGATTCATTCCTGGAGAATCAGTTACTTATTATTCAAATGACACAGTTGAGAAGGACATAAATAATTTATATCCTGAAGAATTTTTGAACTCAACTACTGCTGGAGGATTACCACCACATAAACTTACATTAAAAATTTGTACACCTATAATGTTGTTAAGGAACCTTAGTGCAAAACAGGGGTTGTGTATCGGTACTAGATTGATTTACTACCGTTTTGATAAGAACGTGATTGTTGCAGAAGTATTAACTGGACATAATAAAGGGAATATGGAGTGCTTACTACGTATATCATTGAAACCCTCAAAAAATGTTAAATTACCCTTTGAGTTAATACATAGAAAATTTCCCATTCGTCTGTGCTTCGCTCTGACCATTAACAAGTCACAGGGACAAACAATCCCCTGGGCTGGTATTTATTTGCAAGACCCTGTATTCAGCTATGGCAAACTATATGTGGCCTTATCTAGGGGTGTCTCAAAAAAAAAGCAAGAATTTTAATTTGGAATAATGAAATAGACAACTTACCCCGAACAAATACAACAAATGTTGCTTACAAAGATATCATTAGCAAGCAGTACAAAATTCTACTTACTTAAAATTACTTGATAACTACTAAAAAAAAAGGTCTTTAACCAAAGTTACTATGAACTATTAATTTTAAGGACCTACCAAGTTTACTATTATTATTAATTTCCACGACATGTTGACATGAACTATGCTCATTGTTTTAATCATGCACCTACAAAGAAGATATTTTCTATAAAATCAATGAAGCATCTAGTTGCAATATTGTGTTCGCTGGAATTACTTTTTCATCAATAACTCATTTAGAACCCTACATGACATATTTGATATTTGATATGATTTTTGGCCCTTCTTAATATGATTTGTATATTCTATCTTAGACTCATCGGCTTATATTCATGAATTTTAAATTTAATCCCAGCAAATAGTAATCAAAGTTATAAAAATGTGTGTTGTCGTGTGCGAAGGAGAATAGGAGTTTGCCTTCTCTTATCATTCAAGACCAACTAGTACTAGAACAAGACCAAGAACATATGTTATATGTTCTATCTCAAAGAGGAGAGAGTCTTACACCCCCATTGTCTTTCAGGTAATTTTTTGTCATTTCGTTATTTGTATTTTATCTAGAAGTTTTAATTTTGGACCCTATTTTGTAACGAAGAAAATAATTTTAATATTTATAACTATAATGCTTTTATCTTTTGATTCATTTTGGTATCTTCTCCTCCTTCGACCTAAACTCCAGCTGAAGTTTCCAACATTTATCTGAAATATGCCCACTTGCCTTACAATGACTGCAATAATTTTCCTTCGACAAAGACCCCTCTCCTTTAGACTCTCCCTTATGCTCGTTTTCTAACTAGATTTGTACCCCGACTTGTTCTTGTCGTCTTATTTGTCACTCTTCAAGTACTTGGATTTAATAGCAATTGCCTTCACGGTAGCCTCTTTGATATTGGCCACAGTAAAGAGATTCAACTCTCTTCTAATAGACTCCGACAAACCCCCCATGTACTTCATAAACACCTCATACTCGTCTACATCGATGTCCAAAACCAAAGCCTGGTTAAAAAATTCCGTAGTGTACTCTTATACAGATTGCTCAGAATTTTGTCGTAAATTATGCCATTTGAACCATCTCTCTTGTTCATACCCAATCGGAAAAAATTGTTTTCTAACTAATACCTTGAATTTCTTCTAACTTAAACTTCCTACTTCATGATGTTTCTGATAGGATTTCCACCATGTGAGTGCATGACTTACAAATTTTAATGTAGAAAAGTATATTTTATGAGCATTAGAGTATTCGTATATGGAAAAATAAGTTTCTAACCTATCTAACCAATTATCCAACTTTTTGGCATCAATTGAACCGCGAATACAAAAATTTTAATCTCAAAATTGATGCGAAGGTTATGCATAGGATTCATTGACTTACCAATAATCGATCGATTATCGATAGATTCGGTATCACTAGAATCACTATCTACCACCTCGGTACCCCCGTCACCATCCTCCACCACAACCCTTTCTTCTTTAAGCGTTTTCGTCGTTTCGCCGAAGTGGAAGCCTTCGCGAGGTTCATGAGACGTAATTGCTCTACCAACTCCCATAGTGTAGTTGTTAATTAGGCCAGAAACTTTTGCTTCCAAAGTCGTGTGTCGATCTTCAGAATTGCCCATCTTCAAATTTGCCTTCTTCTAGGAGTTAGGCTTTCGGTGAATCTTCAACTGACTCTCTAGCTTCTCATTCGTTTGCTTGATTCAGTCTCATGTAGAGACCATAAACCACAATCGCCCCCAAGAATCGTTACTGAAAAACTTATACCATTTAGTCCCTAATACGAATTGAGAAACCCTAAGAAGAATAATAGTATGAAGAACACACAAATTAGTGGGAGAATTCCCTTTTAAAGCTTCAATTGCTTAATCAAAATTAATTACAATCAAATTCCTCTCAAACCCTAACTCTCTTTCTTTGAACTTGGATTGATCTCCCTCCTCTTCTCTTGCCAAGCCTTGCCCCTTTTATAAATGTTACAAGTTCCTAGTTGCAAAATATGACAATTATGCCCTTAAACACCTAAACAATAGGCTGAATCGTGCCTCTATTCGAACAGAACAAGTCTCCATTCGAAGAAAAAAAAATTGTATTCGAACAAACATTTAATCTGTTCAAATAGAACACTCTGACAAGTATTTCTTCGAATAGACATAAAAGTTTATTCGAACAAAAAGGAAAGTATTCAAATAGACTCTGTTCGAATGGACTTTTAAAAAAGTCTAAAAATAACCTAGATCCTCCTAGATCAGTAATTGGTTTACAGAAAGTGGGTTCATGTTCTTCCTTAAACTGCTTCAAGATTCACTTAATATAGGGGTTCTATTAAATGTTGATTAGCAATATCTTTAGGAAGTTGTTCATTTATAAGGTTTTTCCTTTTACCAACTAAAGTTTTCGTATTAATTATGCTGATTGGTTAGGAAATCCATAATATATCAAATGAAGATTGGGAAGTAGTACATAATGGGAGGCCATACCTGTGTTTGGAAATGTTGGGTGGCAGAGCTAAGGGAACAGGGGCTTCTAAAGCCTAAATGTGCAGACCACATATTGTGACTGCAAAGTCATGGGATGTCACATGAGCAGTTAAAATCTTTTGTTGAAGGTGAGAAGGATTGTAAATTTTATAATGGCATTGGTATGTAATCCATGTATTATGAATAGGAGAGGGAAGTGGATTTGGTTTAAAACATAAAGTAAAAGTCTTGCGTTGCTTGGCTATATATGATCTTTTCCTTCTATGTGAGGTCCATGAGTGATTATGACTGAAGTTGTGCATAGTGTAGGTTAGGAGAGTAGAAAGTTGATCAAAAGTAAAGAAGATGATGTGTTGAG
This sequence comes from Kingdonia uniflora, assembly GCA_014058105.1. Lineage (NCBI taxonomy): Eukaryota > Viridiplantae > Streptophyta > Magnoliopsida > Ranunculales > Circaeasteraceae > Kingdonia > Kingdonia uniflora. The sequence continues at coordinate 1,781,782 of JACGCM010000445.1, forward strand.
GGAAGTGAGAGAGATGGTTATCTAAAAAGGTTACTACAATTTTAGTATAATAAGGATGCCTATGTGGCAATTGAAATTCTATGTTCTCGTATCTAATGTATTTCGATAAATTAGGTCAGAACTATTTATATCAATCAATGATTTAGAATTAAATAGAAACAATCAAAAGTAAAGACAAGAAATTATAGGACACATGCAATTGTTCGCCCTGTGGAAACTCCTTACACGGGAGAAAAACCACAGGTCGTTGTCGATGAAATCGACAACAATAAATCCACTAATCAAAAAGAATTTAATATAAATTACACTTACAGACTTGATAACCTAGTCTAAAGATTATCTTTCTTCAGACTAAAGCTTCATACCCAATCTTCTTTAATTCTTGTAATAACCCTTCTTGATCTCACACCAAAAATCTTCTTTTATTCTTGGAACAATCCTTCTTGATCTCACACCAAAAATCTTCTTCAACAATATGTAGGAAGTATAGTAAAACTAACTCAATATCAATCTCAATATATGAAGATGCTTAATTGATCTTTAATTTGCACTCTCTGATAATTTTTTTTTGAGCTTTTCGAAAAATAAAGATTTTTCAAAAACAAACGACCGGGAGAGAAAAGGAAACAAGGTTAACTTAAATAGTAACCCCAATTTCTCTCGAGAGTCATTCAAACAAGACCTAATGTCGTTCGAATAACTTACGTCTAATTTGGCTTAAAACCCTAGAAAGTTGACAGTCGTTCGAACGACAAGAAGTCTCATTCGAATGACAATTGTCGATGGGCAAAATTCTAGGGGACATATCAATTCGTTCGAACGACAAGAAAACTCGTTCGAATGCAAATTGTCTATGGGCCAAATTTCTTGGGGATATGTCAACTCGTTCGAACGACAAAAAAACTCGTTCGAACAAAAATTTGCCAAAGGCCAAATTTCCAGGAGACATGTCAAGTCGTTCGAACGACTTGAAAACTCGTTCATACGATAATTAAATAAAAGCTCATTCCTTTATCAGTGAGTTCTACTTACCTTCTGTCCATTGATCTTCATTTTGTCAGTATTTTTGACTGAAACAACCATGAGACTTCACAAATCCGAAATGGAACAAATAAAACCTTTCAATCTTCCCCTTTGGTTCATTTCGTGACAAATAAAAACTAAGATGAACACACAACTCTGTAGTACTTCCCAGCAACAGAGTAAGTCTAGACCTTAGAAAGACATCACCCCTTTCTGAATAGGTGCAATCTCTGGACCACATCTAGGAATAATATCTTCTTACAGCCCAATTCACATCAGATAGTGTGTGACTGAATATCTGCACATTCAACAAACGCGTTTATGATATATGTGGAAAAATGAACATAGAATATAGTTACACAAATCAAACAAAATGAACATATAAATCCAGAGAAGCATTTACAAACCAGTCATGTAAACTCCTTCCTCTCCTGCTTTGTCAAGGAAGAAACAACCAAACAGCTACAATAAACTATCTGAAAGAAAAGAAATTAGAGGCATCGGATAATCAGATAAACAAAAGGTAGTACTAGATAAATTGATAAAGTTAGTACAAAGACTCCTATCTCACATACTCTCAAAATTGAAAAATCTCAAAGAGGAACCAAACAAAAGAACCAAAATAGAGAACAGATACGAGGACAAAAATCTAGCTAAGGCACCCTTTGCAGTTCGGCATCTCCAGAATCATACTCAAACTCCTGTGGCTCCTGGACCGGACGAAGACCCCTAACATCTGTCTCAATAGTCCCCAGTCATCCCTCAATTGTCTCAAGAAGTCCCTCAATAGCACCCAACCTGGTCGTCACCGTCTGAAGCATGCTCCCAATACTTTGAAGAGAAAACACCTCCTGAGGCTGTGGAGCTGAGCTAAAAGAACCTATGTGCTCACCTGGAGGAGCAGGCTCAGAAGGTAGCACAGGAGAAAGATGGGATGCACTCTTGTGACAGTTACTCGCATCTAATTTTTCAATTTTTGTATCCTCAGGTTCATTGGGAAACACCTTGTAGCCAGCAGCAGTAAGAATTGCCATAACAAGTGGAGCAAATGGTAATGAACTCCGAGTCGCCATTTTGGAGCTAGCATCAATCATCTCCTCAATGATGATATTAGGTAGATCTATCTCAATATCATTCTTGAATGCCTAAAGAAAAACCTTCATCCTCTCTAAGAGTTCATTCTTTTGAGATCGCAGAATGATATTCGTAATAGCAATGCTGTGAAGAAGGTGAGACTCATCATCTAACATCTTTTGGGAAATAATACCCAATCCAGTATACAGTCAATGCTGAGCCGTGATGTCAACAACCATAGTATGTAGCTCAGGTAAAATAGGACCCCATCTTCTTCAAACTCCCCCTCAGAAGTAGCAGCAGGCCAAGGATAATACGTTGCTAGCCAAATACATTTCGGAAATGCAATGTACTGAGTGGGACGGAAACCCAAAAGAGCGCAGATACAGTCCCTAGTGACTTTGTACTCAGTACCATCAAGAGTGACTGAGAAAGTTCTACTAGACAGATTACGGATATGCTCAAGTTACAGCAAAGCGTAGAATAATCAAACAATCCACGAATATACTTTTCCAGAAGAAGGAAGAATCATGGTCCAATTTCTTTCTTTAAACATCGCAAACACCCGGGCATAGCCTTCATTCAGTTCAGAAACACTTTTGATGTCAACAACTTGTTCTTTCACAATTGGCCGATCTTTAAGCCCTTTTTTAGTAGCCCAATATACCGGGTAATCACCAACCCTCTGGCTATCAAGAATACATGTATTGTTAGAGAGTGATCTCTTGTTTCTGATCCGTTTCTTAGGTACCATTTCAAAAAAAAGAACAAGCTATTCGTAGATAAATATCCAAACAACAATCTCAGGTGTATAACCAGCCCAATAACAATCAAGAAACGCACACCTATTATAACCAAGAAACCTCCAACTACACAACCTGTAAGAAACAACACCACCACCTCCCCAAACCTAACCAACACGGTTAAGCAGGGGAACTCAAACAAGCACAATCTCAACCCAAAACCTGTTGTAATTAATCACTACTCCAACCCCCAATTTTGTTCCAATTATGTTCAACAATGCACCCAACCAATCAATCAGTTATTCAAACACACAAAAATAATTCACCTTGTCCAAACAGTAAAAATATAATTCCAAAATCCAATAATGCACACAATTCCAACAATCATAGAGGTGTAATAATCAAAGGGAATTCCTCATACTGTTCTAACCCAATTCATCCAAAGAATTATCATTGAGAAAAAACTTGGGCACAAACAGCACGGAGAATAAAGCTTACTAAATTTTAATCCAAGCTTCAAATTGAAAGTGGAGGAGTTGAGAAGATACCAACTTCAACGAATTCCCTTCCAATCAAGACCTAACAACAAGCTTAGAGCAACAATGGTAGAGTACAGTTAAGAGAGAGAGAGAGAGAGATACAAAAAAAAATCAAACCAAATTTGCTTTTAAAATAACCAAACCCGATACTCATTCGAATGACTAGATAAATTGTTCGATTGAAACAAAATCTTTTCAAAAAAAAATACACTACAACTTGAAAATGGATGAAACAAAGGAAGAAATGGATGAAACAATGGAAAACTCATCCAAAATCACTGAGTAGCCACAGAGAAATGCAGAGGGCAAGAAAAGAGAAACAAGACTAACAGACACACTGTTCCTTAATATAAACAGTCATATCTATAAGTACAGCGGATACACGATAGAGAATATTATTGAGCTATACACTAAATAATATAAAAGAACTCGGTGTGTGTGTGTGTAGTCTAAACAAAGTCCTGACAATTAGGCATATGAAGAGCACTATATTAGAAATATGATTCAACTTAGGCCTCTCACGGTTGGTCACAAAAAATTACTGAGAACTTACTAGTTATCACTCTTAGGGAATATGAATATGAGTAATGAAGTTAAAAATTCATAATCCAAGAAAGCGGAACAATTTTATTGAAGATCTCATGGAAGGAATATCAATTGTTTTGGTGGTGTCAAGTTAAATACCATAGATTTTCAAACTATCATCTCTATTAATCCCAATTGCACTAGACTTAGAATCAACTAGGACTTTTAAGGTTGTAATAAAGGCAAAGGTAGGCTAGCGAGGAAATAGGTGCTTTGCTAGAATTCTTAGGACAAAAAGAACTTCCACCTCCATTGTCGTTATCAACATACGTCCTTTCCCTTTTTTTTCAAACTTTATTGTTATCACCTTCATTGTTGTTATCACATCCATTTTTGTTATCAACACATCTTCTGGCACTATTTTAATTTACATTTTGTTGTAACAAAACATTCTCCTAAGCAGCACTCATACACACATCACCCTTCAGATTGTACCACTTCCTATCCTCAGAATAAAAGGTTTAAGCAAGAATTTGGCGAATACAAAGAAATGTCTTATTTTAGGCTCAACGGGTAGCAAGTGAATTAACGAGTTGGGTTAGATGCTAAAATGTCAAAATAAAAGCAAATAAAAATTCCTAAAATCATATCCTAAGACTTGTGCAATATCTCATTTCACCACGAATCAAGTAGAGAAAATGTTCTTATATTTTAACTTGAATTATATATCACCACCAACAATCGAATAATGCATAAAATAATGAGATCAGAAACCAAGAGAGATTTTGCGGGAAAGAATTTATTTAATAATACTCAAAGCTAAAAGAAAGGGTTAGATCCTCACATAATGTTAGGTAACGAAGTCTCTTCATGAAACCTCAAGATTTCTACTTACACCTAGAGTAAGGAAAACTGGACCTCGTGACGAACAAGTAATACCAAGTAACTCAAGCATTAAATAAATATAGATTACATAAATAATTTCCATACATGCATATGCAAAGCAATGATAGGTTAAGTGCAAAACAGGGGAGAGAGCCAGTAAGAGTAGAAATCATGACACATACCTGACGATGTCCACAAGATAGCGACCCCACAAATAGAATGGCCTGAGAGATTTTAGAAAATGGAACAAACACCAATAGCGCATTGAAGATTTTCAAACCAAATAACATCCAAAGGTTTGGTGAAGAGATCAGCAAGTTGGTTCTCCGTACAAACATACTCCACAATTATAATCTTCCGCACAATAAGGTCTCGAATGAAGTGAAATCAGATGTCAATGTGCTTTGTCCACAAATATTGTTCAGGATTCTTAAAAATCTTGATTGCACTTGTATTAACACAATAAAGTGACATTACTTCCTAATTTAGCCCGAAATCATGTAACATTTGCTCCATCCAGACTAGTTGAGTACTACAACTTCCTGTATCAATATACTCTACCTCTGCAGTAGACTATGAAATGCAATTCTGTTTCTTACTTTGCCATGCAACGAGATTGTTCCCAATGTAGTAACAACACCCAGAAGTACTCTTCCTTTCATTAGAATTTCTGGCCCAATAAGCATCTGAGTATCCAATAATTTCAGATGTAGTATCTCGAGTATTCCATAATCCAAACACACAAGTCCCAGACACATATTGAATAATCCGTTTAATAGCATGTAAGTGGGACTCCTTAGGACTTGCCTAATAACGTACACATATTCAAACACTGAACGCAATTTCTGGACGACTAGCTGTAAGATACAACAAGCTTCCTATCATGCTCCGATATATCTTTTGATCCACATCAGTACCTGTAGAGTCCTTACTCAATTTTGTGGTAGTGCTCATTAGTGTTCGGGCATGTTTTGAGGAATCAAGACCAAACTTTTTGACGATATCCTTAGCATATTTAGATTGATAAACAAAGATTCCATCCTCCCGTTGCTTGATTTGAAGACCTAAGAAGTAGTTCAATTCTCTAACTATGCTTTGACACGAGAGTCTGACATAGATCCAAAAGAAATATCATCCACATAAACCTAATCAATAAGAATGTCATCTCCTTCCCGCTGAATAAACAATATCTTATCAACTCCCCCTCGAATGAACCCCTTTCCAAGTAAATAGTTTGAAAGTCTATCATACCATACTCGAGGAGCTTGTTTTAGGCCATAAAGTGCTTTCTTCAAGCGATAAACATGCTCCGGGTGATGAGGATCTTCAAACCCCTTTGGTTGAGTTACATACACTTCTTCCTAAAGTAGGCCATTCAAGAACGTACTTTTCACATCCATCTAATAAAGCTTAAATTTTTGGTGACAAGCAAAATCCAAAAGCATCCGAATAGATTCAAGTCTAGCCGTGGGGGCAAAAGTTTCTTCTACATCTACCCCTTTTATTTGATTGTATTCCTGAGCTGCCAACCTTGCTTTGTTTCGGAAAACCTCGTCGTTCTCATCAAACTTGTTCTTGTAAATCCACTTAGTGCCAATAATATTAGTATTTGCCAGTCATGATACTATGTCCCATACATCTTGTTGCTTGAATTCAATGAGCTCATCTTGCATGGCGTTAATCCAATATTTATCAGATAAGGCATCTTTCACGTTGGTTGGTTCTGTGATGGACACATAAGACACACTCTCCACTGTCTCATATAACGCAGAGCAATGATACCTTACACACCTAGCGGACTCATGAAGTTCAGGATAATCATAATCATCAAGGTATCTAGGAGCACCACAATTCCAAGGAGGATTAGAATGGACAGTAGCATTTGGCGCTAAAATTTCTCCAGGAGATGTTGCAGGAGCTTCAGCATGAGGTTCTTCGTGAACATCTTATGTCACGATAGATGAGGTTGGCCGGGAATCCTCTTGAACATTGCTCTCTCCATCATCTGTTTGTCTAAGAACTGTCGTGTTATCAACTGCCACATTAATCGACTCCATGACCATTTTGGTTTTCAAGTTGTAAACACGATAAGCCCTACTGTTCGTGGCATATCCCAGTAAAATTCCTTCATCGCTTCGGTCATCAAATTTTCTAATGTTTTCCCGATCACAAGTGACATAACACTTACTTCCAAACACACGAAAGTATTTCACGTTTGGCGTTTTTCAAAACCAGAATTCATATGGCGTGTTAAGTGTAAGATGACGTAGATAAACTCAGTTAATAATGTGATACGAGGTATGAATAGCTTCGTCCCAAAAGTGATTAAGAATATTCTTTCCATGAAGTAATACCTGTCCCATTTCCTGCAGAACTTGGTTCTTTCGTTTTGCTACTCCATTTTGTTGTGGTATGATTGGTGCTGAAAATTCATGTTTGATCCCATTCGCTTTACAGTATTCAATCACATCACTGTCCTTGAACTCTCCTCCACAATCACTTCAAATTCTGTCAATAGAGCAATCTTTCTCATTCTGTATTCATAGGACTATAGTATAAAATTCTTCAAATGTGCCCGACTTCTACTTTAATAGTGCGATCCCGGTGAATCATGAAAAATCATCAACCATAACCAAAATGTAATTCTTTCCACCCAAAGTACTTTCTCTCATAGGACCCATCAAGTCTATATGAATTAACTCCAGAACTCGTGTAGTGGTAATGTTGGTTGAGTTTTTGTGCGTACTTTTGGTTTGCTTTCCAATTTGGCATGGTCCACACACTGCATCGGTTAGCTTGCTTAAATTCAGAACCCCTCAAACTATTTCCTTACTTGTAATCTTTGCCAGATTGCTAAAGTTCGCATGTCCTAACCGTTGGTACCAAAGTTCCACATCGCTTATCATAGCAACTTTACATGATAACCTATTTTGCGATATAGCATAGCTGTTGTCAAAATTTCTATCAGCAGTCACAATGCATTTCCTGGTATTATCGACGACACAACAAGTTTTATAGTCGAATGTTATTGTGTTATCCGCATCACATAAGTGACTCACACTCAGAAGATTTGCAGAGAGTCCTTTGACATAGAGTACATTATCGATTGTCGGACACCCAATTCCACTTATTCCACTTTCCCACAATCTTTCCACTCATTCCTCCTCAAAAAGTTACATCACCTCGTTAAATATCTGTGACAATATTCAGGCGTGTAGCATCCCCTGTCATGTACCGAGAACATCCACTATCTATATACTACTGTGTAAAATTAAATGCATTTAGAGCCATCACTGCAACATAGGACCGTAATTGTGGTAGAAGGTCCATCTTCTTCACCCAAACAGATCTCACTTTCTTTCTTTCTTCTATCACTTGAGTCATATTTCTGAAACCATTAAAAGACTTTTGGGCAAGAAAAAAGTTAGCAAATGATTTGGCATATGGGCATATGATCGATGGGGTTTCCCTCTTTCCAAATGTAGAATATGTCTACCACAGAATTGAGGAACATATCTACAATACGGAGCAAGATGACCCTTTCGACCACAAGCCTCACAATAAAATATATAAAAGACAAAAGGCTGCTTAGTCTGCCTATGAGGAGCATTAGTAACACATTGCTTGGGCAAAGATGGCACTGAAGTAGCTTTGATAAACTTGACGATTTGAGGTGTAAACTTAACATTTTGCTCATCAAATCCATGTCCCCTTTTGTCAGTACCATTTTTGCTCATATTTAGCATTTTGTCAATATTCTTGCTCCATGGAGAAAAACTTTAAGTTTCTACTTAGTGAAAGTCATGTCAAGTTTAAGCTTCTAAAGTTCAGATTCAGTCAATTTTAATTTCTCCACAGCAATATGTTTTTCTTTTTTGCACAAATCAAGTTTGACAATAAGAACATCTTTCTCTTTCTTAAGTTTCTCAAGTTGCGAAATAAGTTGAGAATACAATTCTTTAATCTTGGGTTCTTTACTATTATCACTTTCAGAATAATTATTACTAGAGTTAATTATACTAGGAAATGTACAATAGTTACTTGGGGATGATAATCAAATTCATCATTATCATCACCCCAACTTACTTTAATATTCATGGCCTTCTTGTTACTATTAGAACTCTTAGTGGGACAGCTTTGAGCATAGTGACCATACTTGTGACATCTATAGCATTCAACCTTATTAAGATTGTGATCAGTGTCGTTGTGAGAATAAGTACTTGAGTTAGTTTATTTTCCATAAGACTTAACACGGTCATGAGTACGAGACTTGTAATTTACATTTTGCCATTGGTTCTCAAATTGCTTCTTTTTCAACAGTTTTCTAAATTGTTGGCTTATAAGAGCAATCTGAGAGTCAAAGTCTAGTTCTTCATCATTGTCAGATTCACAGTAGCTGTCAATATCTTTGGTTCTCTGAGAAGACAAAGAGTTGGAGGAAGACTTAAATACCACACCCTTATTCCTCTTAGGGCTTTCCATTTCCATTTCAATTTCAAACGTACAAAAATTTCCAACAAGTGTATTAGTTTTCATGGTTTTAAGATTGTGTACTTCCTCTATAGCATCACGTCTGGATCTAAAACTCTTAGAAAGAGATCTTAGAATTTTATGTACTATTTGAACATCGGTGTATCCAGCTCCTAAAGAAGACTGTTGTTGATAATGTTGTTAAATCTAGCATTAAACTCACTAAATGACTCATCCTCACTCATCCTGATGTTTTTAAATTGAGATGTGAGCATTTGCAGTTTACTTTCTTTAACAGTATCATCACTTTCGTGAGTGCGCATCAAAATGTCCCAAGCTTCTTTTGAAGTAGTACACGCGGATATGGGCCTATCCTCACTTTGGTTCAGCCTATTAAAGATAGCGTTAAGACCTTTGGAATTATAACCAGATATTTCTTTTTCTTCCTTGGACCATTGATTTCTAGGTTTAGGAACATCTACAACAATTGTTGGTTCACCCCGCATAACAGTCGGGGGCACCCATCTATCTTTAATAGCAATCCAGACATTTTCTCCCATAGATTGCAAGAAGGCAATCATTCGAGCCTTCCCATATGGGAAGTTCGTGCCATTAAAGAGTGGCGGACTATTTATAGGACCTCCAAATTTTTTGGAATCTACTAAATTAAGCAAGCACGTAAACAGGATCACCACTCAGGATATAAAGCCTTCAAGTGATTCTGCTCTGATACCAATTGAAATTTTATATGCTCGTATCTAATGTATTTCGATAAATTAGGTTAGACCTATTTCTATTAATCAATGATCTAGAATTAAACAGAAACAATCAAAAGTAATGACAAGGAATTAAAGGACACATATAATTGCTCACCCTGTAGAAACTCTTTACGCGGGAGAAAAACTACAAGTTGTTGTCGTTGAAATTGACAACAAAAAATCTACTAATCAAAAAGAGTTATATCTGAATTTCACTTAGAGACTTGATAACCTAGTCTCAAGATTATCTCCCTTCTGACTAAAGCTTCACATCCAATCTTTATTAGTTCTCGCAACAACCCTTCTTGATCTCATACCAAAAATCTTCTTCTGTTCTCGCAGCATTTCTTCTTGATCTCACACCATGAATCTTCTTCAAGAATATGTAGGAAGTATTATAAAACTAACTCAACATCAATCTCAAGACTAGAAGATGCTTAATTGATCTTTAATTCACACTCTCTGTTAAAAAAGTTTTGAGCTTTTCAAAAAATAAAGGTTTTCAAAAATAAAAGACCGGGAGAGATAGGGAAGCAAGGTTTGCTTAAATTGCAACCCCAATTTTTTTTTAAAGTCGTTCAAACAATACCTAATGTTGTTCGAATGAGTTACGTCTAATTTGGTTTAAAACCCTAAAAAGCTCACGGTCGTTCGAACGACATGGTTTCGTTTGAACGACAATTGTCAATGGGCAAAATTCCAGGGGACATGTCAATTCGTTCGATCGTCAAGAAAAATTGTTTAAATTTTTTTTTCTATGGGCCAAATTTCCAGGGGATATGTCAACTCGTTCGATCGACAAGAAAACTAATTCGAACGAAAATTGGCTATGGGCCAAATTTCTAGGAAACATGTCAAGTCGTTCGAACGACTTAAAAACACGTTCGGGCGGCAATTAAATAAATGCTCATTCCTTTATCAGTGAGTTCTACTTACCTTCTGTCCACTCATCTCCATTTTGTTAGTGTCTTCGGCTGAAACAACCATGAGACTCCACAAACACGAATTGGAACAAATAAAGGCTTTCAGCAATAAGTGAAAGTATGTAATTGACACCTTTTGACAGGGGCCGTTTGATCTTTTGCCTTTGAGTCTAAGTCTGAGTCTAGGTCCACTTAGTGGTGTTCCATCTGAGTGGATACCTTAGAGTGTTTATTTTTTTGGCCAGTTAGATCTGACTAAAATAGGCAAATACTAAAATACTCCTCCCAATTTATTAAAAAATACCTTCACCTATTCATCGCCAATACCACCACCACCCCTTCGTCATCAACGTCAATACCACATATACATAACAAATACAAATACATTAGAAAAAACTTGTATATATAGCAAACACAAATACATTGGAAATAACATATATATATAGAAAACATAAATACATAGAAAAGAACTTGTATATATAGCAAACACAAATACATAGAAAAGAACCTGTATATATAGGAAACACAAATACATGAATTTCTAAAATTAAATAAAGATTAACATTGGTTTGAAGTTTTTCATACAATAGACAAGTTCTTATTACAGTTTTTCATGCAAGATTTAGTTAGATATACTATTTCCTTCATCTTCCCAGTCCATTTGTGCTTTTCTTCCTGATCCAGGAGGATCTGAGCTTTTTTTACTTTTAAAGAAGTCTATTCGAACAGACTACACCCTTTTGAATTCGAATAGAGTCTTTTCCTATTAGAATACATTTCATCCTGATCAGTTTTATTCGAATAGACTTATGTCTATTCGAATACATTTTAGCCTGATCAGTTTTATTCGAATACAAATTATGTAGGTCTTCATCCAAGGAATTTCATTCCAATTATTGTAAGGCGAGTGGGCATCTTCCCGATTATTGTTGCAAACTTCACCCGGAGCTTAGGCTGAAGGAGGAGAAGCACAATAAAGGGAAATATGCACTGGCCGCTGAGGTTATTGACCTTCCGGGTTTAGATAAACCAAATCCTAAGCTTACACTTATGTTTTAGCGGACTTTGGCTGCTGAGGAAGAGAGTCAGGAAGAGCTCTTTCATTTTAGTATTCAGGTAAACCAGAGTTTGGTCAAGGCTATTATGGATCCGGGTAGTCAGAAAAATTTGATTTCTGAGACGTTGGTCAAGAAGATGGGTTTGACAACTGCAGCCCATCCTAAGCCGTATAGTTTCGGGTGGTTTCAGAAAGATGCGAATGTAATTGTCACAAAACATTGTACATTCAAGTTTGCAATTTTGGAGAAGTTTATTGACGAGGTAACGTGTAAGGTGGTTCCTTTGCATATTCATCTTGGGTTGCCCTTATCTTTGGGACCAAAATGCGATTAATTATCGTATAGCTCGCAAGTATTGCCTTGTGAATGAGGGAAAGGAGTTCTATATCAATGCTTGAAAGGAGCAAGTCACTGCACCAAATTTGGTAATGGCGATTCAGGTAAAGTGGTTGGTTAATGCGAATGGCAAGTTTGTGTTATTGGTATGACCAGTTCAAGAGTCTACGTCGGCTCGAGTGTTGTCTCCAATGACAACGCTTTTTAGGCAACAAACTAATTTTGGGAAGTTACTAGAGGAGGTTGTGGTATATACTGATCACAAACCGTTTTAGCTTTTAGCTAGACAGTCCAAGCTACTGCAAGGTCGCCAGGTGAAGGGGAGGTCGCATCTCCAAGAATTTCCCTTAATCATATAGTATAAGAAGGGAGTGGACATCAAAATGGCTGATAGGTTATCTCGACCCCCATTACCAGCTACATCCGCTATGTTGGTTTCTATCCAGATACCGCCTTTTGTTACATCAGGATATATTACAAGATAGGATGATCCTAAAGGGCGTAGTGTATTTCGCCGAAAGATGCTGCCAGGGAAGACATCTGGTGGTTTTGAGTTATTCTAAGTTGGGAAGAAGGGTCAGCTACCTAGTATGTCGAAGTGGTATCGCAGGGTAATGGGTTGCGCTGCATTCCCACCTTTCCAATTCTAGCTTGAGTAGGAGCTCAAGGCTCCTAAAGGGGGAGGCCATGATCCAGAAGGATCTGAGTATTTTTGACTTTTTAAGAAATCTATTCGAACAGACTAAAAGACTGTTCGAATAGACCCTTTTGTATTCGAAAAGAGTCTTTTCCTATTCGAATATATTTCATCCTGATCTGTTTTATTCGAATAAACTTATGTTCGTTCGGATACATTTCAGCCTGATCAGTTTTATTCGAATACAAATTATGTATATTTGAATACATATTTATTTATTCGGACAGAAACTTATTATGTTTGAACAGAGGCATGATTCTGCCTTTTTCCTTTTTGTGGTGGTTATATTTTGAGGCATGCATTTTCTTCGGGAAGCATGGGATTTGTAAGTTTGAGTTCCCTCTATATAAAGGGAACTTAGGTTATTTTCTAGATTATTATTTTTATATTAGATTTGAAAAGAGTTCTTAGAGAAGCCTAGGATTTTGGAGTAATTCATTGTAATCTACTTCATTTTTTTCTAAACAATTGAAGCTTTATTATTCCTTATTTTGGTGTTCTTCGTATCTTTCAGTTAACTAGATCTTTTTCATCGTATTGTGCATTACTTTCACCATGTAGGTTTGCATTACTTCAAGAATCATGTTGTTTATGGCTTGAGATCTGATCCTCCCTACGCTGCACCTAACCAAAGGTCTTTGTTATAGGAGCTTTTCTTGTTTGCATCTTTAACTAGATTCTTTAAAGTGATGCTTGATATAAATAGATTGAACTGAGATAGAATCCAATTCCATAGTTCTATACTAAACTTGCATTCCCACATTTGATGGTTGACTGTTTCTTCATTTTCCTTCTACATGATAAGAGACTAGATGCACCCCTTTCTATTTAACAGTATCATCAGTCGGTAAGATGCCACGAATAACTCTTCTATTCAAGTATTTATTCCACCAAACCTTCTGCCCTTTACTTATGATCTCATTATATGTAGACCTTACAGAAAATTTCCCGTACAAATCATCAAGCTTCTAGATCCTGTATACATCAATGTTCAGCCTGTAGAAAATAGTATGAAAATGTATCTCATCAAAGTCCAATGGTCCTTGTAATCTTTATATAACAGATATAGTAGATTCCTTCTTACAACCACCTAATTATTCCCTTTATATAAACTGATAACTGCTATTTGCCATTGGATTTGTAATGCCTTTTATAAACTGATAACAGATAACTCTCTATAGCAGATAACAAATATACTTACATGGGGCTGTAATGCTTGGCTAGATTTGAGGTATATGCTTGTAATAGATATACTTACATATAACAGATATAGCAGATAACAGATATAACAGTTTTTGTAGATGCTTGAAAGAGCTAATTGTTCAGTATTCCAATATTGTGGCTAAAATATGAAGGGTAAAGCTGTACAATGGTAATCAATCGGTTCGACCACACAAGATTGACAACTATCTTAGCAAAAACTAATATTTTCTTCAAACATCCAAACTAATAGCACTAATTAATTTTTGCAAACAGGGAGAACATTATATTAACTCAATTACATAAGAAAATAAAACTTTTTCATGGCTATCCAGCGTTTTTCAACTACACAAAAAAGTTGGGTATCCCTAGTATGATACTCATTATCTTAGTATGAATTTTTCTTTAGAACTTATTAAGATAGTTTGGATGGTTCCTATAGCCAAAATTAGCTACTATAAGCTTTGGGCCGTTTTATAGCCTTTAGGTTTTATTTTCTTTATACTCACACATCATGGAAAAATACCAGATGGGCCCATGAATAACAAAACAAAAACTTCATGATCAAAATTCAATGCTCCTCGCTTATATCATAGCAATAACAAATGGGGAGAATTTACAAAGATGCACCAAGTGCATATTTGGGTCTCAAAGAATCTACAAACAAAAATCGAAAAGAGCAATTGTTCAAGGATTCGGCATGCATTAAAACATGGTGTTGGTGCTTTTGAAGTACAAAAATATATCATATAAATTAAAAGATGCTTTAGGGGTACAATTTTGGGATTTTCCTGCATTAAGGGTTTTGGGGTTTTGTTAAAGGTTCATTATAAAAATTACCAACAATATATATTTTTATACTTTAATTGAGTAATATATCAAGATTGCAGGATCTTGGTGGATTTGAACCACCTAACTCTTAAAATATTTGGTATAAATACTTTTCATTACCCAGCGCTCTACCATTTGAGCTAAAGATCCAAAATACATAAAGCTTACAATAGTAATTAACCAATATTAGACTTTGAGTGTTGTAGATCCATGAGAAGGATGGTTGAGTTATAGAATGGAAGGTAAACATTTGTTGCCCATAACCACATCAAGATGGATCGTACTACTGTGACATAAGAATGCATCTAAGAATACGAAAAATGACTCAAGTTTTCCCCTTCACAAAGTTCTTTCGGATGAAAGAGTGATATATATTATATCTATATTGTGATATATATGGTGATGTATTGCTCCTCTGTAATGAAAATAGCATCAGGCTTATCACCACAACTCTAATACTTACTCATAAATACGGAGATGATTAGTCTTAAAGAAACACTATAAGGACTGAATTCCTTATTACAAAAAAATAATAACGCATACATTTGACATAATGATGTACCATATGATGTTGAGCATCAAATATATTTTCCAGTAAATCCTCTTAATGCGCAGATTGGTCCCATTTAGTGGGTGTTCATCACTCTGAAATGAAAAAAATCAAAACAATAAAGTTGGGCATAGAAAGAGGGTGCCCAAAATGATTGTTATAAGATGTTACCTCATCCTCGAGTTCATTGATTTTCAATAGATCATGTTACCTTATGTTTCAGCATTCCATTATTATGTAAAATTAGACCTAATTGTTCCAAAAGAAATAATCAAATTACAAAGATGAAACAAAGAGGGAAAATATTAGGGAACGAGATTGAGTACCTGCGAGTGAGAATCGAAGCCCTGATTGACGAGAAAGGATGAAGCTTGGAGCTTTGGGGCGAAAGAACGAAGTTCTGATTGACGAGATTGAGTACCTGTGAGTGAGAAAGAATAACCTGTGGAGAAGAAATGATTTTTTTTTTGTAATTTTTGATAACTCAAAGGGCAATTTGGGGAAAAAATATACACTCAGACTCAGATTCTCTACTCAGCTGTCTTATAGGATCTCAGTCTGAGTCTAAGTTTTTAGATGTTTTATCTGAGTCTAAGTCTGACTAAGTAAAAAAAAAAATACCACTAACTCTCTTCACTCAGACCAAATCACTGACTTCACCCCAGGCTCAAAGTAAAGAAACAAACGCTGCATAGGAATTAGATATATCCCATTTAAAGACAAAAATTGAATGATATTTACTTAAACATCCTAGAAACTATTACAATTAGTTTTTATCCTTGTCTAGAGGATGTAAATCATAAAAGCAGTCTGCAGGTTCCAAGTAAGCGTGTTGGGCTGTATGGGATTTCTGCGCAGAAGAACAGAAAAGAATAAAAAGTCCCAATTAGAATCTGGGCTATTTTAAAGAAGTCCCTAATGCACCAGCAAACAAAAAAAATTGAGGTACCTTACAAATTTTCAATTTTTTTGCCAGTGTATGTTCGTCTTCCAAGCTTTGCTGAAGGATTTCTACAAAATCCTCATGAGATCTTTAATTTTTGGGATGTCTACCACATTTTACTTTACCATGACACTTTTTGAGATACTAATGATTCATCAATTGGGGTGCTCTGGGATCTACTATTTTTGTCTTCCAAGCTTTGCTGAAGGATTTCTGCGAAATCCTCATGAGATCTTTAATTTTTAGGATGTCTACCACATTTTACTTTACCATGACACTTTTTGAGATACTAATGATCCATCAATTGGGGTGCTCTGGGATCTACCATTTTCCCTTTCTTCAGTAGAGAGTTGCACAACAAAAGTTATTGGAATTTTTCAAAACTTGGACTTGGACTGGGACTGGGCAATTGGCTCTTCTTGTTTTGGAGGCTCTTTAGGCCCGGGCTTGGGCTTGGCTCACCCTAATATTTTTAGCAAAAGTTTCCTTGGGCTTGGGCTTGGCTTAATTCCTTAGTCTTCGTCTTCACTTTGTTCTCTCCACTCCTATAGGAGACCAAATCCTCAGGGACACGTCTTCACTTTGTTTTCTCCACTCCTAATCCTGAGGGACATGTCCCATACGCTTGAATAGAGAGAGATCCATTAGGAAACCTCGCTCTATAAATTAAACTCTTTACCAGCTTTCTAAACATACTGAAAATCATCTCTTCTTCTCTGTATTATCTCTTTCTCTTAGGGTTTAACTGAGGTGCGATATTATCAATTAATTTATGTAGACTTCTGATACTGAAGCTCTACAGTATATGCTCATTGTATCCCAGGAGACATTAGACAAGTTACCTACACCTGAGGTAGGTTAAAATATTCTTTAAAGAGAGTGCGACCCACGCCTCGAGCTATTGTTCTACTATCTCTCTCTTTGTTGTAGGCGTTGCAACCGGTGTTGCTTCATTACTGAAACTGCCTTCTCCTGCTGCTATTTACTAGAGAACAAACTGCCCTTTCTTCCTACTGAAATTGCAAACTGTACTTGCTGCTAGTTGCCTGTGTTGCTGTAGAAACTGCTTCCTGCAACTCGGAATCAGACCTGCTGTATAACTGTTACT
The DNA here is from genome assembly GCA_014058105.1 of Kingdonia uniflora. Lineage (NCBI taxonomy): Eukaryota > Viridiplantae > Streptophyta > Magnoliopsida > Ranunculales > Circaeasteraceae > Kingdonia > Kingdonia uniflora. Next base: position 1,799,445 of record JACGCM010000445.1, read on the forward strand.
TATTGCCGGAGTTTACTAAACCTGAACTGATTTCTTTTACTGCATACCAGAGCTGCTATTACTTATTAATGGAGTTCCTATTGTTACTAAAACTGTTACTACAAACAAGAACTAATTTTGTTGTAAACAAGAACTGATCTCGTAGTTACATTGCTGCTGCTGTACATCTGAGTTTCTGCTGCTGAAAGTGCCTTTCTCTTGTGCTGAAATCTACCTGAAGCTACGATGAAACTGCCTTTCTCTTGTGCTGAAATCTGCCTGAAGTTGCCTTGAAACTGCCTTTCTCTTTTGCTAAAATCTGCCTGTTATTGCACTGCAAATCAGACCTGATGTTATTTGTTTTTTTCTGTTAACTCGCTGCAGTTACAGCTGTGTTATTGCCATTATTCGCTGAAAAGAAAATTACTTCATGTTTGTTGTTGCTGCCTATAAAATCCTGCTACTACTGCTAGTTGGAAAGCTATATTACAGGTTCTTAAGATCATAGTTTTACAATTTTAAAGAGTATCCTTAATTTGTGATATGGCCCTTTCTTCAGAAATGATGAAGTTTAATTCCAACAAACCCTCTAAGTTTGATGGTCTCAACTTCAAGAGGTCGAAGAACAAAATGTTCTTGAATCTCACACTAAAGGAAGTAGCGTATGTTCTGGAGCAAGAATATCCTGTTAAACCTTCTATTCCTGTACCTGCGGTAGACCCTGAACTTATTCTAAATGAATGTGATAAAACCTTAGAGACTGTTTCAAACTGGACTGAGGTTGATTTCAAATGCCGTAATTTTATTCTAAATGGTTTAGCGAAGGAACTGTACGATTATTATCTACAGTCCGAATCTACAAAAACCATTTGGGATACATTACAGAAGAAGTATGATACGGAAGAGGCAGGTTCTAAAATGTTTGTTGTAAGCTGATATCTCAAGTTTAATATGGTCAACGATAAGTCGGTAATTTCCCAATCTCATGAGTTACAACGAATTGCGCATGAGATCATATCCGAAGGGATACCTCATGATGAGCAATTTCAGGCTGCCGTGATGATTGACAAATTACCGCCGAATTGAAAAGACTTTAAAAATATCCTGCGACACAAGTCAAAGGAACTTACTATAAAGAACATGATTACTCATCTGAGGGTTGAAGAAGAATCTAAAAAACAAAACATAAAAGAGGAAATCCTTTTGGTCCAGGCCAAAGGGAAGGTCCATCAGAAACATAAAGGGAAACCTTTCAAGGATATGAATGGTGGTAATCGGAACAACCATCCTAATAGTGGTAATCCAAATAATCATAAGAATTATGGACACCAGAATCCTAATGAAGGAGCGAACCATCAAGCCCCACCATATAACGGAACAGGTACTATTTTGTGTTTCAACTGTAAAAAGCCTAGAAACATATCTAGAAACTGCCGGAACCGCAAGCATATTGATCAGGCCAACGTTACCGAAGAGTCCTTAGTAGCTATGATCACAGAGATCAACATGGTCGGTGGAACCGACGGGTGGTGGGCTGATTCGGGCACTTCAAGGCATGCATGCATTGAACGTAATTGGTTTAAGACCTACAAGGACACTGAAGACCAGAAGGTGCTACTTGGGGATTCCCATCGTACAAAAGTGCTAGGCACTGGAGATGTTGAACTGGTATTTAACTCTGGAAGGACAGTGACTCTGAAGGATGTGATGCACACTCCGGAAATAAGGAAAAAACTTGTTTCTGGCTATCATCTCAACAAGGCAGGATTTCAATTGACCATTGGGTCTGGTCTGATCAGTACATTTTGACTAAGGGTAGTGTTTTTATAGGAAAGGGTTTTACTTGTAATAGAATATTCAAGATGAGTATTGAAATAAATTAATCTGCTTCTGCTTATTTGTTGTCTTCTGTTAATATTTGGCACTCTAGACTATGTCATGTTAATAAGAAGTTAGTTCATATATGAGAAAACTTGCCATGATCCTTAAAGTAGATTTAAATGATGTTGATTTCTTTGAGGATAATTTTCCCTACTTACTGAGGAACAGTGGGGGTAGTAGTGGGGGTTCTCAACCTTCTACGGCTTCGACCCCTAATGTACCACAAGTATAAAATTTCTAAAGCTGTTGATTCTCATGATAAAGACCCAGAACTTTGTAGAGGTAAGCGTTTAAAGATTGTTAAGCATTTAAATTATGATTTGTCTATACTCATATATTCGTTCTACACTTGATATCTTTTTAGAAACCAAAAACATGCTTAATATAATTTTTATATGAAGGATTTAAGTGAGGCTAGTATAATTTATGGCATGAGGATCACCAATATAGACACTGGTATTACTCTTGATCAATCTCATTGCATTGAGAAGATTTTGAAGAAGTACAAATATTTAGATCGCAAACCTGTTTGTACTCTTAGTGATCCATAAGTTAAGCTTTTAAAGAACTTGGGGAAGGCTGTTAGACAGAAAGAATACGCAAGTATTATTGGTAGCCTTCACTACGCTACAGACTATACTAGACCCGATTTATAGCTTATGCTGCAGGGGTTCTATGTATATTCACAAGTAAACCAAGTTTGGCACACTGGGGTATTATTGATCGAGTTATACGGTACCTGAAAAGGACTATGAACTTGGGTTTACACTATCAAAAGTTTCCCGCGGTCCTTGCTAGATTTAGGAATGCAGATTGTAACTCATTTTTTGATGATTCCAAAGCCACCAGCGGATACATGTTTAGTATAGCTGGAGGGTCAGTTTCTTGGAGATCCAAGAAACAAATGATTCTAGCTCTGTCGACTTTGGAGTCTGAGTTAGTAGCACTAGCTACAGCTAGTGAGCTTATATTCCTTTATGGAGTAGACCTATGCTGCGGATTCTGATGCTCTCAAATAGTACTGCTACGATAGTCAGAGTTGGGAACAATTACTAAAATGGTAAGAAGTTAGCGATACGTTGTAAGCACAGTATGATGAGTGGTTATCTCACATCTAGTACTATTACTGTGGATTTTGTAAGATCGAAAAGCAACTTGGCAGATCCTTTGACGAAAGGGCTGTCTCGTGACAAAGTTTAGAGTACATCCTTAGGGATGAGACTAAAGCCTATTATAGAATCACAAATGGTGGGAACCCAACCTAAATGGCTGGAGATCCCAAGAAATAGGTTCAATGGGAATAACAAATTATTATGATATAGAATCATGCAACTAGGAGCTTGTCACTCCAGAATTAACCTCGTTGTACATACTGTATATAAGCATGATATCTTGCAGCGACTGTGAAGCTGAGTTTTTTAAACTCTTAATGAGTTTTATATCTCATTCTTGTGTGAGGTGCCTTGCTATAAGAACGCTCCTAATAGACTCACCAAGGTGATTATGAAAGTGTGGCCGCTTCCAATGAAAATTGGGCTAAATTCTTTAAAGCCATCACCTATACTGGGATTAAGCACATGGCTAAAAAGTGCTGGCATTAAAATTTGCACCTGGTAGGGTTGAATGTAGCTTTCCTCACTGTATAAAAGCGAATAAGGAGTTCAAGACTCTGATCACTTATTATTCTTATACGTTGAAGATTGTCTACAGCGTAATGGTTCAAGTCTGAGGACACCTTTACTTATATCGAAACTGTACTCTTGTATCTTTTCCCATTTATCTATCTTTTTTTTTTTGGGAAGCTTTTTAAAAGAAGGAGATTGTTGGAATTTTTCAAAACTTGGACTTGAACTTGGGATTGGGATTGGGCAATTGGCTTTTCTGGCTTTGGAGGCCCTTTGGGCTTGGGCCCGGCACACCCTAATCTTTTTAACAAAAGTTTCCTTGGGCTTGGGCTTGGTTTAATTCCTTAGTCTTCGTCTTCACTTTGCTCTCTCAACTCCTATAGGAGACCTAATCCTCATGGACACGTCTTAACTTTGTTTTTTCCACTCCTAATCCTCAGGGACATGTCCCACACGTTTGAATAAAGAGAGAGCCGTTGGGAAACCTCTCTCTATAAATTAAACTCTTCACCACCTTTTTAAACATATAGAAAACCATCTCTTCTTCTCTGTGTTATCTCTTTCTCTTACGGTTTACCTGAGGTGCGATATTATCAATTAATTTACGTAGACTTCTGGTACTGAAGCTCTACAGTATATGCTCATTGTATCCTAGGAGAGATTAGACCAGTTATCTGTACCCGAGGTAGGTTGAAATACTCTTTAAAGAGAGTGTGGCCCGCGCGTCGAGCAATTGTTCTTCTATCTCTCTCTTTGTTGTAGGAGCTGTTACTGGTGTTGTTTCTTTACTGAAACTCTCTTCTATTGCTACTATTTGCCGAAGAACAAATTACCCTTTCTTGCTATTGAAACTGCCGCCTGTACTTGCTACTAGTTGCCTACGTTGCTGTAGAAACTGTTTCCTGCAACTCAGACTTTTACCTGCTGTATAACTGTTACTTATTGCCGAAGTTTACCAGACCAGAACTAAGTTCTTTCATTGCATGCCAGAGCTATTGTTACTTATTACCAGAGTCCCTGTTGTTACTGAAACTGTCGCTGGAAACAAGAACTAATTTTGCTGTAAACAAGAACTAATCTTGTAGTTACATTTCTGAATTTCTACTGCTGAAACTACCTTTTTCTTGTGCTGAAATCTGTCTGTTTGTTTTTTGCCGCTAACTCGCTGCTGTTACAACTGTTTTATTGCCGTTATTCGCTGAAAAGAAAACTTGGTTCGTGCTTGTTGATGCTTCCTATAAACTCCAGTTTCTATTGCAAGTGGGAAAGCTATATTATAGGCTTATGAGATTATAGTTTTACAAAAGTGATAGGTACTTGAGTTAGAATTATAGTAATTATAGGGCATGAATGGGTTGCGGAGGTTGCGGTGGGAGATAACGGGGTCGAATCAACTCAATAAAATAGAATGCCCTCAGAGGGTTAGAATATGAGCTAAAAGGGTGCATAATATCTTAATGTTGGCCAACCACAAAGTAAGATAGTATAATGGCTAGGCGATTACAACCATAGTAGGTATACCATGTGGATCATATAGAGTAAAAGTATTTTCTGGATTTGCTTCAGTTGAGTACCAGCCATAGGAGCAATGTTAACATTTAAATTTGAAGATATTTGCACATTGGATATTGTTGAAGGTGTTTCCATGTTTAAACTTGGGTTTGTTATTGTGGCAAAGTTGGTAGAGTTATGGTTGGTTGTTGGCAGGTAGGGTGTAGCGAAAATTCAGGTTAGTGAGAAGGGTATATCGGATGTTGAAAATGAGGAGGAGTAAGGGGGTTGACATGGCCAGTAAATGAATTGACTCTACCCCTTGCCCAAGGGGTCCAAGTGGTTTTACCACTTAATTATACTCTAAGTGGTCTTCCTTTTCCGCGAGTAGGTTCCACTAGAAAAATCTGAATTTCTGTTTGAACAATAAAAATAAAAGAGTTGTGAATGTTGAACATTTTAAGTAGATTGAGTGTTGAAACTTGTATACATAACCCAATCCTTTGATATACGTACACGTGTTTGTTGGTGCAGTAGGTGTTTTCCATTTGTGAAGTAAATTCACACAATCTTAGGTGGGTTATGTGGAAATTATTGAGTCGCAAGCCCCGGAAGCCGAAACTCCAATACGATTTGGTTAGCCACAAAAAAGCAACAATCAAAGAAATACACAATACACAAGTTTAAGGTGGTTAAGCAAATTGCCTACGTCCACCGTACAAGAGAGAGATCGAGTTTATTTAAGATCCCAAAATCACAATCACTCAAGCAATTATAGGTTCTCTCAAGCATTTCCTCTCAAATAGATCTCACCAAAGGATTAGCTTCCAAAGAAACCTAAGTTCCCCTTTATATACTAGGGGAACATAGTTTCAATCGCTAAAATCTCGAGGGATGCAAGTTGCTTTGAAACAATCTTAAAAAATAGAGTTTCGCACTGTCTTTTGAGCGAATTGGGTGGCTGGGCCAAAAAACCAGAGAGTTGTTCAATGGTCTTTCGAACGAGTTCTGATTGTCGTTCGAAACACTTGGGTAGCTTGGGCCAAAAACCAGAGAGTCATTCGAGTGTCGTTTGAACGAATTCGAGTATCGTTTGAACGACCAAGACAACTATCCCCATAATTCTTCACCTCAGTGAAGATTTCCCCAACCAAACGAACTGAAATTTGAGCCGAACATAGTAATAATCCAAATGGACCCAAACAAAACTCCTCCATAAAATATCCCCAATGACCCAAACACACAAGCGGCCCAAGGAAACCTACCAAAACCAAGCATCCCAAAGGACCAAATCCAAACCAAACATCCCAAAGGACTAAGAAACATACCAAATGTCATAAAGAGCCAAAATCAACTGAACCAGATCAATGATTGCCTACATATCGTGGATCAAGATACCCGTAGTTCCCAAGAAATCCAATCAATCAATCTGAAGAATTTGAGCTAAGTCTAAACAATGATTGAACTTAATTCTTGAAACAACTTTCATAAACATATCTGCCGGGTTAACTTTGGTATGAATCTTCTTCAACAGAATCTTGCCCTCTTCCAGGACTTCTCTAACAAAGTGATAATGTTCATCAATATGTTTTGTACGTTGATGATGAACCTGATCTTTGGCCAAGAAGATAATGCTATGACTATCACAAAAAACATCAGGATGGTCCATCTTAATTCCTAAATCGCGTAGAAGTCCTTTCATCCAAATAAATTCCTTTATCACCTCAGTCACTGCCATATACTCTGCCTCGGTAGTGGATAGTGCCACCGTTGACTATAGTGTGGATCTCCAACTAACCAGTCCTCCACCCAATATAAACATATACCCGGTAGTAAACCGCCGTTTATCCAAATTACCCATATAGTCAGAATTCACATAACCCACATAAAGCTGATCAATCAAATCTTGTTTACAAAATTCCAAATCAATATCCACAATACCTTTAATATACTGAAAAATCCATTTCACAGCTCACCAATGATCTCGACCCAGATCATGCAGGTATCGACTAACTATACCAACCGCCTGTGAAATATCTACCCGAGTACATACCATAGCATACATCAAGCTACCAACTGCGCTAGCATAAAGAACTTGACTCATATAATAATGTTACTCGCCAGTGTTTGGAGATAAAGAAACCTTAATCTTAAAATAAGGAGCAAGAGGCATACATACAGATTTTGTATTCTCTTCAATACCCAATCTTTGAAGTACCTTCCTCATGTACGTCGTCTGAGAGTGGCACACCATTCTCTTCTATCTATCTCTATGAATTTCCATACCAAAAATCTTTTTCGCATCACCAAGATCATTCATTTCAAATTCTTTACCCATTTTCTTTTTCAGCTTATCATTCTCACTTTTGTGCTTACAAGCAATAAGCATATCATCCACATACAAAAGAAAGTAAATAAAGGACCCGTCACGTAGTTTGCATAAGTAGATACAATGGTCATAATGACTTCGCTTGTACTTCTGCCCAATCATAAACTGATCAAACTATTTGTACCATTTTCTTATAAACTTTTTCAAACAGTACAACGACCCTTTTAGCTTGCACAAATAGTCTTCCTTCCCCGCAAGTTTAAGCCCACTCGGCTGAGTCATATCTTTTAAATTCCCATATAAGAATGCAGTCTTAACATTGAGTTATTGCTACTCCAAATCAAATTGCGCTTCCAGGGCCAATAGAATACGAATGGAGGAATGTTTTACCACCGAAGAAAATACTTCGTTAAAAATAATCCCCTCCCATTGAGCATAGCCCTAGGTGACGACTCTTTCCTTGAAGCGCATATCATCATTAAAAGATATGTGTTTCTTTGTGTAGACCCATGTTTATTTGTGTAATCCAACTCGATTAACTTACATCCCTCTTTGGTTTACTCGCTACGATTGACTCCACCACTGAAATCTCTTCATCCGTACTACCAAATACTTTACCTTCATCCGTGTCTTCATCATTTGGAACATGAACTAGTAGCTCATCACCCAGTTGTTACACCGGCAGATGGCCCTCCTTTTAATACAAAACTCTTTAGCCAATGTGAAGATGCATCAATCTCCACCCGCTGTAATACCTCGTTGGTCGTCATCTCTAAGTGCTCAGAGCCATGTAACTTCATCATAGAAGTTCATCAAAAGTGACATCTCTACATAGAATGATCTTTCAGTCTCTCGTATCCCATAACTTGTAGCCTTTGACACCCTTCTTCTTACCCAAAAAAATGGCCTTCCTTGCTCGTAGATCCAACTTGCTATCCTTAACATGATAGTAAGCCGAACAGCCAAATATATAAAGATTATCATAATATGTAGTAGGTTCTCCCGACCAAGCTTCCATTGGTGTTTTACCCTAAATTATAGCCGAAGAAAACCTATTAACGAGATAGTATGCATATGTCAAAGCCTCAGCCCAGAATGCCTTGCCTAACCCTGAATTAGACAATATATACCGCACCTTCTCCAGCAAAGTATGGTTCATATGCTCAGCTAACCTATTTTGTGTGGTGTCTCTCTGACCATAAAGTGTTCAGCTATTGCTTTATCCCGACATACTTGCAAGAATGGATCACTAGTGTACTCCCTACCATTATTCAAACAGAGCAACTTGATCTTTTCTGCCGGTCTGAGTTTTCAATCAACTTCTTCCGCGTCATAAAAATTTCTAAGACTTCATCCTTCCTCATCATGGTGTACACCCATACACGCCTAGAAATTTTATCCATAAAAGACACAAAGTAATATTTTCCCCCTAGCCATGCATTCTTGGAGGGTCTCTAAATATCAGAGTGAGCGTAATTAAGGGTTCCAAGAGTATTGTGGATAGAGGTGCCGAGCTTTTACCTTGTCAGGATGCCCAGAACACAGTATTCACAAAAATCCAATTTACACATCTTGGCACCATTTAATAGCCCTTGGTTCGCGAAAACTCTCAAGGACTTTTCTCCAGCATGTGCCAAACCATGTGTTAGAGACGTGCGGTATAACAAGAAGTGGTCCCCTCTCTTCCCGCGGTAGAAACCTCACCAAAAATAGTTGTACCATCCAAATAGTACAAGTTGTTACTCCTCTTTTGGCCCTTCAATAAAACCACGTCTCCCTTAAGAATACTATTCACCATATTCACCCTATTCTCAGACACAACCTTACAACCTTTCGCATCAAGTAAACCCATTAAGTTAATGTTCTTCCTCATTATCGGAATATACCAAACCTCATCAATCTCTTTAACCAACCCATTGTGCAACTTTAGATGAATGGTACCTATTCCTATGATACGGCAAGGATTATCGTTTCCCATCAGCACCGCTCCACCATCAAGTATTTTTAAACTTGAAAAATAACCCCTTCAAAGAAAAATGTGATAACTAGCACCCGAATCTATAATCCATGCTTTTGCTTTAATAACACATTAACTAGATGAAATAGTCAAAGAGAAATCACAGTCATTACCTCCATTTATAGTGTCTTGGGCCATATTTACAGAAGAGCCCGACTTTTCCCCTTTCTACTTCTTAAGTAGCGCGGGAGATTCATTTTTCCAATGACATATTTCTTTGCAAAGTATACATTGGTCCTCTCCCAAGTTGTTTCAGTTTCCACCACAACCTCTCAATTTTGACCGAGATTTGTTACTACCTGTCTTCTTCTTGTCTGAAGTCTTCCTCGAACCGTTAATACCTCGGATGTAGACTTATCGGACTCACAGTTTTCCTTCCTCCTGTACTTGTGGTTTACAATCACCATAGTCATATTCGTGTATTTCAATAAACTATTCTCATAACTTATCGTCATAACAAAATGCTCAAATTCTTCTAGAAGCGAGTTTAAGAAGAAGAGTGTCTTGTCTACATCCTTAACTATTTCTTCAAGATTTGCTAAGTCGGTTAACAACATGGTGAAGTCATTCAAATGGTCTAACATACTAATCCTTTACCTTAAAATAATGTGATAAAGCTTCCCCTTCAAGAGGAGTCGATCTCTTCTCTGTCATCCGAATTGTCCTCCAATACCTTGTCTAAGTCTTATTGACTTAGGGCATCAATAACCTCGCATCGCCACATGCTAAAGTTATTTATGCCAATAAATTTCTCAAGTTCAATCTTTGTATTATTGAACATCACCGTTGTATTCCTTTTCGGGGATGAAAAACAAGATTCAACTACCTCTCCCATGTTTCCCCCAATTTAAATGAACTAACCAAATCCCAAAACTAAATTGAAATTGAGAAACTCTAAGTTACCATAAATTTCCGTACTACCGAGGAATTGCACTCGCTCTGACACCAATTATTGAGTCACAAGCCCAGATACTGAAACTCCAATATAATTTGATTAACCACAAACTAGCAGCAATTAAAGAAATATACAATACACAAGTTTAAGGTGTTTGGCAAACAGCTTACGTCTTCCCTGTAAGAGAGAGAGGGTTAATTTATTCAAGATCCCAAAGTAACAATCACTCAAGCAATTAGAGGTTCTCTTAAGGATTTCCTCTCAAATAGATCTCACCAAAGAATTAGCTTCTAAAGAAACCTAAGTTCCCCTTTATATACCAAGGGAACATAGTTATAATCTCTCAAATCTCAAGGCAAACAAGTGTTGGGTTTTATATCTCCAAAACTCTACATGGCTTGTTAGTTCCACATTGGTTGGAAGAGTAATTTGTTTCCTTGATATAACCTATATCCTTTATTATACATGTTGGGCCGGGGCGGGCTGAAAAAATCAGTTTAACACTTTGTCTAGCTCATAGGCTTGGGCCACGAACTTGGGCTCCTATGAAAAAATTAATTTTCTTTAAACCAATTTGATTCGACCTAGACCAACTAGACAAATTCAAACCGAGTCCAATCGATCTCGACTTGGATCATTTTAAATCAAGTCCTTTCGACCTGGAGTTACCAGGAGACAAAATTTGAACTGAGTCTAAAAATATGTATGATTTGTATGATTTCTACTCTGTGCTGAATTCCACTAAGGGGATTTGGGACGCTTTCCAATAAAATATGATACGGAGGAGGCTGGGTCAAAAAAGTACTCGGTTAGCCACTGCTAGAATTTTAAGATGCATAATGATAAGTTAGTCACAATACAGTCTCACGAACTCAAAAAGATAACTCATGAGATTATTTCTGAGGGTATCTAGTAAGATGAACAATTCCAGGTTACTGTCTACTTAGAAAAACTACCACTGGCCTAGAAGGAGTTCAAAAATACCCTTCGACATAAAAGAAGAAGGTAGAAAATAACAGATTAATGAAGAAGTTCCGTTTATGTCCACTCACAAAAGGAACAAGACTATCAATGCTTTTCCGATGCCAGTAAAAAAGGGTATGAAAAACCTGTCCCGCAAACCAAACAAGAACCCTGGTTCGGATAACTCTGCACCTACCTCGAAAACAAATAATCAGGAATTTGTCCAGCTTATTTGTTATACCTGTAGTCAACCATGACACAAGGATCGGGACTGCCATAACAAGCCGAAACCTGCAAAGGTCCATTTGACCGAGTATGAGTTTAAAGAACCGTTAGTTGCAATGATATCTAAGGTTAATATGGTCAGTGGCTCAGAAGGATGGTGGATGGACTCGGGTGCTACTCGCCATGTCTATTATGATTGGGAGTTGTATAAGACTTATGTTGAAGCTAAGGGCAAGAACGTGTTGCTTGGGGGCGCCCACGCCAGAGAGGTTGCTAGAACTAGAAACATCGAGCTAGAGTTTACATCTAGGAGGACTCTCATTCTGAAGGATGCACTCCATACCCCTCATATGAGGATGAATCTTGTATCTGCTTTTCTCCTGAATAAGGTTAGGTTTACACAGAATATTGGAGGTGACGATTATACGATCACCAAGAATTGGGAATTTCTGGGTAAAGGCTAGGCGTGTAATTCTTTGTTTAAGGTTAATATTGATATGATTAATAAAGAATCTTCTTCTTACTGTGTGTCTACTTTTAATGTTTGGTATAATAGGCTTTGTCATATTAACAAGAAGCTCATTAAAAATATGTGTAACCTGAGTTTGATTCCGAAATTCCCTTTGGACAGTTTTGGGAAATGTGAATATTGCTCACAAGAAAATATCAATAAGACCCCCCAGAAATTTGTACAAAGAGAATCTGCAACCTTTGACCTTATATACTCTGACATTTGTAAATTAGAAGGGATCCTGACTAGGAACAGGAAACATTATTTTTTATCTTTTATTGATGATCATTCTAATTATACTAATGTATATCTTATGACTCACAAGAGCGATGCTCTGAACATGTTTAAGATTTTCCTTGCTGAAATTGAAACTCAATTCGGAAAGAATATAAAATACCTTTAGAGTGACAGAGGAGCTGAATATGACTCAGGGGCATTCCTTAAGCTATATCGTTCTGCAAATATTATTCACGGGACCTCAGCTCCTTATTCACCTGAGATGAACGGTAAGGCTGAACGTAAGAACCGTACCTATACAGAACTTGTAGTTGCTATTATGCTAAGTTCTGATGCTGTTTCCCATTGGTGGGGAGAGATATTATTAACTGTTTGTTATGTATTAAATAGATTTCCTAACTCAAAGACCTTGGCAACACCTTTGGAATTATGGAATGGAAGAAAATGAATGTCTCATACTTTAGAGTTTGTGGATGTTTAGCATATGTCAGGATACCTAATCCTAAAAGGTCGAAACTTGTTAGTCGTGCTTATAAATGTGTTTTCATTGGTAATACAATTAATAGCAAAGCGTATAGATTTTTTGATTTGTAAAATAGAACAACTATTTAATCTATTGATGCTGACTTTTATGAAGATAAGTTTCCTTTTATATCTAGAGATAGTGAGGGTTCCACATCAAGTTATGTTACACCTAGAATAGGAGAACCTTAAAATTTGGAAACCATAAACTTTTTTGCAAACGCAAGAAGGAGTAAGAGAGCTCGAGTGGTGAAGGATTTTGGTCCTGATTTTGAAGTATATACCCTAGAGGGAGATCCGTCTACCCTCAAAGAGGTACTTACCTTCCCTGATTCGGATGTTTGGCAGGATGCTATCAACAGTGAGATGGACACTCTGGAGTCCAATGGAACTTCGGTTCTTTCTAATTTACCTCCCGGTTGCAAGGCAATTGGTTGTAAATGGATCTTTTAAAAGAAGTTTAGATTTGATGGGTCAATTGGGAAATATAAAGCTAGGCTTGTAACTTAAGGATTTAGACAGGGAGAGAATATTGATTTCTTTGACACTTATTCTCCTGTTACTAGAATTACTTCGATTAGAGTAATACTTGTTACTGCTGCTATACATAACTTAGAAGTTCACCAAATGGATGCTAAAACTGCTTTTTTGAACGGTGACTTGGAAGAAGAGAATTATATGGACTAACCTGAGGAATTTATCATGCCTGGTCAAGAACGCAAAGTCTACAAATTGGTGAAGTCCCTATATGGTCTCAAACAAGCACCAAAATAGTGGCATGAGATATTTGACAACTTGATCATATCACATGGTTTTAAAATTAATGAAAGTGACAAATGCATTTATTACAAGGCTGTAGATAATGTTTGCACTATTATATGTTTATATGTTGATGACTTGTAGATTATTCCATCTAAAATATTTGTTATTAATGATATCATGGTTCTACAAAGTCAAAATTTCGACAAAGGATTTGGGGGAAGTTAGTATAATTTTTGAAATTAAGATTACTAGGACTGAAAGTGGTATAACTTTAGATCAATCTCATTACATTGAGATGATCTTGGAAAGGTACAACTACTATGACTGTAAACCTGTGTGCACTCCTTTGAACCCTTGTAAAAAGCCATTTAGGAATACTGGTGATAGTATTAGATAAACTGAGTATGCTAGTATCATTGGCTGCCTTCGGTATGCTAATAATCGTCCAAGGCAAGATATTTCTTACGTAGTGGGGTGTTACGTAGATTTACTAGTTATCCTGGTATGGAGCATTGGTATGCTATAGAAAGGGTCATGCGGTATCTGAAGAGAACCATGAACCTAGGAATACACAATGAGCAATTCCCCGCAGTTCTAGAGGGATTTACCGATGCTGATTTGAATACCCTATCTGAAGACTCCAAGGCTACCAGCAATTATATCTTTAACTTTGCTGGTGGGGCAGTTTCTAGGAGGTCCAAGAAACAAACTATTTTAGCCCAATTTACGTTGGAGTCAGAACTAATAGCACTAGCTACTGCCAGTGAGGAGGCAGATTTGCTGATAAACCTAATGTCAGATATTCCTTTATAGGATAAGCCATTACCAGCCATACTTATCTACGGCGATAGTACTGCAGCTATTGCAAAAGTGGAGAACCGTTATTACAACGACAAAAAGTGACAAATTCGTTGTAAGAATTGTATCGTAAGAGAAAAACTCACTTCTGCGGCTGTCATAGTAGATTTTGATCGGTCAGAAGTAAACCTGGCTGATCCTTTGACAAAAGGGTTAGCTCGAGAGAAGGTGTGGAACACCTCGAAAGGGATAGGCCTAAAGCTCGTATAGTTAGAATATCTGTGATGGTAACCAAACCTATAGACTGGGGATCCCAAGAAATAGGTTCAAAGGGATAAACAAGTCATATGACAATTAAGAAGAATCATGCACTTTTGAAGAAGGGGTAGTTACTCCTAGTCCATCCCTATAAGAACATGATATCCTGTAGCGATTTAAGGTTGAGTTATTCTAACACTTAATAAGAGCTATACTCTCTATGAAGTAGAGTACCTAGCTATAGGAGTACTCCTGATTGACTCTCCTTGATGATTGTAGAAGTAAGGCTGCTTCCTATCAAAACTTGGGCAAGTTCTTTAAAGCTTTCATTAGAACTAAAATATGAGCGTATGGCCATATAACACTAACATTTTAGAATTTTGCACTATAAAAGTTGCGTGTGGTATGTTTTAGTTGCACCCTCCAGAATTAGAGTTTAAGAAGAATGTAACTCTAATCTTTAGTACTTCAAAAGTATATTTACTATGTAAAGGTTTAAGTCGAAAGATACCTTTACTTACCTACTACTTTAGATTTTTTTACTCGTACATGTTTTCTCGATATTGTAAGGGATTGTTGGGTTTTATATCTCCAAAACTCTATGTGCCTTGTTAGTTCCAAATTGCTTGGAAGAGTAGTTTGTTTCGTTGATATAACCTATATCCTTTATTCTATATGTTGGATGGGGGAGGGGCGTAAAAATAGGTTTAAAACTTTGTTTTTCTCTGGGCTTGGGCCTCGAACTTGTGCTTTTATGAAAGAATTTATTTTGTTAAAACAAATTCTATTCGACCTGGACAAACAGGACCAATTTGAACTTAGTCCAATCGATCTCGACATAGATCATGTCGAATCAAGTCCTTTCAACCTGGAGTTACCAAGAGACCAAATTCGAATTGAGTCTATTTCGATATGGAGTTCCCAGGAAGCCAAATTCGAACCGAGTCTATTTCGAACTGAACTTTTTCTGTTTTGATTTTCTCAAACGTAACTGTTTCGAAATTAAGTCTTAAACGTTTTATTTCCATTTCGACCATTTTTGATGACGTGTCCCACCCTTAGCTCTTGTTCCCATTTCGAACTTGCTCTATATAAGGAGAAACTGTGCCTAAGTTTTATCAATCAATCGAATTTACAGTTCTTCGCTTCTCTTCGAATTTTGAGTCTAGAATCTGAGTAAAGTTGTTAAAAGTACAAATCATTCGAAGGTACTTATTCTTTGCAAGAGAAGTTCCCACTCTACTATTTTATCCTTGAGGCGGCGCACAAATCAATTATTTGCAAAGGGCAGTGCGGTAAAACATCATAAAGATAGAGACCTAGTTCTCAAATCAGCATCTCCATATCATCACTTCGGTATCTCCAGTTCATCTTGCCACAGTTACTATTTTTCTATTAATCTCTGCTCTTAATAACTGCTGCAGAGGTAATATAGTTAATTTTCCTAACAATTTTAAGACGTTATAGTATCTGCTATAGATGAAGACATTGATGTCCGATTTGTCTTCAACGACAACAATAAACCTTTCAAATTTGAAGGTAAGAACTTCTGTCGGTGGAAGCAGAAAATGTTTTTTTATTTAACAACTAAGAATGTAGCTGAGTCGTGTATCTCCACTAAGCATAATGAAGTCGGCCCCTATCCCCTGAATCTTAAAGGCCTTAGGGAAATGGACTGCAGATGATTTTCTTTGTCAGAATCACATCCTGAATGGACTTAGTGATGATCTATATGATTTCTACTCTGTGTTAGAATCCTCTAAGGAAATTTGGGATGCTCTCTAGATAAAGTATGATACGGAGGAGTCTATGCCAAAAAAGTACGCGGTTAACCGCTACTTGAATTTTAAGATGGTTGACGATAAGTCAGTCATAACCCAGTCTCACGAACTCCAAAATATATCTCATGAGATTATTTCTGAGGGTATCAAACTAGATGAACAATTCCAGGCTGTCGCCTTCATAGAAAAATTACCACCTGCCTGGAAGGAATTCAAAAATACCCTTCGACATAAATCAAAAGAGATTCTATGTAGAGCCTTATCATGCGCCTCCGCATTAAAGAAGAAGCTAGAAAACAAGACATTAATGAAGAAGTTCAATTTGTGTCTAATCACAACATGAACAAGACTACCAATGCTTCCCTGAAGTCGGTGAAAAAGGGTATGAAAAACCAGCCTCGCAAACCAAAAAAGAACCCTGGCTCGAACAACTCTGTACCTACCTCAATAACAAACAAGCAGGAATCTGTCCAGTTTATTTATTATAACTGTAGTCGACCAGGAGACATGGTTCAGGTCTGCCGTAACAAGCCAAAACCTGCAAAGGTCTATTTGACCGAGCATGTGTCTAAAGAACCTCTGGTTGCTATGATATCTGAGGTTAATATGGTCATTGGCTCAGAAGGATGGTGGATGGACTCTGGTGCTAATCATCACGTCTGTTATGATAGGGAGTTGTATAAGACTTATGTTAAAGCTAAGGGCAAGAACGTGTTGCTTGCGGATACCCATACCACAGAGGTTGCTAGAATTGGAAACATCAAGCTGAAGTTTACCTCTGGAAGGACTCTCATTCTGAAGGATGTGCTCCATACCCCTCAAATGAGGAAGAATCTTGTATCTACTTTTCCCCTGAATAAGCCTGGATTTACCCAGAATATTGGAGGTGACGTTTATACGATCACCAAGAACGGGGAATTTGCGGGTAAAGGCTATGCGTGTGATTCTTTGTTTAAGCTTAATATTGATATGATTAATAAAGTATCTTCTTCTTACTGTGTGTGTACTTTTAATGTTTGGTATATTAAGCTTTCTTATGTTAACAAGAAGCTCATTAAAAATATGTGTAACCTGAGTTTGAATCTAAAATTTTCTTTGGACAGTTTTAAGAAATGTGAATATTGCTCACAAGCAAAGGTCACTAAGGCCCCTCACAAATCTATTCAAAGAGAATCTGGAACCTTGGACGTTATACACTCTGATATTTGTGAATTTGAAGGGATCCTGACTAGGAACGGGAAACGTTATTTTATAACTTATATTGATGACCATTCTAATTACACTTTTGTATATCTTATGGCTCACATGAGCAATGCTCAAAACATTATTTAGATTTTCCTTGCTGAAATTGAGAAACATTTCGGAAAGAAAATGAAACGCTTTCGGAGTGACGAAGGAGCTGAATATGATTCAGGGGTATTCCTCGAGCTGTATCATTCCTCAGGTATTATTCATGAGACCACAGCTCCTTATTCACCTGAGATGAACGGCAAGGCTAAACATAAGAACCGTACTTATACAAAACTAGTAGTTGCTATTATGCCAAGTTCTAGTACAGCTTCCCATTGGTGGGGAGAGATATTATTAACTGTTTGTTATGTATTAAATAGAGTTCCTAACTCAAAGACTTTAGCGACACCTTGGGAATTATGGAATGGCAGGAAGCCAAATGTCTTATACTTTAGAGTTTGGAGATGTTTAGCATATGTCAGGATACCTGATCCAAAATGGTCAAAACTTGCTAGTCGCACTCATAAATGTGTTTTCATTGGTTATGCAATTAACAGCAAGCGTAAAGATTTTTTTATTTGTAAAACAAAAATATTATTGAATCTGTTGATGCAGAATTTTATGAAGATAACTTTCCGTTTATATCTAGAGATAATGGGGGTTCCTCATCAAGTTCTGTTGCACCTAGAATAGGAGAACCTAGAAATTTTGAAACTATAGACATTTTTTCAGATGCCAGAAGGAGTAAGAGAGCTCATGTGGTGAAGGATTTTTGTCGTAATTTTGAAGTATTTACTCTAGAGGGAGATCAATCTACCCTCAAAGAGGCACTTACCTCCCCTGATTTGAATGTTTGGCAGGATGCTATTAACAGTGAGATGGACTCTCTGGAGTCCAATAGAACTTGGGTTCTTTCTGATTTACCTCCCGGTTGCAAGGAAATTTGTTGTAAATGGATCTTTAAAGAGAAGTTGAGATCTAATGGGTCAGTTGAGAAATACAAAGCTAGGCTTGTAGCTAGAGGATTTAGACATAGAAAGGACATTGATTTTTTTGAGACTTATTCTCTTGTTACTAGAATTACTTTGATTAGATTATTGCTTGTTACTGCTGCTATTCATAACTTAGTAGATCACCAAATGAATGTTAAAACTGCTTTTTTGAATGGTGACTTGGATGAAGAGATTTATATGGACCAACGCGAGGGATTTATCGTGCCTGGTCAGGGACGTAAAGTCTGCAAATTGGTGAAGTCCCTATATGGTCTTAAATAGGCACCAAAACAGTGGCATGAGAAATTTGATAACTTAGTCATATCACATGGTGTTAAAATTAATGAAAGTGACAAATACATTTATTACATGGCTGTAGATAATGTTTGTACTATTATATGGTTATATGTGGATGACTTGCTGATTATGGCATCTAACATCTCTATTATGAATGATGTTAAGGTTCTACTAAGTAAAAATTTTGACATGAAGGATTTGGGTGATGCAAGTATCATTTTGAGAATTAAGATTACTAGGACTGAAAGTAGTATAACTTTAGATCAATCTCATTAAATTGAGAAGATCTTGAAAAGGTATAAGTATATGAATGTAAACCTATGTGCACTCCTTTGGACCCCAGTCAGAAGCTATTTAGGAATACTGGTGATGGTATTAAGTAAACTGAGTATGCTAGTATCATTGGCAGTATTTGGTATGCTGCTAATTGTACTAGGCCAAACATTTCTTACGCAGTGGGGGTGTTATGTAGATTTACTAATTATCCTGCTATGGAGCATTGGTTAGTTATGGAAATGGTCATGCGGTATCTAGAGAGAACCATGAACCTAGAAATACACTATGAGTGATTTCCCGCAGTTCCAGAGGGATTTACCGATGCTGATTGGAATACCCTATCTTAACACTCCAAGGCTACCAGCGGTTATTTTGTTAAAATTGCTGGCGGGTCAGTTTCTTAGAGGTCTAAGAAACAAACTATTTTAGCCCAATCTACGATAGAGTCATAACTGATAGCACTAGCAACTACAAGTGAGGAGGCAGATTGGTTGAGAAACCTTCTGCCAGATATTCCTTTATGGGATAAGCCATTACCAGCTATACTTATCCACTGCGATAGTACTAATGCTATTATAAAGGTATAGAATCGTTATTACAATGACCAAAAGCGACAATTACGTCATAAACACAGTGCCGTAAGAGAAAAACTCACTTCTGGGGCTCTCAAAGAAGATTTTGATCGGTCAAAAGCAAACCTGGCTGATCCTTTGACGAAAGGGTTAGCTCGGGAGAAGGTTTGGAACACCTCGAATGGGATTGGGCTAAAGCTCGTATGGTTAGAATATTTGTGATGATAGCCCAACCTATAACCTGAAGATCCCAGGAATTAGGTTCAAAGGGAAAAACAAGTCATATGATAAATAAGAATGATCATGCATTTTTTAAGAAGGGGTAGTTACTCCTAGTCCATCCCTATAAGAGCATGATATCCTATAGCAATTTAAAGTTGAGTTATTCTAACTCTTAATGAGGGCTATACACTATGTAGAGTGGGGTATCTAGCTATAGGAGTACTCCAGATAGACCCACCTCGATGATTGTAGAAGTAAGGCCACTTCCTATGGGAACTTGGGCAAGTTCTCTAGAGCTTTCATTAGAACTGGGATATGAGCGTATGGCCGTAAAGCGCTAACATTTTTGAAATTTGCACTAAAAAAGTTTTATGTGGTGTTCTTTAGTTGTACCCTCCAAAATTAGAGTTCAAGATGAATTTCACTCTAATCTCTAGTACTTCAAAAGTATATTTACTATCTTAAGGTTCAAGTCGAAAGACACCTTTACTTATGCGCTGCTTTAGACTTTTTTACTCGGACATGTATTCTCGATATAGTAGGAGATTGTTGGATTTTATATCTCCAAAACTCTATGTGCCTTGTTAGTCCCACATTGCTTGGAAGAGTTGTTTGTTTCCTTGATATAACCTATATCCTTTATTTTATATGTTGGGCGGAGGTGAGCAAAAAAAATAGGTTTAAAACTTTGTTTGGCTCATGGACTTGGGCTTCTATAAAAGAATTGATTTTTTTAAAACCAATTCTATTCGACCTGGACCAACTAGACCAATTCGAACTGAGTCCAATAGATCTCGACCTGGATCATTTCGAATCAAGTCCTTTCGATATGGAGTTACCAGGAGACCAAATTTGAACTGAGTCTATTTCGATATGGAGTTCCCTAGAAACCAAATTCGAATTGAGTCTATTTCGAACTGAACTTTTTAAGTTTTGATTTTCTAAAACGTAACTGTTTCGAACTTATCTCTTAATCGTTTCATTTCCGTTTCAAACAGTTTTGATGACGTGTTCCATTATTAACTCTTGTTACCATTTCGATCTTGCTCCATATAAAGAGAAATTGTACCTCAGTTTTATCAATCAATCGAATACA
Organism: Kingdonia uniflora; assembly: GCA_014058105.1. Taxonomy (NCBI): domain Eukaryota; kingdom Viridiplantae; phylum Streptophyta; class Magnoliopsida; order Ranunculales; family Circaeasteraceae; genus Kingdonia; species Kingdonia uniflora. The sequence goes on from JACGCM010000445.1 coordinate 1,820,404, forward strand.
CAGTTCTTATCTTTTTTTCGAATCATTAGTCTGGAATCCTAGTAAAGTTGTTGAAAGTACAAATAATTTAAAGATACCTCTTCCTTGCAAAAAAAGTTCCTACTCTGCTGTTTAATCCTGGAGGCGATACAGCAATCAACTATTTGCAAAGGGTAGTGTGGCAAAACGTCTTAAAGATAGAGACCTTGTCTTCGACTCAGCATCTCCAGATCATCACTTCAGTATATCCAGCTCATCTTGCCACAATTGCTATTTTCTATTAATCTGTACTCTCGATAATTGCTGCAGAGGTAACATAGTTTATTTCCCTAACAATAAGTAGTTAAAAAACCATCTTAAAAATGAGAGTTTTGCATTGTCGTTCGAACAACCCTAATAGTCGCTCGAACGAATTGGGTGGCTGGGCCAAAAAACTAGATAGTTGTTCAAGGGTCATTTAAACAAGTTTTGATTGTCGTTCAATCAACTTAGGTTTCTTGAGCCAAAAACCTGAGAGTCATTTGAGTGTCGTTCGAACGACCAAAACAATAATAGATGATATGTAATAGATGGTGAGTCACCTTGGGACCCCAAGTGTGTAATTGATGATGTGTGATTATGAATATCAATAATATGCTTCTCCAATGGCTCATTAAGTACAGTAGTATGTGACTAATACACATATAGTAATGAAACATCATGTACTTTATAATGTCATAATTCCGTAGTCCGAAATAGCTCAAAATTAGATCTTACACTAAACGTACTTGCGATAAAATTTATTGTGATATAAGAAATGACATAGGTGATTTAGTGTTGAAAACCTTTAAATAAGTAAAAAACTATGACCTCGAGTTAAGGGCTTAGTAACTGCAACTTTTATTGCTTGAGGCTGATATCTTATTACATGTAATCTCTTGAGCAATAAACTGGATCTTAAAATAAGAACTTTTATGGTATTTAGAATCTAGAAATTTGTGTTATAATCTAGAAAATTTAGTTTTTCTGGTTCTTATCTCTTCTGAAACTTTTTTTTTATATAGACCTTACCTGCAGTTCGTTATCGTGTAGAAGCACGTTCTCCGTATAATGATCTAAGTGGTAGTTGAATGTGCAACTATTAGTTCATGGGAGACAGTTTGATATAAGTAGTACCTAAATTGTATCGTCTACCATCTCTTTCAAAGCATCTTATTGTGGTAAATATTGGTTGTTGTACTCTATTTTGAAAATGGTGAAGACTAGGTGGTAGGCATATGAAGAGAGGGTGGCTACTGAATTTCAGAAGCTGAAGTTGTACTAGATTGTCAACCAAGCGTTGGAGATACCCACGCCCATTCCCATACCACCAACTTATCATGGTATGACAAATAAGGAAGCTGCTAAAGCTGAAGATGATTATTACCACATGTAAAGGTTTCACTATGTGGTTCTGTCTATCGAGCAACGTCGGATATGCCTTTGCCTATTGGCGGATACTAAGGTTGAGAAGACAGATGTGGAGGCCGGCGTATATGCGAGGCAGTACTGCTGGTATCTTGCAATGGACTGGGTTTTAAGGTAGGACTCCCTTTAATCTTTACCAATTCTCAGCAGGTGGTTGCTGCGGCGGAGGAAGAGACGGTGGTGGTGGGGAAGGGAGACAGAGATTTCAAATTTTCTTTGGCACAATTATGACTCTACTTTGTAAAGGGTACCTTTACTAAAGGTTTGTTCAGGCACTGATACCACTAGCTTCCTCGGTTTCTTGTGGAAGTAAATGGTGTAAAAACCATTACTTGGACCTTTCTTGCAAAAGAGATTCCAAATGAAACAGTGTTTAAAAATTAAAATATAATATAACCTGTAGATTGATTTGTAGAAATAGCTGAAAAACTTGTTATTTGTAAAGTATTTTTTAAGCAGTGTACGATTTAATAAAAAAGATGTTTGTGCTAAAACTGTGTTGATAGATCAAATTATCCAGTTATTAGTTTAAATCAAACTAAAATAAATATATGTTGGAGTATGAAAATGTAATGTGTAAAAAGAGAAATAAAAATGAACAAAATCATTCGAACTGCTGAAGATATAAAAATAGAGATTTGTGGTATGAATATCGAACTGATGAGGTCTGAAGAGTCGAGTTATAATAATAATCTTATGTAGAATAGAATATGCAAAAATCAAATCTCGAGCTAGTAAAGTGTCGTGAAAAGTAGCTCGAAAAGGTGATGGACAATTTTTAAGGCGGTCAATTTTGAACGATAAGTTTAAATAAATTTTTACCATGATCTTATGGTTTCCAGTTATAGCAAAGTGTAGTAGACAGAGTTGTCAAGATATAAAATGTGGGGGATTTGATTTTATCTCTAAGAGGTGTATAAGTATTGCTTGAAAGGTTATGCAGAGAAGAGGAAACAGTAAAAATGGTGAGGACTCATTCTCAAAGAGTTTGTCACGCTAGGGAAGGGCTGTAGTGGCATGTTTTCAGGGAGGAAAACTTTTGCCAATACTTATTCACCTGGATTTTATAATAAAGAGTTTTCAACCAAGATTTTACGTGGAAAACTCAGCAGAAACAGAGAAAAACCACGACCTCAAGGTGGATTTGATATAAAATCTAGCAGATGCTAGTTATTATAGATTTTCAGAGTGTTGCCAGTGTTTAGGATAAAGAAATGAGAGATATGCGGTCCCTTTGAACTTATTCTCTACATGTATTTATAGTATTTACAGGTAGTTTACAAAAAGAAAGAAAAAGTCTCCTGTTCCAGGGGTAGTGGGGGAACTTTGCAGATCTCGAGCAGTTCCTTCTTGACCAGGCTGTAACAGCTACTTTTGGTAAGTCGAGGACTCATGAAATCTTCTAAAATGTTAAGTTGTCTTCGACTATAGAATGTTGAGATGTCTTCGACAGAGTGCTGAGCTGCCTCTAGTCGAATCTGGGGAATATGATACTACAATCGCCTCATTCCCCATAAAAGTACTTGTAGTTTTTTTGAGAAGAAAAATGGAATCTGAAGAGGGTGTCGAATATTCTCAGAAGTCAGCATATGTTATTACTGAGGTCATGGTGATCTGTATGTGGTCAAGTTGGTTTTGAGGCGCAATTAATGTTATTCATTGAATGTAGAGTAAGGTTACTAGGTATATATAGGAGGTTGATGGAAGGTGGATGGTATTTTTATGGAAAGAGGTCGCCCCAAGTATGGTTTATTATTGGGTCAGGGGTTGAAGATGCTGAGTGTTCCGACCAAAACTTGCGTAAACCGATAGACGTGAAATAGTTTTGTGAACAGAGCAGATCAGTGGGGTGGGAGCAAAGATCAAACAGAGAAGAGATGTGTCTGTTGGAAATGGTGGCATCATTATGTGGTTGCAAAGGTAATGCATGGAGTCAGTTGGGGGGTGAATGGGGAACTGTCATTATTGGCGATGCAGATATAAAGCTTAAATGGGCGTCCAGAGATCTTGCCAAACGTGTGGGTGTTCTTGTAATTTTTTTTTGCCGTTTTCCTGCTGAAGCATCTATTTAGAAGTTTAGTGACTTGAGAGCCATTTAGTTCTGACGACTAGGAAGAGGTTTTAATACCCGATTCTAGTGAAAAGCAAGCAACGCAAATATTAACATGTCGGAGGATATTAGCAACAACAGATTAATTGTAATGGAAAAAATTAAGTATTTAGAAATGAATGTACTCGAAAGAGATAGATGTTAAATACAATTTTTGAGAATGTAATCGAATGAAAGAGATATCGAATGTAAGAAATAAGTTTATGAAATAAATATGTGTTTATCCAGTTGTTTTGGTATTTGTGTATGTTATCGAATATTAAATATGATTGAAAAAATGTGATACAATCTTGTCGATAATTGTTTTGTTTGTAAAGTCAAAGGTATTGGAATGTGTGGGGCCAATGATGGATTTCGGGTTTGATTGATTTGACTCTGACTATGCATAGTTTCAAAGCATAATAAATGTTGGGGAGTTTGGTATTGACTGGAAGATGTATAAATAGATGTTGTTATTTGCAGACGAATGTATTCATCTAAAATGGTGAAGATGAGAGCTTAGGCCCGTGATGGGGCAGGTGGACGTATGCAGGCAATGTACTGGGTGTTGTTCAACTGATATTTTGGTTTGTAAAGCATGGAATGGCATTTTGATGATATTGAAGAACCGAATTATGAAGGGATGACTGAGGCAGAGGCGATGGAGGCTGGAGAGGAATTTGAATTTCGTGTGAAACTTCAGTTTTTACGTCTTCCTGAACGTTGTGGTGGCGAGTACTCGAGCAAAGCTGTTGGTGAAGGGGGAAGATGAAGCGGCTGTAAGGGGTTTATGAAGAGTAATTGCTTAAGGCATAGGCGCATTGTACTTGTAAATGTTTGGCAAGATATTATCTAAGGAAAAAGTTCAGTATGTTGAAAGGAATGTTCATTTGTCGAATGTAAAATGTACATGATAAACCTCGGGAACTAAAGATTCTGCTTAAACGAATGGTTTGTTGAATAAAATGATAGGAAACGGATGTGTAATATAATCTCTGAAGTATAGGAATTGGTAGGACAATATAAATAGGGGAACTTATATTCAAAATGAATATGGCGAGATGTGTTCCATTAGGTGATTGTATGAAGTATAAAGAAAATGATGTAAATTATCTGTTGGAAAAGATGGATCGCATACTGAAAGATATGAATGTGTCTACATAAATTCTTCACGAATTGGAAGGATTGAAGTACGAATGTAGAGGGTCATTAATGAGGAGAAGATTAAGAGTCAAAGAAGTTGAAAAAAAATGCATGAGGCATTATATTCGAGGAACTGGACGGTTGCCAAGTGGGGTGACGAACAGTCACGTGGGGTCTATAAATATGGTAGAGGTAGGCTACTGTTCAGATCATTTACAAATTAATTTTTTTTTTAGGGAGATAACTGCTGTTGCTCATTGCTAAAGTGGCTTGATACGATTGCTAAGGAGGAGATTTATGTGTTGATCGAAATGGCGATGCGAGCGAAAGAGAGGGATATAGAAGCTGTATAGAAACAAGGTTAGTGATTCTTTTAAATTGTTTCGTAGGTTAATGCATTGGCTAAAGTTTAACAGATAATGTGTAATGAATTGGAAATGAAAGAGATAAGTCCATGGAGAGGAAAGTAAACTATTCGTAGGTCTGTGAATTTGATATTAGGAAATTCTTGGTGGCGATGATTATGTGTTACGTATTTTTGGAAGGAGTGAATTGGATAGGAGGGGAAGTAAAAGGGATTGGGGAAGGGCGTTGTAATTATGGCGCAGTGGGAGGAGATTGTTATGAGGGAACGAGATATGCGGAGAGAGTTAGGATTTTGCATTTATCGCCGGATTTTTCTCTGGAGAAAGGGAAATCGTAAAATGGAAATAACTATTTTTTGGCAGGAAAAGTAAAAACAAAACATCTTCGAGAAGCTATTGAAATTCCTATAATGTCGACAAAAAAATAGAAATTAACGAGTTATCTAGGTTACTTATTAAACTTAGAATAAACATCGAGAATTGAACAAATGGCTTATGAATGAAAAAATACTAAGATGAATTAATTGATTTGAATTAGATCTAGAACTGTGTATAAGTATAAATGTAAATGATAGTAGCAGATGATAAAGTGAATGAGGTGTTGGAGAGTGATCTCAACAACGATATCTTTATGAATATATAAACTTAGGAATATGTATATATGTATCACATATGAAAGATGTTAACTGTGTTTAAAATATGAAATCTGATTTATAGGTTCTTATTATGGCTGAACCCAATTTAAATGATGATAAAGATATATTTGCGAGTCTCAAAGATGTAGTGCCTTTGATGATCAATGTGAGAACGTGTATGCAACAATTGGGGGGAAGATACAGGGCAGGTTCGAGCAGTACAGACCCAAGGGGTGGGGAACAGTTTAGGGTAGTGCCTAGTGTGCGTGAAGTATTTAAGGAAGAAGTGATTGAGACTAGTGTAGATCATGAGCCTCAGGTGAGTGATCGAGAAAGGGTTGGGGATGAGGAAGAAGATGTGGAAGAGGACGAAGAAGCATGTTATGGGGAGGGTTTTGAGACTAAATAAATATTAATATTTAAAAAGGAATACGGTATCCCTGGGGATGTGAGATTAGAGAAGTATCAATACAAAATGATCATCCAGGATATACCCTTAGATGGTATTCTGATCCATCGAGAACAGATAAAGAAAGGGCTAAAGGTACCCCTTAGGGCAGATCAGAAAAAGTTAATGAATTTCATCGATGTAGCCGCAGATCAATTCAATCTGAATGTATATGATTTGTTTAGGGTATGTGGTACAATAAATAGTAGAGTTAAAGCCAGAGGGGAGGAGGCAATAACTATATATGATTTGTCTGCGTACTACACGATGAAATGAACCCGAAGTTAAAAGGGTATTGTTATTTGGCGAGTTCTTGAGGAGTCCTATGTTTTATGATATGGAATCAACTGGAGGTCGATATACTGAAAAACAATTACTAGTGTCTGGAAATTATGAGTTCGATCCAAATGACCCCGGGGAGCCGCTTAAAAGAAAGGCGTTTCATCTAGGTCTAAGGTTAGGTAACGTAAATGTTTAAGTTTAATGTATTTTCATGTTAGATATATGTTGTGTAAAGATGTGTTTTTTCTCTGTATTACAACATTGAAAGAGCTCGGGAAGATAACTGGAGTAAGCGAGAAGTTGTATACGATAAGAGAAGGTTTTTTTGGCAGGATCGATAACTTAGCGACGGATCAAGATAAGTTATGTGTAATCTTTCAAGAAGCAGGGCTTAAAAGGTCGAGAACAAAAGGTGTTGAAGTGTCAATGATCAGGGGGAAAATGTCGACAAAGAACAAAAGTGTTGCCGATGCAATTTTGCCCCTAAATAACCCCTCGTTAACAAGGTACAATAGAGATACAAAGATCGATGCGATGCTGGGGGAGTCTTTAGGCAAAAACTGGAGGAAAGTGAAGGTAAATGCTGAAATACTTCCGTTGCTAAACCTGAAGAAGACTACCTGACAATCATCTTCTGAGGGTGTCGAAGGTACTGACAAACCCACTGCTGTAGTGAGTGGGTTACCTCCATGAAGTTTTAGCAGTGTGATTCCCAGGAAGACGACTGGTGGGACTGCGAAGAAGAAATTAGGGGAGGAGTTCGATACGGAGATGGTGAAGACTATGTAGTCTTTTTCTGTGGGGGTGGATTTGTTAAAGAAATATATGGTGGACAGTATAGTGGGGATTAATAGCTAGGATACCTAGTTAGGCGAGGCATAGAGTAACTTGGTAAATGGCAGAAATTTGAAAGCTTGTTATAGGGGCCTAAGTTCTTAAGGAGGGGATGTTGGCTCTTACACCACGGGATTAAATCTTCATGCAAAGAAGTACAAGTACGTTATCTAGAATTAGTGTAATTAATAGACAATATACTTGCGCGGAGGCCTGAAATGTCTCTCCACGACCTCTGATGAGAATTTTTAAGAGTATTTTTATTTTTGCCGTGTAGTCGAAGGTTCGAGTACTGGGTTTTTATAGGGTGATCGAAGGTAAACTGTAAAGGGACTGGAGAGAATTATGTAACCCCTCCTTGGTTCCCCATCTCTCCTATTTATAGAACATAGGAAGGGCTGAGTTACCAAGGTTAGGTCAGATTACATGGGTACTATCCGGATATCCCGGCGTGGGTATGGAAGCAAGAAATGTATGAACTGTCACTGCAACAGTTATTGGGTCTGCTCTGTACTTTGATACTGTAGCAGTGGTTAGGCCCATCACTGTAGCTGCAAGGACCAAAAACTGTGCCGTCTTTTCTAGTGAGCTGGCCGTCTATCCTATTATACTTCAACCATGTAGGGATATGGTTGAAGTATTTCTGCTGTAATTTGGAGTTCGTCCTCGAGGTTTTGTTTGTAGTCGGGGCTTCGTCTTCGGATGATCTTTGGGAGGCCTGTTTGTGTATGGACTGGACTATGAGGTATTTGAGTAGGCTTCTAAGTAGCCATCGAGTATCTCTTTGGGGTAGAAGGCTGCGAGTAGGCTACTATATTCGCCCCCTCAGAGCGAAGGTCTCGAAAGCAGGTATAGAGGCATTTGCCAAGAAAATTGTTTGGCATTGGAAGTTGAACCGTTTGACTATTAGTTCTCGGGTAGGTAATAAAGAGATGTTGGTGGTTATAGGGTAATAAATGAAATGGGGCTATAAGTATAGGTTAAGAGGGTAGGGATGCTGTGTACTCTTCTTCAGCTTTATTCTCTTCTCTTGCTTTTGTATTTCTTGAAAAAGTCTATGGATGCCACTCCGAACACGCGCTACCAAAAAAGAATGGGATTCACCCGAGATTGCCGTATAGGCCAAAAGACAGCTGAATTTCATGTGAAGATCTTCGGCCATCATGATCTCGACTGGGATATGCCTGAACTAGTGGAGCTGGAGGCCGGAGAACCCATCAACGGGGGGCGTTACGCTTACATTTCGGTATAGCTGAAGTACTATTTAAAACTGCTAAAAAATGTTACCTCTACCTGTTGGCCCTGGCTGAGTGTCTCATTCGTGCAGAGGAGGAGATTGATGAACAGGGCTCATCGAGTTGAACTTGATGGTTTTGAAATAGGGTTTTTGCTTCTTGAGGAGTTGATGATAGGTTAAGGTGGTAATAGTGTGGGTTTTTTTTTTGCATTATAGGGTTGTTATGTAGAGGTTTCTGCTTTTGCTCTGGTTTTACTGTATTGCTGTTTTGCTGTTGTATCTGGTAGAATGGAATGAGAATAATATTTTGCTGCATATTTGAGTCTTTGTACCTGGTAGGCATTGGGAACGAATGGACTTGTAGGCACGATAGTAAATTTATCTCATCAAATATTAGCTGGTAGTACTAATTAATTCTGGAAAAAGTGACCTTGAAGTATAGTGATACGGTTGAAGGTAATTAACTCTGTGTTAGTTGAGACTTTGTGAAAGAGATTGGTGTCGAAGTCTTAAAATTGTCGATGGTTCGATGCTGGAGATTTGATCGGCTACAATTCCTCGGGAATGTGGTTTGATTGTGGATACAGATGAATCGGTTACATCTTGTAAGTTAAAAAGGTCAGGCTGTTGACTTTTCCAGGTGGGGACTTGACGGCCGTAATGAATATAACTTGAGATGGATTAATGCTTTAAATGTTCCTTTATGTATAAAATGGGGTGATGCGAGGAGTATTCTACATCTTTCTTTACCTTTATGTATTCTTGCTCGGATCAGAATGGCTTCTTCTTCTTCTCACAACAACAATAAAGTTCCAGTACCCGCACAAGAGAACCAGGCGGCAGTAAGGGTCAGGTGAGTACGGGAGGCGACGTTAGGGTCACAACAGAGGTTTGGTATTTAACAAAACATTGATGCGGAGATGCCAGATCTTTTTGAGTTGGAGCCTGGGGTATCTATTGCTGGCATACCCTTCACATACTAGTAGGGAATATTGCAAATGATGGGGCCGTTACCCGGCCACCGGTTATCCCTGTTTGAGTCATTTGCATAGGAAATGGTGGAACAGGAAGATGCTGGTACGACAGCTTTGGACGAGGAGGAGCAACCCGCTGATAATTAGGGTCTCTTTCGACTGAACTGTTGGGTGTTTGGTTTGGCTGCTGGTGGTTAATTTTTTTGTTTGTCTCCCTCTTTTTTTGTTGGGTCCGCAATTTTTGGATATTTGTTTATTGAAATGAATTGAGATTTCTAATAACTGTTGAAGTAGGATTCTGAGCTCTTTTTAAGTAATGATTTAAACTGTTCGCAATAAAAGTCTGCAATATCGAAGCAGAAATTCTGAACTGTCGTAGTAACCGCAAAATTTGTCGAAGTAAGATTCCAAATTCTCGACGTAATATTTTGAGTTGTCAAAGTAATAGTATAAACTGTCGAAGTAAGGTGTTTGAACTATCGAGGTAAAAGTCAGATCGGTGTAAACATAAATTTCTGAACTATTGAAGTAAAAAAGATTGTAATCTGTCGAAGTAGAAGTTTGGTCTGACGAAGGAAAATTGTGATGTATAAGTGGAATTCAAAACTGTTGTAGTAAAAAATTGTAATCGCTCGAAGTGGGAGGCCAATCTGTTGAAGAAGAAAATGTTATTGTCAAGGTAAAAGTCTAATTGGTCGAAGTAAAAAATTGTAACTTGTCAAAGTAGACGGATGATCAGTCAAAGTAATAAAGACATAAAGTTTTGAATTGACGAATGTGCTACAGATCGAATGCTTGATATATTTGGGAATCGAATTTGAGGTTATCAGTTGATGAAGTTCGAGACGCAGTGTTGTCGATTACTCGTATGTGAGAAGTACTAGAAGATTTTGATGGATTTAACTGGTCGTATTGACAGCCACGAATGCTGGTCTATCAGAATGGTACGTGTGCCTGGGGCAGTGTGCCACACAGGTAATCATGATTTTTGCTCGTTTTATGGAAAAAGTTGCGATTTGATGCTGGGATTTGACTAAGTGGCTTCGATTGAGGATCAGAATGTTCGAGAAGCTTTAAGTTTAAAGTTAAATCAGATTGAGAGTGTCACTCGCACGTGAGGAGAATAAGGGGTGATTTGGTCAAAATACGTCTTAGCTGAAAAACCAGAGTAGTAGGGACGTGGTAACGATAGCGGTGTAGAAATCGAGCCAGTTTTGGCTTTCCGAGGAGGTATATATATGAGTGGGAAATAACAAAATGTACTATTCTTAGAAGAAAAAAAAACTAAAGAATGAGAAGACAAAGACTGGTATGCCATTGCTAAGTGAAGCTTAAGAGAGGTTGCTGAAGTTGTTACATTGATCTGGCTATTTCGAGTATACTTCTTCTAGCGCAGGTATGTCACTTGATCTCTGTATATTTTTGTTTTACTTTACCTTCAGTATCTGTAAGTAGAATCTTCTGGGTTTGAAGTTTAGAGGTTATCTTTGAAGACAAGGGAATTTTTGAGTCTGGGTTCTTACCCATTTGAGGATTTTGAGGGTTTGGAACGAAGGATAGGGTTTAGGATCAAGGTTTCGAATGTGTTTGTATCTGCTAAAGGGGTAGATGAGATATGGGTTATTAACACGTAACTATCAAATGTATCGATCTGATTGCATGCCTTTTCTTTTGTAGGATAAGATGCGTGCCCGTCGAGCTTCGGGAGAGAGGCTGATAGACGAAGAAATCGATGCATTCGAGGCTAGAATTTCTGGTCGTGCTCCCATGAATGAGGGTAGCGACTTAGAAGTGCTAGATGTTGTAACCGATGCACCTTTGGCTATGGTGTTGCCGGCTTGTGGTGTTCCAAAGATAGTGATGAGGAGGAGATAAGAGGGAGGGAGAGAGGTGAGGGTAATGCTGGGACATCTGGAGATTAAAAAGGTGAAGGGCGGCAGAGTGATCAAAGTGGAGATTTGGCTAAGTCGGATAAGGCTGAGGGTTCTATCTTGGCTAGGGATAAAATAAGAGTGGATCGATTTGTAGCCAAGCTGGAGCTGTCAAAGTTGGGGGTCTTGTTGAGTGTGACGGAAGCAGGGTTAACATTCAAATTGAACCCTAAAGAAAGAATAATGGCCTTTAGAGGCCAGATTTGATTAGGAATGGAACTTCCTCTCCGAATACTGGTGAAAGAGGTGCTGAATTTTTGGGAGGTTGCCCCAGTTCAAATGAATGGAAAATTTTAAGAGATGATGAGGGTAATTGAGGGCATGAATGCAAAATTGAGTAGTGAGGGAAGGGTTTTAATTAAATGGCTTGATGCTGTATCCTTCAACTAGAAGAGGGTGAGCCAAAACGCGGGTACCAGCCACATCCTGTATCACCCTGAGAAGCCTTGGTTTTTTTATCTGTGCTCGTCGGGTTTAGGGTGGAATAAAGACAAAGTTATAGTACGGGGTAACTACGAGAATGTTGAAGGGGAGGACCTTTATAAGTTGCATCATAAAGTCTATAATCAGAGTAGGTTTGTTGTCGAAGAATTGTTTTTAATGAATTTCTCAAATATGCGGTGGTCATATTTGGTTTGTTCTGCATGTCCGAAGAATCTACCTTGGGACAACCCGGGGAACTATATTGACGCCTTGCTCGAAGCTAGTGAAGAGTTGGTGAATTATGCTTTTAAAAGTCTTCGTATCAACAGGAAGAGACGGAAGAAGAAATACTCCCTGGTTCGAAACGTACCCGTTACACGGAAGCCATCAAAGAGGAGGAGAGGCGAAGGTGGTTCGAAAGTATTCAAAGAAATGGGAGAGGATGATTTGGTGAGGATAGTTCAGTTTGGGCTGAAGGTGAAATAGGCCTCAAAGTAAGCAGTGTCGGTGCCTCGAAGTGGCTAGTGATGCTTTGAGGCAGAGGCCATGGTAGTACCAGCACAAGCTAAGAAAGGGAAAGGCAAGGCCACTCCTGAGGCTCCGAAGGTACTGCTGTCGAAGGTTGTTTAGTGCAAAAGGCGTAGGGCCCTGGGGGAGGATGATGCAGCGGATGAGGATGAAGAAATGACGGGGGCTGAGCGATGAGGGCAAGTACTAGCCAAGTATGCTTCGATGGCTGAACTCTGCGAAGATGACCCAAACGAGGCTTCGAAGGAAATGAAGAGGAGTATGTATCAGGTAACTGTCTATTAATTTATTCTGTGAGATTCTGAGATTTCTTTTATGTTCTTCATGTGTTGAGGGGTACTGACGGCTAGAATATTCTTGCAGACAGATTCTTGGGTGCAATATTATAACAGGACGATGAGATCAGTAAAGGGGAAGTTACAATAGTCGGTTGAAAGCCTGGATCTTGCTCGAGGGACTGAGGCATCATTGTTGTCTGAGATCAATGTTTTGAAGCGAGATCTGGCGGCGATCACTGATTCCTATGACAAGAGGCTTGAGGTTCAACGGTACAATCAGAAGCAGGTGTGCGCAGTAAAGCTTGTTGCGAAGGATAAGGAAAAGGGGTATGACCCCGATATTTGGAGTGTGAATGTAGATTTGTTGTGAGGCTGAAGGACTTTATAGAGGATAAGGGGTATTACTCCGATACTTTGGAACCCTTCCCTGTTACCCAAGAACTTGTTGCTGGAGGCAATTTTTAGATAATGGAAAGAGGGGCAGATGTTGTTGGTGGAGCAGATGGAGCTACTGGAGGCGGCGTGGGGGCTCCTATGATTGAAGCGACCAGCGTTGGAACTGTGGATGATGTAGTTATCGATGGTACGGGATTGAGATCATCGACTGAAGGTGCTGATGGTGTTGACGCTGGAGGGCTTATTGGGGAAGAGGATGCGGCCTCGCCGATATGAGGTATTTGTATTGGATATCTGTTCTTGCATTTTCTTATTGGCTGTGGAGTTGTAATATTTGAACTATGTTATTTCTTTGAGTTATTGTGAAGAAACTGACTGATGTTGTACTGATTCTGCTCTGTTGTCGAATGCTGATACTGCTTTGTATGAACTTGATTTGAATTGTATTATTGTGCTGAACTTGCGCTGTACTAGATTGCCGAGATAATGAGGTTGTCTTTGTTAGCTTAACTTGGACTGAATTCTTGATGCGTGACATGACTTGAGTTGTGTTAAAACTGCATTTCTGATGTATGATATTTTGAATCAACTTGCATATAGTAGAATTGGAGATATTCCTATATAATAGTCTCTACATGCGCTGTATCTTTCGAATGATTGTAGAGTAACCGAACCTTCGAGAGCTTCGAGATATTATTGATAATCTTGTAGAATCAGAGGATTTGCTAGACATCAAAGACCTAAGCCACAGCGATGTATGATGTAGTCACCCCCAACGCATTCTCGACGGTCTGGTCTGTCGACTATTCGTGGCCCTCGGGCCGGCTCAAATGTTGGGAGTTTGAAAATTTTCAAGGTCGCCCCCAGGTATCAGTCGGGCTGAGGTTGACATGATACCTATAGGAACCCCAAAAATTTACTGGACTTCGAAGGCCTAAGCCACAATAAAGCAAGACGTATTCGCCCCCAACGCATTCTCGAGGGTCTTGTCTTTCAACTATTCGTGCCCCTTGAGTTTGCTCGAATTTTAGAAACTTGAAAATTTCATGGTCACCCCCAAGTATCAATCGGGGCGAGGGTGAACATGATACCCAAGGTAAACCAAGAAATTAACTGGAATTCGGCGGTTTTAAACTTGATCAAAGCATATTTGTTTGCCCCCAATGCATCCCCGAGGGTCCGGTCTGTCGACCATCCTTACCCCTCATGTTTGCTTAAAATTGGAAGCTTGAAAATTTCTAGGTTACCCTGAAGTATCAGTCAGGTCGAGGGTTGACATGATACTTAGAGTGAACCAAGAAATTGACTGGACTTCGAAGGCCTAAGCCACAGCGAAGCATAACTGTTCACCCAAAATACATTCCCGAGGGTCCGGTCTTTCAACCATCCATGTCCCTCGAGTTTGCTAGAAATTGGAGGTTTAAAAAATCTCAAGGGCGCGCCTAAGTATCAGTCGGGTCGAGGGTTGAAATGATACCCAAGTTAAACCAAGAAATTCATTGAAAATAGGATACGAAGTATTGGTGGAAAAATAGTTTATTGATTATTCTGTGTTACATCAGTTTTACAAGGTTGAGGCTCGAGGCGCTCTACCTCGTCTAGAGAAGTTCTAATGAATTTACCTCGACTAGGACCGTCAAGTTTAATATAAATAGTAGGCTCGATGGGTGAGGTTGTATCTGTCGAACGTTAGGGATAGAAAGAGATAGTGATTGTTATGGGTGACTGATGAGTTTCCAGATCTGATCGATCTCTGGGTGCTCGCATGAACGGGTGAGGCGTTGAGAGCTTTTCCACTTCCATGTATCGTCTGGGGTGGCAAAATGATGGGTCTGATGATAGGTCAAATATATGGCTCGCATTGCATGGAGCCAGTCACGGCCATAAATGCCTAGGTATTCTGACTTCTTGTCGACGATAAGAAAACTGGTTTGAAGTATGACTGGGCCAGTAGTAACTGGGAGGCTAATTCGACCAATACCAACTTTTGTGGCCCCATTGAATCCCTTCAATTCGACATTGGCAGTGGTTATGTGGTCGGTTTTCTTCATGGTTTTGACAGTTTAAGGGAAAATGACATCAGCTGCATTCCTTGTATCGATCAGCATGGTGTGGAGGACAAGGTGCTCGATCTTAATCATGATAACTAATGGATCAGAATGGGGTAAACGGACATGTGAAGTGTCACAGTCGATGAAAGAAATGCCGTCGAGTCGAGAGCAAAGGCTTGGTTCTTGCAGGAGGTTGGGTAGCTTCTCCTGATAGGTTAGTTTATAATATTCTTTGACGCATTTTTGCTTTCTCTTAGAATGGCCACTGTCGATATTATTGATTTCAATGAAATTAATTTGGCTGATATGCACCTCGGCTGGGTCGGCAGCAGGGGTGGATTGAAACTTGAGGTATGACCCGTCAAGGTAGCTGGGAAGGTCGGCAACATACTGATGTAGACGACCTGCTTTGAGGATGATCTCGAGGGAGCGCTGGAGGGCGAAGTATTTGTTGCTATGGTAAGAGTTACATTTGTGATTAGCACAGTAAGGTTCGCCTGGTCTGACTTCGATAGGGAAGGGCATACACCAGATGGGGTATGCATGTATATGTGGTAGATGGGTGCTGAGAGGGGTAGAAAGTGTGGGCAAGACAGGCTTCGGTCGCTTCTTACAGGCTTCAGCATTGTTATCATTCTTAAGGCATTTACGGGTCTCAATCTCCAGTGACATAGAAGCGATCAAGGGTGTTGGAGTAGAAGGTGGGTTTTGTCAAGGTTTATTGAAGTTGATGGTTGATGGTTTGCCCTATTTACGTGATTCGTTGAGGTGCTCGAGGTCGATATAGCCATTGACCTATGAGAGCATCTCCTCGAGTATTTGAGTTTTGTGGAGAACTAGGTATTCTTTCACACGGCTGTGATCTGGTAGGGCATTTGAGTACGCGAGCACAACATTCGCGCCGTCAAGGATCTCTACTTTTTGTAATTCATCGATAAACCTTTTGGCAAAGGCTTCAAGTGTTTTATTGCTGGATCATCTGAAATTGAACAGGGCATCGACTCTGACTTTTCTGTCTTTATTGAAAAGCTATGATAGTTGCTTGAAGCTTTGGATGGTGCCATTTGGAAGATTGTGATACCATTAAAGGGGGCTATGAGTAAGGCTAGTGGGAAAAAGGTGACATAACAGGTAGTCGGCTGTGGAATAGAGGCTCAGTGCATTTTAGAATTCTAGAATGTACGATTGAGGGTTTGCTTTACGGTATTAACAGAGTTTGGGAGCATGGAAATTCGAGGGTATCTCAATAGCGAGAAGTTTGGGGCAAATGGTGTTATTCAATCGACTCCAGGAGTTGAGAGTTGGGCTCGTGCTGACGCGAATAACAGGTTGTATTTCATGGTCGAAGTCCTGCTATACAGCGTAGGTAGGAAAAGGGGAAGATCGAGAGATTCAAGGAATGTGAGGTCGAGTGAGTGGAACGTGTTTGGCGTTGTGCTCCTAGAGACATTCTCGAGCAGGGCAGCGTTTGGGATGTCTAGAGGATTGAAGGGTGGAGTCAGAAGAATTTTTTGTATGGTGAATGCCGATATGGATGGGGCCAGTAGGAGGAATACTGTGTGAAGCACCCTCGGCCTGGATATAGACTAGGGGTACTTCAAGAGTTGGTAGGGGCCCCAGACAGGTGCGGGCAAACACGCGCGACAGATCTGATCCGCAGGATGGCCGAGCCACTTCAATAGGTTGTAGTCTCTGCAAATTTCGGACGGCATATCATAACTCATCGATTGCTCAGTTCTGTCAGTTGGCATCATCCAAGCGACTATTCCGTTCGGCTTCAAACTCCAGCCGGTACTTTTCACGCTCCTGGTGGAGTTGTGCATGGTGGCGCTCCCCCGCTAGAGAGAATTGTTCTGAAAGTAGGGCTATTTGGGCGGCTACTCATTCAACGAAGTTGCCGGAGTGGGCTGAACTGGAACGGAGGGTGGGTGCCATTGAGGAGAGTCTGTGGATGGTAAAAACAAAGGGGAGGGAAAAAGAAAGAGAGACGGGTAGGGTGGGAAGCACAAATATTACCAAATGTAGGGGACTAACTTCTTGAGGGGAAGTTGGCTCTTATACCACGGGATTAAATCTTAACGCAAAGCAATTTATGTACGTTATCTAGAATTGGAGTAATTAATAGACAATATACTTGCGCGGAAGCCTGGAATGTGACTCTCCATTACTTCTGATGAGGATTTTTAAGAGTGCTTATATTTCGGTCAAATAGTCGAAGGTTCGACTGCTGGGCTTTTACAGAATGATCGAACGTAAACTGCAAAAGTACTGGGGAGAATTCCGAAACCCCTCCTTGGTTCCCAATCTGACCTATTTATAGAACATAGGAAGGGCTGAGTCACCAAGGTTAGGTCTGATTACAAGGGTACTATTCGGATATCCCAGCGTGGGAATGGGCGCCGGAAATGTCGAAACTGTCACTGTAACAGCTGTTAGGTTTATCTCTGTACTTTGATTTTGTAGCACTAGTTGAGCCTGTCACTATAGCTACATGGACCAGCAACTGCGTCGTCTTGTCTAGTGAGCCTGCTGTCTTCCCCATCAAACTTCGACCATGTACAGATATTGTCAAAGTGTTTCATCCTCGAGATTTTGTACGTAGTCGAGGCTTCGCCTTCGGATGATCTTTGGGTGGCTTATTTGAGTATTGACTGGACTTCGAGGCGTTCGAGTAGGCTTCGAAGTAGCCTTTGAGTATCAGTTTGGGGTAGAAGGCTGCGAGTAGGCTACGCCACTTATATGACTTTCATGCAGATTAAGACGGTTATGAGTAAAACAATGGGTCGTGTGGAGGGTAATGGTAATTTGGCGAATCGGTTGGTCGCTTACAGAAATATCGTGATAAAATTAACTTCGGAGAATGTCAAGCTGAATGTGACTCTGAATAGGTATAAATTGGAAGCAAACATGGCGAAGGAGGCTGTATTGGCTAAGGAAAAAAAAGTGCCGGAGAAAGAAAAGAAAGAAGCCTTGGAATTGCAAAAGGCTAAATTCAAGAAAGATGTTGCTGATGTTTGAAGATCGATGGAGCTGGAGTAGAAGAAACTGCTCGATGGATTAAAAGATCAGAAGAATGAAGAAAAGCTGCAAAAATGCCATGAAGTGAGGATGCATTTTAAGGAGTAGTTCGATGAGTCTGAAGAGAGAAAGAAATATTTCAAAGGAGATATGAAGGCTGGTGGGCTACAATGTGATGACAGCTCAGATGATGATGTACCCCAGACTCTGGATGTGCGTAGAGGAACTAAAGTTGTTGGCAATGAAAAAATGATGGAGGTCGAAGGTCATCTTCCTGGGGATGTAGCAGATGTGCAGGTGCCCGAAGGTGCTTTAAATGAGGAAAAATCTCCTTCGGAAATGTTAAATCTAGAGTAATGAATGTGGTTTAATGAAAGTCTATAACAAATGGTCAGTGGGACCGAAAACATTTGAAGTTTGTATGCAAGAAGGATATTTTTGTTTGTATAATGTTTTGATAAATTAGTATTTTTCTTGTGAAAATAAGTTTAAGTATTTATGCGATAAAGTGATATTAGATTCGAGCAGATAAGTAAAGATTACTTGTGTGCCCGAAATGTGAAAGATGACCAATAAATGGCAAGTATGGAGTACCAGATGTTTATTTGGAGATAAGTATCTTGATTTAGATATGTAGAAGAACCAGAGCTCATTAGAGATTGGTCGGCAAGTAAAGAGCGCGAAGTAAATATCCTGTAATTGGATAATGGTTGCGTGAAATTGAGATTGTTTTTGGGATACTTGTGTAAGCAAGGATCTTAAAACAAATCATGAAAGTAAGGAAATATTTTGTCTCTGGCATACTCGGTAAGTATTGATTGAGAGAAAATAAAGTAGTAAAGAGATCGTTTATCAGATATATACTTAAGAAGTATAGATCAAGAACAAATCGATGCAAAAAGAGGTCGATTGTCAGATAGATACTTTTAAAAAGTATAGACCGAGGACAAATCAAAGTAGAAAGAGATTGATTGTCAGATAAATACTTGAAAAGTATAGATCTAGGACAAATTGAAGTAGAAAGAGATCGTTTCTCAGATAGATACTCTTAAAAAATATAGATTGAGGACAAATCAAAGTAGAATGAGATCATTTCTCAGATTGATACATTTAAAAAGTATAGAGCTAGGACAAATCGATGTAGTAAAGAAGATAATGTATAAGAAATTTTTTATTTGATTCAAAGTAAAAGATTGCAGGGCATCATCTGTAGAAGAGTTTAAGCTGAGCAGTGTTCCATGGGTACTCAAGCTGAACTTCGTCTTCGGTCATAAGCCAATAAGTTCTGCTATTTGTTTTGATGCATACAATATAGGTTCCTTCCCAATTTTTTGACAATTTTCCATAATTCTTAGGTCGAGTATGATCCATAATTCATCGTAGGACAAGGTCTCCAATACCAAATTTCCGTTCTCAAACTTTCTTGTTGTATGCATTATTCAATGTATCATGGTAACAGCCTAAATTTGCAATGGTCTTGTCCCTGGTTGTCTAGATCCAATTGAGGTTGCAAATGAGGTCGAGCTCATTGTCTTCATCTAAAATTTTATGTCGAGTACTAGGGATATCGAGGTCTGAAGGTATGACTGCTTCAGTACTGAAAGCCATCATGAATGGCGTGTACCCTGTTAAGACTCGAGGAGTGGTTCGATAAGCCCATAATCCACTAAGGAGTTTGCCAACCCATCAGCCTTTTTTGTCATTGAGGCGCATGCGTAAGCCAGATTTGATGTTTTCGTTGATGGCTTCAGCTTGTCCATTGCCTTGAGGGTTATATGGTGTGGAAGTCGTCAACTGAATCTTGTATTTATGAAGGAAAGCCATGATTTTAGTGTTGATGAATTGTTTACCATTATCAGAATGTATCATCTGTGAATAACCAAATCGGGTAATAATGTACTCTTAAAGGAATTTTATGACCTCATTCTCATCAATATGGCATAGGGGAACTGCTCGACCCACTTGGTGAAGTAACCGGTGGTAACCAAGATGAATCTTCTATTTCCCGAAGTTGAATGGAAAGGACCAATGATATCGATTCCCCATCGTTTAAATGGCCAAAGGATATTACTAGCATGTAAGTCTAGGAAAGGGCTTTTGATGTCCTGCGCGTGAATTTGGCATTTGTAGCATTTCCAAACAAAGTTATCGCAGTCTTGTCTCATCTTGGGCTAATAAAATACTTGTGTGATCGCACGTTGAGCTAGTGATCTACCTAAAATATGTGCACTACGGATACCTTCGTGAAGTTCTCTAATTTTGATTTGATCCTGTTTCTGCGTTATACATTCGATATATGGCCCTCCTCTAGTAGGTCGATATAATATACCATCTTGGACTGTGAATCGGGGGCCCTTGGCTAACAGGGATCGAGCATCTTCTTTGTTACTGGGGAGGATGTTAGAGTTGAGGTAAGCAGAAAATTGTTTTCTCCAGTCTTCAGGATCGTCATCTTTAGTAACGGTTAACTGGAGTGTGGACAAGATATCGAGGCTAGAGTGTTTGAGGATTTCGATTTCTAAATATTTTTTTTCACTGTCTCCCAGCATGGCAACAATTTAAGCTAAGGCATCGGCATGATGATTATCTTGCCAAGGTAAATACGAAATGGTGGCATGCTTGATTTTATCATTTTTTCTTTGACTAGGGTAGCATAATCAACCATTTTTCCTGTTGTCTTAAAATTTTTGCTGTAATGATTGGCAACGAGTAAGGAAATTCCATAGATTGCTACTTCCTCAAATTTGAGAGCAAGTGCTAGGTCTAGACCATGCAATATGCCTTAGTACTCTGTTTCATTATTGGCAGCATAAAATTTGAGTTTGAGAGCTTTTTTTATGCGATGATTGGAGGGCATGACGAGGACTATGCAAATTCCCAAACCGTGTGGTCCTGCGGATCCGTCCATAAAAAGTTGCCGACCAGAACTTTTGTCTAGTTCTGCAAATGTGTCGTTTGTGAAAATTTCTTTGAGTTCTTCCCAATTGGGGTCTTCAACAGGAAAATATACCAAATAGGCGGCCACTGCTTGTCCCTTGATGTATATTTGAGGTTTAAAATAAATGTCATATTCCCCAAGGAAAATAGACCATTGTTGAACTCGTCGAGATTTTTCCTTTTGGGAGAGTACGAGTTTGAGAGGGTATTTTGTAATGACTTAGATGGGGTGAGCTTGGAAGTATGGACGGAGTTTTTTAGAACTGTAAACCAAGGCGTGCAATTGCTTCTCTGTGGTAGTATATCGCTTTTTAGCAGGCATAAGAGTTTTACTGATAAAGTAAATAGGTTTCTCGATGCCTACATCTTCTCGAATATGGACAGAGCTGATGGAGTCTTCAGTTGTGGATAAGTACATGGTGAGTAATTCACCATCAATGAGAGTACTCGTTATAGGAGGACGCCCTAAGTACTGCTTAAGAACTTGGAATACCATTTAACAGTCAGGAATCCATATAACTTCTTTTTGTTGTGTGTTCGAAAGAGGAGTGGGGTTGCCACGAAGAAATAGGTAAAGAAGTTTGCATCGATCTGATGACTTTGAGATGAATCTTTGCAGAGCGGCTATTTTGCCTATAAATTTTTAAATATCTTTTTTTGTTCGAGGAGAAGGCATTGCCATTACTACTTTAATTTGTGCTGGATCGATTTTGATTCCTCGTTTGCTTACCAGATGGCCCAGGAATTTTCCAGATGCGACGCCGAATTGACATTTCTCTGGGTTGAGTTTCATCTGGTATTGGCGAAGGATATCGAAGATAGTTTGGAGGTTTTTGAGATGATATTCTCTTTGCAAGATTTTGTAGATCATATCATCGATATATACTTCCATGATGTTGTTGAGCTGATCTTTGAACATTTGAGTTACCAATCGTTGGTATGTAGCTCCAGTATTTTTTTTTTATCCAAAGGACATTACTATGAACAGTAAAGTCTTATTTCGGTTATAAAAGTAGTTTTTTCCTAATCTACTTTGGCGAGTGGACCTTGGTTATATCCCGAGGTGGCATCCATCATAGAATGATGTTTGTGTCCTGCGACTAAGTCGAGAAGTTACAGAATTAAGGGAAGCGGAAAACTGTCTTTGGGTGTGAATTTGCTTGGTTTAGTGAAATCAAGACAAACTCGTATTTTACCATTTTTCTTATACACGGCGACAATATTGGAAACCCACTTCGGATATTTTGCCTCCCGAATAAAGCCAACACAAAGGATTTTATCAATTTCTTCTTTGACTGCATCTTAAAGTCGGGGAGCCAAATTTTGTCATTTTTGGATGACTGTTTTGTTGTCTGGAAGGAGGTTAAGTTGGTGGCAAGCTTGGATCATGGCTTCTTTTTTGTTGTTTAACTTAAGTAGTTGTATCATGGCTTCATTTTCGTCGATTGACGGCTTGGATCTAATGAAAATTGTGCGCTCGGGGCCATTGAGGTTAACAGTTTTAACCACTTCAGCATCATTGTTACTCAAATGTGGGTGGTTTGTCATGCTTTAGTTCCAATGCCTTAAGGAGTTTTGCTGTATGGGGGTTGACTATTGTATTTTCGCACATTCGTGCGACCGCTTGGCTACCCTTGATTTCATAGATTTCGTGATCCGTAGGAAAACGTAGTGCTAATTGGTAAGTCGATGGTACTACTTTGATTGAATGTAACCAACTGCGTCCCAAAATGCCCAAATATTTAAACTCTGCATCAATGATAAGAAATTTAACGAATGTGGTTTTTGAACCAGCTTGTACTGGCAGAGTGATTTCTTCTGTGGCTGATTCTTTTAAACAATTGAAGCCTGTGATTAATGTTGTCGAAGCTTTTACTGAATCTGTGAGGCCTAAGACTTCGATTGCTCTTCAGAATAAGATATTTATGATACTTCCAGTGTTGATGAGAAGTGTATGTAAGTAATTTTGCCCCACTTTAAGCATAATAACAAGTGGGTCATCATGAGGGTATTGTAGATGACTGATATCATAGTCCATGAACGTTATCTGGTAAGGACGTTTAGATTTACTAGTGCTTGGAAGAAGTTTTGCCAATTTGTCTGAGGAAGACATTTTGTAGCAGGATGTAATACGATCGTCCTATTTTATTTTCTTCCCTTTTATGATCTTGATCATATACAAATGGCATGCATGGCTCTGGATAGGATTATGCCCGACTTCAGAAGAGTTTTCTTGTTCGTCAAGAAATTTTTGAATGTCGACAACATAGTTATGAAGTCTTCTAGCTAAATAAATATGGTGAAAGATGCGAATGTGGGAGTAGCAGCTTTCAGTTTCATGACTGTGCACATCATGATACTAAAATAAGGGTCAGTTCAGAAGATCTACAATAACCTGTGGTGCACGATAACACTCGTCTCCCTTTATCGTTGGCAAGATAACGGAGAGGGTTATTCTCATTGGTGGCAAAATTGGGACAGGCCTATCAGGTTTGACCTCCTTTTTTCTAATATTATTAGCATTTTTGGCACGCGGTTTCAGTGCTGCTGTAGCGACTACACTTTGAGATGTGGTCAAAGATGCTTCTCGAGAATGTATGACAGAGGAGCGTTTTATCTAATCTTTCTTCGAGCGCTCCAGCTCGATGTAATTATTAACCACGTCAATCATTTTAGTGACCGTACGTGGTTTGCGTAGAGTAAGCTCTTCGCGAACTTTTGAGTCGATGTGCAAGGCAGAAGTAAACGTTAGAACCACAATTTTGGGGTCCGAATTCCAATCTTCTGTCTTTCCTGCAGGAAATGTTTATAAGAACTTGCCAAGGTTTCATTCGTGCCTTGCTCTAAGTAAAGCAAAGAGTCAACTGAGATTTCACGCTCCCTAGCATGAGCGTAGTTGGACTCAAAAAGATTTTGTAACTGGATAAAAGAGGTAATGGAGGATTCCTGTATAGTATAGAACAATCGGAGTGGTTCTTCTTTTAGGCTCATGTTAAATAGTCGACAAAGCATATGGTCGAGTTTGGAGTTCAACCCAACAGTGGCTTTGAAATATCGAACATATATAAGTGAATAAGTGTGGCCTGTATACTGGATGACTTTGGGCATATAGAAATTTTCTGGAATAGGCATATTTTTTAGATATGGGGAGATATGGTTTGTTTTGATCCTGTCGAACGCAGATCGTCGGCCCGGGATATCAAGGTTGATGGCTTGAATTCTATTGTTAAGGTCATTTAAAGTGATGAACTACTATAGGGGAAGAGATAAGGTAGCACCCTGAGGAATAAAGTCGCCCTGTCCCTTCAGTCTCAATCGATCTGTGATGGGCCTTCTTTCTGGCGGAGGGATTTGACGGCATGTACGTCGACTTCCTTGGGTTGTCGAGTCTGAAGAGGCTAAACCAAAATGTCAAAAGGCCCTATTTAGATTTCCAGATCTGAATCGAGATATTTGTAGGGGCCTAACTTTATAACTCTCCATGACCTATGTTGAGGATTTTTAAGTGTGTTTATATTTCTGTTGTGTAGTCGAAATTTGAATATTGGGTTTTCACAAGGTGATCGAAGGTAAACTTCAAAGGGGGAGTGGAGAGATTTCATAACCCTTCCTTGCTTCCCCAACTCTCCTATTTAAAGAACATAGGAAGGGCTGAGTCACCAAGGTTAGGTCAGATTACAAGGGTATCATCCAGATATTTTGGCAGGGGTATGGGCGCCAGAAATGTCAGAACTGTCACTGTAACAGATGTTGGGTCTGTCTCTGTACTTTTATACTTTAGCAGTGGTTGGGCCTGTCACTATAGCTGCAAGGACTAATAACTGCGCCGTCTTGTCTAGTACGCTGTCTGTCTGTCACGTCATACTTTGACAATGTACGGAATTGGTCAAAGTATTTCTACTGCGATGTAGAGTTCATCATCGAGGCTTGTTCAGAGTCGAGGCTTCGTCTTTGGATGATCTTTAGGAGGCTTGTTTGGGGATTGACTGGACTTCGAGATGTTCAAGTATGCTTTGATGTAGCCTTTGAGTATCTATCTGGGGTAGAAGGCTGGGAGTAGGATACTACATTCGCCCCCTCTCAGCAAAGGTCTCGAAAATGTGTTTAGAGGCGTTTGCTGAGAAAAATGTTTAGCCTTGGATGTTGAGGGGTTTGACTGTTGGTTTTCAGGCAGGTAGTAAAAGAGGGTAATGAAGAGATGTTGGTGGCTATAGTGTAATAAATAAAATAAGGCTATATGTATGGGTTAAGGGGGTGGGGATGCTGTGTACTCTTCTTCGATTTTATTCTATTATCTTCCTTCTGTATTTCTTGAAACTTTATGGATACCATGCCCAATACGTGATATCATAAAAGGATGGGATTCACCAGAGATCGTTGTGTAGAATGGAAGACTGCGGAGTTGCACTTGAAGTTCTTTGGTCAGCATGATCTGGACTGGGACATACCCGACTTGGTGGTGGTAGGCGTTGGGGAACTCATCAATGGAGAGCCTTACGCTTACCATTAGGGGTAGCTGAAGTACAACTTTACAACTGCAGATAAGCGCTACCTTTTTCTGTAACCTTTGGCCAAGTGCATTATTTGTGCAGAATAGGAGATGGAGGAACGAGGCTCGGTGAGTGGAGCAGGGTCATCTGAAAATAGGCCAGGCTCTTCATGTGGCAGATGTAAAGGTTGTGGTGATAGTGCTGGGGTTTGTTTTTAGTTGTTTTGTTTTTTTGTGTGGTAAGGTTGAACTTAGAGGTTTCTGTTTTTGCTGTGGTTTGAATGTATTTGGGTTTGTAAATTTTAATTTTGGTTGTTGTACTTTGGAGAATGGAATGGAAATGATGTTTTTGCTGAAATTTTGTATAATTGTATATGGTGGTTATTGTAGATGAATAAGCTTGTAAGCATGAAAGAAAATTTAATTCATCGAATGCTACCGGTAGTACTAATTACTGCTGGAAAAAGTAACCCAGAAGTATAATGATAAGATCGAAGGTAATTGACCGTGCATTAATCAAAGCTCAGGAAGGTGATGTGGGTCGATGGTCCGAGACTGGGTAGTTGGTCGATTGCGTGTCCACGTTAATGGTGTTTCCATGCGCATGCATATAAAACTCTTACGTCTAGGAAGTTGTAGAGGTTGGACTATTGAGTTTTCAAGATCGGAAATTGAAGACAGCAATTAATTCAGCATGGGAAGAGAGAAGGTTGAAATGTTCCTTCATGTATAAAAGAGGGTGTTGTGAAGAGGATTCTCATAGTTCTACATTCTTCTTCCAAAACACAATGTCTGATTCTTTGTCTAACGACGGTTCGTCCAATGGTGGTTCTTCCAACGGCTAATCTTCCAAGAACATGTATGCAAACTGGGTTGCGGCCAAAGTAATTCGTGTATGGTAGAAGATACTGGAACTGCAGCAGAGGTTTATTTCTAATCATGACATTGATGCCGAGATGCCGGGCCTCTTTGATGCAAAACCCGGGGAACCTATTGTTGGAATAGCCTTTAACTATTAGTGGGGGATTCTTAAGATGATGGGCCCATTTCTGGGCTATCAGTTGTCTCTGTTGGAGTCATTTGTGGAAGAAATGGTGGACCAGGAGGATGCTGGTGTTGTCCCTGTAGTCAAAGAGGAGCATCCCTTTGATAATTAGGGTCCTCTGTCTATTTTGGAAAGTATTTAGATATGGTAGTATATAGGGTGCTTGTATAAACTATTGGAATTGTACTGTGTTGTTTTTAAGTTAATTAAATTGGGTGTGGGTAGTATAATCAATCAAATTATTTTTTAAGACTGTGTGCAAGTAGAATTGTTAATGTTCGAAGCATAATTTTGATCTTTCGAAGTAGCAGGTTTGAACTGTCGAAGTAGGAGGTCTAATCTATCGAAAATAAAATTTTGATTTGTCGATGTAAATAGGTCAGATCTATCAAAGTAAAAAGGGCTAATCTGTGAAGTAAAAAGAATATGGTCTGTCGGAGTGATAAAGACATAAAATCTTGAGCTGTCGAATGATCTGTAGATTGAATGTTCGAGATATTTGGGAATTGATTGTGGGGGTACCTATTGTTGGTTGTTCGAGATACGGTATAGTCTATTACTCGTGCATGGGAAGTGCTTGTGTTGAAGGATTTTTTAGATTTGACTAGATCGACTAACAACCCAGACAGCTGATCTGTCAGGACGGAACGTGCTTCGGGGACAGTGTGTCATGCGGTGAATCATGAATTTTATCCTCGTTTCACGGAAAAATGGTGATTTAATGTTAGGATTTGACATGGTGGCTTCGAGTGAGGGTGAAGAGGTTCAAGAGTCTTAAAATTTGCAGCTAATTCGAATTGAGCGTACAGTTCGCACGTGAGGGATATGAAGAGAAAATCAGTCAAAACATATTGTAGCCGAAAGACTGGAGTAGTGGGGGCGTGGTAATGATTGTGGTTTGAAAATCGAGGAGGTTTTGGTTTTCTGAGATAGTATATAAATTAGGAGGAAGTTAACCACTATATAGTTCATAAAGAGGAAACCAGAGAGTGAGAGGGAGAGAACATGCGCCATTATCGCTAAAGCTTGAGAGAGGTTGCTGAAGTTGCTGCGGGGTACGGACTAACTTACGGCTTCGATTGTGTTTCTGCTAGCATGTGTAAGTTAATTGATCTCTGTCTGAATTTGTTCTGCTCTCCTTTTGTATCTGTAAGAAGAATCTTCTGGATTCATAATTGAGAGGTTAAAATTGAGAATGGGAGGAATTCATATGTCTGGGTTCGTGCCCGTTTGAGGATTTTAAGGGTACTGATGTAGAGATTGGTTTTAGGATCGAGTTTTCGGCAGCGCTTGTATCAGTTGGAGAGGGTAGATAAGACATGGGCTAGTGATACGTGATTGTCGAATGTGTCGATCTAATTGCGTGCCTCTTCTTCTGTAGGATAAGATGCGAACTCGTCGGGCTTTGAAACAGAGGTTGATAGATGAGGAAATCGAAGAACTCAAGGCTAGTATTACTGGTCGGGCTCCAATGGATGAGGGCAGCGACTTAGAATTGTTTGATGTTGTAACTGATGCCCCTTTAGCTGTGGTAGTTTCAGCAGGTGGGGTTCCGATTATTAGATGTCGTAAGACGGTAGTAAGTAAGGATTGTGAGAAGGAGGAGATAGGAGGGGGGAGAGAGGCGTGGGTAATATTGAGCCTTCTGGTGGTGGAAAGGGGGAAGGGAAGCAGAGTGATCAGAGTGAGTGCTCGACTGAGTCGGATAGGGTCGAGGGTTCTGTTTTGGCTATTGATAGAAAGAGATTGGATCGATTTGCTGCCAAGTTGGAGCTGTCAAAGGTGGGGATAACATTACATATAGCAGGAGCGGGGTGGACTTTCAAGCCGAACCCGCGAGGCGGTATAATGGCATATAGAGGCCAAATTTGATTGGGAATACAGCTTCCCCTTCGAAGACTTGTGAAGGAGGTGTTGAATTTTTGGGAGGTTGCCCCGGTTCAAATGAAAGGAAATTTTTACGAGATGATGAGGGTAATGGAGGGCATGAATGAAAAATTGAGGAGTGAGAAGAGGGGCTTAATTGAATGTTATTATGTAGTATCATTTTATTCGAGGAAAGCAAATCAGATTGTAGGGACATACCATATCCAATGTCATCCAGAGAAGCCCTGGCTGTTTGATCTATGTTAGACGGGTCGAAGCTGGAATAAGGTTTTAATTGTGGGACAGGGTAGTTTTGAGAATGTTGAAGGGGAGGGCTCTTACAGGTTACATCATAGAGGCTATAACCCGAGTAAGTTTTTTTTCAAAGGTTTAATGTTGTGTGTTTCTCGAATAAACTGTGATTATATTTTTGTTTTGCTGCAGGTCCAACGAGCCGATCTTGGGAGAAACCGAAGAATTATATTAGTGCACTTAATTCTGATGAGGAGTAGGTAAATTCTATATTCACGAGTCTAGGTATCAAGAGGAAGAGAAAAAAGAAGGCAGATTCCCTGCATCAAAATGTGCCCGTTACGCCGAAGCAATCAAAGAAGAGGAAGGGCGAAGTTGATTCGAAACTACCCAAAGAAATGGGGGAGGAGGATTTGCCGAGGAACGTTCAGTATGTTCTGAAGACAAAAAGGGGTTCTATGCTAGCTGCACCAGTACTCGAAGTGGCTAGTGATGTTTTAAGATTGAGGCCAAGGCAGATACAAACATAGGCTGAGAAAGGGAAAGGTAAGGTCTTTCCCGAGGCTCTGAAGGTTTAACAGATGAAGGTTTGGTAGTGCAAAAGGTGAAGGGCGCTGGAGGAAGATGATACAGAGGATGAGGATGAAGAGGTAGCGGAGGCTGAGCGAGATGAACATGCTCTAGCCAAGGCTGCTTCGATGGCAAAGCTCTGCGATGCTGACCCTGATGAGGCTTCGAGGTGGATGAAGAAGACTATGTTTCAGGTAACTGTCTAATATTTTTTGTAAGTTTTTTACAATTTTCTTGAGTGCATCATGCCTTGAGAAATGCTGATGGTTCAAATACCCTAGCAGACGGATGCTTGGGCGCAGTCATTCACCAAGGCAGTAAAATTGGGGAAAAGGAGGTTACGGGAGGCACTTGAGAGTTTAGAGCTTGCTTGAAGGACTGAGGCTTCGTTATTGTCTGAAATCAAATAGTTGAAATGAGATCTGGCGGCGATCACTAGCTCCTATGATAAGAGGCCCGAGGGTCAACGGTATAATCAAGAGCAGGTGTGTGCGTCGAAGCTTACTACGAAGGGCAAGAAAAAGGTAGAACAAAAGGCGCATTACGAGGCATAGTTTAATGGTGAATGTAAAGCGACTGTAAGGCTAAAGGAGTTTATTGAGGATTAGGGTTTTGATCCTGACACTTTTGAGCACCTTCCTATTGTGGAAGAACCTATTGCTGAGGAGTCTTTACAGATGAATGAAGGAGGGGTGGACGTTGATGTTGAAGGTGCTGGAAGGGGCATAGAAACTCTTGTGGGCGAAGGTATTGATGTTGGGGTAACAACTGACATGATTGCATATGATGCAGTGTCGAGACCTTCGATTATGGGTACTGAAGATGTTGATACTGCGGTGTCTATTGGGGAAGAAGATGTAGTTATGCCGATCTGAGGTACTTGTACTGGAGTTCCATGCCTGCTTTTTCTGATTTGCTGTTGGGTTGTAATATTTGAGCCATCTTTATTTTTCTATGGGTAGATCTTTGAACTTGTTTTGTGCGAGGTGATTCGAACTACTGTGTTGAAACTGATTTGAGGGAACTTTGATTTGATTGACAATTTTGTGCTTCAAACTTGATGTATATTCTGAGCTGAATTTGGTTTGAATTGCTCTGTGTTGATACTACTTCTCTGATGATGTACTGCATCGTCTTTTATATAGTGGAACTGTAGATATCCGTATATTCTGTAACTGTCAAATGTTTGTAGGGTGATCGAACTTGTGTGAGCTTCGAGATAGTTGTGACAGCTCTTTTGAAATTGAGGGGTCTCCTGGACATCGAAGGGTTAGGCCACTACGATGTAACACGTGGCCGCCCCAAATGCATTCCTGAGGGTAAGGTTGGTCGATCATCCGTGCCCCTCGAGTCTGCTCGAATGCTGGAAGTTCTAAAAATTTTAGGATCGCCCCAGAGTATCAGTCGGGCCGAGGTAGCGGTGATACCTAGTGGAAACGTGGAATTTTACTGGACTTCGACGGCCTAAGCCACAGTAAAGCATAACAGTTCACCACCAACGTATTCTCGAGGGCCAGGTCTATCAACCATTCGTGCCCCTTGAGTTTGCTCGAATGTTGGAAGCTTGCAAATTTCAAGGTCGCCCCCAAGCATTATTCGGGGCGAGGGTGGACATGATACCTAGGGTGAACCAAGAAATTGACTAGACCTCGATGGTTTTAAACCTGATCGAAGTATATCTGTTCGCCCCCAATGCAACCCCGAGGGTGTGGTCTGTTGACCATCCTTGCCCCTCGATTTTCTTGAAATTGGAAGCTTGAAAATTTCAAGGTCCCCCCAAGTATCAGCCAGGTCGAAGGGTTGACATGATACTTAGAAGAAACAAGGAAATCGACTGGACTTGGAAGGCCTTAGCCACAGCCAAGCATAACTGTTCGCCCCCAATGTATTCCCGAGGGTCCAGTCCTTCGACCATCCTTGCCCCTCGAGTTTGCTCGAAATTAGAGGTTTAAAAATTCTCAAGGTCCCCCCCAAGTATCAGTTGGGTCGATGGGTTGTCATGATACTTAAGGTAAACCAAGAAATTCATTGAAAATAGGTGACAAAGCTGGGGTAGAAAAACTGTTTATTGACTACTCTGTATTACCATTAGTTGTACAAGAGAGAGGTCGTGGCCTGTTGCATGAGACTAACTCCATTGTGTCACGAATTTGGTAAAGGTTCTTCGTCTTCTATCATTAAGTAATATGATCCTTTGTCAGTTTTATCGTACACGACATAGGGTCCTTCCCATGATTTGGCTAGCTTTTCAGAATTTCGAAGCTTCGCGGATTGGTTGACACATGGAAGTACCAAATCTCTGATGTTAAAACTTCGTGGTCGAACTCTCTTGTTATAGGACTTCAGGAGGGGCCGATGATAACGATCAAGGTTGGCAATTGCTCGGTCTCTAGTTTTGTCAATCTATAACATGTTACATCCGAGCTCAAACTCATTGGCTTCATCATTAAGGTTGGGATCTCGTGTGGGTAGTTTGAATTGAGTATGGAGCACAGCTTCGGTACCGTATGCTATAAGAAAGGGGTACAGCCTGTAAATTTTTTGGTGTTGTTCGATAGGCCTAGAGGACATCCTGTAACTCCAGAACCCATTGACCTTTCTTTGCATCGACTCTTTTCTTGAGACCGTCGACTATGGTTTTATTGATTTCTTCGACTTGACCATTCCCATGGAGATGGTAAGGTGTTGAGGGGGAGAGGATGATGTTATGTTTCTTGAAAAAAATTATGATTTTACTGCCGACAAACTGGGAACCATTGTTGCATCGAATCATATGGGGGCAGCCGAAGCGTGCGATGATATTTTCCCATAGAAATTTGATAACTTCTTCTTCTTAGGTTCACCATAAAGGTACAGCTTTGATCCATTTGGCGAAGTAATCTGTTACAACAAGGATATTCTCTCTGCTACCCGAGGCTTTAGGGAAGGGACCGATGAGATTGATAGCCCATCTTTTGAATGGCAAGGAGACTTGACTGAAATTGAGGTCTTAAGAAGGGTAATGGATGTCGTGAGAATAAAATTGGCATTTGTCATATTATTTTGCATACTCTTCGGCTTATTTTTTTATATTTGGCCAGAATAAACCTTGAGAAACGACTCGAATGGCCATAAAATGACCTGCAGTATGAGCGCCATAGGTACCTTGGTGGAGTTTTACTAGAATGATAAAGGCTTCGGCTTGAGGTATGCATTGAAGAAAGACGCCATTTGGGGATTTGCGATGTAACTCATGTTTGTAGATAGTGTATCTGCGATAATTTACTAACAACGATCGTCTGGCTTTAGGATCATCAGGGAAGGTGGCATTCTTGAGGTAATAGAGGAATGGTGCTCGTCAGCCGTCTGGATCGAGACTCCCACCCCCAGTATTGATGGCATTGACTTCCATCTGGTCGATACTTGGGCGTTCGAGTACTTCGATATGGAGAGTCCAGGATTCTGATTGGCCTAGCATTACTGCTGTATAGGCGAGGGCATCTGCATGCCAGTTTTCTCCTCGAGGGTAATGAGTGATAGTAGATTTTTTAGAAAAATGGTTCATTCGCTTTCATAAAAAAGAACATATTTAGCCCTACGACCATTAGCTTGATTTTCACCTGTGTAATACCTTTGAAAAAGTTAGAAATCAGTGAAAACTACAAGTTTAGGAATGTCGAGGTCGAGAGTGAGGTCAAGGCCGTGGATCAAGGCTTCATACTCATCTTCACTACTGGAGCATTCGAAGGTAAGTTTGACGGCCTTTTCTATTCGATCATTGGTAGGTGTGACCAAAACAATACCAATTCCTGAGCCATTAGGTCCAGCGGATCCATCTCTAAATAAATGCCAGCCAGTGTTAGGATTTTACGGATCTGTTGCTTTTGGTTGGTCTTCCGTTAAGTCATCTTCATGTTCTTCCCAATCGACATCTGTGATTGGGAAGTCAGTACGGAAGTCTGTTAGTGCTTGGCCATTCTGGGATATCTGCTTCTCAAATGTAATGTCATGTTTGCGATGGTACATAGACCACTATTGTACTTGTCTGGATTTCTCTTTTTAATGGAGTACTTCTCAAAGGGTGAATAGACAAGTGTGAGGAGCAAACGCTTAAGTTTCGAATATCGAGTTTCTGTGGATGTTAGTGTTTTACTGATAAAATAGACAGGCTTCTCGACGTTCGAATCGAGTCGAATAAGTACTGAACTGATAAAGGTGTCTGTAACAGTGAATTATAAAGAGAGTATTTCGCCTTCGATAGGGGTGCTTATAATGAGGGGTCGACCAAGATAGGTTTTGAGTTCAAGGAAGGCCTAGTCAAATTCGGGTGTCCAGTTGATCTCTGGGTTATATTTCTTTTATGCTTTATGGACGCCTTGGTCGTGTAAGATAGAAAAGAGCCAAGCACAACGGTCTGAGGATTTGGAAATGAAATGTTTTAGGGCGACAATTTTACTAGCCACTTTTTGGAAATCTTTTTTGGTTTGTGGCGAAGGCATGTCGATGAGGGCGCGAATATGTGTAGGGCCGACCTTGATACCTCGTTTACTGTTGAGATGGCCTAAAAATTTACCAGACTAAATACCGAATTGGCATTTATCTGGGTTGAGTTTCATGTTATTTGTTGGAAGTATTGAAAAGACGTTGGCTAGGTCTTGGATATGGGTCCATTTTTTAGGCTCTTGTATAACATGTCGTCAATGTAAACCTCTACCGACTTGCCAAGTAAGGGTTTGAACATGGAGGTTACAAGGTGTTGGTAAGTGGCACCCGCATTTTTAAGGCCGAAGGGCGTGACGTTAAAACAGTAAAGGCCTTGATCAGTAATTAAAGAAGTTTTAAGTTGATCTTCGGGAAGGAGGGGTACCTGATTGTAACCCGAGGCTGCGTCCATCATTGAGTAATTTTCATGACCAGCAATGGCATCAAGGAGTACTGAGATGATCGAGAGGGGGAAGCTGTTCTTTGGTGTATGCTTGGTAAGGTCGGTGAAGTTGATGCAGATTTTGATCTTGCCGTTCCTCTTAGGAACTGCCACAATATTTGATATCCAGTCTGCATACTTCACTTCCCTGGTGAAACCCGCAGCTATAAGTTTGTCTACTGCGAGGCTTACTGCTTCTCGAAGACGAGGTGCCAATGTACGCTTCTTCTATTTTAAAGCTGAAGCATGGGGAATATGATCGAGGCGATGGCACGCCAAACTGGGGTCGATACCGGGCATCTTTTGGAATGTCGATGCAAAAATATCTTTGTTTGTTTGAAGGAAATCTGTAAGCTCGGGGCGTTCGGCCTCGTCCAGAAATGTTCCAATGAATATACCACGACCAGGACAGTCGAGTTCGATATAAATAGTTGGTTCGATTGGCGAGGTGGTATTTTTCAAAGTCATAGGGAGAGAGAGAGAGACAGTGATTGCTATGAGCGGCTGACGAGCCTCTTGTTTTGATCGATCTCTGGGTGCCCGCATGAACGGGCGAGGCATTGAGAACCTTTAAAATTCCAAGTACCCAAGGGTTTGGTAAAACGAAGGGTTTGATAATATGTCAATGGAATGGCCCGCAAGCCAAGGAGCCAGTCGCGTCCGAGGATACCGAGGTAATCTGACTTCTTGTCAACGATAAGAAAACTAGTTTGAAGTGTGACTGGGATGTGCCACAGTCGATGAATGAGATGCCTTTGTATTGAGGGTAGTGGCTTAATCTTGGGAGGAGAGCGGGCAACTTCTCCTAGTAGGTGAGTTTGAGGTAGGACCCATCGAGGTAACTGGCAAAGTTGGCAACATACTGGTGTAGTCGATCTGCTTTGAGGATGATTTTGAGGGAGCGTTGCAAGGCGAAACATTTGTTAGTATGGTAACAGTTACATTTGTGATTGGCGCAGTGAGGTTCGCTTGGTTTGACATTGATAGGGAAAAGGATGCGCCAGATAGGGTCTGCCATTATATGTGGTAGAAGGGTACTTAATGGGGTAGTAAGTGCGGGTAGGACCGGCTTCAGTCTCTTTTTACAAGTTTTGGCATATCTCTCGTTGTGTGGGCATTTGCGGCTCTCAGTCACCTGTGACACAGGAGTGATCAGGGGTGTAAGGGTAGATGGTGGGCCTTGTCGAGGTTTGTTGATAGTAGGGTTCGAAGGTTGGCTCTGTTTATGGGACTCGCGGAGGTGCTCGTGGTCAATATAACCATTAAAATTTGAGAGCATCTCCTCAAGGGTTTGAGGCTTATGGAGGACCAGGTACTCTTTAACACGACTGTAATCGGGCAAGGC
Source organism: Kingdonia uniflora (assembly GCA_014058105.1). Lineage (NCBI taxonomy): Eukaryota > Viridiplantae > Streptophyta > Magnoliopsida > Ranunculales > Circaeasteraceae > Kingdonia > Kingdonia uniflora. The sequence continues at coordinate 1,855,868 of JACGCM010000445.1, forward strand.
ATTCAAGTATTCAAGTATAGTATTCACGCAGTCAAGGTTCTCAATATTTTGGGACTCATCGGGGAACTTCTTGGTGAAGGCTTTAAGGGTTTCATTGCTAGATTTTCTAAAGTTGAAGAGGGCATCAACTCGGACCTCTCTATCCTTGTTTAGGCATACTGGGCGATGAAAATATGGGATAATTGCTCAAAGCTTCGAATAGATCCACTGGGGAGGTTATGGTACAAATGAAAGGGATTATCTGTGAGACTCGTTGGGAAAAGGCGACACATCAGGTGGTCGGTAGTAGAGTAGAGATTTAGAGCATTTTAGAATTTGAGTATGTGGGATTGAAGGTCAGTATTACGGTATTTACTGTGTATGGGAATACAGAAATTAGGGGGTATTTCGATAGCAAGAAGTTTGGGACACAAGAGATTATTCAGTTGACTCCATGAGCTTAGGGTCGGGTTTCGTTGACGCAAATGACTGGTTAGATTTTGTGTTTGAAGTCCAGTTGTGCAGCATAGGCAAGATTAGGGGGGGAGAAATCAGGGGATTTGAGGATGGTAAGGTCGATTATGTGGTATGTATTCGGCACTGCATTCCCTGAGCAGTTCTCAAGATGGGCGGCGCTTGGGGTGTCTGGAGGAATGCAGAGTGAAGTCAGACGAATCTTCTGCGGGATGAATGCCAAGATGGATAGAGCCAGTTGAGGGAATCTTATGGAGAGCACCTTCGGCAACGGTATGGACTAGGGCTATCTCTAGATTTGGTATGTGTCCCAGACGTGCGCGGGCAGACACACGCGATGGGTCTGGTACTTGTGAAGGTCGAGCAGCTTCCAGAGGCTGTAGTCTCTGCAACTCTCTGTCTGTGTTACGTAACTCATCAATCGCTCGGTTTTGTCTGTCGGCGTCGTCCTGGCGGCGATTCTGCTTAGCTTCAAACTCTAGCCGGTGCTTTTCACGCTCCAGGTGAAGTTGTGCATGGTGGCGTTCCTTGGCTTGGGCGAATTGCTGAGAAAGTAAGGCTATTTGGGCGGCCACTATGTCGACGAAGTTGTCGCAATGGGTCGAACTAGAGCAGAGGGTAGGTGCCATTGAATGGATTTTGTGGAAGTTGTAAAGAAAGGGAGGGCAAAACGAAAGGGAGATTGGTAGGGTGGGTAGCACAGACGGCACAAAATGTAGAGGATTAACTTCATGACGAGGGGAAGTTGGTTCTTACACCACGGTGTTTAATCTTCAATCAAAGGAATGCAATAATATAATCTAGAGCGTGAAAATTCTATAGACAATATACTTGGGTGGAGGCCAGGAATGTGACTCTCCACAACCTCTATTGAGGATTTTTAAGTGTGTTTATATTTATGTCGTACAGTCGAAGGTTCAAATACTGGGTTTTTACAGGGTGATCGAAGGTAAACTACAAAGGGCGAGGAGAGAGATTTCGTAACCCTTCCTTGGTTCCCCATCTCTCTTATTTAAAGAACATAGGAATGGCTGAGTCAACAAGGTTAGGTCAGATTACAAGGGTACTATCCGAATATTCTGGCTGGGGTATGGGCGCCGAAAATGTCAGAACTGTCACTGCAACAGTTGTAGGGTCGACCTCGAAAGACTCCAAGAATCCCGTAAACATACCCAACTTTCAAACACTACCCACTTCAACAAGCCACGGTTGCATTCGCATCCCACTCCACTACCCTTGATCACTCCCGTCTCACAGGAGACTGAGAGCCACAAATGCCCTTATACCGATAGTAGTGTTGAAGCTCGCAAGAAGCGATCGAAGCCTATCTTGCCTACACTCACCGTCCCCTTTAGTACCCTCTTACCGTACATTCTGGCAGACCCCATATGCCACATCCCTCTCCCAATCGAAGTCAGACCTGGGGAGCCTTATTGCGCAAATCACAAATGCAATTGTCACCATACGAACAAATGCTTTGCCCTCCAATGTTCTCTCGAACTCATCCTCCGAGCAGGACGTCTGCACCAGTACGTTTCCGACCTTCCCAGTTATCTCGATGGGTCTTACCTTCAATCCCTCACCACCCCTACTGCTGCTCAGCTGTGGTACATATCTACCGATCATATTTCATCGAAATCAACAATATAGACAGTGGTCATTCGCATAGCAAACGAAAGCGCATCGACGAATGTTACAAATTTTCTTACCAGGAAAAATTTTGTACCCTACTGCCAGAATGCAGCTGTCACCCCCATCTTGAGGGCATTTCTTTCATCAATTATGACACGTCACACGTCCGTTTCCCTCATTCTGATCCTCTGGTCATTATGATTAAGATTGAGAATATTGTCAATCACACAATGCTCATCGACACAGGAAGTACAGCTGACGTCCTATTTCTACCCACCGTCGAAAAAATGCAGAAAAAAGAACTCATTACCCCAGCCAACGTCGAGTTAAAAGGATTCAGTGGGACTACCGAAGTTTCCATCAGTCCTATCAGCCTACCTGTCACAATAGGACCCCTCACCCTTTAAACTAGCTTCCTTGTCATCGACAAGAAATCCGAATATCTCGATATACTCGGCCGGGACTGGCTCAATGCTATGTAAGCTATACCCTCGACCTATCACCTAATCTTTCGTTTTGTAACTTTTAAGGGTAGGTGGAACCTCAAAGGATCTCAACGTCTCCCCCGCTCATGCGAGCACCCAGAAATTGACCAGACCAAGGAACTTGTCAGACGCCCATAGTAATCACTGAACCTTTCTATCCCATCGACTTTGACAGATACCACCCCCCATATCGAACCTACCGTTTATATCGAACTCGACGGCCCTGGTCGAGAAACATTCATTAGAACTTTTCTCAGCGAGGCCGAATGTCTCTAGCTTACAGATTTCCTTCGAGCAAACACGGGCATCTATGCTTGGACATTTTAGAAGATGGCTAGTGTCAACCCCAGCCTGGCATGCCATCGCCTCGATCTAATTCCCAATTCCTCGGCAGTCAAACAAAAGAAGCGTACCCTGGCACCACGACTTCAAGAAGCGGTTAACCTCGAAGTAGACAAGCTTATGGCCACGGGCTTTATCAGAGAAGTCAAGTACGCTAACTGGATATCGAACATTGTGACAGTTCCTAAGAAGAACGGAAAGATTCGAATCTGCGTCGACTTCACCGACCTCAATAAAAACACACCGAATGACAATTTCCCACTGCCGACCATTTAAGCACTCCTCGATGCCACTGCTGGACACGAGCACTTATCCATGATGGACGCAGCTTCGGGTTACAATCAGGTACCCCTCCTCCCAGAAGATCAACTTAAAACTTCCTTCATAACTGAACAAGGCCATTATTGTTTAATGTCATGCCCTTCGGCCTTCAAAATACGGGTACCACTTACCAGTGCCCCATCATAACCATGTTTAAACCCCTGCTTGGCAAGTCAGTCGAAGTCTACATCAACGACATGTTATGCAAGAGTATACAAAAACAGACCTACATCAACGACCTGACCGACATGTTCTCTATACTTCGTACCTATAAAATGAAACTTAACCCAAAGAAGTGCCAGCTTGGCGTCTCATCCAGAAAACTCTAGGGCCACCTAATCAGTAAACGTGGCATCAAAATTGACCCTACCCATATTTGAGCCCTCATTGACATGCCCTCACCCACAACAAAGAGAGACGTCCAAAAGGTGGCTGGCAGGATAGTAGCCCTTAACCATTTTATTTCCAAGTCCTCCGATAGATCTACTTGGCTCTTCTCCCTCTTACGCAGTCAGAGCGCCCATAAAATATGTAAGAAAAACAACCCTGAGATCAATTGGACCCCTGAGTACAAAGACGCCTTTCTCGAACTCAAAACTTATCTTGGCCGCCCACCCATCATCAGTACCCCCATCGAAGGTGAAGCACTCTCCTTATATCTCGCTTCCACAGAAACTTCAATTAGTTTCGTACTCATTCGTGTTGATTCCAACATCGAAAAACCTGTGTATTTCATCAGTAAAACTCTAACCCCTACCGAAACCCGTTATTCCAAACTTGAGCGATTGCTCCTGACACTTGTTTATTCAACTCGCAAGCTCAAACCATATTTTCAGGCCCACCCCATTCGTGTCATCACGAGTTACCATCTCCGCAAAGTACTTAGTAAAAATGAAAAATCCAGACGAGTACAACAATGGTTTGTATACCTTGGCGAGCACAACATAACCTTCGAGAAACAAATATCTCAGAAAGGCCAAACAGTAGCAGATTTCCACGCCGACATCCCGGTCGAAGATTGCGACTGGGAAGAACGCGAAGATGATCATCCAGAGGATAAACCTGAAGTTGTAGATCCATGGGACCCCCTTACCGGTTGGCGTTTATTCATAGATGGCTTCGCAGGACCCAATGGTTCAGGAATTTGTATTGTCTTGGTCACACCAGCTAATGACCGAATAGAGAAAGCAGCTAAACTTACCTTTGAATGTTCCAATAATGAAGCAGAGTATGAAGCACTGATCCATGGTCTTGACCTCGTACTCGATCCCGGCATTCCCAAACTCACAGTCTTTACAGATTCCCAACTCATTCAGAGACATTACTCAGGAGAAAATCAAGCTAATGGTCGCATGGCTGACTACGCTTTGCTTGTGCAACAGCGAATGGACCGATTTCCCAAAAAATCAGCAATTACCCATTATCCTCGAGGAGAAAATAGACATGCCGATACCCTCGCCTACATAGCAGCTATGCTGGGACAGCCAGAATCTCGAACCCTCCATATCGAAGTACTCGAACGCCCAAGTATCGTCCAGATGGAAATCAATGCCATCAATACTGGGGGCAAGAGTCTCAATTTAGATGATTGACAAACACCATTCCTTCGTTACCTTACCAACGCCACCCTTCCCGATAATCCCAAAGCCAGACGTCCACTGTTAGAAAACTACCGCAGATACACTATCCATAACAATGAACTATATCACAAATCTCCAAATGGCGTCCTCCTTCAATGTATCTCCAATACCGAAGCCTCTCAAATCTTAACAGAGCTTCACAAAGGCACCTGTGGTGCTCACACCGCTGGTCGATCTTTGGCCCTTCGAGCTGTATCTCAAGGATTGTTTTGGCACGATATGAGAAAGCAAGCTTCAGAATATGTAGCATAATGTGACAAATGCCAACGTCATGCTCATAACATTCATTGCCCCTCTAGAGATCTTCATGTCAGCCAAGTTTCTTGGCCATTCAAAAGATGAGCCATCGATCTCATTGGTCAGTTTCCAAAAGCTTCGGGTAGTAGAGAAAATATCCTCGCTGCAACCGATTACTTTACCAAATGGGTCAAAGTTGTTCCCTTATGCCGAACCAGAAAATAGGAAGTTATCAAGTTTTTATGGGAAAACATCATCACTCACTTCGGCTGCCCCCACATGATTCGGTACGATAATGGTCCCTACTTCATTGGCAGTAAAGTAAGAAATTTCCTCAAAAACACAACATTATTCTCTCGCCCTCCACACCTTACTACCCCCAGGGCAACGGTCAAGTCGAAGCAATTAATAAAACTATCGTTGATGGTCTGAAGAAGAGAGTCAATACAAAGAAAGGATGATGGGCTCAATAGTTACAACATGTCCTCTGGGCCTATCGCACAACACCAAGAAAGTTTATCGGATGCACCCCCTTCCTCCTAACATATGAAACAGAAGCAGTACTACCAACTTAGTTTGAAATACCCACTCGAGATCCAAACCTCACAGACGAAGATAATGATTTTGAACTCGCATGCAACATGTTGTGGATCGATGAAACCAGAGACTGAGCTATCGCCAACCTGGGCCACTACCACGCATCACTTCAAAAATCTTACAACAAGCGAGTTCGACCACGAAGATTAAATGTTGGAGATCTAGTACTCTGACGTGGTAATCAGTCGATGAGGCTTGCGAATGCTGGCAAATTAGCCAAATCTTGGGAAGGACCCTACATTGCCTACGATAAAATAGACATAGGATCTTACTACTTGATGACAGAAGACGAAGAGCCTCTACCGAACCCTTGGAACATAATGCAGTTGGTCTCTTATAACTGGCCTTTCCTACAATCATGTACCACCGATGTAATCTAGGATAATCAATAAACGAGGCTTTTATCACCAATACTTCATCTCATGTTTCACTTTGAATTTCTTTGTTTAACTCGAATACCATCTCAACCTTCGACCCAACTGGTACTCGAGGATGATCTCGACAATTTTCCAGTCTCCAAAATTTGAGCAAACTCGAGGGGCAAGGATGGTCGAAGGACCGGACCCTCGGGGGTACATTGGAGGCAGTTTGAAATTCTTTCGCTGTGGCTATGGCCTTCGAAGTACAATCCTTTTCTTGGTCTACGCCGGGTATCTTGTCCACCCTCGCCCCGACAGATACTTAGGGGTGACCTTGAATTGCACAAGTCTCAAATATTCGAGCAAACTCGAGGGGAAAGAATGTTCGAAAGTCCGGACCCTCGGGGATGCATTGGAGGCGATTCGATATTCCTTCGTCCAGGCTCTGAAACCGACGAAGTACAGTCCTTTTCTTGGTCGACCCAGGGTATCATGTTCACCCTCACCCCGACAGATACTTGGGGGCGACCATGAATTGCTCAAGTTTTCAATATTCGAGCAAATTTGAGGGGCAAGGATGGTCGAAAGACCGGACCCTCGGGAATGCGTTGGAGGCGATTTGATTACTTCGCTGTGGCTTAGGCCTTCGAAGTTCAACACATTTTAGGGTTTCCCTTAGGTATCACATCCCCTTGCCCCGACTGATACTCGGGGGCGACCTGGCAATGTTTCGAGTTTTCAACATCGCTGTGGCTTCGGCCTTCGATGTCCAAAAGAATACACAGAGTTTGATCCACATTACATCCATATTCTACATGGATCGACAATGCTACAGTCATTAAAACATCAAAGAAGTATCTTACATATTATCTGTCAGCACAGCAGTCGCAGAGCAAGTCAAAGATCAATCATCAACAGTTCAAAGCAAGCAAAATCGGCAGAATAAGCATGCAAATTCCAGCATTCCAAGGTTAGCATAAGATAACATGAGTACTAAGGCACTATATCGGAAAGTCAGATTCAGCAGACTCTGAATGCACCACAGAAAATACACATCAGCATGTTCAGAATTAACTATAGAAGTTCAAAGAAAAATAGCAGCAGCACAGTTCAACATATTACAAATCACCACATGTCAGCGAAAAATGGCGAACAACCCCAACTACAAGTACCTCATACCGACACGGTCGCACATTCCTCTTCCACAGACGCTTCACCATCGGCAACCTCGGCGGATTCATTTGAGACTCCGACAACTCTACCATCAACAAGACCATTACTGGGTGCTCCAAGGAGAGATGTATCTCCACCACCTCCAGTACTCCCAACTGTCTCATGAACAACTGGCAACTCAACTTCCTTCACCTGGACCTCATCACCTTCAGCAAATTTTGGAGACATAGGGTACGGTTCAAGTGTATCAGGGTCATACCCATTTTCATCTATGAAAGTCATCAACCTCACAGTTACCTTGCATTCGCCGTCGTACTGTCCCTAGAACTTTACCTTATGCTCAACCTTCTCCCTCTCACACACTGTAAGCTTCGTAGCCCACTCCCGCTCCAGCCACGACTGCTGAGGTTCAAGTCTCTCATCATAAGCTTCAAAAAGAACCCCAAGGTCATGCTTCAACTTCTTTACCTCAAATACCAATGATGCCTCCGTCCCACGGGAAAAATAAAGATTTTCCCTTGCTTACCGTAACTTTGCTTTTACTGATTTCATAGCCTTGCTGCACGTTCGCACCCAAGCATCCGCCTGCTCAAATACTCAATCAGTCAGTGAACCTTGAAACTCTAAGAATTCAAAAGACATTTTAGAATATCACAATAAGGAGCAGTATATAGTTACCTGAAACATGTACCACTTTACTTCCTTCGACGCCTCGTCTGGGTCATCTTCCCAGAGTTCGACCCTTGAAGATTGCTTAGCGACAGCTTTCTCCTATCGTTCTGCCTCTGTCATTTCATCATCATCCTCCTGTGTATCGTCCTCTCCCAGTGCCCTATGCCCCTTGCGTCAGCCATCCTTCGATTGCTACAATTTTGGGGTTTCGGGAGCAGCACGACTCTTTCCTTTCTCAACATGAGTCGATACTATCCTTGGCCACAACCTCGAAGCCTCGACAGCCACTTCGGGCACCGTTGCCACTTGTTTCGACCCCTTAAGAGGTCTCGGCACAAACTGATAGTTCCTCTGTAGCTCATCTCCTCTCATTTCCTTTGACCTCTTGGAAGAACCTTCACTTCTTTTTCTCTTTGCTAGCTTCGGCGTAGTGGGTACGCTTCGAAGCAGGGGATCAGCCTTCTTTTTCCTTTTCCTCTTGATTTTGACACTGTCAAACACCGAATTTACCCAGTCTCCACTTGCCTTGAGCAGATTATCAATATAATTCACCAAATTATCCCAAGTCGAACTTCCCGGACCTGCAACAGTAAAACAAAACACAATTATCACTTATTTCATAAACACATCAACAACAAACCCTTCGATAGTAAACTTACTTTCATTATATACCCTATAATACAATTTATAAGGGTCAGCCTTGTCTACATTCTCAAAGTTACCTCTCACTATCAACAAATCATTATTCTACCCACGACCCGTCGAGCACAGATCAAAGAACCAAGGTTTCTCAGGGTGACATTGGATGTGATAGGTCCCTGGGTTCTGACTCGCCTTCCTCGAGTTAAAGGTTACAATATCAAACCACTTAATCAAATTTTGGCCCTCACCAGCCAATTTTACATTCATCCCATCTATCACCTTCATTATCTCATAAAAATTCCTGTTCATTTGCACTGGAGCTACCTCCCAAAAATTAAGCACTTCTTTCACCAGCCTTCAGAGCGATAACTCCATCCCCAATCGAATTTGGCCCCTATAAGCCATAATCTTGCTCCTAGGATTCGATTTAAAGGTCAATCCCGTCCCTGCAACACTCAAAAATATCCCTACCGTCGACAATTCTAACTTAGCGGCAAACCGCTCTAACCAAACCCTATCCTTTGCTGCAACGAGACCCCCAACGCCATCTGACTCAGTCGAATCCCCACTATTACTCTAATTCCCTTTATCTCCCTCTCTCTCACCCGAGGTCCCTACATCATCCCTCTCCCCCTACACTTTTTCCTCCTCCTTACTATCCTCAGTTACTATCGTCCTTCGACGCCTCAAAACCACAATCTCCTAAGCAGGCAGTACCATTGATAATGGGGCCTCAGTTATTACATCTAAAACTTCTACATCACTACCATCACCCATTGGGGCTCGACCAGAAATACTAGCATCAATTTCTTGGATCTCTTCATCTATCAGTGCCCGTCTTGAAGCCGGACGGTTATCAATTTTTAGCCTACAGAAGAAGGGGCACTCAATTAGATTGACAAACTCAATAAATTCCATGACCATCCTATCTACCCCCTCTGAAACAAACCATAGACCGGGTGTAACCCAGACCTTTCCCCTCTCCGACCTCTCGAGTGTCATTTCTAAACCACAAACACAGATTGTTCCGCCTCTACTTTCTAAACAAAAAAAAAACAGAACAAAGCTCACAGAGATCAAATGTCATACCTAAAATTAACAGAACTACTCTCAAATTAGTAAGATCACAGCCTCAGATGCCCTAACAGCTTCCACATTCGTAATGGCGCTTGTCCTTCTCCTTCTCACTCTTTATGGTTTTTACAGCAAACTAACATAGTAATTCCTCATCTCTCACTTATATATATTTCGAAAACCCGAAAACACCACGATTTATTAACCGCTATCATTACCACGACCCCACATCCCCGACTTTTCGACTAACAGTGTGCTTTGACAAATATACCCTTAATATTTCCCACGTGCCAACAACCCATTTACCTAAAATTACATGTACTGCCGAAGCTTCTCGAACCTTATTCTCCCATATCAAACAAAACAGTCAGAATCTAATAGTCACATCACTACCTTTTTTGTCAAACGAGTAAAACACAATCATTAGTTCCTGGCACACTGCCCTAAACGCACGTACCACTCTGACAGACCAGCCATTTGGATTGTCAGATCGGCCAGTCAAATCAAACTTTACCTTTAATACACTATCAAACTTCACATTCCATACACTATCAAACTTTACCTTCAATACACTGTCAAACTTTACCGACGTTACACTTCCGAACTCGAACATTCAACCAGTTTACACCTCAATGAATCTTCAACAAATTACCTCAAATTTATAAAATCTCCCATACCGACAAACCCCCCATTCGACCAGTCAAAACTTCATGCCTGCAGACAAAATTTTCCGTTTCGACAAAGAATATTTTTAATCCCGACCAGTTCAGTTTTATATTCCAAATATTTAATCAATACCGTTATACTACCGACCTCGTACTGAACAGTATTATATTCGAAATTCATATTCTACTACCATATCCCACAGTTCACAACAATTTCTATTAGTACTAGTAACAAAAGAACTTTTCATTCCGACAACGAGGACAGCACTACAAAATTCATGCAAAAAAAAATGGAAAGAAGAGAGAAATAGAATACATGAAAGCAGTAACATGAGAAACTACAAAAGGGAACCCTATCTATTAGCAGGTTGCTCCTCTGCAACAGCGGCCGCCGCAGCTTCATCCTTCTGATCCACTATATCCTCCGCAAAGCCTTTGAGAAGTGACAGCTGATGGCCAGGTAGCGGCCCCATCATTTGCACTATTCCTCACTAGTACGCAAAGGGCATATCATAGAGAGGTGCTCCAGGTTCCGGTTAAAAGAGATCTGGCATTTCAGAGTTAATGTCGCCCTCTATCCTAAACCTTCATTGAAGACCTAGCAGGGCCTCTTGAATCCTCCTCGCCCTCATGGCCATTTGATCTTCAGCAACTGGTACGTTCTCAGCCATATTGATAAATAGAAGTACTCAGTTAGAAGAGAAGAATGCTGCAAGACAGATAAAGAAATCTCTCTCTCCTTACCCCTTTTTATACCTCTAAACTCACCAGAACTTTCCCTCTCCCCTAACCGAATTAATGGTAACCTTCAATTCCCAACAACGAAAAGTCAACATGTAACCTCTCCAACTTCCAAGACGTAACTGATTCGTCTATACCTACATTCAAACCTCCTCCCCAACGACTCCTAGTCGAACATATCTCCAACATCGAACATTCGACCATCGTAAGACTTGATCTTCACAATAACTCATCATCAACCTTCGATCATAATTTTCTTCGAACATATCTTTATACCTCGCGCTTAGAAGAGTAGTCATTTGCATTCATCTGCATTATCTAACAAAATAACAGGAATACAGAGACGAGCAAAATATTCTATCCATTTCAATTACCGAATCCAAAAAAATAAATTACATTTTTCCCCTACCAAACAACTTCCTACCACAGAACAAAACAAAAACTACACAAAATAATACCAAAGCATTCACAACATCAAACCAACGCCCTACTTCCGGAAGAGCCAGCTCCGCTCACCGCATGTTCCTCCTCAATGAACTTTTTTGCACTGACAAGACTTTCAGCTAATGCCATAATAAAAAGATAACATTTCTACTTGGCCGTAAAGTACGACCTCAATTGCTCCCAAAGATAGGCGTACAGTTTGCCATTGATGAACTCCTCTAACCCCTCGTCCACAAGATCTGGCATGTCCGAATTCAGATCATGTTGTCCAAAAAATCTCATGTACAACTCTGCCATTTTCTTCCCCATACGATGATCACGGGCAAACCCCATCCTCTTCTGATAACGGGTATTGGGCGGGCTATCCATTCAAATATTCAAAATGAAGAACAGAGCAATGTTGAAGATGGAAGAAGATTCAGAATCCCCACACAAGAGCCAATTTTTATAGTCTTCACCCCATTTATTAACTTTAACCCACCTAAACCTCTTAATTCCCCCCACCCACCCACTTTATTATTTTCCCGAAAACCAACGGTCAAACAAGAACAGGTTCCAAGACAACAATTTTCTCAGCAAATGCCTCTTCACCTGCTTCAAGACCCTTGCTGAAAGGGGGCGAATGTGGTAGCCTACTCGCAGCCTTCGACCTCCCCACTTGAAGTCTACTTCGTATCCTACTTGAACATATCGAAGACTATTTCAACTCAGAATCAAGCCCCTCAAGGAACTTTTATTGTCGAAGCCTCGACAGAAGATAAACCTTCGAGAATGAATCAACACATAATAGCAGATGCCCTTCGACTGAACGTTCAAATAGCAGAAGTGTGATGAGATGCTTAAACGGATTGGACGGCGCATTAATTGCTCTCCCAGCTACAGTGACAGGGATGTCCATAATAAATGCCGCCGCCAGAAAACCCGGACAGTAATCATGTAGCCTGGCTCACTCTTGGTGACTCAGCCTCTTATGTCTCTATAAATAAGAGAGAGGGGAAACCAAGAGGGGGTTAGAAAAATCCTCTCCAAACCCTATTCCTTTTACCTTCGACCACTTGCAAACTATATTCGATCTTGATTATTACTCACCAGTAATAGAATCACAGCTTTAAAATCCTCATCAGAGGTCGTAGAGAGTCACATTCAGGCCTCTACGCAAGTATTTGTCTCTAATTAGTCTCTTTTTTGGCCATATACTTGTACGTCTATGATGTGAGGTTGACCTCCGTATAGTAAGAGCCATCTTCACTTCTTAGCAAAGATCAGGCCCCTACAACAAATTCCTGTGACAGCTTTTGCTCATCCTTTCTGAATATCATAAGGTCTTTGGACAAGAGATTTGTGTGGCCAAAAGCAAAATATTTTTGAGTTCTATACCTCTTACCCGCAGAAGAGTGGTCAGTGAGATATTTGGTTTCAAAGAAGCAGAATTTCTAGAGACGTATCTGGGTATTTCACTCAAACAAGAGAGGGTAACAAAGCAAGCAATTTTGCCGCTATTGGAAAATATAAAAAAAAAGGCTAACAGCTGGACGGGAAGCATGATCTCATTTCAAGGAAGGATCACTCTTCAAAGTCTATCCTAAACAATATACCGATTCATAATATGGTTGTTTACAAATGGCCTAGTTCGTTTATCAAAGAGGGAGACAAAATCCTTAGAAACTACATCTGGACTGGAGACCCAACAAAAAGGGAGGGGGTGATGCTGAAATGGGATAAGGTATGCAAACCGACTGAGGAACGGGGGCTTGGAATACGTAGTCCGGGAGAAGTCAACAAAGCTATGTTCTACAAACATTACTGGGTTTTTCAACAAGGAACAGAGGAATGGGCAAAATTTCTCAAATCTAAATTCAGCAACAAGAGTAGGGAAACTATTCAATATTATAAGCCATCGACATTATGGAATGGAATACAGACCGGAGCAACCTTTTCGAAACCACATATAGGATGGCTCATTGGAGGCAGACAGAAAATTTATTTTTGGAGAGACACCTGGGCAACAGATATCCTACTCATGGAACATATTGATATGCCACGACAGTTATGGAAAAAATATAAAGTAAGGCTCAACGATTTTATCAACCCACAAGGATAGCATTTCCCTAGCGACATATTGCTTCTACTACTGGCACTAGGAATAAACATACAGAACATCCAATAAAACCCCAGTTCCCATGATACTTTGATCTAGAAACCAGATATCCAAGGTGCTTTCTCCACCAAGAATGCATATGAAACACTGCGCAGTAAGGAAGACTTGGCATGGTAATTGAAGTACGTCTGGAGACAAGCAATCCACTCTAGACAGGGAGGCTTTGCTTGGCGCTTGCTGAATCATATACTCCCTAAGGATGATTCCATAATGAAGAAAGGCATCCCTCTTGTGTCATTATGCCACCAATGCCATAACGCTTCAGAAATGGAGTCTCACACCTTGTTGTGGTGCCCTTTCGCAGTCTCTCTCTGGCAGAAGGCTATGACATGTTTTGTGTATGCACCTATCACCCCATCAGACAGCTGAAGAATCATAATAGAGAGAGATAAAACATTTAGTCCATACATTTCCTATCCCTCGGTGGCCATGGTTTTCGCAACATGCAGCAATATCTGGAGAGCTAGAAACAAATGGCAGTTTGATGGAGTCAAAACCCCTATCCAAGAAACTACGCTACACATCCTGACTGACGTTACAGATGCCTCTCTCCTCACCAAAAATACAATAAACAACACCACTCAGGACCTCAGGATCATTAAGGAGCTCATGTTCAATGCAAACCGTGATTAGGTAACAACATAGATAGCTGCAAATGGGGGCTTCCTAATCAAAACGAGGTAAAAATATGTTATGATGGATCGGCTCTAGGCAATCTCAGTAAAGCAGGCATATGCATCATCTACAGGATCAAAAAAGGGGAAGTCATGGGCATATACAGTAAATTTATTAGGCAAGCTACGAACTTCATAGCTGAGATTAATTCAATAATATTAGGGTTCAGAAAGCTGCAACACAAGGGTGGAGAAGAGCTTGGGTAGTATCCGACTCGGCTGCTTTAATTAAATCTTTTATCAAAGATAAAATACCCTGGACACTTAAAACTACTTGGGAACTAATCATCCCCCACATTCTGTAAATTAGATTCAGTCATGTATAGAGGGAATACAACTTTTTGGAAGATCAAATTGCAAGAAGAGGATCATACCCAAACCAACAAGCAGAAGAATGGACAAATGGCAAATCGAGTACTTGCAAAATATCCAAGATCATGTCACAGACTACTTCTGAGTTAAGAAATCACGCTAAACTGGATGAATATTCAGTACGAGTGGAAAGTCGTTCGAACGAAGTAGGAGGCCATTCAAATGAATTGGGATTTTTTTTAGAAATTATCGAGACAGATGACAAGTTGGAAGGCAAATACCAATGTGGATGGTGTTATTCAAATAGAATCCTTCTCTGTTCCAATACATTCTAAACTGCTTGTTTGTATTCAAATAGATTTCTTCTCTATTCGAATACATTTTAGGATGACTCTTTGCATTCCAATAGAATCTTCTCTGTTCGAATACATTTAAGGCTATGATGTTTTATTCGAATAGACTAATAATCTATTTGAATACAATCTTATTCTAGTGAACTTTTTTGTCTATTCGAACAGTGCGTGTTTCAACTTCTTTTTTTGCACTTTTAAGGGTAGTTTAGTCCTTTTTTTGTAATTACCTTGCACTTATGATCCCTCTTATAAAATATTCTAAACTTTATGCAAAAAAAACTGTAATGTTGAATTTGAACAAAGTGTACTAGATCGGTAGTACTCAAATAATGTGTAACGTGATTGAACTTGAGCTGTTTGTATGTATGTAATTTATTTAAATTGCCACTATTAGAAAATAGACCACCAACCACGGTCTATATTAGTTTTAGCCACGGTGAAAATAGTAGATAAATGCTTCAAACCTAACCTTGGCCAAACCCCAAAATTCGTGGCTAAATCCATATACCTATTTGTTTTTGGTAGCACTAATTCTGGTTCGTGGCAAAACCGTGGTGAATAACTAGCTAAAATACGGGATACAAAATTCTGATTTCTATTTCCCTCTATTTATAAACTCTCTTATCCCACACTTTGCGTTTTAAAATTTATGAAACAATTTTCTCTCAAAATTATTCAATCATATCTCTCTCGGAATCTCTAATCTCATAAGTTTCAATTTCTGATTTGAATCTCCAATCACTGCATCTCCACTTTGTGTTTCCAATCCCCAAAAGCTTCAAATAATCTACTTTGTGTTTTAAGATCCATGACATCTCTCTCTATGGGAGCAGCTGCCTAATCATTGTGAGAGAAGTTAAAGCAGTTGCACCAACACCCACTGAGAAGCCCCAAAATTTTACCCAACTGATGATATGAAGAAACCTTTGATGAACAAGAGGAAACATAAACCCACCAAGCCCGATCAGGTTCGATTTTTGAGATATTTAGTTATTTTTTATGTTGGGTTATTTTTTATTTTTTCATTTTGATGCTTGTTGTTGTTTTTTTGTGAAATTAGGGCAAATATTACACCTGGGACTATTTTAATTGTGCTTGCTGAGAGGATTAAAGGGAAGGAAAAACGATTGGAGCATCTGATTGAGGATGTTGATTTGGACCCAAAGGATGCTGCGAAGTAGAGCACGTTGTTAACTGAGCTTAACAACTACAAGTTCAATTTTTGTAACTTGATCTCTTTATGATTAGATGAAAGATTTGATACTGCTTATACAAATATTCATAGGCGAATATTTTTAGTTAATCCTTCAAATATCAACCAATATATGCGTTGGTTAACAAATTGTAACTATTGGAAATATCTAAATTTTGGCCGATATGTTGTTCATTACATATCACGGTTCAGTACATATCATCACAAATTCAGTCCAAGATAACGATATAAAACATAAAAGTATCTTCCCTATATATGGGACCAACAAACAAATTATCAGAGTTATGTTAATAAATTTTATATTTTCATAGATGAGTTTCTGCCAATTTATTTGCAATAGAAGTTTTGGTATTTAAGAAATGGAAGTTCATAAATAAATAATGGATTCTTCTCTCTTTTTTTGCAGTCCATAGTCCATCATCAGGCGTTTCGAACAAAGAGATCATGTAGTAGATAGTAAAGAAGTTGCACAATATCGTCGAGCTCTTGTATCTACTAATACTATATCAGAATATCTTCCAGATGAAAAATCTGGAAAGTCTTCAACTCTTCCTACATTGGTACGTCAACACTTCTTCATTTTTGTTTTGAGTGTGTTGTAGTTCATTACTAACTATAAATGTTACATATTTTAGTGCCCCATAAATTATTATTTGTCGGTAATCTTATTCTCGTCTTCCGATCCATATTATTTTCAATTCACTACAACTTTGTTTGAATAATTTTTTTTTGATTTTTGTCCACATCATTTGATTTCCTTGCATCATCTAGTATCTTAAAAGCTACTGTGACAAGCAATTGATTATTTATGTTGACTTTTTTTATAATAGTTGGAAGAGTTGAAGCAGTGTGCTTCAAGGAACATGGATAAGATACTTCTGAGCCCTTGCATATCCGAGAAGCAGCCACTGCATGTAATAATGGTAAGAAGTATAATATGGGCACGATGTATTTATTCGCTAATTGAGGAATTTAACATTTTAATAATTTTGTAAATTTTTTTGTTACCATTATTCTTCCCAACAAGCAATGCTTCTACCAAACAATGTCTGTTATTTCGAAAGAAGGCAAGTGCATAATTTCCTAGTTCGAACATCTGACTGAAGTGGCAAAATGATTTCATATATTGACGTCCCTTATATATGGGATTTAGTTGTTTATAAAAACTTATCTTTCGGTAAAAACTGACTTGTACTCAAAAAAGAAAAAAAGAAGATTATTCATAATATTCGTGTACTCTCATCTAAGTTTCAATTTTAATGTTCTTGTAGTATCTAACACCTTTAACCTGCAGCACAAACAATGATAATTTTTTTTGGAATCAACAAGATTTCTGGTGATTTTTGGTGGTGTTGATGTACATGTAAAATTCATGGCAACTAACTGGATCAATTGGATTGTCCATATTTCTGGAAGTTTTTTTATCTATCTCTGTGCATCTTGATTTCATGATTCTGTTATCTTGAACATTCACTAATGTTGCCAGTACTCTTTACAAAGGTGCGTCTCAGTTATTTTGCAATATTTGAATAAAGCTATTTTCTATTATGTTTTTTGGTTTTTTTATGATGTCATGATTTTGTCATTTTACCCTATTTTGGATAATTGGAGAGAGCACAGTGTAAACATTGATTTATTAGCTTAGTTTAGTTTAGTTTTTCTTTTATTGTAACTTCCACGTTACACATGAACATTATTGGATATGCACTATGTAGATATGTTGAAGCATTTGGGTTTAACCTAATCTAAAAAATGGGCCAACAGCCACGGTCTATATTAGTTTTAGCCACAGTGACAACAGTAGCTAAATGCTACAAACGAAACCATGGCCAAAACCCAAAATTCATGGCTAAAGATATATTCCTATTTATTTTTTGCGGCACTAATTGTAGCCCTTGGCCAAACCGTGGTGAATGAATCTCAAAATGTGGGATACAAAATTCCGATCTTCTATTTCCCACATTTTTTAACTCTCTTTTCCCACTTTGTAAGTTTTTTGATCTGAGCATTAAATTTCTCCTAAAATCTTTGATCATATCTTTCTCCGAATTTCCAATCTCACAAAGGTAAGTTTTAATTTCTAATTGATCGATGAGATCCTTGACATCTCTCTCTATGGAAGCAGCGCTGATGATGTGAAGAAACCATTGGTGAGCAAGAGGAAGCACAAACCCACCAAGCTAGATCAGGTTCAATTTTTAAGAGATTTAGTTGTTTTTGATGTTGGGTTGTTTTTGTTGAATTTGATTTTGATGTTTGTGGCTGCTTTTTTGTAAAATTAGGGCAAGTATTACACCTGGGACTATTTTAATTGTGCTTGCTGAGAGGTTTAAGGGGAAGAGAGTTGTGTTTCTTTTTTGTCCTTGAAGAATTTAGTTTTAGTACTCGCTTCCATGACGGAGGAATTTATAGAGATTTTTTGAGAGTTCGGGAGGAGCATCAATTAGGGTAGGGTTTAAAGGAAATAAAGAGGATAGTATGAGATTTTGGGTGGATGTATGGAACCTCATATATGTTAGTTGGAGGATGTCTGTTAGTTATATGCTATCACTGGATCCAATTTAATTTGGACCATTTTCTAAGTTCATCATTTGGCATAACAATGTTGATGATTATGGACTATAATCTATTAAAGCATCTCTACGTCAGGATATTAGTTCTATGGCATTCCTAATTGAGAGGATGGGGCTAATCAGGACTAATCTTGATATAGAAAAGGGAGGCTTTGAATTCATAGTGGAAAGTACATTTTGACACTGTAAATTTTCTACCTTGTCCTTTCAAATATTAAGCCCTCTTCAGAGCCAGCATACTTTATTTTGTTCCCAGGAGTTCCTTCAACAATCATTTTCATCATATAGAAGGTTCTATTTGGCAAAATCTTAACTGAAGATGATCCTAGAAACCTAACTCAGGCCCAGGTGAGCCATATTCATTTAATGGGTTTATATCTTGAATGTAAAGGGGGTTGCGGTCAAGCAATTAGGTTTTCTTGGGGTACAATATTGATCACTGTATGTACTAATCCCTTTGTATATCTCATGTTCTCATACATGGTACCTTCTCATAAAATTGTATAGTTTAAAATACAATATATGTCTTTAACAAAATTGCCATACAAGATTAAGTGGACTGACACTCCTAAAAATTCAGGCATGTTTATTTACTTGGAGTCGGGATCTAACAGACGGTTATCCTCTCATATGAAGCGATATATTCAAAACCTTCTCAAGGTAATTGAAGTTAGATACCAAAAAATTTTACTTTTGTTTTGAACAAGATAGATAGAAGCACTGGTTTATCAATAAAATGGGTTTATTGGCTAACTTTAAGAAGTTGATTGCAAACTTCTAGGTCAATATGGACTGGTATGGCTGACTGAAGAGATGGTCAAGCGCATGGAAATTGTTGCTTCAAAAGATCGATATATATATGTAACAAAGGCTCGTAATACAACTGTTAGTGAGTGTACTAACTAGATTGGGGACGGGGACCCTGTTATCAGTTTTGTACATTATCCTTAGGGGCCTAACTTTGTACGGAGGGAATTGGCTCATACACCACGGGATTTATCCTCAATCTAAGGGCTTCAAGTATAAAATCTATACCGTAGGTAATCAACTGATAATATACTTGTGTGGAGGCCTAGAATGTGAAACTCCGCGACCTTTGATAAGGATTTTTAAGAGAGTTTGTATTATTGTCGAGTAGTCGAAGGTTAGAGAACTGTGTTTTTTACAGGGAGGTCGAAGGTAATATGCAAGGGCTCAGGGGAGAGATTTTGAAACCCCTCCTTGGTTCCCCATCTCTCCTATTTATAGAACATAGGAAGGGCTAGGTTACCAAGGTTAGGTTACATTACAAGTGTACCATCCTGATATTGAGCAGGGAACCTGGAGTTGGTGTTGACGCCGAAAATGACTGACCCAGAACTGTAACAGTTCTTGGGTCTGTTACTATGCCCTGACACTCTAACAGTTGTTGGGTCTGTCACTGTAGTCGTAACAACCAACAACGCTGCCAGCTGGTCTAGTGAGCCGGCTGTCTGTCTTGTCACACTTCGACCATGTACCAATATGGTCAAAGTATTTCTAAAGTTAATGTGGAGTTTGTCTTCGTGGCTTGTTCAGAGTCGAGGCTTCACCGTCGAAAAATCTTTAGAAGGCCTGTTTATGGACAGAATGGGCTTCGAGATGTTTAAGTAGGCGTCGAGGTAGCCTTCGAGTATTTGACTGGGGTAGAAGGTTGCGAGTAGGCTACTACATTTGCCCCCTCTCAGTAAGGGTCTCAAAAATAGGCGTAGAGGCATTTGCTAAGAAAAATCATCGGCTGTTAGGAGTTGAACAGTTGACTATTTTTTTCGAGGGAGGCAATAAAGGAGAGTAATAAAGAAATATTGGCGGTTATGAAGTAATAAATGAGGTTTAATGGGTCTAAAAGTAGGGGTATGGAGGCAGCAATACTGTATATTCTTTTCTATTGAACTTTCTTCTCCTTTCCCTAGATTTCCTAAAAAAACATAATGGACACCTCACCCAAAACCCGCTACCAGAAAAGGATGGGATTTGCCCGAGACTGTCGTATAGGGCGGAAGACTGTTGAGCTGAAGGTAGAGTTCTTCGGTGATCATGAGCTAGACTGGGATATGCCTGACCTGGTAGAGTTAGAAGATGGAGAACCCATCAATGGGGTTTATTATGCTTACTTGTGGGGGAGATGAAATTTTACTTTACCACTGCTGAAAAGCGATATCTCTATCTGTTGAGCTTCACCAAGTGTTTTGTGCTGACAGAGGATCAAATGGCGGAGGAACAGGATTCGGTTGGAGGAGCTGGCCCATCTGAAAATTGGGCGGGTTCTTCATGAAGCGGGGCATGGTGGTGGCGATGGTGGGGGTTTTTTTACTGTAGTTTTCTATTTTTGTTATATATTTTGAATGATTGCGGTTAGAGGTCTCCTCTTTCTTTTATAATTTGATGTAATGTAATAAACATAACTGGTACCGTAATTTTGAGTTTGTGTCCGATAAATATGGTAGGCGAATATATTGTAGCTTTGAATGTAGGGGCCTAACTTAGTATAGATGGAAGTCGGGTCTTACGCCACAGGATTTAACCTCAATATAAGGGGTTCCAGTATAAAACCTATAGCATAAGTAATCTACTGATAATATACTTGCGTGGAGCCCTAGAATGTGACGCTCCATAACCTCTAATAAAGATTTTTATGAGAGTTTATATTATTGTCGGGTAGTCGAAGGTTTGAGTACTGTGTGTTTTTCAGGGTGGCCGAAGGTAATATGCAAGGGCTCAGGGGAAAGATCTCTAAACCCCTCCTTGGTTCCCCATCTCACCAATTTATATAACATAGGAAAGGCGGAGTAACCAAGGTTAGGTCACATTACAAGTGTACCATCCTGATATTGAGCGGTTATCCTTGAGTTGGTGTTGACGCCAAAAATGTCAGATCTGGAACTGTAGCAGTTGTTGGGTGTATTACTGGCTCTGGCTCTATAGCAGTTGTTGGCCTTATCATTGTAGCCGTAAGAACCAACAATGTCGCCGTCTTGTCTAGTGAGCTGGCTGTCTGTCTTGTCACACTTCGACCATGTACAGATATGGTAGAAGTGTTTCTGATATTGATGTAGAGTTCACCTTCGAGGCTTCATCTTCATATAATCTTTGGAAGGCTTATTTATGGGTTAAGTGGGCTTCGAGATGTTCCAGTAGACATCGAGGTTGCCTTCGAGTGTTTGACTGGGATAGATGGCTACGAGTAGGCTACTACAATCGCCCCCTCACCGCAAGGGTCACGAATAAAGGTGTAGAGGCGTTTGCCGAGAAAAAGTATTGGCTATCGGGAATTGGACAGTTAACTGTTAGTTTTCAGGGGAGGTAATAAAGGTGGGTAATAAATAAATGTTGGTGGTTATGGAGTAATAAATGAAGTTTTATGGCTCTATAAGTATGGGTATTGAGGTTGTAACACTGTATATTCTTTTATGTTGCACTATCTTCTCCTTTATCTAAATTTCCTAAAAAAAACATAATGGACACCACACCCAATACCCACTACAAGAAAAGGATGGGATTTGCCCGCGACAATCGCATAGGGCGGAAGACTGTTAAACTGAAGGTGAAGTTCTTCGGTGGTCATGAGCTTGACTGAGACATGCCTAACCTGGTAGAGTTAGAAGTTGGGGAACCCATCAACGGAGTTTCTTAAGCTTACTTGTAGAGGCAGATGAAATTTCACTTTACCACTACTTTGAAATGCTATCTCTATCTGTCGAGCTTGGCTGAGTGTCTTGTGCAGGAAGATGATCAAATGGCAGAGGAACAGGATTCGATTGGCAAAGTTTGCCCGTCTGAAAGCAAGGCGGGTTTTTCTTGAAGCGGGGAAAGGTGGTGGCGATGGTGGTTTTATTTTTGTGACTGTAGTTTTCTATTTCTGTTATAGATTTTGTATGACTGTGGTTGGAGGTCTTCTCTTGTGTTTGTAATTTGGCGTAATGTAATGAACATAACAGGTACCATAATTTTGAGTTTGTATCTGATAAATATGGTAGGAGAATATATTGTAGCTTCAAATGTAGGGGCCTAACTTCGTATAGGGGGAAGTAAGCTCTTGCACCAAAGGATTTATCCTCAATCTAAGCGGTTCAAGTATAAAATCTTTAGCGTAAGTAATCTATTGATAATATACTTGTTTGGAGGCCTTTAATATGATGCTCCACGACCTCCGATGAGAATTTTTAAGTGAGTTTGTATTATTGCCGAGTAGTTGAAGGTTCGAGTACTGAGTAATTTACTGGGAGGTCGATGATATTATGCAAGGGCTGAGGGGAAAGATTTTGTAACCCCTCCTCTGTTCCTCATCTCTCCTATTTATAGAACATAGGAAGGGCCGAGTCACCACGGTTAGGTCACATTACAAGTGTACCATCCTGATATCTAGCGGTTATCCCAGAGATGGTGTTGACGCCATAAATGTCGGGTCTGGAACTGTAGCAGTTGTTGGGTCTGTTACTCTGCTCTGGCTCTGTAGCAGTTGTTGGGTCTATCATTGTAGCCGTAAGTACCAACAACGTCGCCGTCTTTTCTAGTGAGCTGGCTGTCTGCCTTGTCACACTTCGACCATGTACAGATATGGTTAAAGTGTTTCTGATATTGATGTGGAGTTCGTCTTCGTGGCTTATTCAGAGTCGAGGCTTCATCTTCAGATAATCTCTTAAAGGCTTGTTTATGGGTTAAGTGGGCTTCGAGATGTTCGAGTAGGCATCGAGGTTGCCTTCGAGTGTTTGACTGGGATAGATGGCAGCGAGTAGGCTACTACAATCGCCCCCTCACAGCAAGGGTCACGAAAATAGGTGTAGAGGCGTTTACCGTGAAAAAGCATAGGCTATCGAGAATTGGACCGTAAACTGTTAGTTTTCAAGGGAGGTAATAAAGGTGGGTAATAAATAAATATTGGTGGTTATGGAGTAATAAATGAGGTTTAATGGCTCTATAAGTATGGGTATTGAGGCTGTAACACTGTATATTCTTTTCTGTTGCACTATCTTCTCCTTTCTCAAAATATTTTGAAAAAACATAATGGACACCATACCCAATACCCACTACAAGAAAAGGATGGGATTTGCCCGCGACAGTCGCATAGGGCGAAAGACTATTAAACTGAAGGTGGAGTTCTTCGGTAGAAGTTGGGGAACCCATCAACAGGGTTTCTTTTGCTTACTTGTGGGGGCAGATGAAATTTCACTTTACCACTACTTTGAAATGCTATCTCTATCTGTTGGGCTTGGTTGAGTGTCTTGTACAGGAAGATGATCAAATGGCAGAGGAACAGGATTCGATTGGCAAAGTTTGCCCGTCTGAAAGCAAGGCGGGTTTTTCTTGAAGCGTGGCAAGGTGGTGGTGATGGTGGTTTTATTTTTGTGACTGTAGTTTTCTATTTTTGTTATAGATTTTGTATGACTGTCGTTGGGGGTCTTTTCTTGTTTTTGTAATTTGACGTAATGTAATGAACATAACTGGTACTGTAATTTTGAGTTTGTGTCGGATAAATATGGCAGGCGAATATATTGTAGCTTTGAATGTAGGGGCCTAACTTAGTATAGAGGGACGTCGGGTCTTACGCCACGGGATTTATCCTCAATCTAAGGGGTTAAAGTATAAAATCTATAACATAAGTAATCTACTGATAATATACTTGGGTGGAGGCCTAGAATGTGACACTCCACGACCTCTGATTAACATTTTTAAGAGAGTTTGTATTACTGTCGAGTAGTGGAAGGTTCGAGTACTGTGTGTTTTACTGGGAGGTCAAAGGTAATATACATGGGCTGAGGGGAGAGATTTTGTAACCCCTCCTTGGTTCCCCAGTTCACCTATTTATAGAACATAGGAAGGGCTGAGTCACCAAGGTTAGGTCACATTATAAGTATACCATCCAGATATCGAATGGGTTTCCCAGAGTTAGTGTTAACGCCGAAAATGTTGGGTATGGAACTGTAGTAGTTGTTGGGTCTATTATTGTGCCCTGGTACTGTAGCAGTTGCTGGTTCTGTCATTGTAGCTATAAGGACATGTAACGCCACCGTCTTTTCTAGTGAGCTGTCTGTCTGTCTTGTCACACGTCGACCATGTACAGATATGGTCAATGTATTTCTGATGTTGATGTAGAATTTATCATCGAGGCTTGTTCAGAGTTGAGGCTTCATCTTTGTATAATCTTTGGAAGGCTTATTTATGGGTTGAGTGGGCTTCGAGATGATCCAATAGGTGTCGAGATGACCTTTGAGTGTTTGACTGAGGTTGAAGGCCTCTCAACAAGGGTCTCGAAAATAGGTGTAGAGGTGTTTGCTCAATAAAAGCATCGGCTGTTGGGAGTTAAGCAGCTGACTGTTGGTTTTCGAGGGAGGTAATAAAGGAGGATAATGATGAAATGTTGGTGGTTATAAAGTAATAAATGAGGTTTAATGGGCCTATAATTAAGGTTATGGAGGTTGTAACACTGTATATTCTTAAATGTTACACTTTCTTCTCCTTTCTTTGAATTTCCTGAAAAAACATAATGGACACTACACCCAATACCCGCTACAAGAAAAAGATGGGATTTGCCCGAGACCGTCGTATAGGGCAGAGGACTGCTGAACTGAAGGTGAAGTTCTTTGGTTATCATGAGCTTAACTGGGACATGCCTGACCTGGTGGAGTTAGAAGCTGGGGAACCTATTAATGGGGTTTTTTATGCTTACTTATGGAGGCAGATAAAATTTTACTTTACCACTACTGAGAAACTCTTTCTAGATCGGTCGAGCTTGGCCGAGTGTCTTGTGCAGGCAGAGGATTAAATGGCGGAGGAGCTGGCCTGTCTAAAAATAGGGTGGGTTCTTCTTGAAGTAGGGCAAGGTGGTGGTGATGGTGGCTTTTTTTTGTGACTGTTATTTCCTATTTTATTTATAGATTTTGTTTAATTGTGGTTGGAGTTCTCCTCTTGCTTTTGTAATTTGACATAACGCAATGAACATAACTGGTACCATATTTTTGAGTTTGTGTCTGATAAATATAGTAGGCGAATATATTGTAGCATCGAATGTTAACATGTGGCAATGGATATATATTAGAAAAATTAACTTCAAAATATAATGAGATGTTCGAAAATAATTGGCCCTGTTTTAGTCGAGGCTCAATGAAAAAGGCGAGAGACAAAGTATTAAAGGGGCTGATTGTTCGTTGCTGGGGATTTGTTTGGTTGCAAGTCCTCGGGAATGGGGTTTAATCGAATGGTACAATATTGTATCATTTTATTTGAGGAAGGTAAATCAGAATGTGGGCACCTACCACATCAAGTGCCATGCAGATAAGCCCTGGTTGTTTGATCTGTGCTCGTCGGGTCGGCGGTGGAATAGAGATTTGGCTGCAGTACGAGGTAACTATGAGAATGATAAAGGGGGGGACCCTTATAGGTTACATCATAAAGTTTATAATCCGAGTAAGTTTTTTGTCTAAGGTTTTTTGATACATTGCTCGAATAAACTGTGATCATATTTCTCTTTGTTCTGTAGGTCCTCAAAGCCGAATTTGGGCAAATTTGAGGTATTATATTGATGCCTTAATCGATTCAGATCAGGAGTGGGTAAATTATGCTTTCAAGAGTTTTGGTATCAAGAGGAAGAGGCAGAAGAAGACAGATTCCCTGCTTCAAAATGTACCCATTACATCGAAGCCATCAAAGAAGAGGGGAGGCAAAGGTGTTTTAAAAATGGTCGAATGAATGGAGGAGGAGAATTTTGTAAGGAAAGTACAATATGTTCTGAAGGTGAAAGGGGTGTCGAAGCAGGCAGCGCCAGTACCCAAAGTAGCTAGTGATGCTTCGAGATAGAGGCCGAAGCAGACATCGACCCAAGCTGGGAAAGGGAAGGGAAGGGTCATTCCTGAGTCTTTGTGGTTACCACAAACGAAGGTTATTCAATGCAAAAGGCGTAGGGCGCTGGGGAAAGATGATACGGAGGATGTGGGCGAAGATATGACAGAGGCTGAGTGAGAGGAACAGGCTCTTGCCATGGCTACCTCGATGGCGGAACTCTGTGGTAATGACCCAGATGGGGCATCGAGGCAGATGAAGAGGAGTATGTACCAGGTATAACTGTCTATTTGTATGTGAGATTCTGACATTTTCTTAAGTGCTTGATTCTTTAAGAGGTACTGACGGCTTGAATATTCTAACAGACGAATGCTTAGGCGCTGTCTTTCAGCAAGGCGGTAAAAGTGTTAAAGAGGAAGTTATAGGAGGTGGTTGACAGTCTGGAGCTTGCTCAAGGGACTGAAGCGATGGTGGTGTCTGAGAATCAAAATTTGAAGCGAGATCTTGCGGCTGTCAATGATTCATTTGTGAAGAGATTGGAGGGTTAACGTTTTAATCATGAGCAGGTGTTGAGGTCGAAGCTTACTGAGTTGGAGAACGAAAAGAAAGAATAGAAGGAGTATTACCAAGGGAAATTTGATTATGAAGTTACGGATAATGTCAGGATAAAGGATTTCATAGAGGATTTGGGGTATGATCCTAAAAATCTGCAAACGCTTCCCTGTTACCCAAGATCCTGTTATTGAAGATTAATTGCAGACAAACGGGATAGAGGTATATGTTGTTGATGGAGGTGTTGGAGGTGGCATGGAAGCTCCGGTGATCGAAGCTACCAATGCTTGAACTGCAACTGATGTGATCACCGATTGTGCAGGGTCGAGACTTTCTACTGGTGCTGAAGGTGTTAGCAATGAATAGCTTGTTGGGGGAGAAGGTGCAGCAGCTCAGATACGAGGTAATGTACTGGAGTGCCATACCATTTTTTGCTGATTTTTTGTTAGATTGTAATATTTAAACAATTGTTGAGCTTTCTTTACACATGATCTTTGAACTTGTGGTTGCTTCAAATTGTTGTGCTGAAACTGACTTGAACTGTACTAAAACTGATTTGTATGAACTTGAATTGTACTAAATTATTGCTCTGGATTCTTTCTGTATGCTCTTAGCTTGATTTGAATTATATAATGTTGAACCTGATTCTCTAATATATGTTGTATTGGAACGTCTTGCATATAGCAAGTTGTTGATATTCTTGAATATTTGTATTTGCATATGCTGTAAGTGTGGAATGGTTGTAAAGCAATCGACGCTTGAAGAGCTTCAAGATAGTTGTAACGCTTGAGTAGATCCAAGAGATTTACTTGACATTGAAGGCCTAAGCCACAGCAAACTAAGGCATGGTCGCCCCCAACGCATTCTCAAGGGTCCGGTCTCTTGACCATTCGTGCCCCTCGAGTTTGCTCGAATGTTGGGAGTTTAAAAATTTTCGAGGTTGCCCCCAAGTATCAGTCGGGCCGAGGGTCACATGATACTTAGAGGAAACCAGGAAATTCACTGGACTTTAAAGGCCTGAGCCATAGTGAAGTAAGATGTATTCACCACCAATGCATTCCCGAGGGTTCGATCTTTCGACAATTCGTACCCCTCGTGTTTGCTCGAATGTTGGAAGCTTGAAAATTTTCAAGGTCGCCCCCAAGTATCAATCGGGTCAAAGTGTTGACATGATATTTAGGCTTAACCAAGAAATTCATTAGACTTCGATGGCTTGAGGCCTAATTAAAGTAGAACGTGTTTGCCCCCAATGTATTCCCAAGGGTTCAGTTTTCGACCATCCTTGCCCCTCGAGTTTGCTCGAAATTGGAGGTTTAAAATTTTTCAAGGTCGCCCCCAAGTATCAGTCGAGTCAAAAGGTTGACGTGATACTCAAGCTTTACCAAGAAATTCACTGGAAAATTTAAGATGAAGTATGGATGGAAAAAAATTGTATATTGATTATTCTGTGTTTACATCAGGTGTACAAGGTGGAGGTGACCTATTATATGAGACCAGCTTCATTGTGTTCCATGAATTTTGTAGAGGCTCTTCATTTTCTGTCATTAGGTAATATAAACCCTTGTCAGTTTGATCGTAAACGACATAAGGTCCTTCCCAAGACTCGGCTAGCTTACCGACATTTCGAGGCTTCGAAGATTAGTTGACACGTCAAAGTACAAGGTCTCTGATTTTGAAACTTGGTGGTCGAAGTCTCTTATTATATGATTTTTGAAGTGATAGATAGTAACGGCCGAGGTTGGTGATGGCTCGGTCTTTAGTCTCGTCGATCCAAAGCATATTACACCCGAGTTCAAACTTATTATCATTTTCTAGGTGGTTAGGATCTCGTGTGGGTACTTCGAATTGAGTAGGGAACACTGCATCTCTACCGTAGGCTAGAAGGAAAGGGGTACAACCTGTTAATTTTCTTGGTGTTATTCGATAGGCCCAGAGGACAAGCTATAACTCCTGAACCCAACGACCATTCTTTGCATTGATTCATTTCTTGAGGCCGTCGACTATGGTCTTATTGATTGATTTGACTTGACCATTTTCTTGTAGGTAGCAAGGTATTGAGGGTGAGAGGATGATGTTGTGTTTTTTGAGGAAGTTTCTAACTTTGCTCCCAACAAAATGTAAATCGTTGACACATCGGATCATATGAGGGCCCCAGAAGCATGTGATGATGTTCTCCCTTAGAAATTTGATGACTTCTTCTTCTCGGGTTTGACACAAAGGTACGGCTTCGACCCATTTGGTAAAATAATATGTTGTAACAAGGATATTCTCCCGGCGGCCTGAAACTTTGGGATAAGGGTCACTGAGATCGATGGCCCAGCGTTTGAATGGCCAGGAGACTTGACTAGAATAGAGGTCCTAGAAAGGGCTATGGATATCATGGGCCTGTCGTTGGCATTTTTTACAATGATTGGCGTACTCTTTGGCTTGTTTTATCATGTTGGGCCAAAATAAACCTTGGGAGACAGCTCGAAGGGCCATGGATCGACCAGCAGTATGAGCACCACATGTACCTTCATGGAGTTTGGCTTGAATTTTTTAGGCTTCGGTTTGGGAGATGCATCGAAGGAGCACGCCATTTGGGGATTTGCGATGTAACTCATGTTTGTGGATGGTGTATCTGCGACAATTCTCAAATAGTGATAGTTTGGCCTTGGGATCATCTGGCAGGGTAGCATTGTTGAAGTAATGGAGGAATAGTGTTTTCCAGTCGTCTAGATCAAGACTCTTGCCCTCAGTATTGATGGCATTGACATCCATCTGGTCGATACTTGGGCATTCGAGTACTTCGATATGGAGAAATTGGGATTTTGATTTGCCTAACACAGCTTCTATATAGGTGAGGGCATTTGCATATCAATTTTCTCCTCGAGGGTAATGAGTAATAGAAGATTTTTCAGGAAACTGGTTTATGCGCTGGCGGACAAGGGTAGAATATTCAGCCATGCGACCGTTAGCTTGTTTTTCACCGGTGTAATGTCTCTGAACAAGCTGGGAATCTGTGAAAATTGGGAGTTTGGGGATGCCGAGGTCGAGTGTGAGGTCGAGGCCATGGATCAAAGCTTCATACACAACCCCGTTATTAGAGGATTCAAAATTTAACTTGAAGGCCTTCTCTATTTGATCATTGGTAGGTATGACCAAGACTATACCGATTCCTAAACCGTTAGGCCCAGTGGATCCATCTGTGAAGAGACGTTATCCTGTGTTGGAGTTCCATAGATCTGTTTCATCAGGTTGGTCTTCTGTCGGGTCGTCTTCATGTTTCTCCCAGTCGGCGTCTTCGACCGGGAAGTCAACAAGGAAATTGATTACTACTTGGCCTTTTTAGGATCTCTACTTCTCGAATGTGATGTCATGTTCACCAAGATAAACAGACCACTATTGTACTCTTCTGGATTTCTCTTTTTTGCTGAGTACTTCTCGAAGGGAATAGTTTGTTATCACACGAATGGGGTGGGCTTGAAAATAAGGTTTTAGTTTGCGGGTCAAATAAACGAGGGTGAGGAGCAAACACTTAAGTTTTGTGTATCGAGCTTAAGTAGGTGTTAGAGTTTTGTTGATGAAATATACAGGTTTTTCGATATTTGATTCTATTTGAATGAGAACTGGGCTGATGGAGGTATCTGTAACAGCGAGATATAAAGAGAGTGTTTTGCCTTCGATAGGGGTGCTAATAATGGATGGTCGACCAAGGTAAGTTTTGAGTTTGAGGAAGGCTTGTTCACAGTCGGGTATCCAATTAATATCAGGGTTATTTTTCTTTATGGCCTTGTGGACTCCTTGGTCGCGTAAGAGAGAAAATATCTAAACACAATGGTCTGAGGATTTAGAAATGAAGCGGTTGAGGGCCACAATCTTACCAACCACTTTTTGGACATCTATTTTGGTTCGGGGCGAAGACATGTCGATAAGGGCTCAAATATGGGTAGGGTCGATCTCGATACCACATTTGCTGATAAGATGGCCTAAAAATTTGCTAGACGAAACACCAAGTTAACATTTATCTGGGTTAAGTTTCATGTTGTATGTTCGAAGTATCAAAAAGACTTCAGTTAGGTCATGGATATGGGTCTATTTTTGGAGGCTCTTGCACAGCATGTCGTAGATGTAAACTTTGACTGACTTGCCACGCAAGGGTTTGAACATGGTTGTGACAACGCATTGATATGTGGTATCGGCACTTTTAAGGCTATAGGGCATGACAGTAAAGAATAGTAATGGCCATGCTCAGTGATTAAGAAAGTGTTAAGTTGATCTTCGGGGAGGAGGGGTACCTGATTGTAACCTGAGGCCACGTCTATCATTGATAGGCGCTCATGTCCAGCAGTGGCATCAAGGAGTACTGAGATGATCGGGAAGGGGAAGCTGTCCTTTATTGTGTGCTTGTTGTTGTATGTGAAGTTGTCGCAGATTCTGATCTTGCCATTCTTTTTGGGAACTGCAACAATGTTTAATATCCAGTCGATATACTTAACTTCTCAGATGAAACCTGCAACTATGAGTTTGTCTACTTCAAGGCTTCCTGCTTCTCAAAGTCGTAGGGCCAATGTACGCTTCTTCTATTTTACAGCTGTAGAATGGGGGATAAGATCAAGGCGGTGGCATGCCAAACTTGGGTCGACACTGGCCATATCTCGGAATGTCCATGGAAATATGTCTTTGTTTGCTCGAAGGAAGTCTATGAGCTAGAGGCGTTCTGCCTCGTCTAGAAAAGTTCCAATGAATGTACCTCGACCAGGACTGTCGAGTTCGATTTAGACAGTGGGTTCGATTGGTGGTATGGCGGTTGTCGGAGGTGTAGGGATAGAGAGAGACAGTGATTGCTATGGGAGTCTGACGAGTTCCTGGGTCTGATCGATCTCTGGATGCTCACATGACCGGGCAAGGCGTTGAGAGCCTTTAAAATTTCAAGTACCAGAAGGGGTAATGAAATGATAGGTCGAAGGTATGGCACGCATGGCATGGATCCAGTTGCGCCCAAGGATACCATGGTATTCTGACTTCTTATCAATAACAAGAAAGCTAGTTTGAAGTGTGACAGAGCCGGTGGTGACTGGGAGGCAGATTCGACCAACAGTAACTTTTGTGATCCCATTAAAACCTTTGAGTTCGACATTGGCAGTAGTGATAAGGTCTGTTTTCTTCATGGCTTGAATAGTTTGGAGGAAAAGTACATCGGCTGCACTTCCTGAATCGATGAGCATAGTGTGGAGGATGAGGTGTTCGATCTTAATCATGATGAGTAATGGGTCGGAATGGGGAAAACCAACATGCGATGTGTCGTTGTCGATGAAAGAGATGCCTCCGGGTTAAGAAGAGAGGCTTGATTCGGGCAGGAGAACGGGCAGCTTCTCTTGGTAAGTGAGTTTGTAGCATTCTTCAACACACTTTCCTTTACTCTTTAAACCGTCGTTGTCAATATTATTAACTTCGATGAAATGTATTTGATAGATGTGGACCTCGGCCGGGTCGACAGCAGAGGTGGGTTGAGGTTTGAGGTATGACCCGTCAAGGTAGTTGGGGAGGTCGGCAACAAACTGATGTAGATGATCTGCCTTGAGGATGATTTTGAGAGAGCACTGTAGGGCGAAGCACTTTTTGGTGTGGTGGCAGTTACACTTGTGGTTGGTGCAGTAAGGTTTGCCTAGTTTTACATCAATGGGAAAAGGAATACGTCATATGGGGTATACCTTAATCTGTGGTAAAAGGGTATTAAGAGGGGCAGTGAGTGTGGGTAGAACCGGCTTTGGTCGCTTCCTGCGAGCTTCCACAATATTGTCAGTGTGAGGGCGTTTGCAGCTCTCAGTCTCCTGTGAGACAGGAGCGATCAGGGGTATGGGAGTAGAACGTATACCTTGTCGAGGCTTATTAACGGTAGAAGTCAAAGGTTTCCCCTGTTTATGTGATTCACAGAGGCGCTCAAGGTTGATGTACCCATTGACTTTTGAGAGCATCTCCTCGAGGGTTCGAGGTTTATGGAGGACCAGGTACTCTTTGACACGGGTGTGTTCTGGCAAAGTATTTAAGTACACGAGTAGAGCATTCGCGCAGTCAAGGTTTCAACTTTGCGTGACTCATCAAGGAACCTCTTGGTGAAGGCTTCAAGGGTTTCATTGTTGGATTTTTGGAAATTGAAGAGGGCGTCGACTCTGAGCTCTCTGTCTTTGATAAAGGCAAATTGGGCGATGAAAAGATAGGTTAGTTGCTCGAAGCTTCAAATAGAGCCACTGGGAAGATATTTATACCATCGTAGAGGGCTATCTGTGAGACTTGTGGGGAAAAGGCTGCACATCAGGTGGTCGGCTGTGGAGTAGAGGCTTAGAACATTTTGGAAATCTAGGATATGTGATTAAGGGCCGGTGTTGCGGTAATTGCTGAGTTTGGGAGTACGGAAATTTGGAGGCACCTCGATAGCGAGGAGTTTAGGGCAGATGGGGTTATTCAGTCGACTCCATAAGTTAGGATTTGGGCTCGTGCTGACGGAGATAACAGGTTAGATTTTGTAATCAAAGTCTTGTTGTGTACAATAGGCAGGATGAGGGGGTGATCGAAGAGTTCAAGAATGATGAGGCCGAGTCTTCGGTATGTTTTCGGCACTGCGCTCCCCGAGACGTTCTCAGGCAAGATGGCATTTAGGATGTCTGGAGGAGCGAAGGGTGGAGTCAGAGGAGTCCTCCGTGGGGTGGATGCCGAGATGAATGGAGCCAGTGGGAGGAATAGTGGGGGGAGCACCTGCGGCGCCGCTATAGGCCAGGGGTATTTCCTAATATGGTAGAGGCCCCAGCCGGGTGTGGGCAGACACACTCGACGGAGCTGGTACTTGGGACGGGAGGGGAGCATCTAGCGGCTGTAGTTGCTACAACTCTCAGACTGTGTTGCGTAATTCTCGATGGCGCAATTTTGTCTATCGGCATCGTCCAAACGACGATGTCGTTCAGCCTCAAACTTCTTTCGATGTTTTTCAAGTTCCTGGTGAAGTTGTGTTTGGTGCCACTCCACAGCCTGAGCGAACTACTGGGAAAGTAATGCAAGTTGGGCGGCCACTCCATCGATGGATTTGCTGGTATGGGGCCATTGTGAATGATCTCTGGGAGTTTAAAATGGGAGAAAATGAGCAAGGATGATTGGTAGGGTGGGCAGGCACAGACAGCGCCAAATGAAGGGGCCTAACTTCGTAGGAAGGGAAGTCGGCTCTTGAACTACAGGATTTATCCTCAATCTAAGGGTTTCAAGTATAAAATCTATAGCGAAAGTAATCTACTGATAATATAATTGCGTGGATGCCTAAAATGTGATGCTCTACGACCTCTGATGAGGATTTTTAAGAGAATTTGTATTACTGTCGAGTAGTCGAAGGTTTGAGTATTGTGTGTTTTGCAGGGAGGTCAAAGGTAATATACAAGGGCTCAAGGGAGAGATTTGGTAACCCCTCCTTGGTTTCCCATCTCTCTTATTTATAGAACATAGGAAAGGCTGAGTCACCAAGGTTAGGTCGCATTACAAGTGTACTATCCTGATATCGAGCGGGTATCCCGGAGTTGGTGTTGACGCCGGAAATGTCGGGTCCAGACTGTAGCAGTTTGTTGGGTTTGTTACTATGATCTGATACTGTAACAGCTGTTGGGTCTATCACTGTAGCCGTAAGGACCAACAGCGCCGCCGTCTTGCCTAGTTAGTTGGCTGTCTGTCTTGTCATACTTTGACCATTTACAGATATGGTCGAAGTATTTCCTATGTTGATGTGGAGTTTGTCTTTGAAGCTTGTTCAGAGTCGAGGCTTCATTTTCGGATAATCTTTGGAAGGCTTGTTTATGGGTTGAGTGGGCTTTGAGATGTTCGAGTCGGGCGTCGAGGTAGCCTTCGAGTGTTTGACTGAGGTAGATGGCTGAGAGTAAGCTACTACATTACCGCTTTATTGTAGAGGAAGAAGTACCTGTTGCTTATATATATGAATTGCAGTTAGAACCTCACGTCCAACAGAAGGGTCTCCGGAGAATCTTAATGCAATTAGCTGAGATTATTGCTCGCAAGGTATGGGTTCAATAATTGTTGTTTCCTCTATAACTAATGAAGATGACAGAAAAGTTATAGATACTAGGTGATCCACATATAGTTCATTCTAGTTGACATTTATCAAATAAGATTTCCTGCAAACTCCCTACAAAATTAAAACATTAGAAGACCAATAGTAGGGTATTGTTGTAGATGTGGTATACTAGTGGTGTGTGGTGACCAGAAGATCTTTAACGACATAATGGTTAGTAGTATGTACCTTAGGTTAAAGAAGAAATTGTGGGACTTTCCAAAACAACAAAGACCATCAAATTCTTGAGAAGAAAACCACGGTATAGTAAAGAAGCCAAATTCTTGAGAAGAAAACCACGGTATAGTTTAATTTGGTGTAGCTCCATAATGTGGTTTTATGATTAATAAAATTTGGAACTTTTGGAACAAAATATATGCATAGAATCTTAATGTATTATAATTTATATAAATAAAAAGTAATAGGGTTTTCTACTGACTATTGTGCAAACGTTTGAGAGATCCCTCAGGTTCAAACCAATGGTTCAACTATAGGCCTTATTTTCTCAAGATTCGAAAACCCATATGGTAGCTATTATAGGTTCACATAAACTTGTGTGAACGACTGTTCTCCATTATTAGAATCTTGCTGGATCAATTATTAGGATGCCTGTGAAAAGCTTAGTGAGAGCCATATCCATTAATGAGAATAATATTGACTCGCAACAGAAGGACTATATTCAACAAATGATGGTTTCCTTGCCTGGGCCTTTTTGTAAGATAAATTGCAAAATTGCTCTTCTTGGTGTCCTATATGGGGAGAAGTGCAAAGAAGCTTTTGATTATGCTAGTAAAAGTGTCCCAATTCTACAAAGGCTTCGTTATGTTTTAATGGAGTCCCTTCACCACAAATAGTCTGATCATAATACTATGGCTTCTTCAAAATTTGTAATTCCAAGGTCGCCAATTAATTGCTACAGTTGTGCTACCACGTTTGTTACACAGTATCTGAAGCTACTACAGGTGTTATCAAACCACCAAAATTGTAGGAAATAGCTTGTTGTTGCTGGCATCTTGTCTGAGTTGTTTGAAAACAATATTCATCAGGGTCCTAAACCTGTTCATGTTCAGGTGAGAACTATTCTGTGTGCTTTCTCAGAAGATGATACTAATGCGGTGGCCAAGGTAAACTACCCTAGGTATGTTCTAATCCTTAATTGCAGTTCAAGTGGAGATTTTGAAGAAGAAAAAAATTCTTAATATGTGTCATATACTTAATGGCTATTGTAGTCTTGGGTCGTGTGGACAAATTTCAATAAATTGGTTCTGTTTTAAAAACTAGAGATAGATCATTTTTGTTGTTGTTAATTTGAAATTGGATCTGTACCTTCTACCAACCTCATTTGGATGACAGGTAGAATATGATGTTAGTGGAAAGGTCATTGGGGTCACATTTGAAGGGGAAATTGTAAAATATAAGGGGTCACATCTGATGGATGAAGAGTACGACGTGATAGTTATGGGAACAGGCCTCATGGAATACATCCTCAGCGGTCTACTCTCTGTCAATGGACTCAAAGTATCATTTCTTTCATTTTTGTTTCCCTTCATTAAGACATCTAGTTTTATTTATCTTCATCTCTATACTTCCTAATCATGTACTTGATATGGGTTTTCAATAAGAGGCTATAGTTAGAGTTTTTATGATTTTGCTTTGGATGTTCTTTGATTTTTTTGTTTTCAATTCGTGGCTGTAGTTAGGTACTTTAATTGAGCTTACCACAACCCCTCTTGTAAATCAACTCCTTTACGCTCTTCAAATTGGGGTATCTGAGAAAAAAATATAAACCAATTAATATGGTGGTTGTAGTTAGGGCCATTATAAGTGCTTTGATTGACATGTATTGCAAATGCTCTAGTATGGGAGAATCTAGGCAGGTTTTTGATAATGTGTTGCCTGACCTGTATGTTTCTCATTATAATTCCATAATCACTGGATATGTCAATAGTGGTTTTGATCTCATGGACCGCAATGATTTTTGGGTATGTGCAGTTTGGGTTGCCGCTATAAGGGGTTAAGATTACCAAAAATGTCTGAACTTATTGTAGCCATTGTGGTCTAGTTGAGGAAGGGATACAGTACTTTAAACTAATGAAGGACAAGTATGGGATTATACAAAGGAGAGATCACTACGCATGCATTATTAATATACTGGGATGAGCTGGGAGACTCAGTGAAGCATTGAGTTTGTTGCAGGAGATTAAAAATGAAGAAAAAATTGGTAAACTATATAGTTGAGCATTTAGGGGTGTTGTGCTTGAAGGCTGCATGGGAATGTAGATATAGGAAACAAAGTTGCTGTAAAAATGTTACAAAAGGAAGAACAAGTCCCTGATACCTACATTGTACTTCCAATGTTTACGCAGAGGAAGAAATGTAGGATGAAGCGTATAGAGTTAGAGAGATATGGAAAAATGAAAGTAGAATTGTAGGATAAGCCAGAAAATGCACATCAATTGGAAGCGAGTTGCACTAGCTCTAGGCATGAGTTACTATTTGTTCTTTCTTTTAGCTCTAGTTTAATTAGTTGCATACGGTCATACATTGTGTAGTGAAGAAACATAAATGAAATGCCATGAAGAAGCTAAAAATTTAGAACCTAATTAATGTTAAATCTGCTATAAATCATGTGTACGGCTTTTTAGTAGGATTTGTATGTAACTTATAACGATTGCTATCATGCTGCAGATTCATGGATTGCTACATCTTTTAGGATTTGATCATGAAATTAGTGAAGAGCTCAAAACAGAGATGGAGTCAGAGGAGGAGCACCTTTTGATAAGTCTTGGATGGAAAGGAAAAGGATTAATCCAATGTGTTGCGGACAATAGAAGTTCTAAACCTCAAAATTCATATGGTAACTTTCACTTTATATCTCTAGAATTACTGGTAGATGCTTCACCTACACTTTTAGTTATTTTATAGGAATGGGTTGAGGGAAGACCGGATTTCTGACACGAATCAAAGACCCTCATTCTGAGTACTTTTGTTTTCACTGAAGTTGACTTCTGATTTGAAGATCACTTCTCCTGATCAAATACAGATAGTCCTGAGTGATTTTATTCGAATAGAAGTTTTTCTGTTTGAATACACTCTGACTGTATTGTTTTATTCGAATAGAATCCCTCCCTATTCGAATACATTTTAGATTGATCATTTTTATTTGAATAGATCCATCTATTTATGAATATATTTTAGCCTGACTGTTTTTATTCGAATAAAAAATTTTGTGTTCGAATACAATTTAGCATGTGCTGTTTTATTTGAATAGATTGATAATCTATTCGAATACACTCTTATTCAAACATATTTTTTCTGTCTATTAAAACAGGGTGTGATTCAGCTTCTATTTTTGCACATTTATGGGTTGTTTTGGCCTTTTTTGTAATTACCTTATACTTATGATCCGGATTATACAAAATTCTAAACTTATTGCAAAAAAATGATATGCTTTTGTGTAGTTGCATTTACATTTACGGGAGATAGCCCCTTCAACGTCAACATGTGATGGATATCATAATATGGTACATGCTGGGCATATTTAGAAATAACCTCAAATTAAATTTAGACCCAAACATTTACCGAGAGTTAATGTTATTTGCATACTAGATGCCAAGTGATTATTATAATGCAATATTTAAGTACAATCCTTGGTGTTGACCCCATTTGTACCATTATAACCTTCATAAATTAAACATTGGATGAATCAATAAGGTGTTGCTCGACTAAATTTTCTTTCTTAGTATCCTTGAGCATGGATTTGACTGCAATGTCTACTTTAATCATCCTGAAGAAAGAAAATATAGTTATTAAAGTCAAAACCGTTTTAAATTGTGGCAATGATTTTAATATTGTAATTAACTTCTGAAAGTGTGTTTCCTTGTCTTGTGATATCTACAAAAGCCTTAATTGCTTCATTTTCTTTTGCTGCATAATTATGAATATGAAGCTCCTCCATGCACATCAAATTTGCAAGTATAAGACTCCTATTATTGAATTATTCCTCCATTCTAAATTGCAACCATTTATATTCTCTTTGGAGCATAAAGTTACACTCGTTGCTTTTAGTCAAGATCGGTGCCTGACACTATTTGAGCACTCGCATCCTCTAATTAACTTACTTCATACCATATATTACGAGCCAAAGGTGCGTAAATTTTATGCTTA
The DNA here is from genome assembly GCA_014058105.1 of Kingdonia uniflora. NCBI lineage: Eukaryota > Viridiplantae > Streptophyta > Magnoliopsida > Ranunculales > Circaeasteraceae > Kingdonia > Kingdonia uniflora. Next base: position 1,895,227 of record JACGCM010000445.1, read on the forward strand.
TATAAGTTTGATGAACGCCTTCTGCATTAGTTTGAATTTTGATTTATCTACAGGCAGAAGTTATGTCTTCAGTTGAGCACCTTTTAGCTGCTACTGAAGTACAGGTATATTGTTGCCGAGAGTAGATGGCATTATATGGAAGCATATCATTTTTTGTTACACTGCATATTTTCTAAATAAGAATAATTGATCATCAATAATTTTGTATTTGGTTCTATTCTTGATGATATATTGTTTGGACTTCAAGAAATTGTTGTTCTGTGACATTATTGAAGAAGTAGCTGCTACACTGCGGCAATACTGGGCAGAGGTGATAAAAGTGCTTGCTGGTGTTGTCCAGGTTATGCACGATAAGCATTGGTTCTAGTTTGCTGCCAGTTGCTGCTTTTGAGGATACCACTTTAAGATCAGGTTAAAGTGGTAACTATGGATGTTTTGCCTCCATGGGATGAGGATCCTGACAAGGAACATCTCCAAAAATTGACGATAGTTGAGTTGTATCTGCTATATCTATGAGAATGTAAATTTTAAACTGCTGTAGATTTGTTTTTTTGTCGTCAAATTTCAATTTATTCTTTACACACCAGTGTCTACAACATAGAAATAAGCTCATGTCTTTCCTCTTAAGGTGGAGGTGATTTTTGTCGTAGGTTGTTCCTCTTTTCGAAGGATAAAGGAGCTCGCGTCTATCCTCAATGATGGGTACTTCTTCGTAAACTATAACATTCTTTTCATTTTTATTCACTAAATTGACTTGTTATTAAACTAGATTATATAACAACTACTGTAGGAACGTCTTTATAGATGAATGGGTAAAAATTGCTAGGGTTGCAAAAATAAAGTAGAAGCAGATAATGGATAGTACGTGAAACGTCAAGGAACTACTTCAAACTCCTCATGGATATAACCTTCTCTTTTAATTTTTAATTTTGTAATTGTTTAAGTTATTTTATTATAGTGATGTATACTGTATTGCTAAATGCAAATAAAAGGTTGTACTACCAGTTTGTGGTGATTGTACAAATGTGAAATATATATATAGATATATATCTTTATTTTTATTTTTTTCGCAAAATTACTTTAGCCACAGCTAGTTTTATAGTAAATAGTGAGTATTAGCCACGGGACATTGCGCAGGCAAGTTCATAGCTAATGAAACATTTTGCCACGGTTTATAATGTATCCAATGTGCATTAATAGCCATCAAGTAGCCACAGTACTATGTGGCTAAATCTTATTCATTAGCCACGGTCAAGTTTATGCTAGAGCATTAGCCACACTACCAGTTGACACGACCCTAGGCACGAGTATACCAGTGGAAAATGGTATTAGCCACGGCCAGAGCAGTGGCCATTGACGTTAAATCTAGTAGTGTGCTTGTGTGTATGTATGCTTGTATGTTTGTATGAGAATAGAAGTATGAAAAGTTTTTGAAGTCAAGAATCGAAGGATGATGTGGTCAGCTGTAATATATCCCCGAGTGGTCGGTCTGCCGACCATTCATGCCACACGGGGTTGCTCGAGCTTGAAACTCGAATAACTTCAAGGTCGCCCCCGAGTATTAGTCAAGCCGAAGGGTTGATGTCATACTGAGGTTTGTCCAAGAAATTCACTAGACTTTAAAAGTCACCCGCGAGTCTATCCACGGGATTGAGCCTAAATGAAGCATTATGTGGTCGGCCCCAATGCACCCCTGAGGGTCTGATCTACCGACCATTCATGCCCCTTGGGTTTGCTCGAATTGGAACCTTGAAAAACTTCAAGGTCATCCCCAAAAATTAGTCGGGTCGAGAGGTTGACGTGATACTTAGGTTTGCCCAAGAAGTTCACTTTGAGATAGGATGTAAAGCTCATGGGATAAAAAATATTTTCATTGATTATGTTGTATTTATATTAGTTGAACAAGGTGGTGGTCGCGGCCTGTTGTATGAGGCTAACTGCATTGTATTCCAAGGGTTGGGTAGGGGCTCCTCAACTTCTGTCATTATATAATAGGACCCTTTGTCAATTTTATCATACATAACATAAGGTCCTTCCCAGGACTCAGCTTGCTTGCTGGTATTGCAAGGCATTGAAGGTGTGACTCGTCAAAGTACCAAATCTCCAATATTAAAACTTCATGGTCGAACAGTTTTATTATAGGACTTCTGGAGAGAGAGATGGTAATGGCCAAGGTTAACGATGGCTCAGTCTCTAGTTTCATCAATCTATATCATATTGCATCCAAGTTTGAACTCGTTATCTTCATCGAGAAGGTCAGGATTGCACGTTGGAACATCGAACTGAGTATGCAGCACAGCTTCAGTACCATCTGCTAGGAGGAAAGGAGTACAGCCTATCATATTTCTTGGTGTGGTACGATAAGCCAGAGTACATGTTATAATTCTTGAACCCATCGGCCTTTTTCTCATCGACCCATTTCTTAAGACCGTCAACTATAGTTTTATTGATTGCTTTGACCTAACCATTCCCCTGTGGGTAATAAGCTACTGAGGGTGAGAGGATAATATTGTACTTATTAAGGAAATTGTGGACTTTTATCCCAATAAACTGCGGACCGTTGTCGCATCGAATCATGTAAGGGCGGCCAAAACGTGTAATGATATTTTCCCAAAAGAACTTGATAACTTCTTCCTCTCTTGTGCGACATAGAGGCACGGCTTTGACCCACTTAGTAAAGTAAGTTTTGGCTACCAGAATATGTTCTCGGAGGCCCGAAGCTTTAGGGAAAGGGCCAACTAGATCAATGGCCCACGTTTTGAACGTCCAAGCAACTTGGCTATAATAGAGGTCTTGTGAGGGCCTTCGGATGTCATGGGCATGAGGTTGGCATTTTTCGCATTGCTTTGCATACTCTTTAGCTTGTTTCTTCATATTGGGCCAGAATAACCCTTGTGTTACGGCTCAAAGAGCAATAGATCGACCAGTTGGGTAAGTACCACAGTTGCCTTCGTGGAGTTCGGTAAGTATGGTAGTGGCTTCATTTTGTGAGATGCAGCAGAGGTGTACGCCATTTGGGAATTTGCAGTATAGTTTATCCTTGAGGATGGTGCATCGGCGGTAATTGTACAGTAATGAATGCTTAGCTTTTAGATCTTCCAGGAGGGTAGAACTATTGAAATAAGCAAGGAAGGGTGTGCGCCAGTCATCAGGATCAAGACTCTCGCCCTCAGTATTGATTGTATTAACTTCCATATGGTCGATACTTAGGCGTTTGAGTACTTCGATATGGAATGTTCGAGTTTAGCACTGGCCTAATATAGTAGCTATGTAGGCGAGGACATTAGTATGTTAGTTTTTACATCGAGGGTAATGCGTAACGGAAGATTTTTCAGGGAAACGATCTATGCGCTAGCTGACAAGGGAAGCATACTCATCCATGCAACCGTTAGCCTGATTTTTGCCGGTGTACTATCTCTGAATAAGCTGAGAATAAGTAAATACTGCAAGTTTGCGAACACTAAGTTCAAGGGAAAGATCGAGGCCATGTATCAGAGCTTCATATTCTGCCTCATTAATAGAACATTCGAAGTTTTGCTTGACAGCCTTTTCGATTCGGTCATTGGAAGGGGTGATTAGGACAATACCTATGCCCAAACCGTTAGGTCCAGATGATCCATCAGTAAATAGATGCCAGCCCGTGTTAGGGTTTCTAGGGTTACTCTATTAGGGCTGGTCTTCTGGTAGATCATCTTCGTATTACTCATAATCAATGTCTTCGACCGGGAAGTTGGTAAGGAAATCAGCAACTGCTTGACCTTTTTGATATACCTGTTTCTCGAAAGTGATGTCGTGTACACCAAGATAAAAAGATTATGTATATGGCTATGTTTTTGGAGGCTTTTGCATAACATGTCATTAATGTAAACTTCAACCGACTTGTCAAGCAATGATTTGAACATGGTGGTAACAAGACAGTGGTAAGTGGAACCTATATTTTCTTGGCCAAAGGGCATTACATTAAAGCAGTAAAGACTTTGTTCAGTAATGAACGAAGTTTTAAGTTAGTCCTCAGGGAGGAGGGGTACTCATGTAACCAGAACCTGCGTCCATAATAGATAACTATTCATGGCTAGCCGTAGCATCCAGAAGCACATAAATGATCGGGAGAGGGAAGCTATCCTGAGGTGTATGTTTATTAAGGTCTGCAAAGTCAACGCAGATACGGATCTTTCCATTTTTCTTGGGGACAACTATAATATTTGGGATCCAATTGGCATACTTGACTTCTCTGATAAAACCCGTGGTCAATAGCTTTTCGACCTCGAGGTTTACTGCTTCTCGAATCTTCAGTGCTAAAGTGCATTTCTTTTGCTTCACGGCTTTAGAGTGAGGGATGAGGTCAAGTTGATGGTAGGCTAGGGTGGGGTTAACGTCAGGCATCTCGTGGAAGCTTTAGGCAAAGACATCTTTATTTGCTCGAAGAAAAGTGGTGAGCACAAGGCGTTCGGCTTCATCAAAAAAACAACTAATGAATATACCTCAACCAAGACTGTCGAATTTGATGTAAACAGTGTGTACGACAGGTGTGTTAGATGTGTTCGATGGTATTGGGAGAGATAGAAACATTGATTTTTATGGTTTGACAAGTTTTCTGGTGAGATCGATCTCTGGGTGCTCACATAAGCGGGCAAGGTGTTGAGAGCCTTTCATGTTCCAGATACTACAAGGGGTAGTGAAACAAAGTATTTGGTTGTACGTATAAGGTATTAAGGTATGTCTTTCATGGAATGAAGTCAGTCGCGCCCTTGAATGCCCTGGTATTTAGATTTCTTGTCGATGACAAGAAAGCTAGTTTGGAGGATAACTGGACCGGTAGTGACAAGGAGGCTAAGGCGTCCAGCGGCGTCTTCGATAGTACCGTTAAAGCCCTTAAGCTGGACATTGGCTTGTGTAATGAGGTCTATTTTTTCCATGGCTTGAACAGCCTAGAGGAAAAGTATGTCTGCTGCACATCTATTATTAATGAGCATAGTATAGAGGACGAGGTATTCGACCTTAATCATAATGGCCAAGGGGTCGGAGTGGGGGAAGCGGACATGAGAAATATTACAATCGATAAAGGATATACCTTTGGGTCGAGGGCGTTAGCTAGATTCTGGTAGAAGGATGGGTAGCTTCGCTTGATAGGTAAGCTTATAGTACTCTTCGACTTGTTTGCACTTACTTCGAGTGAGACCACTGTCGATGTTATTAACTTCGATGAGGTGAAGTTTTAAAATATGTACCTCGGCTGGGTCAGTAGCTGGAGTGGGTTGAGGCTTGAGATGCGAACTATCGAGATAGCTGGGGAGATCGGTGATATATCAATATAGACGACCTACTTTAAGAATCATCTCCAGCGATCATTGTAGACATAGCATTTATTGATAGGGGCAATTGTACTTGTGATTTTGGTAGTAAGACTCCTCTTTACTGACCTTAATGAGGAAGGGGGTATGCTAGATAGGGTCGGCCTGTATTTTTGTGAGAAGGGTAATGATGGGGGCAGTGAGTTTAGGTAAGACGGGCATTGGTCATTTTTAATAGATTTTAGAAGGGGTAACATCGAAGTGTGAGCGTTTACAACTCTCGTTCTCCTGTGAGATGGAAGCAGCCATGGGTGTAGGTGATGGACGAGCCTTATTCTGGTTGGTTATTAAGGCTTGACCCTGGCGATTGGATTTACGCAGGCGTTCGAGGTCGATATATCTGTTAACCTTAGATAACATCTTCTTGAGAGTTCGTGTCTTATGAAGCATGATGTAATCCTTGGCACAACTATGATCAGGTAAAGGATTAGACTATGCGAGAATGGCATTTGCACAGTTGGGGTTTTTGACTTTGCACGACTCATCAAGAAACTGTTTGGTGAAGGCTTCAAGCATTTTGTTGGGAGATTCACAGAAGTTGAAGAGAGCATCGACTAAGACCTCGCGGTCTTTGTTAAAAGCAAATTGGGCAATGAAAAGGGCTGACAATTGTTTAAAACTTTGGATAGGGCCATTAAGGAGGCTATGGTACCATTTAAGAGGGCAATCAGTGAGACTGGATGGAAACATTTGATACAAGATATTGTTGGCGGTAGAATACAGACTCAAAGCATTTTAGAATTCGAGGATATGAGACTGAGGGTCGGTATTGCAGTATTTGCTGATTTTAGGGGTATAAAATTTTAAGGTACTTCGACCACGAAGAGTTTAGGGAAGATAAGGTTGTTAAATGACTCTAGGAGTTAGGTATGGGGCTCGCACTGACGCGAATAGTGGTGTGGATTTTCTAATTGAGTTCCTATTGAGTAAGGTAGGCAGAATGAGGAGGAGATTGCTGAGGTCGAGGGAGATGAGGCCTCGGATATTGAGCATGCTCGGCTCTTCGCTTGCCAAGGGGTTCATGAGTAAAATGCCGTGTAGGGTAATGAGAGGTGCGAAGGGTAGAATCATAAAAGTCTTCTATAATGGGGATGCCTAGAAGGATCGAGCACGTGGGTATGGCGGTAGGAGCACCCTCGGCGCCAAGATGGACCGAGGGGACTTTAATATGTGGGTGGGGCGCAAGCCGTGCGCGGGTTGACATGCACGATGGGGCGGTTAATCGAGAGCGCTGAGGAGCATTGTAGGTGTGACCTTATTAATGTTCTTGGATGGTAAGGCGTAACTCGACTAGAGCACGATGTTGGCGCTCATCCTTGAGTTCTTGGATGCGCTCTTCACGCTCAATGTGTATCTAATTATTGAGGTGCTCCACGGCCTGAGAAAATTGCTGGCTGATGAGGGCAAGTTGAGAGGTTACTCCGTCGCCAGAGTTGCCGACAAGGGTGGAGGTGGAGCGTAGGGTGGGGGCCATTGAGGAAGACTAGAAGGGGTTGAAAGAGAAAAAAGGAAAGGGGTAAGGTGGGAGTAGTGCAGGCGGCGCCAAATGTAGTAGCAAAGTTTTGTAGGATGGGAAACTTGTTCTTACACTGCTGGGTTTTCTTCGACATGGGGATTATGCAAGTATCTAATATAATAAGAGATAATATTATTATACTAACACACTTGCGTGGAGCCTTAGAATGGGTTACTCCACGACCTCTAGCGAGGATTTTTAATAGTTGATGATATATATCAAGTTTATATGACATATCGGACAGGGGTCGGTTACAAGGTAGTCAAATGTAATCTTGGAGGGTTGAAGGGAGAAATTTTCTAACCCCTTCATCGCGCCTCCTACCTCCTATTTATAGAATATAGAAAGGGCTGAGTCACCATGGGTGGTTAGGTTATATGTATATCCTTTAGGGATAACTATTTTGTACTCGGAGTTGGTTCTGACACTGTAGCTGTTGGTTCTGACACTGAAGTTGTTGGTTCCGACACTGTAGTTGCCTAGCGGCTTGTTTCACTATTCTGTCTGGCGAGCTGGCTACTAGATATATCTGGCTTAGACCACGTACTTCCATGATCAAAGTCTCTCTAGTACTGATGCTGAATTCTAGTGTTGACTGTCTATTTTTGGCTTCGATTATGTCTTCGACTGTTCGACTAGTCTTGAAAGGCTTCGTAGACTTAGTTACTGTCTTGCTGGGCTTCGAGTGTCTTGGTAGGCTTTGATGTAGCCTTTGAGTATTCAACTGGTGTTGGAAGGCTACGAGTAGGCTACTACAGAACCAGTTATAGGCTTGGTTAGACCGGGATCTTAACCGAGTAACTTATCACCGTGGCTCTAAGACATGCGGTAGTACGTGACCTCGATACATGGCCTAATATGTTAGCTCTGTAGACCCCTGGTGTCATGTCTGTATGATATATGGCAGTACCACATTAACACATGGGACCCTCAGTGCCATATCAGGATAGGTGGAATCAATGTACCATGTCATTGACGATACATGGCAGTGTCACATCATCAGGTGGAACCCTTAATATTATGTCATCGATGTTACGTGGCATACCACGTCAGTGACTGTAGGATCCTTGGTGCCATGTTAGAATGTTATGTTGCAGTGACAGGTCAGCACCTGAGACCCTCAGTACTACATTATCAGTGTCACGTAATAGTGACACGTCGACACGTAGAACCCAGGTATCACGTCATTACTGTCACGTGTTTAACACATCATTGTAATGGCCTAATTCCATGAGCTTGAAATGGCCTAGAATTAGCTCTTACACCAATGTACTTATAACAAAATCTAATTGAAAACAATAAATGATACAGTTGTTTAGTGTAGAAAACCTATGAATAGGTTAAAAATCACGACCTCGAGTTGAGAATTTTTATAATACAGACGTTTATTGCTTGAGGCTGATATCTTATTACAAGTGATCTCTAGACTTAGAAATGCTTGATCTTATAAATAAGAAGTTTGAAGTTTCTTGAGAATCTAGAAAATATAGTTTTTCGGGTGATTTCTCCTGTAATTTTCTAATCCTTGTCTCTTCTAGAACTTTTTCTTTATATAGGCCTTTTCCACAGTTCTTCATCCTGCTGGAGCACGTTCTCCAAACAATGTGGTTAGTGGCGGTTGACTGAGTAACTGCTGAGTTCGAGAAAGACAGGTAGCTTTAACTTATTCTAGTTTTTTGGTTTGAGCTCGACCACATTTTTTATCAGCTCGTGGAGAATATGGAAATGTTGACTGGAGAAATCATGTGGAGAATACGTGAGTCTGACATAGAGGTAGTTCAAACTAGTGATAGCTCGATTTAGGTAAGATCGAGTGGCTTGGGTTGAGAAAGAATTTTTGGGCATACAGGCTAGAAATTTGAAAGAGAAAGGAAGTAATGATGGTGTTTGACTGCATGAAAAATGTACGTATCAAGGGGGAAGTACGAGCATTGACTGTTGATGGGAATATTGATGTATGTGACGGTTAGGGTTTGAAAAGTCTCGTCTATATTGAATGATGATGCTTGGGAAAATGTACCTGCACAATAAATGTACGGTTATATAAATAGTACATGTACCGAGGTTGGCAGCCAAGTATGTTTGTTTTGCTAATTTTTTCTTTAAAATTGTTGAAGATGGTGAAGATACTTAGGATGGCTCTTGAAGAGAGAATTACTTCTAAAATACAGAGGTTGAAGTTGATGTAATTCGGAGATCAATCCTTAGAAAATCCGACTCCTGTTCCTGTTCCTCCGATGTATCAAGGAATATCGGAAAATGAAGCAGCTGAAGCTGAAGAGGAGCTTTATTGTAGATGGAGGCTTTACCATGTTGTTGTTATAGGTGAGCAACGTTGGGTTTGTCTCCGCATCCTTGCGGAAGACAAAGATGAAGAGGCAGATGCAGGGATTGGCATAACTGTGGTACTGTTGCGTTAATGTCTTGTATTGTAATGGATTCTAAGGTCGGGAACTCTTCATTTCTACCAACTCTGAAGGGGTGGTGGTTATAGGAGAGGTGGTGATGGTGGTGGGGAAGGAAGACGGAGAATAGAAGTTTTCTTCTGCATTTCTATCGCTACTTTACACCGAGAAGACCTTCAATTTGAAGGGTTGATTCAAGTACTGATTCTCATGTTCTCATAGTTTCCATTTGAAATTCATCTGGGCTTCGACCAAACTCATGGGAGGGAGGATACTCGTTGCTTCCAATGTCTGCTTTGCATCAGGGTGAAAGATCACAAAAGTAGAACTAACTGAATGATTTGACGCTTTGGAGTGCCTAAAAGTCTTGTAGGGGCTTAACTTCTTGCGGAGGGGAAGTTGGCTCTTACACCACAGGGTTTAATCTTCAATTAAAAGGATTCAAGTACGTAATCTAGGATGTGAATAATCTATAGACAATATACTTGTGTGGTAGCCTGTAATATGACTCTCCATGAACTCGGATGAGGATTTTTAAGAGTAGTTGTATTTCTGTCGAGTGGTCGAAGGTTCGAGTATTGGGTTTTACAAGGTGATCGAAGGTAAACAATATGGGATCTGGGGAGAGTTTTTCCAACCCTTCCTTGGTTCCCAATCTCTCATATTTATAGAATCATAGGAAGGGCTGAGTCACCAAGGTTAGGTCAGATTATAAGTGTACTATTCGGTATCCTATGGATATCCAGCGGGTATCCCAGAGTTGGTGTTAAAGTTGAAAATGTAGGGCCTGTCACCATGCTCTATTATTGTAGCTATCTGTCAGTTATGTCACTGTGCATTGTCACTAAAGCAGTCTGCTGGTTTTATCACTATAGATGACTAGACAGACAATGGTGTCATTTCTATCTGGTTAGCTGGCTGTCTTGTTATGCTTTGACCATGTACGGATATGGTCAAAACATTTCTGATGTTGAAGTGAAGTTCTTCTTCGAGGCTTGTTCAGAGTCGAGGCTTCGTCTTCGGATAATCTTTGGGAGACTTTTTCGGGGGTTGTTGGGCTTCGAGATATTCGAGTAGGCTTCGAAGTAGCCTTCGAGTGTTTGATTGGGGTAGAAGGCTACGAGTAGGTTACTGCATTTTCCCCCTCTCAGTGAAGGGCTTGAAAATAGGTGTAGTGGCGTTCGCTGAGAAAACTGTTTGGCGTTGGAAGTTGAGCGGTTGACTATTGGTTTTCGGGTATGTAATAAAAGAAGATAATAAAGTAATGTTGGTGGTTAGGGAGTAATAAATGAGTTTAGATTAGACTATAAATATGGGTTATAGGGGTAAGAATACTGCATGCTTTTCTTCTGTTTCGTTCTCTGCTCCTTCTGCATTTCTTGAAAAACATTATGGATACCACGCCGAACACTCGCTATCAAAAAAGGATGGGACTTTCCCGAGTCATCGCATAGGGCGGAAGACTGCTGAATTACATTTGAAGTTCTTCGGTCAATATGACCTGGACTGGGACATGCTTGACCTGGTGAAGGTAGAAGCTTGAGAACTCATCAACGGGGAGTCCTATGCTTACCTTTGGGGGCAACTAAAGTTTCATCTCACGACTATTGAGAAATGTTATCTCTTCTTGTCGGCTTTAGCCGAGTTTCTCATTCCGACAGAAGAGGAGATGGAGGAATAAGGTTCGGTGAGTGGAACTGGCCCATTTGGAAATAGGACGGCTTGTACTTAAAGTGGTAATGATGGGTTTTTTCTTTTATGTGGAACTGTATTTTTAAGGTTGTTGCTATTTCTGTGGTTTTGTATATTTGGGTTTGCAACTTTGCTGTTTCTGTTATTGTAATTTGGGGAATGGAATGGAAACAATGATTTACTGAAATTTTGTGTATTTGTATCTCGAATTATTGTAGACGAATAGACTTATAGGCACGGTAGCAAATATATCTTATCGAATGTTGGAAAAAAAAAACTGGCTTCAAAATATAATGGTATGGTCATCGAAGGTAATTGACCATGTATTAGTCAAAACTCTGTGAAAGAGGTGTGAGACGAAGCATGAAAGGGGTCGGCATTCGATTACAAAGAGTACTCAAAGCGATGGGTGTTTGTTAGTAGAACTATAAAGAAAATGGGTCGATAGTTCGATGCTCGGGGTTTGTTCATCTGTAAGTCCTCGGGAAAGGGGTTGGAATGTGGATACAGATGAAACGGTTATGTCTAGGAAGTTCGAAAGGTCAAACTGTTGATTTTCCAAGGAGAGGAATTTAAAGACTGCAATGAATGTAACTTGGGATTAATTAATGTTTTAAATGTACATTCATGTATAAAATGTGGTGTTGCGAGGAGAATTTCTCATCTTCCTTTTTTCTTCTTCTGAATATAATGTCGTCGTCTTCGTCCCAGAATAGCAGCAGTTCTTCAATGGCCAAGCAGGCAGACCGGCTTGCGATAAAAGCTATTCGGGTATGGGAAAAGACCCTAGAACTGCAACAGAGGTTTCTTATCGATCAGGACATCGACGCAGAGATGTCAGACCTGTTTGAAGCGGAACCTGGGGAACACATTGCTGGAAGGTCCTTTGCGTATTGGTGGGGGATTCTTTAGATGATGGGTCCATTTTCGGGCCATCGGTTGTACTTGCTAGATTCATTTGCAAAGGATAGAGCTGGCAAAGTGACCCGCAACCCGCCGACCCGACCCGACCCAACCCGGTTTTAAGAGGGTTTGGGTTTTGCTTTAATGGGTCGCGGGTCAAATGACCCACGACCCGCCTAACCCATTTAATAAAGAGGTCGGGTTAGGGTTTACCCTAAATAGTTCGGGTTGACCCGTGACCCGTATAAGAAATTTGGGCTAATTGTAAATATCAGGTCTAGGGTACCCTTTTCAGTCAAATGATAATCATATAAAACCTTCAGTTTTTATTTTTCAAATAACCTAGCCTCTTCTCTTCACTCTTCAGCCTCTCAGCCGACTTTAACTCTTCAACTCTTCAGCCTCTCATCTTCAACCTCTCAGCCTCTCACTCTTCAGCCTCTCATCTTCAGCCTCTCAGCCTCTCAGCCGACTTCAACGACTTCAACTCTTCAACTCTTTAACTCTTCAGCCTCTCATCTCAGCACGGTTTAGAGGATCACCGATCACTGCACGGTTTAGAGGATCACTTTATCACCAAAGTTCAATAGCTAATAGCTATCAGTTACAGTTATCAGTATCCTCTCTCTGTTGAGATATCAGTATTCAGTATCCTCTCTTTGTTGAGATTCCTCTCTTTGTTAAGATTAATGTTATCACTGCACGGTTTAGAGGAGCTATCAGTTACAGTTATCAATCAAAGATTCCGCTCTTTGTTGAGATTTTTTAGCTATCAGTTACAGTTATCAGCAATTTAAAGGAGCTCTCTTTCCTTAGCTTCTGTTCTTATCACTTATCAGGTATGGTTTTTCATTTGACATTTGTTTGGTTTTGAAGAATGTTTGTTTAATTGGTTTTGAAGAATGTTTGTTTAATTGGTTTTGAAGAATGTTCAGTCAAGAAGGCTCTGTTTTGACAACTCAAGTTTGAACTTTGGAGAGTGCAGTAATGGAGGCATCTTCTATCTGTGCTTCAAGCTTCTCTAACTGTTCATGGGTTAGTAGTAAATCATAGAAAACAGGGAAGAAACAGAGTGGGGTGTTTTTGAAATTCTCTCAGGAGGACAGAAGATGTCTTGATTCAAGGGATATCAAGGTGTCCAAGGCTCAGACTAAGATTTCTTGCTCTTATAACAAGAATTCTTACAATGGTACGTACTTTTCATGATTTCACAAGTTTGAGCCTTGTTTAATTTTCTCTGTTTATAAATGATGAATTGCTTAAGCTCAACTTGGTGCATTGGGTGTTCTCAAAAATGTAATTTTTAGTGGTTATAGAATAGATTGATAGGTCAATTGCACTAAGCATGTGAAATTGTGAGATTTGCCTCAACAAGGAAATCAGCGATGCTCCTAGTGTAGGACTAGTAGAGTTCAGTCGAAACGGGGGTATGTTTTTGGGCTATATGAGAGCTATATATAAATTGTAGTAGAGAATCTAGATATGCAGATACTGCAAGATTTGCTTGAATGGATGCGTGTGACATGAATGAGAGATGAAATGACCTTACTAGGAGATCCATAAAGTACACTATGGCGCAGAATAGCTGCGATATTGTATGGTTGTTATTGAGAATGACCTGATCTGATCCAGTGGTGGTGTAATAAAAAAACTTTGTTTACCTTTCTTTTCAATGAATTTGATTCCTAGACGATAAACTTTAGTTATGTATTTGGAGTTTTGGACCATTTGAACCAGATTTGAAGGTGTTTCTAGTAAAGATCTCTTACACAGCTGTTGTGTTGGTTGATTTATAGGACAATGAATTAGGATCTCTTTCATAGTATGTAGGAGATTGCCTTGATTAAGCTAGAATATGCTTCCCATCTCCTTTCATTTAACTGCATCTAAAATTGGGTATCCCTTTAACTGCATATGAAATTGGGTATCCCTTTAACTGCATCTGTATTCGTATAGTCTGGATTTGACATAGTATATGACATTTTTTTCTTCCTCTAGTTTCTGACTGAGCTTAATGAAGCTTTAATATGACATTAGTATACCCAATTTCAATCTAGAGTAAAGTAACATAGTATATGACATTTTTTTCTTCCTGAGTCTCTGACTGAGCTTCTTACTGTTATATATAGTCTGGATTGGTTTGAATTTCATGTTTTATAATGGCTTTTGCTATCTTGTCCATGTTTTGGCAATATTATACTCTAATGTATCAATCTTAGATTCTTAATATTATACTTTTATAGATGGAGAATGTAGTAAACATTGCTGAGGATGTTGAGAGTGATTCGCTTAATGAAGTGTTTGGCTTTGGTGGTGATGATGGTGGGGGAAGTAGTGTTGCTTCGAAACCTCCTAGTCAGGGTAAGCGAAAAAGACAAAATAAGTCTCATGTTTGGAATTTCTTTACTGAACTACCTGTAGGGGATGATGGTATAAAAAAATGTAAATGCAATTATTGCCCACACACATATTTGATAAGTGGGACGGGTAACATGAAATGACATATAAAAGCTTGCATCGCAAGAACTAGTCGTGATGTGGGACAAATGGTATTGTCCCAATCCGAGTCTAATATGTCGTTGATGTCATCTAAGTTTGATCCTGAAATTTTTTGTGAGCTGGTAAATGTTGCCATCGTTAGGCACTCCCTCCCTTTTAGTTTTGCTGAATATAAGGGAGTAAGAAATGCGTTTAACTATGCAGCATATGCAAACCGTGAGATCAAGCTAGTTTCACGAAATACTTCGAAAGCTGATATTCTTAAAATGTATAAAAGAGAGAAGGGGCTGATTCGGAAGATGTTGCTTGAAGTTCCTGGAAAAATAAGTTTAACCTCAGACTTGTGGAGCTCGATCACAAGAGATGGTTATATCTCTTTGACAACCCACTTTGTTAATAAAGAGTGGAAGTTGGAGAAGAAAGTGCTCAATTACTCTTATATGCCTTCCCCACACAACGGGGCTTCGATTTGCGAGAAGATTTATAATCTTTTGTCTGAGTGGGGGATTGAAAAGAAGTTATTTTCAATTACCTTGGATAATGCATCCTCAAATGATTCCTTCGTTGGGCTACTTAAGACCCAATTGAATTTGAGGAGTGCTCTTTTTTTTTATGGAGATTTTTTTCATGTTAGATGTTGTGCTCACATTATAAACTTGATAGTGCAAGATGGTTTGAAGGAGATGGATGAAGCTGTGGAGAAGATAAGGGAGAGTGTGAGGTACTTTAGGGGTTCTCAAGGGAGGAAACAATCATTTAAGGAATGTGTGAGGAATCTAGCTATTCCTGCTAGTAAGGGGTTGAGACAAGACGTTCCAACTAGGTGGAATTCAACATTTCTTATGCTTGATAGTGCATTACACTATCGCCGAGCATTTAGCCATCTCCAAATGTTTGATTCAAACTACAAGAATTGCCCCTTGGATGAAGAATGGGTTAAGGTAGAAAAAATTTGCGAGTTTCTGAGTATTTTCTATGAAGTAACTTGTGTGTTTTCTGGGACAAAGTATACTACCTCCAACTTATACTTTCCACAAGTCTTTATGGTGCAACATGCTTTATCTAAAGCAATTGAGGGATCAGATACTTATCTAAAGAAAATGGCTTCACAAATGAAGGTAAAATTTGAGAAATATTGGTCAAAGCACAACCTTATATTTGTTTTTGCCGTGGTCTTGGATCCTCGCTATAAACTCCAATTTATTGAGTATTGCTACCGGCAAATCTATGGAGTTGATTCTTTTGAGATGACACAAGTTCGGGATAAATTGTTTGCTCTTTTCGAGACTTATTACTCAACATATGCAAATGTGGGAGTTTCTAGTTCGGGTCGTTCGGGAGGAGCAAGTTCTTGCATTGGCAATTCAAGTTCTAGGAGGGGAATGGATGCCTTGAAGGTATATTAATTATTAAAAATTTGTTTTCATATTTGTTTAGCTTAATTGTAGTTCTTAGGTCTTACTCTTTTATTGATTATTAGGCCTTTGATGCTATTGATGATGAGGAGATAAATACTTTTCCTAGCAAATCTCAATTGCAATTGTATTTGGAGGAGCCCAAGTTAAAAAGGATTTTTGATCTAGACATTCTTAGCTTTTGGAAGGAGAACCAAGTCCGATATCCGGAGCTCTCCATGATGGCTCGTGATATTCTTTCAATTCCCATATCTACGGTTGCCTCGGAGTCGGCGTTTTCCATTGGTGGTAGAGTGCTTGATCCTTTCCGTAGTACCCTAAAGCCGGATAATGCCGAGGCTTTGATTTGTACTCGAGATTGGTTATATTCAAAAGGTAATATATTTAAAATTGTTTTTTGGATAATTAATTTGAATCATTTGTATATAAATAATTTACAATTATTTTTTTAATATCTTAGGCGATTCATCTTTTATGGAGGATTCGACACTTGAAGATTTAGTCGAGGATATGGTTTTGCTAAACATTGACCGTAAGTAATTCACGCTTATAAGTTAATTAAGTTGTCTTTATCAAGTTTTTTTTGTGTGTGTGTGGTATTTTACAAGATTATGCACTTATGTTCTTTATTTTTCTTGCATAGGTCAAGAGGAGAGCATTGCAAGTGGTAGTGGAGCTCCACAATCCATGTGATGTTTGGGTAACAGGTAACTCCTTTGGAACTCTTTATTTGCTTTAGAACTCTTTATTGATGTGTTTGTTGTGTTTTGAAACTAAAGATGTTAGAAAAATAATGAGCTTAGAAAAATAATGGAACATAAATGTTGTGTAATGCTGCTGCTGTGGGGAATGCTGTTGTGATAAATGTTGATAAATGTTGTCCTTATAATGCTGCTGCTGTGAATTGTGATGTTGTCTTTATAATGCTGTGAATTGTGAATGTTGTCTTTATAATGCTGTTGCTGCTGTGAAAATAATGGAACATAACTGATTATGTAATGTTGCTGCTGCTGTGAATTGTGATGTTGATTATGTAGTTTTGTAATGCTATGATGTTAGGTGATTCTGCTGCTGCTGCTGTGATGTGATGTTAGGTAATTTTGCTGCTGCTGCTGTGATGTTGCTGCTGCTGCTATGATGTTGGTTTAGTAATGCTTCTGCTGCTGCTGTGATGCTGTAATGATGTAAGTAAGCTGCTGTGATGTTGGTTTAGAAAAATAATGATTCTGTAATGTTGCTGCTGCTGTGAATTGTGATGTTGATTATGTAGTTTTGTAATGCTATGATGTTAGGTGATTCTGCTGCTGCTGCTGTGATGTGATGTTAGGTGATTCTGCTGCTGCTGCTATGATGTTGCTGCTGTTGCTATGATGTTGGTTTAGTAATGCTTCTGCTGCTGCTGTGATGCTGTAATGATGTAAGCTGCTGTGATGTTGGTTTAGAAAAATAATGATTCTGTAATGTTGCTGCTGCTGTGAATTGTGATGTTGGTTTAGTAATGTTGTTGTGATGTTGGTTTAGTAATGCTGCTGTTAAACCGATTCTGTAAAATGATGTTAGGTGATTCTGTAAAATTAATGATGTTAGGTGATTTTGTAATGATGTTAAACTGTTAAACTGTTAAACTGTTGTAATGCTGCCTGAGTGCCTGTAATGCTCTTCTAACATTAATGATGTTAAACTGTTAAACTGCTGTAATTCTGTAAAACTATTAAACTGTTAAACTGCTGTGACCCAAACCCGACCCGTTTAGTTAAACAGGTCGGGTCGGGTTGACCCGTTTAAATCAGGGTCGGGTTTGGGTTTGATTATCTGACCCGTTTAGTTAAACAGGTCGGGTTAGGGTTTGCCTATCTGACCCGCGAACCCATTCTGACCCGACCCGTGTAACCCAAACCCGACCCGTTTGCCACCTCTAGCAAAGGAGATGGTGGTCCAGGAGGACTCTGCTGCTGAGGCTAAGGAGAGGTATTCTGAAGATATATAGGGGATCCTTGCTGGTTTATTGAGTGGTTTAGATAGGTGTAGGAGGGTGTTTGTATTTTCTGTTTGGAATTGTACTGTTTTGATTTAAAGTGAATAAAATTGGGGATTAGTAATATAATAGTCGAATTATTTTTCAGTACTGTGTGCAAGTAGAATTCTGAATGCTCAAGGAAAAATTTTGAATTGTCGAAGTAACATGTTTGAACTTTTCGAAGTAGGAGGTCTGATCCGTCGAAATAATATTATGATCTGTGTAAAAGTAAAATGTTGAACTGTCGAAGTAAAAAGTGTGATCTGTCGAGGAAGAAATCTGATCTGTCAAAGTAATATTTTGATATATATATAAGTAAAATGTTGAACTGTCGAAGTAAAAAGTGTGATTTGCTGAAGTATAAATCTAATCTGTCGAAGTAATATTCTGATCTATGTATAAGTAAAATTTTGAATAGTCAAAGTAAAAAGTGTGATCAGTCAAAGTAGAAATCTGATCCGTCGAAGTAATATTCTTATCTGTATATAAGTAAAATTCTGAACTGTCGAAGTAAAAAGTGTGATCTGTCGATGTAGAAATCCTATATGTCAAAGTAATATTCTGATCTATGTATAAATAAAATTTTGAACTGTCAAAGTTTGCTCGAGATACGGTGTAATCAATTATTTGGAAATCGATATATTTGGAAATCGAATGGTAGGTTATCTGGGGATGAGTGTTCGAGATGCGGTGTAATCAATTATTCGTGTACGAGAAGTGTATGTGCCGAAGGTTTATTGGATTTGACTAGACGTCCTGACAACCCAAACAGTTGGTCTGTCAGAATGGTACGTGCTCTTGGGGCAGTGTATCATGCATGTAATCATGATTTTTACTTGTTTTATAGAAAAAAGTATGATGTGATGTTGGGACTTGAGTGGAAGGCTTCGAGTGAGGGTTAGAAGGTTCGAGAGGCTTTAGAATTTACAGCTAATTGAGAGTGAGTGTGCGGTTCACATGTGAGGGGAATGAGGGGTAAATAGGTTAAAACCTATTGCAGCCGAAAAGCCGAGGTAGTGGGGGCGTGGCAATGATTGTGGGTTGAAAATCGAGGCGGTTTTGGTATTCTGAGGAGGTATATAAATATGAAGGAAATAACCACTATACTGTTCATAGAGAAAAACCAGAGAGTGAAAGGAGGAGAAACGTACACCATTGTTACGTGAAGCTTGATAGAGGCTGTTGAGGTTGTTGCAGAGTACGGACTAACTTGCTATTTTGAGTGTGTTTCAGCTAACACAGGTATGTGGATTTATGTTTATCTACTTTATATTTGGTTTTGCCTTCTGTATCTGTAAGTACGATCTTTTGTCTTCATAATTAAGAGGTGAAGGTCGAGATTAGGGGGAATTCATGAGTCTGAGTTCTAACCCATTTTGGGATTTAGAGGGTATGGACGGAGGGACTGGGTGTGGGATCGAGTTTTCAATTTTTTTTTGTATCTGTCAGAGAGGGTAGAGGTAAAATGGGTTATTGACATGAAATTGTCGAATGTATTAATCTATTTGCGTGCCTCTTCTTCTGTAGGATAAGATGCATACCCCTTGAGCTTCGAGACTGAGGCTAATAGACGAGGTGGTCGACGAGAATGAGGCTAGTATGTCTGGTCGTACTCCAATGGATAAGGGCAGCGACTTTGAAGAACTGGTCATAGTAAAAGATATCCTACTAGCAGTGGTGGTACCTGGAAGTTTGAGTGGTAATCGTCGTAAGACGGTTGTGAAATAGGATAGTAATAAGGAAGAGGTAAAGGGAGAAGAGAGGAACAAGGCTAATGCTGGACCTTCAGGTGGAGAAAGGGGAGAAAAGGAGCAGAGTGATTGTAGTGAGGATTCGAATGAGTTGGATAAGACCGAGGGTTCTGTCTCGGCTAGAGATAAAAAGTGAGTAGATCGATATACTACAAAACTAGAGTGGTCAAAGGTAGGGGTGATGTTAAGTGTGGCGGGACCAGGGTAGAGTTTCAAGTCGAACCTGCGATAGGGTATAATGGCATACAGGGGTCAAATTCGACTAGGAATGCAGCTTCCCCTCTAAAGAATTGTGAAGGAGGTGTTGAATTTTTGGGAAGTTTCCCTGGTTCAGATGAATGGAAATTTTTACGAGATGATGAGGGTAATTGAGGGCGAACCAGAATGTAGGAAGAGGGGTTTAATCGAATGGTTCGATGTGGTCTCATTTTACTTGAGAAAGGCAAACCAGAATATGGGCACATATCATATTCAGTGTCACCCAGAGAAGCCCTGGTTGTTTGATCTATGTTCGATAGGTCGAGGATAAAATACAGACTTTCTTGTAGTACGGGGTAAATTTGGGAATGCCAAAGGGGAGGACTCTTATAGGTTACATCATAAAGTCTATAACCCGAGTGAGTCTGTAGCCGAAGGTTTTATTTTGATGTGTTGCTCGAATAAACTATAATTATATTACTGTTTTTTTATAGGTCCGACTAACTGGTCTTGGGAGAATCCGAGGGATTATATTGATGCTTTGATCGATTCAGACGAGGATTGGTAAATTCCATTTTCAAGGGTCTTGGTATCAAAAGGAAGAGGAAGATGAATATAGATTCCCTGCTTCGAAACGTATCCATTACACTGAAGCCATCAATGAAGAGGAGAGGCGAAGGTGGTTCGAAAGTATTCAAAGAAATGGGGGAGGATTATTTAGCAAGGACAATTCAGTATGTTTCGAAGGCGAAAAGGGCTTCGAAGTAAGCAGCGCCTGTGTCCAAAGTGGCTAGTGATGTTTCGAGACTGAGGCCGAGGCAGGTACCAATACAGGCTGAGAAAGGGAAAAGCAAGGTTGTTCCCGAGTATCTGAAGGTACATCATGCGAAGGTTATTCCGCGCAAACAGCGTAGGCATTGGGGGAAGATGATGCGGAGGATGAGGGCGAAGAGATAACGAAGGCCGAACAAGAAGATTAGGCTCTGGCCAAGGCTGCTTCTATGGCCAAACTCTGCGATGCTGGCCCAGACGAGGCTTTGAGGCATATGAAGAAGAGCTTGCATAAGGTAACTATCTATTATTGTTTATGAAATTATGAAATTTCTTAACTGTTTCATGCTTCGAGAAGTACTAAGAGCTCGAATACTCTAGCAGACGGATGCTTGGGCTCAATCATACAACAAGACAGTAAAAGTGGGGAAGGGGAGGCTGAGGGAGGCTCTTGACAGTTTGAACTTGCTTGGGGGAAAGAAGCATCCTTGTTGTCTAAT
Organism: Kingdonia uniflora; assembly: GCA_014058105.1. Lineage (NCBI taxonomy): Eukaryota > Viridiplantae > Streptophyta > Magnoliopsida > Ranunculales > Circaeasteraceae > Kingdonia > Kingdonia uniflora. The sequence goes on from JACGCM010000445.1 coordinate 1,916,245, forward strand.
AATAATAAGTTGAAGCTGGATCTGGAGGCTATCAATGATGCAGTGGAGAAGGGACTGGAGGGTCAATGTTTTAATCATGAGCATGAATTACAGTCAAAGCATGCTGTGAAGGATAAGGCAAAGTTAGAAATGAAGGCGCGTTATCAGGCACAATATTATGGTAAATGTAGAATTACTGTCAGGCTGAAGGAGTTCATAGAGGATATGGGGTTTGATCCTGACACTGTTGAACGCCTTCCTCTTATCGTAGATCCTGTTGCTGAGGACTCTTTGTAGGCGAAGGAGAGAGAGGTAGAAGTTGTTGTTGGAGGAGTTGGAGGTGACATGGAAACTTTTGCTAGCGAAGGTATGGCTGCTGGAGCTTCGACTGATGTGATAGCCGAAGGTGTAGGGTCGAGACTTTTGATAGGAGATGAAAAAGGCGTCGGTGCTGAAGAGCCTATTGAGGGAGAGGATGAAGCCGTGTCATAATAAGGTATTTGTACTGGAGTGTCATGCCTGTTTTTTCTAATTTGTTGTGGAGTTGCAATATTTGAACCACATTTTTTTTTGTGGGGTTGATCTTGGAACTTGATTTGTGTGAACTGATTTGAACTGCTGTGTTGAACGTGATTTTTGTGAACATGACCTGCATTGAATTGTTGTGCGAGATTCTTGACGTTTCCTCTGAACATGATTTGAATTGATTTTTGTTGAAACTGCTTCTCTGATATATATATTATTCTGAAACTTCTTGCATGTGGTGGGATTGTAGATATTTCTGTGTACTTGTATCTGCGTATGCTGTAACTGTCGAATAATTGTAGAGTGATCGAATTGTAGAGGGATTTTCTGGACTACGAAGGCCTAAGCCACAGTGAGGAAAGATGTGGTCGCCCCCAACGCATCCTCGAGGGTCCGGTCTCTCGACCATTCGTGCCCACTGAGTTTGCTCGAATGCTGAGAGTTTGAAAAATTTTGAGGTCGCCCCCAAGTATCAGTCGGGCTGAGGTTGACATGATACTTAGAGGAAACCTGGATATTTACTAGACTTCAAAGGCCTGAACCACAGCGAAGCAATACCAGTTCACCACCAAGGCATTCTCGAGGGTCCGGTCTTTCAACCATTCGTGCCCCTCGAGTCTGCTCGAATGTTGGAAGCTTGAAAATTTTAAGGTCGCTCCCAAGTATCAGTCGGGTTGAGGGATGACATGATACTTAGTGGAAACTAAGAAATTGACTGGACTTTGATGGCTTAAACCAAATCGAAGCATATCTGTTCCCTCCCCAATGGATTCCTGAGGGTTCGATCTTTCAGCAATCCTGGCCCCTCGAGTTTGTTCGAAATTGGGAGTTTGAAAATTTTCACGGTCACCCCCGAGTATCAATTGGCTCGAGGGTTGACATGATACCCAGGTTTAACCAAGAAATTCACTAGACCTCGATGGCTTTGAGGGCCTGACCGAAGCATATCTGTTTGCCTCCAATACATTGCCGACGGTCCGATCTTTCATCAATCCTTGCCCATCGAGTTTGCTCAAAATTGGGAGTTTGAAAATTCTTAAGGTCGCCCCCAAGCATCAGTCGGGTCGAGGGTTAACATGATACCCAAGTTTAGCCAAGAAATTCACTAGACCTCGACAGCTTTGAAGGCCTGATTGAAGCATATATGTTCACCCCCAATGCATTCCCGAAGGTCCGGCCTTTCAGCCATCATTGCCCCTCGAGTTTGCTCGAAATTGGGAGTTTGAAAATTTTCAAGGTCGCCCCCGAGTATTAGTCGGGTCGAGGGTTGACATGATACCCAAGTTTAACCAAGAAATTCACTAAAAACAGGAGATGAAGATTGGGAGAAAAATATGTTTATTGATTATTTTGTGTTTACATTAGGTGTACAAGGTAGAGGCCTTGGCCTATTTTATGAAACCAGCTGCATTGTATTCCACGGGTTAGGTAGAGGTTCTTCGTCTTCTGTCATCAGATAGTATGAAGCCTTGTCGGGTTCATCGCACATGACATAAGGTCCTTCCCAGGATTCACTGAGCTTGTCGGTATTTCGAGGCTTGGAGGATTGATTAACACGTCAAAGAACAAGATCTCCAATGTTGAAACATCATGGTCGAACTCGCTTGTTGTATGACTTCTGAAGTGATGTATGATAATGGCCGAGATTATCCATAACATGCTACATCCGAGTTCAAACTCAATGTCTTCGTCTGGGAGGTTGGGATCTCGTATGGGTACTTCGAATTGAGTAGAGAGCACTGCCACAGTATCATAGGTCTAAAGGAAAGGGGTGCAACCTGTAGAATTTTTTGGTGTTATTCGATAGGCCCAGAGGACATGCTGTAACTCTTGAACCCATCGACCTTTCTTTGCATCGACTCTTTTCTTGAGACCGTCAACTATGGTTTTGTTAATAGCTTTGACTTGACCATTGCCTTGGGGGTAGTATGGTGTTGATGGGGAGAGGATAATGTTGTGTTTCTTGAGGAATTTTCTGACTTTTTTACCGACGAACTGGGGACCATTGTCACATCGAATCATATGAGGGCATCTGAAGCATGTGATAATATTTTCCTATAGAAATTTGATAACTTCATCTTCTCTGGTTCGACATAAAGGTACAGCTTCGACCCATTTGGTAAAGTAATCTGTTATAACAAGGATATTCTCTCTGCTACTCAAGGCTTTAAGGAAAGGACCGATGAGATCGATGGCCCATCTTTTAAACGGCCAGGAAACTTGACTGAAATAGGGGTCTTGAGAAGGGCAGTAGATGTCATGGGCGTGGCGCTGGTATTTTTCACAGTGTTTGGCATACTCTTCGGCTTATTTTTTCATGTTCGGCCAGAATAAACCATAAGATACGGCTCGAAGGGCCATAGATCGACAAGCAGTATGAGCACTGCAAGTACCTTAATAGAGTTCGGCAAGGATGGTAGAGGCTTCGGCTTGAGAGATGCATCGAAGGAGGATGCCATTTGGAGACTTGAGATGTAGCTCATGTTTGTGGATGGTATAGCTGTGACAGTTCTCTAATAATGACCGTTTGGCTTTGGGATCATCTGGAAGGGTAGCATTATTGAGGTAATGGAGGAATGGTGTTCGCCAGTCGCCGGGATCGAGACTCTCGCCCCCAGTATTGATGGTTTTGACTTCCATCTGGTCGATACTTGGGCGTTCGAGTACTTCGATATGGAGGGTTCGAGATTCTGATTGGCCTAACATAGCTACTATGTAGGCGAGGGCTTCTGCGTATCGGTTTTGTCCTCGAGGGTAATGAGTGATAGTAGATTTTTTGGGGAAATGGTCCATGCGTTATCGAACAAAAAGAGCATATTCGGCCATGCGATCGTGAGGTCGAGGCCGTGGATCAAAGCTTCATACTCAGCTTCATTATTATAACATTCGAAGTTTAATTTAACGGCCATTTCTATTCGATCATTTAAAGGAGTGACCAGGACTATGCCGATCCCAGAGCCATTAGGTTCAGTGAATTTATCTGTGAATAAACACCATCCAATGTTAGGGTTACATGGATCTATTGCTTCGGGTTGGTCTTCTGTCAGGTTGTCTTCATGTTCTTCCCAATCGACATCTTCGACCGAGAAGTCGGCAAGGAAATCTGCTGCTGCTTGGCCTTTCTGGGATATCTGCTTCACGAATGTAATATCATGTTCACCAAGATAAATAGACCACTGTTGTACTCACCTAGATTTCTCTTTATTGTTGGGCACTTCACAAAGGGGGTAGCATGTTATAGCACGGATGGGGTGAGCTTGAAAATATGGTTTAAGTTTGCATGACGAATAGACGAGGGTGAGGAGCATATAATGGGTGGTCGACCAAGATAAGTTTTGAGTTCGAGGAAGGCTTGTTCACTTTCGGGTGTCCAGTTAATCTCTGGGTTGTTTTTCTATTTTGCTTTATGGATGCCTTGGTCGCATAATAGGGAAAAGAGCCAAGCACAACGTTCTGAGGATTTGGAAATGAAACGGTTAAGGGCCGTTATTTTTCCAGCCACTTTCTTGACATCTTTATTGGTTCGGGGGGAAGGCATGTCGATGAGGGCTCGAATTTAGATGGGGTCGATCTCGATACCTCGTTTGTTGATAAGGTGGCCTAAAAACTTACCAGACGAAATACCAAATTGGTATTTGTCTGGGTTGTGTTTTATGTTGAATGTTCGAAGTATCGAAAAGACTTCGGTTAGGTCCTGAATGTAGGTCTATTTTTAGAGGCTCCTACATAACATGTCGTCGATGTAAACTTTGACCGACTTGCCAAGCAAGGGTTTCAACATTGTTGTGACAAGGCATTGGTATGTGGCACCAGTATTTTCAAGGCCGAAGGGCATGACATTAAAATAGTAAAGGCCTTGTTCAGTGATAAAGGAAGTTTTATGTTAATCTTCGGGGAGGAGGGGTACCTGATTGTAACCCAAAATCGCGTCTATCATAGACAAACGCTCATGACTAGCAGTGACATCAAGGAGTACAGAGATGATCGGGTGGGGGAAGCTATCTTTTGTTGTGTGCTTGTTGAGGTCTGTGAAGTCGACGCAAATCCTGATCTTGCCGTTCTTTTTGGGAACTGGAATAATGTTTGATATCCAATCAGTATATTTTACTTCTCTGATGAAACCAGCGGCTATAAGCTTGTCTACTTCAAGTTTACTGCTTCTCGTAGGCGTGGAACCAAGGTACGCTTCTTCTATTTAACTGCTGCAGAATGGGGAATGAGATTGAGGCAGTGGCATTCCAAACTAGGGTCAACACCAGGCATCTCCTTGAATATCCATGCAATAACGTCTTTGTTTGCTCGAAGGAAGTCAGAGAGCTTGAGGTGCTCTTCCTCGTCTAGAAAAGTTCCAATAAATGTTCCTCTACCAGGACCTTCGAGTTCGACATAAACAGTGGGTTCAATAGTTGAGGTGGTATCTGTCGAAGGTGTGGGGATAGAGAGGGAAAGTGATTGCTATGGGCGGCTGATGAGCTTCCAGGTCTGATCGATCTTCAAATGTTCACATGAACGGTCGAGGCGTTGAGAGCCTATTAAATTCCAAGTAACCAAGGGGGTGGTAAAATGAAGGATTTCATGTTATATCGAAGGTATGGCATGCATGGCATGGAGCCAGTCGCTTCCGAGGATACCGAGATATTCAAATTTTGTTGCGACTGCAATAAAAATGGTTTGAAGTGTAACTGAGCCGGCAATAACTGAGAGGCTGATTCAACCAACAACAACCTTTGTGGCCCCATTAAAACCTTTGAGTTCAATATTGGCAGCAGTGATGAGGTCGGTTTTCTTCATGGTTTTGACAGTTTGGAGGAAAAGGACATCAGCTGCACTTCCTGTGACTATATCTATTGTATGGAGGATGATGTTTTCGATCTTAATCATGATAACTAATGGATCAGAATGGGGAAAACAGACATGGGATGTATCACAGTCAATGAAAGAGATGCCTTCTGGATTAGGGGGGAGGCTTGATCCTGGTAGGAGAGCGGGCAGTTTCTCCTGGTAGGTGAGTTTGTAGAATTCTTCAATACACTTGTGTTTACTTTTGAAATGGTCACTATCGATGTTATTAACTTCGATGAAATGTATACGATATATGTGGACCTCGGCCGGGTTGGCAGTAGGCGTAGGTTGAGGTTTAAGGTATGACCCGTTAAGGTAACTGGGAAGGTCGGCAATATACTAGTGTAGACGACCTGCTTTAGGGATGATCTCGAGGGAGCGCTGCAAGGCAAAGCATTTGTTGGTGTGGTGACAATTACACTTGTGATTGACGCAGTAGGGTTCGCCTGGTTTGACTTCAATAGGGGAAGGGATACGCCAGATGGGATCATCCTGTATATGTGGTAGGAGGGTACTGAGAGGGGCAGTAAGTGTGGGTATGACTGGCTTCGGTCTCTTTCTGTAAGCCTCGGCATTGTTGTTATTATGAGAGTTTTTGTAGCTCTCAGTCTCTTGTGAGATGGGAGCGATCAGGGGTGTTGGAGTAGAAGGTGGGCCTTGTCGAGGTTTATTGAAATTGGTGGTTAAAGGTTGCCCTTGTTTACGGGATTTGTGGAGGTGCTCAAGGTTGATATTGCCATTGACCTTTAAGAGCATCTCCTCGAGGGTTCGAGGTTTATGATGGACCAGGTACTCTTTAACAGGGTTGTAATCTGGTAAAGTATTTGAGTATGCGAGTACCACATTCGTGCAGTCAAGGTTTTCAACTTTCCATGATTTATCGAGAAACCTCTTGGTGAAGGCTTCGAGGGTTTCACTACTGGATTTTCTGAAATTGAATAAGGCGTCAACTCTTACTTCTCTATCTTTATTGAAGGCAAACTAAGCGATAAAAAGCTGTGACAGTTGCTCGAAGCTCCGGATCGGGCCATTGCAAAGATTGTGATACCATTGAAGGGGGTTGTCAGTGAGGCTGATGGGAAAAAGGTAACACATCAGGTGGTCAGCTGTAGAGTAGAGGCTCAGGGTATTTTGGAATTCGAGAATATAGGATTGATGGCCGGTGTTGCGGTATTTACTGAGTTTAGGAGCACGGATATTGGGGGTATCTCAATAGCAAAATTTTTAGGGCATATGGGGTTATTCAGTCGACTCCAAGAGTTGGGTATTGGGCTCGCACTGACGTGAATAACAGGTTAAATTTTGTAGTCGAGGTCCTACTGTGCAGCATAGGCAGGATGAGGGGGAGATCGAGGGATTCGAGGATGGTGAGGTCAAGTGAGTGGTATGTGTTCGGCGCTGCGCTCTCCGAGACGTTCTCGTGCAGGGCAGCATTTGGGGTGTCTAGAGGATCGAAGGGTAGAGTCAGAGGAATCTTTTGTGGGGTGAATGCCGAGATGGAGAGAGCCAGTAGGGGGAATAGTGTGAGGAGCACCCTTGGCACAGATATAGCCTAGAGTACTTTGGGATTTGGTAAGGGCCCCTGACTAGTGTGGGCAGACACGTACAAAGGGTCTGGTGCTTGGGATGGTCGAGCGGCGTTCAGAGGCTGTAGTCTCTGTAACTCTCAGACGGTGTTATGTAACTTGTCAATCGTCCAGTTCTGTCTGTCAGCATCGTCCAGGTGACGGTTCCATTCGGCTTCAAACTTCACCCAGTGCTTTTCACGTTCTTGGCAAATTTGTGTATGGTGGCATTCCTCAGCTTGAGCGAACTGCTGAGAAAGTAAGGCTATTTGGGCAGCTACTCCATCGACGGAGTTGCCTCCATATGTTGAACTGGAACGGAGAGTGGGTGCCATTAAAAATATTTTGTAGAAGTTGGAAACAAAAGGGGGGAGAATAAGAAAGGGTGATTGGTAGGGTGGGAAGCACAGATGGCGCCAAATGTTGGGGCCTAAATTATTGCGGAGGGGAAGTTGGCTCTTACACCATGGGGTTTAATCTTCAATCAAAGGGATTCAAGTGCGTAATCTAGGATGCGAATAATCTATAGACAATATACTTGCGTGGAGGCCTGGAATGTGACTCTCCACGACCTCTGATGAGGATTTTTAAGAGTAGTTATATTTCTGTCGAGTGGTCAAAGGTTTGAGTACTGGGTTTTACAAGGTGATCTAAGGTAAACAATATGGGATCTGGGGAGAGTTTTTCCAACCCTTCATTGGTTCCTAATCTCTAATATTTAGGGAATCATAGGAAGGGTTGGGTCACGAAGGTTAGGCCAGATTACAAGTATACTATCCGAGTATCCTATGGATATCGAGTGGGTATCCCAGAGTTGGTGTTAAAGGCAGAATTATAGGGCCTATCATCTTACTCTATCACTGCAGCTGTCCATCGGTTCTGTCATAGTGCGTTGTCACTGTAGCCGCCTGTTGGTTCTGTCACTATTTCTGACTAGACAAACAACAGTGTCGTTCCTATCTAGTGAGCTGGCCGTCTTTCCATGCTTCGACCATGTACGGATATGGTCGAAGCGTTTTTGATGTTGAAGTGAAGTTCTTCATCGAGGCTTGTTCAAAGTCGAGGCTTCATCTCCGGATAATCATTGGGAGACTTGTTTGGGGATTGTATTGGCTTTGAGATATTTGAGTAGGCTTCGAAGTAGCCTTCGAGTGTTTAACTAGGGTAGAAGGCTGTGAGTAGGCTGCTACAAGTCTTGTTTGCAGTAAAAGTACTTGAAAAACATGGAACTGTAAAGTACCTGATGTCGAGTTCTTAAAAGACTCGTTATCTATAAAAGCACTTGTAATATGTTTTGCGATTAATAAAATCTGTAATCCAAATTTGTGTTGATATAAAAATAGAATAACTCTAGAAATTGAGCTGAATTATCTGAAGATTGTCGAATATTGTATGAAATGAAATGTATGAGGGCAGAAAGTAAAATATTTATAGTAATCGAACTGCGATACATTTGCTTATTAAAATGAAGACATGTGTGTAACTGTTAAACTTTATTCAACCAGTATGCACGAAAAGTGGGAGAGAAAAAATAATAATAATTGTTGTAGAAATTTTAGAATTTAAAATCGTTCTCATAGAGGTCGTCTTAGAAAATTAGATCTGGAAAGAATAAGTTTTACCTCTAACAGTCTGGAATGGCTGAGCTTGATAAGAAGAGATATGTTCAAATAATTTGTCTCAAGATATGGGATTTTCGTTACGAGATAAAAGGATAATATCACGAGCTACGGGGAATTGGAAGAAAAAATGCATAAATTAGATCGGTGTGGACTCGATCCAAGAGAATCTGTTATGTCGCTGAAGGACGATTGGCAATATAGATTGCCAAAGTGCGAGAGAGAATTTTTTGACTGTTGTATTATGATGCTGAGTTGCCAGTGATGGAGTGTCAGTTCGAAGGTTTAGATTCAATAAGCAGGGAACTTGATTATGCACATTTTTTCTATAAGGGATATTTTCCTAAACTGGTGGTGGATCCTTCAGATCGAGAAGAGGTGGTGGGATTGATTGCTGATGAAGAGATCAATTTTAAGGATGCGAGGATCACTGAAGGTTTACTTATTGGATGTGGTTCCCCAGGTCATCAAGGCAATATTAGATATAACTATATGTGAGGTGAATGGAGCGAATGTAAAAATAGGGGTGACAGAATGTATGTAATTGTTTGAGCTTGAATAATTTAAAAGAAATTGTTGCTGAATAGATCCTTCATTTTTATGAATGCTGCTTCTGACTGTTGTAAAAAATGAATTTGAAAATCATCATTTGAAATTTTGTTATGGGAGCTTTAGAAATGATGCCATTACTGTTATAAGAGTAGAAGAAGAAGCACGTACAGAAAAAGTAGAGAGTTTCTGATTTTATCTTTTGTACAAAAGTTGCGATAACCCTATTGCATGTAAGAGTGAGTCATCATGGGTGTGGTGAGGTCAGAGGGAAATTTGGAAAAGAAAGATAAAAATATATTAAAATATAAGGGATAGGATAATGATGGGAAGGCATTTTTTACCCAAAAGGTGCAAGACGTCTGACATGGAAAGTTGAAGGGATGTCTCAGTTCCAAAACTGAGGACGGCTCGTACGAGACTCAATAACTGTCAGTAGTTAGAGATAGAAAATATAAATACTGCTTCATCTTCGTCAATCAAACATTTTTCAACTTCTAAAAACTTGAAGAATAGTAAAAGAGGAAAGAAGAAGAGATGCAAAAATAGCACAGAAACTCATGGAAATTTAAGTAAAGGAATCATCAGTCAAAGTGTGAGAGAGTCGTTAAGACTAAGTCGCAGAGGGGTTGTATAGTAGTGTTGTAAGGGAAGGATTGGGCGCTACCTCTGATTCACACTCTGACATAGAAGGTTAGTAGAGGATTTTTTTATGTGCGTATGTGTTTTTGAGGATCATTTTGTATTACTAGGAAAAGTGATAAATTACTATTTATAGTAATCTATGAAAATCTGTTTGTTATATGATATTTGAATGTGGTTAACGTATATTAAAAGATAATGATAGATACCTGGACCTGTGTGTAGGTCGAACGTGAGGAGTATTGTGTAGGCTAAAATCATTTATTGCAGTTGATATGAGAAGATCCCCTGTAAGTGAGGCATCGACCTCTGGTCGGTCGGTTGAGTATGAGATTAGAACGTCTGGAAGTAAGGAAGAAGTTGGTGTTGATCAATTTCTTGGTTTCCCTGGAAGATAGGTATCCTATCCTCCTCGTTCTGATGCATTCAAAGAGTTTAGTAAAGCCAGGACTTCTAGGTGGTAAATGGGGTAAGTGTATAGATTATGCCGGTAGGCAATTTAGGGGTTGCACTATAGCAATGAGAGAGGAATATTTATATTTATTGGCTGATTTGACGAAGAAGAAAAGGGATAGGAGTATAGAGGAATCGATCACTTTAGAGTATTTTGATGGGGATGCTTAGACTAAACTTTCAGAGGGCTTTTTATGTTACCTGTCTCAGTTGGAGTATGGGTTGAGTCTTCCCCTTAGCAATCTGGCGAAAGGGATTATGAATCTCATCGGGGCATGTCCCATTCAGATGAACGGGAACATGTGGGAGGTGATAAGTGTTTGTGAATCTTTAAATACAAGGCGGGAAGGAGATGGGAGAAGGAGGAGGATTTCCTCTGAGGATGTGTTGCAGTTTAATGGTATAAAAAACTATTCTGCAAGTGGAGGGGCATATTTCTGTGCGGGCTCTACTCGACTTCTCTTCTTCGATCTAAACTCAGCAGGTCGACCGCAGAATGATAATATGATATGGGTGAAAGGTGATTGCCTTTAGAGAGATGATGAAGAACCCATGGAACTTTTGTTTATAACTGTAAAGCAAAGTAAGTATAACAATGTAAAATATATGATTGACAGTAGAAATTGTACGACGCCCGCTGATGTTAATGTTTTGTGTATGACAAGTCCTAAATTATAGGTGACGAAGAAAGAGTCATTATTAGATACAGTTACTCAAGATGAGAGAGAGCTTGAGGCTGTACTGGAAGATCTTGGCATTAGCAGGAAAAAGCGTGTTAACAGCCGAGTTGAAAAAAAATTAAAATCTCAGTCGACAAGGCTAATGACGAGCGCTGAACTGAAGAGGAAGATGGTCGAGCTCAAAAAGAACGTAGCTCAATTGAAATCTAATTTGAGCAAGGAGGGGAAATGGCTGGAGGCCCTGAAGTCTTCCCAAGTAGTAGAGATCAATAAGCTTCAGGCGAAGGCAATAGTAGACTTGGAGGAGGTGGTAGCTGAGCGTGACAGGCTCGGGCATCACCTTATATCAAATGGATATTCTAAAGATGAGGTGGATACCATCAGGGCCGACACCTATGTGGAGGAGGAGGAAGATGAAGATACTGAAGGTGTTGTCATTTGCATTATGGATGGGCTGGATAGAATGTCTCCTCAAACAGTGAGAGACAACCAAAGGGATGACAACGAATGCCCAGAGTTGGAAAATGGGAAAGTAGGGTAGTATGATAGTATTGTGATTGTATGAATATTTGGGAATAACTGTAAACTGATTGGATACATTTTGTTGGGTAGAAATTCTATAGGCTAAGGTTCTTTCGCAAACCTTTTGTAGGAATTTAAGAACATACACCTCAGAATAAAAGATTTAAAGGTTGAGCTTGCTACAGAGAGGGAGACCTCAGCGTCCCTGTTATCTTCTCAAGCAGAGCTGCAGGTTATAACAGAGCATGAAATATTTGATTTGTATGCTTCATTAAGATAGAGCTACAAAGTAATAAAATAGAGTGTAGAGATAGGCCAAAAAACCATTATGGATTTTGAAGCAAATAGCATTGTAACGGTGCGCACAAGAATGTTTAAATTTTTTGACAAACTAAAAATATATTGAAAGTGTACCTTAGACTTGGAAGTATGTTTTATGGAGCATCCACCCTAGATTGTACTTCGACCTTAAGTTCGAAAGTAGTATCAGTAGATGTCAAAAAATAAATATCTTGTTAGAATTAAGTTATTTGTAGTGATTGAGTGTTCTGAATCGAACTGGATATAATGTAACTATCATGTGCAGGTCGAATTGAAGTTAGCTCGCTCGCGCGAAGATAACGCTCACCAATGTAAACATGAATTTGCAGAGGAGTTTGATAATATGAGAGAGACGAATAAAGACAGAGAAGATCAGCATGTAAAGGTGTACTTCAAGTTTAATGAGACAACACAGACAGTTGTCAACCTAACTTGGCAGATTGAGGAGAATGATGCCGAAATTGAGAAAAGGCAAAGAGAGCTCGAGGAGCCAAAAGAACATGCTGCAAAACTTAAAAGCCATAATGATGCGCTAACAGTAAAGAGTAGGGAGGCTGATATGTCCTGTTATCGTATACAGGCTCTAGAAAGATTGGAGGAAACTTTAAATCGGTCAGTGGCCGGTTTAAAAAATGATTTGATCAAGAATACGAATAATCAAGATAAAATTTGAACTGATCTAGCGAATAACATGAGCAAGTTGGAGCGATTGAAGAAGAGATTGGTTGATTAAGATAACGAGCTGAAGAGAGCTCAAGATGATCTATCTGCGTCTGAAGTTGCAGTTGACCAACTGTCTACAGCCTTACCTGCCAAGGATATGGAATTTTTGATGGTTCAAGGAAAATGCAATGAGTTGAATAAAAGGGTGGGACACCTGAAGGCTGAGTTGGCGCAGGCCAACTTGCATGCAAGGAGCGCCAAAACTAGGGAGCGCTCGAGGAAGGGCAAAAATGAGGCCAAGATTTTCCTTGTTCAAGGTGTTGTTGTTAGTCTGTCAGCTCGAATAAGAGATTTGGTGGGAGGCATGGCTCGAATCCAAGGTCATGTGCAAAAGGGTAATGAGATGTTCAGGGAGTGCAAAAGGAAGCAGGAAGCTGCTCTTTCCGGGGAACAGGCATTAGGCTAGACTATTAGAGGGAAGGATATTTTGATACAGCAGAAAGGTGAATTGTTATGGAAGACTCCGAAAGTGGAAGAACTGAACAAGGAAATTGATGTACTTCGCGCTCAAGTGGTTGCTTTGGAGGCGAGCTGAGTCAGCTAAAGCTGTTAAAAAATCTGTAGAGAACATTGCTTTTACTGATTGAATGGATAGAGAAATTGAGAGTCAAAAAGCATGGTACAAGAGGTTAGAAGATTGCCTTCAGAGGTCCAGGATGATTTTCTCTTACTCAATTGTAACTCAGGCCTCACATTCAGAATTGTTGAGGGCGGTGATTGTTTATTTTGTAGAAGAGGTAAAATGACTTAAGTTAGAGAGAGATACCTTATTTGATTGTATGTCAGAAAAAGGATATATCTCCAAGGATGATATAGATCGAGGAAATTGCACGAGTTCCATGAGGACAGATCTAGGCCCCCGACCCGCAGAATTGATAGAGTAGGGCAGGGCTGTTGTAATTGCTCAGGCTCAATAATTTATGGCTAATCGACCTCCTGTTGTAGGGGAAAGTGTAGCTGACATCCCAACAACATAACATAATCTATTGTAGTGGTTTTATGTAAACCTGAAAAGAAATAATATATTTTATAAAAATGTGGAGAGATGAAAGCTAGTTTTATCTTTACTTTATCTTATGTCTGCCTAAGCTCTTCGATTAAAAATAAGTATCACCTTTATTTTAATCTCGGAGTTGACTAGAGTTAGTCAAACAAGGCATAATCTAAATTTAACTTATAGAATATTGTAGACATAGTGAAAGAGATGAAAGCTAGTTTTACCTTTACTTTATCTTATGTATGGTAGAGTCCCTCGATTGAAAACAAGTGCTACCTTGTTTTAATCTTAAAAGATTTAGTAGAGTCAGCCAAACCAAGTGTTATCCTTGATTTAACTGGAATGATGTCGTAAATGTAATGACCTAATTCTGTGAGTTCAAAATGGTCTGGAATTAATCCTTACACCAATGTACTTGTGACAAAAATCTAATAGAGAAGAAATAATGCAAGTGTTTAGCGTGGAAAACCTATGAATATGTAGAAAACCATGACCTCGTGTTGAGGGTTTTTATAATAGTGACGTGTATTGCTTGAGGCTGATGATATCTTATTACATGTTATTTCTAGATTTAGAAATGATTGACCTTGTGAATAAGAATTTTAGAGTTTTGAGAATCCTAGAAAATATAATTTTCTTGGTGATTTCTCTTTTAATCATCTGGTCCCTGTCTCTTCTGGAACTTTTTCTTTATATAGGTCTCTTCCGCAGCTCTTTTTTAAATTGAAGCATATTCTCTGAATAATATGATTAGTGGTTGTTTGACTGAGTAACTATTGAGTTCGTGCGAGACAGGTGGCTTTGACTTGTTCAGGCTTATTAGTTTGAGCTCGACTCACATTTCTTATTAGTTTATGGTATATGTAGTAATGCTGACTGGAGAAGTCGTGCGGAGAATGCGTATGTCTGACGTGAAGGTAATTTAAACTTGTGACAACTTAATTTTAGATAATATCGATGGGTAGGCCCCTACAATTGCCCCCTCACAACCGAAGTCACGAGTGGCTTTGGTTGAGAGAAAGGATTTGGATATATGGGTATGTGTGTTTTGAATTTTGAAAGAAGTAATGATGTTGTTGACTGTATGAAAAATGCGCTTGTAAAAGGGTGATGAACGTGCATTGAATGTGGATGGGAATATTGATGTATGTGACGGTTAAGGTTTGAAAGGTTTCGTCAGTATTGAATGATGATGCTTGGTGAAGTGTTCCTGTACAATAAATGTAGGATTATATAAAGAGGACATGTAACGAGGATTGTGACAAAGTACGCTTGATCTGTTGTAAAAATCTCTGCCATTTTTTAGGATGGTGAAGACTTATAGAATGGCTCTTGAAGAGTGAATTACTTTGGAAATGCAAAAGTTAAAGTTGAAGTTTTTCGGGGATCAATCCTTGGAGGATCCTGTTCCTTCTCCTATTCCTCTGATGTATAGAGGCATGTCGGAGAATGAAGCTGCTAAAGCTGAAGAAGAGTTTTACTGTAGATGGAGGTTTCACCACGCTGTCTTAACAGGCAAGTAATGTTACGTTAATTTCTTGTATCACAATGGACTCTAAGGTTGGGCCTTCTTCATCTCTACCAACTCTGCAGAGGTGGTGGTTTTAAAGGAGGAGGTGATGGTAGTGAAGGAAGGAGACAAAAAGTAGAAGTCTGTTTCTGTATTTCCATCGTATTTTGGCATTATGAAGACCTTCTGCTTGAAGTGGTTGTTCAAGTACAAAGTCTTCTACTTCTGCAGTTTCCATTTTAAGTTTACCTAGACTTCGACCAAACTCATGGGAGTGAGCCTTCTCGTTATTTCAAATTTCTGCTTTGCATCAGGGTGAAAAATTGCTAAAGCAAGACGAACTGAAGGATTTGTTGTCTCAGAGTGCCTGATGGACCATTTAGTTGTAAAAGCATTGAAAAACTTGCTATTTGTAAAGTACCTGAAGTTGATTACTGGATAGACTTGGCAACTGTAAAGTATCTGAGGTCAAGTACTTAAATGACTTGTTATCTGTAAAATAACTTGTAATATGTTTCGAGATGAATAAAATTTGTTAAAAAAAATATGCTAATATAGATATAGAATAACTCTAGAAATCGAACTGTATGATCTGAAGAATGTATGAAATGAAATGTATGAGTGCAAAAAGATCAAATACTTGCAATATTTAAACTGTTCTAAATTTATTTGTGAAAATATGTGTTAAGGGCGAATAATATTCTGTTTACGAGTAGGAAATATGGGAGAGAAAAATTTTGTAGGAATTTTTAGAATGAAGATTTGATGTCACATAGGACGATTAAAAAATTTTAATCTGGAAAGAATAAGTTCGACCTGAAAAGATGTGGAACGATTGAGTTCGAGGGGAAGAGATAAGTTGAAATTATTTTTCTCAAGATTTTGGGGGTTTGTTACGAGATAAAAGGATATTAGCACTTTTTGAAGGGAATCGGTAAAAGAAATGTATAAATAAGGGTAGAAGGATCTCTATATATGGGGGAAGAGATAAGAACGGTGTGGACTCAATCCCAGGGAATTTGTAGTGCCGCTGAAGGACGATTAGCAATTAAGATCGCTGAAGTGTGGGTAAAAATTTTTGGATCGCTGGATTATTATGCTGAATTGCCTATAAGGGAGTATCAGTTCGAAGGATTAGGTTCAATGGGTAGGGAGCTTGAGTATACCCATTTTCTCTTTGAGGGATTTTTTCGTGAACTGGTGAGGGATCCTACAGATCGAAAAGAGGTGGTGGGATTGATTGCTGAGGTGGAGATTGAATTTGAGGATGCAAGGATCGCTATAGGTCTACCTATTGGTTATGGTTTTTTAGGTCATCAAGGCTACTTTAGATGTAATTATATCTGAGGTGAAGGGGGTGAATGTAAAAAGAGGTATGACAGATATAACTGATTTGAGTTTGAATAATTTGAAAGAAATTATTGTTGAATAGATCCTCTATTTTGGTGATTGTTGTTTGTGACTATTGTTTAAAATATGAATTTAAAAATATTTGAATTTTTGTAATAGGAGCTTTGGAAATGACGTCAGTGCTGCTATAAGAGTAGAAGAAGAAGTACGTACAGAAAAAGTAGAGAGCTTCTGAATTTGTCTCTGGTGGAGAAGTTGAGAAACTTGATTACGTGTAAGAGTGAGTCATAATGAGTGTGGTGAGGTCAGAAGGAGATTTGGAAAAAAAGATATTAAAATATATTAAAATATAAGTGAAAGGGCAATGATGGGAAGGCATTTTTTCCAAAAAGGTGTAAGACGTCTGACATGGATAGTTGATGGGACGCCTCGGTTCCAAAACCATGGACGGCTCGTATGAGGCTCAATAACTGCCTATAGTTAGAAAGAGAAAATATAAATCTTGCTTCATCGTCATCAATTAAACGTTTTTCAATTTCTAAAAACTTGAAGAGTAGTGAGAGAGGAAGGAAGAAGAGAGGCAAAAATAACACAAATACTTGTAAAGATTTAGACGAAAGGGATCATCAGTGAAAGCATGAGTGAGTTGTTGAATGAGAGTCACGAAGGTGATTATACTGTAGTGTGGTGAGGAAAGGATACGGCGCTGCCTCAGATTCACATTTCGATATAAAAGGTTAGTAGAGATATGTAATGTGTATATTTGATTTTGAAGATCAATTTTTCTAAGAAAATCTGCTTGTTATATGAGATATGAAAGATATTTGAATGTGGTTGATGGATATTAAAAAAAATAACCATAGATACCTGGACCATTGTATAGGTCAACCGTGAGGGGTGTTGTCTAGGATAAAAATCATTTCCTATAGTTGATATGAAGAATTCCCCTATAAGTGAGGCATCGACCTCTGGTCGGTCAACTGAGTCTGAGATTGGAGCGTCTGGAAGTGAGGAAGAAGTAGGTGTTGATCAATTTCTAGATTTCCCTAGAAGATTGGTGTCCTATTTTCCGCTCTCGGATGAATTCAAAGAGTTTTGTAAAGCCAAGGCTTTTGTAGGAGATAGATGGGGAAATTGTATTGACAATGCCGGTAGGAAATTTAGGGGTTATACTGTAGCAACGGGAGAAGAATATTTTTATCTATTGGCCAATTTGGCGAAGGAGAAAATAAATAGAGTATAAAGGAATCGATCTCTATGGAGTATTATGATGGGAATGCTCCGAATGAACTTTCTAAGGGCTTTTTATGTTACCTATCTCAGTTGGAGTACGGGTTGAGTCTTCCCCTTAGCAATCTGACTAAAGGGACTATGAATCTTATCGGTGCATGTCCCGTTCAGATGAATGGGAACATGTGGGAGGTGATAAGTATTTGAGAAGCTTTGAATATACGGTGGGATGGAGAGGGTAGAAAGAGGAGGATATCCTCTAAGGATATGTTGCAGTTTTATGGTGGAAAAAATTATGGTACAAGTGGAGGGGCTTATTTTTGTGCAAAAGCAACTCGATCTCGCTTCTTCGATCTGAACTCAGCAGGTCAACCGTGGAATGATATTGTGATATAGGTGAAGGGTGACTGCGTTCAGAGAGATAATCAAGAACCCATGGAACTTCTTTTTAGAGCTGTAAAACAACGTAAGTATAATAATGTATAATATATGAGATTGATAGTAAAAATTGTACGATGCTCGTTGATGTTAACATTTTTAGTATGACAGTTCCTAGGTCGCAGGTAACGAGGAAAGATTTAATGTTTGACCAAGTTGCTCACGAGGAGACAGAGCTCGAGGCTGTACCAGAAGATCTCGGCATTAGTAGGAAGAAGCATTAACAGCTGAGCTGAAAAGATTCTGAAACCACATTCGACAAGGCTAATGACGAGCGCTGACGATAACAAAAATAAGGGGACTGATGGGGAAAGGCAAGCAAACTTTCCTAAGGCCCCTGAAGTGCACACGAGATTAATGGAGTCCATTACATCGAGCAAATTAGCTCGAACGTTCCCCAAAAGGCAAATACTGAAGCGTCCTGCAGCGTCGGGGACCATGGGAAGTGGTGAGGTTACAGAAAAGGTGAAAAAGAGAAGGGTAGAATATTCTAAATTGTCAGGGGGGATAGCCGCAGAAGATCGACCTAATGTGGAGGACAATTGGAAAGAGATGGAGGAAAAGGCTAGGTTGGCAGCTCTCCACAGGGAGGAGTAGATGAGTAAAATAGTAGGTTTATATGCTCGAATAAGTTTGATTTTGTATTATGATTCGAGCTAATCAATAAGGTTGATTTTGCTTAATTTTTGTAGGCTGCTCGGCAGATGAAGGGGATATGCCTCGGGGTCGAAGAGGAGAGAGCTGAGCTGAAGAAGAAGAATTTTGAACTCGAAAGGAGCGTAGCTCGATTAAAGTCAGATTTGAGCAAGGAGGGGAAGCGGCTGGAGGCCCTGAAGGCTTCCAAAGTAGTAGAGATCAATAAGCTACTGGCGGAGGCAAGGGTGGATTTGAATGAGGTGGTTGCTGAGCGTGACAGGCTCGGGCCGCACCTTATGTCCAAGGTTTACTCTGAAGACGAGGTGGAGGCCATTAGGGCCGATACCTATGTTGAAGGGGAAGAGGTTAATGACGATGCCATTGGGATTGTTGATGGGTTGGATGGTATGTCTCCTCAGACATTGAGAGACAACTAAGAGGATGATGATGAATGCCTGAGGTGGAAATTGAGAAGGTAGGATAGTGTGATGGCACTGCTACTGTATGAATGTTATGGAATGTTGTAAACTGATTGGGTATATTTTGGATAGAATTTTGTAGGCTAAGTTACTTTTGTAAACATTGCTGCAGGGACTTAAGGACATACGCCTCAGAATAGAAGATTTAGAGGTTAAGCTTACTTGGGAGAGAGAAACCACAACGTCCCTATTGTCTTCGGAAGCGGAGCTGCAGGTTAGAATAGAGCAAGAAATATTTAATTTGTATGCTTCATTAATATAGAAGCACAAAGTAATAGATAGAGTGTAGAGACGGACCAAAAACTCATTACCTATTTAGGTGCAAATGGCCCTGGAATGGTGTATATAAAAGATATTAGTATTTGGCAAACAAAAATATAGAGAATATGTACCTTAGACTTGCAAGTATATGTTATGGACCATTTATCCAAGATTGTACTTCAACCTTAAGTCCAGAAGTAGTTTTACACAATAGATGTCAAAAAATAGATATATTATTAAAAGTTAGTCATTTGTAGTGATTGAGTATTTTGAATTGAACTTGATATAATATAACAGCTATGTGAAGGTCAAATTAGAGTCATCTCGTTTACGCGAAGATGAAGCTCGTCAATGTAACCAAGAATTTGCTGAGGACTTTGATAAGATGAGAGAGGAAAATGAAGATAGAGAAGATCAACATGTGAAGGTGTACTTCAAGTTTATTGAGGCAACGCAAACTATTGTCGACCAGACTCAACAGATCGAGGAGAAGGATGCCGAAATTGAAAAAGGGCAGAAAGAGCTCGAGAAGTTTAAAGAACATGCAGCGAAACTTAGAAGACAGAATGATGCATTAGTGGTAAAGAGCAGGGAAGCGGACATAGCTCGTTATAGTATACATGCTCTAGAAAGATTGGAGGAAGAATTAAATTGGTCGATGGCTAGTTTAAGAAATGATCTGGCCAGGAAAACTCATGATTAAGAGAAAATTTGATCTGATCTGGCAAATAGCAGGAACGAGCTGGGGCGATTGAAGAGGAAATTAGCTAATAAAGATAATGAGCTAAAGGGAGCTCGAGACGATTTGTCTGCATCCAAAGTTGTAGCCAAACAATTGACTACAGCATTCTCTGCAAAAGATATGGAGTTCAGGATGGTACAACGCAAGTGTAATGAGTTGAATGAGAGAGTGGCTCAATTGAAAACCGATCTGGCGCAGGCAAATTTACGTGTCAGATGCATCAAGGCTAGCGAGCGCTTGAAGATGAATAAAAATGATGCCAGAGTTTCTCTTTTTCAAGGTGATGTTGTCAGTCTGTCAGCTCGAATAAGAGAGCTGGAGAGGGACGTTGCTCGAATTTAAGGGCATGTGCGTAAAGGAGTTTAGCAGTTACGGGAGTGTCAAATAAATCTGGACTCTGCTCTTGCCAGGGAGAAAGGGTTAGAGTGTATTATCCGAGGGAAGGAGATTGTTATAAAGGAAAAAGAGGAATTGTTAAAGAAAATTCCAGATGTGGAAGACTGAATAAAGAGATCAAGATACTTCGTGCTCAGGTGGTTGATTTGGAGGCGATTAATCGAGTTGAATCGGTTAAAGCTGACGAAAAATCTGTAGAGAACATAGCTTTTATTGATTGAATTGACAGAGAAATAGAGAGTCGGAACGCATGGTACAAGAGGCTAGAAGATTTCCTTCAAAGGTCAAGCACGGTGTTCTCTCACTTAGTTGTAACTCAGGCCCGGCATTCAGAATTGCTTAAGTCAGTTATTGCTTATTTTATAAAAGAAGTAAAAAGAATTGAGTTAGAAAGAGATACCTTGTTCGATTGTATGTCAGAAAAGGGATGTTTCTACAAGGTTGATATAGATCAAGGAAATTGCACGAGCTCCATGGGAACAAATTTGGGCCCTCAATCTGCTGAATTGATAGAGGAGGGCAGAATTGTTATGACTGCTCGAACTCGAGAATTCATGGCTAGTCAATCTCTTGTTGTAGGGGAAAGCGAAGTTGACATCCCCACATCATAATAGACTCCATTGTAATGGTTGTATATAACTTGAAAAGAAATAATATGTGTCGCAGACATGTTGAGAAATGAAAGCTAGTTTTACCTTTGCTTTATCTTATGTCTAGTTGAGCTCTTTGATTGAAATCTAGTATCACCTTTGCTTTAACCCCAGACTCGATTAGAGTTAAACCAAGTATAACCTAAATTTAACTGGTAGAATGTCATAGACATATTGAAAGAGATGAAAGCTAGTTTTTCCTTTGCTTTATCTTATGTCTGGTAGAGTCCATTGATTGAAAATAAGCTCTACCTTGTTCTAACAGCAGGAGATTTAGTAGAGTCAGCCAAACCAAGTGTATTCTTAATTTAACTAGAATGATGTCGATGGAAACTAGTATTATCCATGCTTTAATCTATGTATTGTCAACAAAGTAGAGAGAAGTATGGAATAAACTTATAAGTTTCATTGACTTTTGAGATAGGATGTACATTGGATGGAGATGGAAATCTCACTTCTAGAATGAAAAGGCGAGAAACTGAAAATTGAGTAGTGAGGGAGCTAACGATAATATCGTTTCAATCGCCTAGTGTTCCAAGGACTCGAAATGTAGATTCCCTCTTTTGTCGTGAGGTAACATGATCCCAGGCCTGAGAGACCTGTAATAAGGAATGGGCCCTCCCAATTGTCTGTAAGTTTTCCAGCATGAGACTCTTTGCAGTGTTTAGGTATCTCTTTGAGGACGAGATCATTGATTTGGAAGGTACGGCTTCTGACTCATTTGTTGTATGAACTGGCCAACATATGGTGATATCGACCTAGGTTAGCGATGGCGCATTCCCTAGTTTCATCGATCCAATTAAGGTTACAAGCCAATTCGAAGTCATTTTCCTCGTCAGTTAGCTCGTGATATTTAACTAGGTGATGGTATTCAGAGGGAATCACAGCCTCAGTACCATAGACAAGGAGGAATGGATTGTAGCCTGTCAACTAACGTGGAGTGGTACGGTATGCCCATAAAACATGAGGAAGCTCTCGAACCCAATTTCCTTTTTGCTGAGAGTGTAGCCATTTCATGAGTCCATCTATGATAGTTTTATTGATGATTTTGGCTTGGCCATCTCCTTGAGGGTAGTAGGGATTGGAAGGTGAGTAAATGATGTTGTGTTAGTTGAGAAAAGCTATGACTTTTTCTCCAACAAATTAGGGCCCATTATCGATACGAATTAGGTAGGGGCACCAAAACCAAGTGATGATGTATTCCCAGATAAAAGAGAAGACCTCTTCTTCTCTGGTTCGACAAAGTGGAATTGCTTCTACCTATTTTGAAAAATAATCGGTAGCTGCGAGGAGGTGGCAGCGGTTACCAGGAGAATTAGGAAATTTCCCGACAAAATCGGGTGTCCATCTTTTGAATGGCCAAAACACCTTACTTGTATGAAGTTCGTGTGTAGGGGCGCATATTATATTTCTATGCTGTTGACATGCGTCACATTTGCGTTAGTACTCTTAAGCTTGCTTGCGTATGCCAGGCTAGAATACTCCTTGTGTAATGACTCTGCTTGCCAGTTATCGACCTACGGCATGGAAGCGACAAGTCCCTTTATGTAAATCACGAAGCATCTTGTCCACTTTCTGTTTGGATAAGCACTTGATGTATGGCCCCATGACTGAATGGCAGTACAAAGTACCATTTTGATTGGTGTAGCGCTTCGAGTTATCTATTAGTTGTCGGCATTCCTTCGAATCTGCTAGAAGTGGTCCTTCACATTTGTTGCTTATACCGAAATAAACTAAGAAAGGCTTTCGCCAATCGTCATCTCCCCCTTTATCGCCCTCGGTGTTGGTCGTGCATACAAATATGCGATCAATGTTAAGGGTTGAAATTACTTTGATCTGGAGATATCAAGCTTCTGTGCCTAAAACCCTGGCTAGATATGCCAAAGAATCGACGTGTCTATTTTCACCTCGAGGAAGATAATCGAGAGCTACTTGCACAAACTTGCTTATCGTATCTGCAATGAGGGCTGCGTATTCGATCATCTTGCCATTCTTCTTGTATTGCTCAAAGTAATGGTGGACGATGAGTAGTGAATCTGTGTAAACTGAGAGTTTAGGGACATCGAGCTCGAGAGAAAGATCAAGTTTATGAATGAGAGCTTCGTAATCGGTGACATAATTTGAGACCTCAAAATCCAGGAAGATTGATTTCTCAATTCTATCGTTAAAAGGGGTAATTAATACGGTTCCAATTCCTGATCCTACTGATCCATCTGTAGGAAATCTCCACCCTTTCCATGTAATATATTCAGCTCGCACGTCAAATGTTTTGGGGGTGGATCTTTTTTAACTTCCCCTGAAAGGTCAGGATCGTGCCTCACCCACTTGGGATCTTCCACTGGAAAATTTGCGAAGAAATCGGCAACGACCTGCCCT
Organism: Kingdonia uniflora; assembly: GCA_014058105.1. NCBI lineage: Eukaryota > Viridiplantae > Streptophyta > Magnoliopsida > Ranunculales > Circaeasteraceae > Kingdonia > Kingdonia uniflora. The sequence continues at coordinate 1,939,730 of JACGCM010000445.1, forward strand.
CTTTCGGAATGACATTGTTCGAATAAGATATCAAGTTCCCCCAAATTGACTAACCATTGTTGCACTCTTCTTGATTTTTCCTTCCTGGATAGAACTTCTTGAAGTGGGTAGTTCGTCATGACTTTGACTGAATGAGCTTAAAAATAGTGATTGAGTTTCTGTGAAGTATAAACAAGAGTGAGAAGAAGTTTCTCGATTTTAGGGTACCTCATTTTAGCTGGAGTAAGGGTTTTGTTGATAAAGTAGACTAGCTTCTTGATTTTCCCTTCAAGTCGAATGAAAACCGAGTTGACTGAAGTATATGTAACTGTTAGGTTGATAATTAGTTCCTCATTACCTATTGGGGTACTCATGATGGGAGACTTCCTCAAATAAGTTTTGAGATCCTAAAAAGTTGCCTCTCACTCCAATGCCCATTGAACCTCTACATTTGACTAAACTTTTTCACATTTGGAACAATCTCTGAGTAATAAGAACAACCAACAATAGTTGTCTGAAGATTTTGAAACGAAACGGTTGATAGCGGCAATTTTGCTAGCATGTTTCTGGACATCTTTCATCATTTTTGGAGATGGCATGTCGATGAGAGCCAGAATCTGATCTGGATCGGCCTCAATCCCTTTTTTGCTGATGAGGTGGCCTAGAAATCGGCTTGAATGTACTCCGAATTGATACTTATCTGGATTGAGACGCATCCAGTAAGATCGAAGTATGTTGAATATTGTGTTGAGATTTAAAATGTGATTGATGGACTGTACGCTCTTACATAAGAAATCATCAATGTAGACTTTCACGATTTTCCTGAGATGTGCTTTAAACATATTAGTCATCAATCGTTGATAAGTTGTGCCTACGTTCTTAATTCCGATGGGCAGGACTTTGTAGCAATAAAGTCCTCTTTTAGTGATGAAAGTGGTATTTTATTGATCTTTATTCAACAGTAGATTCTGATTGTATCCAGAAGCAGCATCCATCATAGATAAGAGTTCGTGACCTGCTATAGAATCTAGGATCTAATAAATATTGGGAAGAGGGAAACTGTCATTTGGTGTGTATTTGTTGAGATCGGTGAAATCTACACAAACGCGGACCTTTCTATTCATCTTTGGTATAGCGACGATGTTGGAAATCCAATCCAGATACTTGGCTTCTTGAATGAATCCTACTTTGATCAATTTTTTGATCTTCATGTTAATTTCATCTTGAAGTTGTGGTGACAGGCATCGCTGCTTCTGTTTGACTGTAGTGGCGTTGATGTTGATTGCCAATTTGTGGCATGCCTTATCCGGATCGACTCCAGGCATTTCTTTGATTGATCACGCATAAATGTCTTGATTTAGTCGTAAGAACTGAATGAGAGTGTCTTTTTCATGTTGAACCAGCTTAGTACCGATAAAAGTACCTCTACTAGGTCCATCAATGTTGATATATTTGGTAGGCTCCTCAATTGAAGGCTAATCATTGGGGTGATCAGCTTATTATAATTGCAATGCAACATAATATTTAGGGGTATCTAGAATTGTAGAGACGGTGTTTTCACAAGATTAAGAGAGCTTTTGAATACCCTGATCTTACCAATACCATCGTTTTGTTTGAAGTGGAGTTCTTGATGATAGGTGTAGGGGTCTAACTTCGGAAGAGGTGAAGCTGACTCTTACACTATGGGTATTATCTTCGACCAGGGGATTTCAAGTATATAATAAATAATAATGTGATCTACTACAGAGATTATACACTTGCGTTGAGGCCTAGAATTTGTTGCTCCATGACCTCTGGTGAGGATTTTTAAGAGTAATATTATATATGTAGAGTAGTCAAAGTATTGAGAATTAGATTGTTACAGGGTATTCAAAGGTAAACTTGTAGGCTCTATTGGGATAGATTTTCTTACCTCTTCATAGTGCTTCTTCCCTCCTATTTAAAAGATATAGAAATGGCTGAGTCGCCATGGGGGGTCAAGTTAAATGCATATCCTCCGGGGACAATTGACTTATACCCAGAGTCGGTTCTGATATTTTAGTTATTGGTTCTGACACTATGGTTGTTGAACCTTACACTGTGGTTGTTAGACCTGGCACTGTAGGTTTTGGACCTGGTACTGTAATTGTTGAGCGGCTTGTTTCTCCATTCTATCTGGCAATCTGGCTGTCTAACGAGTGTAACTTCGACCATGTCTGCGGTCGAGGCGTCTCTGGTACTAGAACTAAGTTCTGGCGGTGACCATCTATCTTTGATTACGTCTGCTAGCTTCGATGACCATATCCTTTGAGTGTTCAATTAGTCTCAGAAGGCCCCATGGATTCGAGTTTCTAGGTAGGCTTCGATATAGCCTTCGATCACTCAACTTGTGCTAGAAGGCTGCGAGTAGACTACTGCATTCGCCCCCTCTCAGCAGGGGCCTCAAAAATTGGTATAGAGGGAGCATTCTGAGAAAACAGTTAGGCTTGGCAAGTTGGAAAGTTTGACTGAGTGATTGTTGTAATTCTGAGGGTAATTAAAGACTGTGATTAATGTGGGTGGTGATTAAAGTGGGATTAAATGCATCGGCATTCAAGTATAAATAGGAGGTAGGAGGGGAGTTTCAGAGTACCCTCATCATCCTCTCCATGTAATCGAAGTCATGAGCACCACACCGAATACGAGATATCAAAAGTGAATAGAATCCAGAAAGCATCGAATAGAGGCGAAGACGAATGAGTTGATTATGAAATTCTTTAGGGACCGTGAGTTAGACTTGGTTATGCCAGACTTGGTCGAACTAGAGCCAGGAGAGCCTATCTCTGGGATGCTGTATGCTTACTGGTAAAGGATACTGTAATGGATGAACCCACTTGCCAGTTACCGGTTCTACTTCTTACAGTATATGGCTGAAGATCTGATAAATGAAGATGACCGAGTTGATGACGAGGAGGCTGGGCACTACAAGAATTTCCCTGTATGCAAATTGGGGCTTCTTGGTTGTGGCAAAAGTACAGGCATGGGATGATGGTCAAGAAGGTTTTTAGCTTTCTGTTGATGTCGTTTTTTTTTTAATTGGTGTAAGAACAGATGCTCGAATGAAATAAGAATGTTTTGAAACAATTGTCGAAGTGTGATATTGAATTGTTTGTGTGTAAGTGTGACAAACACAGTAGACGATGGTAATTTAGGAGCGATAACCCTTTCTCGAATGTCAAACTTTTAGGAACGACCATTAGAAAACTGTAAGCAACTGAGGTAAAGTCAAATAATTGAAAATTTTAGGCCAATGTATCGAATATCTTGTATGTATGGAAGAATGTTCGGCGTAGAGTGTAGACGATGGTTCGTAGATGAGGTCAAGAGAGGTTTGAAAATTTATTATGTTGAAGGTAAATGGGCTTCATCTACAAAACCTGACATCTGAAACAACTGGCATGCCATAAGCGGTACTTTTCCTAGGGCAGAGTACCCTGCAGGTCATCATAATGTGTCCTCGGGTTATGGGAAAAAGGTGAAAGTGACAGGTGGGTGTAAGTGGACAATTTCGGGCGTGGTGCCCAAAGGTTTGAAAGGCTTATAAAAGAATTTGAAGGGGGGCGTGTGATACGTACGTGTAGGCAGTTGAAGGGAAAAATGGTAAATACACAGTTCTACCAAAAAATGAGGGGGAGTGGAGGAGTGGTAATGATATCAGTGGGGAAACCGATGCAGGTTTATTTGAGGTATTTAATGGGGTGAGGGAGGAACTATTCCCCAAATACCAAAGCAATCATAGAGATAAAATAGGGAGAAAGAGAGAAAACATACGGCATTGTTGAATTGATACTTGATGGAGAGTAGAGAAAAGATCATTGTTATTGCGGTCTGAATCAAACGAGCAGGTACTCTTCTAACTTTCTTCGTAGATAGGTTATTTAAAGTTCTCCTTTGTAGTTTTGTCTGCTGGGAATGTATTGAAGGGTAGGTATTGTTAGGGCTTATGTTGGCGAGGGCCTGGCCGAGGGAGAGGGTAGCCCAAGTGGCTTGAGGTACGGCCCAGTAAGAAATTAAGGATATTTAGGTGGTTACCAGAGTTGTAGTCCAACATTTGACTATAGGTTGGACGAGGGGTAGGACAAAATATGATATCGTATTGTAATTGTCGAATGAATCGATCTAATTACGTGCCTCTTCTTCTGTAGGGTATAATACATACCCGTCAATCTTTGATGCTGAGGCTGATAGATGAGAAGATCTATATAAATGAGATGAGTGCGTCTGGTCAAGGCTCAAGGGGTGAGAGCAATGACGTAGAGGTATTAGATATTGCAGCAGATGTCCCTCTAGCTGTAGTAATACCAGAAGGTGGGGCTTTGAATAAGAGACGCTGTAAGGCTCGAGTGACTGGGAAGAGTAATGGTGAAGAGATTGAGGGAGGAGAGTGAAGGTGACACGAAGGTAGTGTCGAGCCTTCGGGGGATAATAGAGAAGAAGGGGAGCAGAGCAACAGTAATGAGAGTTTGACTGGTTTGAGGGGAGCTGCAGGGTCAGTCTCAGCTCAAGAACGGTGAGACTTGATCAATTTATGGCTAAGCTGGAATTGTCGAAGGTAGGGGTGGTATTAATTGCAGTAGAGTCTGAGTATACATTAAAGGCTATCCCGCGAGAGGGTTTCATGGCATTTATAGGCCAGATTCGGCTAGGGATGCAACTACCCCTTCGAAGGCTGGTGAGGGAGGTATCGAACTTCTGGGAAGTTTCCCCATGCCAGATGAATGGTAACTTCCATGAAATGATAAAGGTGGTCAAGGGTATGAACGTATAATTGAAACGTGAGAAGAATGGTTTGATCGAGTGGTTCGATATTGTATCGTTCTACCTGAGGAAAGCCAATAATAAGGTGGATACGTACCACATCCAATGTCATGCAGATAAACCATGGCTATTTGACTTGTGCTCGACGGGTCGAGGGTAGGATAAAGACTTGGTTGCGGAAAGAAGGAATTACGAGAATACCGCAGGGGAGGATATGTATAGGCTGCAGTACAGGGTGTACAATCCAAGTATGTTGATAGTCGAAGGTTGTTTATTATGTTGATCGAATAGATAGCTAAATTTTTTTTCGTTTTTTTACAGAACCTGGTAACCAAACTTTGATAAATCCGGGGAGATATATTGATGAGCTGATCGACTTGGATGAGGAGTGGATAAACCAGGTATTCAGGAAGTTAGGTATCAAAAGGAAGAGGTGAAAGAAGACAGATACATTACTTCAAAACGCTCTTGTCGTTTCTAGGCCAGCGAAGAAGAGGGGAGAAAAAGGTACTTTAAGGGGGGTCGAAGGATGGAAAATGTAAGATTGATTCGGAAAATGAACTATGTTTCCAGGGGCGGGCAAGGAGGATCAGGTACTATATCACTGAGTGCGGCCGAAGTAGTGCCCGAGGTGTCGAGGCGTGCTGACAAGGGAAAGAGCAAGGTCGTTCCCGAACCTTCGAAAGTTTAACAGCCAAAGACTGCTTCGTGAAAGAAGCCTCGGGAACTGGGCACTGATGATGCGGATGATGTTGACGAATAGCATCGCAAAGCCAAACTAGAGGAACATGCTCTGGCCATGCTTTGTGGAAATGACCCAGACGAAGCAGCGAAGCAGATGAATAAGGCTCTGTATAAGGTAACTATTTCTTGAGATTTTGAAATTATGCTAAAATTTACAATTCTTCGAGAAGTACTTATGGTTCAAGTATTCTAGCAGGTGCATGTTTGGGCACAAGCTTTTGGCAAAGCCTATAAGGTTACAATAAGGTAGCTAAAACAGGCGATGGAAAATCTGGAGCTCGCTCGAGGGACCGCGCTTTCGCTGAAGACAAAGGTTAATGTGCTTAAGCGATAGAGATTAACTATTAGAGCTGAGAATGTGAGGGAACTTGAAGCTGAATGTGATGGCAATTCTCAAATGCGAAAGATATTGGAGTCGAAGCTTGTTGAGAAGGATAAGGAAATTGAAGAACAGAGGGAAACCTTCTAGGAGAAATTTGATGAAGAATGTGAAACGTCCACAAATTTTAAGATCTTCATCGAGAGTCTGGGTATTGATCCCATAACCCTTAAACACCTTCCTATGCTCAAAGGGCCTTATATCGATGGTGGTGTGCAGTTAGAAGGGATCGAATTGGATCCTTCAGCTGGAGGTGTAGGAGATGATGTGGAAGCTCCTGTGTCCAAATTGGTTGCTACTAGTGCGGTAGGTGATGGGGTGGCCGATGTTGTGAGGCTGAATCTTGCTGTCAAAGGTGGTGAGGGTAGTGCTGTGGACGAGCCTGTGGGAGAAGGTGGTGTGGCCACTCCTGTATGTGGTATGATAGTTGTCTTCTTGTTGTAACAAACTCTTTTCTCTTATCTTGTTTGTGGTGTTGGAAGTTTGGAGTGATGGTTGGTACTCGAACACTGTGTAACTTATTTGAGATTAAGCTGTCTGTTTGTGGTTGATTTGAATTGCTCTTTTGTATTAAAATTGAGTTGCTAAAATATATTGTACTGGAGCGTCTTAGCTATAGTTGAATTGATGATATTCATGTATGTTTGTATCTGTGTACGTTGAGAAGTATAGAATGCTTGCAGCAGGGTTTGAACTAGAACATTAAGGAGCTTCGTGGTCGCCCCCAAGTATCAGTCTAGTCGAAGGATGAACATGATACTTAGGTTAGACCAGTAATTCAATAGGTTTTGAATGTCGCCCCCTGGGTCTGTCTGTGGGATTGAGCCTAAGCAAAACATTATGTGTTCACCCCCAATACATTCCTGAGGGTCCCGTCTGTCGACCATTCATGCCCCTCGAGTTTGCTCGAATGGAGACTTGATAAACTTTGAGGTCGCCCCCAAATATCAGTCTACTCGAAGGGTTGACATGATACTTAGGTTATACCAAGAAATTCACTGGACTACAAAGGTCTCCCCCGGGTCTGTCCGCAAGATTAAGCCTAAGTGAAGCATTATGTGTTCACCCCCAATGCATTCCCGAGGGTCCGGTCTGTCGACCATCCATGCCCCTCGAGTTTGCTCGAATTGGAGACTTGAAAAACTTTGAGGTCGCCCCCAAGTATCAGTCTGGTCGAAGGTTTGACATGACACTTAGGTTAGGCCATGAAATTTACTGGACTTCGAAGGTCGCCCCCGGGCCTGTCCGCGGGAGTGAGCCTAAGTGAAGCATTATGTGTTCGCCCCCAATACATTCCCGAGGGTCCGGTCTGTCAATCATCCATACCCCTCGAGTTTGCTCGAATTGGAGACTTGAAAAACTTTGAGGTCACCCCCAAGTATTAGTCTAGTCAGAGGCTTGACATGACACTTAGGTCAGGCCAAGAAATTTTCTGGACTTCGAAGGTCGCCCCTGGGCCTATCCGTGGGTGTAAGCCTAAGCGAAGTATTATGTGTTCGCCCCCGAGTTCTAAAGAGAGAGATTGTAACGGCTGAGGTTTGCTATGGCTCGGTCCCTAGTCTCGTCGATCCATAACATATTACATCCGAGTTCAAACTCATTATCTTCGTCTGGGAGGTTAGGTCGCGTATTGGCACTTCAAATTAAGAAGGTAGAACTTCTTCGGTACCATAGGCTTGAAGGAAAGGTGTGCAGCTCGTCACCTTTCATGGAATTATTCGATAACCCAAACTACATATTGTAGTTCCTGGACCCATTGTCATTTCTTCTTATCGACCCACTTCTTAAGACCGTCGACAATAGTTTTATTAATTGCTTCGACCTGACCATTCCCCTGGGGGTAGTAAGGTGTTGAGAGGGAGAAGATGATATTGTACATTTTGAGGAAATTTGATGACTTTGTTCCCAACGAACTGTGGACCATTGTCACATCGAATCATGTCAGGGCAGCCGAAGTGTGTAATGATATTTTCCCATAAAAATTTAATGAATTCATCTTCTCTGTTTTGACATAAAGGCACGGCTTTGACCTATTTAGTAAAGTAATTTTTTGCCACAAGAATATTTTCTATGTTACCCAATACTTTAGTAAAAGGGTCTACGAGATCGATGGCCCACCGCTTGAATGGCCAAGAGACTTAACTGTAATGGAGATCCTGGGAAGGGTTATGGATGACGTGGGCATGACATTGGCATTTGTCACAGTGCTTGGCATACTCTTCAGCTTGCTTCTTCATATTTGGCCAGAATAAACCTTGGGATACGGCTCGAAGGGCCATAGATCGACTAGCAGTGTGAGCACCACAGGTACCTTTGTGGACTTCAGCAAGATTGGTAGTAGCTTCGTTATGAGAGATACACCGGAGGTGGACACCGTTTGGGGATTTGCGGTGTAACTCGCCTTTGAGGATGGTGTATCTGCAGCAATTTTCTAGTAACAAACATTTGGCTTTGGGGTTATCTGGGAGGGTAGAATTATTAAAGTAAGCAAGAAATGGTGCTCGCCAGTCATCTGGATCGAGACTCTCGCCCCCAGTATTGATGGCATTGACTTTCATCTAGTCGATACTTGGGCGTTCGAGTACTTCGATATGGAGTGTTCGAGATTCGGACTGGCCTAACATGGTTGCTATGTAGGCAAGGGAATCGGCATGTCTATTTTTTCCTCGGGGGTAATGAGTAATATAATATTTTTAAGGAAAATGATCCATGCGCTGACGGACGAGAGCAACATACTCAGCCATGCGACCGTTGGCCTAATTTCCACTGGTGTATTGTCTCTGAACAAGTTGGGAGTCTGTAAATACCGTAAGTTTAGGGACACCAAGTTTGAGTGCAAGGTCGAGGCCATGGATTAAGGCTTCATACTCGGCCTCGTTGTTGGAGCATTCAAAGTTTAACTTGATGGCTTTTTCAATTCAATCATTGGTGGGGGTAACCAGGACAAAGCCAATCCCCAAATCGTTAGGTCCAGCGGATCCATATGTAAAGAGACGCCAACCTATATTAGGGTTCCAAGGGTCAGTCTGTTCGGGTTGGTCTTCAAGTAGATCATCTTCGTGTTCTTCCCAATCGATGTCTTCGACCGGGAAGTCAGCAAGGAAATCAGCGATTGCTTTGCCTTTCTGAGATATCTATTTCTCAAATGTAATATACTGTTTACCAAAATAAATAGACTATTGTTGTACCAGTCTGGATATTTTCTTCTTGTTGAGTATCTCTCGAAGGGTGTAACTAGTGATGACACGTATAGGATGAGCTTGAAAGTATGGTTTTAACTTTCAAACAGTATAGATGAGGGTGAGGAGCAAACGCTCGATAGCTGTAAGGTACATAGAAAGCATTTCGCCTTCGTTTAGGGTACTAATGATGGGTGGTTGACCAAGGTTTGTTTTAAGTTCGTGGAAAGCTTGTTCACAATCAGGTGTCCAATTGATTTCGGGGTTATTTTTCTTTTCGGCCTTGTGGACGCCTTGATCGCGTAAGAGGGAGAAAAGCCAAGTAATATGGTTAGAGGATTTCTTAATAAAACGGTTGAGGGTGGTTATCTTTCCAGCAACCTTTTGAACATCTTTCTTGGTTTGAAGGGAAGGCATACCGAAGAGGGCTCGGATATGAGTGGGGTTGATCTCGATACCACGTTTATTGATGAGGTGTCCTAGGAACTTGCCAGATGAAACACCAAACTGGCACTTATCCGGGTTAAGTTTCAAGTTATAAGTACGAAATATGGCAAAGACCTCGGTGAGGTCCTGAATATGGGTTTGCTTTTGGAGACTCTTGCATAACATGTCGTCGATGTAAACTTTGACTGACTTGCCAAGCAAGGGTTTAAACATGGTGGTAACAAGACATTGGTAAGTGGCACCCATATTTTTAAGGCCGAAGGGCATGACTTTAAAATAGCAAAGGCCTTATTTAGTGATAAAAGAAGTTTTATGTTGATCCTCGGGGAGGAGGGGTACTTGATTGTAACCTGAAGCCACGTCCATCATCGATAGGCGCTCATGTTTGGCTGTGGCATCGAGGAGTACCGAAATGATCAGAAGGTGAAAACTGTCCTTCGGTGTGTGTTTTTTCAGGTCTGTAAAGTCAACGTAGATTCTGATCTTGCCATTTTTATTGGGAACAGTAACAATGTTTGATATCCAGTCGGTATTTTTAACTTCTCCGATGAAACTGGCTATAAGGAGTTTATCGACTTCGAGGCTTACAGCTTCGCGAAGCTGTGGGGCCAACGTACATATCATCTACTTCACTGTTGTAGAGTGGGGGATGAGGTCGAGTCGATGACATGCCAAAGTAGGGTCAACACTGGGCATCTCATGGAATGTCTAAGCAAAGACGTCTTTATTTGTTCAAAGGAAGTTAGTGAGTTTGAGGCTTTCGGCCTCATCTAGAAAAGTACCAATGAAAGTACCTCGAACAGGACCGTCGAGTTCGATATAGAAAATAGATTCGATTAGTATGGTAGTTGGCATCGAAGGTATGGGGATAGAGAGACATTGATTGCTATGGTTGTTTGATATGTTTTTAGGTTTAATCAATCTCCGGAAGCTCGCATGAGCGGGCAAGGTGCTGGGAGCCTTCTAATTTCCACGTACCACAGGGGGTAGTGAAATGAATGGTTTGGTGGTAAGTTGAACTTATGGCTCTCATGGCATGGAGCCAGTCACGGCCAAGGATGCTGAGATATTCGGATTTCTTATCGATGACAAGAAAGCTGGTTTGGAGGGTAACTGGCCCTATAGTGACAGGGAGACTAATACGACCGATAGTGACTTTAGTAGAGCCGTTAAAGCCTTTAAGTTTGACATTAGCCGAGGTGATGAGGTCTATTTTCTGTATGGCTCGAACAGTCAAGAGGAACAGTACGTCAGCTACACTACCCGTGTCAATGAGCATGGTATAGAGGACGTGGTGTTCGACCTTAATCATAATAACCAAAGGGTCGGAATGGGGGAAATGAATATGCAACGTGTCACTATCGATAAATGAGATACCCTCAGGTCGAGGGTATTAGCTCAATTCTGGCAGAAGGGCGGGTAGCTTCTCCTGGTAGGTGAGTTTGCTACATTCTTTGACACGCTTACGCTTGCTTTTTGATTGGCCGCTGTCGATATTATTGACTTTGATGAGATGGAGTTTGTAAATATGTACCCCGGATGGGTCGGTAGCTGGGGCGGGTTGAGGATTAAGGTAAGACCCGTCGAGGTAGCTGGGGAGGTCGTCAACATATTGATGTAGACGACCCACCTTCAAAATTATTTCGAGAGTGCACTGAAGAGCGTAGCATTTGTTGGTGTGGTGGCAGTTATATTTATAATTCTGGCAGTAAGGCTCACCTTATTTGACATCGATGGGGTAGGGGGTACGCTATATGGGGTCAGCCTAAATCTATGGGGGAAGGGTACTGATGGGAGCAGTGAGTTTGGGGAGGATCGGCTTGAGTCATTTTTTGCAGGACTCAGTAGGAGTATCATCAAAGTATGAACGTTTGTGGCCCTCAGTCTCCATTGAGATAGGAACGATCATGGGTGCAGAAGATTGTCGAGGTTTGTTCTAATTGTTGGTCGAAACTTGACCCTGGCAATTTGACTCACAAAGGCATTCGAGGTTAATGTGCCCATTAACTTTGGATAACATCTCCTCAAGGGTTCATAGTTTGTGGAGCACGATGTACTCCTTGACGCGGCTATTATTCGGCAGAGCATTAGAATAGGCGAGCCCAGCGTTCCCACAGTCGAGCTTTTCGATCTTGTGCGACACATTGAGAAACCGCTTGGTGAAGACTTCTAGGGTTTCATTGGGGAATTTTTAGAAGTTAAAGAAGGCATCGACCTGGAACTTGCGGTCTTTGTTTAAGGCGAACTGGGCTATAAAAAGGGTTAAATGTTATTCGAAGCTTCGGATAGAACCATTAGGAAGGCCATGGTACCATCTTAGAGTGCTATCTGTGAGGCTGGTGGGAAACAATTAGCACAACAGGTGATTAGTCATAGAGTATAAGATTAAGGCATTTTGGAATTCGAGGATGTGGGATTGGGGGTCGGTATTACGGTATTTGCTGATTTTGGGGGCGTAAAAATTTGGAAGCACCACGATAACGAGGAGTTTAGGGCAGAGGAGGTTGATTAGCTAACTCCAAGAGTTCGGTGTGGGGCTCGCACTGATGTGGATGGCAGTGTAGATTTTTTTGTCGAGTTCCTATTGTGTAAGATAAGCATGATGAGAGAAAGATCTTCGGGGATGAGGCTGAATGTTTGGTATGTGCTCAGCGCTGCGTTCCCTGAGCAATTCTCGAGCAGGGCGGCGTTTTAGACATCTGGTAGTGCGTAGGGTGGAGTCAGATGAATCCTCTGTTAGGTGTATGCCAAGGTAAATTGAACCAGTGGGTAGAATAGTAGGGGGAGCACCCTCGGCACCAAGATGGACCAGGGGTACTTCAATATGTGGTTGGGGCCCAAGCTGAGAGTAGGCGGAAACACGTGATGGGGCAGGTGCTCGAGACGGCGAAGGGGCGTCTTGAGTTTGATGTTGTTACAACTCGCGAACTGTATTACGTAGATCATCGAGGGCACGATATTGTCTGTCTGCATCGTCCAAACGGCACTGGCGTTTGGCCTCAAACTCTTGATGGTGTTCCTCACGTCCAACGAGTAACTGATTGCAGTGTTGCTCCTCATCTTGAGTGAATTGCTGGGTAAGAAGGGTGAGCTAAGCGGCCACGCCGTCGGTGGAGTTGCCGACAAGGGCAGAAGTAGAGCGGAGGGTAGGGGCCCTTGAAGGTGGCTTGTATGAGTAGGAAAGGGAGAGAGAAAAAAGACAAAAGACAGGGGGAGTTTGGTAGGGTGGGATAGCATAGACGGTGCTAAATGTAGGGGCCTAGCATCGGATGAGGTGAAGCTGACTCTTACACTATGGGTTTTATCTTCAACCAGGAGGTTTCAAGTATACAATCAATAATAATATGATTTGCTACGGAGATTATACACTTGCGCAGAGGTGTAGAATGGGTTGCTCCACGACCTCAGGTGAGGATTTTTAAGAGTAATGTTATATATGCAGAGTAGTCGAAATATCGAGAACTGGGATATTATAGGGTATTGGAAGGTAAACTTGTGGGGTCTATTGAGACAGATTTTCTAACCCCTTCATAGTGCCTCTTCCCTCCTATTTATAAGATATAGAAAGGTTTGAGTTACCATGGGGGTTCAAGTTAGGTGCATATCCTTTGGGGATAACTGACTTGTATCCAGAGTCGGTTCTGACACTATAGCTATTGGTTTTGACACTGTAGTTGTTGGACCTGGCACTGTGGTTGTTGGACCCGGTACTGCAGTTATCTTGCGGCTCATTTCTCCATTTTGTATGGTGATCTGGCTGTCTGACATGTCTAACTTTGGCCATGTTCGTGGTCGAAGCGTCTCTGGTACTGGAACTAAGTTCTGGTGCTGACTATCTATCTTCAATTATGTTTGTTAGCTTCGATGACCATATCCTTCAAGTGTTCGATAAGTCTCGGAAGGCCTCGTCGATTCGAGTCTCTAGGTTTGTTTAGAGGTAGCCTTCGATCACTCGACTTGGTCCTATAAGGCAGCGAGTAGGCTAGTACAATAGGTTGATGCGATTGCTTCCATGTTATGAATCCAGCAACGGCCCATAATCCTGAGATAATAAGATTTGGCATTAATCACATAGAAGATAACGTTGATGGTAACTGGTCCCGCGGTAATAGGTAAGATGATCTTCCCTACTCGCTCTTCTTTAGAACCATTGAATCCACTGATACCGGTGTCGCTTTGAATAATTTGATCGGCCAATCCCATTTGGTCGATAATGCACTGAAAAAGGATATTGATACCGCTACTAGTATCGATCATCATTGTGTGCATGACAAATTTCTTCATCTTTAGCATTATGACTAGCGCATCATGATGTGGAAATTTGACATAGCTAGTATCATAATCTTCAAATGATATCTCGACCTGGCGATTACTCCACTCATGCAGAAGTTTGGCTTCTTTCTCTTGAGGTGTGAGATCACCGTATTCTGACAGTTTTATGCGCTTAAATTTTTTAAAGCTGGTAATCTAATTGATCTCGATCATGTTGTTGTGGCGCATATGATAAAGATGCATCTCCTCAGCTTGATCTTCGACCTTGACAACTTCAAATTACTTCTTATAGCTACCATCCTTGTATGATTCTAGGTCGACAATATATTTGAGCATCCATCCTTCCTTGAAAATATATTCGAGCAACCTTTGTAAAGCATAGCAATTATCAGTAGAATGATGGCTTACCTTGTAGTGAATACAGTACGGTCGGCTTTTGACTAGTTCCAATGGTTGGGAGAGACGGTAGAGCTTATCCTTTGTGAGGATTGGAAAAATTGTGAAGATTTGAACGTTCATCTTAGGGAGGATCTGTTTGACTTGTGAGCCACCTTTTTGAGGGTTGTCGGTGTATTCCTTGGCGTGCTTTTGGTCACCCTGGTCCTCCTTTTGTTCAGTATTTTGATCTGATGGACCTTTCATGGAAAGGATGAATTTAGTAAATTTATGCCTTTCGAACATCATCATTTTCAAGTCGACATAACTATTGACCTTGGTGATCATATCTTCCAAGGTCGCAGGTTTATTGAGGAAGAGGTGTTATTTGGCTTTGCAGTCGAGCTAGAGCGCGTTGGTGAAAGCAGTAACAGCTATTTTCTGATCGAGATTGTCTACTTTACGCGCAAGCTCCAAGAACTTCTTTGTAAATTCCTCAAGCTTTTCTCAGTGCGACTGTTTGAGACTGATAAGAGAATACAAATTTTCCTCTTTGTCTCTGTTGTGAGCATACATCTTGATGAATTAGTTATGCAGCTGGTCGAATGTGTGTATGGAGTCTTCAAGCAAAGAGTGGAACCATCGGAGTGGTTCCTCCTGCAGACTTACGGAAAACAGATGGCATAGAATGTGGTTGAGATTAGAATACAGCCCTAATGAGTCACGGTGTATGGGCCTAATTTTGAGTGGAGGGAAAGTTGGTTCTTACACCACGGGGTTTATCTTTAATCAAAGGGGTTCAAGCGTACAATCTATAATATGAACTATCTACCGACAATATACTTGCGTGGAGGCCTAGAATGTGACGCTCTATTACCTCTGATGAGGATTTTTTATAGAGTTTATATTACTGCTGAGTAGTCGAAGGTTTGAGTATTGGGTGTTTTACAAGGTGGTCAAAGGTAAACAGTAAGGGATCAGGGATAGATTTTCTAGCCTCACCTTGGTTCCCCACCTCTCCTATTTAAAGAACATAGGAAGGGCTGAGTCACCAAGATTAGGTCATATTACAGGGGTACCCTCCGGATATCGAGCGGGTATCCCAGAATTGGTGTTGACACCACGAATGTCAGGTTTGTCACTATGTTCTGTTATTGTAACATTTTGTCGGTTCTATCGCTGTAGCTGACAGGACTGACGGCGAGACCATTCTTATCTGGTGAGTTGTCTGTCTGACAAGTCTACAAAGTTGTAAGGGCCTAACTTCGTGTAGAGAGTAAGTTGGCTCTTACACCACGTCATTAGTCCTTTATCAATGGAGTTTAAGTATATAATTTATGCTGGAAATGTCGAATCTGTCACTGTAACAGTGTTTAGGTCTATCTCTGTACTCTGACACTGTAGCAGTTGTTGGGTCTGTTACTGTAGCTGTAAGGACCAACAACGCTGCCGTCTTGTCTATTAAGCTGGCTGTCTTCCTTGTCACACTTCGACCATGTACGGATATGGTCATAGTGTTTCTGATGTTGATGTGGAGTTCGTCTTCGAGGCTTTGTTTAGAGTCGAGGCTTCATCTTCGGATAATCTTGCAAGGCTTATTTATCGATTGAGTGGGCTTTGATGTATTTGAGTAGGCTTCGAGGTAGCCTTCAAGTGTTTAACAGGGGTAGAAGGCTCCAAGTAGGCTACTATATTCGCTCCCTCTCAGCAAGGGTGTCGAAAATAGGTGTAAAGGCATTTTCTAAAAAAGATTGTTGGTCATTGGGAGTTAAAGAGTTGAAAGGGTTTACTGTTAAAAAGTTGACTGTTACAGGGGAAATAAAAGATGGTAATTAAGAAATGTTGGTGGTTATGGGTAATAAATGGGTTGGATGAGGCTTATCAATATGGGTATGAAGGTGGCAATGTTGTAGAGTCTACTTCTGTTGTATTGTCCTCTCCTTTCTCTGAGTTTCCTAAAAAAATGTGATGGATATCACACCCAATACCCGCTACCAAAAAAGGATGGGATCCACCCGAGACCGTCGTATAGGGTGGAAGACTGCTAAACTGAAGTTGAAGTTCTTTGGTTACCATGAGCTTGACTGGGACATGCCGAACCTAGTAGAGTTGGAGCCTTGAGAGCCCATCAACGGGGAGTCCTATGCTAACTTCTGGGGGCAGATGAAGTTTTATTTTACTACTGGGGATGGACGCTACCTCTACCTAACGGCTTTGGCCGAATGTCTAGTTCAGGCAGAAGAGCAGTTAGAGGAGCAAGTATCGACGAGTGAAGCTGGCCCGTCTGAAAATAGGGCAGCTTCTTCTTAAAGTGCTGACAAGGTGGTGGTGATGGGTTTTTTGTAAGCTAACTTTAGAAGGTTTCTATTGTTTTTACTTGTCTCTGTAGATTTTTGTATGATTGTACTAGGAGGTCTCCTCTATTTTCTGTATGTTGAAGTAATGTAATGAGAACAAATGATATTGAACTTGTGTTCGGGTGTCTGATAAATTAATATATGCAAATAGATTATAGGTGCGGTACCGAATATATATCTTCGGATGTTAACATGCAAAAACGATTACCTTCGAGGTGAAATTGACTTCAAATTGTAAATGTGATGGTTGAGAAAAAGGATCGGCATTCGATTAAAGGGGTCGATGTTTCGAGGCTAGTGATGGTTCGACTATAAGTCCTCGAGAAAGAGGGTTGAATACGCGGTCTAATGAAACGGTTATGTCTGGGAAGTTATAGAGGTTGGACTGTTGGGTTTTCAAGGAGAATAATTGAAGGTTGTAATAAATTCAACTCTGATGAAGGAGGGGTTAAATGTATCTAATTTTCAGTATAAATAGGTTGTTTCTGGGAGAATTGCATACGTTTGTTCCTTCGTCTCTGAGTATAATGTTTGCCTCTTCTTCCCAAAGCAAAGGCGATGCTTCCAAGCCCAAGAACCAGGAACAAGTGGCAGCAAAAGCTCTTCGTGTACGGGAGAAGATGTTGGAATTGAAGCAGAGGTTTGTCGGAGATCAATACATGGACTCAGAGATTCCCGACTTGTTTGAAGCGGAGCCCGGGGAGCCCATTGTTGGAATGCCCTTTGCGTATTGGTGGGGGGTGCTATAGATGATGGGACCATTTCCCAGCCACCGGTTTTCTCTGATGGAGTCATTTGCTGAGGAGATGGTGGACCAGGAAGATGTTGTTGCTGAGGCCAGGAGTGAGAAGAAATGTCCCGATGAGAAATAAAGGCTTCATTAACTGTTGGGGCATTTGTATAGGATGGTATGTAGGGATATTAGGTTTTTTCGGTTGGTTTGCACTATTTTGACCGGTATTGAATGAAATTGGGAGTTGATAAGATAACTGTCGAAGTATATTTCTGCACTGTGTGTAAGTAAAATTCCGAACTGTTGAAGTAGAACTCTGAACAGTAGAAGTAAAATTCTAAACTATCGAAGTAAAATTCTAAACTGCTGAAGTAAAATTCTGAACTTTCGAAGTAAAAAATTGAACTGTTTGTACGAGACACGATATATTTCGAAATCGAATGTGAGGTTGTCGATTACTCATTTTCGAGAAGTGGGTATGTCGAAGGTCTACTGGATTTGACTGGACAGACTGACAGCCCAGACAACTGGTCTGTCAGATCAGTACAGGCTCCTGGGGCAGTGCGCCTTGCAAGATATCATGATATTTCCTCGTTTTACGAAAAAGGTTGATTTGATGTAGAGATTTGATTGGACAACTTCGAGTAAGGATCAGAAGGTTCAAGTTTTTTTATTTTAAAGTAAAGTGAATGTGAGTGCTCTATTCGCATGTGAGGTTAATGATGGGCAAAATGGTCAAAGCACATGTCAGCCAAAAAGCAGGGGTAGTGGGGCAGTGGAAAATGATAATGGTTTGGAAATTGAGGCAGTTTTTAGAATTCCGATGAGGTATATATAGAGGAGATTACAAACGTATTGTTCATAGAAAAATTAGAGAGTGAGAGGAAGGAAACGTACACCATTGTTTCGTGAAGCTTGAGAGAGGTAATCGGGTTGTTGCTGAGGACCAATTGGCTTGCTGTTTCAATTGTACTTCCACTAAAATAGGTATGTCGATTGATCGTTGTCTATTTTTGTTTGGATTTTCCTTTTGTATCTGTATGTAGAGTCTTCTGGGTTTGTAGTGTTGAGGATATGTTCAAGTTCAGGGGGAAATCATATGTCAGGGGTTTAGCTCATTTGGGATTCTGAGGATATTGACGGTGGGACTGGGATTGGGGTCGAGTTTTCAACTGTATTTATATCTGTTGGGGAGGGCAGATGAAAATAGGTTATTAACAGGTAATAGTTGAATGTATCGATCTAATTGTGTGTTTCTTCTTTTGCAGGATAAGATGCGCACCCGTCGAGCTTCGAGACTGAGGCTGATAGGCGAGGAGGTCAAAGAAAATGAGGCCAGTATGTCTGGTCATGCTCTGATGGATGAGGGCAGCGACATTGAAGACTACTCATAGCAATAGATATCCCACTGGCAGTGGTGGTTCCAAAAACTTGGGTTCCAAGTAGTAGGCATCGAATGACGGTAGTGACTGAGGGTAGTGGTGAGGAGGAGATGGGGGAGGATAGAGAAAGAGAGACGAAGGTCAGACGGAGCCTTTGACTGGTGAAAGGGGTGAGGGGGAGAAAAGTGATCGTGATGAGGATTCGACTGAGTCAGATGAGGCTACTAGTTCTATTCTGGATAGTGAGAAGCAGAGGCTAGATCAATTTGTAGCTAAACATGGGCTGTCAAAGGTAGGGGTTATATTATATTCTGCAGGGTCAGAGTACAGCTTTCAATCGAAGCCTCGAGAAGGTATCATGGCATATAGAGGCCAAATTTAACTGGGGATGCGATTGCCCCTTGGAAGGCTGGTGAAGGAGGTGTTGAACTTCTGGGAAGTTGCCCCAGTTCAGATGAATGGGAACTTTTATGAGATGATGAAGATAATCGAGGACATGAATGCAAAATTAAGGAGTGAGGGGAGGGGATTAATTAAGTGGTATGATGTGGTATCATTCTATTCGAGGAAGGCGAATCAGAATGTGGGCACCTACCACATCCAGTACCATGCAGACAAGCCCTGGTTGCTTTATCTGTGCTCGACAGGTCGAGGGTAGAATTGAGATTTGGTGGTAGTTCGGGGTAATTATGAGAATGCCAAAGGGGAGGACCCTTATAGGTTACATCAAAAAGTCTATAATCCAAGTAAGTTTCTTGTCGAAGGATTTTTTGATATGTTGCTCAAATAAACTGTGATCGTATTACTGCTTGTACTGTAGGTTCTCAAAGCCAGACTTGGGCGAATCTGAGGAATTATATTGACACCTTGATTGACTCAGATGAGGAGTGGTTGGATTCTGCTTTCAAGAGTCATGGTATCAAGATGAAAAGGCAGAAGAAGACAGATTCCCTGCTTCGAAACGTACCCATTACGTCGAAGCCATCAAAGAAGAGGAGAGGCAAAGGTGTTCCTAAGGTAGTCGAAGGAATGGAGAAGGATAATTTGGCAAGGATGGTAAAGTATGTTCCGAAGGCACAACCAGCGTCGAAGAAGGCAGCGACGGTGCCCGAAGCAGCTAGTGATGCATCGAGACGGAGGCCGAAGCAAGCATCGACCCAGGTTGAGAAAGGGAAGGGAAAGTTCATTCCCAATTCTCCCAGGGTACAACAGACGATGGTTACTCAATGGAAAAGGTGTAGGGCATTAGGGGAAGATGATGTTGAGGATGCGGGCGAAGATATGACGGAGGCTGAGCGAGAGGATCAGGCTTTAGCTATGGTTGCTTTGATGGTAAAATTCTGTGTCGATTACCCAGACGAGGTGTCGAAGCAGATAAGGAGGAGTATATACCAGGTAAATGTATATTTGTTTGTGAGATTCTGACATTTTCTCGAGTGCCTGATTCTTCAAAAGGTATTAACAGCTCGAATATTCAAACAGACTGATGCTTGGGTGCAATCTTTTTAGAAGGCGATGAAAGTGTTAAAGAGAAAGTTACAGGAGGCGGCTGACAGTCTAGAGCTTGCTCGAGGGACTGATGTAATAGCTTACTCGCATCCTTCTACCCCAGACAGATATTCGAAGGCCACTTCGAAGCCTACTCAAACATATCAAAGTTAAGACAAATCCACAAACAAGCATCCCAAAGATCGTCCAAAGACGAAGCTTTGACTCTAAACAAGCCTCGAGAACAGACACCACATCTGATTAGAAACACTTCGATCATATCCGCACATGGTCGAAATATGACGGGACAGAGAGCCAGCTCACTAGGCAAGACGGCGTAGTTGTTGGTCCTTGCAGCTACAGTGACAGGCCTAACTGCTACCACAGTACCAAAGTACAGAGACAGACCTAACAACTTTTACAGTGACAGTTCCAACATTTTTGGCGCCAATACCCACGCCAGAATATTCGGATAGTACCCTTGTAATCTGACCTAACCTTGGTGACTCAGCCTTCCTATGTTCTATAAATAGGAGAGATGGGGAGCCAATGGAGGGTTAGAAAAATTCTCCCCAGCCCCTTTGCAGTTTACCTTCGATCACCATGTAAAAGCTCAGTACTCGAACCTTAGATTACTCATCAGTAATAAATACACTCTTAAAAATCCTCATCAGAGGTCGTAGAGCGTCACATTCAGGCCTCAACGCAAGTATATTTTCTATAGATCGTTCATGCTCTAGATTATTTACTTTTATTCTTTGATTGTGGATTAACCCCGTGGTGTAAGAGCCGACTTCCCCTCCGAAAGAAGTTAGGCCCCTACATTTGACACTGTCTGTGCTTCCCACACTACCAATCTCCTTTTCTCCCCTCCCTTTGTTTTCAATTTCAACTAGTTATCCTCAATGGCACCCACCCTCCGCTCCAATTCAATCCATGCCGACATCTCCTTTGACGGAGTGGCAGCCCAAGTAGCCCTACTATCTCAACAAGTGGCTCAAGCCGAGGAGCGCCATCAGGCACAACTTCACTAGGAATGCAAAAAGCACCGGCTAGAGCTAGAAACTGAACGGAACCGCTACCTGGACGATGAGAACAGACAAAACTGGGTAATCGACGAGCTGCGCAACACCGTCCGAGAGCTGCAGAGACTATAGCCTCAAGAAGCTGCTCAACCATCCCAAGCATCAGACCCGTCGTACGTATCTGCCCGCGCTCGTCTGGGACACTTACCAAATCTTGAGATACCCCCAGTACATACCAGCGCCGAAGGCGTTCCCTGTACTATTCCTCCAACTGGTTTTATCCATCTCGAGATTCACCCCACAGAAGATTCGTCTGACTCCACCCTCCGCTCCTCTAAAAACCCCAGACGCCGTCCTGCTCGAGAACGACTCGGGGAACGCAGTGCCGAATACATGCCACATGCTCGACCACACAATCCTCGAATCCCTCGATCTCCCCCTCATCCTGCCTACGCTGCATAGAAGAACATCAACCAAAAAATAGAACCCGTCATTCGAGTCAGCGCAATCCCAACCCCCAACTCCAGGAGTCGACTGAACAACCTTCTTTGCCCCAAACTTTGATAGTCGGCTGAACAACCCACCATTCAATTCTGTGCTCCCAAACTCAGTAAATACTGTAACACAAACCCTAAATCCAACATTATCGAATTCCAAAATGCGTTGAGCCTCTATTCCACGGCCGACTACCTGCCCTGCTATGCCACCTTTTTCCAACCAGCCTTACTGACAGCCCCCTTCAATGGTGTTATAACCATCCAAATGGCTTGAACTGGAGCTTCGAGCAACTATCACAGCTTTTCATCACCCAGTTTGCCTTTAATAAAGATAGAGAAGTCCGAGTCGATGCCTTTTTCAATTTCAGAAAATCCAGCAATAAAATACTCTAAGCCTTCACTAAGAGGTTTCTTGATTAGTCAAGGAATGTTGAGAACCTTGACTGCGCGAATGTTGTACTCGCGTATTCTAATGCCCTACCAGATTATAGCCGTGTGAAATAATACTTGGTCCTTCATAAACCCCGAACACTCGAGGAGATGATCTAGAAGGTCAATGGTTATATCGACCTCGAGCGCCTTCATGAATCCCGCAAACAGAGCCAGCCATCAAACACCACAAACTTCAATAAACCTCGACAAAACCTGCCTCCTACTCCAATACCCCTGATCGCTCCTGTCTCACAGGAGACTGAGAGTCGCAAATGCCCTAACATCGCTAACAGCACTGAAGCTCACAAGAAGTGACCAAAGTCAGTCTTACCCGTACTCATTACCCCTCTCAGCACCCTTCTACCACATATACATGAAGACCCCATCTTGAGTATCCCTTTCCCTATCGAACTCGGACCAGGGTAACCTTACTGTGCCAATCACAAATGTAACTGTCACCATACCAATAAATGTTTCACCCTCCAGCGCTCTCTCAAGATCATCCTCAAAGCAGGTCATCTACATCAGTATGTTACCGACCTTCCCATCTACCTTGACGGGTCATACCTCAAGTCTCAACCCGCCCCTGCTGCTGACCCGGCCGAGGTGCATATCTACCAAATTTGTTTCATCGAGGATAACAACATTGATAGTGGCCGTTCAAAGAGCAAGCGTAAGCATGTCGAAGAATGTTACAAACTCACTTACCAAAAGAAGTTACCCACCCTCCTGCCGGAATCAAGACTTCAGCCTCGACTCGAAGGCATTTCTTTCATCGACTATGACACTTCACACATCTATTTCCCCCATTCTGATCCATTAGTCATCATGATTAAGATCGAGCACCTTTTCTTCAACACCATGCAGATTGATACAGGGAGTGCAGCTAATGTCCTTTTCCTACAAACTGTCAAAACCATGACGAAGAAAGATCTCATTACTACTACCAATGTCAAATTAAAAGGCTTCAATGGGGTCACAGAAGTTGTTGTTGGTCGAATCAGCCTACCAGTCACCACAGGTCTTGTCACACTTCAAACCAGCTTTCTTGTCATTGACAAGAAGTCCGAATACCTTGGTATTCTCGGGAATGACTGGCTCCACGCCATGTGAGCCATACCTTTGACCTACCATCAGACCCTTCGTTTCACCACTCCTGAAGGTACTTGGAACGTGAAAGGCTCTTAGCGCCTTGCCCGTTTATGCGAGCATCCAAGGATCGATCAGACCCAGAAACTCGTCAGCTGCCCATTGCAATCACTATCCCTTTCTACCCCTACACCTTCGACAGATACCACCTCGCCCATCGAACCCACTGTTTATATCAAACTTGACGGTCCTGGTCGAGGTACATTCGTTGGAACTTTTCTAGATGAGGCGGAACGCCTCGAGCTTACAGATTTCCTTCGAACAAAAAAAAATGTTTTTGCATGGACATTCAAGGAGATGTTCGGTGTCGACCCCAGTCTGGCGTGCCATCGCCTCGACCTCATTCCCTACTCTTCAGTAGTAAAGCAGAAGAAGCGTAACCTAGCACCACGACTTTGAGAAGTAGTGAACATTGAAGTAGACAACTCATAGCCGCAGGATTTATCAAAGAATTAAAGTACACTAACTAGATATCAAATATTGTGGTAGTTCCCAAGAAGAACGGCAAGATTGGAATCTGCGTCGACTTCACCGACCTCAACAAGCATACACCGAAGGACAGTTCCCCCCTCTCGATCATCTCAGCACTCCTCGATGCCACTGCTGGACATGAGCGCCTATCAATGATGGATGCGGCCTCGGGTTACCATCAAGTACCCCACCTCCCCGAAGATTTACTTAAAACTTCCTTTCTCACTAAATAAGGCCTTTACTATTTTAACGTCATGCTCTTCGATCTTAAAAATGTGGGAGTCACTTACAAACGCCTTGTCACAACCATGTTTAAACCTTTGTTTGGCAAGTCGGTCAAAGTTTACATCGACAGCATGTTATGCAAAAGCCTCCAGAAATAGGCCCATATCCAGGTCCTAATTGCAGTCTTTTCGATACGTCGAGCATACAACATGAATCTCAACCCAAGCAAATGTCAATTTGGCGTTTCGTCTGGTAAATTTTTGGGCCACCTTATCAGTAAATAAGGTATCGAGATCGACCCCACCCAAATTCGAGCCCTCATCGATATGCCTTTACCCCAAACTAAAAAAGATGTCCAAAAAGTGGCTGGTAAGATAGCAGCCATCAACCATTTCATTTCCAAATCCACAGACATATGTGCTTGGCACTTTTCCCTCTTACGCGACTAAGGCATCCATAAAGCAAAAAAGAAAAACATCCCCGAGATTAACTAGACACCCAAATGTGAACAGACCTTCCTCGAACTCAAAACTTATCTTGGCCGACCACTCATTATCAGCACTCCTATCGAAGGAAAAACATTCTCTTTATACCTCACTGTTACAAACGCCTCTATCAGTTCAGTGCTTATTCGACTCAATTCAAACGTCGAGAAGCCTGTATATTTTATCAACAAAACTTTAACACCCGCAGAAACTCGATATTCCAACCGAGAAGCCTCAAACTTACCGGTTGGAACATTTGAATGATCGAATAGATAAAGCCCTCAAACTTACCTTCGAATGTTCCAATAACGAAGCTGAGTACGAAGCCTTGATCCACGGCCTCGACCTCGCTCTCGACCTCGGTATTCCTAAACTTAAAGTTTTCATAAATTCCTAACTTGTTCAGAGGCACTACACAGGTAAAAATCAGGCCAATGGTCGCATGGCTTACTATGTTCTTTTCGTTCGACAACGCATGGACCGTTTTCCCAAAAAATCATCTATCACTCATTACCCTAGAGTAAAAAATCAACACATAGATGCCCTCGCCTACATATAAGCTATGTTAGGCCAATCTGAATCCCGATCTCTCGATATCGAAGTACCTGAACGCCCAAGTATCGACCAGATGGAAGTCAATGCTATCAATACTAGGGGAAAGAGTCTCAGTCCAGACGACTGGCGAACCCCAATCCTCCATTACCTCAGCAATGCAACCCTCCCAGATGATCCTAAAGCCCAACGATCATTGTTAGAGAATTACTGCAGATACGCCATACATAAATAGGAGCTACATCGCAAATCTCTGAATGGCGTCCTCCTTCGATGCATATCTCAAGCCGAGGCCTCTGAAATTTTAGCAAAACTCCACGAAGGTACCTATGGTGCTCATACTGCTAGTCGTTTTAGGGCCCTTCGAGCCGTTTCTCAAGGTTTAGTCTGGCCGAATATGAAAAAATAGGCCGAAGAGTATGCCAAACACTGTGACAAATGCCAACGTCATGCCCACGACATACATTGCTCTTCACAAGAGCTCTATTTCAGTCAAATCTTCTGGCCATTCAAAAGATGGGCCATCGATCTCGTCGGCCCCATTCCTAAAGTCTCGGGTAGCAGGGAAAACATCCTTGTTGCAACAGATTACTTTACCAAGTAGGTCAAAGTTGTACCTTTGTGCCGAACTAGAGAAGAAGAAGTTATCGAATTTGTATGGGAAAACATCATCACACGCTTCGGCTGCCCCCATATGATTTGATGCGATAATAGTCCCCAGTTCGTCGATAACAAAGTTAGAAGCTTTCTCAACAAACACAATATCATCTTCTCCCCCTCAACACCTTACTACCCCCAAGGCAACAGTCAAGTTGAAGCAATCAACAAAACCATCGTTGACGGTCTCAAGAAACAGGTCGATGCCAAGAAGGGTTGATGGGTTCAGAAGTTACAGCATATCCTCTAGGCCTATCGAATAGTACCAAGAAAATCCATAGGCTGCACCCCTTTCCTTCTAGTATATGGTACCGAAGTTGTACACCCAACTCAATTCGAAGTACCTACACGAGATCCTAACCTCCTAGACGAAAACAATGAGTTTGAGCCCGCATGCAACATGTTATGGATCGACGAAACCAGAGACTGAGCTATCGCCAACCTTGGCCGCTACCATACATCACTTCAGAAGTCCTACAATAAGAGAGTTTAACCATGAAGTTTCAATATCAGAGATCTGGTACATCGACGTGTCATCCAATCCTCGAAGCCTCGAAATGGCGGCAAGCTAGCCGAATCTTGGGAAGGACCTTATGTCATGTACGATAAAACTGACAAGGGTTCTTACTATTTGATGATAGAAGACAAAGAGCCTTTACCAAACCCATGGAACATAATGCAGTTGGTCTCCTATAATAGGCTACGACCTCAACCTTGTACAACATATGTAACACAAAATAATCAATAAACAGTTTTTCTACCCATACTTCGTCTTTTCTTTTCAATAAATTTTTAAGTTTAACTTAGGTATCATGTCAACCCTTCGACCTGACTGATACTTAGGAGCGACCTTGAGATTTTTTAAACCTCCAAACTCGAGCAAACTCGAAGGGCAAGGATAGTTGAAAGACCGGACCCTCGAGAATGCATTGGGGGCAAACAGTTATGCCTCACAATGGCTAAGGCCTTCGAAGTCCAGTCAATTTCTTGGTTTCTTCAAAGTATCATGTCAACCCTTCGACCAGACTGATACTTCGGGGTGACCTTGAAATTTTAAAGCTTCTAATTTTGAGCAAACTTGAGGGGCAAAGATGGTCAAAAGACTGGAAACACGGGGATGCAATTGGGGCGAATAGATATGCTTCGATCAGGTTCAGAACTGTCGAAGTCTAGTCGATTTATTGGCTTACCCCGAGTATCACGTCCACCCTCGCCCCAACTGATACTTGGGGGCGACCTTGGAATTTTTAAGTTTCCAACATTCGAGCAAACTCGAGGGGCACGAATGGTCGAAAGGCCGAACCCTCGGGAATACGTTGGGGGCGAACAAATCTTGCTTAGGTGTGGCCTAGGCCTTCAAAGTCCAGTGAATTTCTGAGTTTCCCCTAGGTGTCACGTCCCCTCGGCCCAACTGATACTCGGGGGCGACCTTGAAAATTTTCAAACCTCCAGCATTCGAGCAGACCCGAGATGCATGAATGGTCGACCAACCGGACCCTCGGGAATGTGTTGGGAATGACCACATCTTACATCGCAGTGGCTTCGGCCTTCGATGTCCAGCAAATCCCTTAATTTTAAAAGAGGTATCACAACATCCTCGAAGCTCTTCAGGGATTCGATCACTCTACAGTCATTCGATAGAAATAGTACATACAGATACTATTATACAAAAATATCTACAATACATGAAGATTTTAACCATCATAAATCAGAGACGCAGTTTCAACACAACTCAAGCTAAGCCATGCATCAAACATTTGGTACAAGCTAAGCTAATAGAATAAGCTTCAACATTTCAACAATCCAGAACAAAGTAAGGCTAGAACAAGATAGCAAATCCAGCTCAAAAAATCAGGCACAAATTCAAATGTAGTTCATAATAAAATTTAGATGTTTAACAAATAAGCACCATCGGTACAGTACAACAGCTCATAGAAGTATCAAGTTCAAAGACTAACTCTACAGAAAAATAAACATGGATTAAAATATTACAACACAACAACAAATCATAAAAGGCGGATAAGGAACTCTAATACAAATACCTCATATCGTCGCAGCTGCATCCTCTTCCCTAACAAGCCCTTCAGCATCGCCTTCAGCACCCACAGTCGAAGGCCTCAACCCCGAGCCATCTGCGATCACGCCAGGCGAAGCCCCAGTAGCTATACCTTTGCCCACAAGAGTTTCCATGCTCCTTTCAACACCTTCAACATCAACCTCCATCCCTCCTACATTTTTCTGCAAAGACTCCTCAACAACAGTTTCTTCCTCAGCAAGAAGGCGTTCAAAAGTATCAGGATCAAAACCTTGATCCTCAATAAACTCCTTCAGCCTGACAGTCACTTTACATTCATCATCAAACTGTGCCTGGTACCGTACCATCTATTCGACTTTTCCTTCTCTTTCACAGGAAACTTCGCAGCCCACAACCACTCTTGGTTTGACCATTGAACCTCGAGCCTCTTATCGAAGGAGTTAGTGATCGCCGCAAGATCTTGCTTTAACACTTTGACCTCGGACAACAACGACACCTCTGTCCCTCGAGCAAGATCCAGACTTTCAGCAGCCTACTACAGCTTCCCCTTTACTAACTTCATTACCTTGTTGTAAGACTACGCCCAAGTATCCGTCTGAAAGAATATTTGAGCAGTCAGTACCCCTCGAAACTCGAAGAACTTAAAAGAAATCTCAGAATTTCACAGAAGAAATTAATAGACAGTTACCTTAAACATACTCCTCTTCATTTCCTTCAAAGCCTCGTTTGGGTCATCTTCGCAGAGTTCATCCATCGAAGCGTACTTCGCTATTGCTTGCTCTCGTCATTCAGCCTCTGTCATCTCTTCATCCTCATTCGTTGTATCATTGTCCCCCAGCGCCCTACGCCTTTTGCGTTGAACAACCTTTGACTGCTGTATCTTTGGAGCCTCGGGTACAACTTTGCTCTTCCCTTTCTCAGCCTGTGTTGGCACCTGCCTCGGCCTCAGTCTCGAAGTGTCACTTGCCACTTTGGGCACTATCGCCATTTGCCTCGACGTCCTTTTCGACTTTGGAACATACTGAATGTTTCTTGGCAACTCATCCCCTCCCATTTCTTTGGGAACTTTCACACCACTTTTGCCTCACCTCCTATTTGATGTTTTTGGTGTAATGGGTACGTTTTGAAGCAGGGAATCTACCTTCTTCCTTTTCTTCCTCTTAATACCAAGACTCTCGAAAATATAATCCACCCAATCCTCACTAGCTTCGTGCAAGGCGTCAATATAGTTTCTCAGGTTATTCCAAGACAGATTCTTCGGACCTATAAAACAAACAAAATATCATCACCACTTATTCAAGACATGCATCAAAAGCAATCCTTCAACAATAAACTTGCTCTGATTATAGACCCTATGGTGTAACTTATAAAGGTTTTCTCCCTCAACATTCTCATTAGTTGCCCCACACTATAACTAAGTCTTTATTCTACCCTTGACCCGTCGAGCATAGATCAAAATACCAAGGCTTCTCAGGGTAATACTGGATGTGGTAGGTACCTGTTCACTAGCCCGCCCTCTTCGAGTAGAAGGTCCCAACATCAAATCATAACTTTTCCACAAAACGAGGACAAAAACCATGATTACTTGTACGGCACACTACCCCAGACGCACGTACCGCTCTGACAGACCAGTTGTCCGGGCTGTCAGTATGACCAGTCAAATCCAGCAAAACCTTCGATACACTTCTCACATACGAGTAATCAATTATGCTTCATCACGAATATTTGCCAACAGATAACCTCAAAATTAAATTCTCAAATATATCAAACATTCGACCTACAGCACATTCATCAGTTCAAAAACTCATGCCTTTATTATTTCGGCAGATCATTCTTTACTCAAACAGTTCAGAATTTTATTTATACTCAAAGCACAATACTACGTCGACAGGAAACAAGTTTTACTTTGATAGTTCTGAATTCCACTTATACATAAGTCCTAATTTTCATTTGATAGACCGCATCACTCCTTCAACAAATTATAATGGTATACTTAGACAGTTTAAAAATTTGAGCCTACACAGATTAAACCTCTTGCATCAACAGATCAAACCTATTATTTTCAACATATTAGACCTCCTACTTAAACAATTTAAGCCTGTCACTTCGAGGTCAATTCGAGATATCAAAGTCGTACTTTGAACATTCAAAATCCTATGGAAAATAGCATTAAAAAATAATTTGACAGATTATACTACCAACACCCAATCATATTAACCTCAAAACCAACCCAACACAATTCAAACAGTTCTTACAAATACCCTACATACAAATACCATATCAAAAATAGTTACCAAAACAGAAAAAGGACCCTAATTATCAGCGGGATGCTCCTCTTCGACCACAGGCATAGCACCAGCATCCTCCAGGTCAGCCATTTCATCCGTGAAGGACTCCTGCAGAGACAACTGATGGACCAGAAATGGACCCATCATCTGAAGAATCCCCCACCAATATGCAAAAGACATTCCAGCAATGGGTGCCCCGGCTTCCACTTCAAAGAGGTTCGATATTTTCTCATCAATATCCTGATCGATACCAAACCTCCGTTACAACTCTAACGTCCTCTCCTATATTCACCTAACTCTCACTGCCATCAGGTTCTCTTGTGCGGGTACATTTAAAGCCATCCTGATCCAAGCAAGTAAGCAGAAAGATGAAGAAAGAATGCAGAACGATGAGCAATCCTCCCACAATAGCCCTTTTTATACATGAAGGAAAATTTCAACTTTCCCTCTTCCCTAGCCGCATTAATTGTTATCTTCAATTTCCCACCTTGAAAACTCAACAGTCCAACCTCTACAACTTCCTAAACGTAACGATTTCCTTTTAATCACCATTTCAAGCCTCATTCCAGAGGACTTGCAGTCGATGAGCAAACCCCCAATATCGAACCATCGACCATTTTCATACCTTGACTTTAATCTCTTGCACCGAGTCTTCACTAATACAGAGTTGATTACCTTCGACCATATCATTATACTTCAATACCATTTTTTACCCCCTATTAACAATTTGATGACATGCATTTGCTACTATGCCTATAAGAATACTCATCTACAGTGCCAACCAGATACAATTACACAAAGTTTCAAAAAATATTGCTTCCATTCCACTATCCAATTTACAAAACAGTAAAATTTCAAACCCAAATACATTCATACAAACAGCCCAAACAAAAACCTCTACATAAAACCTCACAATACAAAGAGACCCATCATCACCCCCTCAAGCAGCAACCCTACTACCAGAAGGCCCAGTTGCATTCACCGAGCTTTGTTCCTCCATCTCCTCTTTTACACAAATGAGGCACTCGGCCAAAGCCGACAAAAAGAAATAACGCTTCTCCGCAGTAGAAAAGTTGTGCCTCAGTTGGTCCCAAAGATAGGCATAAGGCTCCCCGTTGATGAGCTCTCCAGCCTCTACCTCCACCATTTCGGGCAGGTCCCAGTCCAGATCATGATGCCCAAAGAACTTCATATGCAGTTCAGCAATCTTTCGCCCTGCGCGATGATCCCGGGTAAACCCCATCTTCATCTGATATTGCGTATTGAGCGTGGTATCCATAGAGATTTCAAAAATTTGCAAAAGAAAGAAAGAAGAATGAAAACGAAGAAGATTACACAATATCCCTATTCAATATCCCATACTTCTAGCCTCATTTTATTTATTACCCCATAACCACCAGCATCCCTTTATTGCCCTCATTTATTACCTCCCTCGAAAAACTAACAGTCAACTATTCCACTTCTGACTGTAAACAATTTTCACAAAAAATAATTTTCTCAGCAGACGCATCTCCACCTAATTTAGAGCCCTTCGCTGAGAGGGGGCAAATGTAGTAGCCTACTCGCAGCCTTCTACCCCAGACAGATACTCGAAGGCTACTTCGAAGCCTACTCAAACATATAAAAGTCAAGACAAATCCACAAACAAGCCTTCCAAAGATCTTCAGGAGACGAAGTTTCGACTCAAAACAAGCCTCGAGAACAGACTCCATATCTCAGTAAAAATACTTCGACCATATCCGCACATGGTCGAAGTATGATGGGACAGACAGCCAGCATACTAGACAAGATGACGCAGTTAATGGTCCTTGTAGCTATAGTGACAGGCTCAACTGCTACCACAGTACCAAAATACAGAGCCAGAACCAACAACTATTACAGTGATAGTTCCGACATTTCCAGCTCCCATACCCACGCCGGAATATCCAGATAGTACCCTTGTAATCTGACCTAACCTTGGTGACTCAGCCCTTCCTATATTCTATAAATAGGGGAGATGGGGAACCAATGGAGGGTTAGAAAAATTATCCCCAACCCCTTTACAATTTACCTTCGATTGCCCTGTAAAAACCCAGTACTCGAACCTTTGATTACTCATCAGTAATAAATATACTCTTAAAAATCATCATCAGAGGTCATAGAGCATCATAATCAGGCCTCTACATAAGTATATTGCCTATAGATCGTTCATGCTCTAGATTATTTACTTGTATTTTTTTATTGTGGATTAACCCCGTGGAATAAGAGCCGGCTTCCCCTCCAAAAGAAGTTAGGCCCCTATAACTGAAGCGTCGGTGGTGTCTGAGAATAAAACTTAGAAGTGAGATCTGGCGGTTATTACTGACTCGTTCGATAAGAGATTAAAGGGTCAACGTTTCAATCATGAGCAGGTGTTGAGGTTGAAGTTTCTTGAGCATGAGAAAGAAAAGAAAGTACTAAAGGAGCGTTACCAAGGGCCATTCGATTATGATGTTTCGGATAATGTTAGGATGAAGGAGTTCATAGAGGATATGAGGTTTGTAGGGGCCTAACTTTTTTTTGAGGGGAAGTCGGCTCTTACACAACGAGGTTTATCCTTAATCGGAGGATTCAAACATATAATCTAGAATGCATAAAATCAATAGACAATATACTTGTGTAAAGGCCCGAATGTGGCGCTCTACGAGCTCCGAATGAGGATTTTTAAGAGAGATCATATTACTGATAAGTAATTGAAGGTTCGAGTACTAGCTTTTACAGGGTGGTCGAAGATAAAATGTAAGAGCTCAGAGAGGAGACCTTTCAACCCCCACTTGGTTTCCCATCTCTCCTATTTATAGAAGTATAGGAAGCTGAGTCCCCAAGTGTGGGTCAGGTTGCATGATTACTGTCAAGATATTCTAGGGCAAGTATGGGCGTCGGACATGTCTGTACTAATAAGGGTATGGTCACCAAACATATTTGATGTGATAGCTTTCTGTCCCGTCATACTTCAACCATGTACAGCTTTGGTCGAAGTGTTTCTACTACGATGTGTGGAGTCTGTTCTCGAGGCTTCGAGTAGAAGGCTGCAAGTAGAAGGCTGCAAGTAAATGGCTTCGAGTAGAAGGCTACAAGTACAGGGTTGCAAGTAGAAGGATTCGAGTAGAAGTAGGCTTCGAGTAGTAGGCTGCAAGTAGAAGGCTTCGAGTAGAAGGCTGCGAGTAGGCTTCGAGTAGAAGGCTGCGAGTAGGCTACTACAGGGTTTGATCCTGAGACTCTGCAATGTTTCCATGTTACCCAAGATCCTGTTGTTGAAAATGTTTTGCAGATAGAGGGGATAGAGGTAGATGTTGGTGATGGAGGTGTTGGAGGTGGCGTAGAGGCTCCCGTGATCAAAAATATTGTGGCTGGTTCTACAACTGATGTGGGCGTCAATGGTCCTGGGTCGAAATCTTCTATTGGAGGTCCTGGGGGTATTGGCACTAAAGAACCTACTACGGGAGAGGCTGCAGCCACTCCGATATGAGGTATTGTACTGGGGTGTCATACCATTTCTTCTGATTTTTTTGTTGGGTTGTAATATTTGAATTCTATTTATCTCTCTTTGCACTTGATCTTTGAACATTTGATTGCTTAGAATTGTTGCTCTAAGATTAATTTGTACTGTACTGCTTCTATTGGTATGTGGACTGTAGTTGAAACTTATTTTTGTGAGGTTGATTTGTATTGAATTGTTATGCTAGATGTTTGATATATGCTCTGAACATGACTTAAATTGATTTATGTGAAAGCTACTTCTCTGATGAGGTACTGAAGCGTCTTGTGTGTAGTAGAATTATAGATATCCCTAAATAATTATGTCTGTATATGCTGTAATTTTCGAATGATTGTAGTTTAATCTAACCTTGAAGAACTTTGATATTGACTCCCAAAAATTCAAAGAATTAATCTGGACTTCGAAGGCCTAGGCCACAGTGAAGCAAGACGTGGTCGCCCCCAACACATTCTCGAGGATCAGGTCTCTCAACCATTTGTGCCTCTCAAGTTTGCTCAAATGTTGGGAGTTTGAAAATTTTTGAGGTCACCCCCAAATATCAGTCGGGCCGTGGGTGACATGATACTTAGAGGAAACCTGGAAATTCACTGGACTTCGAAGGCATGAGCCACAGTAAAGTAAGACGTGTTCACCGCCAACTCATTCCTGAGGGTTCGGTCTTTCGACCATTCGTGCCTCTTGAGTTTACTCGAATGTTGAAAGCTTGAAAATTTTCAAGGTCGCCCCCAAGTATCAGTCGGGTCGAAGGGTTGACATGATACTCAGGCTTAACCAAGAAATTTACTGGACTTCGAAAGCCAGAGCCACAGTGAAGTAAGACGTATTTGCCCCTATGCATTCCCGAGGGCCCGGCCTTTCGACCATCCGATCCCCTCGAGTTTGCTCGAAATTGGAAGTTTGAAAATTTTCAAGGTCGCCCCTAAGTATCAGTCTGGTCGAAGGGTTGACATTGTACCTAAGTTAAACTAAAAAATTCATTAGAAAACAAGTGACGAAGTGGGGACGGAAAAAAACTATTTATTGATTATTCTGTATTTATATCGGGTGTACAAGGTGGAGGTCGTGGTCTATTGTATGAGACCAGGTGCATTGTGTTCCATGGATTAGGTAGAGGTTCTACGTCTTCTGCCATCAGGTAATATGAACCCTTATTAGTTTTATCGTATACCACATAAGGTCATTCCCAAGATTCGGCTAACTCAGCATTTCGAGGCTTTGAAGATTTGTTGACACGTCGAAGTACAAGATCTTCAATGTTCAAACTTTATGGTCAAACTCATCTGTTATATGACTTCTGGAGGGACAGATTATAATGACCAAGATTGGCGATGGCTCGATCTCCGGTCTCGCCGATCCATAACATATTGCATCCGAGTACAAATTCATTGTCTTCGTCTAGGAGGTTAGGATCTCGTGTAGGTACTTTAAATTAAGTAGGGAGTACTACTTCAGTACCGTAGGCAAGAAGGAAAGGAGTGCACCTATAGATTTTCTTAGTATTGTTCGATAGGCCTAGAGGACATGTTGTAACTCCTGAACCCATCGACCTTTCTTTACATCGACACGTTTCTTGAGGCCGTCGACTATTATTTTGTTGATTGCTTCGACTTGACCGTTGCCTCGGGGGTAGTAAGGTGTTAAGGGTGAGAGGATGATGTTGTGCTTTTTAAGGAAGTTTCAAATTTTACTTCTAACGAATTGTGAACCGCTGTCACATCGAATCATATGAGGGCACCCGAAGCGTGTGATGATGTTTTCCCATAGGAATCTGATGACTTCTTCTTCTCGGGTTCGGCATAAAGGTACGACTTTGACCCATTTGGTAAAATAATCTGTTGCAGCAAGGATATTTTCTTGGCTGCTCGAAGCTTTGGGAAAAGGACTAATGAGATTGATGGCCCAGTATTTAAATTGCCAGGGGACTTGACTAAAATGGAGGTCTTGTGAAGGGCTATGGATGTCATGGGATGGCGCTGGTATTTGTCACAATCTTTGGTGTACTCTTTAGTTTGTTTTTTCATATTGGGCTAAAATAAACCTTGGGAGACGGCTCGAAGGGTCATAGATCGACCAGTAGTATAAGCACCGCAGGTACCTTCATGGAGTTCGGCTAGGATTTTAGAGATCTCGGTTTGAGAGATGCATCGACGGAAGATGCCATTTACGGATTTACGACATAACACGTCTTTGTGAATAGTGTATCTGCGATAGTTCTCTAATAAAGATTTTTTGGCTTGGGGGTCATCTAAGAGGGTAGCAATGTTGAAGTAATGGAGGAAAGGTGTTCGCTAGTAGTCTAGATCGAGACTTTTGCCCCCAATATTGATGGCATTGACATCCATCTGGTCGATACTTGGGCGTTCGAGTACTTTGATTTGGAGGGTTCAGGTATCTAATTGGCCTAACATAGCTGCTATGTAGGCGAGGGCATCTGCATGTCGGTTTTCTCCTCGAGGGTAATGAGTGATAGAAGATTTATTGGGGAAACGGTCCATGCGCCAAACAAGAACGGCATATTCAGCCATGCGACCGTTAGTTTAATTTTCACCGGTGAAATGCCTTTGAACAAGTTGGGAATCTGTGAAAATTGCAATTTTAGGGATACCAAGTTCGAGGGCCAGGTTGAGGCCATGGATCATGTATGGAATAAAATTGGATTTTGGATTTTTTTGTTTATTTGAACTGTTTTGATCTGTATGGAACGAAATTGGAAATTGACAAGGTAACTGCCGAAGTATAATTATGAACTTTTTGTAAGTAAAATTCTTAACTATCGAAGTAAAAATCTGAACTATGTGTTAGTAACATTATGAACTTTCGAAGTAAAATTCGCAACTGTCGAAGGGAAATTCTGAACTATGTGTAGGTAGGAAAGACATAAAAATTGAAGGTGATTTATGGGCAATCATACTGTCAAATGTCAAATGTGCCATAAATCGAATACTTTGTATATTTTGAAATCGAATGTGAGGTTATCTGCGGACGAATGTTCAAGACACGATATAGTTGATTATTCATATCCGAGAAGTGGGTGTGTTGAAGGTCTGTTGGATTTGACTAGACAAACTGACAGCCTAGATAGCTAGCCTGTCAGATCGGTACTGGCTCCTGGGGCAGTACGCCATGCAGGTTATCATGATGTTTCCTCAATTTACAGAAAGAGATTGATTTGATGTAGGGATTTGATTGGACAGCTTCGATTGGGGATCTGAAGTTTTCGAGTTGTTTTGAGTTTAAAGTTAAGTTAATGTGAGCGTGCGATTCACACGTAAGGGTAATGAAGGGCAAAGTGGTCTAAACACATCTCAGTCAAAATCAGGGGTAGTGAGGTAGTGTCAATGATAGTGGTTTGGAAATCGAGACGGTCTTTGGTATTCTGAGGAGGTATATATAGAAGAAATAACAAACATACTATTCATAGAAAAACCAAATAGTGAGAGGTAGGGAACGTACGCCATTGTTACTGTGAAGCCTGAGGGAAGTTACTGGTTTGTTGCTGAGGAACTGGCTGACTTTCTATTTCGAGTGCACCTCCATTGATGCAGGTATGTCGATTGATCCCTGTCTATTTTTGTTTGTCTTTTTCTTCTGTATCTGTAAGTATAATCTTCTAGGTTTGTAGTTGTGAGAATATGATCGAGGACAAAGGGGAAACCATGTGTCTGGTGTCTAGGTCATTTAGGATTCTGAGGGTATTTGATGATAAGACTGGGATTGGGGTCGATTTTTCGACTGTATTTGTATCTATTGGAGAGGGTAGATGAAAATGGGTTATTGACACATAATAGTCAAATGTATTGATCTAATTGTGTGCCCCTACTTCTATAGGATAAGATGGGTACCCATCGGGCTTCGTGGCTGATGTGGATAAACGAGGAGGTCGAGAATG
The DNA here is from genome assembly GCA_014058105.1 of Kingdonia uniflora. Taxonomy (NCBI): domain Eukaryota; kingdom Viridiplantae; phylum Streptophyta; class Magnoliopsida; order Ranunculales; family Circaeasteraceae; genus Kingdonia; species Kingdonia uniflora. The sequence goes on from JACGCM010000445.1 coordinate 1,977,063, forward strand.
AGGTTAGCGTATCTGGTCGTGCTCCAATGGATGAGGGCAACGGCGTAAAAGAACTACGTCATAGCAAAAATGTGCCATTAACAATGGCAGTTCCTGAAGCAGGGGCTTCGAGTAGTAGGCGTCGTAAGACCGTAGTGACTAAGGGTAGTGGTGAGGAGGAGATGGAGGGAGGATAGAGAATGAGAGGTGAAGGTTGAGCCAAGCCTTTGAGCGGTAAAATGGGTAAGGGGGAGCAAAGTGATCGTAATGAGGATTCGGCTAAGTCGGACGAGGCTACTGGTTCTGTTCCGGATAGAGAGAAGCAGAGGCTAGATCGATTTATAGCTAAACATGGGCTGTCGAAGGTAGGGGTTATATTATATTCTGCAGGGTCAGAGTACAGCTTTCAATCAAAGCCTCGAGAAGGAATCATGGCGTATATATGTTAAATTCGACTAGGGATGCGATTGCCCCTTCGAAGGCTGGGGAAGGAGGTGTTAAACTTCTGGGAAGTTTCCCCAGTTCAGATGAATGGGAACTTTTATGAGATGATGAAGGTAATCAAGGGCATGAATGCAAAATTGAGGAGTGAGGGGAGGTGTTCCATTTAGTGGTATGATATGGGATCATTTTATTCGCCGAAGGCGAATCAGAATGTGGGTATCTACCACATCTAGTCCTATGCAGACAAGCCCTAGCTGTTTGATCTGTGCTCGACGGGTCTAGGGTGGAATAGAGATTTGGTCATAGTATGGGGTAATTATTAGAATGGCAATGGGGAGGACCCTTATAGGTTACATCATAAATTCTATAATCCGAGTAAGTTTTATGTCGAAGGTTTTATGATACATTGCTCAAATAAACTGTGATCGTATTTCAGTTTGTTCTGTAGGTCCTCAAAGCTGGACTTGGGCGAATCCGAGGGATTATATTGATGCCCTAATTGACTCAGACGAGGAGTGGGTAGATTTTTTAGTTTTCAAGAGTCTTGGTATCAAGAGGAAGAGGCAGAAGAAGACAGAATCCCTGCTTTGAAATGTACCCATTACGTCAAAGCCATCAAAGAAGAGGGGAGGCAAATGTGTTTCAAAGGTAGTTGATGGAATGGAAAAGGATAATTTGGCAAGGAAGGTAAAGTATGTTTCGAGGGTAGAACGGGGGTCGAAGCAGACAGTGACAGTGCCCAAAGTAACTGGTGATACTTTGAGACAGAGGCCGAAGCATGCATCGTCCCAGGCTATGGAAGGGAAGAGCAAGGTCATTCCCGAGTCTCTAAGGGTACAATAGATGAAGGTTACTCAACGCAAAAGGCATAGGGCATTGGGGGAAGAGGATGCGGGTAAAGATATGATGGAGGCTGAGCGAGAGGATCAAGCTCTAGCCGTGGCTGCTTCGATGGCGGAACTCTGTGCCGATGACCCTGACGAGGCATCAAATAGATGAAGAGGAGTATGTACTAGGTAAGTGTCTATTTGTTTGTGAGATTCTGACATTTTCTCGAGTACTTGATTCTTCGAGGGATACTAATAGCTCGAATATTCTAGTAGACGGATGCTTGGGATCAATCTTTCAATAAGGCAGTGAAAGTGTTAAAGAGGAAGTTACAGGAGGCGGCTGATAGTCAAGAGCTTACTCGAGGGACTAAAGCATCGGTGGTGTTTTAGAATAAAACTTTGAAGCGTGATCTTACGGCTATCAATGATGCATTCGAGAAGAGATTGGAGGATCAACGTTTCAATCATGAGCAGGTGCTGAGGTCGAAGCTTGCAGAGAATGAGAAGGAAAAGAAAGCACTGAAGGAGCGTTTCCAAGGGCAATTTGATTATGAAGTTTCGGATAATATTAGGATGAAGGAGTTCATAAAGGATATGGGGTTTGATCCTGAAACTCTACAATGCTTCCCCGTTACCCAAGATCTTGTTGTTGAGGATGCCTTACAGACAGAGGGGATAGAGGTAGATGTTGCTGCTGGAGGTGTTGGAGGTGTTGAAGGTGGCGTGGAGGCTCCTATGATTAAAGGTACTGCTGTTGGATATGTGACTGATGTGGGCGTCGGTGGTGCAGGATTAAAATCCTCTACTGGAGGTGTTGGGGGTGTTGACACTGAGTAGCCTGCTGGGGGGAAGTTCTAGCCAATCCGATATGAGGTATTGTACTAGGGTGCCATATTGTTTCTTCTGATTTTTCTGTTGGGCTGTATTATTTAAACAATGTCGGGGTTTCTTTGCATTTGATCTTTGAGCTTGTGGTTGCTTTAAATTGTTGTGCTGAAACTGACTTGTACTGTACTAGTTTTATTTGGTTGTTGACTTGTACTAAAACTGATTTGTCTTAACTTGAATTGTACTGAATTGTTGTGCTAAATGTATGATATATGTTCCAAGCTGAACTTAAGTCTTTGATATACGTTGTGTTGAAGTGTCTTGCATGTTACAAACTGTTGATATTCTAGGATACTTGTTTCTGCATATGTTGTAAATGTAGAATGACTGCAGAGTGATCGAACTTTGAAGAACTTCGAGATGGTTGTGACGCTTTGGTGGACCCAAAAGATTTACTGGGCTTCAAAGGCCTAAGCCACAGCGATGTAAGACGTGGTCTCCCCCAATACATTATCGAGGGTCCGGTCTCTCGACCATTCGTGCCCCTCAAGTTTGCTCGAATGTTGGGAGTTTGAAAAATTCCGAGTTCGCCCCTAAGTATCAGTCGGACCGAGGGTGAGATGATACTTAGAGGAAACCAGGAAATTCACTGGACTTCGAAGGCCTAAGCCATAGCGAAGTAAGACGTGTTTACCGCCAACGCATTCCCGAGGGTCCTGTCTTTCGACCAATCGTGCCCCTCGAGTTTTCTCGAATGTTGGAAGCCTGAAAATTTTCAAGGTCGCCCCCAAGTATCCGTCGGGTCGAAGGGTTGACATGATACTCATGCTTAACCAAGAAATTTACTGGACTTCGACAGCTTAGGGCCTAATCAAAGTAGAACGTGTTCGCCCCTAATGCATTCCCGAGGGTCTGGCCTTTTGACCATCCTTACCCCTCGAGATTGCTCGAAATTGGTGGCTTGAAAATTTTCAAGGTCGTCCCCAAGAATCAGTCGGGTCGAAGGGTTGATATGATACTCAGGCTTAACCAAGAATTTCACTGGAAAACAGAAGACGAAATGTATATAGAAAATAAATTGTTTATTAATTATTTGGTGCTTACATCAGGTATACAAGGTAGAGGTCATGGCCTATTGTATGAGATCAGTTGCATTGTGTTCCACGAATTTGGTAGAGGCTCTTCGTCATCTGTCATTAGGTAATATGAACCCTTGCCAATTTTATCATAAATGACATAAGGTCCTTCCCAGGACTCGGCTAGCTTGCCTGTATTTCGAGGCTTCAAGGATTGATTGACACATCGAAGTACAAGGTCTCCGATGTCGAAACTCTGTGGTCAAAATTGTCTGCTATATGACTTCTGGAGGGACAGATGGTAACGACCAAGATTGGCGATGGCTCGGTCTCTAGTTTTATCGATCCAAAGCATATTGCACCCGATTTCAAACTCATTATCTTTGTCTAGTAGGTTGGGATCCCGTGTGGGTATTTCGAATTGAGTAGGGAGCACTGCTTCAGTACCATAGGCTAGAAGGAAAGCGATGCAGCCAGTAGATTTTCTTGATGTTGATCAATAGGCCCAGAGGACATGTTATAACTCCTGAACCCATCGACCTTTCTTCGTATCGATACGCTTCTTGAGACCGTCGACTATGGTTTTATTGATTGCTTAGACTTGATCGTTGCCTTGGGGGAAGTAAGGTGTTGAGGGTGAGAGGATGATATTGTGCTTTTTTAAGAAGTTTTTGACTTTGCTCCCAACGAACTACGGACCGGTGTCACATCGAATTATATGAGGGCATCTGAAACGTGTAATGATGTTTTCCCATAGGAATTTGATGACTTCTTTTTCTCGGGTTCGGCACAAAGGTACGGCTTAGACCTATTTGGTAAAATAATATGTTGGAACAAGGATATTCTCCCAGCTGCCCGAAGCTTTGGGGAAAGGACCAATGAGATCGATGGCTCATCTTTTGAATGGCCAGGAGACTTTACTGAAATGGAGGTCTTGTGAAGGGTTGCGGATGTCATGGGCGTGACGTTGGCATTTGTCACAATGTTTGGCGTACTCTTCGGCTTATTTTTTCATTTTGGGCCAAAATAAACCTTGGGAGACTGTTCGAAGGGCCGTAGATTGACCAGCAGTATGAGCACCACAGGTACCTTCATGGAGTTCAACTAGATTTGCAGATGCTTCGGTTTGAGATATGTACCGAAGAAGGATGTCATTTGGGGATTTGTGATGTAACTTGTGTTTGTAGATGGTGTATCTGCAATAGTTTTCTAATAATGATCATTTAGCTTTGGGATCATCTGGGTGGGTAGCATTGTTAAAGTAATGGAGGAATGGTGTTCACCTGTCGTCTGGATCAAGACTCTCGCCCCCAGTATTGATGGTATTGACTTCAATCTGAAAGATACTTGGGTATTTAAGTACTTCGATATGGAGAGTTTGAGGCTTCTGATTGGCCTAACATAGCTATTATGAAGGCGAGGGCACCTGTATGTTAGTTTTCTCCTCGGGGATAATGAGTGATAGAAGATTTTTTAGGAAAACGGTCCATGCGCTGTCGAATGAGAATAGCATATTCAGCCATGCGACCGTTACCTTAATTTTTGCCGGTGTAATGTCTCTGAACAAGTTGGGAATCTGTGAAAACTGCAAGTTTGGGGATACCGAGGTAGAGTATAAGGTCAAGGTCATGGATCAAAGCTTCATATTCAGCCTCGTTATTAGAGTATTCGAAGTTTAATTTGACGGCCTTCTCTATTCGATCATTGGTAGGTATAACTAGGACAATGCCAATCCCTGAACCGTTAAGTCCAATGAATCCATCAGTGAATAGATGCCATCCTGTGTTAGGATTCCATGGGTCTGTTACTTCGGGCTGGTCTTCTGTCATGTCATCTTCGTATTCTTCCCAATCGACATATTCGACCGGGAAGTCAGCAAGGAAATCTGCTACCGCTTGGCCTTTTTGGGATATCTGCTTTTTGAATGTGATTTTGTGTTCACCAAGATAAATAGACCACCGTTGTACTCTTCTGGATTTCTCTTTTTTGCTGCGTACTTCTCGAAGGGGATAGCTTGTTATAACACAGATGGGGTGGGCTTGAAAATAAGGTTTACGTTTATGGGACGAATAGACGAGGGTGATGAGAAAACGCTCAAGTTTCGAATATTGAGTTTTTGGACGCGTTAGAGTTTGCTGATAAAATATACAGGTTTCACGATGTTTGAATCGAGTCGAATGGGCATTAAACAGATGGAGGTGTTTTTAACAGCGAGATATATGGAGAGTGTCTTGCCTTCGATAAGGGTATGGATAATGGGTGGTCGACCAAGGAAAGTTTTGAGTTTGAGGAAGGCCTGTTCACATTCGGGTGTCCAGTTATTCTCAGGGTTGTTTTTCTTTTTTGCTTTATGGACGCCTTGGTTGCGAAATATAGAAAAGAGCCAAGTACAATGATCTGAGGATTTGGAAATGAAACGGTTGAGAGCTGCTATCTTGCTAGCCACTTTTTAGATATCTATTTTAGTTCGTGGCGAAGCATGTTGATGAGGGCTCGAATATGGGTAGGGTCGATCTCGATACCTCATTTACTGATAAGATGGCCTAAATATTTACCAGACAAAACACCAAATTGGCATTTGTCTAGGTTGAGTTTCATGTTGTATGTTTGAAATATCGAAAAGACTTCAGTTATGTAGGAGCCTAACTTCTTTTACAGGGGAAGTTGGCTCTTACAACACGGGGTTGGTCTTCTATCAAAGGAATGCAAGTAAATGATCTAAAGTACAAGCGAACTAGAGACAAATACTGGCGTAGAGACCTGAATGTGACACTCTATGACCTCTGATGAGAATTTTTAAGAAGTATTATATTACTGATAAGTAATCGAATGTTTGAATACTGGTCTTAACAAAGTGGTCGAAGGTAAACTACAAGGGGTCTGGGGGGATTTTTCTAACCCTTCCTTGGCTCCCCATCTCTCCTATTTTTCTGTAACAGCTGTGGGAGGTGTCTCTGTACTTTTATACTGTGGCGCAGTGGTTGGGCCTATCATTGTAGCTACAAGGACTAATCATTGCGCTGGCTTATCAGGTGAGCTCGCTGCTTGTCCCATCATATTTCAACCATGTGCAGATATGGTCGAAGGGTTTCAGCTGCGATGTGTTAGTCCGTCCACGAAGCTTTTTTGGAGTTGAAGCTTTGTCTTCAGGAGATATCTGGAAGGCTTGTCTTGAGGATTGAAAAGGACTTCGATGCATTCGGGTAGGCCGCGAAGTAGACTTCGAGTATTTGAGTAGGGTCAAAGGCTGCGAGTAGGCTACTACATTCGCCCCCTCCCAGTGAGGGTCTCAATGCCAGGTGGGGAGGCATTCGCTGAGAAAGCAATTTGACCTTGGAATCTGAGCAGTTTGACTGTTGGTTTTTGGGTAAGTAATAAAAGAGGGTAATTAAGAGGTATAGGTGGTTATAGGGTAATAAATAAAGTGAGGCTATAAGTATGGGTTATTGTGTTAGGATATTGAGTAACCTTCTTCTTTTCATTCTTCTCTATTTCCACTATTAATTTTGAAATCTTCATGGATACTACGCCCAACACACGATATCAGAAGAGGATGGGGTTCGCCCAGGACCGTCGCGTCGGGCAGAAGAATGGTGAACTTCATATAAAGTTCTTCGGGCATCATGATCTAGACTAAGACATGTCCGAACTGGTAGAGGTAGAAGCTGGGGAGATCATCAATGGGGAGCCTTACGCCGACCTTTGGGACTTACTGAAGTATGATTTTACTACTGTGGAGAAACATTATCTCTTTCTGTCAGCTTTGGCCGAATATCTTGTTTGTACAGAGGAAGAGATGGAGGAACAGAGCGCAGTGAGTGGAGCTGGACCTTCTGGAAATAGGGCTACTATTTGAGGTGTTGAACATTTGTATCTTTGTTTGTTTTTTTTTTTGTTGAGGATTTTGTTTGGGGTGGTTGTAGCAATATATTCTGGTTTATCAATCGGATAATGGAATGGAAGCAATATTTTCTAAAAACTTGTGTTACTGTGTCTGATTGATAATATAGACAAATAGTCTCATAGGCGCGCTTAGCACATGCATGTCATTGAATTGTTGATAGTGGATAAAAAAGGGTATTGAAGTATAATGATATGACCGAAGGTTATTACATGATCTAAGGTTATGATATGACCAAAGTATAATGATGGTCGAATGTTCGATGTTGAAGGTTTGCTCGACTGTGAGTCCTCGAGAATAAGGTACAGATGAATCAGTTATGTCTAGGAAGTTGGAGAGGTTGGTTGTTAAGTTTTTGAGGTGGGGAATTAAAGATCACAATTAATGTGGTTGGGGAAGAGGGAAAGTTGGAATTAGTTCTCCAAGTATAAAAGGAACTATGGTGGAGGGGATTTCTTCAACTTTCTTCAATCATTCTTTCTTCATCTCTTCTCTTATTTGTTCAGATCAAGATGGCTACAAACATACCCATTAAGGAAGACCAAGCGGCAGTGAGGGTCAGGAGAATACAAGAGGCCTTATTGGGGCTTCAACGGAGGCTCGGTATTGAGGGGGATATTAATGCTAAGATGCCAAATCTTTTGAGGCAGAACCCAGGGCACCCATCCTTGGCATGCCCTTCGCATACTGGCGGGGAATACTGCAGATGGTGGGGTCGTTGCCCGGCCATCGGTTCTCTCTTCTAGAAGGCTTTGCGGAGGATATAGTAGACTAGGAGGATGCGGATGTTGCAGCCGTGGTTGAAGAGGAACATCCTGCTGATAAATAGGGTCCTCTGTCTTTTTTGTTATTTTTGTTGTTGTTGCTTTTCTCTATTCTGCTTCCTTTCTCTTATCATTTGACGAGGCTCGTAATATGTTTTGTCTTTCTGAATGAAATTGATGTTTGGAAGTACTATTGTGGTAGAATTCTTGCTCTTCATAGGTAATAACTTGCTTTGTCGAACTAAAAGTGATAGTATAATCTAAATTCTTGAAGTAGTATCGTGAGCTGTTGAATTAATAATATAACTGTCAAAGTATAGTGTTTGGATTATTTGAAGATAGAACTTGAGTTGTGGAAGTAAAAAATTATAGTCTGTCAAAGTGGGAGTATTATTTGTCGAAGCTGAAAAGATTGGTGTGTTGGTGCACAAGGTTGGGTTTGTAAGCATATATGTTTGATCTGTCGAATGTGATATGTGGAAGGAAAAGGAGGCACGAGGTTTTGAATTAACGAATGTGTTATAGGTTGAAAGTCAATATATTAGAAACCTAAATTTTAGTCTATCTATTGACTAGTCTTCGAGATGTAGAGTGGTCGATTACTCGTATTCAAGGAGTATGCCGAAGGTTATATTTGATTTGACTGGTCGAACTGACAGTCCAAATAGCTGGCCTGTCAAGAGGGTTTAAACATGGTTGTAACAAGACGTTGATAGATAGCACCGGCATTTCTAAGGCCGAAGGGCATGACATTAAAATAGTAAAGTCCTTGTTCAGTGATAAAGAAAGTTTTAAGTTGATCTTCGGGGAGGAGGGGTACCTGATTGTAACCCGAGGCCGAGTCTATCATTGATAGGCGCTCATGTCCAGCAGTAGTATTGAGGAGTACTGAAATGATGGGAAGGGGAAAGCTATCCTTCGGTGTGTCCTTGTTGAGGTCTGTGAAGTCGACGCAGATTCTGATCTTGCCATTCATTTTGGGAACTGCAACAATGTTTGATATCCAATTAGCATATTTCACATCTCTGATAAAACCCGCGGCTATGAGCTTGTCTACTTCGAGGTTTACTACATCTCGAAGTCGTGGTGCCAAGGTACGCTTCTTCCATTTTACTGCTGTGGATTTGGGGATGAGATCGAGGCGGCGGCATGCCAAACTGGGGTCGACACCGGGCATCTCCTGGAACGTCCATGCGAAGACGCCTTTGTTTGCTCGAAGGAAGTCTGTGAGTTCGAGGCGCTCGGCCTCGATAAGAAAGGTTCCAATGAATGTACCTCGATCAGGACCGTCAAGTTCAATATAAAGAGTAGGTTCGATGGGTGAGGTGGTATTTGTCGAAGGTTTGGGGATAGAGAGAGACAGTGATTGCTATAGGAGTCTGACGAGCCTCCGGGTTTGATCAATCTCTGGATGCTCGCATGAACGGGTGAGGCGTTGAGAGCTTTTTAAATTCCAAGTACCCAAGGAAGTAATGAAAGAGGGGGTCTGATGATATGTTGAAGGTATGGCACACATGACATGGAGCCAGTCGTGCCCGAGGATACCGAGGTATTCTGACTTCTTGTCGACGATAAGAAAACTGGTTTGAAGTGTGTCTGGGCCGGTAGTAACTGGGAGGCTGATTCGACCAACAGCAACTTCTGTGGCCCCATTAAAACCTTTGAGTTCGACATTGGCAGCAGTGATGAAGTCTATTTTCTTCATGGCTTGAATGGTTTGGAGGAAAAGTACATCAGCTGCACTTCCTGTATCGATGAGCATTATGTGGAGGCCGAGGTGTTCGATCTTAATTATGATGACTAATGGGTCAGAATGGGGAAAACAAACATATGATGTGTTGCAATCGATGAAAGAGATGCCTTCGGGTCGAAAACAGAGGCTTCATTCTGGCAGAAGGGCGGGCAGCTTTTCCTGGCAGGTGAGTTTGTAACATTCTTCGACACGCTTGCGTTTATTCTTGGAATGGCTGCTGTCGATATTATTGACGTCGATAAAATGTATTTGGTATATGTAGACCTCGGCCGGGTCGACAGCAGAGGTGGATCGAGGTTTGTGGTACGACCCGTCAAGGTAGTCAGGAAGGTCGGCAACATACTGATGTAGACGACCGGTCTTGAGAATGATTTTGAGAGAGCGCTGCAGGGCAAAGCACTTATTGGTGTGGTGGCAGTTATACTTATGGCTGGCGCAATAAGGTTTGCCTAGTTTTACCTCAATGGAAAAGGGATACGCCATATGGGGTCTGCTTGGATCTGTGGTAGAAGGGTGCTGAGAGGGGCAGTGAGGGTGAGTAGAACTGGCTTTGGTTGCTTCCTGCGAGCTTCGACATTATTTTTAGAGTGAGTGCATTTGCGGTTCTCAGTATCCTATGAGACAGAAGCAATCAGGGGTACTGGAGTGGAAGGTGGGCCTTATCAAGGTTTATTGGCGGTAGAGATGGAAAGTAGCCCCTGTTTATGTGATTCGCAGAGGCGCTCAAGGTCGATATACCCATTGACTTTTGAGAGCATTTCCTCGAGGGTTTGAGATTTATGGAATATCAGCTACTCTTTGACATGGCTATGATCTGCCAAAGCATTCGAGTATGCGAGTACAACATTCGCGCAGTCAAGGTTTTCGACTTTTCGCGACTCGTCAAGGAACCTCTTGGTGAAGACTTCAAGGGTTTCATTATTGGATTTTCTGAAATTGAAGAGGGCATCAACTCTGACCTCTCTGCCTTTGTTGAAGGCGAACTGTGCGATGAAAAGATGGGATAGTTGCTTAAAGCTTTGAATAGTGCCACTGGGAAGGTTATGATACCATCGTAGAGGGATATCTGTGAGACTTGTGGGAAAAAGGTGGCACATCAAGTGGTCGGCTGTGGAGTAATGGCTTAGAGCAATATGGAATTCGAGAATATGGGATTGAGGGCTGGTATTGCGGTATTTGTTGAGCTTGGGAGCACAAAAATTTGGAGGCAACTCAATGGCGAGGAGTTTGGGGCAAGGAGGTTATGCAACCGACTCCATGAGCTTGAGGTTGGGCTAACGCTGACGCGGATAACATATTGGATTTTGTACTCAAAATCTTTTTGTGCACAATAAGCAGGGTGAGGGGGCGATAGAAGGGTTCGAGGATGATGAGGCCGAGTGTTTGGTATGTTTTCGGCGCTGCGCTCCCCAAGATGCTTTCGGGAAGGCGGTGTTTGGGGTGTCTATAGGAGTAAAGGGTAGAGTCAGAGGAGTCTTTTGTACGGTTGATACTAAGATGGATGGAGCCAGTGGGGGGAGTACCCACGGCCCCGATGTGGACCGAGGAACTTCCTGATATGGTTGAGGTCCCAGTCGGGCGTTGGCAAGCATACGCGACAGGGCTGGTGCTTGAGACGGTAGGGGAGCATCTAGAGGCAGCAGTCATTATAACTTTCGGACGGTGTTGCATAGCTCGTCAATTACCCAGTTTTGTTTATCGGCATCGTCCATACGGCGGTGCCGTTCGACTTCAAATTCCTGTCAGTTCTTTTGACGTTCCTGGTGAAGTTGTGTATGGTGTCGCTCCTCGGCTTGAGCAAACTACTGGGAAAGTAGGGCGAGTTGGGCGGCCACTCTGTCGATGGAGTTGCCGGCATGAGTGGAACTAGAACGGAGGGTAGGGGCCATTGAGAATAATCTGTGGGAGTTGGAAAAGGGAGACAATGAACAAGGGAGATTGGTAGGGTGGGAAGCACAGAGGCACCAAATGTAGGGGCCTAACTTTGAGTAGAGGGGAAGTTGGCTCTTACACCACGGGGTTTATCTTCAATCAAAGGGGTTCATGTATATAATCTATAGTATGAACTATCTACAGACAATAAACTTACGTGGAGGCCTAGAATGTAACGCTCCACGACCTCTGATGGGGAATTTTAAGAGAGTTTATATTACTGTCGTGTAGTCAAAGGTTCGAGTACTAGGTATTTTACAAGGTGGTCGAAGGTAAACAGTAAGGGCTCAGGGAGAGATTTTCTAACCTCTCATTGATTCCCCACCTCTCCTATTTATAGAAGATAGGAAGAGTTGAGCCACCAAGGTTAGGCAATACTATAAGAGTACCCTTCGGATATCGAGCGGGTATCCCAGAGTTGTTGTTGACGCCGCGAATGTCGGGTCTATTACTGTGCTTTGTCACTGTAGCTGTCTGTCACTGTAGTTGATAGGACTAACAGCGGCACCATTTTTATCTGGTGAGCTGTATGTCTGGCATGTCTGCAAAGTTTTTCTGGTGCTTATGTGGAGTCGAGGCTTCGTTTTCGAAGCATCTGATGTTGATGTGGAGTTTGTCTTCGAAGCTTGCTCATAGTCGAGGTTTCATCTTTGAGTAATCTTTGGAAGGCTTGTTTATAGAATAAATGGGTATCGAGGTAGCCTTCGAGTGTCGCGAGTAGGCTGCTACACACGGTACTGTTGAATGTGCTCCTTTGGATCGGTACCTTTGTATTTACAAATTTTTGGAGTATGGAAACTTTTCAGAATATCTATATCAAATAGTTATTTGGCAATTGGACTTCCTTGCAACTTGGTAAGGTCGTCGGTCACGCCCAGAACCTGTGCCTCGATCAGTTCCTTAATTCAGTGGTTCATATGCTCTTGTGTAACATAGTGACGGGTCAAAAATAGAAGGTTGAGGTTTATTTTGAATATGTCTGGAAATAGCTTTGTTGGTGGCTCCTTGAGGTCCCAATCTTTCCCGTGTAGAAAGCTGAGATGCTTCTGGTACCTAATCACAATCATGTATTAGAGGAGCCTGTTGAGTATCTTGCAGAGCCAGCAAGGCAGTCTGCATTATTGTCATTTGGTCTTCATATCGTTTGAGCGCTTTCAAACGAGCTTACCTTTTGGCGTCGAGCTCCTTCTCGCAGAGCTCTCGGTCGTGAGTTAATTATTATTCGATCTCGTTGTGTTTCTCCATTTCAGTAATGAGATTCGTTTGTAGCTCTATAAGCTGTTCTGGCTCAACAGAGAGATTGAGTTGGACTATGGTAGCTAGCCGCCTAGATGTGACCATGATTAAAATGTTGTAGTAAATTGACTGAGTGCCTTAGGATATCGTGGAAAGAATCTTTTTCCCACAGACAGTGCCAAATGTAATGGCTTAATTCTATAAGCTCGAAGTGGTCAAAAATTAGTCCTTATACCTATGTACCTGTGACAAAAATCTAATAGACAAGAAATAACGCAGGTGTTTAGCGCGGAAAACCTATAAATAGGTTTAAAAAAAACATGACCTCGTGTTGAGGGTTTTTATAATAGTAACGTTTATTGCTTGGGACTAATGATATCTTATTACAAGTTATTTCTAAATTTAGAAATGATTGACCTTGTGAATAAGAATTTTAGAGTTTTAAGAATCCTAGAAAATATAGTTTTCTTGGTGATTTCTCTTGTAATCTTCTGGTCTTTGTCTCTTCTGGAACTTTTTCTTTTTAAAGGCCTCTTCCGTAGCTCTTTTTTGTGCTGAAGCACTTTCTTCGAATAATGTGGTTAGTGGTTATTTGATCGAGTAACTTCTGAGTTCGTGAGAGACAAGTAGTTTTGACTTGTTCAGTTCTTATTAGTTCGTGGAGTATGTGGCGATGCTGACTGGAGTAGTCAGGTGGAGGATGCGTGAGTCTGACGTGGAGGTAATTCAAACTAATGACTGCTCAATTTTAGGTGAGATCGAGGGGTAGGCCCCTGCAGCAGACATACTAAAAGAGATGAAAGTTAGTTTTACCTTTGCTTTATCTTATGTCTGGTAGAGTCCCTCAATTGAAAACAAGTGTTACCTTATTTTAATCATAGAAGATTTAGTAGAGTCAGCCAAACCAAATGTTATCCTTGATTTAACTGGTATAATGTCGATTAAAAGCTAGTATCATTTATGCTTTAATCTATGTATTGTCTACGAAGTAGAGATATGTATGGGAGAAAAACTTGTAAGTTTTATTGAATTCTGAAAAAGAATGTGCATTGAATGGAGATGAAAATCTCACTTCTGGAATGAAAAAGGGGAAACTGAAATGGAGTAGTGATGGACTTAACAATTGTATCATTTCAGTCGCCTAGTGTTCCAAAGACTCGAAATGTGGACTGGTTAAGGTAAAATAATCCCAGGCCTGAGAGACCTGTGATAAGAAATGGACCCTCCCAATTGTCTGTTAGTTACCCAACATGAGGTTCTTTGCAGTGTTAAGGTATTTCTCTAAAGGCAAAATCATTGATTTGGAAGGTACGGCATCTAACTCGTTTGTTGTACAAACTGGCCAGCATATGATGATATCGACCTAGGTTAGCGACGGCGCGTTCCCTAGTTTCATCGATCTAATTGAGGTTGCAAGCCAATCCAAACTCATTTTCCTCGTCAGCTAGCTCGTGATCTTTAACTGGATGATGGTATTCAGAGGGAATGATAGCCTCGATGCCATAGGTAAGGAGGAAGGGAGTGCAGCCTATCGATTGATGTGGAGTGGTATGATAGGCCCATAAGACATGAGGAAGTTCTCGAACCAAATTTTCTTTTTTCTATGAGTGTAGGCTTTTCTTGAGTCCATCCACGATGGTTTTATTAGTAACTTTGGCTTGGCCATTGCCTTGAGCGTAGTAGGAATTGGATGGTGAGTGAATGATATTATATTGGTTGAGAAAAGTTACAACTTTTTCTCCAGCTAATTGGGGCCTGTTATCGATATGAATTAAGTAGGGGAAACCAAACTGAGTGATGATGTGTTCCCAGATAAAAGAGATGACCTCTTCTTCTCTGGTTTGACAGAGTGGAACTTCTTCAACCCATTTTGTCAAATAATAGGTAGCTACGAGTAGGTAGCGGCGGTTACCTAGAGAATTAGGAAATTCACCGACAAGATCGAGTGCCTATATTTTGAATGGCCAAAACACCTTGCTTGCATGGAGTTTGAGCGTAGGGGCGCGGATCATCTTTCTATGTCATTAACACGCATTACATTTGCATGAGTACTCTTCTTCTTGTTTGTGCATGCTAGGCAAGAATACTCTTTGTATAATAGCTCTGTTTGCCAGCGATCGACTGCGGTATGGGAGCCACAAGTCCCTTTATGTAAATGGTGGAGCATCTCGTCCGCTTTCTGCTTGGAGAGGCACTTGAGGTAAGGCCCTATGACTGAACAGCGGAATAAGGTACCATTTTGATTGGTGCAGTGCTTTGAGTTGTCTATCAGCTATCGGCACTTCTTCGGATCTGCTGAAAATGGTCCTTCGCATTTGTTGTTGATACCGAGATAAACTGAGAAAAGCTTTCCTCAATCGTCATCTCCCCCTTTATCACCCCCAGTATTGATCGTGCATATAAAAATGCGATTAATGTTGGGGGTTGAAATAACTTTGATCTGGAGATATCGAGCTTCTATACCTAAGACTCCAGCTAGATATGCCAAGGAATCGGCGTGTCTATTTTCTCCTCGAGGAAGATAATCGAGAGTTGCTTGCATGAACTTGCTCATTCTATCTGCAATGAGGGTTGCGTATTTGAACATCTTGCCATTCTTCTTGTATTGCCCAGAGTAATGGTGTACAATAAGTAGTAAATCTGTGTAAACTAAGAGTTCGAGGATGCTAAGATCGAGAGCGAGATCGAGTCCATGAATGATAGCTTCATACCCGATAACATTTTTAAGGCCTCAAAATCCAAGCGGATTGATTTCTCAATTATGTCGTTAGAAGTAGTAATCAATACGATTCCAATTCCTGACCCTGTGGGTCCTGCTGAACCATCTGTAAGAAGTCTTCACCTTTTCCTCGTAACCCATTTAGCTCGCTCATCAAATTCTATGGGGGGTGAATCTTTTGTAGCTTCCCCTAAAAGGCCAGGATCGTGGTCCTCCCACTCAGGATCTTTCATTGGAAAATCTGCAAGGAAATCGGCGACGGCCTACCTCTTTTCGGAATGACGTTGTTCAAACTTGATATCATGTTTTCCCAAACTAACTGACCATTGTTGCACTCTCCTTGATTTTTCTTTCTTGGACAGAACCTCCCGAAGTGGATAGTTCGACATGATTTTGACTGAATGAGCTTGGAAGTAGTGTTTGAGTTTCTGTGAAGTATAAACAAGAGTGAGAAAAAGTTTCTCGATCTTAGAGTACCTCATTTCTGCTGAAGGGAGGGTTTTGCTAATAAAGTAGACTGGTTTATCAATTTTTCCTTCAAGTCGATGAGAATTGAGCTGAGTGATGTATCGGTAACTGCAAGGTAGATAATCAGTTCCTCATTATCTATTGGGGTGCTGATGATAAAAGACTTCCCCAAATATTTTTTAAGATTCTAAAATGCTGCCTCATATTCTGATGTCCATTAAACCTCTACATTTGGCTTAACTTTTCCTCATTTGGTACAACCGTGGAGTAATAGGAATAGCCAACGACAACGGTCTGAAGATTTTGAAAAGAAACGGTTGATAGCAGTAATCTCACCGACAAGTTTTTGAACGTCTTTTGTCATTTTTGGAGATGGCATATCGAGGAGAGCCCGAATCTGATCTGGATCGGCCTCAATCCCCTTTTTGCTAATAAGGTGGCCTAGAAATTAACCTAAATGTACTCCGAATTGGCACTTATCAGGATTGAGACGCATCCTGTAAGATTGAAGAATGTTGAATATTGCGTTGAGATCTGAAATGTGATTGATGGACTGTATGCTCTTACACAAGAGATCGTCAATGTAGACTTCCACGACATTCCCGAGATGTGTTTTTAACATAGTAGTCATCAATTGTTGATAAGTTGCACCTGCATACTAGAGTCCGAAGGGCATGACTTTATAGCAGTAAAGTCTTCTTTCAGTGATGAAAGTAATATTTTCTTGATCTTTATCCAAGAGTGGAATCTGATTGTATCCCGAAGCAGCGTCCATCATAGATAGGAGTTCATGACCTACCGTGGAATCAAGGATCTGATAAATATTGGGAAGAGGGAAACTGTCATTTGGAGTATGTTTGTTGAGATTGTTGAATCTACACAAACTCGGATTTTCCATTTTTCTTTGGGACAGCGACGATATTGGATATCCAATCTGGATACTTGGCTTCTCGAATGAAACCCACTTTAATCAATTTCTCGATCTCTGTGTTAACTTTATCTCGAAGTCGCGGTAATAGGCATCGTTGTTTCTATTTGACTATTGTGGCGTTGATGTTGATGGACAATTTGTGACATGCCTTGGTTGGATCGACCCCATGCTTCTCTTCTAAAGACCAAGCAAAAATGTCTCGATTCAGTCGTAAGAACTGAATGAGAATGTCTTTTTCATGTTGAACCAGCTTAGTACCGATAAAAGTACCTCTGTTAGGTCCATCAATGTTGATGTATTTGGTTGGCTCTTCCATGGAAGGCTGATCATTGGGGTGATCAACTTGTTATAATTGTTATAGATATAGTATTATTACAAGATCGAGAAAGCTTTTAACTACCCCTGATCTCATAGATACCATCATTATGTTTGAAGCAGAGTACTTGATGATAGATAGAAGTGATTGCTTCCATGTTATAAATCCAGCAACGGCCCATAATCTCGAGATAACGAGATTTGGCGTTGATCACATAGAAGATGACGTCAATTGTGGTTGGTCCTGCGGTAATAGGAAATATGATCTTCCCTACTCGCTCTTCTTTAGAACTATTGAATCCAGTGATATCAGTATCGCTTTGAATGACTTGATCAGCTAAACCCATTTAGTCGATAGTGTTCTGAAAGAGAATCTCAATACCGTTGCCACTATAGATCATCATCGTGTGCATGACAAACTTCATCATCTTGAGCATTATGACTTATGCATTATGATGTAGAAATTTGACATGGCTAGTATCACAATCTTAGAATGATATCCCAAGCTAGTTTGCTCGACTCAGGCAGAAGTTTGGCTTTTTTGTCTTAAGGTGCGAGATCGCAGTATTCGGACAGCCTCTGGCACTTGAATCTGTTAAAGTTGGTAATCTGATTGATCTCGATCATGTTGCTGTGGTGCATATGGTAGATATGCTTCCCCACAACTTTACCTTTGACCTGGATTACTTTGAGCTGCTTCTTATAGCTGCCATCCTTATATGATTCCAGGTTGATAATATATTCGAACATCCATCCCTCCTTGAAAATGTACTCGAGCAACCTCTGTAAAACATAGCAATTGTCAGTAGAATAATGGTTTACCTTGTGATGCATGCAGTACGATCAGCTCTTGATTGGCTTTAATAGTTAGGATAGACGGTAGAGCTTAAACTTTGAGAGGATTGGAAAAATTGCGGAGATTTGAACATTCATTTTTGGGAGGATAGGTTTGACTTATGATCCACCTTTCCAAGGGTTGGTGGTGTTTCCCTTAACGCGCTTCTGGTCACCCTGATCCTTCTTCGGTTAAGTGTTTCGATCTGTAGATAGACATTTCGTAGCTAGGATGGATTTAGTAGATTTATGTCTTTCAGATATCATCCTTTCTAGGTCGACGTAACTATTGACCTTGGTGATCATATCCTCCAAGGTCACAGGTTTGATGAGGAAGAGGTGCTCTTTCGTTTTGCAGTCGAGTTGGAGTGCGTTAATGAAAGTAGTAACAGCTATTTTTTTATCGAGATTGTCTACTTTACGCACGAGCTCCAAGAACTTCTTTGCAAATTCCTTGAGCTTCTCTCCGTGCGACTGTTTGAGACTGATAAGAGAATATAAATTTTCTTCTTTGTCTCTATTGTGAGCATACATCTTGATGAATTATTTTTGCAGCTGGTCGAATGTGTATATAGAGTCTTTAGGTAGAGAGTGAAACCATTAGAGTGGTTCCTCCTGCAGACTTGTGGCGAACAAACGACAGAGAATGTAGTTAAGATTTGAGTACAACCCCAATGAATCACGATATTGTTGAATGTGCTCCTTTAGATCGGTACCCTTGTATTTGTGAATTTTCAGAGTATGAAAACCTTTCGAAATATCCATATTGAATAGTTCTTTGGCAATTGGACTTCCTTGTAACTTTGTAAGGTCATCGGTCGTGCCCAAAACTTGTGCTTCGATCAACTCCTTAATACGCTGGTCCATATGCTCTTGTGTGGCAGAGTAACGGGTTGGTTGAGTGGTTTGACGAGGAGGTTGCGGATTATGAGTACCGGTACCTTCACTCAAGTGATCTCATACTAGAACTCGAGACTGAGGTATTTGTTCTTCTTCTTGACGTATGGAACATCGGTGACCTCGGCTAAACTAAGACTGAGCCTCTCCCCCTAAATTGATATAAGGTTGAGGTTTATTCTAAATATTACTAGAAATAGCTTTACTGGTGGCTCCTTAAGGTCCCAATCTTTCCCGCGCGGAGACTCAAGAGGCTTATGGCACCTGATTGTGATCTCGTGTTAGAGGAGCCTGCTGAGTGTTCTGCAGAGCTTATAAGGTAATCTGCATTGTTGTCATTTGATCTTCATGTCATTTGAGTGTTGTCAAACGAGCTTGTTGTTCGGCGCCGAGCTCCTTCTCACGGAGCTCTCGGCCGAGAGTTAATTATCGTTCAAGCTCTTTGCGCTTCTCCATTTCAGTGTTAAGATTCGCCCGTAGCTCTGTAAGTTATTCCGGCTCAGCTGAGAGATCGAGCTAGATTCCGGTAGCTGGTCGCCTGAATGTGACCATAATTAAAAATTAAAGTAGAGTGATTGAATACCTTAGGATATCGTGGAAAGGATTTCTTTCCCACAGACGGTGCCAAATGTAATGAAGTAGCCTGGAATTAGCTCTTACACCAATGTACCTATAACAAAATCTAATTGAAAGCAAGAAATGATACAGGTGTTTAGCGTGAAAAGCCTATGAATAAGTTTAAAACCACGACCTTGGGTTGAGGATTTTTGCAATACTAACATTTATTGTTTGAGGCTGATATCTTATTACAAGTGATTTATAGACTTAGAAATGCTTGATCTTGTAAATAAGAAGTTTGAAGTTTTTTTATAATCTAGAAAATATAGTTTTCCTGGTGATTTCTCCTATAATTTTTTGGTCTTTGTCTCTTCTAAAACTTTTTCTTTATATAGACATTTTATGTAGTTATTCATCGTGCTAGAGCACGTTCTCTAAATAATGTGGTTAGTAGCGGTTGACTGAGTAACTGCTAAGTTTGAGAGAGAGGTGGCTTTGACTTGTTCAGGTTTTTCGGTTTGAGATCGACCTACATTTTTTATCAATTTGTGGAGTATGTGGCAATGTTGACTGGAGAAGTCATATGGAGAATGTGTGAGTCTGACATGGAGGTAGTTCGAACTAGAGACAGCTCGATTTAGGTAAGATCGAGGGGTAGATCTCTACAATCACCATGACACATGAACACTTGTGGAACCCTTCCTTGCCACGTCAGCTAGTAGGATCTGCTACGTCAGCATGTGAGGGGCCGCCAGCTTAGCCAATCATAGAGTAACACATCAATACTCTAGGTCACACCATAGTCT
This sequence comes from Kingdonia uniflora, assembly GCA_014058105.1. Classification (NCBI taxonomy): domain Eukaryota; kingdom Viridiplantae; phylum Streptophyta; class Magnoliopsida; order Ranunculales; family Circaeasteraceae; genus Kingdonia; species Kingdonia uniflora. The sequence goes on from JACGCM010000445.1 coordinate 1,997,334, forward strand.
GATGATGTCATCAACCCTTGAGGATGGCATTAGCAAACATGAAACCCTAGGATGACGTCATCCTTAAGTCAGCCGTCTTCATAGTTTAAAATGCCATAACTTTTTCAAAATAATGCCAAGTAAGCCGTAAAAAAAAAAAGTTAGGCATTTTCATGATTTTATCAGTGGTTTCTTATACTGTTAAATATGGCAATAAGTCACCAAAATATTGTGCAACATTTACCTAATTTATCTGTAAATATTGTGAATGTATCGCGGTATTTTGGGATTTTTCATGTTATCGTGGCTTTTCCTTTTAAATCATGGTTACAAACATTAAGCTTTTTTATGTAATTCGATTGTTCCCAAACTTTTTAACATAATCAAAATGATAAGACAAGACATGGTCAGGGAAAATCATGACAGTATTCGTAAAACCATTACAAAGACAAGTGTATAGGAGTAATAACTGTAAGTGGTTGCCTACCTCTAGAGATTATATTGTACTTAATCCATTAAGAGTCAAGAACCATAAAAGAAACTGAGACCTTTATTTTAAGAAATTTGACTTGGGAGGAATTTTGTTGGAATGTTTCTAACGCCAACTCACAGTCAGAAAATAATGATTTTGAGGAACCACATCACTCATATCTGTATTAGATTATTACACTAGTACTACCCGTGGCTCGCTACAGTAACAATGTCATCGCGCCTTCGGTGCTACCCGAAAGATCAATATTCATGTTCGAATCAAATTACACTTAAACATTTCCATCTCCCTCGATGAAAACTAAATTACTACTCATAACAAAAGTAAACATCATTTGTCCCCCGCTTTTTAGATTAAGTAGGCACACAATGTCTCCCTAATATTATGTAAGCAATCAAAGGCATTATATGACATCCTCTAATGTACTATATATTATCCTAAATCTCGTGCACCAAAATTGTAGGGGCCTATCCCTCGATCTAACCCTAAATCGAGCTGTCTCCATTTTTAATTACCTCTATATTAGACCAACGTATTCTATATACGACTTCAACACTCAACATTGCCACCTACTCCACGAACTGATGAAGAATGTGGGTCGAGCTTAAATAGAAAAACCTCAACAAGTCAAAGATACCTGTCTCTTACGAACTTAACAGTTACTCAGTCAACCACCACTAACAACATTGTTTGAAGAACATGCTTTAGCATGATGAAGAAGTGCGAAGAAGGACTATATAAAAGAAAAGTTCCAGAAGAGACAAAAACCGAAAAAATACACGAGAAATCACCAAGAAAACTACATTTTCTAGATTCTCAAAAACATCCAAAACTTCTTATTCATAAGATTTAAGTATTTCTAAGTCGAGAGATCACTTGTAATAAGATATCAGCCTCAAGCAATAAAAGTTACTATTACAAAAAATCCTCAAATCAAGGTCGTGGTTTTTTACCTATTCAGAGGTTTTCCATGCTAAATCACCTGTGTCATCTCTCTTTTTTAAATTAGTTTTTGCCACAGGAATATTTGTGTAAGAGCTAATTCTAAGCATCTCGAGCTTACAGAATTAGGCCATTACAGAAATGACAACCGAATCCAAATATACTATAGTCGCAAATATTGGAAGAAAAAATAAATAAAACAAGTAATCTTACATGGAGTAAATAAACACCTTTTATTAGGATAAACGCCTTTTATTAGGCAATTTTGTAAATAACTATCAGAATAATAATAGATACTCTATTAGGATAAACATGTCACCACTATTTGGGACAACACCTCTATTTGGGAGTACCATGTCACCACCAACCCCTTATCGGAGATCTCCTCGATGAAGTTGTTAGGGAGCTTGATCATCTCATCTTCCCTCACTACCCACAAGAAATATTTGTTACTTTACCTTAGAGCATTGGCAACTCCGTCCATCTGCTCGTTTGTATAAACCGCGAAGCTCCCAAAGGATATGTATACCACAGAACTAGTCTCTCTTGTGTTTGGCCATTTTATATATGGATCTTTACTTAGCTAAAATAAATTGAGACCGTAATCTTTATCACCTTCCATACGCTTGTCTAAGTACATAGACGGTATCGTTGGTCTAATAGTTAGTACATTCCATAACTTTCTCATATGTTTCATCACCTACGGGGAAAAAACTCGATTAAACGTCGTTACATGTTTATGGTTAGTCTAGCTCGAAAAACATACCTTACTCTCCAGCTTATAAAATGTGTTGAAGACAACAGAATCGGCTTTGTCTAGGTTGGAGAATTTCCCCAAGTAGAGGTCTAGTGCTACTTTATAAACCTCAAGGTCATATACAAAAGTAGGCATCTCGGAGATCTCAAGCGGTGGAAGTTCGGGAACTGAACTTAAATTTTCTTCAACAGGGAGGCATATAATCCCTCTGCTCACCTGGTAAAAAATATAGATCACACTACAGGATTAACTAAAAAATGAAGCCCCAAACAAACCATTCTCTTTAGCTATTTCTAAAGCCCAAGAACATATCGAATCATATACAATGCATGTAACCGCATCACCAAAATATCTATTTTCTCAATGATACCCAATAGAACTCGTGAACCTACATCCTTGAAACTTCTATGGATACCCTCTGAGGTATACCCATTTTTTTTATCTACCTAGAAATATCTTGTGCATATATACAAAACAAACCATTTGAACTCGGCAAGTAGTATAGTATCATAGAATGTGTCTTTAAGTTACCTTGCTTAGAAAAGGGAAAGATGAAACCAACAGCAAACACGAACCTCTAATCAACTCAATACTTTTGATCTTCTCACTGTTAATCAGATCATAAATCTCAAGGTTCGTCGCCCAATCAAGTTCGTTTAGGGTTTCAGATGTCGCATCTTCGACAATCTTATCGGTTTGATTGGGACAGTTGAAAAGCTCCTTCATCATGAAGCTCATCGAGCTCATGCCAGTTGTAACTTTTCACCCTACCTCGGCTAAGTTGATCTTCAATCATTCCCAGAAAGCGTTCACCTTCTCCATTAGATCATCACTCATGGTGGAAACTTTAATTTACAATATAGGTTTTGATAATTGAAGTATTGAGAGATGATCAAAACCCTAGAATTGGATATTGGATTTGATGTGGGGGAAATCGATTTTGATTTTAGATTTGAGAGATATACTTAACAACAAACTTGATAATTGATTTGGTTTTTGATTTTATTATAAAGAGAGGCTCTGATATTTGAAAGGAAGAGGAGTAAGAGGTTTTTGAAAGAGGGACTTGATAATAAGAAAAAGATAATCACGATTGAGAAAAAGGAGTTTAACAAACTTGTATTGAGTACAATACCCTTATGTTTTAAGAGAATCTCCTAAACTACCATTAACTTGATTAAATCTCCTCCACCAATCTATACCCAGATTCGGATCCCGATGCGCTAACACTCCATCTTAGCCCCTCTTTGTCTCAAGATAAACCTCCTCTCTCGTGGGTAAACTTGTCCCTAGTGAGAAACACCATTATGTAATGTAATATTATTACATATTTATGGGGCAATTTCTAAATGTCAAGTTTTAATTTGTAATCGAATTGCTTGTATTTTTTTGTAATAAATTTCTTAATTACAAATTTCATATTTAACATTTGTATTTACTTTTCCATAATCCTTTTTCAAGTTCAAATATTTTTGAAGACTTCTTTCACATTTTCACACATTTTAAGTAATATTATCAACATATCATAATAATTATCAAAATATCGAAGAAAAAAACCACTGATATATCGTGATAATTCAGTTTAAACTAGCTTTTGTATTAAAGGATTAAAAAATAGAGTGACCAAAAAGCTGTGATAAATTGAAAAATATCACAGTAAGCTGCCACTGGGCAGAGGTCGGTAAGCCAAAATGGTTTGGCATTTTAATACAATGCCGCCATTAAATTTTTGACAAATTTGTCGTCGTTATTTTCCATTTTCACGGCTAATTTCTTAACGATCCGCTCACCTCCAAGAGGTGTATAATATACGCTTGCGATCGTTAGAACGCAGGCTACATAAAAAAATTATACTCACAGTCTAATTATGTTGAAAAATAGTAATAAAATACTTTTGAAAACAATCCTTAGAAAATGGTAAAATAGGTGAAAACTAAAAATAAATAAATAATAAAAAATAGGCCTAAAAAGGCCTGAATTTTCCCTAATGAGATGTACACAATCACATACGTATAGATTTAATCATGTATTTATTCATAAATCCCTAGAATCAATAGGAAAATTGGTTATACTTCTCCGCAACGCAATTGAACCATAGTAAGAGAGAGACGGAGAGAGCTATCCAATCAATACTTCAGAATCTTGCAGTAGACTCCATGCTGATAACGTATTGGGAGCAAAAATAATTCACGATCTATTTAATCATGAACATACACAAACAAATAGATATAGAGAGAAGGTAGCAATACAAGAAAATGGGGTAGATGCCACAGAAGACTTTTAGTTTTTGCCACTATTTTTTCTGTGATAAGTTACAACTACTAATGCAGTGGCTACAAAACTAAAATGGTGGCCAAAAGTTTACCAAACTAAAACGAAAGTGATGACAACTGTGCTCATTTAACAAAATCGTGGGAAAGGGTAAAAAAGGCCTGGCAAGAAAGGTGTGCGGATTATATCAACTCGCGAGGCGTGCCTATTATTTCCAAACAAGTAAACCTCTTTTACTGATCTTCTCCTTAGCAAATTCTCTTTGTTGATCCAAGACTCAATTCTCTCTCCAATTAGCGTTTTGGTCTACCTCTTCAACTGATTTCATTTTCCACATCAATACTCCAAAATATGAATTTAAGAAGGATTTAAGCATTAAATTAGGATTGATTTGGAGGAAAAGAAGTTGATAGATGTAAATTCTAACCCCCATTATTTATGTACTTACATTCAACGCTTCAGACTCGCAAATCGGGTAAGTTATTTAAAATCCCAAGACCTGAACATTCGTTTTAGCCTAAGTTATTAGTTGTTTGATTAGGGTTTGGAATTTGTAGTTCTAGAGTTTTCTAATTACTAAAAATTCAAGAATTTGTGGGTATTTGGGGGTTTCGTTCTTTTCAAGATATGGGTTTAAGTTTGGTGAGTAATGCTTCAAAATAAACTCTCTGGTTTTGGAGTTTTTTGAGTTGTTTGGAACAATTTAAATTCGTGGTGATTTATGGGTTTTACATTAAAGTAAGTTTTAGGGTTAGATTTAGTCGGCATAGATTCTGTAGTTCGAATATTGAGGATTTGGAATCTTTGGATATAATATCTGATTTGTCAATATGATTGTAGAGTTTGTTGCTTACATGGCTTTAAGTTTGTTGCTTGGTTCATGTATTTGTTAACTTTTCTGTTTTCGGAATATTTTACCATTTTTTAAGCCTTTTTGCCATCCTATTGGTTTGTTTGTACTGTGATTTTTGCTTTTTTACTAACTTTCTTCTTCAACATTGCTTGTAGTTTCTTATTCATGGTTTTTAAGCAATACGGGGTTTGGTGGTTTGCCTTTATAATAGTTGTAGGAGAAATGCTCTCTCGGCGAATTTTAGTACTGTTTTGACATGGACAATGTATTGGCTTTAGTTACCTTATTTCAGGTGGGATTTGGACTCAAAAATTAGGTTCTCCAATGCCAGAGAGATTGAGAACACCCTGAGCTAGCCTTTACCTCTATCGCGCTCCATCCCCACCCACATTATTTCCCAGTCTCGTATTTTTCATAAATGGAGTACGTGAGCCCTGAAGGACTTCACTTAGATGGGCGTCGCCCTATGGAGATGAGGCAGATACGAGTAGAAATAGGAGTAGTGGGAACTGGGAAAGGCTGATGGCTCTACTGCTTTTCAGATGAGAAACACCAAAGTAATTGCTGTAGTATATGGACCTAGAGAGGTCCAAAACTGGAGCCAGCAAATTAATGATAAAGCGCTGGTGCGATACGAGTATAACATGGCTAATTTTAGTACCGGAGACCGAATGAGAAAACAAAAGGGGGATAGGCGATATACAGAGATATCTCTTGTCATTCGCCAAACCGTGGAAGCTTGTATATTGACGCACTTGATGCCTTGTTCACAAATTTATATATTTGTCCAAGTTCTTCAAGCTGATGGAGGAACAAGATCCGCTTGCATAAATGCTGCAACATTGGCAGTTGCAGATGCTGGGATTCCAACGTGTTATCTTGTAACTTCATGTAGTGCTGGATATCTCAACAGTACTCCTTTGCTTGATTTGAATTATGTAGAAGATAGTGTTGGAGGCGTCGATGTCACTGTAGGAATTCCAGCTAAGTTTGACAAAGTTACACTAATTCAGATGGATGTGAAACTACCTATGGATACCTTTGAAAATATTACGCAATTCACTGTAGAAGGGTGCAAAGAAATAACAAATTATATTCGTGAAGTACTGTTAGAGAACACGAAGAAACTTGAGCACCGACGTGGTGCATAGCTTTAGGCAGGCCTGCTTTACAACATGAACTATCCTTTTAGTACAAATTGCAGCAGGCAGAACTGTGGAGCAACTTCTAGGTACATCTATATATCATGATATAACATATTTCTTACCATGTTAATTTATACAAGTTTCGTTTTTGTTTTTTTTTTATCAAGTGCATTTGTAGGTTCACTTTGACTGCATCTATCGTGATATTGGTGCATTATCAAGTAAAGAATCTAAACTCTTAGCCGGAAATCATAGTATTGCACAGGTTATCCAACTCACCTATTGCTCTTAGATGTTTAATCTCTTCTCATTATGTTAAGTGTGGGATTAGCCAAAGTCTTATCTAGAAAAGAGAGTATCTCCATCACAAGTAAGGGAAGAGTAAATTTTGTAACCAGTCCCAGTAAGTCTTTTCTTTATACAGTTTAACATTTATTTATCGGATGTGCAGGCATTTAGGTGTAACTCCATCACAAGAATCATATATTTTCTTTTAGGCTATTCAACTGGGTCTTTGATTTAATAAAATATTTGATTTAATGTCATTCGTGTCATATTTTCTGCGCACGATACGATAGCGAGTGTTCTCACTTGGATTCTAAAGTACTTGCATGACAGTGTAGAAGTCCTCACCACTTTAATGGTAAACTTGCATGACCATTAAGTACATGTACACAGACGGTACATATTAATTTTCTAAATTTTGAATATTTCAAGTTGAACAAGAGAAGATACGATGAAGATTAATAGAAGACGATCGTGACCTTTCCTGGGAAGATTTCAAGAACATGCAATTGACTAACCAGGTAAACTAAACATTCTACTAAGTGTTAATTTAAAATCAATCTTTTAAATTTGAGTGATGGTGTATTTGTAGGTGATCCAAGAAACACTAAGAACCTCAAGTATTATATCGTTTACATTAAGAGAAGCGGTGGAAAATGTTGAACTTGAAGGGCTTTTAATCCCTAAAGGATGGAAAGTTATCCCTCTCTTTAGAGCTATCCATCATCCTGAAAAGATCTACCCTGAGCATGAAAAATTCAATCCTTCACTCTTTGAGGTAACATGTTGGATATATATTTCTCGATATAAATTCTCTCTAGCTAATTTATGTTCTCCTTAAAGATTATGCCTCTGATGAAAAACATTCATGCACACACAGGCACAACCCAGGCCTAACACATACCTGCCCTTTGGTATTGGTGGGTATTCATGTCCCGGGAGTGAGTTAGCCAAGCTTGAGATGCTTGTCTTTCTTTATCATCTAACAAACGATTACAGGTAAATTCTCAACTTAATTTTTCATGAAAATATAATTTAATTTTTTGCAGACTAGAGTATGAAACTTTTTTTCTTTTTTTTTTTGGTTTTCAGGTGGAAGGTTGTAGGTGAAGAAGAAGGGATCCATTATGGGTCATTCCCTGTACCCAAAGGTGGATTAACTCTGAAGATTACCCATAAGGAGGAGTAGACCAACTAAAGAAAGATGATGCAATCATCATCTGATAACGCGGGGTTTATAGGTAGGCCTAACGCAGTGGGGGCATAGATAATGATGTCCATTAGTTTAAGATCTTAGTCTGCTAATGGATGGATGTTATTATGTAAGAAATACACTTATTTGCATGTAAAATATATATATATATATATATATGCAGAAATATATGATGTCTACAAGCTTTCTCATTTTCAGATGTTTTAGAATCATATACAGGAACTACTTCTTTCAAAGAAATCGGGTTAAACAGCCTAAAAGAAAATATATTTTTCTAATTAAAAAACCTATTTGCCACGGATTAAACATTGGTGAAAAAGATGCTTTTTCCACAAAAAAGACCCACGGTAAAAACCATGGCAATTGATAAACCTTTCGCCATGGTAAGAATTGTGGCAAAGCTTTAGCCACCCCATTTACGGCCACGACCCTAGCTGCGATAAAAACCTTGGCAAAAACCTTTTTGCCACAGATTCTTCAGTGGCTAATACCCTTTATTCTTGTATTCTTGTAGTGTAGGCTTTTATTAGATGAATTATTAGGTTACAAAACATAGCTCTTAAAGGGATATATATAGAAGCCTCTAAAACTCTCTGGGGTTTGGAGTCGGTGGGTCACCCCAAACCCAGTTTGAGTTGGACCAATCGAATAGTTCCTAACAAGCCCTAGATTACACCCTAGTTAAACTCTTTTTACTTAGAGCATATACAGCAGTTAGGTGCAGGATGACATGGCAAGGTAAAGGAGTGAACTTACCTTGTTTGACCTCAAATTTACCCATAATAGCTAGGTCGATTGGCTTACGTGGCAACCAAAACTCAAGGTGGATTTTTACTTTATTGATGAATCGCACTTCTAAATTGCGCGACATCAATAGCCAATTCAAGATTTAAGTGGCTCTCTGCCCCGTAGTTCATAATTACAAGGAATATATACACTTAAGATTACGACAAGTGGATAGTTGTTGTTTAAAGTTGAGTATCGGCTAGTTAATGGCCCGCTACACAACACTCCTCCATCCTTAGCTTACAAAAAAAACTCTATAAAGTTCCTAAACTTCTACCATGTCACCCTCAATCCCCGAATCAAGTTCTCAAGACCACTCTCAATTCTCCAATACGAACCAATAAGGGAACTCTTTTTTGACTCAATTTGACGTATTTGATTCGTCACAAATGCCTAACCCTTCCCAATATCGCGATTACCATATTTGACAACTCTTCCTGCCACTCGACATTCCTTTTCAATCTCAATTTGATCCCCAAAAAACCAATTATAGCCCTCATTACCAATTTCAAGGATATTACCCTCAATTTGATGCTCAATTGAGCTCGTACTCTCAACCGGTAAATCTATATTTTTTTATCTCAAATTGATTTTGTCGGTGGAAGTTCATGTACTACGCTAATGAGAGGTACATGGGGTTTAAATGATTTAAACCTTAATGCATCATCGGTTGTATCTCCGATTGCCTCTCCGATTGTGTATCCGATTATCCCTCCGGTTGTCACAAGAAGTAATGCACACGGAAAGGTGAAGCCGAAAAGAAATATTACACTGACACCTATTGTAGTTGATGAGGGAGTTGAAGTTGATACTGACAAAGAAAGATACAAAAACTCAAAAAATTGTACGTCCAATGACTTCATGAATCTCGCATGCGCTTGGTCCCAAGTATCTCAAAACCTCGATACCATAAATAACCAAAAATTTGCTACATTTTGGTTTAAGGTGCGTGACTAATTCAATTCGTTCTATAATGACTAATCGATGTGGCAATCATATAACGGTGTCAATTACGCGTATAAGGGGCAGCTCAATAAGGATTGTTTGATCTTTAGAGGCATCATTCAAGACCTTGAAAGCCAACATTTTACCAGCATTGAAACTAGTGACGTAGTAAGTATTTAATTTTTTTCCATTTCGTTAATTTCGTTAGGTTAATTGCACTCATAAGAATTTGAAACTTGATTTGTAGGTTGGTATGGCATATGATACCTTCGAAAAAATATAAAATAAATTATTCCAATTTCGAGAGGCTTTTTAAGTTTTGGGGAAATGCCTAAAATGGTCACAAATTCATTAGATCGGGCAACCCGACCGCAACGTCGCTAGGAAGTCAAATTTTAGTGATAGCCAGAGCAACTTTATAAATACCAAAACTTTCGCCACTCTAAATGTCTTAATTTTGGATTATTCAACCGACATAATGCACCACTATATGATTATGGGGAAGTACGACTAGACAGCCAAAAAAAATATAAGGCAAAAGAAGTAGCAAAGTCAAGTATAGGTTATTGGGGAAAAAAAGATATTTGAACGATGATAAACATGATGGCGACATGGAATGAAAGAGCCGAGAAGAAGAAATAGATAAAGGAAACTAGAGCTAGAGTACGAGAGGAATAAAAGTTAGCTAGAGAGGTAGAGATTCAAAGGAGATGTGAAGCGGAGCTAGCTAGAAAAGAAGCCATCGAAGAGCAAAATTTAGTTAAGGTGATGACAATGGACACAACTAACTTACTACCAGTACAAAAGCGTTGGATGAAGAAGCAACTTAAACTTTATTCCAAAAAGTTGAAAGAGGTAATATCTAAGTGATGACGATGTTGCAAGTAATGAAGATAGGTATAATCCTTAGCGTTAATAGTAGTTCTTAATTTTTATTTTATGGTTTATTTGAATAAAATTGTTATCAATCCTTTTATTCTGCAAAATATACTTCAATCAACTAAAGAAAATACATTATAACTTCAACATAAAACTACAAACTTCGAAACAAAATACATTACTTTAGAAAATAAGAAAACAATCTTCACGTAGAGAAACTCTATATTACTCCGCTGCTTTTTGATTCCACAAATGCGCGACAAGTTCATTTCATAATTAAAAATGAGCACCTTCATTTCTAATTTCATGAATCTTCGCGATGTACTCTGCCATAGTATTGAGAGTGTGTGTTGGATTTAATGTCTCGTGCACCCTATTCACGGATTTTCTATACTCCGAATCAATATCCACTTGCCGGATGTAAGTAAGGTGTTCATCTTTGGCGATCATATTGTACATAATTATACATACGTACATAACATTTCCTAGATCACTAGGCTTCCAAAACTGTGCACCATGTGCAAAAAATTTGAACCTAGCTTGTAATGCCCCAAAAGCATGCTCCACGTCTTTCCAGCATGCTTCTTGCATCTTTGCAAAATATTTTTTAGCATCGTTCGACGAATTTCTTTTGGTTTGAACAATTGTTTGCCATTTTGGATAGACTTCATTCACTAAATAATACCCCATAGTATGCGAGACCGTGTCTATATTACAATTGCATGGCAGTGCAACTCCATTAGACAAGTTGTTAAAAAGTTACCCTTGATACAAGACATTCAGGTCGTTGTTAGAACTGGGTACCCTAAAGAATGTGTGTCATATCCAAAGATCTTATGATGTAACCACTTCTAAAATTACCGTTGGATGCTTTTTATACCCGATATATTGTTCTACTCACCCGGTAGGATAATTCTTCTATTTCCAATGCATACAATCTAAACTACTTAACATCCCCAGGAAGCCTTGCGATCCATTAACTTTTAACAACCTTAATCTGTCATTTTCATCGGGAGATCTAAGGTATTGAGCTTTGAATTGTTTTATAATTGTTATGCAAAAAAAAATTAAACTCAAATGACCCGTAGACTCCTCAATCAGAACGTATTTGTCTTGGGCATCTGTGCACGTACCGTAACATAACATGCGAAGTGCGCACATTATATTTTGGTGTGTTGATAAGCCCATCATTTTAGCACCATCATCTTTTTGAACAAAATAAGTATTCGAAGAAATAACTTGATCATAATTACGTTAATACACACATTCGCTCATACAGAATGAACGACGAAATAGGATACCTTTGAAGACTAGGTTGGCACCAAAATAATCCCTCATAAGGCTAAGCTCACCCAATTTATGATCACACCTTTTTTTGCTTGTCAATCCTTCCTATTTTACTACCCCCCCCCCCCTCCCCCGCGCTTCCGTGATGACGTCGCATCTTGTTCTTTTTCTTCCATTTATCCCATTTCAATGAGAGCCTTGCTATACTCATGCATCATCATAATTTAATGTCGGAATAGTTCTTCGGTTCTAGATGAGGATGAAGACGATGATGACAAGGATGAGAGTAATAGGTCAGACATAATTAAGCTAAATTGATAACTATAGAATATAGTATAATGTAAATAATTAAGAGAATAAAGTAGAGTGTAGAAGATTAACAGAATAAAGTGTCCAAGATGAATGGCCTTTATAGATGGAAATAAGCCGTTGAGCTTCTTGTTGAACAAGTTTATGAAAAAAATTAGCCGTTGAGTTTTTTGTTGAACAAGTTTTTTCAAAAATATAGCTGTTTTGATCACCAAAAAAACCACGTATGGAGAGGGGAGCAAAGGAGATTGTATTCAGACCTAGCCCCACAGTTCTGAGTAAGTGTTACATGGCTTAATCTGGCCTCTTTATTTGCCCCGCAGTTCTGAACTGCGAGTTATATAGACAGCTCAGATGGAGCCATGTGTCCCCCTTGTTTGCCCTGCAGTTCTGAACTGCGCAGCTTGGTCTGGATAAATTTTGTGTGTATCTCTTTATACTTAGTTTTTTTTGTTCTCCCTCTCTTTAAGACATTTCCTTAAATACCTTCCCTCTATTAAAAATTATTATTAGTTAGTTTTGTTATGAGCTCCTCTCTACGGGACATTTCTTCAAACACTTGAAAAAACTAAGTATGGTATGTGATGGACAAACATATTTGAACCAAACACAAGTATCACAACATGTACAAAAAAAACATAATGCATAATCAATTAAACATAGTTTAAACATAGCATATCAAAGTTTTGGACAAAAAAGAAATACTAGAAATGTACTTTAAATAAGTAAAAAAAATGCAATAAATAAACGAAAGCCTAAGTTGGACGGTTTCTCTTCATTTGGCGGGTATGTCTCTACGTGCGAGACTCTCGTTATTGGTACATTGTACATCCAGCTCTGTGTGGTAGGTGATGGACATATCAACTAGTCTTTTTCCCATGACTCATATAATATCCTATAACTATCTCAGTTGTTCCTCTAACTCTCATGTGTATTTAACGTATTGCCTTGAATCTTCATAAGCAGCATACCGCATTCTAAACGGTTTGATGCAATAACTCATCAACAATATACCTAGGCGGATATGAGTATGGTACCTGAATGGCTGGATCGGTATCCGTCTACATTTTTTGCTGGTTTCCGCCATATCCGAGAACTATTCAATATCATGATCCTCACAAGTCGCATCAATACCATAGTTTTCTACCTGAGAAGATGTATCTTAACTCGAAATAGGTGGCAGCTGTACATCGGGCCTAACTAGATCACGCCCGAACATCTATATATTTATGACCCTCTTGACTAAAGTGTAATTGATCTTGGGATTTGGATGAGTCAAATGCCAATATGTCATGTAATCTACATCATCAATGAGATAATAGTTTTCATCATAGAAGTCCACATCTTTGAATCCTTGATACAACTCTCTATCGTATCGCGTAAATTCCATAATCTTTTGGGGGGGTCATAGGGAATACTATTATGCCCGGTGTTTTGACGCATACACCGGTCTCCTAAATACCAAAGTGTACCGTTCTGGTATGAGACTGAATCCAATGGAACCCTCTTAAAATTAAGCATATTTATATGTCTTACCTCTGGATGGATTAATTGTATAGACATAAGTCATGGTTGTTAATCTATGTTGCTTCTGTCCTTCTATTCTAATATTTCTCTGAGAACAACAAAAGGATAATGGATTTCAGGCCCTAAATTGTCCCTTTCATCTTTCCACGTACCCATACGGGGATAAACATGATTAAAGTTTGGAACCTTTACTAGATACATTCTAACCCGATAATACTCAAAGAACTAGAACTCCAACATCGCATAGAAGCTTATGAGCAATTTCTTCCCATTCCCATTCTTCAGAACTGAGGCTTCATCTACTCCCTTATACAAAGCTGCCATAATCGAAGTACCCTAGATGAACTTTGATGCACCTATAATATAGTAGTCTGTCAAAGCTGCAAGATAACCTGCCAAAAGATATGTGGTAGCATTTGAGAAGAACAGATTACCCATTATATACCTAATAAATACCCTCGTATACACTATATCCATGTCTTGATTATAATTTTTGAGTTCTGGATTCAAAACCACTTTCCACGTTTTTAAATACGCGAGAGTGATGTTACAATACTTGATATCATTATTTGTGATTTTGTGGAACCTCTTTTCTGATTCATCAAAACTCGAATAGTTATCGTCGTATGGGAGTTTGATACTTATCTCATAAAATAAACTCATTAGCATGGCGAAACCTAATGGCATAAAGCCAAGTTCCCCGCAAGGGAAGCAAAATGTATGGGTAGAAGGCCACCACCATTTCCAAGAGTGCATGAATCAAGCGGTTATCAGAGTTTTTTGCCTTAATTAACAAAAACTCTTCAAAATCCATATCGTCGATCAACCACTTCAACGTCGGATACTTGGCAATCCATTGGTACCACTTCAATACCTTATCTAGTAATCCCCTACATTATATTTTATCTCAGTTCTGAAAACAAAAACACATTAACACTTATAATTTTAATTTCGGCATTTTGCCGAATATTTCACAAACAACATTAATAATACTTACATTTTGTATAGAAAGCTTACCGACACAGGGGTGGATTTAGGGGGGACTAGGTGGTGCCCGACACCCCCACTTTTTTTAAAAATTTACTTCTTAGAAAATAATAATAATAATAATAATAATAATAATAAATAAATAAATAAAATATATATATATATAGTAACAACCACTCCCAGCTATGTTTCGAAATATCCCTTAAAATTGTATCCACTTTATCCATGAGTGTGGGGGATTGGTAATCTCTGTATAAGGTAATCTCCATTTTATCCATGAATCTCCGTATAAGGTAATCTCTGTATAAGGTAATGTGGGGGATTGGATAAAACCCTTAAAATTTTCAAAATGTAACATAAGGTAATCTCCGTTACATTTTATCCATGAATTTGGAAATTCCCCTTAATTTTTTTTTTCGGGAGCTCCGCCCCTGTACCGACATGTCCTCCAATCTAACGGAAATATAGACCCAGTTGTCTGGGATAATATTAACTCGGTGTAAATCACCGAGGATTGGGAAGGGATCTTTTTCTGTGAGGTGTAACAGCCACATGTTGGTTACCATTTCTTTCCCTCTTCACTTAACTTCGACGTATACGTTACATTTTTTTTCCGCATATATATAGCCCGGTTTGAAACTGGACTCTCACGACATTGTGTGGGTCTTAACGGCGTTTAATTCGGAAGGGAAATGTAGGTTTGAAGGAGGTTGGGAATATGTTGATTTTGAGTTTTTTTTTTGTTTGGAGGGAAACTCAGTAAAGAAATTAAAGTATGTGGGAGTAGGGAGTGGCTATTTCTTTGCAAACCATACCGCACAGCTTAGAACTACGCGGCTTTATTTAAATCAAATATATTATGTGGCATTGTTTAATTCGCCCTCATGCCCCACAGTTCAGAACTACGGGTAGGGTAGTAAGCGCTGCGATGACAATACATGGCTAGATCTTAGGCGCTATTTTTGCCTTGCAGTTTTGAATTGCGGTGAGTAATATTCACCTAGTGTTTTTAGGTGAACTGTTGTGGGTGAGGTAAATTGTGTTTGAGGTAGATTTGGGTGAATTCACCCACCTAGGTGCTGCATATGCTCTTAGGTCCTACTTGTTTTTTTGGTCAAGGGTGAGAAGAGGTGAGATGTTTTGAAAACTTCTCACCCATGACTTGTTTGTTTTATTTATAAAAGTTTGAAGAATCTCTAGAAAAAATAAAAACTAGAAATTAGGTTAGAGATTTGGCTTCACTTCTAACATTAAAACTTCACCCCCCCCCCCCTGTAAAGTTTTTTTGGTTGACTTCTAACCTCAAAACTTCTTACTGGCATTTGACTGCACGTTTTCCCCCTATATTGTGGTGTTGGTCGTTTCCCACCTGAGACTAGTTTAAGTGGGGGTATTTTAGGATTTTTAACCCAAAAAATTGAAATCTATTGAATGAAAACCCACCCCAAACTTGCCAAATCATAACCCAGCTAAACAAAAAAAATCATAACAAAGAGGTAGTGCCTCTCTCCACGCCTCACTCAGCGTTCTCTCCCGCACATCTCTCCGTCTCTTCTAGCACATCTCTTTGTGTCTCTCCATGCCTCTTTTCTACGTCTCTCTCTAGGGCCTCTCTATGTCTCTCCCAGTGCCTCTTTATGTTTTTCTTCAGCCATTATCAACCTTAACAACAATCGCCAATCATAACCCGATAAAGTATTTTTATCTCTCTCTCCCTATATGTATGTATCGACTTCAAATTGTGATGATTGGTTTATTTAGTTTGAATGTGTTTCAACATAGTTGGGAATGAAAAGAGTATTGTATAAGTTAATCAATTGTCAAGGAGTATTGTGTAGGTTAAGGTTAAATGTGAATTTGGGCTTTCAACATGCAGGTTTATTATGATTGTAATTGTGAATGTGAATGTGAATGTGAATGTGATTGTGTTACTTGTTTGGATTGTTGCATGCACCTTCAACATGCAAGTTCATTATGATTGTGATTATAATTGTGAATGTGAATGTGATTGTATTACTTGTTTAGATTGTTAGATGGCACCTGCAAATTTTTGAGGCAAACGTCCATAAATTAATCGAACTGATGTTATGGATAAGGTGGCTATCGAAACATATAAGGAGCAAAAACTGCAAGGGAACAAGGCTGATAATGGCTAAAAGATTCCAACATATACTGATTGAAATAAGCATTTTTTGATCAACTTGGTATAATCGTTACAACTGCAAATTACAGGAGTAGGAATAAGACTTGGAAGAGCAAGCTTGCTGATATGAAGGTTTTGATGGGTTTGAGTGGATTTGGCTAGGATCTAATAAATTGTACTGTGACTGTTGACAAGGAGGTGTGGGATGCTATATTGGAAGTAGAGGTAAACTATTTAGCAATTTCCTTTCGTTTAATCTTATTGTTTTACTAGTTTGATTCCCTTAAAGGAGTATTTTTTTTTCTTATATTATGTTTCAGTCCAAAAAGAAACTCAAACTCCATAAGGGCAAGAAATTCAAGGGTTACGAGGTGTTACTTAAGCTCATGGGTGATGAGGGTGCCAATGAGGATAATATGGGGTTTGTTGGGTACTTGATATATGAAGATGACATTGCTGATGATTTAGACGACATAGGTATTGACACAGAGTCTATTCCCCTTACTTAAAACCATGTTGAGTTTGATTATGATAAGAGTGATCAAGATTACCAGTCTACTGCTTCCACTCAGGTTCCTACTGGTATTGGTTATGTTCATACCACTAGTACAACCACATGTACTCCCCTTGCTGCTCCAACTGCTGATCCTACTACTGATTATGCCACTGGTACTCCCTCTACTATTCCTGCCTCTGGTGATCACACTTCTACTAAGACGAGGAGGAGCACTTCCACTACTAAGAGGAAGAGGACTAGGGTTATTACTCATGTTCTTGATACAGCTATTAATGTGATGACTACTGAGTTATCTTGTATTGCATCAGAGTTAGTCGTTAGGATAGAGTTTGATTAGACTATAGGGTCAAAAGTTGAAGATGTTTTACGAGGGATCTCCAGGTTTGATATGACTTACCTCTTCACTGCATTAGAGGTTATTACGAAGGAGAAACCCTTTTGTGCTCGGTCCCTCGGCGCAGATGATGAGACTAGTATGGGGTATTTACATTTTAGGTTTGGTTTAGATAGTTGTCTTTTATATATGACCTTGGTGGTGCATCAGACGAGTAGGTGTTCTTAGTTCTCTGCCTCTCTATCTTTAGAGTATTTTTTTATCACAGTTGTTGTGAGACTTAATTATTATTTTGGTACCTATTTTGGAGCAATCTAGATACTCTCTATTGGTACTTATCTTTTGTATATTATTTGGCATTTTGTGGTATTGGTTGGTTAATGTTTAGAGAGGAAAATATGGCTTATACATGTGTTTTTGATATTTTTGTGGAAAAACTTCTAATTTGTGGTAAAATTAGATGGTTCAGCCAAACTGACTAGTGAGATGTTAAAGTTAGAAGTCGGGATTTTAAATAGAACTTCTAACCAAGATTTAAAATGGTATGTTATAACAGTGTAACGGGCAGAGGCCGTTACCGTTATAACGGTGCTAGGTTTTCAAACGCTAAATAACAAGTCAAGGATATATAATTTAATTGTTTAAAATTCAAAAATAGTGATAATACTTATATCTTTCCATTTCGAAGTTATTTGGGGTACTTAACTCGCACCTCCGCCATTAAAGTAGTAGACACTACGACATTATTATTTATTTACTCAAATTTTGTATTAGTTTTTAATTAGAACAGACGCTATTTTACAAATAACAGTGTTATAACACCGTTATAATGGTATATAACTGTATACAACTTTGGTCAAAAATGTAAAAGAGAATATTGAAAATAACGCGTTGTTTTAACGTTAATAACAACTGTTATGGCGTAAAATAACGGTACGTAACAAGAAATAAAAAATGTTATTTTTTAGAACGGAACAATGCACATAACGGAATAGGCTCAAGGCGTTACCGACGTTATAACAGTTATTATAACGGTTATTTAAAGCCATACTTTTAACCTTCAGCCAAACGCACGTACTTTTTTTCAATGTTATAACCTAAATTTTCTCTGCTCCTCACCGCTTCTTACAAAAAAAAAAAAAAAAAAATTCGAACTTCCAAGGTGTACCTAACAAAGACTCCTTGACTACCACTTCTCGTACCATCCCATCCCACGTGTCACCTCACGACTGATCCACGTCCGTTTCTCCCCACATCACGCATCCCTACTTCACGCTTTTATTATTAAACCGACATGCCACGTTTCCTTCTATCCATGTGGCATTATTCAATACATCGAACTGTAAACAGGAATGGTGATATGTGACATGGCACGACACTTGGCATTCGGTGAGGATATCTTGGCACAACCAGTCTCCCTCTTTTCTTCTCTCTCTCCCTCTGAAACCCTAATGGCTGCTGATGAGAGGGAAAATAGGGACGAAATTAGGATTTTGTTAAACCCTAATGATGTGAATGTGGAGATGATGAGGAGTTCGTATAATTCGTACAATTCGTGTACTTCGTGCTCGTCGGCAGTGGTGCCGGGGGAGTTGAAATGGGAGCAGAGTAAGATGGTGAAGATTGAGCTGGATGCGGCGCGAGCGTTGGCTGAGTTTTCTCAGCTGGCTTTGTTGGAGAGAGAGAGCCCTGGTGGTGAATCGAAGGGGAATAAGTGGGGGAATAAGAGGAGGAGGTCCAAGAAGAGGGTTGCGAGTGAGTTGTCGACGATGAATGGTAATTTGGAGCAATTGAATTTGAATAATTCTGGTCTTGTTGAGGTTCGTTGAATTTATTCTGTGTTTTCTAGATTGTTTAATTTTGATATAATGCTATTTTAATGGTTTGATTTTATTGTGTTTAGTATCTGGAATGGTTAATTTTTAGATATCTTAATTTTTTGAAATGTTTAGTAGAGTAGCCGAGTGGGTATTAGATTTTGGTTATGTTTCGTTAAGCCTTGAGTAGAAATGAGATGCCTGGATTGAGAATTTTGTAAGAGAAGTTAAATTAAATGAGATATACTAAAAGGTATGTGTAGAAGAAAAATGGGAGAGTTTGAGGTACCTACGGGGAATGTCCCTTTATGCATGTATTGTATATATTTGAGGGTTTTGGTTAAACCAACTGAAAGTTCTTAGATGTCCGTAACGGCTGGAGTGAGGAAAAAGAGAAGGATTCAAAAGAATTTGTTGGAGTGGTATTGGGTTTCTGTATGAGTGTCTATTTCAATAAGGATGTGTAACCTCTAACCTACAGTATAAGAAAATAATAATACTGGCGATGAAGCAAAATGGAGCATGTATAGATGTTCTGTAAGATGGAGCTCTGCCCTCTTCTTCAACCAAGTCGAGAATATTCTTTAGCCCATTGCCAAACGAGTTCCATATAATTCATGTACTTTGTGCTCGTCGGCAGTGCCGACGGAGTTGAGATGGGAGCAAAGTAAGATGGTGAAGATTGAGCTCGATGCGGTGCGAGCGTTGGCGGAGTTTTCTTAGCTTTCTTTTTTGGAGAGAGAGAACCCTGATGGTGAATCAAAGGGAAATAAGTGGAGGTCGAAGAAGAGGGTTGCGAGCGAGTCGTCGACGAATGATAATTTGGAGCAATTGAATTTGAGCCATTTGGGTCTTGTTGTGGTTCGTTGAATTTTTTGTGTTCTCTAGATTGTTTAATTTTGATCTAATGTTTTTTAATGGTTTAATTTGATTATGTTTTGTATCTGGAATGGTTCATTTGTAGATATCTGAACTTTTCGAAATGTTTGGTAGTATGGCTATTAGATTTCGGTTATGTTTCGTTAAGACTTTGAATAGAATGGTGATGCCTGGATTGAGAATTTCATAGGAGAAGCTAAATTGAACGAGATATAGGGTGTGTTTGATTTGTGGAAAATGACTAATAAGGTAAAACAATTTTTCATGAAATTTGATTTTCCATGGTTTTGGTCAAATCGTGGAAAACCCATTTTCTAGAAATTAATTTCCATTGTTTGGTTGGGTATGGAAAATTAAATAAAATTGGTGTAAAATTATAATTTATTACTAACAATGTATTACAAAATGTACAACACCACTATTCAAACCCAATAACCAAAGTTGTGGATTCCAAAATATTGCCACAATAAAAGCTAAATAAAGATATTCTTCGATCCCACAAATATCTAAGGCCACAATTTAAACTCCATTAATCGATCTACAAGCATAATCTCACAACAAATTCTTTCTCATATTTAGCCATATAATTATCTCCAAGTTGCTTTGTGTACTATCCGGTTGCATGGCCATCCCCATCTATAACTCGTAAATCATCATAGTTGTCCGGGACATTATCAGGATGCACCTATAATCAAGAAAATAAACCAAATTACTTTTCACAATATGAAATAACAACCAAAATGCTTGTCACAATATGAAGAAACAACAAGATATCCATAATGATATATTGATATTTTAATCTAATAAGATTAAAGAATATCTTAAGGCAATGACATATATCTAAATGAGACTCCAATCAAATACATGGGAAAATGCAACTGAAAACCCAGTAATTTTTCTAATAAAGATGTTTATGCATATACACTCATTGAAGTAAGTATAGTAGTAAAAGATGTCATTGGGATACATTTATAGACCAACACAGATCAGAGAGAACCTCTTCAGACCATTGATGTAGAAAATTGATATTGTTTTCTCTACATAAGTACTTTGGAATAGAAAAACACCAACAGTATGCAATGACCTGCGTAATAACTAGCCCTATAACTACACATAAATAACCCTATAAGTACTCATATAACGGCCCTACGATTATTCATATAACAACCAAATAATTGCTCAAATATCTGCTCAATAACTAGCTTTAAAAGTAGCACTAAAGCTATACTTTCTAATACATATCGTCGCAGAAAATTAAGATAAAACAATAAACATATGCAGAAATAGTAAGATCACGGTAGCACCCTAGCTCTTCTACCCATGACCTGAAGACCATGTCCAAGATTCACCAAGATTCCATTGATGATGGATGTAGACCATTAGAGATACTTCAAAGAACCATGACCAAACCCATTAAGGTTCTGATACAATGATTAGTCAATCCAATACAAGATTGACAATGAAAAACAGTCATTATTGCATAGTATCTTCAAAGAAAACAAATATGTAGATGCTCTATTTTATGATCTAAGGATTTATAGGGTATCAAAAAAGAGGGGAACTTTCTTGTGTTTCGTCCAGTACTACTCAAACTCTAATATCCAACTTCAACAGACAACAAACTCAACACCCTTTCATTTTCATACCTTAGCTTCAATAATGAGAAATGTTTTTACACATTTTTCGCTAATTGCGTGTTTGCAAACCACACAATGGTGAGACCCAGTGATGATTTCAGAATAACCAGGCATTTTATTGGGTGTTCGCAAACCATATAATGGTGAGACCCAAGAATGATTTCAGAATAACTAGCCTACTGAAACACCCAAAACTTAAGTATCTCGAGTCTAAATGGATACAACTGTCTTAGTCTCTTATCTCCAAAAAGCACAATTATTCAATCACATTAACCAAATTTTTTTAGCCATAATCGTCTACATTAAAAATGCATCACAAAACCAAACAATTATAAACCGGTGAATATCTACGCCTAAAACATTATTACTAAGAGGCTGTTTGTTTTTTAGCTTATTCAACTTATTTAACTTAATTCCCCCCAAATTAAGTTAAAATTCTAAATAAATTGTGTTTGTTCTTTATTTTAAAAAGTAACTTATTGGCAATGGCACCCCCATATTAGGAGTTTAAAAAAGGTCAGAAATCTTAGCTTTTCTGAAGCAAGTTTACTGAAGTCGGAGGTAATTAGTACGCGACTTAAGTAAAATATGAAAAACCCAAATATACCCCTATTTTATATTTGTTTCTTCTTTTTCATTTGGGATTTCTCTCTTTAAAATCATAATCCCTCTCTTATCTGCAACCATTAACACCTCCTTTCCCAATGAACTTTCTAGTATTTGGAAATTGTAGAATACCCCATGAAGTAAAGATCATATAAGTTTTTCAAACAACTCCTGACCATTAATAAAGCTGCAGTTCTCGACCCTTCTCCTTGCCATTGTTTAGAGATTTTAATATATAACCCCAAAATATGATTTTATTTTTCTTGAGGATTTGTTAAATTCGTATCAAAGAGTTTTGTTTTGGGGGATGATTCAATAGTTAAAAACCTTTTTTTGGCTAATCTATTTCCAAACACATTGTTGATTTTTAGCTTTGGGCAATCCCAAAATTTCCAAGTTCTCCATAAAAAATTAATATTTTGAATAACTTATTTTCAACATTATACTTGTTTTAATTTTTTATATTAATTTGTTGGCCATTGATAAAGCTACAGTTCTCAGCCCTTCTCCTTGCCATTGTTTATGGATTTTAATATATAACCCCAAAAGATGATTTTATTTTTCTGAGGATGTTAAATTCGTATCAAAAGGTTTTGTTTTGGGAGATGATTCAATAGTTAAAAACCTTTTTTGGTATAATCTATTTCCAAACACATTGTTGATTTTTAGCTTTGGGCAATCCCAAAATCTCCAAATTCTCCCTAAAAAGTTAATATTTTGAATAACTTATTTTTAGCATTATACTTGTTTTAATTTTTTTATATTAATTTGTTGTGGGTCACAAAAATTGTGTAAAAGAGCTCAATGCAGTAGATGGTTGCGGAAATAAAAAGTAACAAAAATCCAAAATTTAAATTGAAGCTCTGTATAGTTTTATTCAAATGAAGGATTGGAAAGCTCTTTCAGTTTTGCCCTAATGAAGGATGATAGCGGTTTGGGCTTTCTTAATTGGGGATATTTTGAGGCATCATCTTTTGAGGAGAACCTTGGAGCGGGATAGAAAACCTTACCATGTATACATAGGCGCAAGTGCATTATGTGGTTCTTAATGGATACGAATATGTAAATAATACGGAATGACTGAAATGGAAGAGACAATTGACAATTCCACTATTTTGAATGGCTAATTTGGACAATTATACAACTTTCAACTAGTTCAGAGTTCATATTCAGCAAAATAAATAAACAATATTTTTTACGGTTCAGGTTCAGCAATCAAGCTTCAGAATCAGAATAAGCAATCAAAATAAACATTCAGAATAAGTGTTCAGAATCAGCATAAAAACAAACAACCTCTAAGTCAGTAAAAACTATGGGTTTAAATTGATTCACCTGCTTAGCTGTGTACCCAAGTTTGCAAGCCTTATCGGGATGAGTCGGACAAGTGATTCGCACAATCTAAGGATGCTGGCGATTCTCTCAACACTTAACCCTCTGCAAAAACCTCATAACATTTGACTGCTTTTTCCTCCATAGCTCAAGCACATAAGTATAAGCTCCTACAATGTCAATAAAACCCAAATCAATGGGAGAGGATCATAATAACACAATTTACTCAAACCCCTATCCCTATTATATAAAAACTTAAATTGGGGTTTCATAGATTCGCATATTAGATCAATCACACCAACATTTCGTAATCTATAACTCTATAACTGAATTGAAAACCCAAATCACTACACTAAGCCCTAAATTTTATTAGATCGAATGAAGCAATTGTAGAGAGAAAGAAAGATAGAGCAATACCAAATCAGAGCTACTTCAACATGAGATCGAAAGAGTGAGATCGAGAGATTTGATTGTGAATTTGGGATTCATAGATATCTCTGCTTCTATAATTGCCATTTTTATTTTATTTTGAGTCGATATGAAAGAATTGAGATAGCCGACCCCAAGACCCGTGGTGAAACCAAATAACCTTGTTTGCAAGAGGGAGTCATGTTTTCCATCATTTGTACTGGTTTTAAAAACCATGAAAAAACCATCTTCCAGCTATTCTTTTCCATGTCGAAACAAACGACGGAAAACAGATTTCATGGAAATCTAGTTTGCCATTTCCACTGTTTTTCACGAACCAAACACACCCTATAGTGATATACTAAAAAGGTCTGTATAGAAGACTATTGGGAGAGTTTGACGTACCTCAGGGTAATGTTCCTTTATGCACGTATTGTCTACATTTAAGGGTTTTGTTTACATCTGAGTGAAAGTTTTTAGATGTCCATAGTAGCTGGAGTGAGGAAAAAGAGAAGGATTGAGAAGTGGTTTTTGGAGAGTGGTAATGGGTTTCTGTAAGAAAATTGATTTCAATGAGGATATGTAACCTCTAACCTATTGTATAAGAGAAGAATAATACTGGCAATGAAGCAAAATGGAGCAGTTGTGAGATGACAATTTTTCGCCTTGGCAGAAACAACTTTATAAATTTGTAATTCATCCGATTTGGCCCTGCACCGCATTTGGGAAAGTTTACTCCATCTGGTGTAGGTCGAGTTTACATTAGATTGGCAATTTCATCCATGTCAGATGTTGTCCGCCATCTTTGGTGTTCTCAATTACTCTTCAGTGAGGGATTTGATTTCTTATTGTACTTCTACAGAAATTTGTAGGAGATTGTTTTGAATATCAAAACCCTATTTGTATCAACCAAAGCATGGATATGGGTAAAGCTAAAGGAATGATGAGATTTCTATCAAATGTGCATTGGTTAAATATGACGAATCCCAGGGATAAACCTGTCTAGTGCTTGATACTTCCGGCGAAGTGTAATTGACATGCCATTAATTAGTTAAAGGAAGTTTGAAATGTCAAATGCTACTAACAAATTTTCCTTATGCCTTTATTTTGCTGATTTTAGATTTAGACGCCTTTAGGGTTGGCTCACTGACAATCGCATGTCGCTTGTACATTCTGAGATGGAAAAGTTCTTTACAAGATGGTATAATTCCTTAAAATTGGATTCGGGGAATTCGATTAAGCGAAAATTTTCGACTCCGTATGATCCTTCTTTGGCCAAATACAAATTCACCTTCTGGTAAATAAACTTAAAAGAAAACACGAATATAAATTTACAATAACCTGTTTATTTTAAGCTGGCTACTATAATCCATGGAAACATTGAGAAGATTCTGGAAATGTTTCTCATGAATGCAACGAAGTTTGGTGTGTCCGTATGGTGATGTCTGCGGAAGATCGGGGTGATGGAGCTCTACCCTTTCTGTGTGGAAAAGCTATTTTCTGGCCCATTGCCAAATGAATGCTGCTATTATTTTTCATAAGAAGGTCGAGAATATTGACCAATCCAAGCATGTGTAGATGTTCTGCTAGATGTTCAACGTGTTGATGAGTGCTGATTGTGTCTTGTATTAGGTTATGTCTAGTATTAGGTTAGAATCTTCTCTTTGACAGGCAATACTTTACTCAATTACTACTATTGGGAAGAGTGGTTGTGAAACAGAATATTCTGACATACTCAACATTGAGGCACTATTATGTGATGGATATGAACATACAATTTAAGTAACTGTTGATATTTGGCATTGCTGATGATTTTCTATTTGAGGGAAAACCCGGAGAAGTTATCAAAGTGCTAATAAATAAATTTGTAGTACAGAGGATTCATCTCAAATAGGAGATGTGTGCTTGCAATGTTGGCTGATATGAACACATCAAAGAGGGCTCCTAAAGTGCTTGCCATCCGTCATTTGAATCTTTCATGTTGGTATTGAACCTTGACTTTGAACAAGAATGGAGCTGCTCGAGAGTCGTTTGTATTCGTCAATTTGGAAGAGAATGTGTTGATGCTCCTTCATGATGGAACTAAAGCAGTTACTTGCATCATTTCAAAATCGCACTAGATATTATTATTATCGATACCCCAATTGAATGGCTTGGGTCTTTGAGTGTGGGTGCATCACTACATTGGCTAGATTAGATGATTATGTTGTTTATCCAAGTAGAACCATCTCTTGTTGTATTGTCCTGGAAAACCAAAAAATTGAGAGTGGGTCCTGGATGATTTAAAGATTTCAGCAAGTAAAATTTACGTGGACATATGCTTGTAACCGTTTGGCTGTAGGATCATGGAACATGAAAGTGTGCGGTCTATATGTGGACCTCGTGTACAGGGGTGAATGAGATGATTGCATCATGATTGCAGAAAATGTGGAAAATATTGTCCCCCTGTTTTAAACAAAAACGAATGAATGGTGCAGTAAGAGGAGTTTCGTTCACTTTCTGTAGATTGTAGAATACTTGACAGAGATTCCTGGAGTAACTAACTCTTGTACTGGAAATTCAAAAGAAGTGAGAGGTTTTCTAATCCATACTTTGGGTCTTTCAATACCTGAGAAATTGTGTAGAATACTTTATGTAATATTATGATAGAGTATGTGAGTTTCATGTCCTACTTGTAGATATTAGGATTTTAAACAGACAACAAAAGACTTAATGCGCAATAATTGCTACAAGTGCAAAGGTGCAATTACCTGAGAAATCAGGCTATTGTCAAACCATGATGAAAATATATTAAGGTTTAATTATAATAATAGTGGCGTAGCAAAAGCGATTTGACAAGCCGAGAGAGAATGAGAGACGAATTAGAGGGAGAATGAAGATCATGAACGGGAGGAAATGAAGAAAGGCGTGTATCCTCAATGCAAGGATAGATGAAGGAGCAGTTGCGCAAATCAGCAAACATAATTTATCGTTATTCCATCGAAAGTTTATCTTTTAAGAACAACGCTTAGACCCTTTATAGAATTAGGGTTAAAAGGAAACATACACGAAATACTAGTTTAGTCTACTCTTATGCGGATTAGCCTTATTTATGAGAAACTGCTCCAATAGTAAAGCAAAATGCAAGCACTTATTGGCTTACATGGTGAATGTCGTGTGGCATCAAATAAAATTAATGGTTTAATTAAAATTTCGGGTATTGTTAGGGTGTGTCAAAGCTTTGCCCGGGGCGTGACCCTACCTGAGTGAGATTGATATGCCATAAGCAAGTTATAAGAAATTCGGAATTTGAAATGCTTAACCACATATTTTCGTATATCTTTTTAGTGCTGATTTTAGATTCAGAATTGGGTCGGATCGGCTCCATGATGATCACGTCGCTTGGCATTCCCGAGATTGGCATTTGCTTAATAATGAATATAACACCTTCAAATTGGATTCCCTGATTTTTAAAAGGGAAACTTTCAGCTCCATATGTGGTTTGTTTGGCCCAAGTAAGTAAAACATTAATATAGTTTTACATTAACCTGATATCTTCAAGCTGGCAAGTAAGACCCATGTAAACATTAATAAAGTTATTGCGAGACTTAAAATGAAATTGGATGCGAGATCCTTAGCATTGTCCAAAATGAGAAATAAATCCCTATGGCCATGTGATAAAGCTTGTGGAAGGTTGGGGTGGTGGAGCTATGACCCCTCTATGAGTGGAAGAATTATTATGGCTAATTGCCATGAATGGATGTTAAGATCATTTCTCCTGAATAGGTCGAACATATTAATCAGTGTAAGCATGTGCAGATGGTCTGCAAGAGGCTCTAATATGTTAATGTACTGCTGATTGTGTTTGTTGTTAGGTTAGAAGGTTCGTCTTTGTTAAGCAATAATTTAACTTCTGTTGAAAAGAGCGCTTGTGAAATAGATATATGATGTGATTAGGTGTAAAACTTAAATAAATATTTGGTATTTGGTGTTGCTAATATTTCCTGTTTAAGGGAAAATTTGCTAGTTGCCAATGAATAACTCCGTATTGCTGAGGATATGTCTCAAATAGGAAAGGTGTAGTTACAGTGGGGACCGGAATGAGAGCATTTCGGGGAGGGCGTACCTACATTGCTTGAAAACCATCATCTGAAATGTTTCACACAACATTGAACCTCGACTTTGAACAAGAGTGGAACGACCCGAGACTAATTTGTGGTCGTCAACTTGGAAGAGAATGCTCCTTGATGGAATTAAAGCAGTTCCCCAAATGTTAAGATGAATTACTTCAAAATTTCTCTGGGTGTTGTTTTTAGTGCTATCCCAAGTGAATTGCTTTGGTCTGTGAGTGTCGCTGTAGTGGCTGCAGAACATAATCATTTTCTTTGTCCAGGTAAAATTATCTCGTCTTATTGAGTGGCAAAAGACAACCATAAAGAAAAAGTGAGGGTTGGCCGAAGAGAATTTCTGTGAGATAAACTTAGGGTGGGCCATGGTTGTGGGATCACTGTATGTGCAATGGTTTCATGTACTGGATTGAGCGAAATGATTGTATAATAGTAAATGCAGAATTTATGGAGGATATTGGCCCCTGTACTAAACTAAAACAAAGAAATGGTACAGTAAGAGAGGCATCTTAAAATAGTTTTCAAGCTATGCTTTGAGAAGGGGATCAAGAAAATATGGGTAGGTACTGATTGTATGCTAACACTATCTAAGGGGTAAGATTAAATGCCTTCATTTTGTAGACGGGGGATTCAAGGTTAGCCATTGCCAGATGTTGATTGGACATCTCTACTTGAAGATGATATGTTAGTCGTTGTAGGTGCTTATGAACTTCAGTTGAGATTCCCTCGTGGTCTCCTATGTTGTTTTGATGTGGTGTCTAGTTTGAGTATATATTTGAAGAAGAGTAAGGGGATGGGAGTAGGCGAGGTGCCATACATCCATATATCCGCCAATATACTAGGTTTCAAGGTTGAGGTGCTTCCTTTTAACTTATTTGGGGCTTCCCACTTCCGTTAAGGTTGAGTATAGGTGTAAGGTAAAATGATCCGATCAATGAGAGATTCAAGTGAAGGCCGAGTGGCTGGAAGGTTTAAGTGTCTCTCAAAAGGGTTAATGGCCACTCTTCTGAAGAGTACTTTCTCTAGTTTACCGGTATATTACCTCTTTTTATTCTCATTACTGAAGGGAGTGGGGAAGAATTTGGAAATTATCATGAAGAATTGACTTTATGATGATTCAATAGAACTTTATAAAATTCATAAGTAAGTTGATTATAGACTATAAACCAAGATGGGAAGGGGGATTATGGATCTAGAGCTTAACTCATACATATAAGGTGTTGCTAGTTACGTGGTTATATCAGTGGAGTAACAATGAGGTATGATATTATTATTTCTAGGTCTAATATTACTGATTGTAGGTGGGGTTGCATCTAGCAACGAGGTGATGGAGAGTTATGGATAGGGGTTTGGCGTGGATTATGAATCCCTTTTCATTAAGGTGAATTGTTTTCATCCCTACCTAAGGTGTTGAGGATAACAAATTTTGGGGTTAATTGTATCATAAAGTTTTTTTAGTAAAATCGTTTTATAAGGTCCTTTCAAGTCCTAACCCTAGTGTCATTCAAAATTTTCTAGTTAAGAAAATTTGAGTTCCTAAACTTTTGGTCAATGTGGCTTAATTTGCTTAGGTTGCTTACTTGAATAAGGTTTTGGCTATTGATATTTTATGTAAGCATAAGGTTTTTGTCATGAGTTATTGTTCCATGTTTAAATGTGATGAGGAATCCGTAGACCATCTTCTTCTTTATTGTTCTTTCGCCTAGAAAATTTTGATTTATCATTTTAGTGAGACTAGGCTCACTTGGTATTAACCTAGTATCATAATGACTCTCTAATAGGAATGGAGCTTGTCAGATCTTATTGGGCATGGTAAAGTATGTAGTGATTTCTTCACTTTGTGGTTAGTTGAGCAATTTGGCTGAAGATATGTTGTGAGAAAATTTGAAGGAAAATAACAAAAAAACAGAAAATTACTGTCTCGATAAAATCTCTTATTTTTTGTTGAAGTAAAGTGTCGTTTGACATGGAAGGCTTGCTCTTTGAGTCCTTCTTGGCTAGGTGGAAAGAGGTGTTTGTTAGGAGCTCCTTGAAGAGCTAGCTTAGAGTGGGTATTATTCCCCCTTTGCAATCTTTGTTTTTGTATTTTTCTAACCCTTTTTTATATCAATAAAGATATTTATAGAAGAAAAAAAAATAAAAAAAAATCTAAGGGGGTGAGATGTAGTCCTTAAACCTGATACATTATTTATGAAGGTACCAGAAGACTGATGGAGCAATCTGCAATCTGATGAGTGTTTTATCTTCTGTGTATTTAGCCAATGATCTGACGTTCTAGCTTCTTTTCATGCGACCTATTTTATTAGTATATTTTTTATGGAGTTTTTTCCTTATGACCTGCGTGTACGTGTGCATGTTGATAGAGGATGATGCTAGGGGTAAGAAGTATGTGAGGATGTAATTTTTTCTATCCTGTTCATCAATGATATGGTTTTGGGCCGGCCTTAAATCCTATTTACCAAGCAAAAAATCAAAAAACAAAAAAAAATTAATGGGAAATTTAACTAAAGTGAGTTTTTTTTTTAGTCCTCGCATATATTTTGATACTTTGAGAAATTGTGGGATATATTTATGTGACTCTTAAGATAGAGTTTAGGAACTTTATATCGAAAATATAAGAGCTAAATATAATTCGTCTACACGTGCCAAATATTTACTGTTTTAATATTGAGCACTCTAGATTTGTATTAGCACATCTAGTTGTGTCCTGAATATTAGGATGGGTCCTTTGGTCAATCAGAAAAGCAAATAAAGACTAGAAGTAGAAGACAATATCAAATTTACTTGGTCCGACCTCTGACACTCATGTAATTCTCTCGGAGGCATCTCTTTTTAATTACTTGGTGAAAGATATCTGACAAGCGTTTCCCTGAAGCTGCAAAAGGAGTACAATCTCCTCGGTAACAATTTTATCATGTAAAGAAATGACAATTAATTTCTTTGTTCTTCGTTCTTTGACGAAACACCGGAGATTAGATGCAATATAAATGAGAGCTTGATCACAACGGATTCCGAAAAAGAAATTCCAAAGTAGTAAAATTTACTTGTCCATACTCGCATGTCATGCGTGCAGCGTGCCATAGCTCTATATCAGCTTCTGCACTAGATCATAATAACGAAACCTGATATTTTCCCCCAAAGAGATCAAGTCTGCCATGGGATTTGACATGATTGGTCCTGGATGCTTTAGGTTGTATTGATTTTATTGTATTTTTCCAAGGAAGCCCATGTACTTTCATAGTCTTCATTTGAGCTGCAATTCTTTTTATCTTTCACATAAATAAAATCTACCATATTGGTGTATTTATAAACAAAACTTAGTCGTCGTGAAAATGCTATATTTCGGTCATTTTATGTATACAATTTTTAGTTACTTGAGTAACACTAATACTTGTGAGTTATGTTTTACTTAAATCAGGTAAGAAAACAAGGATGCGCTGAAAAGGCACGCGGAAGTGTGATTGTAAAAGCAGTAAAAGTTGAGGAAGCTGCTGAATTGCCTAGAGTGGCCCCAATACGCTCTACAAGTTATTTGCCATTTGGTGGAGGCAAATCGAAGCAACATTTAACCGAGGTATTGGACATTGAAAACATTTTTCACTTGATATTTTCTTATTTTCCGCAATTTTCTATTAAAGTTTTTTTTTTCCTTGCAGGCTGAGAAAGAGGCAAGAAGGTTACGCCGTGTTTTGGCTAATCGAGAATCAGCGAGACAAACAATTCGCCGTAGACAGGTAAGCTTTTTTCATTTCATTCGTTTATGGTTAATATCTTACATCAGTGAGGATTTTCTTTTTCGTTCCACATGTTTAGCACTATTGAATTTCTTTAATAGTTTTATTTTATTTTTATTGAACAATGTAGAAAAGATTTCTCTGGGGCCGTGAAGTTCATGAAAAGAAACTGGAAATCCCATTCCTTTTGGTGGGATCTTACTTGTGCTCCTCAGGGAGGTTTGAGTGTAAAACCTTGAAATGGTTAACCATTGTTCCTTCTGAACAAAAAACATGAGTATCAAATTGGTACCCTTCCCATCCTTTTACTGCCATGCCTTCCCCACCACTTCCCCCTCTTTTGAAAAAATCATTCAGGAACTTCAATTTATTTAAGAAAAATCCTTCTGGCTGGTTGAGAATGAACTTTGTATTAAAATCTTTGTTGATTACACTGCTGGTAAGTATATTGCTCGAATTGGCTTTAAAACCATATCAACCTCCTGCTCTTTGCCGGTGTTGCGGTTTTTCTCCTTGGGTTGGACATTGCTTTTCTGTTAAGTGATTTGCCTATTTAAATTGTGCTTCACTCTAAATACCTCATGGACATGGCAAATAGGACTGTGGAGCCTGGATTATGTTCCTTTTTTGGTTTCTGATATTAAACTACTTATTCACTCCTTTAGTGATGTTGAAGTGATCCACTTCGTGGAAGAAGGAGATGGGGCTGCTGATCGACCTGCTAATTTCATTGTTGGCAAGGACCACTTTTAAGCTTTTGTTCAGAATCCATTTTTAAGAAAAACAGTTTCTGTAAAAAAAAAAAAACATTAGTTGGCTGGTTCATCGAGCACTTTTGACTATTTGCTCCTACTAGGCCCTTGGAGATCCATGGCATTTTGAAAATCGGGATCACTGAATCCATATTATTTAGTCATTAGTTGGCTGGTTCATTGAGCACTTTTGACTATTTGCTCCTAGGCCCTTGAAGATCCATGGCATTTTGAAAATCAGGATCACTGAATCTATACTATTTAGTTCTTCTATCAGATTCTTTTGTTCTTGTAATTAGTCTGTGAATTCACTAACCTCGTGAAGGAGTCACCATTACAAGTTCTAGGATATTCCAGGGTATATAATCAATTAGGGATCATGTTTTGTTGTGTTCAACTTCTGATACTCTGGAACGGAGCTATCTTCAATCTGAGGCTTATATTTGTCTTCTTTTTTTCTTCCAGTACTTGAGCATTCCTACCTATCCACTTTTACTTAGGTCAAAGGTTTTTTCTTCCTAGTTTCCCTTTAATACATTCAGTGGCAATTTAATTCAGATTAGTACAAGCTTAAAAACAATTCTTCTTTGCATGAAGTGTTGAGCAATAAGCCAGACATTCTTACTCGTAACAATACAACATAAAACAAGAGCTTAGACTTAAAAACCCTAAAAAACTTGAGAAAATAATCAACTTCTTAATTGCTAGGTCCATTTAGTTGGTTCATGTAATTTAGGTCCTAAAAAAAGAGCTCTGCTCCCACCTAACTTTTCCCTTCTCACTCATCTCCTTCCAATCTCTGAGGGCGTACTTGACATTTTACTATTTATTACATTACAGCCATAGATTGAGCCTTTCGTCAGTATCTCGAGGTACCATCTAGGGCTTTTCTTACTTCATTTGGCTAAAAATGATACCTCCAGTCTTCTCTCCATAGCCGTTTTGCCTTTTCTGGAAAGTTTTTGAAGGTTCTTGCTCCGGCCATGGCCGGAGGCGAAGCTCCCCTTAGGAATTGTAATTCCGGCTTAAATCCCTCACTCTCCTCTCTGTAATTCGGGCTTGATTGTTGTAGTTTATCAAGGGTTTCATGGCTGGTTGGAATCAGAGTTTTGAAGTTGGTTGCTTTTGATTTTTTCTTTCTTCTCTCTAGTGTGCGACTGGAAAGATTAGGCTTCGGAAGCACCGGAGATTGGCTCAAGCTTCAGTTGATGAATTTGGGAGTTTTTGCATCTTGGTTCTCTCTGGAACTTGTTTCATCTAGTCGGTTCTGCCTAATGACCGGAGTCTGCTGTTAAGTATCATTTCCTCTCTCTCTGATCAATGCCTGCCTTGGGGCTTTGGCGGGGAGAAGGAAATGGTGATGTCTTGATTTCAAGGGTAGGGATCACAAGTTTGTGCCTTTGTGTTTTAGTTTTGTGGAGAAGATGAGTCTGGGGTTTCGCCTCGCGGTTAAATGGGATTGTATGCGATTGATGTTCTAGCTTTGGGCTTTCCTTAAGGTTCTTTTGATTAATTGTTGCATTAGACCGTGATGGTTTTTGTCACCTCTATTTGAGCGAGCTTGCTTGTATTGCTCTCACAATCTCGGTCTCACTAGATGGCCCCCATTAAGATCACGATTGAAAGGAAGGGTTTTGTTGTTGAGCACAAGATGTTGGGGAATAACTTGAAGGTGACAGTGGAGGAAATTGGCCAATTTATCTCAGCTAGATTAATTATTTTTTCGTCGGAGGCAGCTGCTTGGCTTGCAAATTTACTCGTTAGTGCAGGAGGGAGGGACAAGATTGCCCCAAAATGGAGAATGGGTAGCTCTGTCTTGATTGGTCATTCATCTACAAACTATTATGGGTCCTACATGAGAGTGCAAATGTGGGAGATTGAGAAATGGTCCGGACCAAGAATGTTGTGTATTCCTTAAGGGAAAAGTAGGAGAGGGGTGGGGCCGCTATTGCCCATGGTCTCAAAACAAGTCTTAAAACTTCAACATGTAGCTCACATCAGACTTTAAGAGATAAGAGATAACGGGGGCAGGAAGTTAAGTCCTTTGCGGAGGTTGCTAAAGGCAGGGTTGAGGTTGCAGGAGGCTTGTGTAGGGTCCGGGTTGCGACGGTTGATAGTCAAATGGCAGTCGGGAGGTGGGCAAATGCTATTGTATGTGACTTAGTTGACTATGCTCTGCCTTGGCATGAGGCATGGAAAGAGATTTTGAAGAAAACAACCAAAGAAGAGATTGTTTTGTATCCTTTATGCAAAGGTAGAGCCATATTTTTTGCACAGTCACGTGAAAAGGCCGAAGAAGTTAGCAAAATGGGGGTTGTTGGAAAAGATAGTAGGAAGGTGATGCTCCATCCGTGGACACCTTACGTCAATTGCTTTGTTGAAAATATATTAAAGAAAGGCTGGATACGAGTATTTGGTGTTCTTTTCCATTCGTGGACGCAATTTTTTTTTTAATGTGATTGGTGAATGTTGCTGAGAACTTATTGAAGTGCACCCAGATTCCTTAGTTCTTCATGATTTATCGGCTATTCGACTGAAAGTAGCTGGTAGTGGGGGGAACCACTTGCCGAGACAAATGCCAATCTTGGATTCCGGGGGTATTGTTACCCTGATTGTGGAAATGGATAGTGATGATGGAGGGCTAACGACAACAACAACGAAGTTTGTAATTGAAAGAATGTGTGAGACTGCGGAAAGGCCTCGAGGTATCACTCATGAGAAACATAAGAAAAATGGCAAGGGTAATGGAGAGAAGGTGAGAGGTACTGATATTTGGTCCTTTGATCATATTGATTTCAATAAATCAACTTCGAGGGTGAAAATGGTGAAGTCGGCTTCGAAACTTAAGGAAAGGGAGATCCACCCTAGTGGAGTTTCGAGGGATTGCTCACAAGAAGGAAAAAGGTCACCCCATGGGCAGATTGTAGTAGTTAATGACGTGATTCCGGTTTTAAATCGTTTGAAACCAAAGATTATTGATAACACTGAATGCGAATCTATAAGGTCTTTTTGTCGTCGAAACAAGACTAGGGGAGGTAGTATGGGTAACACAAGGAAGAACTACGGCAGTGTACGAAAGAAAATTTGTTGGGCTAGGTCATGATTTTTTCGCTCGAGGTGCTTAAGGCCTTACAAGTCAGTAGGAAAGGTTGAGAGGAAAAGAAAATCTCTTGAGAGGCTTCAAGAATCTATGAATTCTCATGATCCTCAAAGATTTTATTGCTTCTAATTGAGATGTGTTGATAGGATGAAACTTTTGTGAGGGATCGACAAATACTCATCACTTTGATCTTATTATGCAGAAAGAGGAGAAGGAAGTGTGTGGAGAGGGGTAAAGACAAAGATGTTAGATTGGAGGAAGGTAACAAACTGTAGAACACAAGAGGGAGATGTGCGGAAGATGGGAGCTCGGTGGCGATGTCTATTGAAGAGAGGGTAGAGGCTGCAACCGGATATGTTATGAGAGAGGCAATGTCATGGCAGCCCTTGGGCTTAACATCGATGGTTGTAAGGAAAATGTTGTAGATATGTTATTTTTAACTAAAACGGAGGAGGAAAGAGAGTTGGCTCAAGATTTGCAAAAAAATAAGGGAGGGGTGAGGATTTGTTTACAAGAGAGGAGGCAGAATCATCAGAGGACGAGATTAAAGATAGTTGTAAAGAGGGGTGCGATGGGTCAGATTTGTTCAGTCGGGTTGTAGATTTTGATGTTAATTGTTATAAGGCAGGAATGATGTTTGGGGGAAGATAATTACTAATGCAAATTAAGATTATCACATGGAATGCCAGGGGGTTGGGAACGAGCGAAAAAAGGAGAGATGTTAGATTTTACGTTCGAAAGTTTAAACCTACTATTCTGTTTCTACAGGAAACAAAACTTCAGCATAAGGACTAAACTATTGTTAAGTAGTTGTGGGGGTCAAGAGATTGTGGGTAGGAGACAATAGATTTTCTAGGGGCTTCAGGAGGTGGAGGTTTGTTAGCTATCTGGGATCCATGGGTGATTAAAGTTGTATATGATCCGTTACTAGGCATGTACTCCATTTCGCTTCACTGTGATAATGTTCACGATCAATTCAAGTAGGTAGCAATTAGTGTGTATGGTCCAGTCGATAAGCAAGAGAGGGCGCTTTTCTGGGAGGACCTTTATGATGTTAAGCATATATGGAGTGATCCATGGTGTATTGGAGGAGATTTTAATGTGATTTGATTTGCACATGAGAGAAAAGGGGGATCCAGGATGAATTGGAGCATGAGAGAGTTCAACGACTTTGTTCAGTTGCACGGGCTCATTGATTTACCCCTAAGAGGTGCAGAGTTTACTTTGTCAAATTTGCAGAGTAATCCAGTGTTCAATAAGATTGATAGATTCTTGGTGGATAGTGCTTGGGAGGGATTCTTTCGTGAGGTTTCACAAGACGCATTACCAAGGATATCGTCAGATCATATTCCTTTTTTACTTGATTGTGGGGCAATTTGACCAGGGCCTTCTCCATTCAGATTCAAGTTATGGTGGTTGCAATATGACGACTTAATACCTTTAATTGAAGAGTGGTGGAATTCCTTCTCTTATGAAGGATCGCCTAGCTACATTTTGTGGTGCAAGCTGAAAGCCCTTGAAAGCCTTTAAGACTAAGTTGAAGGAGTGGAGCAAGTCTAAGTTTGGTAAGATAGACTTGAAAATTCAAACTCTTATGGAAGAAATGAAAGGCTTGGACAAAATTGAGGAAGGAAGAGTTCTGAGCGGGCAGAAATCTTAGAAAGAGGAAACAAGAAGGTAGAGATTCAGAAAATGTTGCTTTGGGAGGAGATAAAATGGAAATAAAATCGAGGATGAAGTGGCTTAAAGAGGGAGATAACAACACAAAGTTTTTCATTCTGTGGCTAATAGGAGAAGGCGGGTTAATAGTTTGTCCAAGCTACAAATCGGCGACGAGTTGGTAGATGACAGTAAAAAATTAGGGATCATGTCGTAATTCTTTTCGGGTTTATATGAGGAACTCATCAGTGGAGACCGAGATTAGACG
Organism: Kingdonia uniflora; assembly: GCA_014058105.1. Taxonomy (NCBI): domain Eukaryota; kingdom Viridiplantae; phylum Streptophyta; class Magnoliopsida; order Ranunculales; family Circaeasteraceae; genus Kingdonia; species Kingdonia uniflora. The sequence goes on from JACGCM010000445.1 coordinate 2,035,278, forward strand.
GGTTAGAGTTTGATAGCATTAGCCCTGAACAAGTAGGTTGGCTTGAGCGGGAATTTGACGAAGAAGAAATTCTGGCGGCATTAAAAAGTTCTGGTGGAGAGAAAGCCACTGGTCCGGACAGATATCCAATGGTTTCTTTTCTAAATGCTGGTATATTCTTAGGGAAGACTTCTTAAGAACAATGAAGGAGTTTCACTATAAGAGTTTTATTAATTGGAGGCTTAACACGACTTTTATCAAACTTAATCCAAAGACTTTTGGAGTGGGGGACCTAAAGAACTTTAGACCGATCAGTTTCATTGGGGGTATTTATAAGCTTTTAGCCAAGGCCCTTGCGATGGAGTTGAGAACAGTTATGAACTCGGTAATTTCAAAGTTTCAAGGGGCTTCGTTTTGAACAGGCAGATCCTTGATGGTGTTCTTATTGCGAATGAGTCAATCGACTCTAGGATGAGGGAGGGAGTACCAGGGGTTGTCTGCAGATTGATTTTGAGAAAGCTTATAATCATGTCAGCCGAAACTTTATTCTATATGTTTTGGAGAGGATGGGTTTTGGTGATAAATGGAGAAAATGGATAAAAGTTTATATTTCTACAGTAAGTTCTCGGTTTTGGTTGATGGGTCCCGACAAGGTTTTTTCCTAGCTCAAGGGGGATTCGATAAGGTAGCCCTTTATCTCCTTTTTTGTTTATTGTTACGAGGGAGGCTTTAAGTAGATTGACGTGTAGGACAAGGGGCTTGGATTTGTTGCATGGTTTTCGGGTGAATGTAGGGGCACCAGAGATCACTCACCTTCATTCGCTGATGATACAATTTTCTTTGTAGGGCACGATCAAAGGGAAAGTAAACATTTCCGATTTGTAATATTGTGCTTTCAGTTGGCGTCAGGTTTACATGCAAATTTGACAAAGAGTAAAGTTATGGGTGTTGGATATGGTCTTAACATTGAAAATTTTGCCACTTCTTTGGGTTGTGAAATGGAAATATTACCTACCACTTATCTTTGAATCCCTCTCGGTGCGGCTTCTCGGTGTGTTGGGATTTGGGATCAGGTTATTGAACGTTTTATCAAAAAGTTAGCGTTCTGGAAAAAAAAAGATGTTATCTAAAGGAGGTTGGCTTACCCTGGCTAAGAGCATATTGTCAAGTTTGTCGGTTTATTACTTATCCTTATTTCATATTCCAGGGTTTGGCTTCAAAGTTGGAGAGGATTGTTAGGAATTTCCTTTGGGATGATACAGAAGGAGCTTCTAAGCTTCATTTACTTAATTGGGGGTTTAAAATGCTTTACATAGATGAATATGACAGTGCTTGGAAAGTGGTTGTGGAGATATTGTAATGATAGAGATTGTTATGGGCCGAGGTGATTAAAGCTAAATTTGGGATTAAGAAGTATGATTGGCTTCCAAATAAGCCTAACATTACATATGGGGTAGGGTATGGAGATCAATATTCAACATGTGGGACTCGTTTAAAGAAGGCATTGAAGTCACCTTTGGGAATGGCTAGAAGATTAGTTTTTGGCACGATGTATGGTGCGACTTGAGACAATTAGCTTTGGCGTATCCTTTTCTTTACAATGCTTGTGATATACAATTTGGGAGAGTGAAGGAGTTTTACAAATTGGAAGGGGAAATGCCGAATTGGAATTTCTAATTTTGGAAAGACCTTTTTAAAGTGGAGTTAGAGGATCTTGGACTTATGATCCAAAAAGTTACCTCAGTTACAATGCGGATGGGTGAAGATAAATGGAAATGGAAGTGGAAGTGGGTCGATAGTGAAAAGTTCATGGTGAATTCGATGTGCGATCATCTGGTTGAAGTAAAAAGCACGAGACGTAGGTATCGACCAGCGGATTGTCCAAGACGATTGGTTTGGAGGAAGCATATCCCGTCTAAAGTGGCATTTTTATTGGGAGGAACCGTTGTGCCTTCTTTGCGGTGTTGTGGATGAGACCATTGATCATTTACTCTTACATTGTTCGATTTCAATGGAGGTGTGGAATCATTTCCTTCATCTTTTTGGAGTTTCTTGGGTATTTAATCGGGGTTTTATTTCTTCTTTAAGGACGTGGCGGTGCAAGCCTTTTGGGAGAAAAATTGAAAATGTTCTATATGGTCTAACTCCGTATGCGATAGGATGGGTGTTGTGGAAAGAGTGGAACGAAAGACACTTTAATGAGATGGTAAAGACCGTGGAAGAGATCATCTTCGACATCTACGCAAATATCTTGTATTGGCCCTCTTCCTCTTCGTCGATATATGAAGGGGTTACATTTGAAGACCTAGTTGAGTGCATTGTATTGCTTTCCTTTTTCTTTTCCTCTTTGCCTTCGGGTTCTATCTTTCCACTTCGGAAAGTTTTTCTTGATTAAGCAATAAACTATTTTTACATTCTAAAAAAATAAAAATTGAAGTCCCAAAAAGACTCCTTATGATACTTTCTTTTTCTTTTTTCCAAAAGACAAGGGAACGAGTTTTACTCATTATAGAAACTCTAACCCTAAAATAGGAAAGGCGGACTAAAAAAGGCAAATCCTCCATTGATGGAGTAAAAATTCATGAATTGAACCTATAATGGAGTAAAATTTCATGAATTGAACCTATAATGCTCCTTGTTTTGTTTTTAAAATATCATCTGAAAAAGTGTGCAAAGTTGAAGATGATGTACTCTCGTGGACAGGCCTTCTCCATTGTCAAAGAATTTGAGTGAATTGTTTCTTTTTTTGTTTTCTCCCAGTCAATTCTGATTTCCCAGTGCACTTTATTATTCACACAAGCTTGAACTGCTGTTTTATAATCAGCTCTATGAACATATTCGGCCTTGCATTTTGAACAGACCAATTATAAAAGGCAGCAATAGCTTTGCTCTCAGCAAGATAACTAGGACCCACTCCCATTTCTTGTATCAAGACTTGACAACTTCACAACCGTAATTCCTTGCAACAATTCTAAAGCCTGTACTGCCTGGGTTTCATTAGGAAGCTTCATCACATTTTAGCTCATATATTTAAACTAAGGACCTGCCATTTGCAGCTTCTAATCTTGAAGCTCTTCTGGGTTTCTTTCCAGCCCCAGTAGTTGTAATGATGAGAAGCTCTCTTGTTATGTTTTCTCTTTAGATGGTGCTAGCTTCTGTGATATGAGTAAGACTTTTTATATTTTTCTCTTACAGTGACCTTGTAAATTATAAGAGAGTGAGTTTCTTGATTTCCAGATCTGCTTTGGAGCATTCTGAGTAGCTGCCACTCATAAATCCTTAATATTAATCACCGAGTAAAGTATTTTTGAGGTTTGACTGCACAACCACAGCCCAAAATGTTAGGGGCTGCCATCCCCATGGGTAATATGCTTCACATTCAAAGAAAAGGCAGTTTGGTGTTTCATGCTGCTTCATCCAGGTGGAATACCTAGTGGCAGATTTGAAGTTGTTTTTCATCGACACTTGCTTAGTAGGAATCACATTCCCAAATAATCTCCAATCAAACCTCACACTTTATATAAATGGAGGTTCTTGAAATAAATTTGCACCATCATATAGTAGAGTCTACTCCTTACATCTTGCTAAACAGCAAAAACAGTGAATTTTCTTTGTGAGGTTGAGGATCACTTTCCCTCACAGTTTCATAGGTTAAATCAATGGGTATTTCATTTACATCAGTATTGATTTCTTGAATCACTTGCAATTCATTGGGGACAGACCAGTCTGTTCTCTGTAATGCTTCTTAGCTTGGCACAGAAGTTGAGGCCATAGAAATTTAATTGTTAAAAAATACGCCGAAGCAACGATCTAATTCACAATTAAACTAACCTAAAACTCACCTTTGAATTAAACTCACGTAATTGCTTAAAAATAAAGATCAGAGACCTAGGGTTTATGAGTTTTACCCCAAAGTCTACATAACTCTTTAAGGCTAAGCTTTTCTCTCACTAAAACTAATATTGAAAATAAACTAAGCTTAGGCTCTTTTTTATAGGAGAAAAGGCCTAACACAATATAGAAAACCCTAATAAGGCTCCTAATAGGAATTACTAAATTGAATAAAGCATAATTACTAAGACGAGGCATTATTAGAAAACCCACGACCTATCATTAATCCTTCCTAATAATGCCTCCCCACGCTAGGTTTCTTTTCTTTAATACCTCTGAAGACGAGGCCATAGAAAATAGGCTTTGCGGTATTCCTTTCCGGTTTCTCTTTGTAAATAATGCTTTCTTGAAGATAGCTTCAATATCCCTTTTCTTCCATGAACATCTAGGCTATCCACATAGGAATATTTATAACCGTCATCTTTCTAAACCAACCCCTCATTCCTTAAAGGCTTGCATACATATTCCAGGCTGAGGGTTATACACTTTTTTCTGTAGGGTCCGGAGAGCTCAAGAAGCTTCTGAGAATTCTCTCATATTCTTTGATGCAGGAATTGGCTGCTTATAGATGGCCATGCTGTAAATGAGAACACCTAGATAAAACCTTACCTTATGACTCGTGGAAGTTAAAATTGAGTTATACAAAAAAAGAAAAGAAAAACTAAGATTATACCTTTCAGGACTGCCTTAGGACATTTTGTATGTACGGTTACGGAGTGTTACCTTACAGAGATGACAATCTTCCCTCGGACATTTGTACGTAAGGCTATGGAGTGTTATCTTGCAGAGACGATAATGTACTTTTAGGCAATATACCCAAATGAGGATTTCTTTATAGCATATATAGTTTGTTTGTTTGAACACAGTTCAATGACTTGAATTGTGAGTAGATTGGTCATCTGTGCTTTATTTCTGTTAATGTTTTATCTTTTTCATAGGCCATGTCTGAGGAGTTGAGCAAAAAAGCAGCTGATTTAGCTTGGGACAATGAGAGCATGAAGAAGGTATGTATACTTACATAACTGTTGAAGAAGCGATCTACTCTTCTTTTCACGTCATACACAGAGTTAAGAGTAGTATTGAAATCCCAAAGTCCCAACTTGTAGCCATATCGGTTGTCTTTCTCCATCTGGTTTTAAAAGCTAAACCTGTAAGTGAAAAACCTAGTGGTGTTCGTTTCTAATTGCTTTCTTATGTTAATCTTTTGATTATTTACTGAACCTTTAGCATTTTGGTGATGCTTTCGCCATGAGAAGGAAAAAGAGTTGGTCATGAAAGAGTACCAGTCACTGAAGGACACAAACAATCAGTTAAAAGCTCAAGTAAGCTCCTGGATTGACTATAGGAAAATTATAAAACCTAAAATTTGCATCTCTCTAAAATGGGTCTCCTACATTGCAGATGTCAGGAAAAGTAATGGACAAGACTGAACAATTTCCATCATCAACCCAGATCCAGGTTCCATCGTATTCACCTGGGAAGCCTCCATTTCTTCTACAAAATAAACCTCCGTTCACCCCTTATGTTTGGCCCTCGATCATCCGGCCTCTAAATCCTGTGCAAACACAAGCAGTTTCTCCTAGTGCTACTGCATCACAAAATTCGATTTCAAGCTTATCTCATGATCCAGGAAATGCTACAAGTACCGATAATGGGCCAAGGTCTCCCTTCTTCATACTGCCATTTCCTTGGTTTTTTCCAGTCCCGGATCACGTGAATATACTCCAATCTCAACTATTGGATTCAGGTGGCTCAGCCCAAAAAAGAGACAACGAAGCTGGATCATCATCCAACACAATGAGAATTATGGAGAATAAGCAACAACCATCTGTCAGAAGAGTCAAGACAGAAGCTTGTAATAGTTATACAGATGCCAACTCATCTAATAACTTACCTAATCATTCGAATAACAGGGGAGATCTTTTGGAAAGCTCTTGTTCTAATGGGCTGGGTCTTATGTCCGAGCCACTTAGAACTGTTAAACCAAAAGTCGCCATTAAAAGTGAGCCAAGGCGCCAACAAGATTCAACTACCAAAGAGGATTCAGTCTTTTCAAAAAGTTACGACGTTAGATTTACTTCTCCTGAAAAGTTGCAGGGACTTGACGGCTACCCGAGTTCAGATACAACTGTAACGGCAGAAGCTAGAAAGAGAAGGAAAGAACTCACTAAGCTGAAGAACCTTCACTGCTGCCAAGTTCGGTTGCCTTATTGAGATAAAACAAAGTTTTTGGCGGACATAATTAAATTCTTGGCATCAACAATCCCCAGTTAAGCAGAATGTTACCCGCAGAGTAGTTGATGACTTCAAAAGAACCAGAAGATTGATGATTGGAGACCCTAGATAGACATAAAATATTTGTACGCTGAACAGAGATGTGAAAGATCATGAATTTTATACCAAATCGGATCCTAGATTGTTTCTGTTGAGAGTTTCCAAGGAAGCCCTGGAAGCTAACTCAGTTTTGTGCAATGATTTCTAATTTAATTCTGGTTTCCCTTGTTTCTCCTTAAAAGTTAATATGACTAATTGCAGCCAGTTCAGAACAAACTCCTCTGACTGACATGAATGCCTTTTTATACAGTGGATGCGCTGAAGTACAATACCCAAGTACTTGATGAGTGGTTTATGTAGGAAAAAATATAAGGTCGGACAGTTCAAAAATGTGTTTACAAAAAGATACACAACATCATAGTGGTTAATGCATTGTTTGGTACAAAAAAAAAAAATACAGCTCACTTGCGCCCCCCTAGGTTTGAGAGGGGTATTAATCTACAATACGATTGAGAAACTTGTGTTAGTAGAGAAATACGAAGAACACCAATCGGTTTGGAAAAATAGAGAATTCGATTACTCAAAACGAAGTAATTACAAGAAGAAAAACTCTCAAACCCTAGGTCTCTCTCAGAACTCTTTTAGATCTAACATCACCTAGAAAATAACCTAAGTTCCCTTTATATACTAGGGAACTCAAAAATTATAAAAGAACGGATCTCGAGGCAAAACAACGCTTGAGATTCTAAAACAGTGTCAAAGTCGTTCGAACGAACTAGAGTCTTTCGAACGACTTTACACCTAATTGGTCTAACCCCTAGAAAAGTAGACCAACTCGTTCAAACGAAAATATGGCTCTGGGCCAAATTCCAGAGGACATAACAACTCGTTCGAACGACACTGAAAGTCGTTCGAACGAAATATGGCTATGGGCCAAAATTTCAGCGAACATGTCAACTCGTTCGAACGACACTCAAAGTCGTTCAAACGACTTTGCCAAATCTTCAAAAAATACTAGATCTTCCTGGATCATGGCTCCCCCCTTTAGGAGCCTTGAGCTCCTGCTTAAACTAGAACTGGAGATGTGGGAACGCGGCGATGCCCAATTCCCTGCTGTACCAGTTCGACTTACTCGGTAGCTGAACCTTCTTCCCCACTTGGAACGAATTGATAGCACCCCGTCTTGTAGTATAAACCTTCTGTTTTAGAATACCATCCTCTGGCAACGGATCTTCTCTTTCCATCCATAAGTTATCAACTGACGGTAGGTGAGTATCGATTGCATAGTCTTCATCCAAAAACGGCTCAAACAGCTTCAAATGCTCGACATTAATCACCGAATACATCTTCATAAAAGGTGGAAAATCCAATTGGAATGCATTGTCGCCAATCTTCTTGAGTATAAAAAATGGACCATAACGGATAGGTTTGAGCTTCTTACCTTCCCCCTTAAACCGTTCTTTACCCAAATGGAACCAAACGAGGTCGCCCTCAAGAAAAGTTTACTCAACTCTATGCTTGTCGTGGCGAGCCTTATACTTCGCTCGAGTCTTCTTCAACTGAGTTCAACTGCCTCATAAACCTTGCTGATCTTCTTAATGAAACGCTGAGCTTTAACCTGCTCATCTTCCTCCTTCCCTGACGCCGTCTTGTCGCCAAGACTAAACGCCAAATCAAAAGGGTTTTGCGACAAGTACCCCAAACAAACTTTAAAAGGAGACTTCAACGTGGAACCATGAATTGCCCGGCTGAACGCAAACTGAAGATACGGTAAACTCTCATCCCAAGTCTTAGGATGCTTAGAATAGAATCCCCGTTAACGATCTCCAGAAATGCCCCAAAAAGCAGCTATCCTTATTAGAAATAATATAAGAAGGGAACCCGAAATACCTCCAGACGTCTCTGAAAAAAAATTACGCTGCTCCTTCCCCTGTGACCGTCTTCTGGCATGGAATAAGAACAATCATCTTGCTGAATCGATCCACCACCACAAACAAACAATCATTCTTACACCTGGTCATGGGCAAACCACCCATAAAATCCATCGAAATACTCTCCCAAGGTTGACTAGGAACTGGCAATGGTAAGTACAGTCCTATCTTCCTATTGGAAGGTTTCGACGTGTTGCATAACACGCAACCACGAACCACATGAGCAACATCCACCTGCATCTTCGGCCAATAGACATAACGCCGCAAATTCAGAAGAGTCTTCTCAACCCCGAAATGACCTACCACCCGGGAACAATGTGCCTCTCGAATTCACTGTAAACTGTCTCCACCCTCAAGAATACATAGTAGACTGCCACTGTAAATCAAACCATCCTTCAGAACATACTCGCACGTCTTGCCCTGCAGCAACTTCTCGTGAATCACACTGAGCTCTTTGTCGTCGTCATACCCTGAAACGTACTCAGAAGGAACAATCGGTTGGATCTGCATAGCTACCAACAAAGTAAAAATAGTTGGTAATGGGGGTCGAGATAACATATCAGCCATCTTGTTGTCCACTCCTTTCTTATACTTGATCAATAAGGTGAACTGCTGAAGGTACAACATCCACTTCATATGGCGAGCTTGCTGAAGCTTGGACTGCGTAGATAAAAATTGTAACAGTTTGTGATCGGAGTGTACTACAACCTCCTTCCCCAATAAGTAACTCCGCCAATGCTTAACTGATTGATATAGCGCGTAGAACTCCTAATCGTAGGTAGGATAATTACGTACTGTTCATGTAAACTTCTCAGAATGGTAAGCAACCGGCTTCCCATCCTGTAAAAGGATTGCCCCCAAAGCATAGTTTGACGCATCTGTCTCGACCTCAAAAGGCCGCTGTAAATTAGGCAATGCTAATACTGGTGTATCCGTAATCTTTCGCTTCAGTAACATAAAGGTCTTCTCATAGTGATCTTCCCACATAAACCGTACCCCAGTCTTCGTCAAAGAATACAACGGTGCGGCTATTTGTGAAAAATACCGAATAAATTTCCATAAGTACTGACAAGAACCCATAAAACTCCTCACTTCCATCACTGCGAATATTACTTGGGGGATAGACGCTGGAGGCAGTTTGCTGGCGAGGCGCGTATTCCTTTGGATCCTCCGCTTAACATGTCGCCACATATTAGTCCAGCAGCTTTACAGGAGATGAGACAGGCCGAGTTCCTTGACTGTGAGCAGTTTGTGATAAGGGAGGAGTAAGAGACTTACGCCTCATACTGGGCTGAACAAACTTCGGAAGTAGGCCACCTGTTGACATATTCCCAGAGGATGGGGAATATAGATCTGTTCGGACCGACTGCACTCAGAGCTAGTATTACACTCGGGGTAGTTACGTCAGCATCGGTTCATAGCTTGTCCCATAACTTTTGTTTGCCTGACGAGGTGGAGGGGCCAGACCCAGGGTGGCACATGGAGTGGACAGTGAGGCGTGAGATGCTCCCCATCGCCCGGTTAAGGGACCCGTCACCCATGTCTTCCTCCTACGACGTAGAGGAGTTGTGGCACCTAACTCATGGTATGCGGCGACTCGCCCTTGTAGAGTCTGCGCGGGACGCCCAGAGGCTCTATAAGTTGACTAATGTGCTTGTTACTGCCCATAGGCACATTGACAGTATAAATCATCAACTATATGCCCATGTAAGTAATTTATTTATGTATTTTTTATATATTTTTTCTTAATGTCATATTTAATTTGTCAAAATATTTAAAAAATTTCTTTGTCCCATTCAAGACCTACAACTGAGGAGGGGGGGTAATGTACGGGTGGTGCCGCTACCACTTGGAGGTGGCGCGAGGAGAAGGCAGCGTGAATCTGGTCTGCGAACCAGGGGAGATGGTACTAGCCGCAGGAGGCGGGGTACTAGAGATGATTTTAAGTAGATATAGGTATTTTTGATGTTTTGTAGACAATGTAGAAGCTCAGCTATAACTACCAGTACTTTATTTTTTGTAATCCCATGATGTAGTTTAGCTAGAATGGTTTGATAAAGTTTTTTTGGTTATCTAATGTTCATTAGCCATGATTATCTAATGTTGAAATTGACTGAAGTTTTTTGGCTTTTGGGCGAGTTTTTTCAATGTCTATTCGAACAGAATATTTATCTGTTATAATAAATTTATACAATTTTGCATTGAGGTGTTTTATTCGAATAGACTTAGGGTCTATTCGAATAGATTTTTCACTGAGGTGTTATATAAACAAGGATTTGGCGGTAAAAGGAACACCGCATGGTGTTCTTTTCACCGCCAAATCCCTAATTTCTATGACCCATATCTTTTTTCTCTTTTACATTTCTCCCTTTAGAAACTTGTTCACCATCTGGTATTATACTCTTCTCTCAACTCCACAGCCTCAAATGTCTTCTTCATCATCTGATTCATCCATTGGTGATTCTCTGGGTGTATCGTCGTCGTCCTCCTCTAACAATCTTATCTTTGATTATGCGGCGGCAATTTGCGCTCTGCACCAAGCTGCAATGAACATAGTAGTACACGATACAACTTCGAGTTACGACGGGAGTGTTATGGGCCGTAAGGATAAGAGAAAGAAGCGAGATCACCCATTGGGGCATTGCAGCATTATACGGGACTACTTCAAGCCGAATTGCACATATGAGCCATGAGAATTTTGGCGATGTTCTCGTATGAGTAGAGACATGTTTATGTGTCTATTCGATGCAGTCGTTGTACATGATCATTACTTCATCCAAAAACCCAACAATGCTGGTACTATGGGGTTATCACCGTACCAAAAGGTAGTCGTAGCACTACGTTTCCTAAGCTACGGTGTTGCGGCAAATCTTTTTGACGAATATATCTGAATAGGAGAAAGCACAACCTTGTTATGTGTGAAAAAGTTTTGTGTTGCGGTTATACAAATATTTGGTGAGAATATCTTCAAGCACCAAACGCGGCCGACTTCGAAAAGTTAAAAGCGATCGGAGAGTCACAGGAATTTCCCAGCATGTTAGGAAGTCTAGATTGCATGCATTGGATATGGAAAAATTGTCCCAAAGCTTGCCACGATCAATTTACTGGTCATTACCCCAATGCGACACTGATTCTTGAAGCGATAGCTTCACATGACCTTTGGATTTGGCATGTTTTTTTTGGGTTACCAAGGTCTAACAATGATATCAATATCCTGCAACAATCACATCTTTTTACCGATCTGGCCGATGGTATCACTCCGCCTTGCAATTATACAATTGCTGAAAAAACTTATGATATGGGGTAATACCTAGCGGATGGCATATACCCCAAATGGGGAACACTTGTCCAAGCCATATCCAATCCGGTTACAGTGAAACAAAAATTCTTTGCTCAACAACAAGAAAGTTGTTAAAAAGACGTAAAACGGGCGTTTGGGGTTTTACAATCTCAATTCAATGTTGTAAAAAATCCGGTTAAATTGTGGGAACCAGAGGTTTTGAATATTATCATGAAGGCGTACGTGATAATGCACAATATGATCGTCGAAGAAGAACAATGTGCATTCCTATCATACTTAGACTACAATCCGGCCGAGCCCTCAATTATCGAAGGTGAACAGTTTGATATTGCACGCGAACGCGAGACAATAGAATCTTTTATATCGAAAATGAGCCGCATTTGATGTCAAGAACTATACTTTGATCTAAAAGATGATCTAATCGAGCATTTGTGGGCCGTAAAGAGAAATCTTCAAACTTAGTACTCAATTTCTTGTATTATCTGCATGTTCTTGATGTAATTTAATACTTCTTAGTCGTACAAGTTTATTAAACATGTTTTTGATATTGCATTACTCCTGTATTTGTTTTAACGTAATATTATTGGCAATAAACATTTTGAAAACAAGATTGCATTCTTCAATAGAAAAGTACATTATTCAAACGATTACATTATTTGAAGGTAAACTACATTCTTGGAAAGAAAACTTATATATACAGCAAAGTTTAATTATATTTCATCACCACTTCAAGTACCTGGTCTGCCCCTCTTGGCCAGACGTTCCATGACTTCAGCTTGCCTTTGCAGATAGTATTGCAGTTGATGTCCAGAAAGAGTACTCAGGTCTTTCTCCATAATTTTGCAATCTTCATTTGCTTGCTCGAAATCCATTTTGGCTTGCCAGTGTTGTATTGTTTATACTCTTCTTCTTTCCTTTTCTTCTTTTGTTTGTCTCTTCTCCAACTGTAGTTCATCCAGCATTGTTTGAATACTGCTACGAGATGCATCAACACCATCCAATGCCTTTTGTGCTGCAAGGTTCTTTCTATAGAGTTTTTGGCCGATAAGCATGCTTCTACCCTCATACAACGAACCATCTAAGTCAGAATTTAGGCCCGCGGATTGAGGTATAGGTGGGCCGTCGGGGTCCTCCGATAGATTGTTTGATCCGACCGAGTTCCCCGGAGAAGAATTGTTTGATGTTCTCATGGTTACATTTTTTAGTATATTCCCCGCATGGTTCAACCCATCATCCTTTAGGTTGGCCTATCGCGGTTCTTGCGCCAAAATCTTATACGCTTCACGGTGTTTGAAGTCATTGCCTCCATTTAAGCCTTGATAGATCTTGTGTGCATTGTTTTCCTATAATTCATAAAATTACCAAATACAAATAAATAACGTGTATATCCGCGATAAATAAATAAAATTGAGTTAAAGGAAATTAGAACGTACCCGATCTTCTTCTGTTCTCCAGCTGTTATTCCTAAATCGTTCTTGAGTAATTATCCCTTTGTGCACCACACATTATGCATTAAGGGTATACCACTAAGATTTGGTCGACCTACTTGATCGTCGTGTGGGGCACTCGGGGTCTCTGTTAATGGCAATGTTAACATTTTGATAGAAAGTGAAACCTTTTGTGTGTCCCGTTGTCTGGACAGAAGCTGTTACCCAGGCCCTTGCGAGACACGTAAAGTCTGCTTCTGTCCAATGCAGTCTACCATCATCCGCCTCGTCCAAAAACTCAGCATCTTCTGGCACTTGCACGTTTTGTCTTTATTTTGTGGGTGCTTTTTTCTTTCTTCATTTTCCTTTTTTTTTTCTGGGGAACCACCACTTTAACAAGTATTGACACATTTGTATCACTTTGACTGTGCTAAGTAGATTCACCATGGAATAGGTAGTTCTGAAAGTAATTTAGAGATTAAAAACCTTGAGGTTGAGTAAACTGATAGGGTTGATAATTAAATGCCTGAGGTTGCGGTTGAGAGAGTATAAATGGACTTTGATATTATCCATAAGTGGGATCCCCTTGCGACATGGTAAATGGAGGTAGGGTCTGTGATTGGAATTAAGGTTGAAATTACGATGGGTTTTGGTAGAGGTATGGAGTGAATTGTGATGATGGGTGTTGAGCGAATGGTGTTGAAGGTAGGTTATGGGAGGATAGGGTCGACGGTGTAGAGTTATTATTACTGGTGTCGGAGTTTGCTATTTGGGGAGAGCGTAGAGGTTCTCCTCTGCTTTGTAATTAGTTTTGGGGAAGAAGAAGTAGCCAGGGAGTGATGAGAGAAATAATTAAAATTTGAGGAGTCTGGATTACCGCGCGGAAAATCTGGGCGATAAAAGGAATACCGCGCGGTAATCCTAACACTGCCAAACTTAATTTTTTTGGGTGTGAGCTCCTCACACTCGATTGAGTTACTGTAGCGCCACGTTTGCAAACTCACACTCAAAAAATAGCTGCTGGGAGACTCAAAGTGTGAGTTTGAGTATGGGTTTGCAAACTCAACTTAAACCCACCACCTACTGCAAGTGCTCTGATTCACAAAACCCAGTTGGCATCCCTCTTAAAGCATCTCCTAAAGTGCCTCACTAGCTACATTGGAATCCAAAGTGCCACCTAGGATTTTCGTCATCTAACAGTGCCTCACTACCTTGGATTTGAGTCTCCAAAAACAAGGTTGAGTCTTGGAATCCAAGACTCAACCTTGGTTTTTAAAGTCGCGATTGGGCGCCCAAGTGTTGGGCCCCTTTTATGTTTTTAAACAGGCGCCTAAGGTTTGGGCGCCCAATTGTATTTTTTAGCAAAAATTCAAATCGGGCGCCTAAGACTTGGGCGCCCAATTTTTTATTTTTTATTTTTTAAATTCAAAAGGGGTCCAATCTGAAGTTATGAAAAAAATTATTTATTTATTTATTTTTCAAAAAAATAAAACAGGCGCCCAAGTGTTGGGCGCCTGTTAAAAAATCCAAATCAGGTACTGTTAGAAGAAATAGAGCCTCACTACCTTAGATTTAGCTTTTTTTTAACCAAGGTAGTGAGGCACTTTAGGAGATGCTTTAACAGGGGCCACTCATCAATACAAATGGACTGTCCTTATTCCATGTTTCATATGGGTTTATAGAGGGTGTGGCTCTGATCATCATTGTTCTTTCCTTATGGAGATGTTCCACCTATTCTTTTCTTGGATTAAGGGCCAAAAGCTTTAGTTCCTCTCGTTCATTTGATGTTAAACCCATCTTGATAAAGTGGTATGGGGTTCTATCCCCTTCTTCTTTCATTCCTCAGTCAGTTATTGAACTGTGGAATTGGAGAAAATTGGGTTTATCCTCTGCTTTAATTTTATTCCTAAAGTTTTTTATTGCTCTCTTAAAATTATCTGGGAAATTTTTTAATTCTAGGAGATTGCTTGACGAATAACAGCAATCAATTAATCCACACAGGAATAATTGATAGACCATTTTTGGGTCAACAGTGCTGCAAACGTTGAATTTTCTTCCAGTAACTAGCCTATTAATGGAATAAATTCCCAATAGGTCATAGTCTTGACCTTCGCCTTGTATTGCCTTGTTGGACAATTAATACCATATTGCGGGGGTTATTGTTCATATCTCATAATTGACTTCGTTAGGTTGCGTGATTTTTGGGTTTAGTATTTCTGGCATTGGGCCTCTTGGTAAGCGGAACCAGTTAGGATTTTCATTTTATTCAAAGGCTATGATGGCCAATTTTCCTAGGGTATTGGTTTTGGTAACTTCGTTAGCCAATTTGACAATATCAATCCATTTCTTACTGACGAACTTGTCTACTATGTCTACTGGCCTCATGGATCCTTCCTTTAGTAAGGTGGTTGTTGGATGGGTTGAAGGATTTTTTTTTCATTATAGCTTTTGAAAGCCTGGTCAGCCTCTTGCCATGATTTGAATGCTTGGTGTATAACACCTTTTATTCTAATAACTTTCGTGCTAGATTCGGCCCAAGATGTGTAGATCCTTGCATTATTAGTGTTAAAAATAACATAGTATTTTGGGTCTTTAATGTCTCCTAAAGCTTGTGAATACTGATTTGGGATATACGAATCCTCATATCGTATTGAGTTGGATGATTTCTCATTGCATCCTGCTGAGGAGTTGAAATCTTCTTTAGAGTTGTGACACTCTTATGGAGGGTTTGATTATCCTAAAGAACTTTGACGTTCTGGACTATTTGAAATGTTAAACATTTCTTGGTAATATGATCCTCTCGGGTCTTCTTCTTCTTCAGTAATTGAAGATGTAAGCTTTTGCTTTTGTTTGAGCTGAAAGATTTTCATCATTTTCTGTATTATTTGTAGTTCTAATTCTTAGATCTCAATATCCAAGTCTTGTTCCATTTTTGTATTTCGTTTCTTATGTGTTCCTGAAAACATGAATATTAAAAGATTAGTTAATTCTCTGGTAAAAGCATTTGCTAGGCAATTTTTTGTCCCTGCAATATGCTCTACATCAAATTAATAATAATTAAACCATTGCTACCATCACAACAACCTTCCTTGTTTGTAGTCTCCTGCAATATTGGTTCTTAAAAAATAGCCAAAATTTTTATTATCACTTCTGAATATAAATCTTTGGGATAAAACATATATTGTAAATTTTTTAATAGCCTTTTTGACAGCTAAATATTTTTTTTCATTGGAAAGATAATTTAATTCAGCAGTTTGAAACCAGAAGCATACCTACTTAGTTATTCTTCCATGCTTCCATTAATTGTGATAATCTGGGTTTTGAGTACAGCACCCCAATATTCATTGGATGCATATGTTTCAATCACCATTTTATCATTGGGCGAAGGATGATAAAGTCCTGGTAAATCCTTTGTTTGCTTTTTTGACTTTTTCTATATAAATAGTATCTGCTGGTGTCCAATTTCAAAGAACATCTTTCTTGAGTTTTGCTTGGAGAGGTTTTCTCATTTCTTCCAGCTTATGGATATATGCTTCTGCATATGTTAAGCAACCTAAAATTCTTTGTAATTGGTTCTTATCCCAGATTTTACTAGGAAAATATTGGATATTATTTAGAATATGAGATTGGAGACAGTTTTTTCCATCCTCAATTTCTAGGCCAAAAATCTTAATTTTTGTCTGGCAAATTACTATTTTTGTCTCAGACATTACTAGTCCTTCTTTCTTACATCTATTGATAATAGTTTTTAGGTGATCATAATGTTTACCTAGTGTATTACTGAAGATAATAATATCGTCTATATAAACACAGTAAAATCTAAAGTATTCTGCAAAGATATCATCCATATGTCTTTGAAAAATCCCTGGTTCTTATTTTAATCCAAAGGGGACTACCTTCCATTGGTAGTGGACCTTGGGGGTAGCTAAACGCTATCAGTTTTTGCGATTCCTCATCTATTGTAACTTGGTAAAAACCTGATTTACAATCTAATGTGGAGTAATAATCTTTACCTCTGATTAGGCTTATTAATTCCTCTTTTTTAGGAATATAATAACCATCATCAATAGTTTCTTGATTGAGGGCTTTGCAATTTACTACCATTCGTTTCTTTTCTTCTTTTTTGTTCTGCCAATTTATTTACCATAAAAGCAGGTAAACTATGTGGGGATTTGTTTTTGCAAATTACATGTAAGTCAAGTAGTTCTTGAATGTGTTTGGCAAATATTACTCTATCATCTGGCGAGTAAATCATAGGTTTAACCCTGATTACTTTGTTTTTTATCTTTTAGTCTAATTTCAGCTGTGAGTTTTGATCTTCATATTTTTGGGTCTAAAGCATTTTCAAAGCAAATTTCCTTTAATTTTTCTCTGATTTTTTTAAGTTCTCTTATGAATTTTAAGTAAGGGTTTTTTCCTAGAATTTTTATGCTTAAATCCTCGTAGTTATATTCATCTTTATTATGAAGAATACTGATATTAGTAACCTGTGGTTTTGTTTTCTTGATTTATACACCCCGTTTTTGTTTCTTATGTTGATCATGGAATCCTTGGGCGCCCCTTTTGAATTTAAAAAATAAAAAATAAACAATACAGATACTTTGATATGTCTAGATATATCAAAGTATTCTTTGCAATTTTTATTTCTAAGGATACTCTTGCCTTTTCCCATAATTTTGGGGGTAGGACATATTTATTTGCAATACAGATACTTGCTCCTGTATCTATTTATGCATGTAGATGATATTGTTTATATCCCTTGAATTTGCAACAAATTTATATATTCTACGATGCTATTAAGGTTTGTGATACTGTTTAAGGTATTAGAGTTTGGGTTAGCTTCGAAATCTGTTAGTATGCCTAACATGTCCATTCTTCATTATCAGTTTCGGTGCCAGAACTCTCTTCTTCAGCTCTATTTGAAAGAGATAAATACTTACATTTTCTAAAATTTCTTCTGCTATAGGTTCTAATATTATTGTAGAAGCTTGCTCTAGGATTTTTACTTTATGCTTAAAATCTTTTCCTACCCTATTAGGGTATTCGTTTGCATAATGCTCTTCTTCATTGCATATCCAGCATTTACAATTTTTCTTTTTCTGAGGACAAAAGTTGTCATTCTTTTTTACGAAGTTTCTCTTTTTAAAGAATTTCTTCTGAAAATGGGGTTTTTCTTTGTTTCTAAAAAACTTCTTCCCTTTATACTTTTTGAACCGGTATTTTTTATGTGAAAATTCTCTTTTAAAAAATTTCTTTTTCGTTTTATGGGATGTTATAGTATATCCATATTTTCCTGGTATATCGGCATTTTTTTTGCCACAACAGATGTTATCATTACCTTTGAGTTGTTTGGTGACTGTCCGTTGTTGGCAAGCTAGTATAATATATTATTTTAAGAATTTTATTCTTCCCCCAAGAGTATCAGGGATAAAATTCTGTTTGGTAAATTCTTCTCTGTATACTTAGGCAATATTTCCTAGAAGTTTATTATAGAATAAAGTTCTATAATATTCCTGAACAAATTTATTAAGTTTATGGTAAAATATTTCGTATTCACATGTGTGTGTCAAAATAATACATATCGCAAATGGTTAGGTTATCTAAATGCCATGCAGCTTGGACTTCTTACAATTGAGATATTTTGTTTTTATATTGTTTTTTGTCTTCACCAACCATTTCTCAGTAAATGACATCCGTGACTTTATTTAAATATTCGAGTCCAGTTTTACAACCTTGACCCAATTCAATGTGCTCTTCTTCTGTAAGTTTGTCAAACCATGTTCTTGCATTTCCACTGAGTTTGTGGTAAATTAAAATTTTTACTGATCATTTCTCCACACCACTCTGTTATCGCATAAATTTTTACGAATAGACTACCTAACTTCCACAACAGGAGTGCCCTTATTCCATGTTTTATATGGGTCTATAGAGGGTGTGGCTCTGATCCTCTATATACTTTATATAGGGAGAGAATCCGTAGCCCCCCCCCCCCATGACACTTAATAAATCACCCATTTAGAACCACAAATCTTATAAAATGAGTGGTTGAGAACCAAGAGAAGGTGGCACCTTTTGGATATGAAAAAATACCTCTTTCTTCAATTTTTTGAGGTGTAGGTTTCTTATTATTTACTTTTGAACAACCCCCTCTCTCTTTCATCAATTATTCACTTTAGGTCTCCATATCTCCCCCCTCTCTCTCCCTTCTCTATCTCTCTCTCTCTCTGTGGAAACCAAATTTAAATCTGAGCTCCACAAACCCTAGTAATAGCGAGCTTAGAGAGTAGTGAGGGTTGGGAAAAACTACCATGGATTCATAGCGTTTTAGCCGTAATTAACTACATCTCTCTAGGGAGCTCTTTCCAAGGTTTTTTTTGGTGTGATAGGGGTTCTCCATTTTAGATTTTAGTTCGAGATCTATTATTAAAATGTTTGTCTCTCCCTTGGAAATCAATACTTTTGTCTCTTAACTGAATTTGTTTGTGAAGGTAAAATTTTTTTGGGTTCTTTTCGTACCGTGGGTGTAAAGTAGATTTGCACAGGAGAGTAACGAAAAAATAGACATTATTGGGAGGCTTTGCTTGTGTAAAATTATTGGTTCGCTATAGAAAGTAGCTTTGAAAAGTTACATTTTTGTTACATTATATCATTCCGTTAGATAGTTTCTGAAAATCTAATTTCCGCAAGCAATACGTAAAGTTGTAACGGAACTATATATTCCGACAGTATAAGGTCAAATTTTTGGAATTTTATCAGTTCATCATACAACTGAGGATTTTGTTATTTTGTGTCGGAAAATATAAAATCTGAATGGAAAACTTAAAAATTTAACGAAAAACCCAAAGTTCGGAAGGGAAACCTTTGTTTGTTACGAAAAATTTGTATTTTGAAAGCAACGCCCCAATTTGTAACAGAAAGACTATTTTCCAAAAGCAATTTCCCAAATTATAATGAAAAATGTGAATTTCAAAAAAAATCTCAATTTTTTTCTTTGTTCTATGTCAGTTATATGAAATTTTATTAGTTCATCATACAACTATTTCTGTAGTGGACTTATTTCTAAACCCCGTACTCAGTACGGTATCCGAACTGATATAGCTCGGATCAACAGCAATCCAAGACCTAAGAACAATTTGGAGACTTTGAAGCATTTTCAAAACTCACACTGCAGAAGATACTCCTCTATTCATCAAATAGTTCGCTTACATGCGAACTCCACAAGAGATCGTATCTTCTCCAAACGGTCTGAAGTACAATTAAGAAGGCCGTTACAGATCAGCAAATATCAAATATCAAGACGTTACAGGAAATCTCATCAAAGCTCATCAAGTTCAGACGACCATAACGTTCATCATTAAATGTACCCAGCGGTCGTATTATAAGACCTATAAGTAGCTACCTGGAAAGGGACACTGGGGGGATCGATGGCTAGTTCTTACGCATAACATACTTAGAGAAGATTACACTTGCATTTTCTGTAAACACTCCACTTTCTCTCTGTAACAACTAGTAAATCGTAATACAACACTCTCTCTTTTCAAAATCCTCACTAGAGGTCGTGGTTTTTAACCTATTAAAACGTTTTCCACGCTAGATATTGTGTCATTTACTCTCGTACATGCGTAATATATGTTCTTAACACTGGTGTAAGACGTGTTTTCGACCTACTAGAAAACAGATCATTATATTTGGCACCGTCTGTGGGAACCCACGATCATACTCCGCGTTCTCTTTTCCAGAAGCCGACTTCCAAAAAATTTGATGAATGACGGACCCAGAAAACGACGTTCTTAACGCTGCTGGGGGGGTGACGGATTTACAAATTGCCATGCAGCAAGAACAAGAAAAGCGACTACAACTGGAGAAGCAGGTCGCAAGCATGCAGAACGTAATAAAATCTCTTCTAGATCAACAACCAGCCGGCCAAAGACCACAACCTGCTGGGTCGTGAGTCTCAGTCCTGCATAAATTGGGAAATAAGGGCAAGGGGGCGGTGGCTACCCCAGCTCGGCATACAGGTGACCCCCACTCACAATTACCAGCCCGATCAGTCGGTGACCTACGACAGGAAGAGCAACATGAAGACACCCTTCACCTACCACACGTTTCGGTGATGGACCGTTTAGGCAAAACAATGGGAGAACACGACCCACAAGGAGTTCGAGCCACACGACGAGCAATCACATCTCGCCTACATTTCACCCCAGAACAGGTGGATAAACGCATTAAAGAACTTCTTGACGCTCAGATTCTAGATGGGAAGAAAAGCCAGACTAAAATCCAGAAGAGCCCAATTGCACAGACTTTACTTGATGAAGAAGTGCCCGCCGACTTTCATACATCAAAAATTCATAAGTACAAGGGAGGAGATCCTGTGGAACACGTACAAGAATTCCAAGATTCGCTGGGATTGCATTCTATGTCAAACCACATCCTCTGCCGCCTCTTTCCGACCAGTCTGAAAGGCGAGCCTCTACGATGGTTTCACTCCCTTGACGAAAGTTCCATCCTGACGTTCGATCAACTCCGCGAACTGTTCGTCAAGAACTATTCGCACAATAAGGAGAAGGAAGAAACACTTTACTCCTTATTTGGCCTCAAACAAGCCCAAGGAAAACGACTGGAGGCGTTCACAAGAAAATTCTTGATTCTAGCCCGGAAGATAGACAATCTTGACCAAAAGATTACCGTTTCGGCCTTTACCAACTCATTGCTCATTGAAAGTCGAGCCAAGGAATATCTCATCCTCAACAAACCACCATCATTAAAGGATATTCTCGAGAAAGTCAACCGATTCATTGACCTTGAGAGGTTGACCGTGGAAAAGCCAAAACCTCAGAACTCCAGCCTCTTCAACAAAAATCGCCCCGACGAGCGCACTCACGAGAGCAGTAAAAGTAAAGGGGGAGATAAGAAGCGCTTCAAAACCGGTGACGACCGAACTCGCCAAGGAAAGAAGAGGCCGCCACCACCCATGCCAAAGCTGAACACAACTATGGCCAGTCTGTACATTCTGATTCAGAAAGACGATCTTTTTCGAGCTCCCAGGGATCTCACACCAATTGAAGGCAAACCATATTGTGTCCATCATCAAATCCAACACCATGACACGGAAAGATGTCTCTCACCTAAGTACCTACTTCTCGATATATTTTCAAAAGGTCGTTTGCTCGACTCGAATACATCATTGATGTCGAGAGTTACCATAATTGAAGTTATAAAAATGAGGGCACAATTGTACAGATCGGTGAGGTAAATGCAGAAAAACATTTGTATTTCATTAAGACCCATATCATCAACACGTCCAACAAAGTCAAACGCCGACGTGTAGCAGAATGTCACGACCTATCAATGGGAGAGACAAAAGCTCATTTACTTCCAGAATCCAGCGACAGACGAGCCGGAATATCTTTTGGAGATTGCGACGTTCGGCACGTCACTTTCCCACATCATGACGCTCTCGTCGTCATGCTCAAGATGAAGAGCATAGTCCTTCATACTATGATGATCGATACAGGGAGCAGTATCGAACTATTATTCCAGAGTACAATCGACCAGATGGGCTTGGCGCACAAGGTCGAGCCAAGTTAAATCAATGTCTTCGGATTCAACGGTTCTAAGGAAGAATGGGTAAGAAAAATCACACTGCCTATCACAGCTGGGCCAGTTGCACTTGATGTAGTCTTCTATATTATCAATGCTAAGTCAAGTTACTTGGGCATCATAGGGCGACCTTGGTTGCACAACATGAAAGCTATTCCCTCCACCTATCATCAGACTCTGAGTTTCGACTGGAAGGGAGGGATTTATGAAATCAAGGGTAACCAGAAGTTGGCTCATGCCTGCAATAATACTGTTTATACAGAAGCTGACCCAGTCGCGACAATAACAACTGTGGTACCAGCCATCACAGCACCAGTCACAACCCCGGCTGCATAGCAATCACAGCAGGCCAGATCATCAGAATCTCAGCTGCCAAGCATCGAGCCTACAAAATATGTTGAAATCAATGGCAGCAAAAGAGGCACTAATATTAGAACTTTACTGAGTTCGGATGAACGTTCAAAACTGATTCAGTTCCTCACACAGAATAGTGATGTCTTCGCATGGACTTTCCATGAGATGCCAGGAATCGATCCAGCCATAGCATGTTACAAGCTAGAGTTGAAAGAAAAGCAGAACCTGTAAAACAGAAGCAATGAACTCTAGCGCCAAGATTACGCGAAGAAGTCAGCAAGGAGATCGACAAGTTGATTGAAGTCGGTTTCATCAGGAAAGCTGTCTATCCCGATTGAATATCTAACATTGTCGCAATACCTAAGAAGAACGGTAAAATCCGAGTTTGTGTAGATTTCACAGACCTCAACCACCATACACCAAATGACAGTTTCCCATTGCTAATAATCAGCAATCTACTCGATTCCACAGTAGGGCACGAACTCCTATCTATGATGCACGCTGCGTCAGGTTATAATCAGATATCGCTTTTCCCAAACGATCAAGATAAGACTACTTTTATCACCGAGCACGGCCTATACTGTTATAAGCTCATGCCTTTTAGTTTGAAGAACGCAGGAGAAACTTATCAGAGATTAATGACAAACATGTTCAAAGACCATCTCTAAAAGACAATGGAAGTTTACATCGATGATATGCTTTGTAAAAGTCTCAAAAGAAAGGACCATCTCGCAGATTTGAAAAACAACCTTTAAGATTTTATGAACTTATAAGATGCGTCTGAACCCTGATAAAATTCAGTTTGGGGTACAGTCCGGAAAGTTTTTGGGTCATCTAATCAGCAAGCGCGAGATTGAAGCGAACCCGTCCAGAATACGCGCACTCCTGGCTATGCCTTCACCAAAGACAAAGAAAGATGTTCAGAAGCTAGCCGGGAATATCACAGCGCTCAATCGGTTCGTATCAAAATCTTCAGATAGATGCCGACCATTGCTCGAACTATTACGACAAGGAACAAAACAAGGAAAGCTAAAGAAGGATTTGGAAATTGAATGGACAGACAAATATGAGAAAGCTTTTCTCGATCTAAAACAATATTTAGGTACCCCTTCAGTAATGAGTACGCCGACAGAAGGGGACGTGCTAACGATATATTTACCCATCACGGGCACCTCTCTCAGCTCCGTCCTCCTTCGCACGGATGAAAAAATCGAGAAACCTATGTACTTCATAAGTAAAACTTTGACTCCTGCAGAGACGAGGTACATCAAGATCGAGAAGCTTCTTCTAGCTCTCGTTTATACATCTCAGAAGCTCAAACAATATTTTCAGGCTTACACAATTCGCGTTCTGACGAATTATCCAATCAGAGAGATCTTGACCAAACGAGAAAAGACACGACGTATTCAACAGTGGTCAGTCGCACTGGGTGAACACGATATTCATTTTGAGCCTCGGCAATCAGCAAAGGGTCAGGCTGTAGCGGATTTCCTAGTAGATTTCCCAGTAGACGACCCAGATTGGGAATCAGATATTCCCGACCAACCAGAAGAACCTCCTCCCGAACAACTGAAGATAAATCAGAATGGATTTCTAGGAAGGGTTGGCGAATTTTAACCGACGGTTCCGTCGGGCCGTCAGGATCAGGAATTGGAATGGATCTCATTACACCCTCGCAGGATCGTTTAGAAAAATCAATACGACTTGATTTTGAAGTAACCAATAATGAGGCCGAGTATGAAGCATTGATCCACAGTCTAGACATGGCACTTACATTGGGTATAGCAGAACTCTCTGTTTACACAGATTCTTTACTAATAGTCAATCACTATACAGGCGTATACCACACCAATGGGAAAATGGTTGACTATTCCGCAGCAGCTGCCGAACGAATGAGCAAGTTCAGGACTATTTCTATCAAACATTTCCCAAGAGGGGAAAACAGGCATTCAGATGCACTCGCCTATCTTGCTGGCATCCTCGGTTCAAAAAAATGTTATATAAAGATTGACGTTATTTCTAATCCCAGTATTAATGTCGTCACGACCAATACCATCAATACTAGGAGGAACGAGGAGGTCGAAGATGATTGTCGACGACCTTTCATTACCTACATAGGACCTAACAACAAGTTCGACGGACCACTCTCAGAAGATGCTGCCGAACGAAAGAAAATAATTGATAATGCTCCAAGATATGCTGTCCAAGACAACTTCTTGTACAAAATCTCAGTCACGGGTCCATATCTCTTGTGTTTATCCGAGAAAGAAGCGCACCAATTCTTACACGACCTACATGAAGGCACATGTGGATCCTTCGCATCAGGTCGTTCTCTTGCAAACAGAGCTATTACTCAAGGAATGTTTTGGCCTAACATGAGGAAACAAGCCATCGAATATGCTCGGAAATGTGCCGCTTGTTAGCGACATGGACTAAAGATACGAGCTCCAGCACTCGAACTCCATCTTAGTCAGGTTACTTGGCCATTCAGACGTTGGGTTCTCGGCCTAGTGAGAGAATTTCCTACAGCACCAGGTAGAAGGAAACATCTTTTGGTTGCTACAGACTACTTCACCAAATGGGTAGAAGCAGTGTCACTATGCCGAATGCGTGAAGAAGAAGTTATTCGCTTCATCTGGGAGAACATTATGATTCGATTCGGTATATCACACCTCATCAGGATTGATAACGGACCCCAGTTCGTTAGATCTAAAATTATGGCATTCCTCAATGAGCACAAAATCATCCATTCTCCATCCAACCCATATTATCCACAAGGGAACGGCCAAGCAGAGATTACTAATCGAACAATAGTGGATGGAATCAAAAAATGACTTGACGACAAGAAGGGCAATTGGGTGAACGAGCTACCACATGTACTTTGGGCCTACCGAGCTACTCTAAGAATGGCAACAGGCTGTACTCCATTTCTATTGGCCTATGGGACTGAAGCCATCATTCCCACTCAATATCACCATCCAATCCATGATCATATAATGACAAATGAAGAGAATGAGTTCCAATTAGCATGCAATTTGAACTGGATCGAGGAGACGCGCGACCATGCTATTGCCAATTTGGGTCGGTATTAGTTGGCTTTAGCCAAAACGTACAACAAAAGAGTTCAACATCGAGAGTTTACAATCGATGACCTCGTTCTCAAAGAAATACCACAACATCGCAAGGCACCCAATGCCGGAAAATTAGCTGATAATTGGGAATGACCTTTTATCGTCACTAGAACAAATTGCTTAGGATCCTACGAACTCAGTGACCACCAGGGAATCCCAATACCTAATGCATGGAATACCCGAAGATTGAAGTTGTATCAGAGACAAAGTTGATGTACGAGACTGTTGATTCAGATTTATTCAATAAAGAATCTCTTATGCATACATATTGCAAGTCTGTTCAAGATCGCTCAACCCGACCTCAATTATCAAATACAATTTCGTCTCATTAAGGTCGCTTATTGATACGCTCAATTCGACCTGTAATTGGGAGCACCACATAGCTCATGAAATACATTTACTCTCCCAAGAGACCTGTGTCCAGCTATCTCAAATATAATTTCGTCTTATTAAGGTTGCTTATTGATACGCTTAATTCGACCTGTAATTAGGACCGCCACATAGCTCATGAAACACATTTGCTCTCCCAAGAGACCTGTGTTCGGCTATCATAAATTCAATTTCGTCTCATTAAGGTCGCTTATTGATACGCCCAATCCGACCTGTAATTGGGACCACCACATAGCTCATCAAAATACATTTACTCTCCCAAGAGACCTGTGTACTGCTATCTCAAATAAATTCATCTCCTTGAGACCAACATATAGCTCATAGAGTACACATGCTCTCCCAAGAGACTTATGATACAGCTATTGCATTTTATCAGTGCGGTCGTCAACAGATCATTTTATACAGGTCAATTTACACTTATACATATAACTCTGAATGATACTTATTGGATAACCCAATTCGTGTAAACTGTCTCAACAGATCATTTTATACAGGTCAAGCATATGTTACAACGACCCTTCTATTTCCCACGCTTTGGGCGCACCAAAGTAGAACTTTCCCCAGGAAGCAAGGGTAGGAAGAGCATATTAACGACATTTTTAGCTGACGGGAGATCCATTATTCCCTCTACTCGTACCATCACAGAATCCAGAAAGGTTAAACGCATAGCTTGCAGATCATACTCTACGCCTTGCTGCTTAACAGTTTCATGATCATCTTGTACTTTCTTCACGTCAGAGCGTAAGACTTCAAATGCTCGTAATGAGGCTTCATCCGCAGGATGCAACAGAATTTTGGATAGTCCGGATTTCACCTTCATTAGCTCCTCATCAAGATGTTTACATCGCGCTATATGGAATTCTTTCTCCTTCAAAAGAGAACCCTTATACTCATCAGTAACGACTACAGTACGGTAGAGTTCGTCCTTCATAAATCGCAGCTTCTCAGATAATTTCTGACGCTCCACACTATCATCCGGCTCTTCCAAACTCTCATCCACTACCGACTCCTGTAACTCACTGTATTTCCGATCTAATTCGGTATATCGAAAGTCATCTTCCAGATGTAACAACTCCAATGATTGTTTCTCATGTTCTACTTCGGATATCCGGATATGACACTTGTTGAGGGCCTCATCGAAATTGAGTTCCTTCTTTTTATGCCTGTCGTCTTGGGCACGAGCTCTATCACTTTTCCTCTGACAAGAAACTCGGACAACATGCAAGTCACGCGTCAGCATATCTATACGACCTCTCAGATAATGAAGTTCACATCTTGTTTCTTTACAAGATCTGCATTCTCTGACATCGAACTGCGAAGACTCATAAGATCAATTTTTTGTTGCGAAATGATACTATTCAAATCCAACACTTTCTGATTACCAGTCATAACGTCGATCCTCTTCTTCTTTAATGCAGCCTTATATGCTTCAACGCTTTCTTTAGCAGCAACTATATCAGCATCTCTCTGAGACAGTTCTATTATCACAGTATTTAGCCGATCCTGCAAATCAAGTAAATTCGATTCGAGTTTGGAATTCAAGATTGCAGTTTTCTCTACAACCAACAAACACTTTTGCAATTCTTCATTCGATTTATTAAAAGAGGTGTACAAAGCAGACAGTTCGTTCTGCTTATCAGCTAACTCCTACAAATACAGATTATAAACGAGCATGCATACATCAATACAAGAGAGCTACATCATTCTACAATATATATTACAAAAGCTCAAATTCGTTGTTTCAATCACAATTGAACCCTACTAGCATCTGTTTGCAGTGATTGCACTTTCCTATCATCCTTTCTCAAATTGAAGAAAAGGTTCCTCATCGATCTCTGGCCCTACAAAAGCCAAGATCATCAGGCAAAGGACCTACATCACCCCATATCACAGACACGCCAGCCCGAGCTGAACATCTGTGGGATTCTACACTATGGCGATTACAAGCTTCTTGTGCCAAAAATTTTACTCGAGGTGGGTCGGTCACTATACCCCTCTCAGTTAAAAGCTCTAAATAGGCTGCTTTCAAGCCACACTCACTATCTACTTCAGCCTCCAAATACAGTGTCAAGACGGATAGTAATTCTTGACACCTAAACTTACTACTCTCATGGACAAATGGAGTATCTCTCACAGTTTTACGAAATTCAAGATACCTAGTGTACTCTTTTCGCAAAACCTCATCTCTCTCCGTTTTTATTTTCCCATACCTACAATGGAGCTCGACTAGCTCACCAAAGGTTTTATCATAATTTGATTTATGAAGACGTCTCTCGTATTTAAGTTTATTTTGTACCTGTTGGGTACGAGTGATGCTATCCCTCGCTCGACTCAGGGACTTCTCCAACTCGCTCACTCGTCCTCTCAACCGAACTATCTCCTACAAGCACAACATGCAAGTCAAGATCAAACAACACCAGCGAACTATTCAAACTCTCAAACCAACAGAACAGTAGTATTATCAATACAAAGGCAAGGTTTCCAACCAAGCGAACTACAACAGAGTACAAAATCAAAGATTAAACTTCAAGCTACCTCCAAGTTTGATGCATTAGTCGAAGGAGGGACAGGAGTTTTCTTAGGAATAACGGTTGGATCAGCAGTTGGGGATGCGTCATCTCTGAAGGGATTGACTTTTTCATAACCACCAGCAATAGACAGCTCTACTTCCTCGGCAGACAAACCTCAGTGGTAGCATCCATTAACTAGATGGTTCCGACCTTCCACCACTTCAGCAACAGCCTGCTGACCCGCTTCTATCAGTTCGGCTCTCTATTTAGCAAGAACAGCCTCGAATTGTTCTTTCTCCAGAAGCTTCTCCCCCTCGAGCTGAATTTTCTCCTTCTCGAGCTGTACGTTTTGGTCTTTTAACTGCTGAATCAAGGCCGCAGTTTCCTCCTCGGCCGCAGCACGCTCAGAATGAGCCAACATCAACACTTCAAACACTCCCTGACAAGAAGCAGCCAACTGCACCACAAAAAAGACAGTGTAAAATTTAAGATCATATTATTGTCAAAGAAAAAGGGTACAAAAAGTCATCCATACACACATGCGAGATGCTTGACTGAATCTTCGCACTCAGAAGGCTAGGATCACGCCTCATCAGGTCGGCAGATTCTTTCGCAATGGCCTTCACATCTACCTTATGAAAAGAGCTCGGCTCCACAACCACAGATCGTTTTTGCTTCTTCGAAAGTGGAGCATCACGCCCAGAAAGGTCGACCACATCTTTTATAATAGGGGCCAGTGGCTCAGGAGTAACAATCTCAGCCAAGGTTTTAGAGCCTTTCCTTCCCCGCTTCAGAGCATTGTCAGAAACCCCCACCGGAGCAGAGGCAGCAGTCGCAGCTTTAAAAAGAGAGCTCAGAGTGGCCATAGCTCTGCTTTGGCGACCCTGCTGCATTTTAACCACTGTGGAATTCAGCCTCTTCTCCCGACGGATGCTTAGCTCACCAAGTACTTGATTTAGCTCGGTTCCCCCTCGACCTACAACGTCAAATAGACTTGACGTATCAACGACACACTTCGGTTCGGGATCTACAATGATCAGCAAGGAGTAATGTTAGAAGTTCATCAAAAATTATAATAAAGCCGAAGCAGTAAGAAAACACTTACTCTCATAAAAATTCCTGTGAATCAGCTCGAGTGCTGGTTCCCCGGCCACTTGCATACAATCACCCCTCACCATCACAAGATGGTCGCGCCAGGGTCTCCCCAACGATTCAAAATCAAAGAATTTTGACCTTGCCGAATCACTATACAGATATCTACTGCGGAAGGTTTCAGATACTTGAATTTATAAAATTTCAAGACATCTTCAGCAACGAACTGTTTGTCAATATCACCAGTTCGCCATTGGTGGTTGAGAGCTTCGCAGACCCTCATCATCTCGTACACATTGCTATTTAATTAAGCAGGGCAGCAATGCAATAAGTTCATCACCCCCTTCTGGAAAAAAGTCAGGGGAACTCTCAAGTTGTATTCGAACTGGCCGGGGTAACAAAGGAACCCCTCTTCCACGACCTCCTCACCAGTCCCGTTATAGTACGAGACTTCTATGTCCTGTCCTATACCCTTCCTCTTTTTCCACTTCTTCAAGGAGGGCACCTCATAATGTTCTATATCACCATTATCCCTCACAATGGTTCTAAACCATTTAATTACATGACTGAGGTAACGCCCCCAACTCCCATCTAAGCATCGTCTATACTTAGAGAATCACTTAACTTCATTACCAAGTTTGGGATAACAAAAGAATTCCCCAGTCTCCATCTCAGTGGCAGACACATCTATAGCAGGGACATCTCTAACCTCTGTATTGTCCACGGTCCTATCAGATGAAGATGTCTCCGATGACCAAGACTCCATAGTCTTGGCAGACATCACTATTTTACTGTTGGGCTTAATATTTTTAGAACGCATCTAAAAATAAATTCAACAACAGGAGCCCTTTTCAGAATGTTTCAAACCTCAGGGCTCCTCCCCCAGACGAGACAACACAATTCAAAACTACTACTATCACAGTTGAACTATATCAAGCCACTCAAAGAATCAAAGAAAACAACACTAACCTGTACTTGAAGAGCAACAGTCTGCAATGCCAGCAGATACTCTCACTCCAGTCGACAGAACTTTGTTTATCCGGGGCAACTCAGATGGCAATGGCAGACCACGTTCAAAGTTACAAGACTTTCTCTCTCTAGAAATATCCCTTTTTTTCTCTGCAAACAAATGAGTATTGTGGGAAGAAGAGAGGCAGCTTTTATTACCACCCTCGATTCAAGATCACACACGCAAGTATCCTCCCTCGTAGCAGGCACGTCTTTTCATTTTCCCTTATCATTATGTTTAGGGTTACGTGCTCTGTTATCACGTCTGACCCTTGGCTCTATAACCGCCTCGTCTACCTGCCTGTCTACCATTATTTTAAGCAAGGTTTACTGCCCAAGAAAATTAGCAGTAGTACGGTTATTCACGTACAACAACAAAGTCTGCAGCCACACGACCTTGCCTCATTGTATATAGCTTGTGTTAAAACCCTAATACAGTTATCACAGCTGTCACTCATCCTATTCTGGATCTACACAAGCAGAAAATCATGCAACAATATTGCATCTGATCACTTTGAGACAAGAGAATATCAAAGAAATCCTTTTATTATGGTCGAGAATCTGACCCTATAATTTACAAAGAATGATCTTCAGCAATACTTTCGTCCTCTACAATCCGTTTTTCAGGCATCATCTACCGAACTATTACTTTGTATGGTTCAGCAACAAGACAGTTCTACTTCCTCTATCATACTTTACCCATTTCATCTGAGATCTCATCAGGATCACAGCCGCTCCTGACAACTATGGAGATACCATTCCAACAGAACGGGTATATAGCGCGAAGAAATTATTATGCGTAATAACTTTTTCAAACAGATATGGCAACAATAAAAGCTGCACAAGGAGCACGTATACAGCGCGACACCAGCAATGATTCTACAAGTCAGATGTCCATATCCTCAAGGATATTCTCTGACTCCGGAGAATACAAACTATGTACTAGCGACCTACTCTACAAGGGACTAGTTCGAAGAGTATAAAAGAAATATTACCGACGACAGGTTTATTTCATACAAACAGTTCAGATATAGTAAAAAACACATTTCAGCAGACAAGATAGAAGAAAAGTCAGCAAATAAGAAGTTTTCATTCAGTTCAGAATTCCTATTACAGCAGAACATTTTTACAGACTGTTCGTTCTATTACAAGACGATCTACTGTGTTCTTCAGAAGATGACAGTGCAACACTTAAACTGAAGTTTTTGTGCTGCCCCGTATCATCCAGCACAACAGTGGAGTACAGGAGCAGACAAGGCAGTGAATCCGATACAACTGCCTCTGTATCCCCACCGCCTCCGCAGGTGACAAAGACGACGCACCTCCACCGTTTACACTACCCAATCTTCAGCGGGGTATCGACAGTACTTTCCAGGAGTCACCCCAGTTTTCTCATCTTCCTCTTCTACGAAATCTTCGGCCAACATCCGAAGATAGGACAGACGGTCACTTGTCAGTACAGCGACATGGTGGAAGCGCCACATGTTATCATAATCTTTCTCTGCCTTCACCATTTCATCCCACGTCATACCATGGAAGGTGGGAGGAACATGAATAGGAGTAGGCAGAGAGAGCGACTGCTTGCCAAAATATATTTCTTGCAACATATTCATCTTATTTTACACCCTAATCTCTTTGTCTTGACGACGAGTTCTCACCATCAGTCCTTTTCCAAACAGTACAGGCGACTGACAGGAGAAGAAGGATGAACAGTGATACACCACGTTAGCATTTTTATATCAGAAGCATTCAATGCACATTGCAACTTCCCATAAAATTCAAACTGCAGCGCGCGCCTCAAGCCAACTCTTCAAAAGCCCAACACTCAAAGTCATTTTTTCTCCAGATTCACAGAACCATTCAATGAAACATTTATGACAGCGAAAAAACTTCTCACCCAACAACACTCACAACACATGCACTTCCTGCTATTGGCTGAGAGGGGCATATGTAATGGACTTATTTCTAAACCCCGTACTTAGTACGGTATCCGAACTGATATAGCTCGGATCAACAACAATCCAAGGCCTAATAGCAGTTCCGAGACTTTGAAGCATTTTCTAAACTCACACTGCAGAAGATACTCCTCTATTCATCAAATAGCTCGCTTACATGCGAACTCCACAAGAAATCGTATCTTCTCCAAACGGTCTGAAGTACAATTAAGAAGGCCGTTACAGATAAGCAAATATCAAATATCAAGACGTTACAGGAAATCTCATCAAAGCTCATCAAGTTCAGACGACCATAACGTTCATCATTAAATGTACCCAGCGGTCGTATTATAAGACCTATAAGTAGCTACCTGGAAAGGGACACTGGGGGGATCGATGGCTAGTTCTTACGCATAACATACTTAGAGAAGATTATACTTGCATTTTTTGTAATTACTCCACTTTCTCTCTGTAACAAGTAGTCAATCGTAATACAACACTCTCTCTTTTCAAAATCCTCACTAGAGGTCGTGGTTTTTAACCTATTGAAAGGTTTTCTACGCTAGATACTGTGTCATTTACTCTCGTACTTGCATAATATCTATTTTTAACACTAGTGTAAGACGTGTTTTTGACCTACTAGAAAACAGGTCATTACAATTTCAATGGTTTGTTCCCTACAAACAATTTCAATGGTTTGTTATTAATGGGTGCTCTTTTGATGTATCATTTCTGCTATGGTTCTCCGGGAAGAGACAACCCTCCATCTAATTTTGGTGAGGAAGATAGAGTGGAGGAAGGTTCAAATTTGTGACCTTCTCCAATGAGTAAAGCGGAGAGATATGAATGAACAAAATGCGTACCGGTATCGTAAGATACGGTAGAAGATGAGGAAGGTGAAAGTTGACAGTCATTTTGTTTTAGAATAATTTTTGGGCCAAGAGAAATGATGTATTAAATTGTGACCGATTTTTATGGGTGTCTCATATTTTAACAATTAATTGATTTTTAGTTATTGACATCTTGTTCTCTTTCCTTTACTTCTTGTATTATACTATTAAAATCCTTGATATTGCCTCCCATCACCAGTCCTGATAATGCAAACATTATATTTGATTATTTTAATTTACTAACATTATGTAACCGAAAAATTCAATTTCACGTACGGTTTTAGTAACGGGGCTGTGTACATAGGAACAAATAAATTGAACAAACGCAGACCGAGAAATAAAATCAATTCCATCCATAAGTAAAATTTTACAACTTATGCTTTGTTTTGAGGGATAACATCCGCTATGAGAGGGATAAAAAAGAATAGATCAAAATTTACAAATCTACTATGAGAGAGCTTCATCCAGCTCGGTCTTTGACTAAAACGCGTCATCCAACTCGGAGACCTGTCTCCTCAAAACATCACATTTCCTCTCCTACACGATAAACTGGAAATGATATTGGATTCTTTATACCTTTGTATCGGAAAATATCGAATTCAAAATTATAATAACGAAAAATCATGAATTTTGAAACAGAGTAACAAAAATAATAATTTTCCGAAACAAAGAAACAAAATGATTAGATTTTGTAGCATTAGTTACGAAAAGCTGAGTTCTGTTACACTAATTTCAAATGGCTGATTTTTTTGAAACTGAATCTCTTCAAAAATAATAAATATAAGAAAGTTAAGGGGAAAAAATAAAGAGAAAAAGTATAAATAAATAGTTCTGGTAGCCACAATATTAGTTTTATCATAAGCTTGCCGATGTCTTCGGATGATGGTGCCAAAATGTTCTTTGGTTTATGTCTGTTCAAACCATAAAAATCTCTCATCCTGCCAAAACTCCTGCTTGAAGAGGGCAAAAATGAAGAACGCAATCAACCCATGACAACAATTAAAGTAATGGAATATGAACATTTCGAAATGATCATGAGATTGTAAGGAAAATGTGTATTCGTTATAGACCCGCTAATGGAATATGAACATTCTGATATATGCACCTGCCAACATAAGCATGACCATTTATAATTCATTTGTACCATATATGTTTTTAGTTGGTTAAAAAAGGTGGACACTCACGTATTCATAACTCAGAAAACCATATTGTAATGGAATTCTATTACTTTGTTAGTGAATAATACAAATTCCTGTATATAAAAACTTTCAGAAATCAATTTGTTCCGTTACTAAATTCGAGATGAAACAGTAACAGAATATTAGATTCTCCGTGATTAAAATATGAATTACTTTATTTTAGAAATCATCATCAATCGAAAGTTAAATCAAAGCAGTTATGTTTTGGATTTTTTTTTCTGTTATCAGGTACAGTTTGGAACAAACCCATAATTTTTCCCTGAAAAAAATATCAACCTCCAAAACAAAGACAACAATCTCCCCTTAAACTTTCAAAAACCTTTAATGGGTTTTACCCCTAACAACAAAATAACTGTAAACATCTTATCCCCTCACTTAAAATACCCTACACATGGAAGCCCTAGAAATCAAAAACATAAACCCAAAAAAAAATCCTAATGAGAAAGCATAAATCGATACCAACAGATGTCACCACGAAGCAAATTAATTGAATTGCTAGATCAGACGACAATTCTTTTTTATTTAGGTCATAATTTTGACAAATTTCAATAGTGGTTTGATGTTAAAATTTTCAAGAGAGAGAGAGTAAGAAAAATAAATGTGGAGAGAGAGAGAGGTATAAAAGTAAAAACCAAACTAGTATGAAATAGGTTAACCTGCCACATCATCAGGTCAACAGGTTGCCCCAACTATTCCCTTTGGTTCTTAACCATTCACCTTATCTAGATGTGTGCCTCTGGTAAAGTGGTTTATTGGGTGTCATAAGGTGGTGGCCACGGATCCTCTCACTATATAAGGGAGAGGATCCGTGCCCCCTCCCCTATGACACTTCATAAACCACCTCTCTTAGAAACACACATCTAGATGAGATGAGTGGTTGATTTCAAAAAGGGTTGTTAGGGAACTTATGGTTACTGGGTGACTAGGCCATTCAGTTTTCACCCACCAGTTGTTTATTGGGTTTTCACCTCTCTATCTCTCTCAACTATAATTTCTACTTTTACACGTTCTCTCTCTTCCCCCTCCCTCAAAAACCACACACAGTTGAAAGGGTTTCTCTGATTTTGGTGGCTTCAACCCTAACTACAAACCAGAGTTGAAAGGGTTTCTCTGATTTTACTATTGCTTCTCTCTATCTTTCCCCTTCTTCAAGAACTTGACGCAGTTCGCAAAAAAAAATTGTGGCTGAAATCGTGATTAATGCTCTGAAAATTTTAAAGTTGTTCTCGATTTTGTCTTCCTAGCTGGAGATACGACCTTCTCCTTTCTGGTTTTATCTAAGTTTATATGATTTCACTCAAGAACAAAGTTTTTAATGTTTCCATGATTCCACTCTTGCTTGACTTTGAAACGATTTTGGTGGTTATTTTATTTGTGTTGGAAGATGGAAGAAAGGAAAACATGAATTTGAAACAATCATAATGAAAACCAGACAACCAAAATTAGAGTTTGTTTGGAAGTGAGTTCAAGCTGATTTTAAATTGATACAAAATATATTTAGAAACTGTTTATTTCTGTTTGTTACCCATTTTATTTCTTCCCTTGTCTTTCTTATTTTGGTTTTTTTTTAAGAAATTACGTTTCAGATAAGTAAGACATTCGAAATTGGAGTAATGAAACTCAACTTTCTGTGACTTGTAATAATGGAACCTCACAAGTCCCAAGGGGATCCTATAGTTATAATTGAAATTTCATATTTCCGAAAGGAAAACAAGATAATATAACGAACACTTATTTTTTATTTGTATATGTTATGTTGCATGGGTTCTCTTTTTCTACTTCGTAATATAACCATTTTAGAAGATCTTCTTCAGTATGTCGAATTACATTGGCTGGGGTGCGTTGTCATTGATGGGCGCTCTTCTAATATGTCATCTCCCCCATGGTTCTCCGTGAAGAGACGTTGTCTATCTGATTTTAGTGAGAAAGACGAGGTGGAGGGCAGCCTAATGTTGTATCCTTCCCCATTGAATGAAGTAGAGAAAGCGTAGTTGGCATTGAATGAGGATAAAAATTTCGAATATGAATATTTGGAAGATGAATTTGAAAAAGCACAGGGTTATTGAACTTTGTAGTAGTAATTGTGAATGAATATAATTTTTTTTTGTTTAATCTCAATGTACTAGAATGATATGTAATTGACGCCGTATGATATAAAAGTTTTATGCTTCAATTATGTGTGTAGTGGTTATTTGGTTTTAACCATTTTACTTTATGTTCCATTTTTTTATTTTAGGATGAGTAAGCCAACAACCCCCACTACCATGAGCATGGGGTATGAAGAAATGGCAGGTAGTGAAGTGCCTCATGATTATCCCGCGGACAACTTTGTGACCCCTAAGCCAATGGTTGCCCCTACCGATGACCCCCACAGGGATTTTGCATCGCCAACAATCAGACAGTATTTTGCCAATGTTAAAACAACAAAGGCATTTTACAAGAGTTTTAAAAAGGGGTGGTGATTCTTAGTTAAGGTGAGGAACTCGAGGGAAGTGCCGCATAGTACTGAGATATATCGGAGAGTCACGATGACGTGTTCAAGTAAAAGGTATTCAAAGAAAAATAAGGGGGTTGTACCTGATACTCGTATGCTTACCGAGAACCGTTGATCAACTAAAAAGAGCAGATGTAAAGCCTGTATGAATGTCAACTGGTGGGGTGATATTAAGGAGTATATGGTGACAACTTTCAACAATGTCCATAATTACGAGCTAGTATCCCCTTCAAACAGAAACCTGATGCGGCTGAACCATTTCTTTCTAGAAGCTGCAAAGAACCTTACCCTAGAGTTTGACCTCCACAATATATCAATTTCCATGGTGGCTGCTTTTTCCCCGGGGAAAGTTTTGGCAAGTGAACGTGTTACAACCATAAGAGGGACGTCAACAAGAAAGTGCTTGAGAGGGGGGATGCGCAAGGTGTGCCCGATTACTTCAAAAAGAAGTAACTGGAGAACCCAATATTTTATTATGATATCCAGTTGGATGAGGTGGATAGGGCGTTGAATTTCTTCTGGATAGATACTCGCTCGCGATTCGTTTATGAGCAATTTGGGGAGGTCGTTATGCTTGACACGACATACCGTACAAATCTCTATAGTATGACGTTTGCACTGTTTACTGGCGTGAACAATCACTACCAGACTATACAGTTTGGTTGTGCTCTTCTACATAATGAAACCGAGCACAATATTGAGTGGTTGTTTGGTACTTTGCTAAATATAGTGGGAAACAAGCACCCCAAGGCAATCATAACCGACCAGGATCTGGGAATGGGGGCAGCGATCCTAAAGGTTTATTTTATACCTGACAAAGCAGAAGTAAATATTTGTCATTACAATGCATCAACAAGAATCACTTTTTTAAGTGGTTGTTTCGTAATACACCTGTTTCCAAAAGTCTTACTAATGGAAAACAAATTTGGTCTCGCAATCATGAATTATGTTATAAGTCTGTTACAGATTTTAAATTTTCTATCACCATTTTAGCCTACTCCCACTGGCCAGCTGCTGAATATGTTTAGTATAATTCTTTGATCTTACCAAGTCTTTCCATATACGAGGCATCGACTATTTATATGGCACATAAAGCACAACTTCGTAGATAAGATCAACCATGTCTATAAGGAAGACTCCAAGTTCAAGAGAGATCTCAATTACATAATCCATGATAAATACACCCCCAAGGATTTCAAAACTAAGTGGCAAGCGCTGATGCTGAAGCACAATCTGTTGAACAACCTTTCGTTGCAAGGACTTTACATTATTAGGGCCTATTGGGTCCCCTTGTGGAACAATGATTTGTTTTGGGTGGGAATGTCGACCACTAGACGTAGTGAAAGTGCCAATCACTTCTTCAGCAAGTGGTTGATGACGAAGACCACTCTTTTCAGCTTCGTCAAAAGGTACGAGGACGCTCTAGAGGATAAGTTAAAGAGGGAATGGAGTAAAGATTTTGTATCAAAGCACAAATACCGCCAGGTCACCCCAAACAACATGATTCTCTTAGATGCGGCGACGTCGTATGCGCATAACATGCATGTCATGGTCGAGGTAGAGTTTGGGCAAGTCATTCATTTCATCAACAAAGTTCAAAGCGTAGAGGAGACACTATTTATATAATTCTAGCAAGTTCTACATACCCACCAAAGGAGGCTTTCACGATCAGTTTCAGCACTGAGACTAAAGTTAGCTCTTGCAATTATAATTTGATGGAGTTCCTTAGTGTTCCATGCAGTCACTTAATGAAGTTATTCAACTACGTTAATGTAAAAATAATCACGATACATTTCGTGATCTCCTTCGCTAGAAAATAGGGGCAAACAAACGTCCAATAATGATGGGTGGTTCTTTATCATAGACCTCTAAAGTGCCCCTACGACACTGCCACCTTACTTTAAAAGCTTCTAAGTTGTTTAGGGATGCAGCCAAGGACGAGAAGGTGATCATGTTTACCTTGAAGAAACTCTAAGAAATTGATGCCTACTTGAAGGATAATTGCCCTCAGCCACAGATGCCCGTAAGGATGGCAATGGGGCAAATTTGGGGCGGGGGAGCTAATCTCATCCCCAACCCCTCCTAAGTTCCCAACTCCCATCCCCACCCCAAAGCCCATTTAAGTTAAGCAGGGATCCCTATCCCCGCCCCCACATTGTAAAACTAAATCCCATCCCCACCCCCATTTAACCAATAAAATTATTTTTTTAATAAAAACTCATTTATATAGGTTTTTATTCATATATTTAAGGGTAATAGCAATAGATAATTTAAATGGGGCTGGTACGGATTTTTTGAGGAAATCCCAAATCCGCCTCACTTCCCCTCGAATTTGTATTATACTGCCTGCCCCCATACCCACTTAATACATCCCAAGCCTGCCCGTTTGGGGCGGGGTGGGGCAGATCCCTAACAGGGCGGGTCAAATTGCCATCCCT
Organism: Kingdonia uniflora; assembly: GCA_014058105.1. Lineage (NCBI taxonomy): Eukaryota > Viridiplantae > Streptophyta > Magnoliopsida > Ranunculales > Circaeasteraceae > Kingdonia > Kingdonia uniflora. The sequence goes on from JACGCM010000445.1 coordinate 2,075,124, forward strand.
AAATACCCATAGACACGACAGATATGGGAGAGTTAGTCAGGGGGGTAGGAAATACATTATTAGATCCTCACGTATCAAAAACAAATGGTCGTAAAAAAGATGACCACAAGCGAAAGACTGCGAGGCTAATCAGGGCACTAAAAAGGTAGTAACACAAACACAAAAGACTCTATAAAGGATGTCACACCCTGCAGTACCACGAAAAATGTACCTGCCCTGTAGTATGGGGTGAAGAAGACGACGGAAAGCCATTGGCATATTTGCTAAAATACTTGTAACGAAAAAGGAAAGTTCCTGAACAACAACTAATGTAATGTTGGATTCCATTAGTGGTGAGTATCGAAAATAAAGATATCCTATAGTCACATTTGTGATGTTAAAACATTTTTCCGGGCAAATTTTTTCCTCTTTACCCTAGCACGCGACAATAATGTTGATGTTGAAGAGGAGTTTTTCGATGAAGACAACGATGATTCTGATCCTGCAGAATCTGCTCTGCCACCCCCCCATTGTCGGTAGATGATCCTGAACCCGTATGGTCTCTTGATCTGGTGCGTTGTACTCATCAAAGCAAATGAGGTAGAGTTGGCCAAGAAGAAGTGAAAAAGAAGCCTCCAACAAGATTGGTGCCTCTGCCAATTGAGCAACCCCCCAAAAAATAGCTACGGCTCTGTAGGGGATGCGGCACATATCAAATGCATGACAAGCGTATGTGCCCTCTGTATAATAAAAAACATAAAAAAATGCAAACCGGTGCCGGTAGAAGATGAGGAAAATGAGAAAAAAGACAATGAAGGCAAGGAAGATGAGAGATGGAGGTACTTTTTTTAAAACAACTTTGGGGGTTAGGAGCGATGATGTATAACATTTTGTTTGATGTCTTATGTGTATCTTGTTGTTTAACATTTAATTCAGTTATAGTCGTTCACATCTTGTTATCCTTCCCGCGTAATAATTGAATTATGCTTTTGAATTCCTACAGATTGGCTTCCATCTCCAGTACATGTAATAAAAAAAAAATACCATCCAGTAAATTACGACATTAGGAATTATACTAGTAACAAAATATAAAATTATGAATTTTCACTAATGAAATCACATATTTACAGTTAGATGTACTTGCGAAAACAGGGATTTCCAACTCTGGGTGGATTAGTGATGTATAAAATTGAAAAAAAAGACAAAAAAAACAATAACGCATTTTTGTTTTGTGGAAATATCTATTCCATTCACAAGGTAAAATTTACAACTTATCATTTGTTTTTAGGAACGACCTCCACTAGGAGAGGGACAAAAAACAATAGATCAAAATTTAAATATCCACTATAAGAGTGATCAAAAAATCCATTATACGAGGAATCCAAAAATTTAGCCGTGGCCACGCGAGGGCTATAAAGCACTACATAAGCAAGTCACACCTTTGGTATGACGTATCCATCCCGAATTCTACCATGAGCTTCTCAAAAGCAGTCATTTTTGCTTTTCAATTCGGCGGCCATGAACGTGTAATAAACTCTTCACTCAACCCCAATCTCTAGTGGTATTTCTACAGTTTTGAAATCGGGGGCATGGGGGCACCGTTTTTTGGGAACAAACAAACAAACTGTTCCTTGTCATCCCCGATTCTCATCACACCAATCCAAAAGTATGATTCAGTTCTCTACAAAATGTTGTTTTATCATTGTTGCTTTGCTTGCTCAGGGCCACCAATAGAAAGTGGTAAGAAAGTCGTACCCAGGGTGGGTGATATGAAGACAACCACCCGTTCATGGTGGGTAGCTACCAAGTGACCCAGATGGAGCCACTCTCCACTTCGACCCTCATTGGAGAGGTCCAATACACACTTGTGATACTTATATCTCCCACGATTAAGTGGAGCCCCCTATCGGTCTACAACTTGGCCAACTTGGCCAACTAATCTCTGCTAGAAAGGAATTCACTTGTGCCCTAAGAATATTGTATGCAGCTCTTTCTGCACACCTCTATACCTTGCATGGTTGGCATAAACTTGAGTAGCTACCACGCGGAATACACTTATCTTCATGTTGCACAATTTTGAAGGGCTCTTTCGGTTCTAGGTGTTGCTGAAATTGTTTGAATAGGTTACTTTTCGGTAATACACTTATCTTCATCTTATTTGATACTTTCAGTAACACCTTGATAGCCTTGTTTGCCAACATTGACCTAATCACAAAAAACACCACTATAAATTCTTTGGAAAACATCCCCGTTGGGCCCTCTGGTAGGCACAACATCAGTTCTATTAGAAGCATGTCCTTGTCTTCGGTCGACGGGGCCATTACCTTCCTGGGTTTATACATGTTCAAAATCTTCACGATCTCATTCTGCAAGAACTCCTGCATGAAGAATGGGATACCAAAATCAAATGGGTGTAGTTTGTTAAAGAATTGATGTGAGGACCAGGGTAACGTAAAAAAAAGACTTATTGATAGAGACAGTTTCAGAATAATTGATATCCACAACTGTAAGGATGTATCATATTTCGTTACAGCCTCCCTAATGGAAACTATTATATCTGACACTAACTGGTATAGAACATTTGAGACAACACAAGTATAGACTCACGTATCTATCCAGTAGGGACTACTTCTTTAGCCTCTGCTTGTACATCAACTTTCGATGACGCTGCTATGGGATAACACAAGTATATAAATTGAATGAACGATATAAGCGAACTAAAAACTAAAACTTTATAAGTAGAAGGAATGAACTCTCATTTAGATTTCTTGAATCTGATAAGGTCTTCATTACATTTTAAAGACTCAATGTTGTGAGCAATAAAACATTGAAAACATATAAATAAATGTTAAATCTACCAAATGAGCGCCATACATCTGAAATAAACTATATATAAAGGGGATTACTTGTGACTCTTTGTCTTTTAACTAACACTCCAATTTAACAATGGCTAAATCTTGTGCCAAATCCCAGTTTTGGGTTATTTATAAAAAAAGGTTTTGTTAACATATATTCCAGAAATTCTCTAGACTAATTTTTTTGGTACACCCACTTAAAGTTCCATAAATATAATTTATTTTCCACTCACTAGAGTCCCCAAAACATCTACTGCATCTCCGACTATAGAGTTTACTGCTTTTGTTGACTCCGTTAACTCCTCCCTCTTAGCTATAACTTGTTTTAGTTTCTCAATCTCTACTTTCAATTCATCCCTCTCAGAAATAAGTGTAGCTACTTCATCGCCTATCACCGCTTTGACATGGGGCCCTCCTTAACTTTTCTTATCTACCTTCTTAATCTTTTCTTAGGGCATTCAACTCATCCTTCCCAGCATTGAGTTGCCTCTGAAGGGTAGTTTGCTTTTCCATGGCATTCTTTAATTTCTTTTCCAATTCCGCCTTCAACCGCACGGTAACATCAACCACAGATAACTAGGTCTGCAAAGCAATACACTCCCTCTCCTATAGTGCAGAGATAAGATAATGTTAGTTATCAAATTCCCCAAATTTGAAATAATAATCCAGTAACGAAAAAACATAAATATCGGCACTGAGGTTCCGGAAGTTCAGATTTCCATCAGTATGTAACGAAAATAGCATAGTTTCGTGACTCTACTTTTGGAAATCTATGTATTAGTTACCTACTCATGTTGAACAGTTTAAAAAAAAGGGAACAGAAAAAAGAACAGAAAAAGAAGCTACCTTCTCCTTCAATTTAGCCGCCACATCTCTAAGCTCTCTAATTTCATTCTCTTTCTGAAGTTTATATTGTTGGAAGTCGTCTTTCAGCCTCTGCAAATAGGCACCCTCACTCGACTGACCGAGATCACATCCTGGCATCTCTCCATCTACCTGGTCTTGCCTAGGTGGACATATCTGAGGAATGGATATCGACTCGTACTAAGTAGGGTAAGCTTCAGTCACAGTTGGACCGCCTCTCTTTATGCGTGCACCTTTTTCATTTTTTTTTCAACATATTCTTCACCCATTTCCCATTCAAGAATTTGTCGGTTCATTCATTAGTTACCTTATAATGTATATTCTCGATTTTTCATGGAAGTACTACGGGTGTGAAAGGTGGGTTCTCCGGAACACCTTGGACCCTCCCTAGCTGACGAGTGCAACGGCCAGGCAAGTATGGGACAACATAGTCGGGGTATTGCAACAATTTAGTAAACCATGATACCGGAGTAACATCAGTACCCTCCTCTCTGCTGTCATCACAAGGATAAAAAATAACCTGTAGATTGGATAATATAATAAGATAGTTGTGGAAATACCCAAGTAATATTAAATAGATTCAAGATTCCATTACTTACATCATCGACAGAGTAGTCCTCGAGGAATTGACTAATCTCTTAAAGCATTTTAGTGTTAAACCTAACATTTTTCTTTGGTCTCCACTTGGAACAGTATTGTTGGCTTCCACGCAAGTTAGTTTATGGAACGTTAAGGCATTTTAGGGAAATGAGCATCAATCCACGATTGTTCATCAGGGCAACAAAATAAAAATTAGTCTCAGTTTGATATGTTCGGAAGGCTTATAACATAACAAGCAGTGGTTCAGATTTTCGATACCTTTAAAAAAGTGGTGAACGCTGCAAGCTATTTCCCTTCTTACGAACATATCGAGCTCATCTCACGATATACGTATGCAAGAATAGCAGTTCCCCATGCATATTAACCCACTTTCTCCAAAGACTTGAACTCTAGGTGTAGTAGCCTACTCGCAGCCTTCTAGAACAAGCCGAATACTCGAAGGCTATATTGAAGCCTACTAAGTGACTAGAATCCCATTCAGGAAGCATCAAAGTCCACAAAGCCTCTCGAGAGTAATCGAACATTCGAATACCGCAGCAAAGCTAGTCGAAGCCAAAGGCAAAGACAGTGGGCCAATAGATCCCAGGAGGGCTTCGACCATAGTAATGCATGGTCGAAGGCAGACAAACCTGATAGCTAGCTCTCCAGATAGAACAGTGAAAACGATATGCCAGTGTCAAACCGACTCTACATACAGAACAGTTGTCCCAAAGGATATACATGTAATCTGGCCCCCCATGATGCCTCACCTCTTTCATATCTCCTATAAATAGGAAAGGGAGGATACTATGGAGAGGTTAGAAAAACTCTGCTTAAAACCCCTCAAATATTAACTTCGAATATCTTGTAATCACTTCCATACTCGAACTATCATCCCAATCAATATATATACCAATCTATCTTCAAATCCTCGCTAGAGGTCGTGGAATACCCAATTCATGGACTCCACGCAAGTATGTTAGTATAGTAATCTAGTTCATTATTATCTTATATGCTTGCCAAAACTCCTAGCCGAAGATAACCTCCGTGGTGTAAGAGGTAGGTTCCCCTCTACGAAACTTGGCCCCTACATTAGGCGTCGTCCGTGCTATACCCACTATACCCAATCTCTCCCTGTATCTTTCGTTCACCCTATTCGATGCTCCACACCCTGTACCTTTCTTTCACCCTATTCGATGCTCTACACCCTTCGTTCAACCTCCGCCATTGTCGGCAACTCCGCTGACGGTATCGCTAGAAATTTGCTCAGGCCGAGGAGCGCCATAAAAACCAGTTATGTATTGAACATGAGGATCACCGGCAGGAACTAGAGGCTGAACGGCAGCGCCGTTTAAACGAGAATGATAGGCAACATCGAGCCCTCGACGAATTGCGTCATATAATTTGCAAACTTCAGCAAGTCCAAACTCAGGACACTCCCATACGTTCTCGGGTACCCGCGCCCACGCGCGTCTCAGCCCTCGCACGCCTCGGGCCCCACCCCCAAATCGAAGTCCCTCCGGTCAACCTAGGTGTCGAGGGTACCCCCACTGCGATCCCTATAGGCTCGGTCCATCTGGGTATCCCCGTTTCGGAGGATTCTTCTGATTTTACACATTGTACTTCTCGCCACCCCACAGAACGCCCTGCCTGGGAGCGCCTCGAAGAACGTAGCGCCGAACACACCCCAAACCCACGACCTTATCAACCTCGTCCCCAGCACTCTCCCCCTTGCCCTGCTTACCTTACATAGCAAGAACTCGACCAAAAAATTCATGTTACCATTCGTATCAGCGCGATCCCAACTCCGAACTCATGGAGTCGATTAAATAACCCCATTTGCCTGAAGCTCCTCGCCGTCGAGGTACCTCCAAATTTCCATACTCCCAAAATCCATAAATACTGCAACACCAGCCCACAGTCTCATGTCCTCAAATTTTAGAATGCTCTCAGCCTCCATTCCACAACGGATCACATCTTGTGTCACATGTTTCCTACCAGTCTCACCGACAGCTCTCCCAAATGGTACCACAGCCTCCCTAATGACTCCATTCAAAGTTTTGAGAAAAATTTAAGCCTTTTCATCTCCCATTTTACCTTCAATAAGGATAGTGAGGTCCGAGTAGATGCTCTTTTCAACTTCTGCAAGTCACTATCTGAAACGCTTGAAAACTTCGCCAAGCATTTTCTCGATGAATCGCGCAATGTCAAAAACCTCGACTATGCGAACGCTGTTCTCACCTACTCCAACGCTCTGCCAGACCACAACCGCGTTAATTAAGGAGTATATCGTGCTCCAAAAGCCACGAATACTCGAGGAAATGTTATCCAAGGTCAATGGATACATGACCTCGAACGTCTCCACAATTCTAATCGCCAGGAACAAGCCTCGACCACAAACCACAACAAACCTTGACCCTCAAATACACCCATGGTCGCTCCCATTTCCCAAGAGAATGACAACCGCAAATGCCCTCACTTCGATACTCAGTCTTTTGAACCCCGTAAAAAAAGACCCATGTCGGTTTTACCCAAACTCACTACTTCTATCAGTACCCTTCTCACACATATCCAGGCCAATCCTATCTGGCACACTCCCTTCCCCATCGAGGTCAGAAAAGATGAGCTTTACTACCAAAATCGCAAATGCAATTGCCATCCCACCAACAAGTACTACGCTTTGCAACGTTCCCTTGAAATGATTCTTAAAACCGGTCGACTACACCAGTATGTTGCTGACCTCCTTGGCTATCTCGATGGTTCGTACCTTAAGCCCCAAACTGCTCCGAATACCGACCCAGCTGAGGTACATATTTTTCAACTCCACCTAATTAAAGTCAATAGCATCAACAACGGCCATACTCGAAGCAAACGCAAACGGGTCGAAGAATGTTGTAAGCTTACCTATCAATAGAAACGTTCAGTTCTTCTACCCGAGTCTAGCCACCGCTCCAGACTCAAAGGAATATCCTTCATTGATTGCGACACTTCTCATGTTCGCTTCCCTTACTCCGATCATTTGGTCATTATGATTAAGGTCGAGCACCTCGTCCTTCATACAATGTTCATCGATACGGGCAGTACAGCAGACGTACTCTTCCTTCAAACTGTTCGTACTATGCAAAAAATAGATCTCATTAAACCAGCCAACGTTGAACTCAAGGGCTTTAACGGCACTACCGAGGTCGCTGTCAGTCACCTTAGCCTCCCTATCACCACCGGTCCAGTAACCCTCTAAACTAGTTTTCTTATTATCGACAAGAAATCTAAATATCTGGGCATTCTAGGTCGTGATTGGCTCCATGCCATGAAAGCCATACCTTCTACCTATCACTAGACATTATATTTCACTACCCCTTGTGGAACGTAGAACATGAAAGGCTCCCAACGCCTAGCCCGCTCATGCGAGCACCCTGAGATCGACCTTACCAAGAAACTTGTTAAGCCATAGAAATCAATGCATCTCTCCCTCCCCACTTCTACCTCGACCCCTTCTACTACACCTGTCGAACCTACTGTTTACATCGAACTCAATGGCCCTGGTCGAGGTACATTCATTAGAAGCTTCTTGGACGATGTCGAATGCTGTGAATTCACTATGTTTCTTCAAGCCAACAAAGATATCTTTGCCTGGACATTCTATGAGATACCCAACGTTGTCCCTACCTTGGCATGCCATAGACTTGACCTCATCCCCAAATCTATGTCTGTAAAACAGAAAAAATGTACTTTAACCCCGCGGCTTCGAGAAGCAGTGAACCTCGAGGTCAATAAACTCCTTACCGCTAGTTTCATCAGAGAAGTCAACTACGCTGAATGGATCTCAAACATTGTTGTCGTCCCCAAGAAAAATGGCAAGATCTAAATCTACGTTGACTTTATCGATCTCAACAAGCATACGCCGAAAGATAGTTTTTCTCTCTCGATCATTTCCGTACTTCTGGATGCTACAGTCGGCCATGAACGATTATCTATGATGGACGCAACTTCAAGTTTCAATCAGGTACCCCTCCTCCCCGAGGACCAACTTAAAACTTCATTTATTACAGAACAATGGCTTTATTGTTTTAATGTGATGCCCTTCGGCCTCAAAAATACGGATGCCACTTACTAGCGTTTGGTTACCACTATGTTCAAACCTTTCATAGGCAAATTCGTCAAAGTTTATGTCGATGATATGTTGTGTAAAAGCCTCCCAAAATATACCCATTTACAAGACTTAACCAAAGTCTTCTCGATACTTCGATCCTATAACATGAAATTAAACCCCGATAAGTACCAATTCGGTGTCTCATCCGGCAAATTCTTGGGTCACCTCATTAGTAAACGAGGTATCGAGATCGATCCCACACAAATTCGAGCCCTCGTTAATATGCCTTCGTCGCGAACCAAGATTGATGTTCAAAAGGTGTCAGGCAAAATAACAGCTCTGAACCATTTTATCTCAAAATCTTCTGACCGTTGTGTTTGAGTCTTTTCCCTCTTGCGCGACCAGGGCGTCCATAAGGCCAAAAAGAACAACCCTGAAGTTAATTGGACACCCGAATGTGAACAGGCTTTCCTCGAACTCAAAACTTACCTTGGTCGGCCACCTATCATAAGTACCCCCATCGAAGGCGAACTGCTTCTCTTATATTTCACTGTTACCGACACTTTTATTAGCTCGGTCGTTATTCAACTCGAAACCAGTATCGAGAAACCTGTATACTTTATTAGCAAAACTCTAACACCCGCCGAAACACGATATACCAAACTCGAAAGACTGCTCCTGACACTTGTCTACACTGCTCGAAAGCTCAAACCCTACTTCCAAGCTCACCCCATACGTGTTATCACAAGCTACCCCCTTCGAGAAATTCCCAACAAGAAAGAAAGATCAAGACGAGTATAGTAATAGTTCGTCTATCTCGATAAACAAGACATTACTTTCGAAAAATAGATATCTCAAAAGGGCCAGGCAGCCGCTGATTTCCTTGCCGACTTCCCAGTCGAAGATATCGACTGGGAAGAATATGAAGACAGTTTACCCGAAGATCAGCCTGAACAGAATGACCCTTAGAACCCTAATACGGGTTGGCATATCTTTACCGATGGATCTGCCGGACCTAACGGTTCTAGGATAGGAATTATCCTGGTTACACCTTCAAACGATAGAATAGAAAAGGCCATCAAACTCATTTTCAAATGTACTAACAATGAGGCTGAATACGAAGCATTGATACATGGTCTTGATCTCGCTCTCGTACTTGGTGTCCCCAAACTACCCGTATTTACTGAATTCCAGCTTGTTCAGCGACAGTACACTAGCGTAAATTTGGCAAACAGTTGCATGGCTGAGTATGCAACACTCGTACACTAGCACATGGATCATTTTTCTAAAAACTCATTGATTACACATTACCCTCAAGGTGAAAACAGACATGCCAACGCCCACGCCTATATTGCCGTCATGTTAGGCCAGTCCGAATCTCTAACCCTCAATATCAAAATACTCGAACGCCCAAATATCGACTAGATGGAGGTCAACTTTATCAATACTGGGGGCGAGAGTCTTGATCCTGACGACTGCCATACACCTTTCCTAGCATTCTTCAACAGTTACACCTTACTGGAAGACCCAAAAGCCAAATGTTCGTTAGTGGAAAACTGCCAACAATATACCATTCTCAAAGGTCGTTTATACCACAAATCCCCAAACGGCGTATACCTCAATTGTATTTCCAAACGCAAAGCCGCCACCATGCTTACCGAACTCCATGAAGGCAATTGCGGTGCCCACACCGCTGGTCAATCCATGGCTTTTCGAGCAATAGCCCAGGGTTTATTCTGGCCCAATATAAAAAAATAAGCTTAAGAATATATAAAACACTGTGACAAATGCCAACATCACGCCCATGATATTTGAAGCCCCTCACAAGAACTCTATTGCAGCCAAGTTGCTTGGCCATTCAAGTGATGGGTTATAGATCTCGTAGGCCCTTTCCCCAAAGCTTCGGGCAGCAGATAACACATTTTAGTTGCCACAAATTATTTTACTAAATGGGTCGAAGCCGTGCCTCTATGTCAAACCAGGGAAGAAGTTACCAAGTTCCTTTAGGAAAACATTATCACACGTTTTGGCTGCCCACATATGATTCAATGCGACAACGGTCCACAGTTCGTAGGGAATAAAGTCCGCAATTTCCTCAAAAAGTACAACATTATCCTCTCCCCCTCTACCCCTTATTACCTACAAGGAACTGATCAGGTTAAAGCAATCAACCAAATTATAATCGATGGTTTTAAAAAATACGTCGACGAAAAGAAGGGCCGGTGGGTTCAAGAATTACAACATGTACTCTAGGCTTACCGTACCACACCAAGAAAGGCGATGGGCTGTACTCATTTTCTCCTAGCCTATGGTACTGAAGTTGTATTGCCCACTCAGTTCTAGGTACCAACACGCAACCCTGACCTTCCCGATGAAGATAACGAGTTTAAACTTGGATACAATATGTTATGGATCAATAAAGCCAAAGACCGAGCCATAACTAACCTCAAACGTTATCAGATCTCTCTCCAAAAGTCGTATAACTAGAGATTTCAACCAAGAAGCTTCGATATTGGAGATTTAGTACTTCGACGAGTCACACCCTCTTCAAAACCTCGCAATGCCGATAAATTAGCCAAATCTTAGGAATGATCTTATGTTGTGTACGATAATATTTATAAAGGCTCATATTACCTGATGACAGAAGCTGAGGAGCCCCTACCCAGCCCTTGGAACACGATGCAATTAGTTTCATATAACAGGCCGCGGCAACTACCTTTCACAACTGATATAAATATAACATAATCAATAAACATATTTGTCTTCTTTGAGCTTCATTTTATGTCTTCCGTGAACTTCTTGATTTGGGCAAACCTATGTATCATGTCATCCCCTCGACCCGAGTGATACTTGGGGGCAACCTCGATGTTTTTCAAGGTTCAGATTCGAGCACTTCCGAGTGGCATGAATGGTCGACAGACCGAACACTTGGGGATGCATTGGGGCCGACCACATAATGCTTCGTCTAGGCTCAAACTCGCAGATAGAAATACCCGGGGTGACCTTCAAAGTCCTATGAAATTCTTGATTTGGGCAAACCTAAGTATCATGTCAACTCGTCGACCTGCCTGATACTTGGGGGCGACCTCGAATTTTTTAAGGTTCTAATTTGAGCACTCCCGAGTGGCATGAATGGGCGACAGACCGGACACTTGGGGATGCATTGGGGTCAACCACATAATGTTTCTTCTAGGCTCAAACCCGTGCCTAGAAATACCCGGGGGCGACCTTCGAAGTCCTGCGCATTTTCTGCTTTAATTTCTACCCACCTTGCAATTTTCAGCATTGGAGTCTATATATCAAACATACCACCAAATTCATTCAAGCACACAGATATACCAATACATATCCAAAATTTTCAAAACCACCTATCAAACACAATCATAACATACAACCTCAAAATAGTTTATTACAGATAGAGTACCTTCTCAAAACAACCCACTTATACATGGTTGCCCATATTCTCCATAGTCGCCGCCAATCCTTCACCAACAAGGTCTTCTACAGCACCACCACCTTCGACCGCGGGATCCACTCCAACAAAACCACCACCACCACCGTCGACCACGGGCTCCACTCCAGCATCACCACCACTACCACCTTCGACAGCAGGATCCACTTCCATCTCCTCCGTGTGTGCAACATCTTCAACAGAGGGCTCCCCCATTGGAGGATAGAGTTTGAAGGTCTCTGGCTTATATCCCAACCCATCCACAAATGTCTTCAGGGTTGTGGTTACCTCGCACTCCTGGTCGTACTTTGCGTGGAAATGTGCATAATTGTTTTGCAACTATTCCTCCTTACTGGCCAACTTTGCCTCCAGCACTGCTACCCTCTGGTCACAACTGGCGATCGCCACTTGGGTTTCCCTCGCAGCATCGGCACGAATCTGTAATTGTTCTCGTTCTAGCTCATCGACCCAGGTCTCTAGCAATAGAATGGTCCCCTTCGTGAGCTCATGCCCATCCCTTGCCTCCTTTAACCTTTCACTCGATGCCTTTTGCACTCTGGTGAATGCAATTATCCAAACATCCATTTGCACGAATCATAAATACTTTGACTAGTTAGCAGTCCATGACACATATATTCATTTTCAAACCTTAATGCAAACTTACTTGACACCAAACCAAGTTAACATGTGGCCCTGCTTCCTCAGGGTTAGTGGCACAGATTGTTATCATCGACTCGGTCGTTACTTGAATGTCCTCCTCCTGTTCGACCGCGAGTTACCTAGCCTTGACTAGGCCATCCCCTTCAGCCATCTGCTCACGAGTCCTCTTTTGCCCAGTTGTTTTTGTTAAATGGGTTGTCGATCCTTCGTCAGTGGCTTTGCCTTTGCCCTTGTTTGTATGCCAAATTACTTTAGGAACAGTCTAAGGTACGCTCAACTGCGTCATTCCGGGCCCTCCTCGCCGAGCCCTCGAAGCAAAGCTAGATTTTCAAGTCAGATTGTCGTACTCCCTCTCACCTGGCTTTGCAGAGGTACCTCTCTCTTTTCTCCTCCTCGATGGCCTAGCAGTTACTGAAACGTCTCTTAGTAACATGTCCGTCTTCTTTCGTCTTTTTCTAGCAATGCAAAGTTTTCGAAATAACTTATTTACCCAATACAAAGTTGTTGATCAGGTCGTCGATATAAGTCCTAGGGTACTTTAATGCATTATTGGCAGGCTTTGCAAAATAGTAAATTAAAAGTCATCATGCTAGTCGAACAAAAATAACAACTTATTCGATTACCAACTTGCCTGCATTGAATAGCTTATGCTTTAACCCAAATTCTACCTCCCCTTAATGCCCCTTCACTATCACCAGATTCTTATCCCACCCGCGACCCGTAGTGCATAGGTTGAATAACCACAGTTTGTTAGAGTGATACTGGATGTGATACGTCCTGACCTTCTTATTTGCCTTCTTCGAATAGAACGACACTACGTCGAACCATTCGATCACAAACCTCCCCTCGCGCTTTAGCTCCACATTCATCCCTTCAATCACCCTCATCATTTCATAGAAATTACGGTTCATCTGACATGGAGCCACATCCCAGAAGTTCAGCACTTGCTTTACCAACCTTCGAAGAGGTAGTTATATCCCTAAGTGAATCTGCCCCCTGAATGCCATAATTCCCTCATAAGGTGAATCCATAAATGAATACTCGGCCCTCAACGGCACCAGTATGACACCCTTCTTCGCCAGACTGTGTTTTGATACAAATCGGTCTAGCCTCGCCTGTTCATGAGGAGTGACCTATCCCACATACGTCCCCTCATCATCTGTCTCCTCATTACTATCACTCTCCTCTTCCACTTCGTCCCCCTCATCCCCCGAAGGTTCGACCCCAACCCCCTCTCCCATTTCCTCATCTTCTTCTTCGTCACCCTCTCTGACTATTTGAGCCCTACGCCGGCTCCGAGTCGATGCTCCAACATCTGGCTCTACTGCAGCCAACAGTACATCTTTTGCAATGTACAACTCTTCCACGTTAATGTTCGCCTCCCCTCGACCGGATGTACTTGGTTCATTCACTTCGTCATCATTCTCATCTATCAGCCTCATCACCGAAGCTCGATGGGTACGCATTATACCCTATAGAAGAAGAGGAGTGACATTAGCTCGATATATTTAAGTATCAAGTTGTGGCTTCCTACTACTCTATTACCTGCCCACTCACACCCATTGGCCGTACCACGACCGACTACTTGATTACTATCCCTTATACTCCCTCAATTCTCAACATTTCTTTTTTATCGGACTTTTCAGTTCCGTCTCTCAAACCCCATCCTAGGTACGCCATAACCGGCGTCCCAGCAAACATCCATCCCCTCTCCAACCCAAGATTCAAAAAAAATAAAAAAACAAAAACATAATTACAATCATACCTAATAGAGGATCAACAAAAATTCCTGTTTAATATGATTGTCAATACCCAAGAACAAATCCAATGGCAACAATGGCGTCTCCGGCTTTTCTCTACAATAATAAGGTGTTTTCTCTCTTACACCTCTCTCTTTCTGTGTTTAATTGAAAATAGTATCTCTCTTTCTCTCCACTCTTTAAATAACAGCCCCAAAAACTACCTCGGTTTCCCCAACAATCATCATTACCACTACCCCCACCCCTTCTTCCATTTCCCCCCATTTTCAGGCAATCTGAGTATTTACCATACTGCCCTTATTTATACACACGTGTATGCTCGTCATACTTCCCCTAACAGAGTATTTCCTTCACTCTTTCAAACCCTCAATATCCACTCAAAAGTAATGACTATAAATGTTTTTGCCTTTGATAACCCTATCCCTAGGACACCAGACTCTTAAAACCCTATTCGAGCTTGCCATATCACCTTCAATGACCAACATGTGGCCTCCACCCCATTCCCAAGGAAACATAATTATGACCTGCTACGACACACTGCCCTATGCGCAGTATCACTTCTGGCACCTCTACCATTTTGGCTATCTGGTTTTGCAGTCGAAGGCTCCTGTACATTCATTTTTTGAGTCATCTTATACACTCAGCCTTTGTTGCACCTTTCAATCATAGTCGCTCAACCATCGATCAACGCTTTCCGCCCTTGTTGAAGTCTCGACCTTTATTACAATTCTTATTTGTTTTTTTATATATATCAAAACTTAAACATGCCTACATTTTCATCGCCTACATTACATACACCTGCTATGACTCAACACATTGATAACCAAATTCTGGTTTTATTTAATAAAGCATGGGAATATAAAAAAAAACAAAAAAAAACAACAACGACAGCGTTTCGCTCTATACTGAAGACCCACCCACAATACCGAAGACCCCCCATTATTTATACGCGGGGTAGTTCTTCCAGTGCCCCATACAAACCTTGGTAGCCTTGGCAATGTCTTTGGTTTCTATCAGTTGCTCCGTTAGGTCCCACAACAACATAGTTCGTTGAGTCACATTTGGGAAATACCCTTACACTACTCACCACCAATGCGTAAATGGTTGCCCATAGATCACATCTCCTGGTTCCAGCTCCACCAAGTCCGGCATCGGCCCCTCCAAGTCTCAATCCCCAAAATACTGTTGTCGCAGAACCGTAGCCTTGGCATGTACTCGTTTATTCTTCTCCTCCAGTTTCTTCTGGTATCGTATGTTAGGAGTGGGTTTCATTACTGTACTGAGTAGAGAGGAAGATGAAGAGTATTTAAAATTTCCCCCCCAAACGGCCCCTATTTATACCCTATTTAAGGTATATTTATTTCCTTCCTTAATCAGCATTAGCTTAATTACTCTCCTTGGAACTACCCACATTCACTCCAATCAACTTTTCAACTTACCATGCCCAACAGTTTTTCTCTGCACACGCCCTCTACTACAATTTCCAAGGCCCCTGATGAGAGGGGGCGAATGTAGTAGCCTACTCGCAGCCTTCTAGTACAAGCTGAATACTTGAAGACTATATCAAAGCCTACTAAGAAATTATAAGCTTAGTCAGGAAACATCAAAGTCTACGAAGCCTCTCGAAAGTAGCTGAACATTCGAATACCGCATCAAAGCTAGTAAAAACTAAAGACAAAAACAGTCAGCCAATACTGATCCCAAAAAGGCTTCGACCATACTAACGCATGGTCGAAGGGAGACAGACCTGATAGCCAGCACACCAGATAGAACAGTAAAAATGAGCCACCAGACAACTATAGTGTCAGAACCAACTCCACGTATAGAATAGCTGTCCCAAATGATATACATGTAATATGACTCCCCATGATGACTCACCCCTTTCCTATCGCCTATAAATAGGAAAGGGAGGATATTATGGAGAGGTTAGAAAAACTCTGCTTAAAACCTCTTAAATATTAACTTCGAATATCTTGTAATCACCTCCATACTCAAACTATCATCTCAATCAATATATATACCAATCTATCTTCAAATCCTCGCTAGAGGTCGTGGAATACCCAATTCATGGGCTCCACGCAAGTATGTTAGTACAGTAATCTGGTTCATTATTGTCTTATATGCTTGCCAAAACTCCTAGCCGACCTCCGTGGTGTAAGAGCTAGTTTCCCCTCTACAAAACTTGACCCCTACCTACAATAGGTATTTAAGTGATATATAACCCTCGGCCTTCTCTAAAAAAACAAACTTCACACCAGATAGAGAAGATAAACCTTTGATGTACCATGCAGCAACTTCTCCTCTAGGTTAACGGTTATCTTCTTGCCCTTCCCCTTTTTGGCAGAGGAATCCTCTTCCTCGACAACTTTACCCTACCCTTTTTTCTCCTTTTTTACCTCCTCAACTTTCTTCCTAAAGAACTCTTAGAGTAATAAAATTCTGATTATCACAGCCTGCATGCTAGATTTAGTAGCAAATGAAATCTTCTTCAGTTAAACCAAGCAAATCATAGAAGACCTTCATGGCAGAATCTAGCTTGTCAATTCCCTTGTAGATACTTACCCTTTATCGCTAGCCCAACAAGCTTTGCCACATCTTCTAATGTGATAGATATCTCCCCCAACTGAAATGAAAGCTACAGGTCTCGCGGTGCCAATGCTCAACAAAGTGGTGATTAATGGTCCGTTGTGGTGATCATATGCAACCTCACCCAGACGCCCCAAACTCGCAACCATCACTTGGCATCTGACATCTTCGTTCTCTAGGCGCAAATCTCACTTAATTGGGTGGACCCAGCTCAGGCTGAAATTTTTTAAAACAGTACAAAATGTAAACTACCTTAGTAATGAAATAAAATATTATGAAATAATGGTAATGGAAAACATGAATTCGAAATAGTCAGAATGAAAAGATTCATATTCCGTTACACTGGCAACGTAATATGAAATTTTGAAACTATACTTTTGGAAAATAAAAAATTTGCAAGTCACACATAGTTGTTCATATATATGGGGAAAAAACCTAAAAAATGTAATTCAACAAAGCCAATACTTACCAGCCCGTCGATAATGTTCTTGTCACGGTGTTCTTTCCAATAGAGGAGTATACTCCGATCTATAGGGTAAACACTACTCTTTGTCACCGTGGGAGCGTTTGGAAGCGGGCCTCCAACCTCTGCAGGGAGATTTCCAACTTCCTCATCTCCAACATTGGTATTACCTCCATCTGCCTCGCCAAGATTTTGGAAAGATGGAACGGCTTAGTCAGAAGCTGTGGCCACGTCCCCGTCAAGAATGTTGGGCAGGGGTGTTGGATCCGTTGGTTCACTCTTGATCATAGAGGCAACCTTGTTGGAATCCACCTTCTCCTCATCCTGTGTATTGTTCAAGCTCACAACTTTATCATCATCTCCTACTTCATTTTCTTCCCCTTCTTCACTCTCCAACTCTTCATCTTGATCATTGTCCTCTTTTGCAGAATTTTCTCCATCCCCCTCTTCTTCGGACACGTCATCAGCATCCCCCTTCTCCACATCCTCTTTCCCACCAACTTCCTTGCCAATATCACTTATTGTTTTCCCCCCTCCTTCAGAAGATGATCCCTCTACCTCGGCAGAATTATCTTCTTCTTTACTAGACTTCTTATCCTTTAAAGAAACTTTTTTCTCTGAGTACCCACACACCTAAGAATCAAGCTTCTCAAGATGATCGTCAATGCTTTTGGCCCCAACATATGGTCCCCCCAAATCAGCGGCATCCCCGTCATTGCTAATGGTTTTTTGGAAAAATCTTCTTTTAGTATTCTCAATAGGCTTTGTGGTTGGTGTTTTAACAAAACTTCCTCTGCCACTCGTTTCTCCCCCGCTTATTTTCTAGTCTCGGCTGTACATGGTGGCCCTCTTGCCATTTTCCCTTCAGTCTTTTTCTACATATTTCTTTTATCTACAGCTTTTTTCATTGTTGGCCACTTCGTTCTACTTTTCAATACTTTGTCCTTATTTTTAGAAGAAGAACCAAATGTTCTTTTTAAAGACCTCATCTGTACCATTATCCTACAACATTAAGATAACATACCGAGATTAATAAATTAGGCATAGAACATGTTAGTTGGTACTATAATTTGGCAAATGCTGCAATTTCTTCTTGTAAATATATTTTGCAAAACCGCAACAACATCCAGTAGTAATGAAATAGCCAAAAATCTAAAACATACGTACTAACTAATCAGTTTCATAAAGTTCAAGAAACCTGCATATAACTAAAACAGATATGCTATCAGAAAATATGATTTTCGTTACAGTTGAACTTATGGTTCCAAATTTTAAGCCAGAAAAAACACCCGCCCAAAATATAATAATCTGCAACAATTACTTCAGAATCGTGTAAATGTATGGATTCTTTGAATGGATTTTTCTAACACAAATAAAACAAGCACCAAAATCATTTCAAAATCAAGCAAGAGTGGAATTATGGAAACCCTAAAAACTCTGTTATTGAGTGAAATTATAAAAACCCAAATAAAACAAGAAATTGAGAAAGGAGAAGGTCATTCCTCCGACTAGGACAACAAAACAGAGAACAACTTCAAAATTTTAAGAAGATTGATCGCGATTTTAGCCACTGCGTACTGAGAGCTGCGTCTGGTTCTTGAGGGAGGGGGGAGAGAGAGTGAAGCAAGAGTGAAATTAGAGAAATTCTAGTTTATAGTTAGGGTTTTAAGCCATTGAAATCAGAGAAACCCTTTCAATTGTAGATGGTTCGATCTTGAGGAAGGGGAGAGAGAGTGCGTGTAAAAGTAAAAATGATTGTTGAGAGAGAGAGAGAGAAAGAGAGGTGAAAACCTAAAAAAGAATCGTTTGGTTAAAATCGCCTGGCCTGGTAACCGCCACGTCACTAGGTTGCCAGTTTACCCCAACCACCCCCATTTAAATCATAACCAGTCATCTCATCTTGATGTGTGTCTCTAAGAGGGTGGTTATGGGGTATTATAAGGGGGTGGTCATGGATCCTTTCCTATCCCATATATATAGGGAGCGGATACCCCCTTTTGAAATACCTTCCTTATATATAGATTTCTAATTAGATCCGTTATTAGTTATTTAGGAATATTTACTATTTAATAAGTTGCTCCCCGCGGATCGACACCCGCTTACCCTTAATATTTTTGACACTCACATTTTGAGCGGGGTATATTGAAAACCAAGTTTTTCGTTTATCATTGATGACCTTATAAACTTTGAACACTGAACCAACCTGCACGATATTGGTGTTGCTGCAGTAAGGTGGTGACGGTCTTCTTGAGTACATTTGAGTCAGATACTTCTTCCCTATAAATTTTAAGAGGGGATGTGCATTTGTGAACTCAGATATATGTCTACATTAAATCACCAGAGGTCTTGGAGACTAGGGAACTAATTGATTACCAGCCCGATCTCACTTGTGACAACTTTGGTTGAACACCAACCTGACCCCATCAATATGTTTACAGTAGCCCAAAATTTGGCATTACAAAAATAAGATGTAGATTACAAAAACAAGGACATACTCAAGTTAAGAGCTAATTTTTGGACATCCTTGACAAGTTAACCAGGTTTTACCTTGGACGAGTTGTAGCCAGATTTTACAAGCATACTTGAAGTATTCTGCAAATCACTAATTTCACCAAAAAGAACCATCTTTTCTTTGTTGAACCTCTTCCTGCCGGCTCATACTTTTTATGATCAATTCCATTTGTTAAAGACTCTAACCTTTTCCTGCACAAAGGGGCTTGAAGCCTGAATATTATTTGCAAACATAATTGATATATCGATGAAATTATGATAATTATACAATACTAGACAAGTATTTGGGTATTGGGCCTCTTGGTGATGATTCAATGGTGTTTTACAGCTGCATAAGAGACAATGTAGGTTTTTTTTTCCATTTAAATGTTTTAAAACTGAACCCCTGTGTTTAAGTCAGGCTAGGTGCGTAATAAGGTGACCATGAAAACTCCATCTTTGGCAAAACCCTCCCATGCCACTTGCAATAATTAACCGCCTACAACGGATATGAATCCAGGCAACCATGTATAAACAACACTCCATGAAACTTGAATAGCAATCCTTTTGTTAATAGCAACCAACATGAAGACAATACCATCTAAGATTTAGATTCCACAGGATTTAACAGAAATAAGGCTTGAGTTTTGCATTCCTTGCGGCCATATTTAGGTGTCAAAGCAGATTTTAGTAAAGGCAAATGCGTTGAAAGGGAAAAAAGACAAATGAAAAACTCCTTCCTAGTTCCTATAGTATTTGCATTAAATTAGTAACAGATTACAAAGTTAAAGGTTAATTGCCTTTTTAATGACGTGACCTTTGATTGAAGGGGAGTAGCTCTATCCTTTCCTTCATCTAAAGGTATTGATACCCCCAATCTATGCTCACTATCTTGAAGTCGCAGCCTAAGTTCCTTGTCCTCAAGATGTTACAACAACGCCATATTCAGCTAACGTACCATATTAAATAAAATCGGACAGAGTCCACTATTGGCCACTGGCCTCAAATTTGTGCTAAACCGTACAACAGTTAATGTAAACATTAATTAAAGGGAGCACAAATAAGGAAATAAAAATAACCATCTCACCCGGTTCTCAACACATTGTCGATACAAATAAATTTCATCTTGACAGAATGGTTCGATTTTGTTGATTTGCAAGCTTAACACAGTGCACCAATTATTTCTATAAATGCATATTAAATAAATAAATGGGTGAATTTGATATATATCTTGATGTCTATATCGATATTAGTAAAGGACCTCGGCTTTTGCCATTTATTATGTTTTAGTCCTGTTTTTGCACTTGAATCGTGGTCAACTTCCCCTAGTCAAGCTTGTGAAAACCCACGCTTACCTTTAAACTAAACACGCATCTCTAGGTTTAATTTTTAAGTTATCACTTATTGTATATTTTGAGCTTTTAATGAAAATGGTAATTTGGCATTTAAAAAAGTATATGTAGGCTTGACCATGATCAATTGCAGTTGCCCCTGCAAAAATAGGACCAAATCACAATAAATGGCAAAAGTCAAGGTCCTTCGCTAATATCATCATAAACAACAGGGTATATGTCAAATTTGCCCTAAATAAATTGAGGAAAGCGAAGAGACTCTCTTCATTATGCATTGGCAAGCTTCTAAATAGGGTACGACCTAAAACTGGTGTACAATGAAGATGCTTGAACCCACCACTAAATGGACCCGATGTAGGATGCATCATCATCATCATCATCAGTAGAAAAGGTGAAGTCTTACTATTCATGCTTGAAAATGTACTAGAAGCAGTGATGAACCTAGATTAGTTGACAGATGCAATGTTATTCAATAACTATCTAATAATTTAACCAACTTTGTAACCGGCCTTCTATGCTCTATGCATGACAAGGGCTTGTGCAGTGCTAACAATGTATTGTTTCTTTAAAACATTAAGAATGATAGTAAACCACGAGACGTCATGTTTACACATCTCCATAGTCAAAGACTCATTCTTCTTCTTCGATAATCGTGTGCCACCATTATTTTTTCGGTTTGTTAGAACAAAAAATTCAGCAAAAAATATGTTCTATGGTTAATTACATAGTACATACATGATGCTCAAAATAGGTCCAACTCCTTGGTATTCTAGATGCAAATGGTTGTCATTTTAATATATTTGCAGTCTGCCACTTTAGTTATGTTATATTCTTTATATCGTAAACACCATTATTTATACTAAAGCCTCTATAAAATATAGAGTACTTGGCACCATGCCACCGGTATGCTATATGACCATTTGGCATGCCTTTTGACCGAGGTTAAACGAGTAGTTTTAGGAGTTATTTGTAGTACGGATCATATATAACTAGTCATAGAAGTTCCAAATTAGAATTTTTCTCCTCCACCTTACTCTAGCAAAAACTAAAGAAGTAAAGACTAAATTTGCGGTAAAAGTGTACCCGTTGAATGGCTTTTCTCATCCCTTGGTTTAATTAAGACCAAGCCTCACAATTGTCTTGAAGTATAAAAATTAAACATGATAGCACAATTTCAATGTGAATTGGAGAGTGAGGTTTAAAGTAAAAAAGAACACAAGTAAAGTTATTCACATTATGGGAAGTGTATTGGACGTCGTTTCAATGGGCTCTTCATCATTTGGATGAGGAAATTAAAGTTGTTACTTTTGAGGACAATGAGGCATGAATCATATAAGAATTTTTTTTATTTTGATGCTTATGAACATGATAATATTGCACTAGGAACAAATGAAGGTGTCCAAACATCTAATCTAGGTGAAAAGTAATGGAGCATTACCGATATTGCTAGACAAGCTAGTTAATTTGAAGTGTTTATCAAGTATCATTTTGTTATATTTATTATTTTGAGAAGAACTCGCATGATATCCTTTTTTTTATTTAAATATGACTTGCAACTATGCTTATGTTAGATTATTTTGAGAAGAAGTTATCTAATATATTAATTGATTTAATTATAAGTATGTCATTTGATCAATTTAAAGTTTATATGATATATCCTTTTGTTATTATAATGTTATATCATGAAGTTAATATATTAAAGGCATTCAATCGTTGATTTTTCTCTCTCTTAAAACAAAGGGAAATGTATACTATTTGGCATGCCTTTTGGGTTCAACATGCCATAGCTTGGCATGCTAAAAAATATGCGTGCCAGGTACCCTAATAAAATATTAACTATCAAGCACAGCATTAGTCATATTCAGCCTAAAGATTAAAAAAGAAATAAAAAAATAGAAGCTTTAATCTAATGATCAATCTAAGTAACACTTGCACAAGAATATCTTCCTCAAAAACACCATCACATAAATCAACACTTTCCAATACATGAGATGTGATATCCGGTGGGATTACAGGACATGACGACCCCATCATAAGGTCATCACCAACCAGAATAGTTTCCTCCATAATTGGTTCTGAATCAATTGAAGATTACATAAAGATAAAGAACTCAGAAGAATTATATATTGGTTAATGAAACTCTAATTTTAGTATGTTATTTGTGAAGGATATAAAATCTATAAGAGCATTGGCAGTAAGCTGGTTAAGAAAGCAATATCGATTCAAAATCACTTAATTAGCACTTTTACAAGATCTGCATAATAGCGATAGTTATTTTTAGGGATTCTATCGAGATACTCAGTGGCTAAATGTAGCGATTTGGTAGCTATCCTCTCTCTTATTTCATCTATAATATTATCTATTATTTTAATGGCAATTGCTTTCACTTTCTCTTTCTGAGTTTTTTTCTTTACAAAAAACTTCATAGTGGGGCCTGATAGGCACGTAATATTTACGTGTACAACTCCTATATTTATATCTACCTAGTCATTTATTAAATAAATGTGACACTAATAGTGCTTTAGTTTGTATTTACTGAAATCGGTCACATGATAAACAAGTCGTACATTTTTCCAGTTTTTAACGAAGAACAAGGGTGATGCACTTAACCAATGATTTTAATTTGAAGTTGTCAACCAAAGGCCCATGCATGGAAGCCCATTAAAAAGAATTAAATCTAGATATTATTCTCATGAGTTGTAATATCTATTCATGATTTTAGTCATCGTTTAGGGAATTTTATAGTAATGGTGATATTTTGCAACCTTTCTTATACTCTATAAATAAGAGGGGAATCCCACCCATGAAGGATCATCTTGGAGTGTGTAAATATCAAGATTCAATAAGCAATAAAGTTCTTGTTCTTCTCTTTTTCTTGTCTTTTACTCTTATTGTAGTAATAGTATAATGGTAATGATCAAAGGGTTGAGTAGCTAAACCTCTTAGCCAAGGCTAGAGGAAGCTCCATCCAATATAGCCTGTGCGTAGATTGTGTAGTTTAGTTAGAGTAATTGCATTTTCTTTATCCTGGCATAATACATATTCATATTCCTTCGTCCTATGCTTGACCATAGCTAGGATTAGGAGGAATAAAGAATCTAAGTAATCATCTTGTTTGACCATAACAAGATAGGTTAGGAACATGGAGAAGAGAACATAATCTATGATTATCAACCAGACCATGGTTGAATAAGTTGGTTATGGGTTGTTCTCAATCAATAATTATCTTATCTCATGATATATTGCATATATCCGACCAAGGATATGCGATACGAGAATTCGTGAATACTCTAACTAGGTACACTATCTCAAGGTTATAACGAATGGAGTGGAATCGATGCCTTGGTTTCCACTCCAATTTATCTTGTAATTTGTTTCGTTCTTTTTTTTATTTCGAAACCTACACAAACTCGTTGTTATTGGATAAAACTAGTAGCTCGAAGTATAATTCGCACCATAAGTCTCTTGGGATACGACCTCGCTTACCCTTGTACTTAACGGTACACCGTGCACTTGCAGGTCTTTTAAGACGTCGGTTTATAATCGATCAAGTTTTTGGCGCCGTTGCCGGGGATTTATGAATGCGTTTAATTTTTTTGAGTTATTATTTTTAAGCCAAATTTTCTTCTTTTTTCTTTCTTTTTGATTTTTTTAACGATTGTCTTAGTATTCCTTCTCCTCCCTTAGATTATAATTATTTGGTTTTTAGCGAACTTAATTTTCTCATTTGCATGTGCCCACTCTAGTTTTTAACGAGCTTTGGTTTGTAACGAGTGTGTCCAACGTAACGAGCTTTGGTTTCGATAATTTATTACATAAGCACGAGCTGCTTTTGTTAAGAGTTATTTTTTCCAACTTGTGTACGATCTGTTTGAGCACGAACTATTTTTTATAATTTATTAACTTGAGCACGAACTGTGGTGGGCCTTAATTCTTTTGTTACGAGCACGAAATTGAGCTTTGGTTTTTAATGAGCTGTGGGCCCAACATAACGAGCTTTTGTTATAAGTTGCTGCACGAGTTGCTTTTGTTAAGATTTGTTTCTTTTATAATGGGTGGTCCCACTCAACCATGAACTATTTTTTAATGTATAACTTAAGCACGAGTTGCTTATGTTAAGCATGAACTGTTTGTGGGCTTTAACTCAAGATTGAACTGTTTTCCCACTTGAGCATGAACTTACGAGTTGTGGCCTTTCTTTACAAACCTCTTACTGACCACATAAAAGTTTAACTTGCTTGAGCACGAGTTGCTTTTGCAGGTTTTGCTTGAATTGAGATGTAATAAAGACCATTTTTTTGCTAATCTTGATTATTACTCTCCATTGTCGATCAAAACAAGCCGATTACATTTTGGCAATCTTGGGCACCGATAAGGGATACAAAAGAATGGAAAGCCTGGAGAGTATTGAAGGCGGAAATACGAAAAGCTTAAAGCGGGAGAAATTTCTTGAAAAAAATCCTTCTTGTACCCCATGAGTGAAGGGGCACTTCCTTCTTTCGCCCCCTAAGTGAAGGGGCGGCCACAGCTACGCTGGGAAACACTTCCCGCAGGTTGGTGTTTTTCTAAACTTGACATCTAGAAGGGGTACATATCCGCTATGCCCCGACACTAGAACATATAAAGTCGTGTGGACTATGCAAATACACGCTGCTCTAATAAAAAAATTGTTGTGGTTGGATCGACCTATTGCTGTGTTTAATATTCTTTTTCATTCCAACATTAGTAAATGTAAAAAACTGTTAGAGACTTACGGGATTTCATCACCCAAAAAGCACTCCAACAAGTGGGACCACCCATTTGGGATACGAAAAAATTCGTATCACACGAAAATTGAATGTCCC
This sequence comes from Kingdonia uniflora, assembly GCA_014058105.1. Lineage (NCBI taxonomy): Eukaryota > Viridiplantae > Streptophyta > Magnoliopsida > Ranunculales > Circaeasteraceae > Kingdonia > Kingdonia uniflora. Next base: position 2,101,097 of record JACGCM010000445.1, read on the forward strand.
GGACCTCAAAAAAACTGTTAATAAAAAAGAGTAGCAAGATTCCCACGGGATTTCATCACCCAACAGATAGGTGTACCAGACTGGGGTACAAACACGGATTTATAGGATACGGCCCTAGCCTAGCACTGTGAAATACTGGTTGTAGGTTTACGACGTCACCGTTCCGAGTGCTGACGTACGATAAGGAGACTCGCTCGGGCATGAGGATTGAACGTCTACTTTAAGCTGGCACTAGCATAGTAATGCAGGGGAGTATATGAACCAAAGCCTTTTGCCATCCTACCCATTTTGAACATAGAAGAATATAGGGGAGACCTAATTATTACTTCTAAAAAAATGTTGATTCGCTAGAGTTTAGGTTTGATTGGTTGTTTATTGCATTGGGTGTTGCTTTTATTTTAAAATGTCATACATGCATGAACATTAGAATCCATACAACTCACAATTCGACATCCTGCAACAACCTCAAAGTCATTTTCAATCATGGGATCACCAAAATTATCAATACGTAGAACCTTTCCAATCTTATTCATATATCCAGTCCCATCAGTCCATTTAGTCATCCAATCAGTTCCCACCCGCTCCACCCAAACCTTCTTTAGACAATACCCTTGCTCTCTTCATGCAACAATCAGTATAATTTCAGTAACAAATGATACAAATCCAATAACAAACATTGGTGAATCAAACTTCTACAACCCAATCTATATCTAGATTAGAGACTCAAATAACTCAGTTGTCAACTACGTCTAGTAAAATAGAACATGAAAAACTTTTAAGTAATGAAGAAGAACAATTCAAAGTTAAATCCCCTTGTGATTTAGAAATGGATGAATTCAAGCGTAATCAAAGAATGTTTTCTCCGTGGGGTGAATGGATACCATATTGTGAGACAGATTTAGAAGATGAATATTTTAAGGTCGATGATCTTATGTCACATGAAGATCTTGATAAAGCCCTCCAAATTAAACCATAGATGTCATCATCCATCATTTTATTTGTTAACCCAATAAATTCATTCAAGGAAACTATGACTGAGACTGAATATTTTTCCCTCTCCTCTAATGATTTTTTTGACGATGATAATATCAAGATAAAATATGAATATATAGAATCACCGTCTCATTATACGATAATATGCGAGGAATTTGTAGATGATGATATTTGTACCAAAGTCAAGAAATTAGAAATTGCCGAACCTATTACAGATGTTATCAACTTGTTATTTCCTTCACAGTCTCCTTATGAGTCACCTCAGCCTTTCCTTGAGCCTCGTCCACCTGACACAAATTGTGATGTTAAAAACCAGTGGGTGGACGATCCTTCTTTATAGGATATATAACTATTATTGGGGGTTGATTCTATTTTGGTTACTCCTTTACCAACCCTCCCTAAACCTATGAATACATCTTCATTTTACAAGCTACTTGGGGGTACCATAATTGCTAATGAATTTGAGGATTTGTTATGCGATAACTCTAGTTGTACCCACTCTATTGATCAATGTTTAAATTATTTTAAGTACTAGGATGACCATGTAATTCTTAAAATAGTACAAGAATTATCACTTGCAACTGAGTCATAAAAACTTGAGCCCGACCCACAACCACAAGATCGATATCACTTTAATGGTTCAACTTACCTTTTGGAAAATGATGAATATCAAGATACATTTTTGGTGTATGGGGGTATACCTTGTAAAATATCTTAAAGTGAGTTTCCCCATAAATTAAATAAGTAAAATCTTTATCCTGGTGGATTAGACTCTGAGTTATTTTTATGTATCATGATTACATCAACACAATCAGGTACAGATAAGGAGAACCACAATTTTTATTATCTAGTTATTCAAGGATAAAGACAATTTTGGTGTTCCTCGGTTATTTAAGGAGAACTTGCAACCTGGATAGTTCATCAATTATTGTACTTTGTACCCCTTTAGACTAATATCATGACATTCAAGTTTGGGGGTACATTCGTCTGGCTGAAGACGGTAAAACTTAGCGCTTCCTGGGAGGCAACCCAAGGCACATTCAGGTGAGAAGTTCCAGTTTTTTATTTCCCATTTCATGTATTAAATTTTGTTATCAAACATTGAGGACAATATTTTATTTAAGTTTGGGGGTAGAAAAACCATTTTTTTAAATGTTTTTTGAAGAAAAGAGAAATAATGACACTTTGATAATTTATGATATATTTTTAACGAATTTCCAAACACTTAAACTGATTTTACCTTGACATAAATATTATGGAAAAACCTAAATTTTGAAATTGTACCAAGTATACACTAAAATATTTTGGAATATCTTAAGCTAGATGTACTATATTTTTATTAGCGACTAATTCAAGTAAACTTGACATATTTTGAAAATGTGTACTTCACTGTAGTTTTGCAATTAATACCTTCAATAGATTTTTGCTCAGTATAAGGGAAATTTAACATTTATATTAGGAATAGTTTGCTAAAGGGAGGCAACTGCCTAAAAATAAGTTTATTCTTAAGAATAAATAATAAGCCAAATTTGTTCTAAAAACTTTCATGCTGCAAGGCTACTCGCATGATTAAGAGATGAAAGAGGAAAAATTATCACCAATCCCGAGTTTGACCATGAACTATGTAAAAGGAGCACAAGAAAATGTTACTTGTGAAAATCTTGAGTCTAGGTCATGATGGGGCCCCACACCCTGACAACTTTAGCTAACGGCGGGGATTGTCGACCGAAAACTCCTTGTAACGGAGGCTTCACTAAGAAATAATGTACTGAATAAGAAAAGGCTTGCAAAAGAAAAGAAAAAAATAAAATTCTAGGAAGATGAATTGACTAAGGCACTTGTCGAACTGACCGTTAAATTTATTCCAGTAAGAACTAGACTACCAAAAATTGATTAAATAATTCTAGACAACGTATTAGGCGATAAAACTATTTTTCACTGTACACTCAAATATAGCTAAAAAAAATACTTGGATCTCTTTCTAATCTTGACGTAGTACCTCTAGTTTCGGATAAGCTTAAAATATTCTTTGGTAAACTTGGGAGAATAACAAGTGTAAGGATTTTTTTATTGGTTTATTTTTGTCACAACTAAGTAAGGATAAGTTTACAGGAAATGAGTCATGTGCATTCTAGAATTGTTTAAAATGTCAATATTGACTTTTGTGGGTATAGTCACTATAGACCCTCACGAGACAACACACGTCCACCAGGGGAACCTGGGTGTTTAACAATTTGTTGCATGCGCTAAATGCAGTTGTGCGACATGCGAAAATGGTTTTTGTTTACTTTTGCTCGAGGACTAGCAAAATATAAGTTCGGGGGCATTTAATAGACACGTAATATTTACGTGTACAACTCCTAAATTTATATCTACCTAATCATTTATTAAATAAATGGGACACTAATAGTACTTTTGTTTGTATTTACAGAAATCGGTCACATGATAAACAAGTCATACATTTTTTCAGTTTTTAACGAAGAACAAGGGTGATGAACTCAACCAATGATTCTCATTTGAAGTTGTCAACCAAAGGCCCATGCATGGAAGCCCATTGAAAAGAATTAAATATAAATATTATTTGCATGAGTTGTAATATCTATTTATGATTTTAGGCATTGTTTAGGGAATTTTATATTAATGGTGATATTTTGTAACCCTTCATATACTCTATAAATAGGAGGGGAATCTCACCCATGAAGGATCATCTTGGAGAGTGTAGATATCAAGGTTCAATAAGCAATAAAGTTCTTGTTCTTCTAAAAAAAAAATCTTTTAGGGGTGAGATGTTAATATAAAAAACTCAATTGGCGCAGTGACTTATCTATTTATTTAAGTGGTCCCCTTGGTTGTTATTTAGATAACTTTAATACCTATCCTAAAAAATGCAGTAGTCTTTACCCTTCGTCAAATGTTAGATTTTAACAGGTTTTTGGCATACGTGGTTAGGTAAATTCCCTAGCCTATTGTTGATGCCCTAAGCAAGATACAACTAGAAGTAGTACAAAATTTAACCAATTCTCTTTCCATAGGTCAATAGTAGATCCATCACCAATGGTCCACCCAGTATTTTGCATCATAGTTGGAATGACCCATTTAATCCCAGATCAAGTAGAGGGGCCCTTAGTCATAGTGAAAATACTGCCAGCAGCCTTATTGATGAATTTTGCTTTCATCAGTCTTGCCCATTCATCATCACCATTCATAAAATTCTATGCTAGCTACATTTGAAGAGGAAGGTTTATGTCTCTCAGACCTCTAATGCCAACTCCTTCATCTTGTAATGGTTTGTAAACCTTCCCCTAAGTAATAACATAGGGTTTCTTTGTGTATAGGTTCCATGACCAAATTAAGTTTTAAATCACTCTTTTACCCTATTTGATGATACTCACTAGCCATTTGTAGATCCCCATGCTATATGCAGGTAAGCTACTTAACACAAACTGAACTAAAACAATTCTTCCCTGCATTGACAGTATTTTCCCTGCCTAGCTACTAGCTCTCTTCCTTATACTATCAACCAAAGGCATCACTATTGACCTTTTCACCCTATCCTGTATCAAAGAGATTCCAAGATTTACCCATTTTTTCACCCATTTTTCTAAGCACCGTCAAAAGGAATTTCTATATGATTGTATCATTGGCTTATGCAATATTAATCTTGATTCCCACATTGCCCCCATTTCTTTTCCTGATGAGCTCATTTACCATTTCCAAAGCAAGGCCCACTTTGATTTGAATGTTTATACCCTTAATAAAAGTACACTGCATTTTAGATACCAGTATATTCACTACCCCACTTCGTCTAGCAGCCAAATCCTTTGAGATGAATTTAATTACAAAATTCCCCATGTCAATATGTCTAAATTGTTTCAGGTTCTTTGTATTATTTGTTTTAAGGATCATAACAATAAAATTATAGTTAAAACCCATTAGAATTATACACTCTTTGAAGAATGACCTCACAACATGCCCCACATCCTCATTTGCATTGCTCCAATAATGATGAAAAAAGATTGCCCCAAATACATTAGGATTAGAAGGTTTATTTGGATTGAAATCGAGCACCATTCTCTTAATCTCATTTGCATCCTATAAACCAGTTAGAGCTTCATTTTCTTCTTTAGTAATCACCATCTCCACCACCCTCAGAGTGTTGTCTTCCACATTTGTCTCTTTATGAACAAGCTTTTCAACATAGTTGCGATTCTTTATTTAAACTCAATCTTCCATAACCAACGTACTTTCATCAGTTAGGATATCTATCATACTTTTGTTACTTTGTATCTTAGTGAGAGCATGAAAATATTTTGTATTCCTATCACATGCTTCCAAATAATTTACTCTTGTTTTTTGTTTCCACAATTCATGATGTGACTAGGAATGGATGGCCGTCTACACACCTGTGTCATATCCTTTTTATATTCTTACAATTTTCCCTTTAGTGTAGGACACTATTAAGTCCAAACTTTATTGTTGGAGAGCGTAGTTGCTATTTTTGTTATTAAAGTTATTTTGGCTATAACGAGTAGATGAACCCTAGTGAGAGATGCTCAATTCAATTTGAAGTTTTATAAATTGAATTCCTTTTTTGTTATTTATTTCCATCATATTTTTTGGCACCAGAGAAAAATTCCTAACCCAGATTTAAATTCCACGATAATAAGGAAAGGGTAATTTTTATTAGAGTTGGTATGGGCACAATTTGCCTTACTAGAGGCTGTGATCAAGCAATTGGGGAGAGATAAGGGATACCCAATCGGCAATGCCCAGACAACTATTGAAACCCTAGCATCTAACGGTACCGATGGGGAAGTCGTCAGGTTCATAGGCATCACAGAAGGGACAGTTTCTAAGGTGAGGGAGTTGTTTAATGGAGAAAGATAGACTCGCAGGTATAATTGGCAGTCAGTCTCTCTCCCAAATCTTCTTCGGCAACGAATAATACTATGGTCACCACGATAGCCCTCAAAATATAGCAATACATCACGAATACAAAAAAAACATGTGAAATGGTGCTCGTAAATAGAAGAGAAAAAAAAAGTGGAACGGAAATAAAATAAAATAATGCGCATGTCATGCCCCAAAATCCAGTAATCGGTAGCTAGACCAATCACTGAGATTCGAGGATGTGCAGGTTGGGGAATCTAAAGATTTTCCCCGCGAACAACTGAGTCGTAGACAAATTCTGGTTTAGTCATTCACAATAGTATCACAATTAGTAATAAGGAAAAAAAAAACAGTGGAAGACTAAGATAATAATATCTAAACGTAAGATTCTACAAATCTCTATGCAACAAGCCTAATTGTAGTAACTGGAGAATGAGCCTCCAGCTCAGCTCCCTAAAGATCACCACAGCAACAACTAAAACTTGAAATAACCTGCCACTGAAAGGGGGATGCGAGAGTGAGCAAACAACGAGCTCACTAACTCCCAAGAATAGCTAAACGATCACACTAACCAATGAGATGGATATAAATAATGATAATAAGACATAATAATATCTAACGATAAATAATATATATATACCAAGGATGTCTAATAGGTATCTTATAGGTATATAACTAGTCTAATGATGATATGTAACTATATTATAATTATACATGCATATCTCGAGCAAAGGAGTGCTAAGACTATAACTGCACTCCAGTCCCAAGGACTACTAACTACACTCTAATCACTGCTATGGCCCTCAGCGCTGCAAGCAACTAACCCAGCTCAGGAATACACTAACACATGAGGGCAAACAACCCTTGGCCAACCACCATCCAACTAGGTTATCCAAACCCCAACCAGGCACAACTCCGAAGCTATCACAAGTTAAACGAGATCGCCCACAAGCAAAAACTAGCCTAAAGCTCACAGCAACCAATCAGACTAATTAACCAAATAAATTACTTATTTACAGAAAATGGAGGAAATAAATGCAGAGAGGAGAAGAGTATGCAGAAAGAAGATGAATCTAATTACACCGTAAATCAATTAGGAGAAGAGGAATTTAAATAAGAGGAGAAAAATATGATGAACTGGGATAATCCCATAATTATCCCAATGCAATGATATGTTATGATGATGATATAATGAAAAAAGATAATCTTATGATTATCCCAAGTGCGGAAGATTCTATATTAACCATAATGCAGAAAGGGTTAAGGATTTCAATCAGAAGAACCTACGAATTGGAAGTATGCAGAGATGCAATGATATGCTTGATGATGATGATGATGATGCAGAATGATTTAGCGATGTCAACCCAAAGGGCTAGCCCCCAAGACTAAAGTGGGCTAACAACTGCTGAAAAAGGATTTACCTTACCAGATATTGTTGGATACAAGGGTACGATGTATTTCACTAGCCCGACCAGACTATGAGGGTATTACATCAATCTATCAAATCCCACGGAGCCAACATCTGGACTATATATACATTCCGAGGCATTTTAACCTCCAGGATAAGCCCTGTACCGGATTGTAAATATTGTCTCATACCATCCCACACTCCCGAATGGGCGACTAGGTATAATAGTATCCATCATGGACCCACCTTCTATTTTAACCCGATTTAAGGAATCCTTAAATCTCTCTAGGGTCAGCCGATGCAGAGTTATTTATGTATCTAATCGCAGTAAGATAAAGAGAGAATATATTATATATGGATGTGAGCAAAAATCCTAAAGACTGAAACACAATTGTTGTTAACACAGCCAGAACACAATAGAATAACCACCTGCCTGAGAGCGTGGTAGCCAAAACTAACACAGATGCCCACCTGTGACTCAGTTAGACCATCTAAACCTAGATGAAGTAACAACTTAACCGTTACGACATCTAAACAACATCAGTCTTTAAGATTCCTCAAAACAATATGATTACCAATCAAGTACAACAGTACTCTAGCTGTCAACACAGACTAGTACTCATAGGGTGAGCTACAACTGTCCAACAAGTAGTCAACAATCCCCAATAATAGAACTGCCTCACAATCCTCCTAATCATGCGCATAAGTCTCCAACACGGATGTACAGGAACCAGATTCAACAGAAGGTTTCAGCCGCATTCCAACATCTCGGGTGACGTACAACTTCATAAACTACCTGGCTCAGCCGTGGACCTTACTGGGCCATGCTGTCTCGCTGCCTCCTAGATGACAGAAGGGAACACAGCCATAACAACCTCATCCCGGGGAAAGAAGGGTTACGGGTAAGCTATATTAGTTTTAAGAATCATGAGGACAATAAGTGTCACAACACGATAAGCAAACAGTCCTAAGGCAAACTATCAGAAGTTTAACATCCACGACCAACCACGACGAACAAGCCGTCTGCTCACCACCAACAACTAACAGTCCAGGAGATATTACATTCCTACATGGAATTTAACATTTCAAACAACCACCAATCACAACGACAGTGCTCAAGGACCAGGCCTCGAGAACATAGGGCACACCTAGACTAGTCCTAAGACTCATCAAAACAATAGCAGGTAAAAGGACGAGCTCCGAATCGAAGACCATATCTTACTGAAGCTATGTCGCCCCAAGACTACCCTAGAACCAAGTCCAGCAACCTAAACAACCAAGGTACTCTAAGGTGAGAACTATACTATCTCAAAGAAATGGCGGCTAAACCACAAACCGTCCATACATCTTCACTAATCGCTAAACCAAGTTACTAGTGCTCTGAAACAAGCGGGGCACCCTAATAACTAACCAACAATACCATACTCATGATATTATATATATATATATATATATATATATAGCGACACTGAGGCGTCGCAACACACTGAGAAATGCCTTTGTTCTCAACCTCAACGAAGAAAAGATCCGTGATAACCACCCTAAATGAAATCGGTTTAAGAGGAATCTCATGAGTTATCGTCATATCGACGACAACTAAGAACAGCTACCTATGACTAAACATAACCTACAGGTTCTATCTAGTAACTAAACTTACAACTAACTCAGATTTTACTAACCTATCAAGCCCTTAAGTACTCTCGCCTAAGGTATGCCAAACGGATAACCCGTAAATGTGTCCTAAGAAATTAACCCATATACTAACATAATCACGGTAATAAACATGATAAACTATGTGATACAATAACTTGCAAATCAATATAATGGTCTAGTTATTAAGGAAGATAAAACTCGCCTGACAAAATAACGCTCGGAACGGCAATCTCGACAAAACTGTCCAAACAGCACCCCAACAGAAATGTGCTCTGCGAATCAACTTTCGTAACTCCAAATTAATCACGGAAAGGGCCAGGAACACCACAACATCAACCACTATCAAAGCACAGAACCCAATCGCAATTCCAACAAAGGATACCTGCCCGAAACTGCGTTTCAGATCAGCGCCATATTCGAATCAGCACAACAAACTGCAGCAAAATCCCCAATCCACCACGCTACGCTACGCTACTCTGATGACCCATAACGCATTAAGATATACCACTTTATGCCCACCGAATCAGCCGTAATTATCATGAACCCGGTGTTCAAAGGGCGTTAAAACAGCCCTAACCCTTCCTCTAGAATAACAGCAGCGAAGGCAGCAATTTCGTTAGCGAAGCTCGCTAAACATTCACGGATAAAATTAGCATCTAGGCGAAGCAACATCTGAACCGAAACAGCAACAATCGCCGGTTCAGGCAGCCCTCTCCGAAACAACATCGAAACACAACAATCCACCGCCGAACGCCCAAATCCCCCTAATCAAACACAACCCACCCTAAAATCAGCCCAACACCTACAATAAATCATACACTTCCATAAACCCCAAAACTCCATAATTATAAACTCTGAAATCAACCCATCAATAACCCAAACCAACACTGGAATCAAATCTGCAATTAGGAAGAGGAAATAGGGAATTACTCCTCCATGGAGGGAACGGCTGTAACCGGCGAGGGAACGACGTCAAATTGGTAAATCGACAACGGAAACGCAGCCCTCTCTTTTTGTCTCTAGAACAACAAATCTCACCCTCTGAAGAACTGAAATCTGGAAATAGGGGATGCTAACTCAAGCTCCAAACCAACCAAATGTGAAGGAAAAGAAGGATTGAAGGGAGGAGAAGGGTTCTTTGGAGTCGGTTTGGAGAGAAAGAGTTGGAGTCGGTTTGGAGAGAAAGAAAAAAATGATTTGAAAATGAAATGAGGAGTTTATATAGGGGAAGCCAACACTCATCTCGAGGTAAAATCCAACGCTCGAGAATAGCTCAAAAGACCCAACTTGGTCGTCTGAACACACAAATGTTCGAACAAAAGCAAAGGGAAAAATTATAACAGAAATATGCCCGAACATAAATAAGCAGTCCAAAAATTAACAGTTGGTAAAAGGAATCCATCCAATGGAAAAATAAAGGAATTTATCAGTGGAAAACCACAGAAATCCAAGGCTAACCAACGATTCCCCGAAATCACATCCACATCACCACACCACCATAAAACACTATCACCAGCCCACATAGGGGTTCCCAAAGTCTAAACACCACCTCCACCGCCTGACGGCCACCAAAACTTCTAAAACCCAGAAAAGGAATCTAACTACCTGAAACTTAACTGAAAGGAATAAATAGATGCGGAATGGATAGAAAGGATAATATGCAAATGTGTAACGCGTAGGAGTATATGCGGAAGTTCAACAAATAACAATATATGCATAATAATAATAACACTTAATAAAAAAAAATACCCTGAAAATCCAGGACATTAAAGCGCATCTAGGGTAGGAGGTGGGTGAGTTGAAGATAGTTGATCAATTATTAGATTCACCATAAACCAAACCATCTCCTACTGATGACACCAACGGTGATATCATGTTAGTGGGATAACTATTACAGGTAGTTCCTACACCCAAACTAGCCATGAACTTAAGAAGGTTATCCACCATTAATATGGAGGTGGGCCCCATGCTTGTACAATCACATTTCTTTCCCCTTTACGGGTCAATAAATCGAGTGGTTACTCAGGGAGAGGGGGAAACCTTATTTTAGCAAGTATCGTGGAGAAGTTGGGGTTGAAATTGACTCGTCATTCGACACCATTTGATATACATTGGCTTAGCAACTGGGGGGGAATGAGCAACCCAAGAGTGTACGATCTCGTTTGTGATAGACGAGGTGTACAAGGACATAATTACATGTACAGTGGTTCCAATAGATGTTTATCATTTGCTTTTGGGTTGGCCTTGGCAACTTAATCGCAAGAGTAAACATGATGAATAACTCAACACTTTTACTATTATTTGGCAAGGTAAGGAGATGATACTCAACCTAGTAAAACTAACCGGTGTTCTTGTGCGATCCCCACCGTCTAATTTCTTGGCAGATGCCAGGCAACCCGACACCTCTTATTATTTAGTGGGTACACTTTCTGATCCTCTTACACCCTATCCTGATTATTTAGAGTTCATTATTTACAATTATAGTAATGTTTACAAAAAACCCAAGGAAGTGGGTTCACCACCACTGAGGGATATTTAGCATGGCACAGACCTGGTTCCTCAACCCAGTAAAACCAACTGGTGTTCTTGTGCGATCCCCACCGTTTAATTTCTTAGCAGATGTCAGGCAACACGATACCTCTTATTATTTAGTGGGTACACTTTCTGATCCTCTGACACCCTATCCTAATTGTTTGGAGTTCATTATTTACAATTATAGTAATGTTTACAAAAAACCCAAGGAAGTGGGTTCATCACCACTGAGGGATATCCAGCATGGCGCAGACCTGGCTCCTGAGGTTTCACGCCCCAATCTCCTACATTATAGGATGACATCTACAAAACACACAGAGTTACAAAGATAGGACAGTGAACTTAATAGGATAACGGTTAAGTACCAATTTCCTATTCCACGCTTGGATGTTATAATTGATGACCTGCACGGGGTACTAGTTTTCTCCAAGTTGGATCTACGTACAAGGTATAATTAGAAATGTATACGACCTGGAGATGAATGAAAGCCAACGTTTAAGATTAAGGATGTTATATTTGAGTTGATGGTTATGCCTTTTGGTCTTTCTAACGCTTCATCGACTTTTATGAGGCTAATGATAAATGTCCTCTGAGATTGCTTTCGCGAGAGGTTTGTGGTGGTTTACTTTGATGACATCTCGATTTACAGTCACTCTACAAAGGAACATATTTAACATGTTCAGAGGGTATTACAAGTTCTCAGGGAGATCCGCCTCTTTCATCAGTTAAAGAAGTACTCATTTATGGTTTATGCAATATATATTTTAGGGTTTGTTGTGTTAGTACAGGGTATTTGGGTGGATGAGGAGAAGGTTGCAGCACTTTTTATGGATTGGCAACATTTTTCAGGCAATTTATTTAAGGTTTTAGTATTATGGCCCCTATTACCGATTTGATAGGAAAAAATACCGAGCCCTTTGAGCGAACACAGGATGCGGCGGAGGCTTTTCAGGAAATCAAGATCCAAATAACTAAAACACCAGTTCTTGTACTCCCAGATATTACGCAGTCATTTGAGGTTACTACTAGGGTTGTCAATGGATTGGATTTGACCCTGTATCCTATCCAGTCTTATTCACTAACAAAGGATTAGGATAGAAAAAATGATCCTCTACGATCCGACTAATTAATTATTTGATCATTTACCTAACGGATTGGTTTTGGATTCAATGTGACCTGATCCTTTAAAAACTCGATCTATTAGCAATGGTATATACCTATTCATTATGTGCATTAAGTTGTTAACTTTGTTTCTTATCTTGGATAAAATGCATCATTTTTTTGTTTATAAATATGTATTCGATTTTATATATATGTTAAATGTTTATTATTCATGGTTTATAAACATATGTTTCATTGTTAAATGCTAAAATTAAAAATTTGTGAAAAAATTAAGCATAACGGATCGGATTGGGTTGTATAAGGATTGCCTAATCCTTGAAGGATCGTGTCAGGATCACAAAATTAGTGATCCTTCAGGATCTCAGATTGGATCAGGATCTCTATTTTGCTTAATGGAATGGGTTAGGATTTTCCAAGATCCTGGCCTGATCTAGTCCATTGACAACCCTAGTTACTATAGATGCATGCAAGACAGGTATTGGTGCAGTCTTGACGTCATAGGGAGGACGACCAATAGCCTTTTATAGTAAGAAGTTATCCAGAGCTCAATTACGATATTCAGCATATGATATTGAACTTCTTGCTATAGTTAAGGCCCTCTCACATTTGCGTCATTACCTTTTCCATGTTAACTTCATCATTTATTCGGATCACGATTCTCTACGACACATGTAGAGTCAAAATCGAGTTACATCCGATAGGCAGGCAAAGTGGTTCAGATTTCAAAAATAGTTTTACTTTACAGTTCAACATGTTAAGGGAAAGGAAAATATTGCAGGAGGGGTTTCTTTTTCAAGGTGAGGCATTATACATTCCAGAGTCGCCTTTGAAGATACAGTTGATCATTGAGATACATACAAGGGGTTTGGACGGACATTTTAGTATTACTAAGAAACATTCAACAGTAAGGGGATGCTTTTATTGGCCCACTATGAGTCATGACATTATTTATTCTATCAGGCAGTTTTACTTGTATTAGGTGGTGAAAGGGTCTCAGCAAAACACTGGATTGTATGCACACCTTCTTATTCCAGAGACATAGTGGAGAAACATATCTATGGATTTTATGACAGGGTTACCTCGGACTACTCAGGGTCTTGATGCGGTTTTTGTGGTCATCAACAGGTTTTTGAAGATAACCCACTTTATCCCTTGAAAGAAAATTAAGGATGCCTCTCATATGGTGCATGCTTACTTCTAGAAGGTCGTTCATTTTCATGGTATTCCATGGAGTATTACTTCAGAAAGGGATTTAAGATTTACATGTAAATTTTGGAGGACATTGTAGAAGCTTTTACGGTGTAAGCTTTAGTTTTTAATGATGTTTCAGCAATAAACTGATGGGCAAACAAAGGTGGTTAGCCAAAGTTTGGGTAACTTACTGGGTTGCATTTCCAGAGATCTGTCTAAATCCTGGGATTTTGCTCTCACACAGGCATAGTTCATATTTAATAATTTAGTTAATAGTTATACTGGGACATCACCATTTAATATTATAATTTGGTAGTCGGCAGGTACTATTCTTGACCTTGCACCCATAACAGTGATAGTGCAATTCCAGTTTCGGTGTCAGTAGTAGAGCTTTTAGCTTATCTCAGGGTGACACATAAAGAGGTACGAGAATGCCTAAAGACTACTTATGCGTTGTATAAGTGTAAGGCTAACGAGATGCGACAACGTATTGTGTTCTAGCCTATGGATCTTGTCTTAATGTATATTTAAAGCAGTGGCATTCGAGGGTAGGTTCTAAACTATCACTTCATCGAGCAGGGCTGTTTCCAGTTATTTATCGCATTGGGGAGAATGCATATGAGTTGGATCTCCCCCCTAAAGTTCATCGATCTAGAATGGCTAACGTTAATCTACTTACTCCTTTCGGTAAGGGTGGTATATATAGATTTTTCAAGATTCGATGGAGATGGAAGACAATGAAGGAGGACACTTGGGTCTATGAAGCTTATTTGTAGTACCTGGATCCAGAGTTTCATGCAGAGTACATTGCACATCAGAATTCATGGTTGAATTCTTCTGTAGATGGGGGGAGTTGTTGTAACTGGGCATGGGTGGTCCTCTACACACCCGTATCATATCCTTTTTATATTTTTACATATTTTCCTTTTAGTATATGAGACTATTATGTCCCAACTTTGTTGCTGAAGAACGTAGTTGTTATTTAATGTTTTTAAAATTAAATTCTTCTTTCGTTATTTGCATAAGTTCTTCATTAAGTTTTTGAGCCATCCTCAATTGACCACTAAAAAGCGCAACCTCAACTGTTCTTGAGTCACTTGTAACATCACTCTCCAGCCCCTTTTGTAGATCTATTTTTTTATTTTCCATTTCTTCTATGACCCTTTCGTTGCTACCAGAAACATGAACTTTTACTCATTTAGACTCAGTTTTAATCTCTTAAGCTTATTTTCCAATCTATATAAAGGGTCCCCACTCAAAGACTCTTCCTAATTATTGCTTGATCTATATCTTACAGAATCAGAAGGACATATTGTTTAGTTTTAGGATCCCCAAATTCCACCCAAAAATAAGGGCATCGTCAGTGTTGATCCTTGGCAGCTTGTATCTCCACCTACCATGTATATCCATCCACCTCTTATTCACTAGCATTCTATCAAGCTTACATAACACTATCATTCCCCATCTGACCATTAGTCCATGTGAAGTTTAGACCAACATAGCATCTTTTCCATCATGCTACAGTTATTTACAATAGACTGAGATTTTAAAGTAGCATTTCACCTCACATCTCTCCCCCCCCCCCCCCCCTATTATTACTCAATAAAACATTAAAATCCTCAGCCATAATCTAGAGTAACTTAGTTGTACTTGTACCTATGACTTCTAGCTTATCCCATAATTGTTTTCTCTTAATATAGGAACAGGTTGCATGAACTAAGGTAGGGCTACAATTTACTTATGGATTTTCCATTTTTTTGATATCTGATCCAATTTTTTTTTCGGATTTGAAATACTATATTGATTTTTTGATTTCCAATTTATCCTAAAAAAATGAATTGAAACCGAATATGATTTTGTAATTTCGATTATTCTGGTCCAATTTTTTTGAATGTATGGTGATCCAATATTTCCAATATATAGGCAATCCAAAATTCTTAAATATAATGTGAATCCAATATAATGTTATCTCGGTTAAGCTAATGTATGTAGGCAGCTAACTCCGTTCAGAGGGGGAGTTTGTTCTCACAGCGTAGAATCGATCTTCAGTCTGAGGATACAAGCAATTGGCCTAAATAAGATCTATCTAAAGACAAATACTTGCGTAGAGGCCCGAATGTGACTCTCTACGACCTCTGATGAGAATTTTTAAGATAGATTGTAATAGTAAAGAATTTTTAAGATAGATTGCGTAGAGGCTAGAGATTATTTTTCTAACCTCTGTTTGGTTTCCCCTCTCCTCTATTTATAGAGACATAGGGAGCTGAGTCACCAAGTGTGGGTCAGGATTACATGATTACACTGTCATAAAATCCCGGCAAGTTATGGACGCCGGTCTTATCGGTACTATTACTGCTGCATTTATTGGTAATAGCTCTAATCAGCGCACTGATTGGACCTGTCACTGTAGATGCACTGGCTAATCAATGCGCTATCTTATCTGATAAAGTAGTTGTCTGTCTTGTCTTGCTTCGACTGTGTGTTAGTGAAGTTGAAGGATTTCTGCTGTAGGATGTGAATCCGTTCTCAAAGCTTTGTCTGGTAGGCTGACTATCTGTCTTATCATTCTTCGACCATGTGTAGATATGGTCAAATGATGTCTGCTGCAATGTACTGATCTATCCTCGAAGCTTTATCTGGTGTCGAAGGTTCGTCTCTGGGGGATCTCTAGGGAGCCTGTTTTAGGGATTGAGTGGGCTTCGATACATTCGAGTAGGCTATAAAGTAGGCTTCAGCCGTCTGTTGAAGGCTGCGCATAGGCTACTATATTCGCCCCTCTCAACAAAGGTCTCAAAGCTAGGTGGAGAGCTATTCGCTGAGAAAACTGTTCGATCTTGAAATCTGTGCGGCTTGAATGTCTTGTTTTTTGGGAAAGTAATAAAAAAGGGTTTTTAAGAGATGCAGGTGGTTATAGGGTAATAAATGCATTGAAGCCTATAAGTATGGGTTATTGTGTCCAGCAGTGGCGTCAAGGAGTGCTGAGATAGTTGGGAGGGGGAAAGTGTTCTTCGGAGTGTGCTTGTTGAGGTCTATAAAGTCGACGCAGATTCTGATCTTGCCATTCTTCTTAAGCACTGCCACGATGTTTGATATCCAGTCTGCGTACTTCACTTCTTTGATAAAACCAGCGTCTATGAGCTTGTCAACTTCAAGGCTCGTAGCTTCTCGAAGTCGTGGTGCACGCTTTTTTTATTTTACTGCTGTGGAATAAGGGATAAGATCGAGGTGGTGGCAGGCCAGGTTGGGGTTGACACCAGGCATTTCTTGAAATGTCCAGGTGAAGATGTCTTTGTTTGTTCGAAGGAACTCAGAAAGTTCGAGGCCTTCAGACTCGCTAAGGAGGGTTCCAATAAATATACCCTGACTAGGACCATTGAGTTTGATATAAACAGAGGGTTCGATGGGTTGGGTAGTATCTGTCGAAGTCGAAGGGATTGAAAGATGTTGTAATTGCTATGGGCGACTGACAAGTTTTTGGGTTTGGTCGATTTCTGGGTGTTCGCATGAGCGGGCAAGGCGTTGAGACCCTTTCAAATTCTAAGTACCCTTGTGATTGTTGAACCGAAGGGTCTGATGATAGGTCGAAGGTATAGCTCGCTTGGCGTGAAGCCAATCTCATCCGAGTATACCGAGGTATTCAGACTTCTTATCAATGACGATGAAGTTGGTTTGAAGGGTAATACGACCTGTAGTGATGGGTAGACTGATACGGCCAACAACGACTTCTATTGATCCATTAAAAGCTTTGAGTTCGATGTTGACAGTGGTTATGAGGTCTGTTTTCTTCATGGTTTGGATTGTTTGGAGGAAAAGAACATATGCCGCGCTCCCAGTATCTATGAGCATTGTATGGAGGACGAGGTTCTCGATCTTAATCATGATGACTAATGGATCAGAATGGGGGAAACGAACATGTGAGGTATTACAGTCGATGAAAGAAATACCTTCGAGTCGAGGGTGAGAGCTTGATTATGGCAGAAGGGTAGGAAATTTCACCTGATAGGTGAGCTTGCAACATTTTTTTATACACTTTCATTTGCTCTTGGAAAGTCTACTGTCTATGTTGTTGACTTCGATGAGCTTGACTCTGTAGATGTGTACCTTGGCTGGGTTAGTAGTAGGGGTGGATAGGGATTTGAGGTAGCACCCATTGAGGTAGCTTGGTAGATCGGTGATGTACTGGTGCAAACGTCCTGCCCTGAAGATAAGTTTGAGAGAGCGCTGAAGGGCAAAACATTTATTGGTATGGTGATAGTTGCACTTATGGTTGGCGCAATAAGGTTTGCCTGGTCTGACTTCGATGGGGAAATGGGAACGCCAAATTGGGCATGCCTGTATGTTTGGTAGAAGGGTACTAAGGGTAACAGTGAGTGTAGGTAAAATAGACCTTGGTCGTTTCTTGCGTGCTTCGATGCTATTATCAATGATGGGGTATTTGCGGCTTTGCGGCTCTCAGTCTCCTATGAGACAGGATCGATCAGGGGTGTAGAAATAGAGTGGGTGTGTTGCCGAGGTATATTGAAATTTATTGTTTGCGAAGGCTAGCTCTGTTTGCGGGACTCTTGAAGGCGTTCGAGATCGATATAGCCATTTACCTTCGAGAGAATTTCTTTAAGTATTTTTGGTTTGTGGAGGACTAGGTGCTCTTTTACTCGGCTGTGGCCAGGCAGTGCATTTGAATATGCTAAAATAGCATTCAAGCCGTCGAGTTCTCTATTTTCTGGGATTCGTCAAGAAATCTTCTGGTAAAGGCTTCGAGGGTCTCACTCCTGGATTTTCTGAAATTGAAAAGAGCGTTGACTCTGACCTCTCTACCCTTATTGAAGGCGAACTGAGCAATAAAAAGTTATGAAAGTTGCTCGAAGCTTCGAATCGAGCCATTTGGGAGATTGTGGTACCAACGAAAGGGATTATTGGTAAGGCTCGTTGGAAAAAGGTGACATAGTAAATAGTCAACCGTGGAGTAGAGGCTCAGGGGATTTTGGAATTCGAGGATGTAGGATTTAAGGTCTGTGTTACGATATTTTCCGTGTTTGGGAGCACGAAAGTTAGAGGGTATTTCGATAGCCAAAAGTTTAGGGCAAATTAGGTTATTGAGGTGGCTCCAGGAGTCGGTAGCTGGACCCGCGGTAACGCGAATTGCTGGCTGCATTTTGTGGTTAAAGTCCTGTTGTGTAACGTATGCTGGATGTGGGGGAGATTGATGAAGCCGAAGGTTATTGGGTCAAGTATATGGTATAAAAGCAGTATTGTGTTCCCTGAGCTGTTCTCGAGTTGGACGGCGTCTGGGGTTTCTGGAGGAGCAAAGGGTTGAGTCAGAAGAGTCTTCTGTGGGATGAATCCCACGGTGGATAGAGCCGATTGGGGGAATGGTACGGGGAATACCTTCGGCCCTGTTATTAGCTAGGGGTAACTCGAGGTTTTGTGGAGGGCCAAGGCGGGTGCGGGTAGATACGCGCGATGGGTCGGGTGCCTGAGAAGGACGAGCGGGTTCCAAGGGCTGTAATCTCTGTAGTTCTCGAATTGTGTTGCGCAGGTCGTCTATCGTTCGGTTCTGTCTATTTTTGTCATCGAGACAGCGATTCCGTTCGGTTTCTAATGCCAAACGGTAACTTTCACGCTCCTAATTCAGTTGGTTCTGTTGGCGCTCCTCTGCCTGAGCGACTTGTTGAGATAATAAGGCTATTTTGGCAGCGACTCCGTCGATGGAATTTCCTGCCTGGGTAGAATTGGAACGGTATGTGGGTGCCATTGAGGGTAATCTACTAAAGTGGAAAACAAAAAGAGGTGAAATTGGAAGGAAGATTGGTAGGGTGGGAACCCACAGACGTCGCTAATTATAGGGAGCTAACTCCGTTCAGAGGGTGAGTTTGTTCACACAATGTAGAATTAATCTTCAGTCAGAGAATACAAGCAATTGACCTAAATAAGATCTATCTAAAGACAAATACTTGCGTAGAGGCCCGAATGTGACTCTCTTCGACCCGGATGAGGATTTTTATGATAAATTGTATTACTGAAGAGTAAATGACAGGGTTCGAGTACAGGGTAGTCTAAGGTAAAGCGCTAGAGGCTTGAGATTATTTTTCTAACTTCCGCTTGGTTTCCCTTCTCCTCTATTTATAGAGACATAGGGAGCTGAGTCACTAAGTATGGGTCTGAATTACATGTTTACACTGTCAGAAAATCCTAGCGAGTTATGGGCGCCGGTCTTGTCAGTACTGTTACTGCTGTATTTATTGGTGATGGCTCTGATTGGTGCGGTGATTGGACCTACCACTATAGATGCACGGGCCAATCAATGCGCTGTCTTATCTGATGAAGTAGTTGTCTGTCTTGTCTTGCTTCGACCGTGTGTTAGTGAGGTTGAAGGATTTCTACTGCAGGATGTGAATCCATTCTCGAAGCTTTATCTGGTAGGCTGGATATCTGTCTTGTCATACTTCGACCATGTGTAGATATGGTCAAAGGATATCTGCTGCAATGTACTGATCTATCCCCGAAGCTTTGTCTAGTATCGAAGGTTTGCCTCTGGGAGATCTCTAGGGAGCCTATTTTAGGGATTGAGTAGGCTCTAATACATTCGAGTAGGCTATGAAGTGGGCTTCGGCCATCTGCTGATGGCTACGAGTAGGCTACTACAATGTATAATTTTGCAAATCAATGCCTAATTGGGAGAAACTTCATTACTAGTAATACAAGTTATGTACTTCATTTGCATATCTAGTTCCGTTATGACCCTTTCATTATTGGTAATACTGGTCCTCTTTTATGTGTGGGGACGATGATCTCTCATAGTTGCAAGTTTTCACCATATATTCATTGAAAATATTAATATTGGTGTGGTGACTAAAAATCTTAATATTTGTGGCGTTGATATAAATTTTTTTTGGTAATGACTTGTAAATTTTGATAACTAATAGTTGATAAGAGCTCATTACTTAGTGTTGTTTTTAATTATCTTATAAGAATATGTCATTATATTGCGGGCACGAGACGACCTAAACCAATTCTCATTACTTATTATATAAGGTGGTCTTTGCACATCCTTCCTTCCTTTGATTGCTCGAATTTTTGATTTTTTAATCCGATATTCCGATTTTAATTTTTCCGAAAAATTTGATTTTGGATATGTTTTTCGTAATCCAAAAAAGAATGGATCGGAATCAGATGGATTTCTTACATCGGAAAAAAAATGATTTTTTTTAATGCCTTAAATCTGATCCATCCGAAGAACAACCCTAAACTAAGGTGATGATCACATTCTCAAACAAAATTGTGATGTATTGAAGACATGGCTATAACAGTACGTATGTCTTCTTTTCCCTATAAAACCTAAATATTATGAAGTTTTATTCCAATATCATAATGGATTGCAGCAAAAGCAATTGACTTTTGCCTCGAACTTCCTAGCTTTATAAGCGAGGGGCTAATTTTAGGCCCACTTACACATAATAAATCAGGATAAAATTTCTTAATCATACATTTTTTATTTTTGATATTCAAAAGTTCGTCGGGTTCATCATACTTTACCATTCTCCTAACTAGTCTCCCGGGGCTTGCCACGGTACCTTTGCAAGCTGCACGTTCTATTTTAAATCAAGAAAATCATGACAGATGACCCCCTGGTGTTAGGTTTTGAACTCGCGACCACTCTCTCCTCTAGGAGATGGTCCCAAACAACTAGCCCAACACCAAAGAGGTTTCTTAACCATACCTCTTATTATATTGTAGGTATTCAAGTTTCCAATACCTCTACAATTCCAACATTGTGTCTTAATCATCTTATTCTTGTTATTTACCACCTTTTAGGCAGCGTTGTCATAAGTTTTGCAACCTTAGCTTTATTGGCCCTAAAAAAAATTATGTTCCTAAGTGTCATCCACTCATCCTCCTCAGCGTAGGAGATTTCAGTAAGATTATTTCATGTCTCATATGCCTCTACATGTTCACTTTTGTCCCTAAACTCTATAGATTCTTCATCCTTAAAGTATTTAGATCCAGATTCTTCAAGCTCAAGTCCTTTACTATTCTCCACACTGTCTCCTTCCTCTTCCAAATCTACCCATGCTTTCCTGAGATGACTAGCTTCCTTGGAAATGTTTGTGTGGTCTACGTTCTTCTTACTTGTAGCACTTTTGTTACTAGATCCAGCATCTTGTTCCTGACTCATGTTGGCTTCTCCATTGCCACATAAGCCTAATCTTGTGATGGTATTGGCCCATACCACCACACCATCCTTTGGGTTTATGTCACTTCTTCCCTAATTCTGTGTAAGAGCATCTCCAAAGTACTTCAGTCATCTAGTTTTTGATATGCCACGTAGGATTTTCATAATGGTTTCATTCCTTGGGGAAGATTATATGGGATTTTAAAAGCTTAATAATGAATTTCACAGTAGAAGGTCATGAATTTGATTTGGTAGGCAATGGTCCCCTACTACCCTTGACAGCAACAACTCAATCATTTTTTATTGTTGCAAAAAGTTAAAGAATATATACCAAACTAATAGATTACAAGAGGATGGAGGACCAGCATGCCATATCCTAGTATTTGTCACTAGAGTATATGTAGGTGGAGCTAGTTACTTAATGTACAAAAATAAGTAAAAAATTGAGGACCTTAAAATAGTATGGAGCTCCCTTCAGTGGCAGGTCGTTCTAACGACTTCAAAGTCGTTCGAAGAAAATGATGAGATTTTCCTTCAGAACGCCCTAGCGTTAAAATGGCCTTTGGATTACCATCTCGTTCGAACGACTGCCAATGTCATTTGAATGAATGCCAATGACGTTAGAACGACTAGATGAAATATGCCTTCGAAAGGCCTCAGCGTAAAAATTGCCTGCTCGATCTCCAGGTTGTTCGAACGAATGCCAATATCGTTCGAACGACTAGCTGAAATTTGCCTTTAAGAAACCTCACCGTGAGTTGGCCTCTTCAACTCATTCGAACGATGTCCCATGTCTATCGAACGAGACTTCAAAAGTCTCAGCATGACTGTTGAACTCTATATTCATTAGTGTTGTGGTCTTGACTTGCTGCATAAAATCTAGTTTTCCTTCAATTCATTCTTCCAAGGGTTGGTCTGGGTTGGAGCACTCCGTATGATTTGGTCTATAGAAAAATTACATTCCCTTCACACATGACTAAATCTGATATGCTAAATTTGTAGGACAATAAGGATCCAAGCTGTTGTAAGTGGCCAGGGAATTTTATCATTAATGAAATCTTCAATGGCAACAGCTGAGTCTGAGACCACCCAAGCCCTTCTCCGACCTTTTGCCACAACATTTTGTACTTCTGAGATGATTGCCTTGATCTCTGCTATGCAATTTATAGAGTGCCCATTGGCTTTGTTGAGTATCCCCATAACAGTACCTGAGCTGTTTCTATAAATAATACCAGTGCCTGCTAGTCCTGGATTGCCTTGAGCTGAACCACCACAACAGACCTTTATCTTATTTGCTGACGGAAGAATCCATGTGCAGAACTTTGTATCTACTTCTTTTCGTGGTCTGCAATAGACATTAAGAGCTTTAAAATTTTTGAGGTCATGAACTGTATTGTCCATAGTGTGTTTTGATAAGTGGGTTATGTCTGCAATGTCTGTAAGAATGCTTTGAGTAATTGTCTGGACAGTGAGTTTCATGACATCAATCCTCTATTTGTTTCTTGCTCTCCAGATATTGCTGCTGCAGATTATGAAAACCATGGCCACCTAGAGATCATGAATGTATGTATTAGATTGTTTTCCTCTTTCCAAAATGGTTCTCCAGTTATCTTTAGGTATTATAGGATCAAAAGTGAAACTATTAGCAGCCATTTGCCAAAGAGAGGCAGTAGAGTGGCAGTGCAAGTGACTGTATTACTCAGTTTATGTATCATTATGGCACTGGCAACATATAAAGACCATAGGTATTCATTTTTTCATGATGTTATCATCCATAAGAAGGATATGATTCATCAATCTAGGGTGAATGCTGTTACTCCAAACATATCTTTACCACCTAGCAGTGTCTTCTCTTCGTCTTAGAGCATCAAAAATACTCTTGGCTATAAAAGTACCTTATAGATCTGGTTTCCAGATCATAGTGTCATGAGTATTGGGGTTGCACTGGTTTTTTGTAAATTAATCTCTAATACAAGAAGGAGAGGCATAATGCCAATTGGGAAGTTCCAGCCTTGTGAGTTGATAAAGGTACTAAGCTTTGCCTTATAATTTTTCCACATATGCCTAGGTAGTTCGATATATTCCATGATTGGAATGTCTGTAGCCCATGGGGAGAATAATTTTAACTTGATATATAAAGAAAAAACTAGAATTTTTGTCCAACTTATGGCTTTGTCAGAAGGTAAAGTATTTCTTCCCTTCCATCAACACTAAATGGAGTCTTGGACAACTATCCTGAAGTGTTTGGGGAGCCTTGTAATTTACCCCCAGTATGAAGTTACGGCCGCCGTATTAATTTTTTACCAGATAGTGCTCTAACCGATATTCGGCCATACCATTATCCTAATTTTTAAAAATCTAAAATTGAGTGCTTGGTTAATGAGATATTAAAAACAGGACTTATTCGATCCAGCATGAGTCCTTATATTTCTTCAATCACACTTGTATAGAAAAAGGATGGCTCATGACGTATGTACATAGATTATCGTGCTCTTAACAATATTACGGTTAAGGACTGTTATCCTATTCCAATTATTGACAAACTTTTAGATGAATTACATGGAGCAACAATTTTTTCAAAGTTAGATTTCCGCTCGGGGCATCATCAGATTCGTGTTCATGGGCCGAATATTACCAAAACATTATTCTGCACACATGATGAGCACTACAAATTTTTGGTTATGCACTTTGGGTTATCCAATGTTCTGACAACTTTCAAAAGCCTCATTAAGGATGTATTCCAGCCATATCTATGAAAGTTTGTTCTTGTCTTCTTTAACGACATCCTTATTTATAGTAAGTCTATGACAGATCACGCCAAATACCTTCATCTTGTTCTCGATCTTTTACGTCAACATAATCTCATTATGAAAGAGTCAATATACTCATTTGGTCAAAACACAATTGATTATTTGGGGCACATAATCTCAGCTGCAGGTGTCGTGGTTGACCCAGATAAAATAAAATAAATGGTTGAGCAGCCTAAGCCGACCCCTGTTAAAGCATTATGAGGCTTTCTCAGATTAACAAGCTACTACTGCAAGTTCCTTAAAGATTATGGAAAATTGTCAAGGCCTTGACGAAATTACTTCAAAAAGATTCTTTATTATGGTTTGCCGAGGCCGAAACATACTTTTTATCCTTAAAAACAACAATGACTACAACTCCTATCTTAGCGTTGCTTAACTTTCTAAAATGTTCTATGCAGTGTGTGATGCCTCAGGCCGTGGAATTGGCACAATTCCAGTACAAGATGGCAAACCCTTGGCCGTTATCAGTAAGGCCCTTTTCGATAAAAATATAAACATTTCCGTATAGTACAAGGAAATGTTTTCCATAGTCTTTGTTGTAAATAAGTTGTTGGAAATAAAACTTGGTTGCCCCATTTCCAGTAATACGTAAGAAGCCGAAAAGAGATACTGTAACTGGAGAGAGAAGTTATAGAAGCATTGGAACAATGAATAAACCTAGAACAAGAGTATAACCGAGTTGCAGGCAATATCGTTTTCTTTAAGACATTTCTACCCACTGCCCAGCAAACAGTTTATCGCCACACAGTAGCCCCCAGGATAAAATGGCGGGTTAGGATAATAGGATTCTCTCTTGCGGGGAGAAAAGCCTCTTATACTTTGAAATTCTATAATAATACTCGATTTCATAAAACTCATCAAAGCAAAACTCCAATAAAATAAACAGAGAGAGTGAGAGTGAGAGAAAGTCAGAACTGATTGTTTTATGTTGAAAATTATTGCAGGTTTGGTTTCTTTTTATAGATGAAAAAAAGGCATTATTGGCGAGAAAAATGGGGAGACACATCCTTCACAACGGCTAGTAAGATAAAGCAAATTGCAGCAAAAATTGGATCTCAAAAGTCTGAGTAAAAAACCCAACAGATAAATGTAAAACAGCTTGTAAAGGTTTTGGTTTAATTAAAAGCCCAAGCTCAACTGTAAAGAACTTTTCATTAAAAAGTATAAGTCCAAGCCTGATCCTGAGCCGGTCCGCCCATCGGGCTGCCCGAGGGTGTGTGTGCAAGTATGTTGGAATAAAAGCCCATCACATACTCACACACTCACATTCTTGCCACTTAACTCATATTTACAACTAATGATTTTGTAAGAGGGTATATATAGCAATGTGGGACTATGTTCTAAGAACAAAAAATAAGCTACCCGTACCAAAAGGTCATGGGTTCGAACCCTCTTGGGTTGGCTTTCGGTTTTTAGAGGTAAGCCCTACAATCCTCCACAATATCGATAAAAACGTATATGAGAAAGTATCAGAGTAAAAAACCAAAATTGTGCTTAAGTAGAGGTATCTTTTAACTTAAACCTTTACTTTAGTGAATATAAGATCAGAGACTAGAATATAGAGTAACTTTCTTCTTGAACTCTAATTTTATGAGGGTACAAAGAAATTATATTACACACATGTCCTATAGTGCAAAGCTCTTAAAGCCAGCTCATTTATGGCCTTGCGCTCGTATCCCAGTCATAATAAAAGTTTAGAAAACTTGCATGCCCAAGTTCCCATAAAAAGCGGCCCCACTTCTACAATCGTCGAGGTGAGTCTATCAAAGATACTCTCGTAGGTAACCCAATCCAATGGAGTATAGTCCACATTAAGAGTTAAAAAACTCATCCTTAACCTCTTACAGGATGCCATGCTCTATAGGGATAGACTAGGAATTAAAATAACTCTTTTCTTTAATGTATGATTCTCAACATTCACTTTGTGACTTGTTTTTCCCTTTGAACATATTTCTTGGGATCCCCAGTCTATAGGTTGGGTTGCCATCTCAAAGTGTTCAAATCTAAATAGGTTTTAGCCCCATCGCTTTCGAGGTGCTCCACACCTTCTCCCGCATTAGTCCTTTCATCAAAGGATCAGCTAGGTTCGCTCCATACCTAACAAAATCCACACTTATAGCCCTTACAGTTAGCTACCTCTAACTGAGTTGTACTTACAATGAATCGTAAGTTTCTTACCATTATAATAACAGTTTTGTACAAGAGCAATAACAATAGTACTATCACCGTGATTAAGTATAGATGGTATCAATTTATCCTATAAAGGGATATCTAACTGTAGGCTTCTTAGCTATTCTGCCTCCTCACTAGCAGTAGCTAGTACTATCAACCCAGATTCCATCATTGATTGGGCTATGCTTATTTGTTTCTTGGACCTCCAAGAAACTACCCCACCTGTTATGTTAAAAATATAAGCACTAGTAGCCTTAGAATCTTCTGAAAGGGTATTCCAATCGGCATCGCAATATCCTTCAAGGACTCCAGGAAACCTCTGGTAGTGTATTCCTAGGTTTATGGTTCTTTTCAGATAACGTATGACCCTCGCTATAGCATGTCAATGCTTTATAGTAGGTCTACTGGTAAACCTACATAATATCCCCATTGCGTAAGCAATGTCTGGTTTAGTACATTCAGTTGCATTTTGAAATCTACTTGTTATGCTAGCATATTCTCATTGTCTTACACTGTCTTCAGTGTTCTAAAACAACTTTATACTTGGGTCGAAAGGAGTATATCCAGGTTTGCAGTCAAAATAATGATATTTCTTTAGAATCTTCTCAATTTAATGAGACTGATCTAACAAGATACCATCTTTTGTCTTAGTAATCTTAATTTCTAAAATAATTCTAGCATCTCCAAGATCCTTTATGTGAAAGCTCTGACTTAGAAAATTATTGGTCTCGTTCACAACATAAATGTTGGAACCAAAGATAAGTAAGTCATCCACATATAAACATATAATAGTGCAAACATTTTTAAATATCTTGTAGTAAATGCATTTGTCACTTCATTAATCTTAAAACCATGTGAAATAACTAAGTTATCAAACTTTATGTTCCAGACCAGGAACAATAAATCCTTTAGGTTACCACCATGTATATTTCTTCTTCCAAGTTACCATTTAAAAAGATAATTTATTCATCCATCTGGTGAACTATTATAATATAAACAGCAGCAGTAGCAAGTAAAACTCAAATAAAAGTCTAGTTACTGGAGAATAAGTGTCAAAGAAATCTAAATTTCCTCTCTGTTTGAAACCCTTAGCTACAAGATAGGCTTTAAATTTATCTACTAAACTATTAGGTTTAAGTTTACATTTATGGATCCATTTACAACCTATAGTTCTGCAACTAGGAGTTAAGTCAGAAAGAACCCACATTCCATTGGACTCCAGAGAGTCCGTCTCATCATTAATGGCCTATTACCAAAAATCAACATCTATAGAACTAAGAGACTAACAATATAATTAGGACCAAAGTCCTTCTCTACACAAGCTTTCTTTCTCCTTCTAGGTTCGAAATTAGTGTCTCTAGTCTCCACAATAATAGGTTTCTCTATCCTAGGCACAAAACTACCGGAGGATGAACCCCCACAATTTCTAGATTTAAAAGGAAATCTATCTTCAAAGAAATCAGCATCTAGAGACTCAATAATAACCTTGTTTTGCAAGTCATAAATTCTAAACGCTTTATTGTTAATAGCATAACCAATAAAAATAGACTCATATGCACGACTAGTAAGTTTAACTCTTTTAGGATCAGGAATTCTAACATAGGTTAAGTATCTCCAAACCTTAAAATATGAAATATTAGGTTTTATTTTATTCTATAACTCAAGTGACAAAATAAGTATCCTAGAGTTTTGCATAACATACAGTTAAAAGTATTTCTCCCCACCAATATGGGGCTGCACCTGAACTAACAATAATATTAACTACAAGTTCAGTAAGGGTACGGTGTTTGCGTTCGGCTTTACCGTTCATTTCCGGAGAATAAGGTACAGTAGATTCATGTATAATTACTTTTAATTTGTAAAAATCCTTGAAAACACTAGAATCATATTCAGTTCCTTGTCGCTACGAAAATATTAAATTTTCTTTTCAAATTGGTTTTTAATTTATGCTAAAAAAGATTTTAAACATTTCCAGAGCTTCATTCTTATGTGCCATAAGATAAAATATAAGTATAGTTTGAATAATCATGGATAAAAGTAATAAAGTATCATTTCCCATTTCTAGTTAAGACACCGTCATGTTCACATATATAAGTGTAGAAGATCTAGAGGTTTCGTTTCCCATTGGATAAATTTATGTGAAGCATTTGTAATTTTTGGCTAACTACAAGACTCATATTTTTTGAAGCTGTCCAAGGAGAACTTAGGAATCAACCCCAGATTGCCCATATTTTTAATAAGTTTCTTATTAATATGACTGAGTCTAGCATGCCAAAAATTTAAAGTGCAAATAGAGTAAGAAGAAACAATTTTATTGATTTTAACATTCATCTTAAACATTCCATCACAGGCATATCATTTTCCAACAAAAACACAATATTAAGTGATCGTGTACTAATCTGATCTTATAGTCTGCAAAAGTTTAGCCTTGTTGAGAAGAAACTTGTAAACTAAATTCTTCCTCATTTATGGAGAGTACATGACATATTTTAGTAGAACTGTCCATCCAGAAGTAAAGTTTATCTCTACGTCCCCAGTTCCATATACCTTTATGATGTGGGAGTTTCCAAGTAGTACATTCTTATCTTCAGCTTCAGTATAGGTTTTGAACAAGACTTTATCATAGCAAACATAGCGAGTAGTGCCAGAGTCAACCCAACACCCTTCTCTTCTACTTATCAAGCAAACCTTTGATATCATAGCAACAAAGTGATCTTCGATCACATACGCCTGAGCCCAGGGCGGTTCAGGATGCTTGGGGTTCTGGGAGAACTTTGCCATATGGCCAGGTCTGTTACAATTGTAGCAAATGAACTGAACAGAGTTAGTTACAGGAGCTACCTGAGAAGAAGGTCTACCTTGGTTTTGGTTCCTATTATAATCTGACTATTCTTAAACTGGTTCAATTTACGATTCTGGTTCAATTTCATATTTTTCCTAGTCAACTTGAGAACAACCTTTCCCTTATTCTTATTGTTCAGGACAATTAAAATTTCTTCCTTAATATCTTGTTTTTGAACCTCCTCTTCAATCCTTAGCCGAACAATAAGACTTTTCATAGAAAACTCCGATTTGTAACTGAGAGTATTCTTAAATTTTTTCCATCCAGGTGAGAGCTTGTCTATGAGGACAACCACCTAGAATTGCTCACTGAGTGGGATACCCTCTAACACAATCTCATAAGTTATCTTCTATAAATTATGAGATTGGGCAATTATAGATTTGTCATCGACCCATCTAAAATTTAAGGTAGTGGCTAACCGCATAGTTCTTCAACCCAACCTCCTCAGTTTCATATTTCTTTTGAATTACATCTGAAATGTCCTTGGTCGATTCTATTACAGCATAATAATCATATAAACTATTAGCCAAGGCATTCATGATATAATTCTTGCAAAAGAAGACCTGCTCGGTCTATTTTTTGATTGCTTTACATTTTTACCAGTTAGGGGTGGCTCAAATTCCAGTTTAGTGGTTACAGTAACAGAAGCAACTTTCTTGGTGGCAAGGTAAAAGAATGTCTCCAGCTACTTCTACCATTTGAAATGCAAACTTTTAATCTTCAAGGGTTTATTTTGGTCGATAAAAGCAGAAGTCTGTGTTTTGTTGTCCTCCATAGCAGTATAGTGTACGTCTTAAAATTGTTGGAAATAAAACATGGTAACTTCGTTACCAGCAATACGTAAGAAGACAAAAAGAGATATTGTAACCGAAGAGAAAAGTTGCGGCAGTACTAGAACAATAACTAAACCTGGAACAGGAATAGAGCCGAGTCGCGAACAATGTCGCTTTCTATAAGGCATTTCGACGCACTGCCCAATAAACAGTTTAGTGCCACACGGTCGCCACAAGGATAAAATGGCGGGTTACGATAATTGGATTCCCTCTTATAGGGAGAGAAGCCTCCTGTACTTTGCACTTCAATAACAATACTCAAATTCTTAAAACTCATTAAAACAAAACTCGAATGGAATGAATAGAGAGAGAGAGATTAAGAGAAACTCATAACTATTTGTTATGTGTTAAAAATTACTGCAGGTTTGGTATTCTTTTACAGACCAAAAAAGAACCGTTGTGGGAGAGAAAAACGTCCTCCACAACGGCTAGTGGGACGAAATAAATCGCATCAAAAATTGGATCTCAAAAGTCTGAGTCAAAATCCGTTAACCCTAGAGCCAGGAAGAGCTAGTTTGCCTAAAGCCAAACTCGAGCGCGAGCTCCATGAGGGGTATGTTCAAGCGTGTTTTAATAAAAGCCCAAAACACACCATATGCTCACACACTCACATGCTTCCCACTTACTCATGTCTGCAACCAATGATTAAGTGAGAGGGTATATATTTCTTCACATTCCCAATTCCTTAGCAATGTGAGAGTATGTTGTAAAAACAAAATATAACTTACCCATTCCAATAGGTCATGGTTTCGAACCCTCTTAGATATGATTATGAAATAATTTATAAGAAAGGATCTAAAAACAATGTTCCAGATACGCTATGACTTGTTTCAAATGCAGCTGAAGAACTTGATATCTCTTCAATTTTATCATCTCTTGAAGAATTTTTTTTAGAGTGTCATACTAATCTAGAAGTCTCTTCTATTATAAGCCAACTGCAACATTCATCTCAGGGTGTTCCTCTATACTTACACAACTCCGGTGTGTTACATTATAAAGGATGGGTGGTTATCCCTTATTCGTCATCTTGGTGGTCTAAAAATCATTAGGAGCTTCATTCTAATCCAATGAGAGGCCACTCAGGTGTTCTTGGCACTTATAAAAGGGTTCCTCGCAAATTTTATTGGAAGGAACTATAACATGCCACGAAAGCATTTGCGTCAGAATGTGATGTTTGCCAACGAATAAATCTGAAGCAATCTCTCTACCTAGCCTTCTTCAGCCATTTCCAATTCTAGATGAGGTGTGAATGGATACCTCTATGGATTTTATAGATGGACTTTCGGTTTCATCTAAAAAAATATGTATTTTGGTCGTGGTAGACCGTCTCCCGAAATTGGCATATTTTAGTGCTCTTTCTCATCCTTACACAACATGGTATTGCACATTTACATGGTATGTTATGAGGCTGGTCTATTTTTTGTTTGAATAGATTTTGGGTCTATTCGAACAAACTTTGGGTTTATTCAAATAGAACCACCCATAACCTTGATTCTTCTAATATACTTGGTTTTTTTTTTAATAAAAGAGGGCCTGTTTGAACAGGCGAAACAGACATCAGTAAAACTCAATTTTAAGTTTTCTTTGAGACATTGGATCGTCTTGATATATGAGTCATTTGTAATAGGTTCCCCAAGTATATAAGGGAGACCTAGGGATTTTATGAGCCACCCTAGGTGAGATCATTTAGAGAGGAAATCTTTTTGGGAGAAACCTCTAATTGTTTTGGGGGATTGTAAAGTTGGATCTTAAATAAATTATTTCTTTCTTTCTTGTACGAAGGATGCAGGCAATTTCCAAACTACCTTAAACCTTGTGCATGATTGTTATTGTGTATTCCTTTAGATTGTTGCTTGTTTGTTGCTAACCAAATCCAAAACCAAATTGAATTTAAGAAACGTCCTAGTTACCACAATATATTGTACCACCGAGGAATCAACCTACCTCTGGTACCAATTATCGAGTCGCATGCCACGGAAGCCAAAACTCAAACTTGATTTGGTTAGCAACAAACTAGCAACAATCTAAAGGAATACACAATAGCAATTACACACAAGATTTAAGGTGGTTCAGCAATTGCCTATATCTGCCGTTCAAGAGAAAGAGAGAGAGGGTGAGAGAGAGAGCTTATTAAAGATCCATGGTTACAATCTCTCAAAATAATTAGAGATTTCACTAAAAAAGATTTCCTCTCCAAATGATCTCACCAAGGGAGGCTTATAAACTTCCTAGGTCTCCTGGGGAACCGATTACAAACAGCTCCTATCTCGAGACGATCCAATGGCTAAAACAAAACTCAAAATTGATTTTTACCGATGTCTATTTGAATAGACAACAGACCCCTTATATTGAAATAAAAAGCCAAGTCTATTTGAAGAATCAAGGCTCTGGGTGGTTCTATTCGAATAGACCCAAAGTCTGTTCGAACAGATTTTATTATGTTCGAACAGACCCAAAGTCTATTCGAACAAAAAATTGAGCAGCCTCATAGCTTACACTAAGGGGGAGTATTATTAGTTAGTGCACCTTAGTTGGTTTAGTCTTCTGTTAATTTAGTCTGAGTATTTTGTAAGAGTTAATGTTGAGTATTTACAGGAGTTAGTTAAGTTCTTATAGCTCTAAATAACAGTCATGTAAATCCAGTTAATGTACTCTAGGTTTTTTTAATCTCTACATTCGACTGAGTTATAATTGTTCTTCATCCATACGAAATGATGCGTATGGATCTCTAGGTATATTTTGGAACATTTGTTTTAATCTCTACATACGAAATGATGCGTATGGATGAATAAGTGATTAAACGAAATGATGTGTAAAACTGATGATCTATTAATTGACAATATATTCCAACTTTCTCCTTTTGCCAATAGTGAACTTCGTAATTAGCGTGCATCTCTAGGTATATTTTCCTATAACATCAAAATTTTCTTATGGTGGAGGGTCAGAGACCTCCCTTACTAAAGGACAATAATATGGCAAATTCTCACTTTTGTGGCAGTGTAAGGGATATGGTAAGACTTCATGAATTCAGGAAAGCTGAAGAGAAATAGGCAATACATTCCTTGACCAGACCTGGTTAAAGAAAAAGTGAAATCCATATTGTTGCTCTTGCTCAACTAACACCATTTTCAAACGACCGTAGGAAGTGTCTTACACTAAGCGTAAAAGAAATTTATTTCCATCACTTTATATTTTCTATGTGTCTCTTACACACAACAAATAAAGAGAAAGCTTAAACATCAACGATCTCTCTTCTTTGTCCCTCTACAATAATAACAACAACCTCACCATATCTCTCACCACTTCTGATTTCCCCAATACTACAACTCTCTCTCTCTCTCTCTCTCTATCTCTATCTCTTACATAATTACATATGGATTTCAATTACAACAAACCTCTGAAACTCATCTCTTGGTTTATCCTCTTCGGTTCTTCTCTAATCCTTCTAGGCTCAAGTTTCGATTGTTTCAAAGCAGTAAAGAC
The DNA here is from genome assembly GCA_014058105.1 of Kingdonia uniflora. Classification (NCBI taxonomy): domain Eukaryota; kingdom Viridiplantae; phylum Streptophyta; class Magnoliopsida; order Ranunculales; family Circaeasteraceae; genus Kingdonia; species Kingdonia uniflora. Next base: position 2,135,196 of record JACGCM010000445.1, read on the forward strand.
TGCTTTATTCACTTATTCAACCAGGTAGTACTTTTGATTTCATTCAATTTTGAATTTTAGTTGTTTAATTTAAGCATTAGGGTTCAGTATTGGTTGTTTAGTTTCAAGCATTAGGGTTCAGTATTGGTTACTTAGTTTGTGTCCTCTTACACAAATGTCATGATTGAAATAAAATCAAGATAAATTTGGGGATCCCAGGTTCTAAAATTCTTATTATTTTAGTAATTAACTGGATTTTATATCGAGATCCTGATGTACTTCTAAGGATTTCTCCATCTTCCTAGTGTGATTTCAGGGACATATTCTAGTGGTTTGAAGGATTGTTGTCAGAATAATTGAACCAAAAGCTACTTTCGGTCATTTCCATCGTGTTCTGGTAGTTTTATACATTGTCCATCTTGTGTGGCATGCATGTAATGATATAGAACGGTATTAAGTTGCTTTTTTATTACTAATTTTATTAATTTTTTAACTGGGTCTGACTTCTAGGCTCTAACGCTGCGTAGGAATAAATCTACCCTTCACTTCAAGATCATGAAACCCCATTTCATTTGAATTTCATTTTTCATCCCTAAATCTGAAATCCATAGTTTTTAAAGAACATAAACTAATCAATCTATAAGGCCCTTATTTCACAGTAGCTCGAAATAGCTCTTACACCAAATGTTCCTGTGATAAAATTTAGTATAAGCAAATATAAAATGGCACAAGTGATTAATGCAGAAACCTTTGAATAGGTAAAAACCACGACCTCGGTTTGAGAATTTAGTAACTGTATTTTTATTGCTTGAGGCTGATATTTTGATTACAAGTTATGATCTCTTGAGCTAGAAAAACTTCGTCATTTCTTCTCTGGAACTTATAATTTATGTATACTTCACTCCCGGTTCGTTATCGTGTATAAGCATGTTTTCCTAAAAATGGGAGCAAGTGGTAGTTGGAGTTGCAACTGCTAGTTCATGGGCAACATGTGTCTTTGACTTGTTCTATTTCATATGTAGTGCTCGAGACACGTTCTTCATTAGTTTGTAGTACTGGTATCATTTCTCATAGTGTATGTCACGTATATATTATGTGAGTCTGGAATTGGATCAGTTCAAGTTTATCACAACTCGAGGGACAAGTCCCAACATAATCATTTGCACCAACTCAGAAAAACTCAAAATTCTAAAATAATAAAGCATCATTAACCTACAATATTATCAAAATTCAACCTATAAATCACACATCAATAAGCTCAATTTCAAAACTAATTAGGGTTTGAGTTGGAAATTACCTTGTAAGATGACAAAATCAATGTCGATCGCCCCCCCCCCCCCCTAGCTGAGAGAGGCTTCACTTGCGAGGTCACCTTGTACTCATCTCTCTCTCTCCCCAATATTTAGAAATAGAGATCATGAGCGCGAGAATTACCAATCTCGAAGAAAATTAATGATTACTTGAACGTTTCACATAGCTACGTATGTGTTTGGGTTTAATAGTAGGCGGATCCTTGAGTACCAACCTAAGGATAAATTAAAGTTACTATATTACCCTCATTAGTTCAAAACATCAATCAAACCAGTCAGGGTCATCATTCTATCTTCACTACTAAAGGGTCGGGATAATTGCCACCCCCAAAAATAGGCAATGCTATCCCCCAATTCATCGAGATTTTCTAATGGTTGACTCAAGGACTTTAAACAAAAAACAAAAAACAATAAAAAATGGTAGAGATTGGCTTTAATCTCTCTTTCTCTTTCTCCCCTGCAATCTCTGGCTTTGCTTTCTCCTTCTCTCGAGCTTCCTTTTCTCTTTGAATTCCCTCTCTCTTTCCCTTCATCACCCTCTCTTCTCCAACTATGCATCACTCTCCCTTTAACTAAGATTTAAAATCATGCAAGTAGTTACTGAAAGAAGAAGAAGAAAAATGTAGTACAAGTCGTAACATACGGTGATAAAAGGTGGTGTAAGTAGTTAGTTGAGTTGATAAAAAGTAGCAGGGCAAGTATCAAGATACGGTAATAAAAAGTGGTGTATGTAGCAACTTGCGGTGATAAAAAGTAGTAGATTAGCTAACAAATTATGGTGATAAAAAGTGGTGTAAATAGCCAGTTACGGTGATAAAAGTGGCGGTGCAAGTAGCAAGATACGGTAATAAAAGGTGTTGAGCAATGATATAAAGTATAAGTAAAACTAGCAATATACGGTGATAAAATATAGTTTAAATAGCCACTTCCGATGATCAAAAGTAGTAGTAGTACAAGTAGCAACATACGGTAATAAAATGTGGTGTAAGTTGTAACTTGTGGTGATACAAAATAGGAGCAAAATTAGCAACATACGGTGATAAAAGGTGGTGCAAGTAGCCACTAGCGGTGATAAAAAGTATGAGAAAAACTAGCAACATACGGTGATAAAAGGTGGTATAAGTATTCATTTGCGACGATGAAAATTAGTAGTAGTGCAAGTTGAAAGATATAGTGATAAAAGCTCATGTAAGTAAGCCACATGCGGTGATAAAATTGTTCACTATTTATTTGTTCACTTCATGATAAAATACGATGGTCATAAATTATCCCAAAGGTATGGCTATGTAAAACCATTATACTTAATTTTGACAAAGTAACTTATCATGTTCTTACAAATACTTAACGTTATTGTTGTGGCAAACATTACGAGTATAACCCTCATTTTGTCTTTGTTTATAATTTTTACAGATCACAGGTGGTGTATCACTTTTAATTATTTCTCATAGGTACTTGGTTCTTTGAGGTAGAAATTGTTCATTTCATATTACATATTTCCCTTAAAGTGACGACATAAGTGTTCAAAATAGTTCAACATCAACCAAAATCAAATCCTAAATTTAGAATCTTTAAACAAATCAGTTGTAACTCAAATCTCATAATAAAAAAATATCTCAGATCAATTTAGTAAAGACAATAAGAAATATCATAAGAACACTGATAACTCTGGCATGCATCACCGCAATTACAACTTTTGTCGCCATAGCCACGGTATAACGGTCATTTGCGTCGCTGGAAGTTTGAGTTTATGTCGCCCTTCGTTGCGGTAATCATTTGTGTTGTTGTAACTTTTGGTCACCAAAATTGTCTGTTGCAGCATCAAAATCACCACTTGTGTTGCCGTTGTTGGATCTTTAATCTAATCACATGCAATTAACCAGGAAATAATTGAATTACTAACCTTTAGTCTTGCAAGGTTTTGAAGAGGAGAAGTCTTCCCTTGGATTCTACTAGCACCTAGTAGGTGGTAATGGTGCGTAGACCAAGAGGGACCTCCATTTGTATATATAGTACTAGGCTAGAGAGACCTTCCCATTATGTCATTCTAACCTAACAAGGGTAATACCCAGATCCTACCGATCTATATACTATGTAGCGCTTGGGCACACACCCAACCTATCACTAATGATGCGTACCATATGTGTTGTAAAATTTGTCAAACAAAATATGTTGTTGGACATGAGGATAAAATTTTACAATCTCCTACCCGACACTACATCATTTTTTGGCAAAAACATTTTACCCCAGTTTACAATTTTTGTAAGAAATTGGATAGACATCCTCTGGTTTTTTGAAAATCACACAAGGTATTTATCATTTGCATTACTGCATTTAAAACTGTCACTCTATAACTAATAGAATGACTAACATTGTTCATGGACAAATTTTGATTAAACCTTTTGGCCTATATCTGATTTGTAGTGTGGACATCGAGCTAACGACCCCAATAGCTTTCGAGAGATTTACTTTATTGGTGGAGTTTGGTATGTAAATGGGAAATATACAATGAACCGTATGCGAAGTGTATTTCTATTACTAACCTACAACATGTATTTACCAGGTACATATCATTTTAATATTTAGACCAACTGTTTTACGAAGACCATCGCTCATATTGAAATGAAGGCTAATGGACGTGAAGCCTACCAATATCCAGCCCAAGCAATCTTGAGAAAACTCTTCAGTATTCTCCATATGCACTTGATACTTAGACAACCGCCATGGGATAAAATTACTCGTATCTTAAAAATTTATTACAATTACATAACCTTAATTAACACTGAATATGTGCACATATAATAATGGATCCAAATATAATAGCAGCTAAATAATTGGAATCATAACTGAATTTTGACATGAAAAAAAAAATGGGAACAACTCCCATATGGATAAAGAATCCTAGTAAAGTAGCAATAAATAAAATGAATAACTACTACCACATAAAAGAATGATCCTCAAAGAGACTATAACTGTAATAGCCTAATTTAGGGATTCAAACTTTGCCTTTATACCATATGTGGCCAGAACGTTAATAATAACTGACACAAAAGTTTAGCGCAGAAAACCTTTGAATAGGTTAAAAACCACGACCTTTCTTGAGGATTTTAGACAGAGAGAGAGATTATTGAGAATGCTAGCTATTACAATAAGCCCACTGAATCTATAGAGTTTCGGAGTAGGGATCCTTCTGTATAGAATTGCCTCCTTTAATATGTAGCTCTCTGGTCCTATTTATAGGTTTTATAATATAACCGTTTGATGACCATTAAGATTTTTAATGGTGGACATTACAAAGTATATGTAAGATATTCTTTGGCCAGATGGTGTAACGTCTTGACCTCTGTTACTGTATAACGACTCTATTGATGACTGTACACTTACATAAATCGAACTGCTGATATGGAGGTTAAAAGCGATGACTCGTACTGAGGAATATTGAATATAATTTTAGTAGCATTTCTTGAATGTTGATAAGGTCGAGGATGAGGCTTTGAGTCCGAGATACGAAATAAGCTATTACAAGATAGGTCTCAAGCAATATCACGAGTAGCATCAGAGATGAGTGGTGTTGGTTGAGAAATGCATGCTGTATGTATTTCCTGATATTGTTGTCTTAATTCTGATTGTGCCACGTGCTCTGTTGTTGAGGTCGAAAGCTCGTATGTCATTCGAAGATGAGCATAAGTTCGAAGTGCGAATTACGCCACTACAACCTCCCCCTCTTAACCAGCAGTACAAGAAACTTGCGGGCGAGTGATGTTGGTTGAGAAGTATCATTAATGTTGTAGTTAAAATTTGGGAATTATTTCCAATGCATATTCATAAGTATCTTATTTGTGCCTTTTGGGTTTTTCAGAACCAATGGTTCTAATCAATGTTTATTGGCATGGGAAATCCTTATGTCATTGGGAATCTAAAGAGTCTATTTTAAATGTTGATCATAGTATAAAAGGCATTCGGAAGTGAGAGTGGGGAACCAAGTCTTCGTCTCTGGCTCTCTTCTTCTTCATTTTAACTGTTGTAAATTCTTGACTGTTGAGAGTATGGTAACTACCAGGAACCAATCTCGGGCGTCTAGGATTCGTAGAAAGATGGTGGAATTACATATCTAATACTTTAGATACCAACCTCTTCATTTGCTGACACTGATTCCTGTGTCACATACCTATCACCGTATGTCATATGAAGAAGTGATGGAGGTGGGTGATGATTATTATCAGATGGCATAATTTTACTATTTGCTGACATCTGAGGCAGAGTGCCAAAATGCGCTTCATTTACTGGCGGAGGAGGCTGTTATAACTGAAGATAAAGTAGCAGGCATTCGTCTGAGGGAGTCTAGTCGGTATCCTGCTAGTGAATGGGTTCTTTTAAAAAGGTAGGACCTTCCGTCTGTCTCTAGCATGTGGGGTGGTATTATGGTGGAAGAGGTGGGAGGATGCAGATGATCATTTTCTCCTATGGACCATAGATTTTGGATATGAAAAAGATCATTCTTTTGCGATTTCTAGTTTTGACTGTTTCCCGAATCTTGTAACATGGTATTAGGGTTTGAAAGTTGCCTCAATTTTTTATCATCTTCTCTGCTAATTCCTGAAAAGTAATTTAAACTGTAACTTTGTGATGTAATCTATTGTAATTATTGAAGACATTTTGTTATCTATTAAGTATCCTGTAAAGAAATTTTTGAATTAATGAAATAACTTCGTTCTGAGGTCATGATTCTTTGTCACGAACTTGTCTGTGTAGTTTTTACTATTTGTAAAATAGGAGTTAGATATCATGGAGTAAGATAGGAAAAATTGAGCTAGAAGGAGTTCAGTGTGTACGAGAGTAAACGGTAGTTATAGTAGGGGTTGAAGAGAGAGGAGTTCGAGGAAGTAGTTAGATATTATTTTCTATGATCTATGTACTCGAACTGGGTGACAGAGTTTTCTAAATTTTGAGAAAGGGTGGGCATTAGGTGGCACTACTGGATTTGCGTGATCTTGTATGTTGCCCCTTTATATATTTTCTCATACAAAATCAGAAGAGATATTTCATACTATAGAAAGAATGACCTGCCGCTAGATGTTGATATTCTGTTGTTTCGTGAACTTTCTTTTAATAATATATCCTTTGGCCAAATTAGTGGGGTGATATTTGCAAAGATCTTCTTGGCAGCTATAAAATCATGAATCTTGGCTATTTTGATTTGTATCTTCTGCAGGGATAATTTTTTTGTGGAGGTGGTGAGTTTATCCATGGTGAGGACTCGTCCTCAGCGTACTCATCAAGCAACAGGTGGTCACTTTCATATCAAGGTTGTTGAACTTCTTGAGCGGTATTTTTTCTGACTTCCTTACGATGCCATATTGCCGAAATGGCCATTAAATCTAACTGGACTAGATGAAGAAGGGAAGCGTGTAGAGTGTAACCAATTTTTTTGGTGTGACGTGGTTTAGAGGTTATTGTTGAGTGCCACGGTGTGGGAACTGACTGTTCGACAGCTCGCATATGAGATGATCGTTAAATATGATGCCAGGGCAACAAAAGGGGAGATCATTCTGTATAGGAAGGTGCATCACCAAGGCTATTTTAGATGTGATTAGAGAGTTCGGTAAGCTCCATGTATTAGAGCTCGTAATAAGTATTTTTTTTTAGTGTTTTGTGGTTGGGTTTGAATAAATGTAAGATGAGAGATCATGAGAGGATAAACGAATGTGGTGTCTCGATCTGATTGAATAGAAATAAAGTATTCGATTTAAGTCTTTGTATACGGTTATTGTGGGAGACGGCTGTAGGATTTTAGCAACTGTATTGATATCTTCGAATTTGAAATATTGATATGTTTTAGGAAAGTTGTATGATCTTGGCAAGGTATTAAAGCAAGGTGATTGGCCGTTTGTACCGTGTTTAAGGAAGAGGTGCATAATTGTAAAATGGCAGACAATAGAGACAGACGTGATGACGGTTGACGTTATCACAGAAGTCATGATGATGCCTTCAACCGAAAAGACATTCCTGCAGAGACAGTAGGGATAGCTGACGCATGTCAGAAGGAGCCATTGTTTTACAAATCGAGGGAGAGTATAAAAATGCGTCTCTCTCTCCCTCATAAATTATCTACAGTTTAAGAGAGAGAAAAAAGTTGTGTTAATCTTATTTCCAAGGAGAGGAATCATTTGAGTCTTGAGTGCGATTTTAGAAGGAAATCTTCATCAGGTGATAGGAAACTATCTGAGAAGCGATGGGAAGGTTCATTCTCGAAAAGACGTCTGGGTAAAGTAGAAGATTGTTGTTCTTTATGTACAAGTTGGTAATATAAAGCTCTGTTAGTTGATTTGTTTAGTAATCTGTATGATATGTGTAGTAATCTATTTGATATGTGTAGTAACCAATTTGATATGTGTATCTGATAATATAGGGGCTTTGGGGTGTTTGAATTAAAATGGGGAATATGAGTTTAGGCATATGAATAGACTATTAGAGGGAGAAAATATGCATTTGGGGAAGAAGGGGGAAATTTAAAATGATTGTTTTTGCTTTTGTTTTGGGAATTTATAAAATAAACATGTTGATAGGTAGAAGGTGGGTTTATTTTGTCTGTATGTAATGTAGAGAAAATGATAATAAAAAATATTTGTACACATTATAGGTTTGATATGCGGTCTAAACCTAGTATTCCAACCAGTAAATTTATAGTATCGTCCAGTTCCGAGGAAACATCTTCGTCAGGGAGGGGGGACGAGTATAGTGTGATAGAGGAAATTGCAAACTATGGTGAGAGAAGCATAGAAGTTGGGGAACCTAGTAAGGTTGAGGAAGTGATAGAAATGGAGGATAGATCAGAGAGAGAAAGTCCTTGTGATATACCCAGATGGGGTAGATATAAGGAAAGAATACTTGAAATATAAAAAGAAATTACATGGATAATGGGGAAGCTATGTGGAGGAGCAAGGTTTATGGTTTAGGACCTATATCCCTGGTAAAGGGGAGGAGGCTGTCTACTACCATGTCCCATGCTTGGAGAGGTGGAAGAAGGATAAAGGGATTGGTGAGGGGGCTAGTCTCTCATATTATAATAGTCTCGGGCAATCAGGCCTGAGAGATGTGTTTTTGTACTTTTTGAATCAGGTCGTATGTGGCCTTAGAATTCTTCTGACCTTATTTCAGAAAGAGGTTATGAATGTACTACAGTGTTGCCCTGCCAAGTTAAATGGGAATGTTTATGAAATGATGAGGCCATGTGAGGTACTGAATAAAAAATTGAGGAAAGAAGGGACTGCGAAGTAGTTCGGAGCTGAAGATGTGATGAAGTTTTTTAAATAGAAATATGTCGAAGATCGAAATAGTGGTTACCAGTATAATGATTCAGCTAGGCTAAAATTATTTGATTTCGAATCCGCAGGTATACCATGGAACGACCACCTTGTGTGGGTAAAGGGTAACTGTATGTAGGTTCCAGATGAACCGACACTTCACCTAAATCATATATATTATAATCTGAGTAAGTAATGTTGACCAATCTTTAAATAAGTTATAACTTGTCTTCGATCTGTTACTTAATACTGTGTTCCTTGTTTTGGAAGAACCCAAGCCTTTATCTACGCTAGACAAGACCAGCCTATTTGACTATGTTGCTCGAGATTCTGATGAGCTAAAATAGGTACTCAGTAAGTTGGGTATCTGCAGAGATAAAAGGGTAGATTCGGCAGTTCTTAAAGCTCAGTGAACTCAGGAAAAATGAGCAATGGCAGAGAGAAGCTGTCTTAACTGTTGCTGATGTTCTTAGTATTCCACCCCTATATCTTAGAGTACCAAGCAGAATGTTCAGCAGTGTGTGAGGCCAGTTCGGCAGAGTACCTCTGTCACCCGGGGGCGGCCACGGCACATGAGATAGCAAAGTCTATATCTGGCATTGTCGCTGAGAATCTTGAAGTTGCTTCTGTTAAGGTTAAGAAGTCTTCGTTTAAAAGAAAAAAAAAGGCATGAGGAAAAGGGTAGTTCTCGAGCTAAACCTCACGCCTCAGCTAAGATGGCTGAGCTGGAGCTGAAATACTGCTCGATGGCTGGGACAGATCTGGAGTAGCTCGATGCGGTGTATTACGAACATACTTTTACGGTACTCTTTTTTTTTAAGTCCTTAATTATTTTTGTATTCGGACTGAAAATTGTTGTGCTGATTTTGACTTTGTATGCTTGTGCTGGCAGCTCTCAATGCTGCTGAAGGGGGCAAAAAAGCATTTGGAATAGAAGGGCCAGAAGTTTGGGGCTCTTACAGCGTGGTTTAAAGTTTAATCTGCTCGCTTGAAGAAGTTTGAAGATTAATCTACTCATGTAAATGAGCTCAAAGCCAAACTCAAGCTGGAGAAGGAACAGAGAGCTGAAGAAGCTAAAGCGGTTGCAGAACTCGCAATAAAATACTCAGATCTGGTGGCCAATGATGATGTGATATCAAAATTGGTTGAGGCCCTTAAAGTGGAATGAAATCACTTTATCCAATCCTATTAAAATTTTGGATTGAGTCCAGCTGATGTGGAGCTAGGCCGTGTCAAAAGGTACAAGGAGATAGAGTTCCCTTCAGAGGCTCCGGAGGAAGTGATGACGGACAAAGATATTTCTCCAGAGAAGGTGTTGGAGTTTCCACCAGAGAGTGTTGAACTAGTCTGAGCGGCTGAAAAAACATTCAATCCTCCATCTGAGATAGAACTCAGCAAGAATCTTTAAACCTTATGTGGTATATTGATTTGATACAGTTCGTGTGATATCAAAGTGATAGTACTCTATATTTTGTTTTGGATGTCTATATTATAATAACATATTTAAACTCTATGTAGGAGATAGAGCGACTGAGAAAAACAAACTCTGAATTGGAGAGATCGTTGAGTAGAGCGAGGGATTCCGAGGCTCGTATTCAACAGGTACTTAATAAAACTAAATATGAGATAAGGAATTTAAAGTTGAATTCTGAGAAAACTTTTAAAGAGCTATATGATCTTCAATATAGATATGCTAAGAAAAAAATAGAAAGGGATGAGGTGTAAAGGAAAGAAGAGGAAAGGGGGTTATTAGTTCGAAAACCAAAAGAGTTAACATGTTTTAAAGACCCGAGTGATAAGGCTAGGTGTCAAAGTATATTAATAGCTCTGACATTGTATTTTAAGGGCAAAGTAGATAGTGAACGAGGGTTAAAAGAAGCTTATGTAGAGCTTTTGAAAGAGAGAGGCGTAGTTCCAGACCCAGCTCGAGTTATGTTTTTAGCTCAAGAAGTACGTAATCGTCATAGTTTAGAAGTGAAAAAGTGTTCTGTTCGAGTTGGTGTGTCTGTTGTATGGGGCGATGCAAAACTTTTATTTAATGTGTTTGGCTTTATGTAGAATCAGAGGGCTATGAGAATTGTATTTTTCAGGATAAGGAAAGTGAAAATAAAGGTTTAAAAACGATTAAAGGGGTTACAGGATGAGTTATTGCGACAAGTGAAGCAAAAAAATATCTTTAGCAACGAGGTTGCCGAAAGAAGTGGCTGCTCAAATAAAGGTAGAAGCAAATTTGAGGGCTTTCGGTGTATTGCAGAAAGACACGCGTCAGTGGCTACATAAAGTACAAATAAAATTGAAGGATCATCTATATCCGTCGCGAGCAAAAGTCGCTGCTCGAACAGAACATGAGCGTCATATAAACAGTGTTATTAAATTTTACGTGGGAAAACTGTCTAGGGTAGAGAATAAATTTAGGAAGTTCATGACGGGATGTGGGAAGGATTTTAATGTGGAGAACGTCAAGGCTGAGAACATGTGGTTTACCAAAGGTGATGGAGAAATTGTTGGTGACAAACCCCTTCCGAGGTCGAGGGAACTGCCTTCAAAAGAGGGTGAGGAGGAGGTCAAAAGCTTGATACCCCGATCGCGGCGTAAATAGCGTCCCCTGGAGGTGGTGACCTTTTACCGCTCTGATAGATGTGCAATTAACGAATAGAAAGAGTTCGAGAGATATATGACAGTCTTCTCATTCCTTGAAGAATAAAAAATAGGGTATTCTCAATTTTCTTTACCGGCCCTGCATATGTGTTAGATCGTTGTATTCTGTTACAAATAATAAATAAAATTTATTCTCTGTGATGATGAATGAAATAGTATATCGATATTACTTAGATACCATGTTCTTGATTTAAACTCAGTAACTGTGAGATATAATCTGTTGGTATAATCAAATTATTATGAACGTAAACTATTATGACAGGTGGAATTGGTAGCTATTCAAAGTCAGTGTGACGCGTTACATGCCAAAAACAACCAACTAAATGCTGAGCTAAGTTCGAGTCATGTCGCACTAAAAAGTTCTACTGAGTTAGTAGAAAGGACGAGACGTTAGAGCTCGATTGTCCGAGGATCTACAGAAGAAAAAGGCAGATCTAGCCAACGGACTGAGAAAGATAGAGGAGTTAAGAGAAATTATAAGAAAGAAAGAGGTTTAATTTATAGGTAGCTCGAGGCAAGCAAGCCAGCAGGGAGCGGAGTTGACATATGCTCGAGTTTGAATTGTAGAACTATTGGCAGAATTAGAGGAGGAAGGTAGGAATTTAAAGGACTTGCAATTCTAAGTGACTATACTTGAAGCGGAGGTAGTTGATACGCTAGCGTGCGCTTCTAAGTATGAAGTATTATGGCTAGTTGCTGACGTTCTGATAAAGAAGATAGAAGAGGCCCGCAATAGACAGAATAAAAACATTAATGCGGGTTGGAACAAAGTGGTCACTCTAGAGAATACCATACAAGGGTTGAAGTTAAATGCCTCAGAGCACCTAGATGAGAATACGAACTTGCGTGATGCAAATACGAAGTTAGACGCTGACCTATTATAGAAAGAAATTCATCTTGATGATAGAAGGGTAGAATGGGAGAATCGCGAAGCGGAACTTGATGGGTCAATGTCTCTTATTTATCATATGGATGAGTTAATGGCAGTGCTGGAGTCTCGGAATTTTGCTGTGTTGGATGAGAAACATTGAGTAGAGAAGCATTACGAGCATTTGAAGACTTTACTGCAGGAAGCTCAAACTAAACTCAATGAGCTTATTTTGTCTATGTGGGTAAAGAGTGAAGCAGGTGACGTGTATGAGAGAGATATGACAACAGTGATTTCCTTCTTTGTATTAGAGTTCCAGAGATTGGAAAAAGAAAGCAAACTGGTATATGATGTTGTAGTTGGAAGAAGTACGCAGTGCGACATGGAGGCAATAAGGTGTGAGTATCTAGGTCCCATGGTAGCTAAAATTGGGGTTCTGAGATAGTGTATGGTCAGAGAAGGAAAGAAAATCGTTACGGGAAAAATGTCAGAGTTTATGCGACAACGGCTGTATACGGGTTATACACCTGATATTACGGGACCTTCTAATATAGGTGATAGCTCAATTGATAGCCCCAATGAGGAATAACGATTGCGAGGATGCGCTATGTATAGTAATGCATATAATGTATGATAATAGGAATGTCTAGAATAATGATTTATACAAACCTTTCGTTATATCAACGATACTGTATTAGTTGAACATCTATTGTATAGGATGTCCCCAGAGGTTATCGAACGCAGAGGAACATAGATGGCAGATTTGTTCAGTTGAAGCCATAAATGATTTCTAACGTAAGAGGTGATTGGTTTGGCCAGAGCAACGAATGATCTTTAATGTAAATAAATGATCAGCAGCAAATGATCTGTAATGTACTAGATGATTAGTTTGGCCGAAGTAGCAAACGATCTATGATATAATAGATGATCAGTTTGGCTGAAGCAACAAACGATCTATAATGTAATAGATGATCAGTTTGGCCAAAGCAACAAATGATCTGTAATGTAATAGATGATCAGTTTGGCCAAAGCAACAAACGATCTGTAATGTAATAGATGATCAGTTTGGCCAAAGCAACAAACAATCTGTAATATAATTGAAGATCAGTTTGGCCAAAGCAACAAATGATCTATAATGTAATAGATGATTAATTTAGCCAAAGTAACAAACAATCTGTAATGTAATAGATGATTAGTTTGGCTAAAGCAACAAACAATCTGTAACCTGTATATAGAAGTACTTGTTGGATATATTAGAAAAGTATGATAGTATAGGGAAATCAAACACAAGTATGTCATTGGTGTAAGATTGACGTACAATGAATGTGTTAGATAGAGTACTGTATGAAATAGTAGAAAGTACTTAGATGTATTTAGATTGAACATAATTCTTTCATTGATATAAGATCGTCATACAAGATGATAAATTCATTTGTAGAAATGTACACTGTGATGGATTTTTATTGGCAATACAATTTCAATCTCTTCGTGTTCCAAGGATTAGGGATTCGATCACCATGTTTAGTGGAGAGATCGTAAGAACTAAGGCCGCTTTTTCCGACAATAACAAAAGGGCCTTCCTAATTTTTGGATAGTTTCCCAGCGCTTACTTCCTTTTTGTGTTTGAGAATTTCTCATTGGAGAAGAAGATCTATGATTACAAGCTCTCTGTGACGAACGTGCTTGTTGTAAGATCAGGCTAGAGCTTGGTGGTATCTTCCTAAATTCATTATTGATCTGTCTTTAGTCTCCTCGATTCAATTCACGTTTTATGCCAACTAGTACTCATTCTCTTCGTCCGTCATGGTATGGCCGCGTATTGGGTGATGATATAGAGTGGGGATAATTGTTTCTGTACCATACGCTAGTAAGAATGGCATCTATCCAGTTGATACCTGAGGTGTTGTGCGATATGCCCACAGCACATGTAGAAATTCATGGACCCAATTACCCTTCTTCTCTGTCAAACATTTTTTGATCCCATCTACTATAGTTTTATTATTGATTTCCGCCTAGCCATATCCTTGAGGGTAATATGGAATTGAAGGTAAGTGGATAATATTATGTTGATTGAGGAATTCAACGTCTCTGGAGCCAACGAACTGAGGTCCATTGTCGATTCTGAGGATATGGGGGCAACCAAATCAAATGATGATAGTTTCCCAGATGAATTTAATGACTTCACCTTTGCGTGTGTAGCACAGAGAGACTGCTTTTACCTATTTTGTGAAGTAATCTGTCACTACTAGGAGGTGTTTCCTTTTCCCTAGTACCGTGGGGAATTCTTCTATACAAGGTCTAGGGCCTATCTTTTAAATGGACAAACAACGTTGCTGGAATTGAGTTCCAAAGCTGGAGCTCGAATTTGAGGGCCATGTCTTTGGCAGGTATCGCACTTTCTTGAGAGTTCAATGGCTTGAGCTTTTATCTTAGGCCAAAAGACTCCTTGAGTAAGAGCTCGATTTGCGAGTGATCGTCCCGCTGCATGGGAACCACAAGTCCCCTCATGGAGTTCGTGTAGGAACTTTTGTGCTTCTTTGTTCGACAAACATTCAAGGTGCGGTCCAGTGACAAAAATTTCGTAAAGGAGAGCGTTGTCTATGATGTATCGCTTAGCATTATCAAGTGCGCGTCTCTTCTCTATGGGATCTGTAGGGAGTTTACCATCAAATGTGTTTTAGTCCTAATGGACTTGAGGTAGGGTCGTCTCCAATCGTCCTCGTCCTTTTCGACACCCCTAGTATTGACAGAATTCGAACTTATGATGCTAATGTTGGGGGTGGATGATACTTCAATCTTTAGATAATGCGCTTCCATACCAAGTATTCTTGCCAGGTACGCGAGAGAGTCAAAATGTCAATTTCTTTTTTGTGAATGTTTGATAGTAATTCTTTTAAATCTACTCATTCTGTCGGCTACTGCTACTGCGCAGTCGACCATCTTTCTGTTCTTCTGGAACTTTTCTGTGTAATAGTTCACAATGAGTAATAAGTTCGTATAGACAGATAACTCGAAGACTTCAATCTCTAGAGCCATATCTAGACCGTAAATTATTGCTTCATACTCAGCCTCATTATATGTTACTTCAAAATTGAGCCTTACTGTTTTCTAGATCCTATCATTGGAAGGTATGATAAGAACGATTTTGATACCTAATCCTGCAGGTCTGGATGATCCATCAACTAAAAGACATCATCCCTTTCGTGTTATCTAGTCTGACTTTTCTTCAAACTTTTCTTCAAATTGTTCCTCATTGGTATCCGTACTATCTTCTTCCCTGTCAGGATCTTCTATTGGGAAGTTCACAAGGAAGTCTGTTATTGTTTGACCTTTTTTAGAATCTTATGGTTCGAAACGGATGTCATGTTCGCCAAGAGTGACTGACCATTATTGTAATCGTCAAGATTTTTCCCGTTTGGATAAGATCTCCCATAAAGGGTAATTTGCACTCGAACTAAGTGTGCTTGAAAGTACTGTTTCAACTTTTGTGATGTGTATACGAGATCTTGGAATACCTAAACTCTGCTGGAATGAGAGTTTTGCTGATGAAGTAGACAGGTATTTCTGTCTTCCCATTAAATCGAATGAGTACAGAACTTAAAGATTCTCTGTTAACCGCAAAATATACTATGAGTTCTTCTCCTTTGTTAGGTGTACTCATCACTGAGGGTGATCTCAAGTTAAGTTTGAGTTCCTAAAATGACGCTTCACACTCTGCTATCCACTCGATCTCAGGATCATTTCTAGACCTCTATTTTGCTGTCCCTTCACGTAAAAGGTTGAACAACCATCGACATCGATCTGAAGACTTTGAAACAAAATGATTTATGGTGGTGATCTTGCCTGCTAACTTCTGTACATCTTCTTTGTTTTTGGCGAAGGCATAGACAGTAAAGCATGAATACGATCTGGATCAGTTTTTATACCTCTCTTACTGATTAAGTATCCTAAGAATTTTCCTGACTGGACTCCGAACTGGCACTTTTTAGGTTTGAGCCTCATCTTGTAGGAACAGTGAATTTTGAATGTAGTGCGCAAGTCTGTAATATGGATATCATTTTTAAGGCTTTTACACAACATATCATCAATGTAGACTTCCATCATTTTTCTGAGGTATCTTTGGACATTTATGTCATCAACCGTTGATAAGTGGCTCCAGCATTGTTGAGACAAAAAGGCATGACCTTATGACAGTATAAGCCATGTTCTGTAATAAAAGTTATCTTCTCTTGGTTATCAAGTAGCATAGGTATCTGATTGTACCTTGACGCGACATCTATCATGGACAGGAGATCGTGTCCCGCAGTAGAATCGAGCATATGGTTAATGATAGGAAGTGGAAAACTATCCTTTGGAGTATGTTTGTTGAGGTCCGTAAAGTCCACGTATACTCTGATCTTGCCGTTCTTCTTTGGGACGGCCACAATGTTTATGATCCATTCTGGGTAACTGGCCTTTCAGATAAAGCTAACTTCGATGAGTTTATCGATCTATTTATTTAATACTTCTCAAAATCTCAGTGCTAAAGTCCTATACTTCTGTTTGACAGCTTTGGCTTTATCCTTTAAATTGAGCTTGTGGCAAGCTAGATTGGGATCGATACCCGGCATTTCGTGAAATGTCCAAGCAAATACATCACTGTTGTCTTTAAGGAACTGAATGAGGACATCTCATTCTGGTGTTGGCAAAAGAGTGCCAATGTATGTTCCTCGCTTTTCGCCACTGATTTTGACGTACTCTATTATTTCTGCGCTTGGCAGATGGTTTTCTGTATAGTTTACTGTATAGTTTTCTATAATTGATATGCAAGTTGTGGCACTGAGGATTCTGGAATAATGACGGAAAAATTCTTACATGCTCAAGCGAGGTTCTGACTCCCTTTGATCTCATATACGACGTCATTTCACTCGAATCGCAGTGCCAATTGATATATGGATGGAATAACTTGCATATTGTGTAACCAGCAATGCCCTATTATCCCCAAATAATGAGATTTTGTATTGATAACATAAAAGACAACGTCGAGTGTCACAGGTTCTGCTGTGATAGGAAGTATGATTTTTCCTATAC
Source organism: Kingdonia uniflora (assembly GCA_014058105.1). Lineage (NCBI taxonomy): Eukaryota > Viridiplantae > Streptophyta > Magnoliopsida > Ranunculales > Circaeasteraceae > Kingdonia > Kingdonia uniflora. Next base: position 2,152,382 of record JACGCM010000445.1, read on the forward strand.
GTTCTTCTTTAGATCTATTGAATCTACAGATATCAATGTCACTGGACTGTACTTTATCGGCCAATCCCATCTGATCAATTATACTTTGAAAAAGTAATTCGATAGTACTCCCAATATCTATCATCATCGTGTGAAGCACCATATTTTACATTTTCAGCATGATCACCAAGGCATCATGGTGAGGATAGTTGATATAACGAACATCACAGTCGTCAAAAGAAATTCCTGTTCGTTGAGAGCAGGAAACGAGAAGCAAATGAGCTTCTTTATCTTTCATGGACTGGTTGTTACATTGGTTGACCCATCGCCTCTTAGTTCAGCTTAATTGGTTGACAATCTGAGTCTCGACGAAGTGGCATAATGACATATGGTATAAGTGTTTCTCGCCTGCCGACTCTTTGGTTTGTACGACATCTGTCGGAAGTTTGTAACTCTGGTTCTTATAGCTTTCGACATCTGCAATGTACTCATCCATTTGCCCATCAGCAAAGATATAGTCTAATAACTGCTGTAAGGTAAATCAGTATTCTATTTCATGATGTCTGACCTTGTGGTAAATGCAATATAGTTTGTTCTTAATGGGTTGGAGATATTGTGTATTGCAGAAGAGCCGATCCTTCTAAAGTATTGGATAAATGCTGGATATGGTCACATTCATCTTGTCAAGGTAGGGTTTGGGCAAGTTATTCCCCTTTTGATGTCGTTCGTCATTAGATTTTGTCCATTTCCTATCTCCACCCTGATCAACATTACGATTAAAGTCCTGGCTGGCTGACTGATCTCAAGCTATTAATATTGACTTCTGGGGTTTCTGTCTATTAGACACCATTATTTCCAGGTTGATATAACCGATGACCTCTTTGATCATGTTTTCCAGAGTTGTTGGTTTTTAGAGGATGGGGTATTCCTTCGCCCTTCCATCAACAAGTAACGCATTGGTGAAAGCCAAAATGGTAATCTTCTGGTCAAGCCGATCTACTTTTCGAGCTAACTCCAAGAAATTCTTAGAGAACGTCTCGAGCTTCTCACTCGGCATCTACTTAAGGATGAAAAGGGAGTATAGATTCTCTTCTTTGTCTCTGTTGTGCAAGTAATTCTTGACGAAGAGTTCTCGCAACTATTTGAAAGTTATGATAGATCCTTCAGGTAGTATGTGGAACCATCACAGAGGTTCTTTAGACAAGCTGATTGTGAAGAGCCGACAGAGAATGTGCTTGGACGTGGAAAGTAGGCCTAAAGCATCCTCGAACTCTTGGAAGAACTCCACTGGATTTGTTCTTTTGTATTTGCGGATCTTCTGAGTATGGAATACGTTGGGGACTTGCCATCTATTAGATCCTGTGCGATCGGGCTCTTCTGTAATCTATTGTGGATTTCTTTAGTCAGAGTCTGAGCTTCAAGCATTTTTTTGATTTGCCTCTTGATATGTTCCTGAGTCATATATTATTAAGCTGCAGTTGTTGGGCGGGTGACACGTCCTTCACTAAGAGTATGGTCTCCACTCCCTTCACTTATACATTCTTTTACTTGGACTCGAACTCTTCGAGGTAGATTTTCAATCTGTCTCTGTCAACTTCATGGTGGGCCTCCTGAATTAAGATGGGTTCCATTTCATGTTGATGATGGTTAGATCGAAGCGTACCTCCTACGTGATTGCCTTTTGGAGGAAGTCATATTATGTCATGAACGGAAATTTGTGAGCCTTCAGGTTATGCGGCTTTTTTCTTCTGGGCGACAGCTTGCTGACCCTGTAGAACCTTCAGTACATCCTGTACACTTGCCAGCCGTTGCTGCAAAGCTGCCCGTCATTCTATTTTAGAATTTAGGGTGTCCCGCAGATCTGTTAGCGCGGCATTTTCTTCTGCTTAAACTATTAGCATGCTCTGACTTGGGGGTAACATTCTGAAAGGACATGATCAACAGTTTTTAAGATAATGGGTTTGAGAACTTCAATTCCCACAGACGGTACCAAATGTAATAGCCAAATTCTGGAATTCAGACATAGCCTTTACACCAGATGTAATCAGAACGCTAATAATAACTAACACAAAAGTTTAGCGTAGAAAACCTTTGAATAGGCTAAAACTAATGACCTCTCTTAAGGATTTTAGAAAGGGAGAGATGTTATTGAGAATGATGCTATTACAATGAGCACACTGAATCTATTGAGATTTGGAGTAGGGATCCTTCTATATATAATTGCCTCCCTCAATCTGTAGCTCTCTGGTCCTATTTATAGGTCTTATAATATGACTGTTTGATGACCATTAAGATTCTTAATGGTGGACGTTACAAAGTAGATGTAAGATATTTTTTGACTAGATGGTGTAACGTCCTGACCTCTGTTACTGTACAATAACTCTATTGATGACTGTACACTTGCGTAAATCGAACTCCTGATGTAGAGGTTGAAAGCGATGACTTGAACTGAGGAATATTGAATATGATTTTAGTAGTGTTTCTTGTATGCTGATGAGGTCAAGGATGAGGCTTTGAGTCTGAGATATGAAATAATCTATTATAATAACAATGTCATATTCTTAATATCGAAATGTTAAGAGATGAAGTAGAAAATATTTTACTTACCTAGAAAAAAAAGGTCCATGACAATTCTAATACAAAAGTAAAGCTTAAATTCTGTGAAGATCAGCAACATTTGCAATGAAGACATAAACCTTAAAAGATGCATATGCAAAAAACATCAAGTGACCTGATCATGATGGATCTCCCTAAACTTAATCTCCTTCAGAAAATCATCAATAAAGAAATCAAATCAAGCAATGAGGGTTTAAAGATACAACACAATTCAGCGTCCCTACTGAAGAAATTAACCCTCATGCAAAACTCAGATAACCGAAGGACTGTTAATTAGGTTATTAACGGGATTGAATCCCCTTATAGAAAAATCCTTGAAGCTTCTAATGATAATTCAAAAGACCGAAGGGTAGTATGTCCTTTGGGGTTTCATGGGTAAGGCAGATGGGGAAGTGAACAATAAGAATACTGCAACCCAATAGCGAATGGAAGAGATCCCAAAACTAGCAACCACGGGTTACCAGGATATGGGGAACTCTGTCCCACTTGGAGAAAAATTACAGCCATCTTTTGCAGACAAAGTTTATGGAATAGAAATGGAGAAAAAGGAATCAGTTGGGTTTCTTGAAGCGGGTTGGAGAGGGGACAAACCGATAATCTCAATCCCTCGAATTAAACAATCTGATGGTATCTCTATCTATCAATTCAGTTTTATCGGATGATTGGTCTTACAGAAGATCAACTTTGCAAATATACAAGAATTTGCAAGAACACACTGGAAAACTAAGGGAACATGCAAACATATTCCAATTGGAAAAAGGGCTATTTATCATCAAATTGGAGTCAGAAGAGGATAAGATATACATATGGATCAGAGGGCCCTGGATGGTCGAACAAATGCCAATGAGACTCATGCCATAAAATCTACTTTTCTCTGTGGACAAACACTATAACTCCAACGCTCTGATTTAGTGAAAATTTCTTGGACTACCTATCAAAATGTGGAGCAAAAAGATTACCATGTCACTAGGAAAGACCCTGGGTACTCCTATTCAATTAGATCAATCTACAAAAAATCATGACTATGGGTTTCTTGTTAATGTACTTGTCGAAATTGATCTCTCTAAGCCAATCCCAAGCTACATACTTCTTGAGATTGAGGGAAATATCATCAGACAAAAACTATTGCTATATCGAGTCCCCAAATATATTAATCACTGCAAAAATATTGGGCACACAATCGCATAATGCAAAATTGTGCAAAAGGCCTTTAAAGTCAATAAAATGGAGTACAACAAGACCAAGCTGAAGACTAGAAAAGAAGTAGTGAAAGGCAGTTGGGATAACCAACACTTAATAGTCCAGAAGAAACAACCTCATACCAAAGACTTGGGAAGATAAATTACTAAACAACCGAGCAAACATACTTACTTTCAAGATACTATGGAGGAAAGCAGCACAACATCACCAACTATCTATTTCCCATGCATGCAAAGGCCATCTAAGCATCTGCAACAACATGAAAAAATTGGTGGGAAAGATGGGTGGTCAATAACAAAGGGAAACAGCATACAAACAACTTCACCCACAAAGAATAACACTGATTATAGGGTAAACAAATTAGAAACCCTAAGAGACGTGGAAGATGTTATCGAACATAGAGACTCGGCACCTTCTGAGAAATAGGCAGGAAAGAACAACAATTTGAATCCATAAATGGTAATTGCAAGGAGCTATCCCTTGATCTAACCCAATTCAAACTTCCTCCATATCAGACCCACGCATTTTTCACATAACATAAACAGTCAACATTGACACCTACGCCACGAACTGATGAAGAATGTGGGTCGAGCACAACATAAAATTATGAACAAGTCAAAGACACCTATCTCTCACGAACTCAACAGTTACTCAGTAAACCGCCATTTACCATATTGTTTGGAGAATAAGCTTCAGCACGATGAAGAACTGCGGACAAGACCTATATAAAGAAAAGGTTCCAAAAGAGACAAGGACCAGAATAATATACGAGAAATTACCCAAAAAACCATATTTTTTTTATTCTCAAACGTAAAAATTCTTATTTACAAGATTTAGTATTTCTAGTTCGAGAGATCACTTATAATAAGATATTAGACTTCAGCAATAAAAGTCACTGTTACTAAAACCCTCATCTCGAGGTCGTGGTTTATTACCTATTCATAGGTTTTCCATGCTAAATTACCTATGTCATTTCTTATTATACATTAGTTTTTGTCATAGGAACATTGGTGTAAGAGCTAATTCTGAGCCATTTCGAGCTTACAGAATTAGGCTACTACATTTGGCATCTTTTGTGTGAAAGAAGACATTTCTACGATATCCTAAGGCAAACATTCACTCTACTATTAACTTCAATCATGGTTACTTCCAGATGACTAACAACCAGAATCCAGCTAAATCATTCAGTTGAGCCAGAGTAACTTACAAAACTATAGGCGAATCTCCACGTTGAAATAGAGAAGCGTAATGATCTCTAACGTCAGTTAACTCTTGATCGAGAGCTCCGTAAAAAGGAGCTCAAAGTTGAGTGACAATCTCGCTTGACAACGTTTAAATGATATGAAGACTAAATGACAACCATGCAGACTGTATTACAAGCTCTGCAGGATACTCAACAGGCTCCTCAAACTAGAGATTTCGATCAAGTACCAGAGACATCCCAGGTTTATATGTGGGAAAGATTGGGACCTCGAGGAGCCACCAGCAAAGCTATTTCCATAAATATTCATCACTAACATAAACCTTCCATTCATTTGGGTGGAGAAGTTCAATCCAAAATCAGCAAAGGTTACCGATTTTCTAAACGTCAGGAGGCAGATCTGCGACCTCAACCTCGAATTCCAGCACCAGATCATTTGAGTGAGGGGACCGGTACTCATAATCCTCAACCTCCTCGCCAAGCCACTCAACCAACACGTCATTATGTCACACAAGAACATATGGATCAGCGTATCAAAGAGTTGATCGATGCACAAGTATTGGGCACTACAGACAACCTTACCAAGCTACAAGGAAGTCTGATTGCCAAAGAACTATTCGATATTGAAATACCGAAAGGTTTCTATACTTCGAAAATTCATAAATACAAGGTCCCCGATCCAAATGAGCGCATTCAACAATACCATGATTCATTGGGATTATATTCCAATCTCAACCAGATCATCTACCGTTGGTAACAAGTCTATAGGAAGAACCACTCCGGTGGTTCCAATCTTTATCTAAAAATTCCATACTCACATTTGATCAGCTGCAGAAGTAATTCATCAAGACATATGCTCATAACAGAGACAAAGAGGAGAATTTAAATTCTCTTATTTGTCTTAAACAATCACACGGAGAGAAGCTCGAGGTTTTTGTAAAGAAGTTTTTGGAGCTCGTGCAAAAAGTAGACAACCTCGATAAGAAAACATCTGTTACTGCTTTCACCAGCGCGCTCCAACTCTACTGCAATCCTACGACCTTGGAGGATATGATCACCATGGTCAATAATTATGTTGACCTGGAAAGGATGATGTTCGAAAGGCATAAATCTATTAAGTTAGTCCAAACCATGAAAGTTCCATCTATAGATCAAAATAATAAACCGAAGGAGGATCAAGGTAATCAAAAGCGTTCAAAGGGTAACACCGGCTATCCTCTGAAAAGCAGAACATAACCCACACCGGTCCTCCCAAAGGTAAATGTTCGAATCTCTATAATTTTTCCAATCCTCCCTAAGGATAAGCTATATCGTCGCTCTCAATCATTGGAACTAATAGAAAGCCACCCGTACTACATGCATCATAAAGTAAACCATCATTCTACTAATAATTACTATGCTTTACAGAGGTTGTCGAAATTCATTTTTAAGGAGAGACGAATGTTCGAATACATTATCGACCTAGAATCATACAAGGATTGCAGTTATAAGAAACAACTCGAAGTCTTCCAGGTCGTAGATCAAGCTGAGGAGAAACATCTCTACCATATGTACCGCAATAATATGATCAAAATTCATCAGAACAACAACTCTTGCCGATTCATGCGCAGGAGACTTTCAGAATGTTACGATTTTATACCTCAACATAAAGATGCCAAGCTTCTACCTGAGTCGAGCAATCGCCGGCTTGGGATTTCATTAGAAGATTTGCGACATTAGTCATGTCAAATTACCACATCATGATGCATTAGTCATAATGCACAAGATGAAGAAGTTTGTCATGCATACAATGATGATCGATACTGAAAGCGGTATTGAGATTTTCTTTTAGAGCACAATTGACCAAATGGGATTGGCCAATCAAGTTATTCCAAGCGACACCGATATCACTGGATTCAATGGTTTTAAGGAAGAGCGAGTAGGCAAGATCAAGATCATCTTACCTATTACCGCAGGACTAGCCACCGTCGACATCGTCATCAACGTCATCAACGCCAAATCTCGTTATCTCGTGATTATAGTCCCCTTCTAGATTCATAACATGGAAGCAATCGCTTATACCTATCATCAAGCACTCCACTTCAAGCACAATGATGGTATCTATGAAATCAAAGGTAGTCAAAAACTTTCTCGAGCTTACAAAAATACCATCTCTTCTATTCTAGATACCTCAGACAGATATGCTGTATGGCAATTACAGAAAGCAAATCACCATGATGATCAGCCGTCAATAGAAGTGCCTACGGAATACGTCAACATTGATGGACCTAGCAGAGGTACTTTTATCGGTACCAAGCTGATCCAGCACGATAAAGATGCCCTTATTAAATTCCTACGAGTGAATCGAGACATTTTTTCGTAGACTTTCAAAGTGATGCCTGGGGTGGATCCGGCTAAGGCATGTCACAAATTGACCATCCACATCAACGCCATGGTGATCAAACAAAAATAATGACGACTAACACCTTGCCTTTGAGATGAAATTAGCATGGAGATTGAGAAGCTGATCAAATTGGAATTCATTCGAGAAGTCAAGTATCCAGATTAGATATCTAATATCGTCGCTCTCCCAAAGAAGAATAGAAAAGTTTGAGTTTGAGTAGATTTTATATATCTTAACAAATACACTCCAAATGATAGTTTCCCTCTTCCTAGCATCCATCAAATTCTTGATTCCACAGCAGGTCACGAACTCCTATCTGTGATGGACGCTGCTTCTAGATACAATCAGATTCCACTCGTGGAAGAATATGAAGAAAAGACCACTTTCATCACTGAAAGAGGACTTTATTTCTACAAAGTCATACCCTTCAGACTTAAAAATACAGGTGTGACTTATCAACAGTTGATCGCTATAATGTTCAAAGCATATCTTGGGAAAATCGTAGAAGTCAACATTGATGATCTCTTGTGCAAGAGCATACAGTCAACCAACCACATCACAAATCTCAGCACAATATTCAATATTCTTCGATCTTACAGGATACAACTCAATTCTGATAAGTGTCAATTCGAAGTACATTCAGGCCAATTTCTCGGTCATCTCATCAGCAAGAAAGGGATTAAGGTCAATCCAGATCAAATTCGAGCTCTTCTCAACATTCCATCTCCAAAGACGATGAAAGATGTACAAAAGCTTACCGACAAGATGGTCGCCATCAACTGATTCATTTCAAAATCTTCTGATTATTGTCCTTGGTTGCTCCTACTACTCTACGGTTGTACCAAATAAAGAAAAGTTCTACCCAATGCTGAGATCCAATGGACATCAGAATGCGAGGTATCTTTTCAGGATCTTAAAACCCATTTGGGGAAGTCTCCCATAATGAACACCCCAGTAGATAATGAGGAACTAAACATTTACTTAGCAGTTACAGATACTTCTATTAGCTCAATTCTTATTCGACTTGAAGGGGAGATCGAGAAGCCAGTCTGCTTCATCAGCAAAACCCTCACTCTAGTAGAAATTAGGTATTCTAAAATTAAGAGACTTTTTCAAACTCTTATTTATACTTCACATAAGCTTAAGCACTACTTCCAAGCTCATACAGTCAAAGTCATGATGAACTACCCACTCTGGGAAGTTTTATCCAAGAAAGAAAAATACAGAAAAGAGCAACAATGGTTAGCCAGTTTGGGAGAACATGATATCAAGTTCAAATATGACATTTAAAAAAGGGTTTGGCCATTGTTAAGATCCCGAGTGGAAGGAGCACGATCCTAAACTTGCCAAAAAAATTATAGATGATCCACCCACCAAAGTATTTGGCGAGTGATCTGAATGGATTACAAGGAAAGGGTGGAGACTTCTCACAGATGGTTCAGCAGGGCCTGCAGGGTCAGGAATTGGAATCGTTTTGATTACCCCTTCCAGCGACAGAATTTAGAAATCAATCCGTTTGGATTTTAAAGTCTCTAACAGTGTCATCGAATACGATGTACTCATTCATGGACTCGACCTCGCACTTGAGATCGGTATCCCAGAATTCCCAGTCTATACATATTCTCTACTCGTCGTCCATAATTACTCTTAACAATACAAGAAGAATGACAAGATGATCGAATATGCAGCCCTCATTGCATATGGGATGAGCCAGTTTGCAAAAGTAACTCTCGATTATCTTCCTCGAGGTAAAAATAAACATCTCGATAAAAGTACAGAAGCTAGATATCTCCAGATAAAAGTGATATCAACCCCCAGCATTAATCGCATTTCTATATGCACGATAAATACTGGGGGTGATAATGAGGAGGACGACGATTGGCGAAAGCCCTTCATTCCCTACCTTGGCACTGACAATGAATACAAAACACCCCTTCCACCAGATCTAAAATAGCGCCGACAGCTGATCGAAAACTCAATGCGATACACAAATTAAAATTGTTTTTATATTGTCGTTTAGTCATGGGGCCTTAACTCAAGTGCATCTCTAGAATGAAAGCAAACGAGATGTTCCCCAATTTTCATGAAGGAACTTGTGGCTCCTATGCCGCAGGTTGATCACTCGCTAACAAAACCATTACACAAGGAGTATTCTGGCTAGGTATGCACAAGCAAGCAAAAGAGTACTCATGCAAATGTCATACATGTCAACGATATGGAAAAATGATCTACGCCCTTACGCTCAAACTACATGCAAGCAAGGTATTCTTGCCATTCAAAAGATGGGCGCTCGATCTTGCCGGTAAATTTCCTAATCCTCTAGGTAACCACCGATACCTACTCGTAATTACGTATTATTTTACAAAAAGGGTAGAAGCAATTCTACTCTATCGAATTCGACAAGAAGAGGTCATCTCTTTTATCTAGGAACACATCATTACCCAGTTTGGTTTCCCCCACCTAATTCGTATCGATAATGGACCACAATTCGTTGGAGAAAAATTCGTAGTTTTCCTCAACAAACACAACATCATCCACTCACCATCCAATCCCTACTACCCACAAGGCAATGGCCAAGTCGAAATCACCAACAAGGCCATCGTAGATGGACTCCAGAAAAAGCTTCACTCACAAAAAGATTAAAAGTGGGTAGGAGAGCTTCCTCATGTCTTATGGGCATATTATACCACTCCACATCAATCAACCGGCTGTACCCCATTCCTCCTTGCCCATGGCACTAAAGCCATCATTCCAACAGAATATCATCATCCAGTCAGAGATCACGAGCTAATTAACGAAGAAAATAAGTTTGAATTGGCCTACAACATTAATTGGATTGATGAGACTAGGGAACGTGTTATTGCCAACCTAGGTCGATATCATCATATGTTGGCCAGTTCGTACAATAGACGAGTCTGAAGCCGTACTTTCTAAATTGATGATCTCATCCTCAGAAAAATCCCTCAATATAGAAATGAAGCACATGCCGGGAAACTGGCAAAAAATTAGGAGGGTACTTTCTAGCTTTTAATCAACCTCTATTCCGGTTAAAGCAAAGGTAAAACTAACTTTCAAACTGAACTCTATACATACTCTGCGATTAAAGTGAAGGTAATACTATTTTTCAATCAAAGAACTCTACCAGACATAAGATAAAACAAAGGTAAAGCAAGTTTTTTTCTCTCAATATGGCTGCGACAATTATACTGGTTAAAGCAAAGATAAAACTAGCTTTGATAGAACTTTATACATGCTCTGCAATTAAAACGAAAGTAATACAAGCTTTCAATCAAAGAACTTTACCAACCATAAGATAAAACAAAGGTAAAACTGGTTTTCATCTCTCAATATGGTTGCGACAATTATACCGGTTAAAGCAAAGGTAAAACAATCTTTGATCGAACTCTATACATACTCTGCAATTAAAACAAAGCTAATAATTTTTTTCAATCAAAGAACTCTACCAGACATAAGATAAAGTAAAGGTCAACCTAGCTTTCATCTCTCAATATGGCTGCGATAATTATACCGGTTAAAGCAAAGGTAAAACTATCTTTGATCGAACTCTATATATACTCTATGATTAAAACGAAGGTAATACTAGTTTTCAATCTAAGAACTCTACCATACATAAGATAAAGCAAAGGTAAAACTAGTTTTCATCTCTCAATATGTCTGTGACAGATTCTTTTTCAGGTTACATATACAGCCACTATAATGGATTTGTTTTTACTATTAGGAGGTCGGCTATGATTTCCCCTATAACAGGAAGATAATCAACCATAAATTCTTGAGCTCGAATAGCCACAGTGATCCTGCCTTGCTCTACCAGTTTAGTAGGTCGAGAACCTAACTCAGTTTCCATAGAATATATACAGTTTCCTCGGTCTACATCAGCTCTACAAATACATCCTCTATCTAAAAATTATCGTACAAGGTATCTCGCTCTAACTTAAACCTTTTCACCTCCTCAAAAAAATAGGCAATCACTGCCATTAACATCTCAAAGTGCAATGCTTCGGGCATGACCCTCTTAGAAAAAATTGTTCTCGCCGTTTGAAAGCACTCTTCCAGCTTCTTGTTCCGTGCTTCATGCCATTCCATTCAACTTTCTGCGCGAGACATAAGATTGATATGCTCCATCACCTTCTCATCTACTTTATCTAACTCAGCCTGGTTCATCATCGTTAATTCAGCTACCTGGGCACGATGTTCCTCAAACTCCCTGTCTTTACCTGCACTAACCCCATTTGGAGATTGCTTTAACAATTAGTCTTTTTTCTTTATCAAAATATCCTTACCTCTAATCACCCGCTCTAACTCCTGTTCCCTGACATGAGCAGAATCTAACTTACTTTGGAATTCCCTTAGCCGCTTATTTCCTTTTTGTACGTGACCTTGAGTTTGAGATATATTTCCCTCCAGCTATCTGATTCTAACTGATAGGCTAACCACATCCCCTTAAACACTGGAGACCCTGGCATCACCTTTATTCTTCCTTGAGAGCTCTTTAGACTTGGCATTTTTGGCACACGAATTGGCCTGAGCCAAATCGGTCTTTAATAGTGCCACCCTCTCATTCAACTCATCACATTTCCTTTACACCAACTAAAACTTTATATCTTTAGCAGGTAAAGTTGCAGTCAACTACTCCACCGTAATTTTGCAGTTAGATAGGTCATCTCGAGCCTTCTTCAACTCGCTATCTTTCTAAGTCATTTTATTGTTCAATCGCTCCAGTTTGTTCCTAGTATTCACTAAATCAGCTCGAGTCTGCTCTTGTTCATTCATTTTGCTGATTATTTGGTCCTTCAGATTGGCTATAAAATGGCTTAACTCTTTCTCTGGTGATTCTAACGCCTGGATATGGTATCGAGCCATGTTAGCCTCCTTACTCTTTACCATCAGTGCATCATTCTGGCTTTTGAGCTTTACAGTCTTTACTAATTTTAGCATCCTTCTCCTCGATCTTCCGAGTAAGGTCATCAATGGTTTGTGTCACCTCGACGAACTTGAAATGTACCTTTATATGTTGATCCTCCCTATCTTCATTTGCTTCTCTCATTCTATCAAACTTCGCCGTAAACTCTTGATTGCATTGGCGTGTCTCTTCTTCACTCAAACGAGCTGACTCCAATTTGACCTATACATCATAGATACAATACATCAAGTTCGATTCAGAATACTCAGTCAAAACATACATCTTATTTCTAACGAAATTACTATTTTTTAATATCTACTGTGTGAAACTGCTTCTAATCTTAAGATCGAAGTATAATCCTAATTCGATGAACAATAACATATACTTCTGATTCTAAGGTACACATTCTCTATATTCTAAAAAATTTCAACACATTGACAATATCTATACACAATTGAGTACCATTTCCCCTAAACTGTTAGCAAGTTTTTGGTCTATCTCTACGCTCTAATTAATACTTTGTAGCTCTAGAGTAATGAAGCATACAAGTCAAATATTTCTTATTCTTTTCTAGCCTGTAGCTCCGCTTGCGAAGTCAATAGGGATGCTAAGGCGTCTTTCTCCTTGGCAAGCTCATTCCCTAAATCTTTTATTCTAAGGCGCATATCCTTACATTCCTACAAACAAGGTTTACAAACATAACTTAGCCTACATAAATTTAACCTACATTAATCCATACAATTACAGTTCACAAACCCCTCATAATCACACAACCAAATAGTCAATAATTCTACTCTACCTTCTTATTCACATTCTCTGGGTTGACATCATCATCCCCTTCCCTCTCTCGAATAGTCTGGGGAGAAACTCTAATCAACCCTCTCACAACGCAAGCTCCATCATCCTCAACCTTCTCCTCTTCAACATAAGTATCCCCCATAATTTTAATTACCTCAGTTTTGGAGTACCACATTTTTATAAAGTGGCGCCCAAGTCTATCACGTTGGATTACCACCTTCTACAGATTCTTTCCCGCTTCTACTGTCAGCTCACTTACCTCTTGCGTAACCTTCATAGAGTCCAGTCGCTTCTCTTCCCTAGTCAAATTAGTTTTCAAATGAGCTACCTTCTTCTCGAGCTTAGCCTTCCCCTTTGCGAGCTCAGCTTTCTCCTCTTCCATCCCGAGGCAGGTCCATTTCATCAAGCGAGCAGCCTACAAAACAACATAATCATCTGCCACATTTTTTAGCTCAAACTACAAAATAGAATTCATAAAATATTTAAATCATCAAACTTACCATTTTGCTCATCTCCTCCTCACCGTTGCGAGCTGCAAGCCTCGCCTTTTCCTCTACCATTTTCAACTCGTCATCCTCACCAAGCCGATTCTCTGCAACCTTCTCCCCAATCAGTTCAGAAGAAGGAACTACCCTTCTCTTCTTTGCCACTCCCTCGACCTCACCACTCCTCGTGGTACCGGAGGTCGAGCTACGCTTCAACGTCCTCTTCTTTGGAAATGCCCGAGCTAACTTGTTCGATGTAGCGGACTCCAACACATCTGTAAAATCCACTCCAATGGCCTTTGGCAAAACTACTCGTCTCTCTCTATCAGATCTCCTCTTCTTATTGCCACCAACACCTGTCATTAGCATCATTGCTTGAGACTTTAAAACTTTCTCGGACCTGCTGTTAGCTTGCTTCTTTCTACTAATGCCAAGTTCTTTCTGCACAGCCTCAAACTCGACCCCTTCTTGAGTAACAATATCTAACAGGGACTTCTTCCTCTTCACCTTAGACAAAGGACCTGTCAAATAACAACCCATTATCAATAACAAAACAACATTCAATTTTAACATTATATTATTATAAGTTATTATAATTACTTTGCTTTATAGTTCAACACAGAAGTTCCATAGGTTCTTCATCATCTCTCTGAGGCAATCACCATTCATCCATATCACATTATCGTTCCATATTTGACCTACCGAATTCAGATTGAAGAAAAGAGGTCGAGTCGAACTCGAAAAAATGTATGCCCCTCCAGTTGCAGAATAGTTTTTTACGCCAAAAAACTACAAAACGTCTTAAGAAGATATCCCCCTTTCAACCTCATCCTCCTCCCATAACTTATTCAAAAACTCATAGACATTAATTACCCTTCACATGTTCCTATTTAACTGAACAGGATATGCCCCAATGATATTCATAATCACTTTTGCAAAATTGCAAAGGGGCAGACTCAACCCATACTCCAATTGGGACAGGTAACATAGAAAACCCTCTTTCAGGTCACCCTGGACTTTTCCATCATAATACTCCAAGGAGATCGATTCGACAAACCCCCTATCTAATTTCTCCTTCTCTAAATCAGCCAATAAAAAGAAATATTCCTCCCCAGATCCTACCACACATCTTTTAAACTTCCTACCTACATTTTCTACAAAATTGCCCCATCTTCCCCCTCCAAGAGCTTTGGCTTTACAAAACTCTCTAAATACATCAGAGTTTGAAGAATATGATACCAATTTTCCAGGGTAATCTAGAAATTTAACAGCTTCTACTTTGTCCCCCCTATCGGATACTACACTTTCAGACTCAGTCGAAAGACTAGAGGGCGAGGCCTCCAGAACTGGGGAAGTCTCCATATCAACTATAACTTTGGAGATAAAATTTGATTATATACAAAACTCCTCATGCTCGACCTATATACAGGTACAGGTATTCTATCATTATCTTTTACATATACATAGATACGTATATCATTCGTATATCTTTTTATAAATATATCTAACGGATTTCTATAATGTTACTATAAATATTAATTTTTAGATTTTAATACCACAAAAAATAATAATACTTTCAAAGAAACACATTCACAGTATCACAAATTGTCTATTAACCTTTGATATCGGAGTATGAATCTGGCGCAGCACCAAATCCTTACCATGCAACGTTGTTATATAACCACCTTCATAATTTATACTCTACAACTCTCTCTCACTTTGATTGCTGATCACTCTCGATTAATTTCTCATGAAACTCTCTGCTATTTTTTTACATTCCACTCGCACTATTCTTCAAATTTTCAGAAATTGATAAACGTTTGAATGAAGAAGATGAAACATTATTTATATTTTCTCTCTCTAACGGCTGGCAGTTATTGGGCATCGTACGAGCCGCCATTGGTTTTGGAACTAAGGCGTCCCTTCTAGAATTAATGTTAGACGTCTTATACCTTTTTAGTGAAAATATCTTCTCATCATTGCCCCCTGCCCTATATTTTAATATATTTTCATATCTCTTACCCAAATCTCCCTCTTACCTCCCCACACTCATGATGACTTAACACTTACACACAATCAAACTTTCCCAGTAATTACATCAGAGACAAAATCAGAAGATGCCTACTTTTTCTATTTTTTGCTTCTTCTACTTATAGAAGTGTTGACGTCATTTCTAAAGCTCTCACAATTCAAAATTCAAATTTATTTTTTATAACAGTTACAAATAACATTTGCAATAAAAAGGACAATTTCTAACTACATTCTCATTAAATTTCTTTAACAGTTATTTGACCTCATACAATTCACTCACTTACATATAATTACACCTGAAATATCCCAGATGTCCTAGGGAGCCACACCTGATCAGTTTACCTCCAGTAATCCTCACATCTTCCAACTTGATTTCTTCTTCAGCAATTAGTCTTACAGCCTCTTTTTGAGCTGAAATCTCTACAATCACTTCCCAGAATAGCTCCTCATAGAAGCGACGTCCGTACTCAAGTTCCCTACCCATCTAATCAAAATTTTCAAATTTATACTCGGTTACTGGCAAGTTAGCATCATAATCTAACAAGCCAAAAATCCGATCCCGCACTTCAACTATCTTTATCACAAACCGTCCCTCAACGACATGACCTCTCAGATCGAGTCTACACCATTTATATTTTCTTCCACCTGCTTAAAGCTTATTTCCCCTATTTATGTAGTTTTCTAAATCACTTCAAATCATCCATAATTCGTATTTATACTCTGTTCTTTCATAATATAAAATCCTAGTATCCTGAGTCAAAATTATTTAAACTTATCTACCCATATAGACCTCAGTAAATTCAACCTACTCCATCTCGAACTTATTTTTTTTAAATCCAATATTTAAGAGAGACCTCATTGAGCTCAAATTTCTAGTATATTTTAAGTCTTCTACAGTTATCTCTCCTAATAATTCTAAGTTATTCAGTTCGAAAACAAATTCTTACACATCTTTTGTATTACAAACTCATATTTGCAGCTTAATTTCTATAATATACTTTGCAGTTCCAATCTTATATATTATATTTCATCCTCTATTCGTAAATCCTCGAATTACTCATAGCTCAATTTCAATCACAAGAGTTATTTTATATATTAACATAGAGTTTGAATAACCAATTTTTACTAAGCTCAAATTATATGTACTTTACAGATAACCAGTCTTTTAGGTACTCTGAAGCACCAAATCCTTCAGTTCATCTAACTTCAGTGATATTTTACTCCAAAAATCTTTTAAAGCAAAATAGGCATTGGAAATCACCAGACGTCCTTCTCCCTTCACACCATACTACTCTGACCAGAAACTGGGTTTAGAGGAAGTCTGGACATAAAAGCAGAAAGAGTCAGTGCTTGAACCAACTCTTCAAACAGAAGGTCTTCTCAGAGCCAAGACACGATTATGGTGCTGAAGTAGACTTCCAATCTCTGTCTCCCTTCTCCACTACCACCGTCGCCTCCTCTATAACCACCACCATCAGAGAATTGGTGGAGATGAAGAGTACCCGACTTTAGAATCTAATCCTACGTAAGATACCAGGGAAACTGCCCTGCAGTTACACCAGCCCCCAGATCTGTCTCCTTAACCATATCTTCCGTAAGGATGCAAAGATACCTCAAGTGTTGCTCGTTTGTTAAGACAATGAAATAAAATCTCCACATACAGTAAAAATATTCTTCAGTTTCAACCACTTCTTTTTTCGACATAACCTGATACGTCGGTGGAATGGGAACAGGGTGAGCATCTCCAAGAACCGATCACCAAAATATTTCAGCTTAAACTTTTATATCTCAGCAGAAACTATCTCTTCATAAACCATTTTTCGGGTCTTCACCATTGCCAATCTAGACTTCTAAAGAATTTTGCAACAAATAGCATACTTTGTAAGAATCCTCGGTACAGGTATTATTTATAAACCATAATATTTAATGTGTAGGTACCTTTCCCAAGCGTCATCATTCAAAATAGAAGAAACTCACACAACCCAAAGCGTCGCGTACATTAATATTCTCATTATCATTCAATGAAAAAAACATCCCCCCATAAAAATATATATATTTTTCATACAGTCAAATCTACATTAATACATCATTTCTTTTCAACTTCCAAAAACCATATACCCACAAATTCTTTCTCAACCAAAGCCACTTGTGGCTTCAGTTGCGAGGGGGTGATTGTAGGGACCTATCCCTCGATCTAACCCAATTCAAACTACCTCCATATCAGACCCAAGCATTTTATACATAACAAAAACAATCAGCATTGACACCTACATCACGAACTGATAAAAAAATGTGGGTCGAGCACAATAGAAAAGTATGAATAAGTTAAAGATACCTATCTCTCACAAACTTAATAGTTACTCAGTCAATCGCCACTTACTACATTGTTCAGAGAACGAGCTTCAGCGTGATAAAGAACTGTAGATAAGGCCTATATAAAGAAAAAATTCCATAAGAGATAAGGACCAAAAAAATATATGAGAAATCACCAAAAAAACCATATTTTCTAGATTCTCAAACACCAAAATTCTAATTTACAAGATCGAGTATTTTCAGTTCGAGAGATCACTTGTAATAAGATATCAGCCTCAAGCAATAAACGTCATTATTATTAAAACCCTCAACTCGAGGTCGTGGATTTTTACCTATTCAGAGGTATTCCACGCTAATTCAACTGTGTCATTTCTTATTATACATTAGTTTTTGTCACAGGAACATTGGTGTTAGAGTTAATTCCAAGCCATTTCAAGCTTACAAAATTAGGCCATTACAGTAATTGTCGCAGAAGCATATATCTCAAAAGAAACAACAAATGAGGAAGATACTCTGTGGGTGATACATACTCAAGGGCGCTACAGGAGGTCAAACAAAACCTAGACCCTACAAGTTGGGCTGATGAAGTAGAAAAGAAGAACATGTACTGTTAGGCCCTAACCAAGTACTTAAAGAGGGTAAGGTATACACCATAAACCCGAGAGTGACATGATCTACTCGTAAAGATCAATGAAGGTTATATTTTAGAATGCCCTAGGGCTGGGGAATAGAAAAACATTGCATTATCTTAGGAAAATAACTACAAAAATATAACCATATATTTTGGGCATTGCAGAACCAAAGGTCTTTTGCAAAGACTTTGTACTGCCGGGATATGAAAACAAGATCATTTCCAATGAACAAATCACAGTAAAGGGAACCTATGGATATTATGGCAAAAAGGTTCCCCTGAACCTAAAATACTCTCTCAATCGAGACAATATATTTCGGTGCTATACATGGAGAGTTGCTTCTCCTTTATACATGTAGATTGCAACAAAATTAATGGGCTGGAGTTTTAGGCTAACCTCTCTAATTTTGTTGTAAATAATGTAAAACCCTGGATATGTATCAGAAATTTCAATGTGGTACTGAGGATCTCTGAGAAAAGGGGAAGAAGATTACCCCCCATTAACGCAATGATGGACTTCAATAACTTTCTTGATACAGCTCGTCTAACTAAAAGCCCCTCCTCAGGAATTACCTATGCCTATTACAATGTGCAAAATAGAAATAGCAGAACTCTGGTGGTCCTAGACAGATGTTTACAGAATACAGAATGGAAGATTAATTTTAAAGGTTGGAAAATGAAAGTGTTTCCTAGAACTTAATCCGACCATTCACTAATCATGGGGGAATGTTGTCAAGTGCGTAAGCCATCCAACATCCTATTCAGATACCTATAGTTCAGGGGAAAAGAACCTAGATTCGGTGAACTTGTAAAAAGTAGTTGGGAAAAGCCGATGCATGCATCTCCACATTTCCATATTATACTGAAACTAAGACGTCTGAAGGCAGATATTAAAAGATGAAGACAAAACTCAGAAACCCAGTAGAAAAATAAAGCAAAACTAGATAGAGACGTGATACAACTACAACTACAGTTGGAGGAAGATATAACCAATAATTTGATCGAAAATAGATACCTAGCCCAAGTAAAACTCCTAAACAGATAGGAGGACACTGAAGAAATGAACTGGCATCAAAAATTGAGAATCCAGTAGCTACAAGCAGAAGACAGGAACACAAGATTTTTTTACTCAACTACAAAGGCTAGAAACTCTAAAGCTCTTATCACAGAAATTAAAGACAACACGGGAAGAGACATCACTAGCCAACCACTCATACATGACCATATCATCAATTATTACACAGGCTAATTCTCTACTACATATATATGCAATAATGCCCAGAGCTCTTTAATCATCTCCCCAAGCAAGTGATAGAAGCATAAAAAATAACTCTTACCACATATATGCTATAATGCCCAGAACTCTTCATTAGCAGTATTCCTCTCACCTATAGACGAGTTATTTCAAAGATATTTGGATTCAATGAAGGCAAATTTCCAAAGACTTATTTGGAAATCCTACTCATACAAGGGAGGGTAACAAAACAAGCTCTTATACCGCTTATTGAATAAATCAAATCACGAGCTAACAACTAGACTGGAAGCATGATTTCTATCCAGGGATGGGCAACTCTTGTAAAGTCTATCCTAAACAGTATTCCCATTCATAATATGACAGTCTACAAATGGCCTAGATCGCTTATTAAAAAGGGAAATAACATCCTTCAAAACTATATATGGACTAGAAATCTGATCAGAAGGAAATGAGTGACGTTGAAGTGGGAAAATGTATGCAAACTGATCAAAGAAGGGGGACTTGGTGTTAAAAGCCTGGGGGAAGTGAACAACGTAATGTTATGTATGCTTTACTGGGTCTTTAAACAAGGAACATAAGAATGGGCAAAATTCCTCAAATCCAAATTTATCAGAAAGAGTGTAGATCCTATTAGATACCACAAACCCTCAACTATATGGAATGGTATACAAACTGGAGCGACCCTCTCAAAATCATATGTTGGCTGACTCATTGGAGATGGAACACAAATTGAGTTCTGGAGAGACACATAGGCTACAGATATCCCTATCAGGGAATATATATGGAATGGTATACAAACTGGAGTGACCCTCTTGAAATCATATGTTGGCTGGCTCATAGGAGATGGAACGCAAATTGATTTCTGGAGAAACACATGGGCTACAGATGTTCCTATCAGGGAATATACAGAAATACCTAGACACCTGTGGAAAAACTGTAAAGCAAGGCTTAGCAACTTTATCTACCCATAAGGCTGAAACTTCCCTAGTGATATACTACTCCTCCTCCTGGCATTAGGAATCAATTTACAACAAATCCAGTACAATCCTAATGCCTAGGACACTATGATATGGAAACCAGATTTACAAGGTGCGTTCTCAACCAAGAATGCATTTGAAAATCTGCGAAGAAGAAAACCTACGGTATGGTGGTGGCGATATGTTTGGAATCACGCAGTTCACCCTCGACTGGGAGGTTTTTCATGGCATCTGCTTAATTATCTACTTCTTATGGATGATACCATAATGAAAAAAGGTATCTCTATAGTTTGATTTTTCACTAATGTCACAACACCGCCGAAATGGAGAAGCATACTCTTTTGCATTGTCCCTCTGTTACCTCTCTGGCAGAGAGCTACAAACTGTTTCTCTTACGATCCAATTACACCTACAGACAACTGGAGAACCATATTAGAAAGAGGGAAGACATCTAACACCTACATTAATGATCTCTGGGTGACCATGGTTTTCTCCATTTGCAACAACATCAAGAAAGCAAGGAACAAATGGAAATTTGGCGTAATCAAGCTTCTTAATCAGAAAATTACGCTGAACATCCTTACAAACATAGCAGATATGGCTCACTTCTCTAAAAATTTAATTCACAACACCATTCGAGACCTCAAGACATAAAGGCGCTAAATATTCATTACAAACCAAGACAAGGCAGTAACATAGAGAACTGTAGATGGGAGCCTCCAACACCAAATGAAGTAAAAATTTGTTGCGATGGTTTGGTTCTCGACAATTCAGTAAAAGCAGGTATAGGTATTATCTACAGATACAGCACCGGTGAAGTTTTGGGTACATATAGTAAATCCATCGGTCACGTTACGAACTTTATAGCTGAGATCATGGTAATTATTCAAGGTGTTCACAGAGCTGTCACAAAAGGGTGTTCAAATTTGTTGGTTGTCTCAGACTCAGCTGTGTCTATTAAAGCCTTTACCAAGGACAGAATCCCAAGGGCACTCATAACTACTTGGAACCTTATTACTCCCCTTATTTTAAATATCCGGTTTAGCCATATGTGAAGGGAATGAAATTTTTCCGCATATCAGCTTGTACGGAGAGGCTCAGACCCAACCCAGCCGATAAAAGAATGGACAAACGGTAAACCATAATATCTAGAGAAAATCGAAGATCATTGTACGGAGTACTATAGAATTAGGAAAAAATGCTAATCTGGCCAGACCTTGAGTTGGACGGTTCAAGTTGTTTTTATGAATTAACTTATGGAAAGAGTAAGGGGCTTCATCCTACTCACTAGTGACATGTACTAGTATGTAGTAACCAAGCCTCTCCTCCTTATGTAACCTATCTCCCCTTATATAATACAAAACTTTTTGCAAAAAAAAAATGTTAAGATAAGAAGGCATTTGTTTCCTGAAGAAAGCGCATGTTACTACTACTGAACAAAATAATGTTGGCATACAAAACCATGAAGTAAAATGTATCCCACTCTGTTTGACGTATATGTAATGATTTATTTGCATTAAGATGCTTTAGGTATCTATCAGGTAAAGGTATCAACTCCCACACAGAGCTGTGAGACATAGAATGTATCTTCTTTATCATGGTATTACACCATTGATCTGTGAAACTACTACACATAGTTGCACTAAAGGTCATTGGATCCTCAAAATCAAATAAATCCCTTTCAACTGAATAAGGCTGGTAATCTAAAGAAATAGCTAATACATCTTTCCCTTTGAAGATAAACAGGAGGCTTGGTTAGATGTGGAACAATAGAAAATTTAATGAGAGTGGATGGAGGAAGAATCTCACGTGGAATTGGTGTTACACTATGATATGGTACTATAAATGAATCTAGACCAATGCGTGGGTCTGGAATTGTACTTGTCACAATGTCAATATTAGAAAAATGCGGAAGCACACTATGCCAAAATCATGAATTTGTCACGGTCTAATTTTTTATTTGCACATACATTAGCTACGGTAAATTTGACACGGATATTTACTGTGGCAAATACATGATTATCCGTGGTAATTTTCTATTTCCTTTTACTTCGCCTTTTATTTGTTGGATTTGCAAGGGTTGAAATAATAGCTGCTAAGGGATTTCATCTTGGAAATTGGAGGCATAAATTTTGATTTCATGGTTCCCTCTCGGATATATTCGTTCCTTCTTGAATTTCCTTCAATTTGCTGCTCTAAAGAATTATCGGTTTGCGATTCTCAAAGCTATGAGTTTCTCAATCGATTTAGATTTCTTAATTTTTGAATTCTTTATAACCGAAGCTTCATAGTCAACAATTTAGATTTCTCAATTGTTGAATTCTCTATCACTGAATTTCTCAAAGCTATAGTATTAGGAACTCAAAAATTTTCTCAAATTTAGACTCGATTCTAAGTCTACAATTGGTATGAAGAGATAAGGAGCTTGAAGGTCATCGTGAAGGGTCTGATTTGGGATGCCGCTAACCATTCGATGAGTTTCTCTATTTATTGAATTTGCCTTTTGTGAATTTTGAAGAATTAAAGTGACTCTGAACTTAGTGATTTCTTGTAAGACATATCTAAGAATATGTGCATCTGACTACTGCTATAACAAACTGAAATCAAAAGATCTAAATGCTAACTTGTTAAATCTCTATAAGAAATTGCGAGAAATAGAGGATGGATCGGAACTGCCCAATATACGAATACGTGATAGGGAATATGATGTTCATGGTGGACACAGCCAAATAATGAGGCTTATAACCATAGCCTCCAATAATGATCATTTCCCCATTATAACCAACGATGAAATTCTAAAACTAAATTCGCAGGATCACCACCCAACCATTGGTCATGTTATCCATTCACCAATTGGTCGAAAGTCAAATCAAAATAAGTGTTTAGAAAAAGATCAATAAGCATTGTGGTTAGAAAGAAACTAAAGGAAGTTTGTGTAACTTAAAGATTCATTGTAAGTAGTATGATCTCCATCAAAGGATTCATTTATTCGAGTAACTTTGTTAATGATACGAGAGACATATCTTTACGTTGATCCTCTTCTAACTGAGAAATAGTTTTTAGAGTTCCCAAGGTCTAGGTTATGGAAAATATAGACCCTATTTTGTTAGCGGTGGATAAGAGGTAGGCTAGGAAAGACATGTGGCATGCCACATATGCCCAAGGTGTCCTAAAAATTGTTTAAATTTTACATTGAAAAGATGTATGATTTTACATAACGTCATTGTTTCATACTAATATATAGTGAAAATAATAGCTGGTTATTTTAGTTAAAATGGGGCAATCTGCATAGTAACTGTAATATGTTGGAGCTTTTAATGACCTACAAAAAAACAAATTAAAGGTGGTTTTTGCCAATATGTAAGTTTGAGATAATATTTCCACAAACGTGTCTCCAGTCTCATATGGGAAAAGGGTTGTTGTACCAATGGTGACATAAGTGTTAGAATGGTTGCAGGGTCTTAGATAGCTTTGTACCAATGGTGACATAATTGTTAGGATGCTTGCAGGGTCTTAGATAGTTTGTGAAGACTACTAAGGGAAGATGGTGTTATGCTTTTCTCATTATGTTGTTGTGTAATTAGTAACGATGCACACATATAAAAAAACTCATATCATTATCTAGAGCGTGATAAAACACATTGACCATATGTCAAGAATAAGTATAGATGTTGATTGGTGTTGCTTACTTTATTAAGCTGCGGAAAAATCCCTTGACCATTTTTTACTTTGATGCATTCTCTAGATCACGGTGTTGGAGAGGTTCTTGCATATATTTTTAGGTCATTCATGCTAACTTTGTAACATGACATCCTAAGAATGTGGTGGCATGCATAAGCAATTGGGTCCCCGGGAGGAGCAAATTGTACCATTAATAGACAAAGAAAAAAATTGGTGTTCTGTATCACTGGAGTGAGATTTGAATATCTTGTAGTGAAAAGAGGTTTCTAGTTTCTACGAGTCTGTAATGAGTTTTATTACATTTCCATTTCCTATCCTTCGTATTCAATTTAGCCTTGTCCATCTAGGAAAGCCTTCTTTTGAGCTGTTATGATTAAGTATTCATATTGTTAATTTCTCAAAAATTAAAAAGTACATTTTTTTCTGAAAGGTAAGCTGGGGTTTAGGCAAACCCATGACCAGCTATATTAATAACAAATAAAAGTATTTACAACCTACTATACTATTTTTTCCTTGAGCATCATTTTCTACCCTAATACATAGCTCAAGTGGGATGCTACTAGGATCTATGGTAAGATATCTCAATTACATTCATATAAGAGTAAAAAAGATAGCACATATATAGATTGCTCTCCTTAAAGTTATTTTAAATTAGCACCTCCTCCAATCTGTCTATCATCAGCAAAATTATATTGGTAAGATGGTAGCACTCCCATGGTGGCTTAAGTATATCCTTAAGAAGCTTGACTATGCTTGTGAGGTCTGAGCATATTCAAATCTTCTTAAACCCCTTTCTGTCCCAATAGTCTGCCCTCTGTAGATAGAATACAACTTTTGGTACATGACAAAGCTTGACTTATTGGTTCCTGCATAATAGTACTTGACAATCCCATTCAAGCTTCTTACAAGACCACCATATCCTCCTTCAAAAATTAAAAAGTACATATTTTTTTCGTCTTGCATTATGTGATGTATTTTTTTACAAGAAATTACTTTTTATTGAATGAACTTATGGTTTTTAATGTTATGCCAATGATTTTCTCTGTATATAAAATTGGTGTACTAGGTCACGGCGATTGTTATATCATTTTATTATTCAACTATTTGTCCCTTCCATATTAGTAATTACTAGAATTTAACTAGGATTCATGTTCCTTTAGGGTTTCAAAGGGAGTAAGGGCTTTGCCTAGGAACTTGCAGTCTGCCACTAGCAATGTTCCTTCTGGGAAATTTCCCGCGTACTTTTGGATACTCCTGGCAACTGGAGTTTTCTTCATTTTCATCTCATTCACTATGTTCCTTCTAATCATGGTTCTGATGCCTCAAAAGTTCACTATCTACTTTACTCTTGGTTGTATCTTCATTATAGGATCATTTTTCTCACTCAAAGGTCCACATATTCAGTTCACTGACATGACATCTAAAGAGGTATTTCATCTAGGCTTTATTTATTTCTTTCTTTCTTTTAGCATGATTTTTCACTGCATCAACTGATTTCCTTATCTTCTTTAGTTTTTAATCTATTTTTTCATTTGCAGAGGCTTCCTTTTATAGTGGGTTTTATTGGGAGCATGGTTGGTACTCTCTACGTATCAATGGTACTCCATAGTTACATTTTATTTGTGCTTTTCTCAGAAGTATAGGTATTCAACTCGCAATATTTCCCTTTTTCTTTGATAAATAAAGATTCTTTTAAAATAATTAGGAAGAGAACGGTTATTTACAATGATATGACCTTGAAAACTGCATATGCGAACAAGGCTACTGCTGAAAGCGGGCAAACCACCAAGACTACAATCCTGCCAGCCTATAACTATTCGGCAAAAAAAACCCTACTCAAACATCCAAATACCCTCTAATTCCATTAAAGTAACAAGCCTTTGATGTCCAAAACTGTACTTTCTAATTCCTTTCTTTCCCCCATAAGAATCGTACATTACTTACCATTATAAACCCCATAAACAACGTACAACGTTAACCTATTGAACATCCATTGCTTCCACTTCCTTGGAGAAAGCCTTGCCCTAGGTTAATCTACTAGAAGATCAACACCAACTGAATATTTCCCAGTAAATTCTGTATGATCCTTATGACTATATCTCGCAGGCCTCCTAAATATGATCAATATGATTCACTATTTATCCATTTGTCCTAAAACATTTAATAGAATATTGAAAATATGATAAGAAAGTAGAAAGGAAAGAAAATTATACAACATAACTATTTTGATATAGTTCACTTTAATTCTCCACATCCATGTGAAGAACAATTAATTAGTAAGAGATGTCAGACATTGAGTAAAGAGTGTACAAACCTAATAATTAGTAAGGTTAAGATTGTAGTTGTTGACTCTAATCTCTATCTAAAGCAAAGCCTTTATGAATCTTTTCCCGATGTTTAAATTGAGATTAGTGATTGTAGTTTAATAAGCTTTATTCCAGTTCTTCAAACTTGAATATACCTGATGTTTACAAAATGTTAATTAGGTCCTTGCACTTTCATATTATGCCATATCCAACTTCCTGGGAGGATCTACTGGAATGAAAATCCTTTCATCAAATTCTATTTCTTCGATACTAAAATGCTTTGGTAGGAGACATTGATGCCTTCTCAAATTATTTTATCTTATCATTCCCCCTTTTTTTTGGTTCTTATAGTCCCTTTTACGGGTGTTGAATGTAATATGCTGGTGCCAAGGACTACGGGGTTATATCATGTGATCATATTTTATTTGCATTTATACGCTTATGGAGTGATTTCCTCCATTTTCATGAATGATAGAATATAGTTCCTATCTTAGGATTTGTTCTTTGAATGAATGATAGAATAACATGACATTTTTGCTTTCCAAACCTAAATAGTTAGATTCCTTGTATTTTTTTTATTTATTTAATCTTTGGTTGTGGTTCCCGACCCCTTAGTTGTTGTCGTGAATGTTATTATAGTTCATTCAATTAATGAAGATGATGTACTTTCTGAATCTTCAGGCACTGTAACTACCATGCTCCCTCTTTGAAGTAGATTACTTTGTACTGTTATAGCTCGGGTGGCCAGACAAATTTTAGACTACAGTTGAAGTTCATAGTTGCTAGTACCCATAATTTATATATCATTGTTGTTTAATTTTAATATAAACTTGTTGCTTGTTTTTCATTTTTTAGATTTTAAGGTATTTTACTTGCACACATTTAGTTTTTATCAATCATTTCTATCATTTTTAATTGTAATATTATACACTAATGGATTACGAGGTCACCGCATTATAGGGGATTGTTACTACTAGCAGTTGCAGTGTGGTTTAAGTGGCTTTTCTCCGATATATTGTGATGACTTGCTCATTTTAATAATTATATTCTTATTGGTTTATTCGATTGATTCCATTTGTAGTTAGTGTGTTTCAAGCTCTTGATAACAAAGTTACAAAACTATGTGTAAGGGGAATAATTGGTGATCATATCCAAGGGAATTCCAGAAGTTATCTGCCTTCCTAGACAGCACCATACCCGATAGAAATATATATTTTGAACGGCCTATTATATATTTCATAATATATTTTAGGTATATATGCATATAATTTAGTCTCTGACTTTGCATAAAGACATTGGTAAACTATGGGTTTGCTCTTGTCATAGATATCGATCTGTAAGAGCAGGTTACTTAATCAAGTTTGAGTTTTTCTTTTGAAATAACGATGAAAGTGAGATATCATTCGAAATATATATTAATTAATATATATAATATACGTTTCAAGGCCCTATGGGAGTTTAGAATAAGAAGCAAAATGTCTAATTCGATCTAAGAACGTTGTTTACCATAAACATTTCTAATTTTATAACGTTTTTTACTCTTTTTTACGCAGTACTTGCCACTGGAAGGACGTTAGTACTTCTCGGTCTCCAGGAAAGTGAGGAGGCAGAATATGAGGTTATTGTGTGTATAATTTTTGAGAAAAATTCTCCAGTCTTTGGTCAACGTGGGGTTTTCTTTGATAAAATTTTAATTAGCATGAAGATCAAGTACACGAAGATTCTTCTGCGTTTCGCCTATTAGGTGAATATTCTTATAAACTCTTGCATATTTTTTGAAATTCCTCTTGTTATCCATTTAACAACTAAAAGTAAAGAGGGTTTGACCTTTATGATTTATTTGTTATGTTAATTTTCTTGCAGGGTGCTTCGTATCTTTAGATTTCATACTTTTTGAAGGCTTATAATGGATTGGTGGCGCTCCCTATTCTTGTATCAGTTAAGCTTATGGTTTGAACACTGTTACATTAATCTATTTGCTTTTGAGGCCATTATGCTTTTTTTTGGTTCTCAATCCATGGTTTTTTGGGATTTATTATAGGGACCATGTATATAGCTTATTTTTGAATTGGTACTTATATATATGTAACCAATGTACCTAGATTTTTTGGGCTAATATTTATAAATGAAACAAGTTGTTCTGAATTGTGTGTTTTTACTTATATGCCATATGATGTATGCATCGGGTACAACTTGTTCTTTTGAATTGTGCGATATAGGTTTTGGCTATTTTTTTGATTTTTTTTTAAATAAATAGCAATTAAATCACCATAATCTTAGGTCGTGGCAATAATATTAATTACGGATTAAAATAGTGGCATATATCATATTAATTATACCACTTATTATATCCGCGGTAAAAAAAAATTGCCACAAATTTACTCCGCATCAGCATAAATGGGATAACAGCAGAAAAATTTTGTGGCAAAAATATTGCCACGTACTTTTTACTACATACCTCCACTGCATACTTTATCCGTGGCAAAACGATTATTACCACAAACAAGTACCGTGCTAATTTAGTAAAATTGGTGTAATGGCATAACAACCCTGATTGAACAGTTGAACTATCAGACTCAAAACCCTCTGCAATGATAATCTCTCTGTGAATAATGTTAGTAAAGTGACATGAGCCCTCAAAGATCTCCATGGGTCCAGAAGAACGATAAAACTTAAAACCTTCTGATTTTTATGGGAAAACAACGAAGAAACAATTGAGTGTACACGGATCTAACTTTCTGATGTTCGGGTTAAATAATTTTACCTTTACAGGACAACCCCTTATTCACAAATGATTAAGGCTAGGATTTATCCCTTTCTATAGATTAATAAGAATTAACTAGAATGGAAATAAGAATGAATTCAATTCTAAATATAGACTAAATAGTATAAGCACTTTCCCTCCAAACTCACAAGTAAATCCATATGACATAATATAATGGTCCCAAATGTTTACCGTCTTGATTGATCTTACGATAATACTTGCCTCCTCGATCTGACGGGACAACTTGATCTTTTGATTTAAATATTTGTCAACCTTTAATATGAAAGTCTTGAACGCATCAAAGTGATTCAAATTTTTTATAGATTAGAAAAAGCGAAGCTATAACGAGATAAATTGCCAATAAAAGTTATAAAATATTGATAACCACCGCGAGACGATGCTGGAAAAGGTTCGCACATATCTAAACAAATAAGCTGTAAAAGAAACGTGTTACACGCAGAATTAAATTTTCTTATCTTAATCAGTTTGCCATAAATACAACGAACCTATGCAAGTTTGAAAACTAGATAAGTATAAAGCACTAAGAACACCACCTTGAACCATAAGACATAACCTCAAAGAAAAATAGATAACAAATAGTCACCAAAACCTATCTGCCAAAAAAGAAAATAAAATTAAGGAACGTCAACTAGATTGGATTTAAAACATGGGAAAAAGCAGAACATCTCATAGGTGAAGTTATGGCTATATTCCCAAAAAAATAAGACTTAAGAATGTATGAGCGAACATTCTCGGTTCCAAAATATTTTAGCGATAAAAACTGACATTAGGTTACTGTACTGTATTTCCTTGATAAACTCCTTAAACTGTTTCTTTATGGCATCTAGCATTTTCTTTATGAAGTAGTTTGAGTTCGTCAAGGTCTCGATATTAGTCAACTAGTTCTAGATCATATAAGGGTTCATAACTGCGTAAGCTAATGACTTATATCTGAACATGGTTTAAATATAGTATTACATGTTCTCTCGATTTTAAGACAAAGATCGAACAACTTAATGCCTTTTATTCTCGATCTGATCCGGGGTTAGAATGGTCAATCAGAGTGCAACTTTTGTGTCCTAAAACATTTATTTTTCACTCTATGGGTTAGTAGCGCATTATCTAATCCCTCCTTTGGGTGGTGATTTAACATGTAGTGCCCCTAGTGGTGATCGCTCACGCTCAAGACTAGACTATCCATTTGCAGTTTGACTTTAGACACTTTCTCACCTTTGGGCTGAGGGTTATCTTCATCTCCCTGTATTGTGTAATCTATCTTGACCCACTAATTAATTAAAAATTGCATAACCTCTTTTAGGCGGTTTAATTGTTTCAAGTTTAATTAGTGAAACGTAGTCTTAATGGATCCTAACCTAGAGGTCCTCAAAATTAGGTGAGGCGTTCAAGGTCATAAGTAGAACTCCTTTGGGAGTATCTATATTTTTATTTCCTACCTCCCCTAACGACCATTTGATCTTGCTTAAACCCCATTGATTTATTTTGGGTTATAAAAGAAACCTTCTTTATTCAATATTGATTATCTTAGACTTATGCCATTTGTCATTATCCAAACAACGTAAAGAATTACTTGTTAATCCTTTAATCAATTGTGAAATATCGAATCCCTTCATCGGTTACCATATGTTGGAGTATCAATACAGGTAAGTATTCTTAAATTTGGAAATCTTATAACTTAAGATGAATACGAGACAATAATATGTTATGTATCATAAACTTACAAAATACTATTTTTAATATTCAAACTATCTCACAATGTTGAGGGGATTAGTGTCTATAGGTTGATTTAATTTTACTCCAACTACCCAATTAAGTATTAACTAAAGAATTAGAGATAAGAAAAAATATAGACACACAAATACATCTCTAATTTAGTCCATTATAAAAATGAAAAGTTAAACCTCTAAGAATTAATCTAATATCATTTGTGAAATATCATATCCAAAAAACGGATTCATGACTTCAACAACCTTAAATGACTGACATTCTAAACGCAAAAACGATACTATATAAATTAATATCAGTGTCCAAAATAATGCAATTTGCATGTTAGAAAAAACTTTACTTTAAATACCAAAGTCGTAAAAGCTTAATAATTTCTTCACATGATACACATAAATAATTTGAGCAAATTAAAATTTTAACTATACAGATATAATTAAAATACATGTAGACATAAAGAGTTACAGTTTAGTAAATTTTGGGTGTGCATAAGTTATCCTCGATAATATATCGTAGATCTTGACATATTTTCAAAGTCTATGATGGATAAGTTAACTAACTTAGATAAGCCTAATATTTCATATGTAGACTAAAAACAGTACTTTAAACCCATCTGTACGATCAGATTTGTTAAATTCTGAACATATAAATCTGTAAAATTACTGTTTTACAAAAAACTAATTTGTGTCCTCCAAATTCATATTTAACAAATTAGGATGTGATTAAAAAACTTGTGTAAACCCTAATTTTAAAATAGTAAACAACTTTTGTAGATCAAAACCATAAGATTTAGTCCTAGAGTGTTACCAATTATTGGATCTTTAATCTAATCTCATGCAATTAACTAGGAAATAACATAATTACTAACCTTTAGTCTTGCAAGGTTTTGGAGAGAAGTATTCCCTTGGATTCTACTAGCGCCTAATAGGTGGTAACGGCATGTAGACCAAGAGGGACATCCTCTTGTATATATAGCATTGGGTTAGAGAGACCTTCCCATTATGTCATTATAACTTAACAAGGGTAATACCCAGGTCCCACCGATCTGTATAATGTGCAGCGCTTGGGCATACACCCAACCTGCCACTAATGATGTATACCGTATGTGTTATGAAACTGGTCAAACCAAATATGGTGCTGGAAATGAGGATAAAATCCTGCAGTCATAACAATTGTTTTTTGTAACCTTTGCTTGTGTCACTGTAATATCACCAACTGCTTGTTGTAAGTCTAGCGTGCTTGGTACTTAGAAATTCATGAAGGTTTAAATCTTAGCATGAGAGAGAGAGAGAGAGTCATGCATAGTCGGAGAAGAGAAGGTGATGAAGGGAGAGAGAGACTCTTAAAAGAGAGAAAGGGAAAGAGAGAGCGATATCGGAGCTGGAGAGAGGGATACCAGAGAGAAGGAGAGAGAAAAAAAATTGTAGATGGCACGAGAGAAAGATACAGTTTAGGGGGTTGCCTCAACCCTTTTCTTTTTTTTAAAGTCCTTGAGTTGGGCATTCGAAAATTTCAAGAAATTTGGGGGCTGGCATTTCCTTTTGTAGGGGTGGCTATTTTCCCGACCCTTTATTAAAACACTACCAAGAGGAATCATCCCTTAAGTATATAACTCAAAAAAGGGAAGACTATAATCATAATAAAAATTTCTCCATCTCTCCCGCAATTTTTCTTCCTCTCTCTATGATTTTTCTATCTTTCTCTCTCCCCGAGTTTCCTCTTCCTCGAATTTGTTTTTCAAACCCCGACGAAATACTAGGGCTCACTTCAAATTTTTGTCGTCGCTGTAATAGCCTAATTTCAGGATTCGGATGTAGCTTTTATACCAAATATGATTAGAACACTCAAGAATAGTAAATAATAAACAACAAGATAATTTAGCGTAAAGAACCTTTGAATAGGTTAAAAACCACGACCTCTCTTAAGGATTTTGAGAAAGAAAAGATGATCTTATTGAGTTTTCTAACTTATTACAATGAGTGCTCTGTGTATCTAGATTTTTAGAGTAAGGATTCTTCTGTGTAGAATTACCTGTCCTTGATCTGTAGTTCTCTGGTCCTATTTATAGGTCTTATCATTTGACCGTTTGACGACCATTAATTTTCTTAATGATGGACGTTACAAAGTATATGTAAGATTCTCTTTGACCAGATTGTACAACGTTCTGATCTCTGCTGCTGTACAACGGCTCAATTGATGACTGTACACTTGCATAAATCAAACTGTTAATATGGAGGTCGAAAGTGATGACTCAAACTAAGGAATGTTAAACATTTCTTTAGTAGTACTTTCTGTATGCTGATGAGGTCGAGGATGAAGCTTGAGTCTGAGATACGAAATAAGCTATTACAAGACGACTCTCAAATAAGAGCACGAGGAGCCTCATGGACGAGTGGTGTTGGTTGAGAAATTTGTACTGTATTTGATTCCTGATGTTGTTGTCTTGATTTTGATTGTGCCACATACTCTGTTGATGAGATCAAAAGTTCGTATGTAGATCGTGATGCAGAATAAGCTACTATAACCACCCCCTCTCAGCCAACAGTACGAGAAACTTGGTAGGCGAGTAGTGTTGGTTGTGAAGTATCATAAATACTGTAGCTAATATCTAGGAATCATTTCCAATGTACATTCATGAGTGTCTGTTTGTGGCTTTTCAGTTTTTGAGAACCAATGGTTCTAGTCAATATTGTTTGCATTGGAACTCCTTCTGACAATGGGAATTTGAAGAGTCTACTTTAAATGCTCATCACAGTATAAAATGCATTTGGAGGCGAGTGTGATAAACCATGTCTTCATCTCCATTCTTGATTGTTGAGAAGAACTTGACTATTGAGAGTATGGTGACAACCAGGAACCAATCTCGGAAGCCTAGGATTCGTAGAAAAATTGAGGAATTGTGTATTCGGTACTTTGGATACCAACCTCGACATTTGCCGACACCAATTCCTGTGTTGCCTACTTATCACCGTATATCATATGAAGTGATGGAGACGGAGGATGATTATTATTAGATGGCGCGGTTTTACTATCTACTGATATTTGAGGTGGAGCACTGAAATGGGCTTTGTTTGTTGGCAGAGGAGGCTGTTACAACTGAAGATGAAGTGGCAGGCGTTCATCCGAGGGAGTCTCATCGGTACCCTGCTAGTGAATGGGTCCTTTCTATAAAATTGGGTCTTCCATCTGTCTCTAGCATTCAGGGTAGGGTTATGGTAGAAGAGGTGGCAATGATGGAAGAATCATTTTTTACATGGACCATAGGTATTAGCCATGAAGAAGATCTTTTATCTGTGATTCCCAGTTTTAACTGTTTCTTGGACCTTGCAGCATGGGATAAAAGTGTGGAAGTTGCTTTAATTTTTCATCATCCTCTCTGTGGACCTCTGAAAAGTAATTCGAACTGTAACTGTATAAAGTAATATGTTGGCATTATTTAGAACATTTTGTTATCTGTAAAGTATTCCGTAAGAGAAAGTTTTAAACTAATGAAAATGTCATCGTTCTGGTCTTTTGAATCTTTGTGTCGAACTTGTGTATGTAGTCTTCTAGTATAAAATAAGAGTTTGTAAACAGGTATGATTTTATAAGGTGGTATAATATGGAAAATCGAGCTGTAAGGATTTCAGTGTATTGTAGTTGATGGTAGTGATAGGTGGAGTTTGAAAAGTTAAAGGAGTTCAAAAATTTGATAATAAGAAGTAGATACTTTTTGTGAGATGACTTGGATAATGGAAGTATATATGGTTTTCAATGACATGTGTATTCAAACTGGATAACATAATGTTTCTATATGTGAAAAGGAGTAATATTGATCTGTAGGTGCTATTGCTGGACTTGCTTGATCTTGCATGTTGCCAGTTGTATATTTGCTCACATAAAATCGGAGGATATATTTCATAATATGGAAGGGATGACCTGTCACAATATTTTTTATTTGATGTTGATATTCTACTATCCCGAAAACGTACTTAGAAAATATTCCCTTCAGCAACATCTGTGGGGTGATCTGGATTTGTAGAGATCTTTCTCATGGCTATAAAGTAGTGATTCTTGGCTGTTATGATTTGTATCTTCTGTAGGGATAAATTTTTTGTGGAGGTAGTTTGATTTCCCATGGTAAGGACTCATTCTCAGTGTTCTCATCAGGCAGTAGATGGTCACTTTTATATCAAGGTTGTTGAACCCTATGAGTGGTATTTTTGACGATTACCTTATGATGCTGTGCTACCCGAATGGTCATTAAATCTGATTAGACTAGATGAAGAAGGTAAGCGTGGAGAGTATGATCAATTTTTCTGGTACGATGTGCTTCGTAGGGCGCTGCTGAGTGTCATGGTGCGAGAATTGGCGGTTTGACAGCTCGCATGCGACAAGATTGTTGAAGAGGATGCAAGGGCTGCAAGAGGAGAGATAATTCTGTGTGGGGAGGCGAACTATCAAAGCTACTTTATATATGACTAGAAAGATCGGTAAGCTTGAAATGAGAGCTTGTACAAAGTATTCTGTTTTTAGTTTTCTGTGTTGGTATCCAAAAAATATGTAACATGATGAATGTTTGATGTCTCGATCTGATTAAATAAAAATATAGTATTCTATTTTATTATTTGTGTACGGATATTCATGGAATACAGTAGTAGGATTTTAACAACTGTACGGATCTCTTTGAATTTTGAATATTGATCTATTTTAGGGAAGTTGTATGACCCTGGTAGAGTATAAAAGTATGGTGATTGGTCATTTATACTGTGTTAAGGAAGAAGTGCAGAATTTTTAATGGTAGGCAATAGAGACAGACGTGATGACAGTAAATGCTATCACAAAAGCTATGATAGCGTTGTTACCCAAAAAGACATGCCTGTAGAGACAGCAGGAATGGCTGACGCATGTTAGAAGGAGCCATCATTTCATAAACCAAGGAAGAGTATAAAAACTCATCTCTCTCTCCCTCATAAATTACCTATAATTTCAAGAGAGAGAAAAGTGGTATAAATTGTATTCTCAAGGTGAGGAAACGTTTAAGTTCTGAGTACAATTTGAGAAGGAAATCTTCATCAGGTGATAAAGGTTGTTTAGTAAGCTACCACTTCTAATTTGAACACCATCCGATGACAAACAAGAACTTGAGAAGTCATTCTAGTACCGTAAGAGATTATGACATTCCAGGAGGTCTTAATCTGTACGGTACAGTACTTGAACTTTAAAAACAAATGGCCGCAGAAAAAATTCAGAGACTGGAAGATCAGCACATCAACGCTCAAGCGTTATAGACAGAAATAGAGAAACAGAGAAAATTCCCTGGATTAGCAAAGATAAACACATCAAAAAGAGATGGAAAGATTGTGAAGGATACAAGATCGAATTACTACTCGCCAAACGTTACCTCCACTGGTTCGAAGTGAACATCGATTAAGAGCAGTTCAACGCGATGATCAGCCGAGAGAAGACGATCAACAAATGTCTTGATCTAGATTTAGAAATCCAAATAGAGCCTCTTGACATTTTAGTTTAACTTTTTCAGCCTCGACAACCCAAGGAAGTTGACGTACACGTCATCAAACCCCTTTGTTAGAAAGGAGACCCATCAGAGATCGATTGGGACCAGAGGGACAAGGCAATTTTGTTCCTCAGATTGCAGCCTTACTTCCTCCCCCGCAGCAATTCGTCACTTTAGATGACCATAACAACAGAAATCAAGCCATCAACTTTAACATCCAAGGCCGATGATCTGCACTTGATAGGATCGAAACAAACCCCATCTTCCCCTACCTCGAAAATATGCCCATTCCAGAAAAATTTTATATGCCCAAATTCATCCAGTATGCAGGCCTCACTGATCCGCTTACACATGTTTAACATTTCAAAGCCGCAGTTGGGTTATACTCCAAACTCGACCATATACTGTGTCGACTATTCAATATAAGCCAAAAAGAGGAACCACTTTAATGGTTTCATACCATCCAAGAAGCTTCCATCACTACCTCAGCCAATTGCAAAATCTTTTCAAATCGAACTACGTTCATGCTAGGGAGTGTGAAATCACTGTGGACTCTTTGTTTTACTTTAAGAAAGGCACGAAAGAAACCTTAGTGAATTTTGATAAACGTTTCCTGCAGAAAATATGAAAAATTAAAAATTAAAATCTCAAAATCGTGGTTTCAACATTCACTTCCGCCTTGCACATTGACTCAAAAGTTTGCGAAGAACTTACTCAACACAAACCGTGTACGGTCACTGAAATGATTGACGTGGTTAATAATTATATCGAGTTGGAGCGATCGAAGAAAGATAAGATGAAAAGCTCATCTGTCATGCTTTCTCGAGAAGCATCTTCGACCCCATCCCAAAATGTAGTCACTACTTCAGCACCAAAACTGCGCAACAAAAGTACTGATAA
Source organism: Kingdonia uniflora (assembly GCA_014058105.1). NCBI lineage: Eukaryota > Viridiplantae > Streptophyta > Magnoliopsida > Ranunculales > Circaeasteraceae > Kingdonia > Kingdonia uniflora. The sequence continues at coordinate 2,190,060 of JACGCM010000445.1, forward strand.
CATTAGAAGAAAGGAGGGCATGCCCGACAGACCTGCCCTAATTCTGCCACTAATGACAACAACCCTCTCCGCTATCTTGCCGACGATAAAGGAAGATAAGTGTTATCGCGCGCCACAAGCTATTACAGATCTTCCGAACATACCCTTATGCCAGTATCATAATATGCATAGTCATAAAACTGATTGTTGTTACTCCCTCATCTGTATCCTTCATCGTATCTTCTTAGCTGGAAGACTCTACAATTATGTCGTCGACATTAAGATATTTCTCGACGAACAAGCAAAAAACATTAAAGTCGAACAAAGTCATAACCAGGGCCAAGCTCGCCATTTGTATATGATCAAGATTGAAAAAGAGAAGAAAAGAAAACAAGATGATCGTATTACATCTTGCTCTAAAATGACTCCTCAGACAAATCTACAAAACTTCCTCTAAGTACCAGTAAATCCAAATGTCCTTACCAGATAACGTTTGAGGACTTCAACACTAGTCATGTACAATACCCTCATGATGACCCTCTTGTTATTATACTAAAAGTTGGACAGGATTACTTGCATACCCTTCTCATCGATACTAGAAGTGCCACAGATGTCTTATTCTGCAGAATGATCGAAGTCCTGGGCCATGCAGATTCTGAAAAAGCTTCGACAACCATAATCACAGACTTTAATGGATTGAAAGAATCAGCCACAGAAGAAATCACCCTGCCAGTTCAAGCAGGTTCAGAAACCACATTCATTAAATTTCTTGTCATTAATGCAGAGTCCAAATATTTGGGCATCTTGGGACACAGCTGGTTACATTCTATCAAAGCAGTACCCTCAACTTATCATTTACCACTACATTTTCCTTCAGATCACGACATCTATGAAATCAAGGGTAGCCAAGCAGCAGCACGAATGTGCAAAAATAACATAGAAAATCCTCATACAGCTAAACTTCTTTAAGACATAACAACTACAACATGAAGAACTGCCCACCTCTTAGCAACATGACACTGAAAAGGTCAAAACTGCTAAACTCGATGGCCCAGGATGCACAACCTTCATTGGATCCAAGTTGTTCATCGACGAAAAAGAAGCCATGATATAGCTACTTATGAAAAACATCAATGCCTTTGCTTATACTTTCCAAGAAATACCAGGAATCGATCCCTCAATCGCTTGCCACCGCCTCAACCTCCTTCCAGATAGCAAAGCAATCATCCAAAAATGATAGAATCTAGCTCTCCGACTTTGCGATGCAGTAAACGAAGAAATTGATAAACTCCTTCGCGTAGGATTTATTCGGGAAGCTAAAAATCCAAAGTAGGTTTCTAATATCGTCGTTGAGCCAAAGAAAAATAATAAAATTTAGGTTTATGTCGACTTCACAGAACCCAACAAATTCATACCCAAAGATAGTTTTCCGCTACCACTAATTCCGTAAGTTCTTGACTCAGTCGTAGGACATGAACTTCTTTCTATGATAGACGCAGTCTCAGGATACAACCAAGTTTCAGAAGATTGTTATTCTTCAAGTGCGGGTTGGTAATATAAAGCTCTATCTATTTGATTTGTTTAGTAAGCTAGATGGTATGTGTAGTAATCTATTTGATATGTGTAATAACCTGTTTAATATATGTAGTAACCTGTTTGATATGTATAGTAACCTGCTTGATATGTGTATCTGATAATATAGAGGTTTTGGGATTTTTGAATAAATATGACAGAGTTTTGGAGTTAGAGAATTTTTGTATATAAACAACCTTTAAAGAGAGAAAAGGTTTGCTTGAAGAAGGAGAGGGAAAATTGAAATGATTGATTATTGCTTTTTATTTTGGGAAATTATAAGGTAAACGTGTTGACTAAGTAGAAGGTAGGGTTGTGGTTATTGTATGTAGTATATAGATATTGATAAAATATGTTTTGTATCTATAGGTTCAATATGCCTTCGAAACCTAGCATTCCTACTAGTAAATTTGTAGTATCTTTGAGTTTAGATTAAACATCGTCTTCGGGGAGGGAGGACAATTGTAGTACCATGGAAGAAACTGTAAATAGTATAAAAACGATCATAGAGGTTGGGGGGCCCAATAAAATTGCGTCAGTGATGGAGAAGAAGGATAGAAAAGAGACAGATAAAGTTTTTGTCATATACCTAGAGGGAGTAGATGTATGAAAAGAATACTTAAAATATAAAAATAAATTATAGGGAGAATGGGGAAGTTATGTGAAGGATCAAGGTCTTTGGTTCAGAGCCTATGTCATCGGGAAAGGGTAGGAGGCGGTATACTATCAAGTTCCATGCTTGAAGAAGTAGAAGATGGATAAAGGGATTTGTGGGGAGGTGAATCTCTCATACTATAATGGTCTCGAGCTATTAAGCCCGGGTGATGGGTTCTTATGTTTTTTGAATCAGATCGCATATAGCCTTAGAATTCCTCTGACCTACTTTCAGAAAGGGGTCATGAATGTATTACAGTATTGCCCTACCCAGTTGAATGGGAATGTTTATGAGATGATAATGGTATGTGAGGCACTGAATGAGAAATGGAAAAAGGAAGGGACTACTAAGCAGTTCGAAGCTGAAGATCTGATAAAATTTTATAAATGAAAATATGCCAAGGGTCGAAGTAGTGGTTACCTGTATAGTGATTCATTTAGGCCGAAATTCTTTGATTTTGAATCTGCAGGTAAACCATGGAACGACTATCTTGTGTGGGGTAGAGGGTAACTGTATGTAGGTTCCAGATGAAACAGCGCTTGAACTGAACCATAGATATTATAATTCAAGCAAGTAATGTCGACCAATCTTCAAATAATAAATAACTTATCTTCGATCTGCTACTTAATGTTGTGCTGCTTATTTTGGCAGAACCTAGGCCTTCATCGACACCTGATAAGGCTAATATGTTCGATTGTGTTGCTCAAGATCAGGATGAGCTAAAGCAGGTACTTGGTGAGCTCGATATTCGTAAGGATAAAAGGGTAGATTCCGATGTACTCAAAGTTCAACGAGCTCATGAGAAATGAGCTATGGCTGAAGGGAAGGCTCACTTGACTGCGGATGATGTTCTTAGTCTTCTACCTCTTGTACCTCAGGCCACCAAATGGAATACTCAGAGATTCGGTAAGTCAACTCGTAAGAGTACCTCTGTCACTGAGGTGGCGGCCATAGAATAAGAGGTTACCAAGACTGTTTCTGTAGGTGTAGAGGAGAGGCTAGAGATGAGTGTAGTTGCTTTTGCTGAGGTCAAGAAGAGCTCGATAAAAAGAAAAAGGCATGATGAAGAGGGTAGTTCTCGAACTAATCCTCATACCGCAACTAAGATGAAAGAGCTGGAGCTGAAATACTGTCTGATGGCTGGGACGGATCCAGAGCAGCTCGACGATGAGTATCACGAACATACTTTTGTATTATAGGTTTGAACATTGTTAATTGTCTTTGTATTCGGACTAAAAACTACTGTACTGAACCTGTATGTACTGACAACTCTCGATGCTGCTAAAGGGGGCAAAAAGGTGTCTGGGAAAGAGGAACCATGAGTTTGGGGTTTACGACAAAGTTTAAAGCTCAATCTGCTCATATGAAGGAGCTCAAAGCTGAGCACAAGCTAAAGAAGGAGAAGAGAACTGAAGATGCTACAGCGGCTGCTGAGGTCACAAAAATGTATAACAATCTGGTGAAGCATGACGTTGTTATGTCAAAATTAGTTGATGCACTTTTAGTGGATAAAGACCACCTAGTTCAGTCATATTATGATTTTGTATTGAGTGTAGCTGATGTAGAACTAGGCCGAACCGGTAGATATAGTGAAATAGTATTTCCTTCAAAAGGTTGCTGATAAAGGAGTGGTTGATGTTGCTATTATGCCAGAGAAAATGTTAGGTCTTGCACCAGGAAGTGTTGAGTCAGTTCTATCTGTTGAGAAAGTATTAAACCCTTTATCAGAATGTACTGAACCAATTCCTCTTCCTGGGAAGACATTGGATCCATCCTCAAAACCTGCTGATCCAGTCCATCTTATTGGGTCGTCGTTGGAGGCTCCATCTGATGTAGAAATCAGTAAGAATCTCTAAACCTTCTGTGGTATTCTGCTTTTGATTTGATATAGTTTGTGTGATATCAATATGATTGTACTCTGTATTGTCATACTTTGTTGAAATTGGAGTGATGATTTGAGACATGCTCGTCTTGGATGTCTGTATTATAACAAAATATTTGTACTTTGTGTAGAACATAGAGTGACTAAGAAAAACTAATTCTGAACTGGAGAGGTCGTTGAGTAGAGCGAGGGATTCTGTGACACGTATTCAACAGGTACTTAATAAAATTGAATATAAGAGAAGGCAATTTAAACTTAACTCTGAGAAAACATTTAAGGAGTTATATGACCTTTAATGTAGATATGCTAAGATAAAAATAGAGAGGGATGAGGTGTTAAGAAAGGAAGAGGAAATGGGGGTATTAGTTCAAAAACCAAAAGAGTTTACTTGTTTTAGTGACCCGAGTGATAAAGCTAGGTATCAAAGTATGCTTGCTGATAGCTCTGACATTGTATTTCGAGGTCAAAGTAGATAGTGAACGGGGTTTAAAAAAAGCCTATGTAGAGCTTTTGAAGGAAAGAGGTATAGTTCTGGACCCAGTCCGAGTTATGTTTTTAGCGCAAGAAGCACGTAATCGTTATAGTTTAGAGGCAAGAAAGTGTTTTGCTCGAGCTGGTGTATTCGTTGTATGGGGCGATGTAGAACCTTTATCTGATGTATTTGGCTTTATGTAGGATTAAAGAGCCATGAGAATTGTAGTTTCCAGGATAAGAAAAGAATAAATAGAGGTTCAGTAGCGATTAGAGGGTAAGTTAAAGGAGTTACATGATGAGATATCACAACAAGTTGAACAAAAAAAGTCTTTAGCGACGTAATTGCCAAAAGAAGTGACTGTTCGAATGTAGGTAGAAGCTGATATGAGGGTTTTAGGTGTATTGCAAAAGGAAATACGTCAGCGGCTGCACAAGGCGCATATGCAATTAAAGGAGTATCTGCATCCGTCTCGAGCAAAAGTCGTTGCTCGAACAAAACATGAGCGTCATATAAACAGTGTTATTAATTTTTATGGGGGAGAACTGACGAGGGTAGATAATGAATTTAGGAAGTTTGTAATAGAATGTGGGAAGGATTTTGATGTGGAGAATGCCAAGGCTAAAAATATATGGTTCATTAAAGATGAAGGTAAAATTGTTGGTGAAAAACCCATTCCTAGGTCGAGGGAACTTTCATCAAAAGAGGATGAGGTGGAGGTCAAAAATCTGAGACCTCGATCGTGGCGTAAACCACGCCAGCAGAAGGTGGTGACCTTTACAGCTCCTATAGATGTTTAAGTAACAAGTAGAAAGAGATCGAGAGAGAAAGGGCAGTCCTCGCATATCTCGAAGAAATGAAAATAGGGTATTCCCATGTTCTTTTACCGGCCCTACTATGTATGAGATCTTTGCGTACTGTTGTGATGATAAATGTAATATATTTTCTGTGATAATAAATAGAACGATGTGTCTAAATTACTTAGATACCATGTTCTTGATTTAAACTTCTTAACTATGGCATGCAATCTATTGGTATATGCGAACTATTATAAATGTAAACTGTTATGAAAGGTGGAACTAGCAGCTTGTCAAAGTCAATGTGACCCGTTACACATCCAAAACGGACAATTAAACGCTGAGCTAACTCGTGTCCGGGGACATTACAAAGAGTTAATATGTATTAGAAGAAAATTCTAAAGTGAACATTTTAAAAGAGCGACGTACAGTTACCCGTGTGACGGAGACACTCTGAGAAAAAGAGGATCACCTAGCCGTTGCACTGAGAAAGATAGAGGGTTTAACATAAGTAATAAGGAAAAAGGGTGTTGATGTTGTAGGCCTCTTAGAACATGTTAGCCAACAACGGGTTGAATTAACATCTACTCGCACCCAAGTTACAGAAATGTTGGCGGTAGTTGAGGAAGAAGGAAATACGGTAAAAGACATGCAATTGCAAGTAAATATACACGAGGCGGAGATAGTCGATATGCGAGTTTGTGCTCGTAATTATGAAATATTGTGGCGAGTTGCTGATGTGATGGTAAAGAAGTTGGAAGAGGTCCACAATCAACAGAGCGAAGACATAAACAAGGCTTGGAACGATATACATATGTTAGAGCATATTGTGCAATCGTGGGATTTAAATATCTTGGAGTACGAAACAAAAAATAACAAACTAAGAGACGTGAATAGGAAGCTAGATGCTAACATGGTAGGGTCAATATCTTTAATTTATCATATGGAAGAATTCATGATAGTGCTGGAATCTCAAAATTATGATGTGGGGGATGGAAAACGGCGAGTAGATAAACATTAAAAAAAATTGGATGCTACGCTGAAGGAAGCGCAAAGTAAGCTTAAAGAGCTTATTCTCTGTAAACAGTTGAAAAGTGAACCAGGTGATGTGCGTGAAAGAGAGATGATATAAGTGATTTCATTCTTCGTATCAAAGTTTAGGAAACCAGAAGTAGAAAGTAAAAGGGCATATAAAGGTTTAGTTGCCAATGGTGTACAGTGTGAGATGGAGTTAATACGATCTGAGTATCGAGATCCCCTGATGGCCATAATTGGCTTTCTCAAACAGAGTATGGTTAAAGAGGGAAAAAATTATTATAGGGAGAATGCCAGAATTTATGCATCAACGGCTGTATAAGGGTTGTATACGTGACGTTAGAGAACCTTCTAATTTAGGTAACGGTTTAAGTGATACTTCTAGTGAGAAATGAGGTGTAACGAATGTGATAAGGTTTTATGTATACTAAACAAATATTGTAGATAGAGTGTATAATGAAATAACTAATGGCAAGAGAACGATATGTACTAACCTTACAAGGAACCAACGGTAATGTATGGGTTGGATGCCTGTTTTATAGAATGATTCTAATTGTTTTTGTATAGATGGTTGCTAAGGCAACAACGTAGAAGAACATAGAAGATCGGTTTGACTGAAGCCACAAATGACCTGTAATGTGATATGTGATCGGTTTGGCCGAAGCAACAAATAGTTTGTAATGTATAGATGATCAGTTTGGCTGAAGCAACAAGTAATCTGTAATGTATAGATGATCAGTTTGGCTGAAGCAACAAACAATCTGTAATGTATAGATGATCAGTTTGGCTAAAGCAACAAACGATCAATAATGTATAGATGATCAATTTGGATGAAGCAACAAACGATCTGTAATATATAGTTGATCAGTTTGGATGAAGCAACAAATGATCTGTAATATATAGATGTTCAGTTTGGCTGAAGTAACAAACGATCTGTATATAGATATTCAGTTTGGCTGAAGCAACAAACAATCTATAATGCATAGATGTTCAGTTTGGCTAAAGCAACAAATGATCTGCAATCTGTATATAGAAGTACTTGTTGGATATACTAGAAAAGTACTATAATGTAGGGTAATCGAATACAAGTATTTTATTGCTGTAAGATTGACGTACGACGAATGTGTTAGATAAAGTACTGTATGAAATAGTAGAAAGTACTCTGATGTATGGGGATCAAACATAAGTCTTTCATTGATGTAAGATCGTCATATAAGATGATAGATTAATTATAGAAAAGTAAACTATGATAGATTATTATCTGCGATACAGCTTCAATCTCCTCGTGTTCTAAGGATTTGGTATTCGTTCTCCGTGTTAAGTGGCGAGATCGTAAGAACCAAGGCCACTTTTTCCAATAATGACTAAAGGACCTTTCTAATTTTCAAACAGTTTCCCTGCATTGACTTATTTTCTGCGTTTGGAAATTTCTCGTAGAACGAGGTCTTTGATTTCGAACTCTCTATAACGAACGCGCTTGTTGTAAGATCGGGCTAAAGCTTGGTAGTACCTTCCCAAATTAATGATTGTTCTATCCCGAGTCTCCTCAATCCAATTCATGTTACATGCCAACTAGAATTTATTTTCTTCATCTGTCATGGTATGGTCGCGTATTAGGTGATGATACTGAGTGGGGATGATTTTTTTTATACCATAAGCCAGCAGGAATGGCGTGCATCAAGTTGATACTCAGGGTATTATTTGATATGCCCATAATACATATGGTAATTCCTAGACCCAGTTACCCTTCTTTTCTGTCAAGCACTTTTTGATTCTATCTACGATAGTACGATTAGTGATTTTGGCCTGACCAATACCTTGTGGGTAATACGGATTGGAAGGAGAGTGTATGATGTTGTGCTAGTTAAGGAATTGGATGACTCTGGAGCTAATAAACTGAGGTCTATTATCGATTCTGATGAGATGGAGGCAACCAAAACAGATGATGATGGTTTCCCATATAAATTTGATGACTTTGTCTTCACGTGTGTGACTCAGAGGGACTGCTTCTACCCATTTAGTGAAGTAATTTGTTGCTACTAAGAGGTGCTTCCTTTTGCCTGGTACAGTGGGAAATTCTCCTATGAGGTCGAGTGCCCATCTTTTGAATAACCAAATAACGTTGCTGGAATGGAGTTCTAAGGCAGGAGATCGAATTTGGGGGCCATATCTTTGGCATGCATCGCATTTTCTTGCGAGTTCAATGGCTTGAGCTTTCATTTTAGGCCAAAAGACTTCATGAGTAAGAACTCGATTGGCTAGAGATCGTCCTGCGGCATGGGAACCACAAGTGCCTTCATAAAGTTTGTGTAAGAATTTTTAAGCTTCTTTGCTGGATAAGCACTCGAGATATGGTCCTATGACTGAAATTTTGTAAAGGAGGTCATTTTCCATGATGTATCACTTAGTATTATCAAGCACGCATCTTCTTTTAGTGGGATCTGTAAGGAGTTCACCGTCAAATATTTTTTTAGTTCTAATATACTTAAGGAAAGGTCATCTCCAATCATCCTCGTCATCTTCAACGCCCCAGTATTAACAAAATTTGAGATTATGATGTTAATGTTGGGGGTAGATAATACTTCGATCTTGAGATACCGAGCTTAAGTACCAAGGATTCCTATGAGATAAGCGAGAGAATCAGAATATCTATTTTCTCCGCGCGGTAAATGTTTAATAGTAATCATTTTGAATCTGCGCATTCTGTCGGCTACTGCTGCTCCGTAATCAATCAACTTTCCATTCTTCTGGAATTTTTCTATGTAATGGTTCACAATGAGTAAAGAGTCTGTATACACAGACAAATCAAAGACTCTAATCTCGAGAGCCATATCCAGACCGTGACTCATTGCTTCATATTCGGCCGCATTGTTGGTAACTTCAAAATTGAGACTAATTGTTTTCTCTATTCTGTTATTGGAAGATGTGATAAACGCGATTCTGATACCTGATCCTACAGGTCTGGAAGATCCATCAGTTAAAAGACACCATCCTTTTTGAGTTATCCATTCTTACTTTTCTTTGAATTATTCTTCAAACTGTCCTCCATTGGTATCCGTGTTGTCTTCTTCCCAGTCAGGGTCATCTACTGGGAAACCCGTAAGGAAATCTGCTACTGATTGACCCTTTTCAGAATGTCGTAGTTTGAAATGGATATCATGTTCGCCTAGTGTGACCGACCATTGTTGTACTCATCTGGATTTCTCTCGCTTTGATAAAATCTCTCGTAAAGGGTAATTTGTTACTACTCGAACTGAGTGGGCTTGAAAATATTGTCTCAATTTGTGTGATGTGTATACGAGGGCTAAGAGTAACTTCTCGATCTAGGTATACCGAGTCACTGCTGGAGTTAGAGTTTTGCTGATGAAGTAGACCAGTTTCTCTGTTTTCTCGTCAAGTCAAATGAGGACAGAAGTTAATGACTTGTCGGTAACTGCAAGATATATGATAAGTTCTTCCCCTTTTTTAGGTGTATTTATCATTGGTGGTGAGCCCAAGTAACGTTTGAGCTCCTGAAATGCTATTTCACACTCTGCTGTCCACTCAATCTTAGGATCTTTCTTAAACTTCTTTGTTGTTGTTCCATCACACAATAGATTGAACAACCAGCGATATCAATCTGAAGACTTTGAGATAAAATAATTTATTACAGCAATCATGTTTGCTAATTTATGTATGTTTTTCTTCGTTCTTGGAAAAGGCATAGACAATAGAGCACAACTACGATCTGGATCAGCTTCTATACCTCGTTTACTGATCAAATATTCTAAGAATTTGCCAGATTAAACTTCGAGTTGGCATTTATCAGGGTTGAGTCGCATCTTGTAGAAACGGAGAATTTCAAAAGCAGTGTGCAAATCTGTTATATGGTTCTTCTTCTTAAAACTTATGCACAACATATCGTCAATGTAGACTTCCATCATTTTCAAAAGTGATCTTTGAACATCTGAGCCGTCAATCTTTGTTACGTGGCTCTAGCATTCTTGAGGCCGAATGGCATGGCCTTATAGCAATATAAGCCACGTTCTGTAATGAAAGTTACTTTCTCTTGATCATCTGGTAGCAGAGGTATTTGATTTTATCCTGATGTGGCATCCATCATGGATAGAAGTTCGTGCCCCGAAGTGAAATTGAGTAGATGATTTATGATAAGAAGTGGGAAACTATCCTTTAGAGTACGTTAATTGAGGTCTGTGAAATCCACACACACTCTGATCTTGATGTTCTTCTTTGAGATTGCTACAATGTTCAAGATCCATTTTGAGCAATTGGCCTTTCGGATAAAACCAACTTCGATGAGTTTATCGATCTCTTTATTGACTTCATCCCAGAGTCTTGGTGCTAACGTCCTCTGTTTTTGTTTGATAGCTTTGGCCTTATCTTTCAAATTGAGCTTATGGCATGCCATATTTGGATCAATGTCTGGCATTTTGTGAAAGGTCTAAGCGAAGACATCATTGTTATCTTAAAGGAATTGGATGAGGGCATCCCATTCTGCCATTGGCAGAAAAGTGCCAATGTATGTTCCTCGTTTTTCTCCATTTATTTTGACGTACTCTGTTGTTTCTGTATTTGGCAGATAGTTTTCTGTAGAGTTTACTGTATAGTTTTTAATAATGTTTCCTTCTGTTTTCTGTAATTGTTATGCGAGCTGTGGCTCTAAGGGTTATGGAACGATGAAAAAAGAATTTTCACATGCTCGAGCTAGCTTATGACTTCCTTTAATTTCATATATGTCGCCATTCCATTCAAATCGCAGTACTAAATGATAGGTGGATAGAATAGCTCGCATAATGTGTAACCAACAACGTCCCATTATTCCCAAATAATGAGATTTTGTATTGATATCATAAAAGATAACGTCAAGTATTGCGGGTCCTGCCATAATAGGAAGTATAATGTTTTATACATGTTCTTCTCTAGATCCGTTGAATCTACATATATTAATGTCACTGGGTTGTACCTTGTCGGCCAGGCCTATTTGACCAATTATGTTTTGAAAAAGTAATTCAATAGTACTCCCAGTATCTATTATCATTGTCTGAAGCACCATGTTTCTCATTTTTAACATGATTACCAAAGTATCATGGTGAGGATAGTTGATATGACGAACATCACAATCGTTAAAAGAAATTCTTGTTCGCTGAGAGCTGGAAATGGGAAGTAAATGAGCTTCTTTATCTTTCATGGATAGGTCATGGCATTGGCCGACTCATTAACTTTTGTATCTATTCGATTAGTTGACGATCTGAGTGTCAATAAAGTGGCAGAGGGATACATGGTATAAATGTCTCTCTCCTGCCAGTTCCTCAGTTTGTATGACTTCTGTAGGAAGTTTGTAACTCCCGTTCTTGTAACTCTCAATATCCACAATGTATTCATCCATTCGGCCATCTGCAAAGATGTACTTTAATAGTCGTTGTAGGGCGAAACAATGTTTGATCTCATGATGGAGAACCTTGTGGTGGATACAGTAAGGTTTAATCTAAATAGGCTAAAAATATTGTGCATTTCAAAAAAATCTATCCTTCTGAAGTATAGGATAAATGCTGGCTATAGTTAGGTTTATTTTGGGAAGACAAGGCTTTGGCAAGTTACTGCCCTCCCGAGGTCGTTCGTCATTAGATCTTGTCCGTTTCCTGTCTCCTTCCTGATCAACAGCACGGTTGAAATCTTGGCCCGTGGATTAATCTCGAGCTGTCAATGTTGACTTCTGAAGTTTCTGCCTGCAAGACACCATTCATTCTAGGTTAATATACCAATTGACTTTTTCGATCATGTCCTCTAGAGTTGTTGGCTTGTTTAGGATGAGATACTCCTTTGCCCTTCCATCGACCAGTAAAGCATTGGTGAAAGTAAATATAGAAAATTTCTGGTCGAGCCGATCTACCTTTCGAGCTAACTCCAAAAACTTCTTAGTGAATGTCTTGAGCTGCTCACTTGGTATCTGCTTGAGTCTAGAATGGGAGTATAGATTCTCCTCTTTATCTCTATTGTGTGAGTAATTCTTAACAAAGAGTTATCGCAACTATTCAAAAGTCGTGATGGATCCTTCAGGCAATGTGTGGAACCATCACAGGGGTTCGCCTGATAAGCTGGTAGGAAAGAGCCGACATAAAATGTGGTTGGACGTGGAATGTAGGCCCAAAACATCCTGGAACTCTTGGACGTGTTCAACTGGATCAGTTCCTTTGTATTTTCAGATTTTTGGAGTATGGAAACCGGTGGGGACTTCGCCATCCAGCATCTCCTGTACAATTGGGTTCTTCTGTAATCTGTTATGGATTCCTTCAGCCAGAGTCTAAGCTTCGAGTAATTCTTTTATTCCCCTGTCAACATGTTCCTGAGTCACATATTGTCGATCTGTGGTGGCTGGGCGTGTGACGCGTCCTTCTCTAGGATTGTGGTCGTCACTCCCTTCACTTAGACGTTATTTTGCTAGAACTCGAACTCTTTGAGGTAGATTTTCCACCTGTCTGACTCCCATAAGGCTGCCATCTAATTCTTGGTGGACCTCCTGGATCGGGATAGGCACCATTTCATGTTGGTGATGGTTAGATCGAGGGGTACCTCCTAGGTTATTACCTTTTGACGGAGGTCCTATTATTTTATGAATCAAAAATCGTGAGCCTTCTGGTTGCACACCTTTATTCATCTGGGCGGTGACCTGCTGACCCTGTAGAACCTTCAATGCGTTATGCACACTTGCTAGCTGTTATTTTAGAGTAGCACGTCTCTTTATTTCAAAATTTAAAGTGGCATACAGATCAGCTAATACTGTACTTTCTCTTACTATAATGATCAGTGTATTTTGATCTGGAGGCAACATTCTAAAAAGAAGACGATCAACGGTTTATGAGATAATTTGTTTGAGAACATCAATTCCCACAGACGGCGCCAAATGTAATAGCCTAATTCCAGGATTCGGACTTAGATTTTACACCAAATATGATTAGAACGCTCAAGAATAGTAAACAATAATCAACAAGATAATTTAGCATAAAAAACCTTTGTATAGGTTAAAAACTACGACCTCTTGAGGATTTTGAGAAAGAGAAGATAATCTTATTGAGATTGGTAACTTATTACAATGAGTGCTCTGGGTATCTGGATTTTTAGAGTAAGGATTCTTCTGTGTAGAATTACCCGTCCTTGATCTGCAGTTCTCTAGTCCTATTTATAGGCCTTATCATATGACTGCTTAACAACCATTAATATTCTTAATGATGAACATTACAAAGTATATGTAAGATGTTCTTTGACCAGATTGTGTAATATTCCGATCTCTGTTGCTGTACAATGGCTCTATTGATGAATGTACACTTGCATAAATCGAACTATTGATGAGGAGGTCGAAAGTGATAACTCAAACTAACGAATGTTGAACATATTTTTAGTAGTGTTTCCTGTATACCGATGAGGTCAAGGATGAAGCTTGAGTCCAAGATACGAAATAAGCTATTACAAGTTGGCTTTCAACCAAAAGTACGAGGAGCCTCATGGACGAGTGGTGTTGGCTGAGAAATTTGTGTTCCATTTACTTCCTGATGTTGCTGTCTTGATTCCAATTGTGCCACGTGCTCTATTGATGAGATCAAAAGTTCGTATGTAGTTCGAAGATGAAGTATGAGTTTGAGATACAGAATAAGCCATTATAGTCGCCATCGTTTCTTTTTTGTCATCTTTCTTAATCTCACTTTCTCTCTCTAGGCATATCTCAACTTGGTGGCGAAGCCAGGGGTATTAGTGTCACTTGAACCACTTGGCCTACGGGAACCCTCCATTGAGGTAGCAAATCACTTGGCAATTTTTGTTGTGCATTTGAACCTCCTGGAAATTATATCATAAACGGTTTGCAGACTAACTGGTTCACCATTGCCCTTGCAATTGAGTAGACAAGGTTCAAGTCCCATCAACATACTTTTTTGCTTATTTTTCTTATAAACCTTATATTATTTTTAATGTACACGATATATGATGTTTTTGCCTCGGTAATATAGTCTTAAAATTTTTATTCGGGGGCTTAACCCCCATTTTTGAACCTCCTGAAAAGCAACCCTGGCTCAACTTAAAATTTAAAAGTTATGACAACACCACTCATAATCAAAAATTTAACTTGAGAGAGAATGATTAAGTCAATTTAGGTATGTGATTGTGAGAAATTTTGTTAAAAATTATGTTTGGATAAGCTTTTGAGGAAAAATTTACGAAAATAATTTTTAGGGTATTTCCCCATCAACGCTAGGATCCTGCGTTTTGTATGTTCTAGAAACGTTGGGCCAAGCTTTTAATATTACCGCTAGGCTCTTAGCCTTGGAAAGAAAAAAAATCTATGGCAATGCATTTTTTTCCCATTTTTTCCCTACCAACACTAGAAACGTATTGTATGTTTTAGGAAAGTAGTGCCAACAATTTTCGATATTACCCATCAACTTTAGGACTTTAGCGTTTTGAATGTTATCAAATTTAGGACTTTAGCATTTTGAATTTTATAGAACGGAAATTATGAGAATAAATACTAGTTTTTTCCATCTATGCAAAATCAAACCCAGGGAACAAAAATTGTAAAATTGATAATGGCAAGAGGATAAACCATATTTGCCCCTACTAAAGTTCTAATATTACAGCAGGCAACCACCTCTTTTTGGGCTCCACAAGTACAAATGTCACATCCGGCCTAATAAAAAATTGTAAAAAATTCTTTAGCTCATTTAAAACTATTGCATCAAGCCACGTGTACGAGGAAGACTAACATTATCACCATCTCATAAACTACTTGTTATTTATTGCAGTACATTTTGTCCTACCTTTGAACATATATATTATTTATAAGAAGGCAGACTCTTTCACCAATTTTGTTACTATTTCTTATCGTTAAAGGTTACGTATCACCTGCGGTTCACAGGAGTTCGTCTGGTTATTGAAGCCAAAAGCGATCTCGATTCATCGAACAGTTTCTTCTTCTTACTCAACCGTAAAAACCGTCCCGATTATTTGTTATAAACCGTCTGTATGACTGCTACCTAGTAAGTGTTTGATTAAAGACTGGTACTCTACTCCTTGGGAATGAAAAAAATTATGGTACTCAACTCTACTCAACTCTCGGAACAAACGATGGCAAATCGTCTGCGTGGCTGCTGCAAACCAAAATATATCATTTATTTAGTTCGACTCTAGCATTCTTTCAGATATCTATGCCATTTTTAACAGACTGTTATCATATTCGTAATGTAACTTTCCCATTTGTTCAGGCATATTTATCATTTGTTTGATACATTTTTGCCATTTGTTACAAAAATATCAACTACTTGAATATTAAAATAGGTTTCAGGGCCGTGGGCTCCACAGGTAAGGCAACAGGTAAGGCCGTGGGATCTACTGGTTCGAATGTCGCTTCATAATTAATAAAAAAAAGTTTAAATCATTTAAAAATATTATTATCACACCACGCGTCTAATTTTAATCGTTCCACGATCTACACGTGTCTTTACTATTTCAAGACGTGTATGGCACACCCTGTCACCATTACATGCATTTCTTGTCATTCGTTGAAACTAATTTGTCATGCGTTAAACCATCAATTATATTGGTTAATACAGATTTTGTCACCATCAGTAGTATTATTTGGCATTTGTTTACTGTTCTTCAGGGTTAGGTAAAGAGTGCGATTCACGCGAGTTAGTTTAGCTTTTGGTGTTAAAACCCATTCTTATTCCTCAAACACTCTCTTCCCTGCACGTCTATTGCAAAACGGCAAAAATATCTCGTTTATGCAAATCGTGTGTGTGATTGATGAGCGTAAAAATCATCCTAGTCGCACAAACCATTTTCTCAAAAATCATTGGCAAATCATCTGTGTGTTTGTGCAATTTCAGTGTTATATAAGTGGTAAATCATCTGTGCTACTACTGCCTACCAGGTGTTTGATCAAAATCTATTTTTCCTTCTTCTTCTACAATGAAGTCTGATAAAGAAGTGAATGAACAAGTTGACGAGGAGAACCAAACACATAAGGGTAGAGCCAAGAAGGGCACCTCCAATGCTAAAAATTATATCTCTCAGTGTGCAGGTTTAGGACTTCACAAAATGTTTGCAGCTCTGCCTGAAGAGGAAAAGGATGTTCTTCGTGTCACCTGCTTTATACCCTTACTGCTGATTGATCTAATAGCAACGATGTCGACGTCGGTTGTAGAAATATTCGATCGTTATCTCGGTGATATGAAGCTCCAATTTGGAGAGACGATAATTTCGATAAAGCCCATTCATGTTTGCCTAATTTTGGGGCTACGTGTCTCGCCTATTGCAAACGAGATCTTATTTGCTGATCCTGAACATATAAAAAAAATTCAAAATAAGGCGATTCCCCAAGAAGAAGAATGCATATGGGTTGAAGGAAATTGTTGATGCTTTAAAACAGGCAAAATTAGAAAGACATCAGGTTAAGGCTATAATTTATCATTTGTGTTGTATGCTTTATCATCGTCCGTCATTGTATTTCTCACCCCTCCAATATTTGTATTGTATTTGCCATTTTTGGCTCATTATATTCCAAGGTTCTTATCATTACATTGTGTTATTTTATTATGCAGAAAATGTTCTTCGATTAAATTTGTTAAAAATTATACTATTATTTCTCCACCCGAACAATAGGGAGAAACGTTGAGGTGAGGTATGTTGATCTGGTAGATGATCTAGATCAGTTCAACAAATTCCCTTGGGGTGAGCAAGTCTATAATTTCTTGAGGCGGCAAATAGTAGAATTTACCAAATATCGATCGGCCGCTGATAAAAAATTGGATAAAGCTTTATCACTGCACGGATGTACCTGGGTGTTGATGATATAGACTTTTCTCTCTATTCCAAGCCCAAATTTTCCAAGAATGCACGAATGCATACATTTGTTCCCTAAGCTACAGGGATGGAGGATGACATCCTTTAAGCGTCGCCAAATTGTGACGTTTAAAAATATTTTAGCTAACCCCGATTTACTGGTAATAGCTATGATACCCTCTGAGACTGACATACAGCAAGATCTTGTGCAAGAGGCCATGGTAATCTGTCATTCTTTGTATGATCTTGATTCATTTTATTGCTTCTTTGTCATTTGATTTAGGTTTCCTATCATTTTATTTGTTAGTTGTGGCATTTTGTAATCCCTTCTTGACATTTGTTAGATTTTTTTTGTCATTATGAAGTCTTTTTTTGCCATTTGTTGTCTGCCTATTATCATTATTAGAGTATTTCTATCATTTCTAAGTTGCCCTTTGTCATCGTCATCTGTTTGAATATTTTAGAGATATCAAATCGAAGTACCTGTAATCGGTGTTGTACCTGCAGTCGTTACACCTACAATAGGTAGCAATTCTTCTGCCACTGAGATCGGAGCTGTAGTGGCTAGGGTATGCTCCCAGTTGGAAGACCATGGTAAAATGTTACAGAAGTTGGATGACCATGGAAAAATGTTGCATACTTATGGTAAAATGTTAAAACAAATTTTGATATCTACTGTGGGAGGCAATAGTCTACCACTTGGAGATACTCCACTCCTTGGGCATTACCAGTTCTCTACTCCTGAGAAAATCGTAAAACGTAAACGAGATCAAACAAAGGAAGAAGATAGAAAAAGGAAGAAGGCGAAGCCGAGAATAAAAAAAAAGTAAGGGAAAATGGCAGAATAAGGCAGAAGAAACTGATAAACGGTAATGAATGTCGTTATACAGTTGCTTATGATATATTGAGGTTGGGAGTTCAGCCAGAGGAGATTTGATTTTGAAACTTTAACGTCCATTTTGTTGTATGTATAATTTTTGTAATTTTGTAAAGTTATCTATCCGAAGTTATAACAAGTAATATCATTCATTTATAAAATATTTATCATTGGCTATATCTTTTTTGTCATTCGTATGTTACATATTTTTAGAGTGGATAGTCTGTATAGTTAGATTATTATTAATTTTTTATTTCTTATATATGATTTGGCTTTTGTAATAATAGATTTCATTATATATGATTAGGCATTTGTTATGAGAGATTTGTCATTTGTTATCTATGAAATATCATTCATTATATTTGATTTGGCATTTGTAATGCGAGATTTGTCATTTTTTATCCATGATATATCATTCGCTATATAAGATTTAGCATTTGCTATGAGAGATTTGATTATATATTATTTGTCATTTGTTATCTTAAAAACAATCATTCGTTATATATATATATTTTTAAAGATATACAGCATTTGATGTAAGTGAATAGTCGATTTGGTTCCTTGAACATTAGTATGATAGTGGACTTCATTTGAAGTTATAAAAATTAGTTATCAAAAATTTGTTATTTGTTAGCCATTATTTGTCATTTGTTAACAATAATTTGTCATTTGTTAACAATCTATGGTCGATTTGGTTCTTTGAACATTTGTATCGTGTCTGTATGATAGTAGACTTCATTTGAAGTTATAAAAATTATTTATCAAAAATTTGTCATTTGTTAGCCATTATTTGTCATTTGTTAGCAATAATTTGTCATTTGTTAACAATCTAAGGTCGATTTGGTTCTTTGAATATGTGCATCGTGTTTCTATGATAGTGGACTTCATTTGAAGTTATAAAAATTAGTTATCAAAAATTTGTCATTTGTTAGCCATTATTTGTCATTTGTTAGCAATAATTTATCATTTGTTAACAATCTATGGTCGATTTGGTTTTTTGAACATTTGTATCGTGTTTGTATGATAGTGGACTTCATTTGAAGTTATCAAAAATTTGTCATTTGTTAGCCATTATTTGTCATTTGTTAGCAATAATTTGTCATTTGTTAACAATCTATGGTTGATTTGGTTCTTTGAACATTTGAATCGTGTCTGTATGATAGTAGATTTTTTCTAAAGTTATAAAAATTATTTATCAAAAATTTATCATTTGTTAGCAATAATTTGTCATTTGTTAACAATCTATGGCCGATTTGGTTATTTCAACATTTGTATCGTGCTTGTATGATAGTGGACTTCATTTGAAGTTATAAAATTTAGTTATCAAAAATTTGTCATTTGTCAGCCATTATTTGTCATTTGTTAGTAATAATTTATTTGTTAACAATCTATTATCGATTTGGTTATTTGAACATTTGTATCGTGTTTGTATGATAGTGGACTTCATTTGAGGTTATAAAAATTAGTTCTCAAATTTTTTTCATTTGTTAGCCATTATTTGTCATTTGTTAACAATAATTTGTTATTTGTTAACAATTTATGGTCGATTTGGTTCTTTGAACATTTGTATCGTGTCTATATGATAGTGGACTTTATTTGAAGTTATAAAAATTATTTATCAAAAATTTGTCATTTGTAATGAAGTCATTTTTGAAAACTTATTTTTTTAACTTCAAATGAAGTCCACTATCATACAAACATGATACAAATGTTCAAAGAACCAAATCGACCATAAACTGTTAACAAATGACAAATTATTGCTAACAAATGATAAATAATGGCTAACAAATGATAAATTTTTGATAACTAATTTTGTTAACTTCAAATGAAGTCCACTATCATACAAACACGATATAAATGTTCAAAGAACCAAATCGACCATAGATTGTTAACAAATGACAAATAATAGCTAACAAATAACAAATTTTTGAAAACTAATTTTTTTTAACTTCAAATGAAGTCCACTATCATACAAACACGATACAAATGTTCAAAGAACCAAATCGACCATAGATTGTTAACAAATGATAAATTATTGCTAACAATGACAAATAATGGCTAACAAATGATAAATTTTTAATAACTAATTTTTTAACTTCAAATAAAGTCCACTATCATACAAACACGATACAAATGTTCAAAGAACCAAATCGACCATAGATTGTTAACAAATGATAAATAATGGCTAACAAATGACAAATTTTTGATAACTAATTTTTTTAACTTCAAATGAAATTTACTATCATACAAACACGATACAAATGTTCAAAGAACAAAATCGATCATAGATTGTTAACAAATGACAAATTATTGCTAACAAATGACAAATAATGGCTAACAAATGATAAATTTTTGATAACTAATTTTTTAACTTTAAATAAGGTTCACTATCATACAAACGCGTTACAAATGCTCAATGAACCAAATCGACCACAAATTGTTAACAAATGATAAATTATTGCTAACAAATGACAAATAATGGCTAACAAATGACAAATTTTTGATAACTAATTTTTATAACTTCAAATGAAGTCCACTATCATACAAACACAATACAAATGTTCAAAGAATCAAATCGACCATAGATTGTTGACAAATGACAAATCATGGCTAACAAGTGACAAATCTCAGACTACGAATGCCAAATCAAATATAAAGAATGATATTTCATAGATAACAAATGACAAATCATTGAAAATGTTGTCTACTATCATACAAATCATTGTCAACTAAAAACTATATCGAAACAAAACATATATCAAAAGATTCAAAACTAGGTAAATTATATTCAACATTCAACATTATCATTCATCAACATTGATCATCATAAAACCCTTAAATAGAGCCCCTAAAAATGTCTATTTTTAGGCTTCTTCCAAAAAAAATTCCCTCCAAAAAGCGAGCCACTAAAAAAGCCTAATATAATCTCCTCCTCTTCTTATGAGGAGGAGGTTCATCATCTTCATCTTCATCTTCATCTTCATCTTCATCTCCATCATCCGCATCATCTTCATCATCATCTTCCTCATCATCATCATCGTCGTCATCTTCCTCATTATCATCTTCCTCATCATCACCACCACCACCACCCTCCAACAACTTCTGGTCTTCCTTGACGTCGAAGTCCTCTTCGGGACATTCGCCCAAGGTGTAGTCGGTTGGTTGCTCCCCCTCATCACTATCACTATAGTCCGTTGTAGGGGAAGTTAATGGAAGGAAATCAGACATTGTTGAGAGTCATATTACTTGAGAGAGTCAGAGAGAAATGATAGAAGAAGATGGAGAGGTTAGAATGTTAAGACTTGGGGTTTTAATCTGACAAACGTTAATCGATGCGTCTCTCCCTCTCTTCCTCTAGTAACCACTCTAGACACATAGTCAAATCATTTATAACAAATGAAAAATCCTGTATAGATAAAGTCAAATCATAATTTACAAATAACAACTTATAGACAACAAATCTCTTAAAACAAATGACAACAATTTTTTGATAACAAATGTCAAATAATATTTAACAAATGACAATTATATTATCACAAATGCCAAATCATAGATAAGAAATGAAAAATTAATTACAATCCAACTATATAGACTAGCCATTCTAACAAATATGTACTATAAAAATGATAAAGAAGAAATTACAAATGAGAAAGATTATATAAATTAATGATATTAATTGTGTATAACTTAGGGTACCTTCCCATAACTCATTGAGCACAAGAAAAGTAAGAAACTTTCATTAGCTCGAATATTATACAACTTTAAATTTGCATTACATCAATTTATATCAGTTTATGCACTCAGAGGTGGTGGCAGTGGTTGGTCTCCCCTACCACCACCACTGTCTTCTCCTCCGTAACCCCCACCGCCCTACCATTTCTTCCTCTGATCCTACTCAGGGTACCAGCTAGACATCATCAGATGCATACCAGCTGCTTCATCCAACGCAGTAACAGCATCATCTGCCATAAGACGCAGACCAATTCTCCTCCCCTGCTCTGACGTTACTATATAGTAAAAGCGCTACATTTGATAATAATTGTCGTCCGCCTCTTCTACCTGTTCATACGTCATCCCATGAAAGGTAGGACGCACTGGAATAGGAGTAGGAAGCTCAAGGGACTGGGTCCCAAAGTATTAAAGCCGCAACTCTTGCATCTTAGCAAGAACCCTAGCCTCGTACGCTTGGCATCTGGTGGTCACCATATTCTTCATGGTGTACTTGCCGAATAAGAATATAAGGAATAAAGAAGTATTTGCCGATTAAACCACATCAGTATTTAATGCTAAGTTAAATCCAAATGTTAGATTTAGTTCAACACAGTAGACAGTAGTATTTAATGCTGACGAAACCCATTGGAAATGATGAAGAAACATTGGAAAAGTATTTGTTATTTAATTAAATATATGTCATCCAACAATAAATAATTTGTCATTGTTTTTTGGTCTTTGTCATTTACAATCCATAAATTGCATTGTATTATTAAAAATTTTGTCATTTGTTATATAATACTTAGCATTTGATTCTTAAAAGCTTAACATTTTAATGTCATAATCTAACATCACTAAAGATAAGGGATATTGCACTTCACTCTAACATATTTCTCTACTTGTTAAGATATATAGATTTTAACTTGGACAAAAAATCTTGCAGCATCTCCGTTCTGACCTCCGAGATCCTTAGTTGAGTGTAAGTTTCAGATGTAATAGCGTCAAGGTTTCGATTGCTCCCTTAGCCAGAATTTGTGACGTCTTCTGCCGTTGATGACTGCGGCCTTTTAGAATCATCGGGCGTAGAGGATTCTCGAAACTAAGTTTTGAACTAACAATGGTATTATAGGCAATGATAGAATCTCCTACCGGGCAGTTTAGAGACTCTGCAAATATGACCACAATCACACATTTTCACCTCATCTACCCAAGCCCATAGGCCACACCCACCAATTTTGCGAGCGCATTGACAGAACCTGCGGTTAGGGTTGAGGCTTGTACGTGAGAGACGAAGATCATAATTTTTACCGTACCAGCAAATAAGGGAATACATCGTTGGTAGGGAAGTGTGTAATGCTTGAGAACTAGAAGCAAGTATACAGGTTATGACAAGCTATTTATAAAGAAATGAAAATTAGCACATGACGATGATACCCTAGATCACAACAAATGTCATATCTTCGTCTTTAAAGTCGATAGATTCTTGCCTTTACAGAAGATTTGACAAGTCAGTCTTAAAGTTAACTTTGATTACGCTTTCAACAAGTTATCTAACCAAAACATCCACGTGGCTCCCGGTACTCTAAACACTAAGCCCTAAACCCTGCCAAGCGTGATTCAAAGTCCTAATTCTCCCAAGTATAAAAAACGAAAAAAAAAACCTAATCTAAAGCTCTAACCCTCAACTCTTTAAAACTTCTCAAAAATGTCGCACTCCCACTCCACTCGATTTAGTCGTGCCTCTTCCAGCACCCCTCAAGATTAGTTTGAGGCGGCAGGGATTGAGGAAGATCAGGTTGACGAACGTCTATTCACGTTGAATAGAATTTGCCTAATGGAGAAGAATGTCACCGGTGAGAAGGCGCAACTACTGAAAGAACATTACGAAGAGTTCAAGGAGAAATTAGAAGAACTCGATGAAATGAATAAAAAACTTGATAAAATTATAAAATAGAAAAGAGGGCGTTCTGAAGGGTTCAAGTTTCATATCCGCTTCTTGGAATATCAGCTCTGCGCCTTAAAGTTAGACCGAGATGAGCACAAGAAATTACGGGAGGAGTCGGCCTGTAAAATTAGCAGTCTCGAGCAGAAGATCATGGCTATGGAGCGTGATCAAAATTCCTCAAGTCAGGAGTTATGAACATTTGGGTTGTTTATAGTTTTTTTGTTGTTGTTATTATTATTCGGATGTTTCTCTTGTATGAACATTTCTTTTGTTTCGTTTCGATTTTCGCTAGGGAAGATCCATCAGATATAAATGATATAAGAGAACCAAACCAATGATAAAGACTCTTTCAACAATTGTAGATAAATGTTGAACTTAACAAAATTGGTGATAATATTTGAACAAAGAAATAATATATAATGGCTAAACAATAAGAGGTCTGGAAAGATATAATATTATATAGCTTAACAACAAATGCAAAATTATGTTCAACATATGACAAATCGATGTGACAAGTAATGATAATTGATTAGACAACTCAGTTTAAATACTCATATTACTTACGTGTAGAACAAGAAACGACGGCGCCGAACCAAGTAATAATAACTTTTACCCTATTCTCTACTCTTCCCAATGCATTCAACTCCCCTTATAAAAGTTTTAAGCTCAAATAAACTATTCTCAACTCTTCAACTATTTAAACCCTAAACCCTAAACTTTTTTTAACTTCTAAAGAAAAATATCACACTCTACTCGAGTTAGCCATGTCTCTTCGAACACTCTATATAATTGGTTTGAGTCGGTAGGGATGCAGGAGGATCAGCGTGACCAACGTCTCAATAAACTGAATAGACTATGCCTAATGGAGAAT
This sequence comes from Kingdonia uniflora, assembly GCA_014058105.1. Classification (NCBI taxonomy): domain Eukaryota; kingdom Viridiplantae; phylum Streptophyta; class Magnoliopsida; order Ranunculales; family Circaeasteraceae; genus Kingdonia; species Kingdonia uniflora. The sequence continues at coordinate 2,214,686 of JACGCM010000445.1, forward strand.
GATGTCTCTGGTGAGAAAGTACAAATATTGAAAGAGCATTACAAAGACTTCAGAGAGAAATTAAGAGTGTTCGATCATATCCAAGATGAACTGCATCAAACTATAGCAAAGAGAGATCAACATTTTGACGAGTTTAACTTCCATATGCGCTTCTTGGAAGATCAGCTCTGTGTCGTAAAGTTGGACCGGGATGAGCACAAAAAACTGTGCGAAGAGTCAGCTTCTAAGATTAGTTGTCTTGACCAGAAGATCCAAGCTTTGGAGCGCGATCTGGAATGCGCGGAACGTGATCAGGAGAAGTTGTGAACATTTGTTTTTTTGGTATTTAGTTTGTTCATTTTTTTATGGTAACTAGTACTTTGCCTTTGTATGAATGAAAAAATGTTTTGTTTGGTGCTATTTCGTTTGCCTTTTGCTGTTAAGTAGTAGTTTTCGTTTGGTATGCAGCAAACAAAATAATTACAGTTCTGCAAGAAAATAATGATGATATAGGGGGGTCAAGTTTAATGATGAACTTAACAAAACTGAAGATAAAAATTTAACAGACAATGAAAAATTCTTTAGGACCAAATGACAGTTCTGAATAAAATAATGATATCATGGAAACAAATAAATAAGAAAGTATTCATACACAAATGACACTTCAAAAACAAACAATGAGATCATACAAATAAACTAATGATATATTCTACTTGTACAAATGACAGTTCGGTGCTAAATAATTATACAATTAGACAAATGATGACTTTGCTAGCACTGACGATAAAGATCATCCAAACAAATGATACATAGAGTACCCAAAATTATTATTGCAAACTGATTGCAACATCTTCATCTGGGATGACAAGTGGCTCAGTGCTCATCGTAAAAGGCGGTGCCATTGTCATATGTGTATTGTCATCGGATAGGATTAGCAGAAACTTACAAGAATGACGATTGTGTCCATTTTTTCGACACCTACTGCAGAATCTTAGTTTGGTAACAAGACCAGACATTTTTTTCCTTCTCTTCCTTTGTGTGCGAGGACGAGCGGCTTGAACTGTTGGAATAGGAGTACGAACACGTGGATCAGTTTTTAAAATTTTCCACTGCTTAATTTCTCTTGTAGGAATCCATATAGATTCATAAACAACCTTGTATGTATTATTTGTGTAGTACTCAGAGACACGTGTAGTTAGATCAACATTAGCAAGACCCAGAGTGCGTACTCCGTATTCACAATGTATACCCATCGTTTACCACCAACGACAAGAGCAAGTACCATCTTCAATATTTATAGAATCGGTTCTGCCATAACAAGTCATCTGAAAATGGTGACGTGATGTACGAACCCTGCAGGTTAGTAAATCTGTAACAAACTTTCTGCTCTCACAGTGATCCGTAACCCATGGCGTTAAGCGAGCTTGACTATTCTCTGCTTCCTCCCTATACGTGTAGGACATTTCCAAACATATTCTACGCAATTCCTCAATAAACACATGGATATAGAGATCTCTTACTTTCAAAATAACGTTATTCCAACTCTCGACATGAATTGTGTAAGCGACTCCGTATCTAAAAAAATGACAAACCATATATGCAAAATGCCAAATGAGCGTATACCGATGATAAATGAGATCATACAACTGTAAAAGGAATAATAAAGAAATGGTGAGAAATAATGGCAAAAAAATGACAAATAAAAATATAAATGGAGTTACAATGACTATTGTTCATATAACAAATGATTAGTTGAGAAATACATAGTGACAACGTACATACCTATTCATTGGAATGTATAGATTAGGCCATGTTTTCTTGGGAATACCTAGTATGTGTTGGAGGCCCACTGGATCTGTATTCTGGATAGCATTCACGTGTTTATCGAAATTAATGCTGGTTAGGGCCTCTGCTGCCATCCTAAATGCGATCCTCGTGCTTTCGATGATAGTTTTAATGTTGCTAGATATGTGGAAGGCGCAAAACGTATGTATTGCAAATGGAAACACCTTGGGTACAACATTAATAATTTTGGGGTTCCTGTCAGAGATGACGACGAATCTAGTGTCATAACCGTGAAAATTAGACCCAAACATCTCCAGGAAGTATGTCCAACTTTCGGTGGTCTCCGAGTCTGTTATCGAAAATGCAAGTGGAAAAATATGATTACTTGAGTCAATGGCGATGGCTGTTAGCATAGTCCCACGATATCTCCCTTAAAAAAGTTTCATCAATCACAACAACTGGTCTCAATAGTTTATAAGTTTTTTTTGGGGGGGACCAAAACACCAAAAACACCTTGTGAATCTCTTATCCTTACAACTCGTAGTTTGTATGTCAAATACAAAATCCGGGTCAACCAACCTCACTTCTGCAAAGTAGCTCGTAAGTAGTTGGTATGCGTGCTGAAAGCTGCCTCGCATATGAAATAATTACGTAGATCAAATGAAATTGTGGAACAGACAAATGATAAACAATATTTTATAAATGACTTGTATGGCAAGTACAAATGACAGAGTGTTTTACAAATGACTTGTATGACAAGTACATATGAGAATAAATGATAAACAAGGTTGTACAAATAACTTTTATAAGAGAACAAATGATATATAAAGTGATGATACCTCAACATGGGCTTTTTCTTTCGTACGCCAGACAAGATTGTATGTTACATCAATATTGTGATGAATTTGTATATCATCAATAATTCTGGAAGGTTTGTAGTTTAGGCCTTTTCATAGTTTTTGCTTGATTATAGAAGCAACCCATCTACTAGACGCTGCCTTATACGCGTTCCCACCTTCAGTTTCTACTCGGATGCAAGTATGCACGGAGAAATAAGTATTTACTCTAAATATGGCAGAACCAACCAACCTTGTCGCATAAATCCGCCAAGAGCATTTATGACCTTTGCAACGTACCACGATTTTATATTCGTTGCTCAGAACGTGTTCGAGATTGAACTTGTTTACAACTGCATAAGCTTTTATGTGATTCTTGAGTTCAATCCTATCTCGATATAGATCACCAATGTTAAACTCTTTACTGATGTCATAGGGATCCTCCGTGTACGCAGCAGATTTGAACCAAAAATTCAGGAGATCTTTCACCTGTTCGGGCTGTGGCTCAAACCAAAATTCAACTGAACAAATGAGAAATATGCTTCTTAGAATGATACTAATTTGATAAGAAATGTTAAAAAAATATCTCACAAATGACAAATTGTGCGAGCTTACCTGAAGGTTCAGTTTATCCAATGATAGTTTCGGGTTCAATTGAAAAAGGAACATTAGTTAACATAGGTTCATTTAAAGGAGGAATATTAGTTAATATAGGTTCATTTAAGAGATGAATACTTGATTGAGGAATAGAAGGTTCATTTGAGAAGGGAACATTAGTAGGTATAGTTTGAAAAGGTTCATTTGATTGAGGAACATTAGTTAACACAGGTTCATTTGAGAGATGAACATTTGATTGAGGAATATTAGGTTCATTTGAGGGAGGAACATCAGTAAGGATAGTTTCGAAATAATCATTTTCATCACCACAAACGGTCCAAACCTGCGCGGATCAAGCCCTCTGCTGTTTGTTTCAGGGTAACCCCTGTATTCAGGTTCAGGATTAAGAAATGAATTATGTCGCAAAGGTCCCCCCGCTTTAGTGGTGGACAAGCCTCTACCTGAACCAATATCTTTGGTGGTGGACAACCCTTTACCCAAAGAATAGAAAATCAGAAATAAAGTTCTGGGAGTTCTGGGAAGGTACCCTAAGCTTATTAACAATCCATATATGAAAGAGTGTGCCGGGATTGGTTTTATGCATATTGATCATTACGGTAAAGTCCTGGACTGATGAAATTGCGCATGCACAACCATGGACGAAGTTGTACAGCTTACAGTCCTCACGACGGATTTTGCTTATTTCTTTAAAGAGTGTAACGAAATCTTCGTATGACGAGTGCGCTCTTAGTGAGGTAAGTTTTGTACTTCCTCCAACATAAGTAACAATTGATCCGATCTTTGGACGTACGATATCCCCACCAAAATGAACAATGGTATAAAGCTGAACTCTATTCATCCCTGAAACAAATGATATAAATAAACAATTCCGGTGATAAAGTACCAAAGACAAATAAGAAAAATGATATAAAACTGAATTCCAGCAATCCCTCAAACAAATGATAGGAATCCTGAAATAAATGATATCAATAAACAATTTTGGTAATATAGTAGCAGAAGATAGATGATTAAAAAGTTGAAGAAAAATGATTATGTACGAATTGTATCATATTGCATAACATCTTTTCTTAAGATAAATGAGACAAATCATGATGCGGATACACAGTTAAAGATGATGGATACAGAGTTAAAAATGATATTTAATGAAACGATTATTTTAACGGTCGGAGAGAAGGATAACAACGGTTTTTGGCAACGAGAATAACATATGATAGCAGTGATCTTTTCCTCCCAATGACCTATGTGTGAGGACTTTAGCGAATGTAAAACGATAGTTGAAAGACTTGGCACATGAAGGAGACAAACAGTACATCAAGAAGAATCTGCTTTGATTTTTGTAGAAGCTTTGTTGTTGAAGAAGAAGAAGCTTTGATTTTTAAGGTTAGTAGTGTATTATGGGGGGAATCTTCCCTCTTATTACTGTAGCAGATTAGATTACTCAACAACTCCAGTGGGATAGTTTCTCATTTTTTCCTGCATTATTTATCATTTGTTATGCGAGAACTTTGTTATTTGATGTGTATATCTTTGTAATTGTTTTGGTATAACTTTGTCATTTGTTGAGTAATCTTTGTGAGTGGTAGTGTTATTACTGTAGCAGATTAGACTACCCATCAACATTTAATGTTTGAGAATAGGGTGGCAGCTAGGGGTAGTAAGTGAGACCATTATCGATTTGTTAATTTTAGTATCGATTTTGGAAGAAGCTTGCCAAATATCGATTTTGCAAAGATGGTAAAAACTACTATTTATTCTCATAATTTCCGGTTATAGAAACGCCCATCAAAAACTAAAATGTTAGGTAGTGAGAGTAGTGCTCTTGAGGACGACTACAAAGCGTAGTGCGCCAAAATCCGCGGTGAAGTTAGATCCACCCTTCATCCCTCTCTTATCTCAGTAACAATCAGAGACAGAAAGAGAGAGAGAGAGAGAGAGAGATCAAAGGAGGCATTGCGAGTTACGGGTTTTGGAGTGTGAAGGTGTACGTGGTGAACCTTGAATTCTTGTTCTCGGTGAGTTTCAATCTTTCCTTTATGTTCTTGTGCAATTTGAAGATGTTTTAGAGTTATTATTCGAAATGATTGGATTGGGGTAGGACTAGAATCATGAATCATTGTAGTTTTTCCTACTAAATAAGACATTAGAAGTGGTTTTATGACAGTAGCTCAAATTTGAAGTTAGAAGAATTGAATAGCAAAAGTAATTGTAAAGATGATTGAGTGCCTATTCCTAAAGCAGAGTTTAGGTAAGAAGGGTATATCATATAAAGTTAAAATGGAGTTTTAGCAGTGGATAATTTTGTTCAGTGTTTAGTTGGGTATGCAAGTATTTTGGAGACTTGAGATTTCTGATTTGGGTTTTATTTTATTTAATTTTAATCAGTTTGCGAAGTTTTTATATACAAACCGATATAAATTTCGCTTCTAAGAGTGAATCTAAAGTGAAAGTCTTTGAATAGGGTTGTTAAGGTTTTGACATTTTTTGGATGAAATACCAAATTTCAGAGTGATGGATGGTTTATTGGAGTTTATAATCATCGAGAGTTTGAGGATTTTATCATGGCATATGAGACTTTTAGGCTAGGACTGTGAGTTGTATTTCAAAACAAAGTAATAGTTTTATTTTCTAAGGTAAGCCGGTTTTGGAGATCAGTAACTACAGTAACAAGCCCCGAAGGGTGAGGCCACAAAGGCAAACTACAAGCCCTAAAGGGTACAAAGCTCGAAGGCCCACAAGACTGACCAAAGGCTATCCCAGCAATTCTCACCACATGGGGGTTCAAACTCACGATGTCTCACTTGCTGGAGGGTCACACCACCAGTGAACCAAGAGCGCAGTGGCAAACGGAGTAATAGCTTGATGTTTTTTGCCTAATTATAAGTGTTGGATATTAGTGATCACTAAACTATTTAATTTACCCCTCATGTGAACCGAGGAAGAGTAACTGCTTAGCCAACACGGCATATCAAAGAAGTATTCGGTTCAAGTTGTGACATTGCAGTGCAAACGTGACTCCATGGAGGCAACTGTTCCGTTTAGAATTATCTTGATCATCAATTACCCCGTGCAATCAGTTTAGGTTCATTGCAACCTAAGAGGCAGGTGCAATCTTTAGATGAATAGATAATAGTCCATAGGTTAATACTTAATATTCATAAGAGTGAATTGCTAATTGTTATTGGACGGGTGATGTGTTTATGTGACTATTTATGTCATTGATATCTAACCTGTTGGAAGTGTATCACAATCTAGCGCATGCTTCATAGGCTATTTGAATTTTACTTCTATAGCCTGAGTTGTTAGCTTTTATCTTTTATTTGTAGGATTAAATTGTGAAGTTCTATTTTAAGATATAATAATTTACTCATACAGACTGTAGCTATTTTAAATATCTTATGCCCTAGTTCAATCTTATAATGGCTTTTTAGGTTTCTATCATTACTTAGAAACGTCCGAAATGGCGATGTTTGTACATCAGCATTTCTCCTTCAACCTTGGCGTCTTCCGATCAATAAAAACTAGAATACAATGTAGCTCGATTTCGCAAAATCCTGGTATGAATAAGATCAGGTCTGAGAAAACTGTAATGGATATGCGAGTCACAGTGGTTAAAAACGGGAATGATTCATTAGAAATATGCCGAGTCCTGAATGGGATGTGGCAGACAAGTGGGGGTTGGGGAAGAATTGACCGGGACGACGCAATTAATGCCATGCTAAGATATGCCGATGCTGGTCTTTCCACCTTTGACATGGCCGACCACTGTGAGTTGACTCACTCATAACCTTAATCCCTACTACTGCTTGTTCTAGTATCGCTGCTGTTATTTTTGCCTTTTTCATCAATAAAGATTAAATTAAAAAAAAAGTTATCTTTGGCAAGTATGCGACCATAAATAACCCATTAGTATAGAGAAGGTAGTTTTATTGACTTCTGAAGTAAAAGCTGGACATGACAGGTTATTGTTTATCGGTCAAAATGAATTGCAGTTCTCATACAAGTGGTGTTATGAACTTTAATGTCATGTACTTAGTCTTTTGACAATAATGCTCTTTTCAGGAGCTCATATGTTGTGAGTTTGTCGTAAATATATTTAAGAGTAATAATGTTATATTGCCATGAATTTACCGAAGTTGCACCAAACTTGTTGGCTTCAATAGCTGTAACTTAGCATGAACATAGTGAAGGGCAATGTGAAACTTGTTAGCTTCAACGAACATTTAAAATGGGAGAACTAAATAGTTCATATCTTAATGGTCATTCCACTAAATATGGCGAACCTATTGTCACGACACCACTTTACGCATCGATATTGTCCTCACTTAACCACCTCTAGTAGAGGTGTGAGGTTTTATTGCCCTAAAAAGGCCTCGGTAAAAAATAAAGTAAGATTCTAACTTAAGACCATACGTCGACAAAATCTTAAGCGATGTGTGACATAATCGGTGTAACACTCCGCTGGAAAGCGTAGGAAGGCTTGCTGAAGTGCCAACAAGGTTCCTCGCTATACGTTAGTATGAAAATCTATACTTTCAAAAACTTTATTTCCTTGCGTTCTTAACTATATAATTATATAACTTAGTTATAATAAAGCGTGCCACACAGCTGGGACCATGATATATATATATATATATATATATATATATATATAGTGATTATGATACATATAAAACCTTTATATGTACAATATGAAAGCCAAGTTCCACTATGTACATGATCTACATCAAAAGACTATCAGTTTAGCTACGTTATGTGTAACACTCCGTTGGAAAGCGCAGGAAGGGCCTACTGAAGTGCCAACAAGGTTCCTCGCTATACATTAGTATGAAAATTTATACTTCCAAAAACTTTATTTCCGCTCTTGACTATCTAATTATATAACTTAGTTATAATAAATCGTGTCACACAACTGGGACCATGATATATATATATATATATATATAAGAGTGATTATGATACATATAAAGCCTTTATATGTACAATATGAAAGCCAAGTTCTACTATGTACATGATCTACATCAAAAGACTATATGTCTAGCTATGTTCTATTATACAATAAACTATGCCCAAGGACCCTCAGATGTCCTAGGTCTATATCACTGTGGATTACCTCCATCAAGTATGTACTCTCGTGCCTGATCATCTAAAATCTCGTAATACTTGATAGGTTCATTGTCCTCGGTACCTGTATCTGAAATGTATTGGACTGGGTGAGCAAACTTCCCAAGTCCTTGCAAGCAATACTAAAACTAGCCAACAATAGTAATAATCAAGTCTAGAATGATTTGCATAATAATTAACAGTATAAAAGCATGCTGAGTTAAATAGATATAACGACAGGTAAAGATAATTTATGATAATCACATAATGGATGTTAGGCATTTTGGGTTTGTCTAGTTGGCAATTTGTGTCGGACTGCTTCCCTATTCATCCCCTTAGTATTTTAGTGAGTTATTAGATTCACTCCCTGAGACACCGACTAAAGCTCTCCAAGATGACACGACCCTTATTTTCCCGTTCGAGAGACAAAACATTTGAGTCAAAGATGGCCAACTCTTTTGATAGCCTAAGCTGACGAGGTAGTGTACCCCGTTGTCATATATACCGTATCTTTGTCGAGGCAGAGTACCCCATTATCTTAACAGACTATCTGTTTTGACAACCTATGCTGACGTGGCAGAGTACCTCGTTGCCCTTATAGACCGTCTATTTTGACAGTATCTGTTGCTGATGATCTAAGAACGTTTGAGTTTTTATTAAAGTCGTTCGAACGTCGTTCGAACGACTCTCAACCTCGTTCGAACGACCTTTTTCATACTCACTGGAAATTTGGTCCAGAGCCATATTTCGTTCGAACGAGTTGAGATTTCGTTCGAACGACTAGGCAAGTTTCTAGGGTTTTAAACCAATTAGTCGTAAAGTCGTTCGAACGACTTTGGCAGTGTTTATGATTTTCATGCGTTGTTTTGCCTCAAGATCCGTTCTTTTATGATCTAAAAAGAGTTCTGAGAGAAGCCTAGGGTTTGAGAGATTCTCATTGTAATTACTTCGTTTTAGTAATCGATTTCTCTATTTTTCCAAACCAATTGGTGTTCTTCATGTTTTTCTACTAACTAGAGCTTCTCAATCGTATTGTGGATTAAGTGGTTTCAGTTTTCCAATTACGATCTTTGGGGGTTGATTGTGGTTTATGGTCTCTACACGCGACTATCTCAAGCAAACGAAGGAGAAACTAGTGAGTCCGTTGAAGATCCATCGCAAGCCTAATTCGAAGAAGGACGATTTGGAGATGGACGAGTCCAACGATCGACTCACGATTTTGGAAACGATAGTTTCCGACTTAACTTCTACTGTAGGGGAGTTTGTAGAACAATTGCGTCTCACGAACCTCGCGAAGGCTTCCGTTTCGGCGACACGGCGAGGCCGCTCGAGGAAGAAAGGGGTTATGGAGGTGGATGACGACAACGATTTTGCGGAGATCGATAGTGATTCTGGTGATGCTGAATCGGTCAAGGAGCGATTGGGTATTGGTAAGTCATCGAATCTTATTCGTAATCTTCGTATCAATTTTAAGATTGAAATTCTGGTATTCGACAGTTCGATCGATGTCGAGAAGTTGGATAATTGGTTAAATAGGTTAGAGACCTATTTTTTCGTTTACGAATACTCCAATGCTCAGCAAATATGCTTTGCTACGTTAAAATTTGCAAGTCATGCACTCACGTGGAGGAAATCTTATCGGAAATGCCACGATGTAGGAAGTTTGGGTTGGAAAGAATTCAAGGTATTAGTGCGAAAACAGTTTTATCCGATTGGGTATGAGAAAGAGAAATTGTATAAATGACACAATTTGCGCCAAAAGTTTGAGCAATCAGTACAGGAGTACACTACGGCGTTTCATAACCAAACTTTGGTTTTGGACATTGATGTGGACGAGTATGAGGTGTTCATAAAGTACACGGGGGGTTTGTCGGAGTCCATTAGGAAAGAGTTGAAGCTCTTTACTGTGGCCAATATCGAGGACGCTACCGTGAAGGCAATTGCCATTGAAGGCAAGTACTTGAAAAATGACAAAGAAGACGATAAGATCAAGTCGGGGTATAAGTCTAGTTGGAAAAACGAGCATAAGGGAGAGGCCAAAGGAGATGGGTCTTCGTCCAAGGAGTTTTATTGCAATCATTGTAAGGCGAGTGGGCATATCTCTGATTATTGTTGGAAACTTCACCCAGAGCTTAGGCCGAAGGAGGAGAAAAGCAAGAAAGAGAGATATGTACTAGCCACAAAGGTTGTTAACCTTCCGGATTTTGATAAACCGAATCCTAAGCTTATATTTATGTTTCAGCAGAATTTGGCTACCGAGGAGGAGAATCGGGAAAAACTTTTTCATGTCAGTATTCAGGTGAAGCATAGTTTAGTCGAGGCCATTGTGGATCCGGGTAGTCAGAAAAATTTGATTTCTGAGACATTGGTGAAGAAGATGGGTTTGCAGACTACAGCTTATCCTAAGTCGTATGGTTTGGGGTGGATTCAGAAAGATGCGGATTTGATGATCACGAAGCAGTGTACTTTCAAGTTTGCGATCACTGAAAGATTTATTGACGATGTGACGTGTGAGGTGGTTCCTTTGGATGTGTGTCAGGTCATCTTGGGTAGCCCTTATCTTTGGGACCGAGATGCGATTCATTACCGTAGAGCTCGCAAGTATCGTCTTGTGAAGGAGGAAAAGGAATTCCATATCAATGCTTGTAAGGAGCATGTCACTACGTCTAATTTAGTAACGGCGACTCAGGTGAAGCGGTTGGTTAATCTAAGCGGCAAGTTTGTGTTATTAGTGCGACCGGTTCAGGAGGGTACGTCGGCTAGAGTGTTGTCTCCAATGACAACGTTTTTTAAGCAACAAACTGACTTGGGGAAGTTGCAAGAGAAGGTTGTGGTACATACTGATCACAAACCGTTCCAATTTTTAGCTACACAGTCCAAGCTACATCAAGCTCGCCGGATGAAGGGGATGTCGTATCTCCAACAATTTCCCTTGATTTTGCAGTATAAGAAGGGAGTGAACAACAAAATGGCTGATAGGTTATCTCGACCCCCATTACCAACTACTTCCGCTATGTTGGTTTCTATGCAGATACAACCTTTTGTTACGTCAGCGTATGTTGCAGGATATGATGATCCCACGGTGCGTAGTGTGTTTCACCGAAAGTTGCTGTCAGGCAAGACATGTGGTGGTATTAAGTCATTCCGAGTTGGGAAGAAGAGTCAGCTACCTAGTAAGTCGAAGTGGTACAACAGGGACATGGGCAACGCCGTTTTCTCACCTCTCTAGTTCCAGCTTGAGCAGGAGCTCAAAACTCCTAAAGGGGGGAGCCATGATCCAGGAGGATCTAGGAACGTTTGAGTTTTTATTAAAGTCGTTTGAACGAGGTTGTGAGTCATTCGAACAACCTAGTCGTTTGAACGACCATTTTCATACTCACTGGAAATTTGCCCCAGAGCCATATTTTGTTCGAACGAGTTGAGATTTCGTTCGAACGACTAGGCAAGTTTCTAGGGTTTTAGACCAATTAGTCGTAAAGTCGTTTGAACGACTCCCTAGTTCGTTCGAACGACTTTTGCGGTGTTTATGATTTTCAGGCGTTGTTTTGCCTCGAGATCCCTAATATATAAAGGAAACTTAGATTATTTTTTAGGGTTAGGTTAGATCTGAAAAAAGTTCTGAGAGAAGCCTAGGGTTTGAGAGATTCTCATTGTAATTACTTCGTTTTAGTAATCGAATTCTCTATTTTTTCAAACCAATTGGTGTTCTTCGTGTTTTTCTAGTAACTAGAGCTTCTTAATCGTATTGTGGATTAGCTGAGGCAGAGTACCTCGTGTTGTCGTATCCTTTTCGGAGGCCCTCTATAGAGGTAAACTAGGTTGAATCCCCCTGCGAGGGAAACCGGAAACACATAAATGTAAATCCTTTATTAGTACGAGTTCTTCGAACCATTGCGGTGACATCTTGTGGCTTGCACGACGCCTAGTTTGTACTCTAACCCCACTCTTGTCCAATAAACATTCTTTGGTTTCCTCGTCGGCTAACTTAGATTCCTTAAAATGAAATCAGACAAGTCATCTTATCACTTGGTTGTGTTATATCTCAAAACAATTACGTCGTATCCATCTATTACCTGCCTGGACTTCTATTCTATGTTGTCGCTCTCCCTAGACTATCCTAGTACATGTTGTTGATAAGACCGGCTTCTCACCACTCTACATACATCGGTGAACTTCAAAGCCCAACTCTAGGGTTGCAAGTCCATTGGCATTGGCGAACCAAAAGAATCCTAGTCAAGTCGAACGAGAGAAAAGTAGTCTTATTTAACTCGATGTAACTAGGTCACATCTCATCCCTCATGCAATGCAAAGAGAAGATATTTCCTAATTTACTTGTCCAAACATTCCTAGTTTTATAAAACAAATTTATCTTTTGAAATCCTTTTTGAAAAACCCCACTAGTTTTTTAACCTTGGATTGATCACCAAATACCCAAGGTGAATTTTAATTTATTTTTATAAAACCGAAGGTAAGTTCCAAAATGACTCACGATGGCGTAAAAATCTAATTTTGAGTAGTTTTACATATCTCATTATGTAAAACTCGGATTGAACAACCGTCAAATCCTGAAAAACCTAGGCCTATGATTCATCAAGCAAGACTAATTATCAAATCAGATGGTAAATGCATCAAAACCTGCTCACAACAACTTAGAGATCTAGAAACTTTCCCAACAAAACACAGCTAATATACTCCTGTTATGGGATTAGTTTTATACTCAAAACTCAATCATATTTTCTAAAAGTTATACCACAACTTCCTGACACCTTAATGAACATATATCCAAAATCTTAGCTTCATACATGAAAATTTCCAGCAACATAACAGAAAATTCAGGCTAACTATATATGCAAGAATTTCAGAAAAGCAACAAACATGAATTGCATACTCAAGCGATAATTTTACCAAGCTACTATCATGAAAATGAACCTACAAGATCATTTATACTATTATGAGTTGGTATTACTTACCTCTTTGGCGAATTTCGCTTTACCCGTGTTTTCCCCAATTTCAAATGCTTTCTCGATTTCTTAACCTCCGATTCTTTGTTACTTTTCTTCTATGTTGTTTGCTTGTTTAGCCTTCAATCCGTCTTATATATGGCCTTAATTTCAGCTCTTATACCTTTAATCCAAAGCTTTCTCCTCTAAGTATTTATCTTTTTGAAGATAGGTGGACTATGGGAGGGATTAGGCATAAAGGATAATGATATGATGGTGATGAGGGTGAAGAATTTCAGATCATAGCAATCCTTTTCTTTAAGCATCAAAGGAGTATGAAGTGTTGGTGTAAGGTAATTTATAGTTGTTCTTAAGCATGAGGTGTTTTACTTAAGCATGAGGTAATATTAAGCTAAGTATGAGGTGTTAAATACCTTTATTCTTATGAATATACATTGGTTAGGTGATGGCAACCCATAACTTTAACACATGGCGCCAATAATCGCACGCCAACAACAATATTTTTCCTGCGAAACTTCGCATATAGGCTGCCCAAATTACTGTTTTATCCCTGAACTTCATTCGCCTATAACTCTTACACCTGATCTCCGATGTAAATTATGTAAAATCCTATGAGTTCCTTAGATCGTAATTTTTGGGGTGTTACAACCAGTGGTGCATCCATCGCCATACTCGGGTTAGACGCCTCTGCAGTATACTTGCTAGGGTGTGCCAACGTTCACCAACTTGAAGATCCTCGGCTCTGAATACCATTATGTCACGACCCCACTTTACACAACAAACAAGATTGTCTCCAATTAACTATCTATAGCAGAGGTGGGAGTTTTCGTTTATTTCAAAAGGCCTCAATTTTTAAGGTTGAGTAAGATCTTAACTTAAGGACTATACGCCCTACAAGATCTTAAAGTGATGTGGGACTAAATCACTGGTACAACCATCATTAGATTTGGGTTAGGTACTTCTCTAGTATACCAGCTCGCTCGGGCCGGATGTGGCACCTAATGCATCTCTTCTCTTACTTCACATATAAATAAATGAAATCCAACCCAAAACCGATCCCGTTTCTAAGTTTGTTGGATTGAGCAAGCTGTATAGAATGTTTGACTTAGCGAGATGAAAAACGGAAATGATGTCTTTTTTATGCTGAGTTGTGAATGTAATGTTTCAAACGTTTGGGGTTGGGACAAAAATTGGCCAAGAAAATGTGGTTGATGACATGATTCAATTATAGTAAAACCCCTCTATAGTAATCCTTTAACTAGTAATAACCCCTCTATAGTAATAAAAAAATGTCGGTCCCAACTTTGTACCAAAGGATATTGTAATAAACCCCTTTATCGTAATATTATTACTATTTTTTTTGTAGTCATGTATAAAAATATGGTCCCATCGATTTTATATGGTAATAAAAGAGTCAAATTACAGAGATCATAACACTATAAATTATAGCTTAGTGTTCATTTATAGACTTCCAAAAAAATACGTATCTATAACACTTTAAACCAACGAGTTGGTCAAATCTATAGACAAATCCCTTTAATCTCCTAATAAGATATATGCACTGTATATTTTCTCCAATGTGTGTTTTGACCCACTTTTTATATAGTAATAACCCTCTATAGTAACAATGTGGGGACAGTCCCCACAGTATTACTATAGAGGGGTTTTACTGTAGTTCCACCGACCCTGGGTATTGGCACAAGTGCTTTCTTCTTTTGGTATAGAAATTAGTCTACCTTTAAGAAATATATATTGAAGTGTGTGTTTTTTAGTTAAACTTTGATGTTGGTTAAGTTTACGTTCTGTTATGAAAAGGATTTGGGATTTGAGAAGCAGCATGACACATGCTGGGTGTGCCACCCGTTATTCTTACTGATGTTGCCATAGTTAATTCAACAATCTTACTTGATCAAGCGAGTATTAAAGCACCTTTTGTTTTTTAGCTTTTATTTCAATACAAAGCAATAAGCCAGTACTTTCAAATAAATAATCTGCACCCATTCATCATTTTTCTTCTTCTGGGGTCCAAACAATTTGTAGCAACTTCTTAGTTGATTATGCTCTGCAGATGGACCAGCTGAAGATTTGTATGGAATTTTCATCAATAGAGTCCGTAGAGAGCGTCCACCAGAGCTCCTTGAACAAATCAGAGGGTGAGTTTTTTTCTATAGGCATTCACATAAAATGGTATATTCTTAAGACATAGGGACCTCATACATTATTGACGTTTGATGTCAGTTTCTCTGAAATATTCCTTAATTTACAGAAGGGGAAAGTAGACTCTTGTGTTTGATAATTTGAATAGCTCAGATAAGGTTCTTACCCTGTGCTATTTTATTATATGAGACAGTCTTACGAAATGGGTGCCTCCTCCAGTAAAAATGACAGGCAAATATGTGCGTGACAATATCAATATTTCACGGAAGAGAATGGATGTTGCTGCCTTGGACATGCTTCAGTTCCATTGGTACTATATTTGCTTCCTCTGTTATTCGATTTATTCCATTTTGGAAAATAAAAATAAAAATATTTTTGTCATGCATATAACACCTCTCGATCAAAATAGACTTGATGAGTATCGATTTTAAACTGATTCCAATTAATACCAAAGGGTTCAAAAACCAATCAACCCAGAATGTTAAGCAGTCTAATTAAAAATAAGGCAAGTTTTTTTATGTTCCCAATTGATCTTCTATACTGGACCTCATGTAGGAGAATGACCATATATTAAGGGCAGTAACGATAGAATATTCCTTAATTTAATATTCCTTAATTTACAGAAGGGGAAAGTAGACTCTTGTGTTTGATAATTTGAATAGCTCAGATAAGGTTCTTACCCTGTGCTATTTTATTATATGAGACAGTCTTACAAAGGATCAAATAGCAGCTTCAGAGTCCGACTTAACACAGACTTGAGTCCCCCCGTTTCCAATAGCCCAATTAAGGGCAGTAACGATAGAATAGCTTTCTGCAATGTAGCTGGTTATTACACCCATCCACGGAATTAGAACATTTATCAACTCCACATTGTGATTTCGAGCAATAACCCCAAAGTCTTCAGCGCCAGGGTTGCCATATGAAGCCCCATCGCAATTCAACTTAATCTTTTCAAACCACGGGAGAGCCCATTTACTGCTTCCAATCCTCTGAGGTCTTTGAGGCTTACAAAGAACCCCAATCTTTTTAATAATTCTTAATTCATTGGGGTTATTGTACATCTTAGCTTTCGATAAAGTACTAGCTTCCTTTATGGCAGTTAAGATCCCTGCTTTTTCATTGGCCCAATACACGTTAGACTCCTAAAATATTCACCATTTCTTACCTTGCAAATATGCCTAAGAGTATGGATCACAGCAGCCACCCAGAAGTCTTGCAAGTAAGCACCATAGTTTTAAAAGAAGGATAGAGTATTATGGAAGTTAGAATGCATAGCTCTAGCTTCTAATATGTTAAGGAGCCACTCCCAAACTGGGATTACCTGTTCATACTCAAAAAACAATTGACTAGAAGTTTCTTGCTGCTTGTGACAAAGTAAACATCTTGAAACCATCATTTATTGTCTCTTCATAAGAATTTCATCAGTAGGTAGTAGGTTAGCAGGGCTATTATTATTCTCCTTTAGTCCCACATTGGTTATTTATAGAAGTAGTTTAATGTCTCTCTCCTATATATAGAGAGTAGGATGTAATCTAAATAAATCAATTCAATAATAATATTTTTTCTTCCTCTAATCTATTTTTCTACAGGTAGGACATTAGTACACATTCTCCTAACAAACCCTGCAACTCTTGGATGAACAGAACTTCTAGAAATGAATTTGTACCACCACACAGTAAGAGCCTTTTTTCTTATCTCTTGAAAGGCAGTTGTTGTTGAGAACGATCCTGAGGATCACTCTTCCATACTCTGCGGTCTTCATTCCCCTGGATATCGGTATTTCTTCCACTAAGATACTACAAGCTTGAAGGATCAACTGAGTTATATTTCGAATCTACCATTGGCCATCTTTAATAATATTGCAAACCTTACTATTAAAATTGTCAGGGACATCAATGAATGCTTAGATTGCATAATCAAACCAAGCATCTCTTTAAATGTTAATTTGGAGTCATTTACCAATAATCCATCCTAATCTAAGAAGAATTTCTTTGATGGCCTACTTCATTCCAGCCCACAATGAAAAAGATTCACAATATGTAATATTTTGTCCTTCCCTTCTACAAAATGTGTTTTCATGAAAAGTGCCCAATGCCCTTAAACTTCTAAGAATTTCCAGGCCATTTTCATGATCATAGAGATATATAGATATCTTGTAATTTTCGGATCCTCAGGCCACCTTCAGAAATTGGCTTATTAACTTTTTCCCATTTGAAAGTGACAAGCTTTTTCTTTGTGGGGTCACTAATCCAAAGAAAGTTTCTAATTGTTCTCTCAGAATCTTTTACTGCAGAGACATGCCATTTGTAAATTGCCATATTGTAAATGGGAATACTAGTCAAAACAGAATTGATTAAAACAACTCTTTCTTGAAAGGACAATAATTTGTCACATCAGCCACTGTCTCTCTTCTGAATGTTCTCTACTAAGGGTATGATTGTAGCTCTGGTCACTATACCCTGAATCAAGGGAATGCGAAGGTACTTCTCAGGGAAGCTACCTTCTTTGAATTCAGCGATATCAAGAATATCTTGTTTTTTATTGTCGTTCACATCACCCAAGAAAATCTTACTATTTTCTTCACTAATCCAGTGCCCAACAGAAAATTGGTAAGCTTCCAAAAGACACTTGATAGCCTTTAGGCCTTTAACACACCCGCAAAAATTAGGATGTCATCTGCAAATAACATATGTGAGGGGCAAGGAATACCTTTAAAAGAGACCAAAGGTTTCACAATGTTTTTCCTCTCCTAGCAATAACAGACCTCTACTCAAAACATCTTAAGCAAGGCCAAAGAGAATTGGGGATCAGGGGTCTCCCTGTCCTCAATCCCCTTTCCACCTTAAAATATCCACATACCCGCAGTTTCACCATTGACTAAAAAGGAAATTATGGCACTTTCAAGAAGAATGTAAATCCATTTGCACACTTTAGCAGAAAACCCAAGCCATACAAAACTTCAACCAAAAATTTAAACTCAAAGTGTCAGTCTTGACAAATGTCACTTTTCAATGCAATGTTACCCCCAAATCTCTTTTTTCTTCATCTCATTTGCAACTTCTAAGGCCATACTAATATTATCTTAGATGCACCTTCCTTGGATGAAAGCACTTTGCTCACTTGTCACAATTCTAGTAGCAAAATGGATCACATCCTCATAGCAATTATCTTTGTAATGATTTTAAAAGCAAGGTTGCCCATACAGATAGGTCTAAAGCTATGTTTCTTCTTGTTTCCTTTTTCTTTAGGGATGAAAATAATAAAATTACAGTTGAACCCTTTAGAGAGCTTAGTATCTCTAAAAAAGGAGTACACTGCATGACATACATTACTTCCCACAATGTCCCAACACTTCTGAAAGAAGAAGCCATTGTATCTGATGTGTCGTGGTCTTCTACAGGTACCATGCATCGATCGTTGACAATCGACGTAGAGCATACTTTCCTATTTTGTCGTTTATTTATTAATTAGTAATTTATGGGAGCTTTCTAATTCTTCAACACAAGATCAATTAGAATTTTTTTCCTATTTTCTAGAGTTTCTATTTTGTCCATAGCCTCTTCTCCTATGAAAGAGAGCTTGGGTCTAGAGTTCTATTTAGTTGTTGATTTGAGAATAAATGTTTAGCTTGTAGTTGATTTGAGAGAAGTAATAAAATTGGGGTTTATTAAAATCGTTGAGTCCAATCCTTGATTTAGTTTTTATAACTCGTTGCTTATGCCGAGCTAGACATTATCAAATTGTTATCGGAGCGGTAAAATTCAAGGGATACACGATGATAAAACCATGACAAAGGGAAATGGTTAAAAACCGACCGTTGCGTCGTTGTCGAGGAGGCTCGATAAATTAGTAGGACTTTTCCACGCGTCTTTGTTGGCGCAAAACACCCCACTCCCAATTGCGGAGGAAATTCCGTCTCAAGCTTTATCGGCTATTGATGGGGAGAAATCGGCGAGTGGAAGTCTTAGGCGAGGACGTGGAAGAATTCCACCGAGATTCTTAGTCGATACGAGGAGAACCGGCGTCAATCCGGTGAAACCGCTTGAACCAAGGGTTATCGGCCGCAGGAAAAATCTTGCGTCTCCACCAATCTCAGAATCTGACGAAGAGGAAGAGGTTTATGATGGGTTTGTTAATCCGTTTGCTGATCAACGATTTGCCGAACATGAGGATTACGAGGGAGAAGATGAATCGGAAATTGTGAATCACGACATTCACGAGAAAAATCACAAGGTGGATCATGAAAGAGAGAGAGATAAAACAGAGGCCGATAATCGTTATCATCGTCGCAAAAACCATTATGATAGAACCAAGAGTTGTAGAGTTTGTAATTGGAGTCGACGATGAAGGAGGAGAGAGAGAGATGGGTCATAGCCGTGAAATTCATCGTGAAAGAGATAAAGGGGTTGAAGAAATCACGAATTACGACCAAAATTGGGAGAGCTTGTGCGGAGGTGATCACATGAGAGAGAGAGGCGTTAATGGAGTTCGTATGAGGGAGATAGGAGTTGTTGGAGATGGTGAGGAAGAGAAGACTCATCTCTTTCGCGAACCAGGCGGGTTAGGAGTAAACCAAACCAAGATCCAGTCTGGTCCGGTCCGGTCCCAATCCAAAGAACTAATGTGTTATAAAGAACAGATTAGAACAGATCTGATCGAAAACCAGTAGATCAAGGCTCAATTTTTAACATCCAGCATACCCAGAAAGAGCAGGCTTGGCAGGTTTTGGTCGAGCCCATGAAACAAACCCTATGCACACCAGTTTGGCCCAAATCATGCCAAATGATTTGGCAGCTTACGTTGCACAGACCAAGAACACTAGACAATGCCCAGACGCGCGCAGGTGGTCTACCCGAGTGCTAGGAGAAGTGGGTAATCCATTACAGGAGGGTCTACACAGCCTAAAATGTACAACCAAGCACGAAGGGCCGCCAACCGTTCTATTAGTCCTAATTATCTTGCAAGGCACAATAATCACCGTAATGGTTTTGGAGAGCATTTTACATATGATGACGAGTGGGTTCAAAGAGATAACTATGTACCGCCGTTTGAGAGAGGATGAGGTCAGGGCCGTGGTCCTAACCCCCCGAACAACATGAATCCAGGTCGCCATATAGATTGTCTGTCACAAAATCAACGGTATCACAACTGAGCTCCACGATATGACGATGACTACGGTGACGAGATTGACTTCGGGAGAAACCGTCATCAAGGTCGTAATGAAGGTAATACTATTGTCTCTTCTCTTATTCGTGCATTACAAAGTTCTAATAAAGATATTAAGTTGAAATTGCTTGAGTTTGATGGAAAAATGAACCCGGACGTCTTCACCGATTGGTTGAACCGTGTCGAAAAGATATTCGTCTATAAACGGTATGGAGATCCGAAGCAAGTAACGCTTGTGAAGACAAAATTAATTGACTATGCATTGAATTGGTAGGATAACCTCCAAAAACGGGACGAGATCATTGGTATTAGAGGTGACCAAAAAACCGGGAAAACCAATAAACCGAACCGAACAAAACGGTTTGTTTTTTAGGCTTCAGTTTCTCCATAAGAGGAACCAAAATAAACTGAACTGAACCGAACCGAGAAAGTATATTATTAGTGAAAAAAATTCTAAATGTATCTCAATCCTTGATCATTCTATAAATTTTTCACATATTTTCGTGTGAAAATATGTATGAAAAGACTAAATTTAATACTATTAAGTAAATGCCTAACTTAAACAACTATTTTACCAGTTACGATGGAATAAAACCGAGAAACCGAGCCAAACCGATCTTTTTTTTCGGTTTCGGTTTTGGTTCCACCTATTTTTTTCGGTTCGGTTTATAGTAATGTCAGTTTCTGTTTTAGATTTTAGGAACAGAAGTTTAAGGTTTCAGTTTTGGTTTTATACCAAAACCGACCCATGCTCACCCCTAATGGGTATCCTCCAATTACTAAGTGGTGTAAAATGAAGATAGAGTTACAAAAACAGTTTATTCCCCCTACATAGACGAAGACAGTTTTACTCAGCTTCAAAAACATCGTCAGAGGCTTACTACGGTGGAATATTACACCAATGAATTCTACCTCTTGTCTTTTCGAGTTAACACGTACGAATTGAAAGCATAAAAGGTTAATAGGTACAAAAATGGGTTGACCAAGCAAATTCAGGATGAAATGACAATGTTAAATGTCTATACAGTTACTGTTGATGCGGTTGAATTAGCAAAGAGAGCGGAAACCAAATTCAAAATGACTAATAAAAATGACAATTCCAACAGTAATGTCTTCTCCAGCAGTGATACGCTTAGCAGGGGCAGGAAGTGGGGTCTAGTGCTTTGAGTGTGGTAAGACGGGTTACATGCGCCGTAATTGTCCTAACGCTAAAAAACACGTTGCATTGCTTGAAGAGAAGTTTCAGGGTCATGTGGCGGACATAGTACAACAAATGTGGGATGATGGCAATGTGGAGATTGCGATAACAAATCCAGAGTAAGGTTACCTCCACCCTAAATTCGTGGACAAATTTCTCAAACCCGGGGTGAGTTTATGTGTCGTGGTCCTCCACAGGTACCATGCATCGGTCGTTGATATTCGACGTAGAGCATACTTTCCTATTTTATCATTTATTTATTAATTAATAATTTGTGGGAGCTTTCTAATTCATCAACACAAGATCAATTATGATTATTTTCCTATTTTCTAGAGTTTCTATTTTGTCCATAGCCTCTTCTCCTATAAAAGAGAACCTTGGTCTAGGGTTTTATTTAGTTGTTGATTTGAGAATAAGCTTTTAGCTTGTAGTTGATTTGAGAGAAGTAATAAAGTTAAGGTCTATTAAAATCCTTGAGTTCAATCCTTGATTTAGTTTTATAACTCGTTGCTTCCGTCGAGTTAGACTCTATCAGTATCCATCATCCCAGGGGAGCTGTCCCATTCAAATTAAAAACAGCTTGTGTAATCTCGTCCCAGCTAGGAGGTTGTCTATGATCCTGCTCTCATCTCCATTAACCAGATTGGGAATCAGATTCTAAAGCTCACAATTTATTCCTTCATTTTTACTGTAAAACTTCTCTTCATAGTGAGAAACTACAAAAGATTTGATCTCATCTTGGTTCTTAAGACAGGTTCCACTCCCATTATCTACCTTACATATCTTGTTTTTGCTTCTTTTCATTCTTGATAAGATGTGAAAATAAGCTGAATTTCTATCTCCAGATTTCATCCAGCTGCATCTTGGCTTCTGCCTACTGATGGCATCATGTTTATTTCTCAAGTAGTTAAGTTCCACTCCCTTGGAAGTGCCCTGTTTAGAAGGTCATCACTGTCGTTTGTCTCCATTTGTGTTTGCGTCTGTTCTATCTCATTTTCCAGGTCTCTTATTTCATTGTCAAGCTTCCCGAACTTCTCCCTGCTCCATTCTTTGAGAGTACCCTTGAGTTTCTTAAGTTTAGCTTTAAGTACATAAATAGGAGCCCATTACATTGGAATCTCCCAAGAGTTCTTAACAATAGTTTTGAAATCCTCATCTTCAGTCCAATGATTTAGTAACCTATAATGTCACGGGCCCAACCCGGGTCTGCCTCTACAGTGCCCGGAGCACAGCGGAATAAGGGACCGTGCGGCGTACACGCACGTGCCGTCGGCGTGTACCAGCCATCTTCACGGGCGCACGGGCGCAGGACGCCAGTGGAATACAACTCACGGATGCTAGAGTGACATTCGGATAATCTTGGATACTCGTGAGGGGTCATCGAATATGTATTCGGAATAGGCAACAACGATGAAGGTTCCCTCAATAATCCCTACAACGTCATCTCTCGTGATGCGCACGAGGTACGGAAAGCACACCTGTCCTGTAGCGGATCAAGGTAGCTCAATATGCCGGGTTCCAGATAAGGGACTCATATATGAAGGGGCGACGAGCCTGGACTATTCATATTGTCCATCTATAAGGGGCGGTGCGTCTCGGGTATCTCGTGGGGCATAACGGCGCCATATAAAGCCCTCTTTGGAAAAGCGGCCCATATTGCGAGGCAATGCCCCCTAGCCCTAGGCCTAGGAGAACTCATGACTATCCCTTGTAGATAGCCCATGAGCCGGGGTCCTTGATGACCAAGCATTAAAGCTCTTTTAGTCATGGGGAGGATTGGACCAAGGTTCCTCCTTAATATAGCTACTAAGTAAATAGTTAAATTCCAAAAGGAAACATTAAAACTGGAGACGAAGCGTACTGTCCCTTTTCGCCCCCTTAATCGAATCTGTTTTCGACGAAACTTGACGTGCAGCTATATTAGGATATAGAGAACATATATCCAAGGTCAGATCTCAAAACGCTCGGGTGGATTTACCCGGCGTTCGGTAGGCCGTCACACCCTCCCGCACTTAAAATAATCTCGGCGTCCTCGTCGAGAACTTCTTCAACACGGCTCTGCAAGGATTCAATCTTCTGCATCTTCAAGAAACTAATAACTCTCCCGCACTTAGTTCAGAGTACTATATCTTCTTTTGCACTAGCGGATACTGAGCCCAACTGCTAGTCTCGATGCTGACAACTGTCTTCATCAGAACTGAACCTTAATCTCTACCCTTTCCAACTGAAGTGCGTGGTGACTGGACCTTCATACGAACTCTAGAGTCTACCTTCTCTTCTGGATACTGTCCCGCGGCCTTTAGCCTTCTGATAAATGTATGGGCGGTGCTCTCTAGCATCGCGCCCTTTGAAATGCGCTGCATCCTGCTGCAAAGCGCCTTCTCCCCTGACACATTAGGAATGTCGCTCTACTTGACAAACCTAGGGCGTTTCTTCCGGACAGCCCGACGAGGATATCTGTAATCCCATCCAAAAGATGCGCTCACTTCCGAGTCACACCGGTGCGCTCTTCCTTCGAGTCGCACAATGCCTTTGCTGCTTGAGAATTCAATCTTCTGTGAATCTCGGCTTCAAACTTCACTCTTCTTCTGCGAGTGATAAGGAACAAGTATGTTAAAAACCCAGGGGTAAACTCTCTCCCATCTGCTACGGAACACCCGTCGCGCGCTGAAACTGCCTGACTCCCCTTCAACTAACTCTGCAAAGGTCTTCAAACCATGTCCTCCCTTCTTACGGAACATCGGGGACACAACATCAAGATGCGGCACTCTAGCCTTACCCGTATAGAACTGAACTGGTAATCATTGTTCACTTGGACGAGGGAGGGTAGCTCCTAGAAGGTAGCATACTCTCAACAAGGCGCGGGCCACTCTTGTCCTACCGCCAACAAAACCATCAAGGCAGCCTATCAAGGCGCGGGTACTCTGATTCCTACCGCCAGCTAACCTTCGAGGTCCGCCATAAAGGCGTCCTGTGTGAACTTGTAAAACCCATGAGACATCTATCTGTGCAGCCACGTTCTGCTCTACCACTTCGTAGTAGGCCATCATCTAACCAATGTAACGCTAGATGACATCTGCACCTAACTTGGTTGCAGGAAGGGTGATCGCTACTTTGGCGTTACCAAGGTCTCTCAACTTCGGAGGACTCCAGTCTGCCTCAATCTCCAAGGAGGACTTAGCACTGGCATCTGTACTTGCCAAACTTCGGTGGTAATGACCCTTGTTGGAACCTGCGTACATCTACGTCACAACTTATATCTCTTCCCACACTCAATAAACTCGACGTCGGTGTCGAGAACAAAGCTGTGACATATAACTGACTGACTGCTGAAGCGTTTCTCCATCTCTTCATCCCTACTTGAACTTGAGTACTTGGGGAACTTGGGAACAAGATACTGTCACTGCACCTGTCGCCCTGAGCTCGTTGGCTTGCCATGTCCAACTGCTATCAAACTCGCGGAGACCAACCTTCACACTGTCGCAATCATCTTTAAACTGAAGCGTAGCCATTCTCTGTCTCTTGAACTAGCTTCAACAAACGCAGCCAACTCTAAACGGTCATTGGGATGTGGTCTTCTAAAGACACTCCATCAATACAAACAAAGAACGAGGCGCAGGAACTCAATCCCTACCGCCAATCACCAAGTGATAAAGAATTGGAAAACTAACATCCAATTCCGCTCAGGATTTTTCATCCTAGAGCATTTTTCCATTTGAGATCATGTCTGAGGTAACCCGCACAACTGACTGTAGCTCAACTCTGTTCTGCGACAACCACGTAACTTACTAACCTTCGAAAACGTGAGTCTTCATCCATCTGTGAGCTTAAAATGACCCAGAACCATCTTGTGGAACAACATGGATCAACTCGGCTAGAGCACTCAAACGCCGACAAACCTGAAACTCAACTACAGAGCCAGAGAACAAGCATCACTCGGCAACTTGCCTTCTTTGAGTGAGCAAAACAGTGTCCTGTGTAACTAGGGACCAACTGCGGACAAGCGACAACCCAACTTGGGGAAGCACTGTTCATGTCGCGTAACAACGAGAAACTCTGCCCTCGACGTCTACCTGACGATATCACTGTGTGCAAACTCGGGACCTAAACCATATCTTATCTATTACTTCACGCCGTTTCAACATCGGCTCATGACATTCACCTCCAGAACGTCTCTGCCCAACTCTGGACAATCAAAATGAGTATCTCGCAGGATTCTTCAATCTTCTGTGGACACTAAGGAATTCCAACCAAACCAAGCTTTGCGGCTTCCACACGAAAGTACTCGGCAACTGACACTGACCATATCGATCTCTGCTGAGGGGTATCGTCCTTGATCACAACTATTATTAAACTTCGCAGTGCGTATGCGGACCGAATGCAATAACAACCTGCTAGATCGCCCAATTACTATTCTTCATAGAGCATCTGCTACACTGACCAGCCTTCTAGAGACAACCAACGATATAGGCCATCGCGTCCAACTCAAACCTCAATCCTCCTCTTAGCGTCATTGTCCAAAGCACACTTAACTTGAGCAATCTCGCGCTCAGATATGGAGCCTTTCTTTCGCGTCCAATATCAACTGACATGTAGGCAACTCACTCTACAAGCGTTCACAACAGTGCTTGGATCATCTGTACGGAGCAACTACGGCTGTGGAGAGAACAACTGCCAAATAGGTATCCCATACTACCAACTCGGGAATCATTACTCTGATCTGCTCTGACAGACGTAGGCATAACCCATCTACGCTCTGACAAGCAAACGCCCAACAAGCCTTGCTTAGATAAGCCTAGACCAAACAAGTCAGATAAGCCTAGACCAAACAAGTCTAGCTCTGATAGACGTAGGCATAATCCATCTACGATTTGCTCTGATACTATTTGTCACGGCCTAACCTGGGTCTGCCTCTACAGTGCCCGGTGCACAGCGGAATAAGGGACCGTGCGGCGTACACGCACGTGCCGTCGGCTTGTACCAGCCATCTTCACGGGCGCGGGGCGCCAGTGGAATACAACCCACGGATGCTTGAGCGACATCCGTATAATTCTGGATACTCGTGAGGGGTCATCGAATATGTATTCGGAATAGGCAACAACGATGAAGGTTCCCTCAATAATCCCTACAACGTCATCTCTCGTGATGCGCACGAGGTACGGAAAGCACACCTGTCCTGTAGCGGATCAAGGTAGCTCAATATGCCAGGTTCCAGATAAGGGACTCATATATGAAGGGGCGACGAGCCTGGACTATTCATATTGTCCATCTATAAGGGACAGTGCGTCTCGGGTATCCCGGTGGGCATAGCGGCGCCATATAAAGCCCTCTTTGGAAAAGTAGCCCGCATTGCGAGGCAATGTCCCCTAG
The DNA here is from genome assembly GCA_014058105.1 of Kingdonia uniflora. NCBI lineage: Eukaryota > Viridiplantae > Streptophyta > Magnoliopsida > Ranunculales > Circaeasteraceae > Kingdonia > Kingdonia uniflora. Next base: position 2,241,856 of record JACGCM010000445.1, read on the forward strand.
CCTTCCCTAGGCGTAGGAGAACTCATGACTATCCCTTGTAGATAACCCATGAGTCGAGGTCCTTGATGACCAAGCATTAAAACTCTTTAAGTCATGGGGAGGATTGGACCAAGGTTCCTCCTTAATATAGCTACTAAGTAAATAGTTAAATTCCAAAAGGAAATGTTAAAACTGGAGACGAAGCGTACTGGCCCTTTTCGCCTCCTTAACCCTTCCCTAGGCGTAGGAGAACTCATGACTATCCCTTGTAGATAACCCATGAGTCGAGGTCCTTGATGACCAAGCATTAAAGCTCTTTAAGTCATGGGGAGGATTGGACCAAGGTTCCTCCTTAATATAGCTACTAAGTAAATAGTTAAATTCCAAAAGGAAATGTTAAAACTGGAGACGAAGCGTACTGGCCCTTTTCGCCTCCTTAACCGAATCCGTTTTCGACGAAACTTGGCGTGCAACTATATTAGGATATAGAGAACATATATCCAAGGTTAGATCTCAAAACGCTCGGGTGGATTTGCCTGGCATTCGGTAGGCCGTCATATATAAGGTATGTTCTTCGGTTTGTGGATCAGCAGACTCGCCCCGACAAGCGCAGAATGGTCCGAATTAGGTCTACCTTTACTTTGCAGACCAAATATTTTCGTACAACATTCTATCCAGCTTACATAAAATCTTATTATCCCTCTTTGGTCGTTTGTCCATGTATACTTAGGACCACGATAAGGACTTTCCATCAACCCACAAGCTTCAATGTCTTAATTAAACTCTTGTATTGAACTAAGGATAGGATGTATCCCACCCTTCATCTCACTCCTACTTCTGACCACATTAAAGTCCCCCATATAGATCCAAGGATTTGGCCAGGCCTAAGAACTTCCATTTCACTCCACAGATTCCTTCTCATCACCTTTTTTTTTTGCTGAGCAAGCTAGGGTTGGGTCAGGGACGGCCCTGTGCGAAGGAAAAAAACGGGCCTTTTTTACTTAATTTTATTTTAGATATTTTTTTTTGGGAGAGAGAGTTAGGGAGATAAAAGAGTAAAGAGAAGTTAGGTATTTGGTTTGTGGGCCTTGTATAATAGATTTGGTTTTGTGGTCGAATCTGAAATGGGTTGGGCTTAATATAATTTTTTTTTGTTTGGGCTAGAGGGCAATTTTTTAATTTTTTTTGCTTTGGGCCCTTTTCCTTTCAGGCCTGTGCCGTTGCACATGTCGCACACCCCCATGGCCGGGGCTTGGGTTGGGTACCCCATAGACCTTCTAAATATATATACAAGTAACCAAGTACAATAACTATTACAATCTCCAGACTATTATCTAATTCTAATGTAGACCTTACCCTTGGCATCCTTCTCATCTCCTTGCTGCAACTATCATGAGCAAAAGTTAACAATCCCCAGTTAACTTGATGGAGATCTGCTGCTTGTTGATTGAAACTTGATAGGTCGTGGGGTCGTTTTGACGTACGCACGTCGGGTTGTTTCCATGCATGTCACATGCCACTCCCTATTTTGGTAATTATGTTTTATTCTATTTAGTACTTCCTATTAGGAGTTTTATTAGAGTTTATATTTTGTGCTAGGTCTCTTCTCCTATAAAAGAAATAGAGAGCCTAAGCTTAGTTTATTTTGAATGTTGGTTTGAGGGGGAGAAAAAGCTTAGCCTTAGAGAGTTATGTAGAGTTTGGGGTAAAACTCATAAACCCTAGGTCTCTAACCTTTATTTTTATGCGATTAAGTGAGTTTAATTCAAATGTGAGTTTAAGTTAGTTTAATCATGTTGAGTAATTGTTTCCGCGTACGTAGAAACTAACAAAACCATATTCGATATACTAATTCCTTTTTTCCCCAAAAGAATCCATATATTCTCAAGTCTCTCATTAGAGTCATTCTTAATAATATCATTATCATTATCAACTAAGCCTAAACTTCTTATGTTAGTAAGAGCTGGCTTAATTTTTGGTTCAGCTACACATAATCAAATGATCATACTCTCTTAATACCGCTCTCAAAGAGAGTTTAGTACTTCTGCTTCCCAATACCCCTAATGTTCCGATAGATGCACCTCATTGGGAACCAAGGTGGCTTTTCTTATTTAGGTCTTTCTATATTTTGGGTGAGCATGAAATTCACTTCAACTCTTAAAGGCGGCTTATTAAAAAAACAAAAAAACCGAAATCGGTTTCCTTTTTCCAAGTATATTATTCTTTTGCCTTTGAGTGTGCTATTGACCTTCTATGTTTATTCAATTGTTCTTTGGATGTGATATTCTTGCAAGGCTTGAACTCGGTTACCTTCATAATAGTCGTGTTGCCATCCAGACTTCCCAAATCCCTATTTCAGTGTTTCGGTTATAAGATAAATATGGATTATGGAAAAATTTACTCAGAGATCTCTTGATACCATTCAACCTCCCCAAGAATTCATAAAGGAAACCAGACTATATGAAAAGCAATGAATGTAAGGACTAGGATTTGAGGCGGCTAGTCGAGTTTCTTACTTTGTCCTATATGGCTGATCTAATTGAGTATATTACTTGTACTCTGTTTAGAGAAGCTTCATGATAGAAGAAATTATGTCGGCCCCAAGTTTGAGATTATGTTTCTTTAGTTGGACTTACTTTCCAATTTATCTTTAGGAATTATCATGTTAGTCTCATGCTTTAGACACTTCCATGGCAGGATGTTCTTGTTTACAGTTATTATTAGTCTATTCTTATTTATACTGTTTAAATATAGCCTTACGTGCATATCGATTTACACTTTTATTTTTATTTTTCTTTGTGGTTAACTGATTTTTGTAGCTCAAGACAATACTCCCAATTTCTTCCAGTTGATCTATATATTTCTACTTGAACAGGTGGGATTACTCTAACAGTGGTTATCTTGATGCACTAAAACATCTTACGGATCTGAAAGAAGAAGGTCAGTGCGGTTGGTATTGCTATAATGATGGTAGGGTATTCACTTTATTTTCTTAATGATTTTGAGTATTCGTTGAAAGGGATGTAGGCAAAATTAAGTCAGTGGCTCTGACAAATTTTGACACTAAGAGGTTGCAGATAATACTGGAAAGCGGGATCCCAGTTGTTAGTAATCAGGTTAGCTCAATAATGGACTGCCAATAGTTTTGTTTGTTACATTCTCATTTGAAGTGTACGCAGTTTCTTATTAAATCAATTTAGAGACTTCTTTAGGTGCAACATTCCATTGTCGATATGCGTCCTCAACAGGGTATGGCAGAACTTTGTCAGCTCACAGGAGTAAAACTTATAACGTCTCTCTCTCTCTCTCTCAAATTTGATATATATCAAGAATCGTGTATGTTTTATATACTGTTTGACCTTGTAATAGTCGTGGACATGCAGGTATGGAACTGTGTTGGGTGGACTATTGTCTGAGAAGTTCCTCGACACCAACTTATCGATTCCATTCGCTGGCCCTCCTTTAAACACTCCCTCTCTGCGGAAATATAAAAGGGTAACTTCTTACTTGAGAATAGTGTTGTCTTTAACCAGAACCATTAGTAGTATTGGATTCATAGTTGTTAGTTTTGCGATTTTATGCTTTAGATGGTGGATACCTGGGGAGGATGGAGTCTCTTCCAAGTTTTGCTTCAAACATTAAAGACGGTAGCTAATAAACATGGTGTATCTATCCCAACTGTGGCTGTGAAATACATACTGGATCAGGTAAAATCCCCATGAACGCTTGAGCACTTAACATCAAAATATCTGTTTGGGAAGTTTCTGAGCGTATTTGTTTTTTTTTGGTTGAATCTGTGTTAATGTAGCCGGGAGTTGGAGGATCTATGGTAGGCGTAAGACTGGGTTTATCACAACATATGCAAGATTGCAATGCAGTGTTCTCACTTACTCTTGACGAGGATGATGTAAACAAGATCCAAGAAGTATCGAAGAAAGGAAAGGATCTACGAAGAATTATTGGTGACTGCGGAGATGAGTATAGGGGTTGATGAGAATTATTTGCTTTCATCAATCTATAAATCTGGAAATTCTGTGTAGATTTAGAGTTGTCCAACCTATAGTAAACTAATGAAAGGTCGGCCCCTCTTGTCAATCATATGTATATATATTACCCAATGATTATATACACCATATCTTCTTCTTTCAGTGTACCTTCGAATATCTCTGTTAAGTACGAATTTGTCTTGTTCTTGTTTTAGAGCATCTCCTAAAGTGCCTCATTACCTTGGATTTATAGGTGCCACCTAGAATTTTCGTGATCCAACAGTGCCTCACTACCTTGGATTTGAGTCTCAAAAAGTAAGGTTGAGTCTTGGAATTTAAGACTTAGTCTTGCTTTTTAAGTTCGCGATTGGGCGCCCAAGTGTTGGGTGCCTGTTATATTTTTAATTAGGTGCATGTTCCATTGAGTAAATTCGTTGGAGCTTTTAAAACTTAAGTCATTTCCCTCTCTTTACCACTTTTTCAAAAACCATTTCCCTTCCTTCTCCACTTCAACAAAAATCATAACCAATTGCACCATAACTCTCCTTCTCTATTTGGATCAAATAAGGCTTGAAATTGTTGAAGGTTGATTTCTTAAGGTAAGCTCTTGTTTAATTTTACCATATCCCTTTTAATTTTTTAGATTTTTATATTCTAGGGTTTTAAGTTTTTCATGATTGGTAATTCTATATATATGCAAATTATTAGATGAGTTTCTCGAATACAACGCAAGAGAAAGATTCTACTACCGAGAGTAATTTGAATCAACCCAACAATTTTGGACAACAACAAGAAATCTCACCTAATTGGTTGCAATTCACTCATTCCCCTTAACCTTAATCATCTCAATCCCAATTTTTTTAATCTTTTAACACGCCCAACAATTGGGTATAACTCTCTCATCAGTTTATAGCACCCAATAATTGGGGACAACCCTCTCAATTCACCATTCCCACTCAATTCCAACATCTTTCTTCATTTACCAATCCTTCACAATCTCAATAATCTCAATCACATGATACTCAATCGGTTGACTTATCTCAATCCGAAGACGCGGGGGTTGTTGATGGACAAAAAAACAAAGGCAAACGTAAATCTTGGGGGGGGGGGGGGGTCAGTTGTTGAAATGGACGGGTATTCAAAACAAAAATCTTGCAAAAACTTGGGTTCATGTCTCGGAGGATAGAATCAAAAACAACAACCAACAACCAACAACTTGATGTTTTATGGGACTCGGTTTTGGATGCATTTCATGATTTTTGTCAACAGGATGGTGAACATGTTGAACGTTCAGTTTCATCTTTAAAAAATTATTGGTCGAATTTGAATCGTGCTTGCAAGGTTTATGGGATTTGTTTGAAAAATGTTATGCAAGTTCCAATAAGCGGTATGCAACAAGGAAATTTGGTAAATAATTCAAAATTTATCATTACTAATAAATTATAAACTATTTTTACCAAAAATATACATTATTTTATAGGACGATGACGCCAAAACGATTTATGAAGCACGTGGCAAAGGCAAATAGTTGTATAAAGAAGCTTATGAAGTTTTAAGTTGTCATCAATGTTGGAAAATATTGCAAGACCAACACCCGGACACTTTAGCTCGCAATGTGCGAATGAAGCAAACATCAAATTCTAGCCCTGGAATGTCTACTCCGACAACACCCGACATACCCATTAACTCTAACACAGACTCTCCAGTACTTATCACAGATGAGGAGACGGAACGTCCTGACGGTATCAAAAGTGCTAAACTAAAGGAAAAGAATGAAAAAAGGAAAAATCTTCTCATTGAACGCCAAAATGTGCTTATTAGTCGCCTTAACCGAATGGAGAAAAAGAAAGAAGAGTATGTTGCTGAGAGAGATAAGAAGAAAGAAGAGTAGATATCTGAGAGATAAGAAGAAGGAAGAGAGAGATGCCCGTATAATGGAGTTAAGAGAAAGGAAGACAAAGGCCGTGGTGAATTTAAAAACTCAATTTCAAGCCTAATACGATCAAAAAGTGATGGCGATTGACATGTCTACTTTGGACGACACTCAAATTTTTTATTGAGAGACACAACGTAATGCGGTTATGGCGAGAATGTTTAAAGCTAATAATAATGCCTAAGATGCTCTAGCTGAAGTTTGGTAGTATTTTAGTGATTTTTGTTTAAGAAGTTTGGTTGTACTTTGTTTAAAAACCTTGTTTAAGAAGTTTGATATATTTTGTTTAAAAACCTTTTTTAAGAAGTTTTTCTGGATTTAAGAAGTTTGGTAATTTTAAATAATATAATCTTTTTGAGAAAGTTTAGTTTTTAATTATTTTCTATTTGAATTTATATTGAAATTGAAATAAATTTTATAAATACATTTCATAAAATGCTTAGTTGAAATTACATATAATTAAAATAAAGTTGCGTTTACATAAAAATTAAAAATAATTGAAAATGCTAGTTGTTTATCTGATGCTTCCACAAATGCTTAATGAGACCATTTCGAAGTGTCATATACTTATCCAAACTTGTCATCTTATCGTACTTAGCAATGTATCATTGTAAAGTGACCTCTTCCCGATTCAAGTCAATTGGCTGAGAATCTAGGACAAAATGCTCGGTCAATAAGCTTACTCCATACCTATTGCATTCTTCCTCGACGATCATGTTATGCATAATTATACAAGTTTGCATTATTTTACCAAGGTTTTTGGTTGATCAACTTCTTGCTGGACCTTTCACAATTGCAAATCGATATTGAAGCACACTAAAAGCTCCTTCTTCATCTTTTCGATATGACTTGTTGCTTGGCAAAATATTTCTCTGCATTACCTCGGGGAAATCGTAAGGTTTGAACAAGCGTTGCCCATTTCGGATATATAACATCCGCCAAGTAGTATCCCATGTCATATTGTTTTTCATCGACTTCAAAGTTGCAAGGTGGAGAACGACCAAGACAAAGATCTCGATAGAGATGTGATTGATCAATAACATTTACGTCATTGTTGGAACCAGGCATTCCAAAAAAATAATGCCATATCCATAAATCATGAGATGCCACCACTTCCAAAATGATTGTTGGTGTTTTCTTATGCCCCGCGTATTGACCCGCCCAAGTCGTGGGGTAATTTTTCCACTCCCAATGCATGCAATCCAAACTACCTAGCATGCCGGGAAATCCACACTTCTCGACAACGTACAACAACCGTTTTATATCGTCCGGAGTTGGCGATCTCAAATACTCTGCAACGAATTGCGCAATCATGGCATTGCAAAATCTCGTAAGGGACTCAATTGTTGTGCTCTCGGCAATCCGAGCATATTCATCACAGATGTCCGCCGACACTCCTAATGCAAACATATGAAATGCCGCCGTAAGATTTTGATGAGGCGATAAACCCAAAACATTTGCACAATTTCGCTTCCGAGCGAAAAACTTGTCATAAGCAACCACCGCATTCAAAATGCGATCGAAAAGTCCTCGGCTCATACAAAATCTTTGACGGAAATTATCGCTTCCATAAACATTTTCATCACGGAAGTAGTCGTGTATAAGTAACTTATTATAGAAAACACGTGAGCGATTTATGGTTTTATGCCCGACAACTAAACCGACACGAGTTCTTGAAGATTTCACCTCTTCTAATTCTTCAATTTCAGCTTGATTTTGCAATATCTCTAGCTTAATCTCATCAATAACATCGTCATCACTATAATCGGTTAAAGATTGCTCGATATCTTCTTCCTCTTGCTCCTCGGATGAAAAATCGATGAAAACATCAAAAATTGCCTCAAAATTCATCGGATATGGAACACAACACTAAAATTTAACTAAGAGAATATCGGAATTGATTTGTGGATATTATGAGCTTCGCTTATTTAGTTTATATAGTCTCTTCACAAAATAGAGTCGTTACAGACCAAATATAGCCATTACAAACAAAATTTAGCCGTTTGAAACAAATATAGCCGTTGGAAGAAAAAAAAATTTACTCAGCAAAATAGACGCCTAAGATAGAGGCGCCTGATTAAAAAAAAACAATCAGGCGCCTATGTCTTAGGCGCCTATTTTGCTGAGTAATTTTTTTTCCTGGAAGCGTGCAAATTGCAATGAAAACTATGAAGAATATAACACAAGATGATATTTGTAAATTGCATAACACAATATGTTACTTCTAAATTGTAAATTATAAATTGCATAAGAAGATGCTTTATGGAAATTGCATAACACAAGATAGCAAAAACAAAAGATTCCATTGAAAACTATAAACAATTAAAAATCATCCAACCTCACAAGATCCTCATACAACACCCATACAACACTAAACAAAAGATGTCTTTCCCCGTGTACGTCTTTATCGTTGGGGAGGATCGGCCCCACCTTCATATGTACTTTCCCCGCGAACCCTTTCCCCCGTGAAGTCCCTGCTTGAGATATTCCCGCTTCACCTTCGTCATCTTCCCAATCGACTACAATCCCCTGATACATACAAAATGGGATTATCAATATTAATTAAAACTATAAATATTAATTAAAATTATAAATATTAATTAAACAGAAAATATATCATAAGATGCTTAAACAACTTACTTCTCTATCTAAATAGTCAATCAATTGGGAAAGACGGTCCTCTGTACGTCTCAAGTCCGCTGTCAAATGTGTAATACGACTCTCGTTATGAAGGTGTCGAGCCTCAAAATCTAATGTTCTATCAAGTGTAAGCTTCCGCATACCCTCAGTCATAGCAAAAAAATCATATCCTATTGGCACGCCTATAGTAAAGGTCGATGTAATAGAGAGGATGGTATGCCACGTGGTCCCATGTGGAGACCCTAACTCCATCATCCATCCAGGGTAATCACCAAGCCGTGGGGGAGGGATTTGTATCTCCTGAGTAGAAAAATTTACAGTGGGAAACTCAACATGTAGAAAGGTAACTCTGCTTATCAAAGTAGCAAGGCCTGGGATGTCAATATTTCCACATCTCGCAATATCCAGCATGAGTGCACCATGTGAAACATATCTCCAATATGCATCATAATCGACATGGTGACCCACAATATAATGTTGTTCTTCGATCTAACCCACTGCTTGGAGAAAACTAACCACATCAGAAGTTGGGAAGCAATGGAGTTTCTCTGGAGGGTCGTACGACACTGCATGATGCTCTAGTTGAGCCCAACAACAATCCCCAAGATACCACTCGTATCCACCAAATGAGCATTACAGGAGTACTATTTTACTACTGATATTACTGGCGATGATTACCTCCCGCTTTAGTGCATCTTTAATATTTCTAAAGGGGTCCCATTGCATGTTGTTGATTGTACGCAAATCCAGTTGTTGCCTCATCAGTGATAGATGATGTTTCGCCTTATTTCCCGTAACTTTTTATCTTTTAGTTTGCCAGGCTAACATCCTTGGCCAAAAATCATCCAACCTATTATCTATCAAGATATGATGGCCTATCTGACAATACTCGTAGCAATGATACTGCAGAAGATAAAAAGAAAAATCCAAAAAATCTTGAATTCTTAAAATATAAATAACTAGAACTATTAATTAAAAATATTTTACCTCAATCAATTGGAAAAGGCCGCCGATGTATTTCACCTCCTGTTTCGATGCTTGGTCAAGGCAGTAGTAGAGATGCCCTAATATAGCGGAGCTGAAGTCTATCGTATAAGCCTTGTTTTCCAAAACGACAATTGGACATAACAACTCTAGTCGAGCCTAGCTCTTCCAGTTCCCAAATAAGACACCTCAAAAGTACAATAACATAAATACTCTAAAGATTGTATTAGCATTAGCGGGATCTCTGATGTTTACTTTGGTATGGTCAAGGTAAGTTCGGAGGTGAGCAAAACTAATGCATCCCTTTTCATAATCTGTAGGCATCATATCCGGAAAAAAACCTTATGGCGTTACCATAATCTGTGGATGACTCATCAAATTCCATCGGCTCTCCTGTCCCGATACCTATCCCGATAAGCACAGTAAAATCTCTAGGAGTGATCCCTAGCTCTCACAAGGTAGGTGAAATATGTGAGTGGTTGGCCACCAACGCTCAATCATCACCAAAATTAATTGGTTGTCTCCATTCCCAATTATACAATCAAATACACTCATCAAATTAGTAGCCTTTAATCTCTGCTTCAAGTAAGGTATCTCAATAAGAATTAAGTAAATTTTGTGGAGATTTAATAACACCGATCTACATTTAAATCCAACTCGAGCCTGTAAAGGCATTAATAAACACAAATAAGAATATCTAAATTAAATTCTACCAGATGTAAATACTTTGAAATAAGTATAAAATCAATAATTTACTAATTTGTGTTATTTCAACTTACCGATGTAGTAGCAACTGATATGGACAAATGACCCTTCCCATCCGATTGTGTGAGTTGCCAAAAGTCACGTGCTTCATAATTTTACGGAAGAGGTGGAGGAGGTTTAGTGGAGACATTGATGACTTCTTTAAAATCATTTTTTTACTTTTTGCCCGATAAAAAATGCAATTGGGAAACATGACCTTCGCTATAATCGGACTAGTATCCCTCCTCATCGCCGGTTCCGTCATATTCTTCCTCCTATAACGACATCATCAAATTCTGCATTAATAAACACATACTAATTTATATAAAGACCAATGGAGTATACTCAAGGCAATATGAAGTATTAAAATCAATCAGAGGGTGTCAAATTCTTATGATTACAACATAATGCCAAATTCTTAGCAAACATCAAGGCGTGTTCGTCGTTTTCAACGTCATTTTCCACACTATACCTTAATTTCAACACATTGGAGTGAAACTTTGGGATGCAAGAGAAGTGGAAATTACTGATTTCAACACTATGAAAGCCAAATTCAATCAACACCCAAAATTCCTCAAATAAATCACAATATTGGGAAAATTTTACAATATACTAAAATACATCAAGAAATTACAAAATCAAGTGAATACCCTAAATTAACTAGTAACAAATTGTTGGAATGATACCTTTACTTCAATTACACCAAGGAAATTCAAAATAAATATGTATAGAGAGAGAGAGAGAGATACCTGAAGAGAAGCATTTTGTTGGAAGAAATTTGGCAAAAGAGGACCAACAGATTCGTCTTGAAGCTTCAGTTCATAAGGGCCTTAGACTTAGGCGCCTAATTTTTTCTTATAAATAATTTGGGCGCCCAAGTGTTAAGCACCTGCATATTAAAACAAATAGGCGCCTAAGTGTTATGCGCCTATTTAAAATCTAAGTCTGGTACTGTTGGAAGAAATAGAGTCTCACTACCTTGGATTTGGATTTTTTTCAACCAAGGTAGTGAGGTACTTTAGGAGATGCTCTTACAGTTCTTGTTAATACAATACAAGTGCACCATTTCACGATGAAGGAAAATCAATTCTACTGGTTTATCTAAGTGGAGGAAAAACTATTACTCAATCTCAACAACTGAATTGATATCATGAAATTATGAGGATCTGAAGGTTAAGGTTATAGGGATTGTAATGATCTTCAGACTTTTCATTTTCATTATTTCATATCTAATTTGGTATATGACAACCAATTATAAGCTTGAAAAATCCGCATGATTCACTTGCTTTAGTATTAGGCATTATTTTTGGCAACACCGGGAGTATTCTCAATTAAAAAAGTTTGGAGACTTCAATGGTATTTCGAATTATAACACACCTGACAATAGTCTTTATGGGAATTCTTCCAATCTCTAATATTTCGATAAAATCACTTTAGAGCATATGTAACTCTTTGCAAATTTGATCTCCTAGAGAGATCAAAAATTGATCTCTTCAAATCATTTCATTACATGTGTCAGGGGAGAGAAAGTCTTAAAGACCAAATTAACTCCACAAGTAAACTACCGTTATTCTCCTCTATTATTTGTTATTACTATTACTAATTTATAAATAAATTATTTTATTAAAAAACATAAAATTCTTTCTTCCTCCCTTTGGCCCTAGTACGATTCCTAATTCCAACTTTCAAGCAATAGTAAAAAAGAAGAGGGCATCACCAAATTCAATACAAGGGAGTGTGGAATGCAATGGTAGATAGTTAAGGGAAGGTGAAAAAGCACGGGTTAGGGCATGATTGTGTTGTGCTGAGCAGCATTTGGTTTTTTACCAACCAACATATATTCTTTTAGCTTGTGGGGACATAAAATAGGAGTTTAAAAATTCGAGAGTTTGGTACTAGTACAGTTTTGTCCTTGGCATCCTCTATTTGGATCTTAGCCTAACGTTCACTTAAGTTCCCACTCAGACAATCATACTCACCCAACGATTTTTTGGGGACACACTTAGGTATTTATAGTATCTTCAACAAGATGCAAAAGAATCATGTAATGAAGATTATCCATTTCGGTGGCGAGAATTTACTGTTATTTAGTCGTATACGTTTATGTGCACTTCCGATAAGTGATTATGGGAATTTAATAGTTTAACCCATATGCGATAACTAATGGAACCAGCTAAACAAAGAATGACTAATTCTTACTGTAGATTGGGTTTTTAATAGGAGAAATAAAATATTTTATTATTTTAAAGATTTTTTTAAAAAAATCATTAAGTCCTAATGGCAATTAAATTTGGAGTTAATTGGTTTTTAAGTACCACATGTAAATACATAATTTGAAAAGATCAAATTTTGATCTCTTTATGCTTCGAGAAAGTTATGGGTTATGATTATACATGTTCACTTTTGCGCAGTTTTGTATGAGAATGAGACATTTCAATGGGAAACAACTATAAAAAAAGGGGTTTGATGGGCAATGATTTTAAAGTTTCAAATTATGTAAAAAACAATAGTTTAAACTAGGAGGGAAAGTATGACGCCTTAGCGGATTAAGCCCAAACTTTGTAAATAGTATCTTTAGGTTACAATAAAGCCTTGTATAAATTTTTGTTTATTTCTGTAAAGTTTAGGTTAGCCAAAAGGGGGAATACGCTTCGTCTCCAACTTTGATGTTTCCTTTTAGTTTTTATCTATTTCCTTAGTAGCTATATATGTAGAGGACTTGACTCCGATACATCCAAGAAGGAATAAAAAACTTTGTAATTGTTGCTGATAAATGAATGAAATGATGTTTTCAAAGACCCTTTGTACAGTGTTTGTGTTGCCTTGAGATTATGTAATGTTATGTGATGTTGTATTGAAAAGACCATTGAAAGAGACGAATTATTAGGCTTACTTGTGGTACGTGCCTTGAGTGCCGCATGTACAAAGCTTGTGTTTAAGTTAGTCCATGTCAGTTGGTATCAGAGCCACGTTTTAATTGGAAAACGATCTTGTTACTATGGCTAAGGGTCTCAATGTCCTTGACCCCACCCCTGCCCCTCAAATGGTAGGACCACCCATCAATCCCAGACGGATGAATACCCAAACACTGTTGGACTAATTAGAGGATAAGATGCAAGCTCTAAGTGGGATTATCAACCAAGTAACGACTTTGGAAGAACGATTAGACGGGTTCACAGACGATCAGGCCCATATGGGCGAACGTCTCGTCACTCTAGAAGACATGGTTGAAGGGAATATGGCTACTCTTATGGATCAGGTGGCTAAACTATCTTTGAAGGTGAATCTCTTAGTTAAGGTTGTTGGGAATGGTGAACTAGCACCTTTGGGCAGCGGTATAGAACGACCCAGAATCAGGGTCCCCGAACCCAAGGCATACAACGGGGGGAGGGACGCAAAGGAGGTGGAGAACTTTTTCTTTGATATAGAGACGTACTTCAATGTAGTCAAGCCTGAGAGAAAAGGTACGAAGGTGTAAATGGTAACCATATACCTCGCTGGTGATGCTAAACTATTGTGGCGCACCAAGTATGCCAAGATCCAAAGCGGTCACAGTGCTATTAACATGTGGGACGACTTAAAGAAAGAGTTGAAGAATCAGTTCCTACCCGAGATTATTGAGTTCATTGCTCAGAGGAGTTTAAGGCAACTAAAGCAGACAATCAACATCCGTGAATATGTGAAGTGGTTCTCAGCCCTAATATTGGATACCCGTGACATGTCTGAAAATGATAAGTTGTTCATTTTCTTAGAAGGTTTAAAACCATGGTGAGCGTATCAACGATTTGAAATGGGATCCAGATTTGACATTCGCAATGGCCGCCGCTGAGCGTATCAACGACTACACTCCTATGCAGGGTGAGCGTTGACCGACTCAGTCTTAGTCTAGTTCCCAATCGTAGCAGAGAGCAAAATCCTCCTATAAATACAATAATGGCAAGAATGGGGGATACCAAGCTAGGAGTGGGGGAGACCAAGGTCAAGGTCAAGGCCATGACCAGAGCAGAAGTGGTGGAGCAAGTACCGGCGGTACCTCAAGTTCCAGTTCCGGGAGGGAGTACCATAGGCCGCATAACAATGGTGGCGCTTCCTCCTCGTCCAAGTTTTAAGGGCATCCCGGGAACTTAAAGTATTTTCTTTATGGAGGAAATTACAAAGCTTATCAGTGTCCTCAGAAGACTGCCTTGAATACTTTAATGGCGTTGCAAGGAGACCAAGCCAATGACACCATGCAAGGAAATGATAGCGGTGAAACTTATATGGATTCTCTTTACTTGCCCAATGTCGTGACCACTCAGTTGGTAGAGACTAAGCCTAAGAAGGGACTCATGTACATGGACCTCAGTATTAATGGGCGGAGCACTTTGGCCATGGTTGATACAGGTGTTACCCATAGATTTATCGCTATTTAGGAAGCAAACCGTTTGGGACTGCGTTTGGTGAAAGATTATAGCAGGATAAAGGTCGTTAACTCCGTCGCAATGCCGATACATGGTGTTGCAAAGTTGGTTCCAGTTAAGATGGGATAGTGGAGTGGAAAGGTTAACCTTCTCGCGGTGATGTTAGATGATTTTAAGATTATTTTGGGAATAGACTTTCTTCGCTACCATAAACAGTGCCGATGCCGTTCGTCAATTCCTTAGGGATTTTTGGTGACAATCCCTCAATCATACAGATGTCCACGCATAGGGATGAGGGCAGAATATTATTGGCTCTCCAGTTGGATTAGGGATTGTAGCAAGGGGATTTGACTTACCTTGCTACCTTACAGTTAGAGCCGGATGATCAAAATCATAGTGCCATGCTGAAGAAAGTCTCAGAGGTACTTATTGAGTTCAAGGATGTGATGCCGAATGAACTGCCAAAGGTATTACCTCCACGAAGGCCTATCGATCATTAGATCAAGTTAGTTCCTAGAACCAAACCTCCTGCCAAAGAACCATATAGAATGAGTTCGCCTGAACTAGCAGAGCTTCGGAAACAACTTGATGGATTGTTGAAATCGGGCTTTATTTGCCCCTCAAAGGCGCCATATGGTGCCCCGGTCTTATTTTAGAAAAAACATGATGGAAGTCTACGATTATGTGTCGACTATCGAGCTCTGAACAAGGTAACGGTGAAGAACAAGTATCTAATACCGCTCATTGCCGACTTATTTGGCCAGCTTACATCCGCGAAGTACTTCTCTAAACTTGATTTGAGATCTGGTTACTATCAAGTCTGGATTTTTGCCAGGGGCGAACCGAAGATGACCTGTTCCACTTGGTATGGGGCTTATGAATTTCTTGTCATGCCATTCGGCCTAACCAACGCTCCTGCAACATTCTGTACTCTTATGAATGAGCTCTTCCAGAAATATATTGACAAGTTTATGGTAGTGTACTTGGATGATATTGTTATCTACAGCCGCACTATGGAAGAACACCTTGAACATCTTCACCCGGTATTCCAAGTCCTACGATAGAATCAACTATATGTTAAGTTGGTGAAATGCACGTTTGCCGAGGAACAAGTTATGTTTCTTGGACACGTTATTGGTGGAGGACAGATCCGCATGGATATGGAAAAGGTCCGCGCTATTAAGGAGTGGAAAGCTCTTACGGGGGCTACTGAAGTGCATTCATTTCTTAGCCTCGTGAACTACTACCGCAAGTTCATTAAAGAATATTCGAAACGCACGACACCCCTTACAGATCTTCTCAAGAAGGACTTATCTTGGTCATGGTCCAAGAAATGTCAAACAACCTTTGATGATATGAAGATTGCGGTGATGAGAAACCCAGACTTAGCCTTACCAGATATTACCAAGCCGTTTGAAGTACATACCGATGCGTCTGATTATGCTATCGGTGGAGTGTTGTTACAAGATGAGCATCCGGTTGTGTATGAAAATAGGAAACTGAATGATATATAGAGACGATATTCAGTCCAGCAGAAGGAACGCCTAGCTATTGTGTATTGTCTGCGAGTATGGCGACACTATTTATTAAAAATGAAGGTTCTGGTGAAGACCGATAACAGTGCAACAAGCCATTTCCTTACACAGAAGAAGTTGACCTCAAAGTAGGCTCGTTGGCAAAAGTTTCTGGAAGAGTTTGATTTACATCTCGAGCATAAGCCAGGGAGGATGAACAATGTATCGGATGTGTTGAGACATAAGGCGGAACTAGCGACCATCTCTATAAGCACTGAACAGTCTCACTTTTTGATTACCAGTATTCTCCAAGATACGATCTGCGACGGATTGGCGGTGGATCCTCAGACCCAGATCATCATTAACTTGGTGAAACAGGGGAAGACAAATGGTTTTGAGTTGAAGATGATCTTTTATATACGAAGGGACATCGTATTTATGTTCCTTGGTTCGCATGACTAAGACGGGAGTTGATAAAGGAGTGTCACGACACTCTTTGGGCAGGCCATCCGGGTTGGTGGAGATCACTATACCTGTTGCATAGAGGTTACTATTGGCCCAATGATCAAAATGAAGTGATGGATTATACGCAGACTTATCACATTTGCCGGCAAGATAAAGTGGATCGGGACTTGCCTCTTGGATAGCCTGAACCACTTCCTATACCAACACGACCGTGGGAAAGCGTCTCTCTGGACTTTATATCTGGGTTACCTAAGACTAAAGGATATGGTTCCATACTCGTGATCATCGACAGATTCTCTAAGTATGCAACGTTCATTCTAGCCCCGATTATTTGTATGGCAGATAAAACAACGCATCTCATTGTGAAGCACATTGTTAAGTATTGGGGCGTGCCACAGGACATTGTCAGCGATAGAGGTCTAGATTTACTGGGAAGTTTTAGAGGGAAGTATTCAGATTACTGGGATCCACTATCAACTTTCTAACCAGTAACCACCTGCAATTGGATGGTCAGACCAAACACTTCAATGCAATGTTGGAAGAATACCTCCGACACTTCGTTAGGAAGAACAAGAAAAATTGGGCCAAACTCCTGGATGTAGCACAGTTTTACTTTAATCTGTAGAAGATTTTGTCAACCAACAAAAGTCCCTCTGAGATACTATTGGGACAGCAGCCCCTCATACTGCACACTGAGGTCTCCGATTATAAAGGAAGTGTTCCGAGAGCCTACCAGTTTCCAAAGGAATGGCAGAGAAATACTAATATTTCCTAGGCCTATTTGAAGAAATGGGCCGATCAGAAGAGGCGACCAGATCCTTTTCAAGTTGGAGACCTTGTTATGATCATGAACTCCCACCTCAAGCACCAAAGTGACAGAGTACACAAAGGTCTGGTACCCAAGTATATAAGTCTGATGCTGATCATTGGCAAATTTGGAAAGGTCTCCTACAAGCTTCAATTGCCACCCAATCTTCGCTTCACCCATCCGGTGTTTCCTATCAGTGCCCTAAAGCCTTACCACCAAGACAAGGATGATCCAAGCAAAAGTACCGTCAGATCTCAGGATCCTCTCAATCCAGTCAACCCAGACCAAGTTTTAAAGAGTGTTCTTGCTCACAGAGTGACCCATGTTAACCCGGACACCAAGGAGGAAGTCTATGAGTACCTAGTAAAGTAAAAGGATTTGCCAAACACAAAAGCCAACTGGGAGTATCAAGATTCTCATCCCCTTTTGGTCTGACTCAAAAAGATTGAGGCTAAGCAAGAGAGGAAATATAATATGAAGATTTGGAAGAAGAAGAAGAAGAAGAAGTTGATGAGGGCATCTCCAAGATGAGTGAGAGAGAGTGTGATGCCTCAGCGGATTGAGCTCAATAGTATCTTTAGGTTGTAATAAATCCTTATATAAATTTTCATTTATTTATGTAAAGTTTTGGTTAGCCAAAAAGGGGAGTACGCTTCGTCTCCAACTTTGATGTTTCCTTTAAGTTCTTATCTATTTCCATAATAGCTATATATGTAAAGGACTTGACTCCGATACATCAGAGAAGGAATACAAATCTTTGTAATTATTTTTGATAAATGAATGAAATGATGTTTTCAAAGACCCTTTATGCGGTATTTGTATTGCCTTAAGATTATGTGATGTTATGTGATGTTGTGTTGAAAAGTCAATTGAAAGAGGCGAATAATTAGGCTTACTTGAGGCACGTGCCTTGATTGCCACACGTACCAAGCTTGTGTTTAAGTTGGTCCGTGTCAGAGAGGGAGAAAGAAAAAGATGCTTAAAATGGAATATAGTTGATAGTTATTTAATGAAATTTTGGTAATGGTAGGCATAAGAGCATTTGTTTATGTTAATGTTGACATAATTGTATTTGGCATTTGATAAAAACCCTTAATTAAACTAATTTGGTTCTAGTTGCTAACTTGAAATAAAAGGAAACTAAGCTGCAGTAATTATAATAGAAATATTAGTAGGTTAGGGTTTCTAACTTCCCCTCTTGCTTAAAAATGTCTTGTCCTTAAGTCGTAAAATTAGGAAAATGCTCTTTAAATGTAGAGTAGTCCCCCCAGGTGGATTCTTCAATTGGCACATCTTCCCATTGTACTAAAAGTTTAGTAACTGCACGATTGTTTCTTTTGAATATTCCCCAATCAAGAATCTTTTTAGGACAATTTGATCAGATGACGAAAGGGAGTGCAGTTTAATTGATACCACAACTGCGGCACCTATTTTTTCTTTTGGCAGGAAACATGAAAGACGGGTTGAATTTGACAAGTAGAAGGCAAATCCAACTTGTATGCAACAAAACCATCTTTGGTAATAACCTGATAGGGGACATAAATCTTGGTGATAACTCTTGATAATTACTAGAGGAAGATGTTGATTGCCGAAAACGTTGGAGTCATAAAAATACTAAATCACCCACTCCAAATTACCGTTCAGTGCGATGCTTGTCGGCAAAATACTTCATTCGATTCTGGGCGACACATAAATTTTCTCTTAGTAGTCGTAAAGTGTGGTCTCTATCCCGTAACTGAGGATCAACTAAATGGACCGTAGTGGAACCAGTAATATATGAATCAATACGAAGAGGAGCACGACCATATACCTGATGCAAGAAAAACTCAGTCTTTAAATACCCTGCTCAAAACTATGGGTGTCGTAATAAAATAAAGGCAAACGGGGGTCGAATCCACAGGGAGTAAACGTATTAAAAACTAATTTTACTGATCTAACTAATAACGTTTATTAAACTAATTTTTGGAAAAGCTTAAATTACTAACTAGGTAAAAATATAGAGAAAATAACCTAGGCTTTGGATCACCTTCGACTTAGCTTATTAAAGTAATAATTATAATATAAAACTTATCCCCTCGTAATAACTGTGGCTAGGTCTATTCGGGTCTAAAATCTAGGGTTTATAGCTCAAACCCTACATAAGGACTTAATCGTTATTGGATAATTGGATCTAGGTCTTATACACTCCCTCCATGGCTAGACGGAGTGTCTAAGTTTCTAGTGATTTAGTAATCTCTTTAAACACGGAGACCACCAAATATGGCTAATTTGGCATCTCCTTCATCTTCATAATAGATCGGGGTTATCATGGATAAATCAACCCTTTCCTACTATAAACCAGAGTATTGTAGAGTAATACTAGATCTATTCTATTAAATAACTACTATAGTTAGCTCCCAATCGCGGGATGGCCAATCCTTAGCCTAAGCTAAGAAGACTAGCTCTCTATTAATGGCGTTGATCGCAGCTTACGCATAAATTAAAATAGAGAGAGAGAGAGCTACTGAAAAACTCAAAGCTTTATTCCTTCCAAAATTAAAATATAAAAATACATAAAATTGTTCTTCTATTTAGAGGAGATAGGATAGACTTGTTTACATTTACGAAACTTTATCTCTAAATAAAGATAAACCCTATCTCAAATAAATCCCATCTCATTTATATTTTATATTCTATTTTGAAAATTCTTCTCAAGCTAATCCTTGTAGAGTCCTTCATCATCTTTATTTCTTAGAGTAAATCTACAAGTACATTGAATATAAACATCTTCCTTATACTTGCGAGACTGCTGAAGATGCTTTAACTCTTTGTACCTTCTATTAGATGTCTTTTTTACTTATTAGCTCCAACAGTGATAAGTACCTAAAAATAAGTAAATGTTACTAATATAAGAAAATAATAAATCGGGATTGACTAAACGATACTTTTAGGCGTGCTAATCCTACGTATTTCAACGTTTATCAAATACCCCCAAACTTACCAATTTGCTCGTCTCGAATAAAATAAAATAAATTAAAACTAAGAAAGGAAACCACTTTTGCAAGACTTGCGATTGTATTTAGCGTATGCAACAAACCGTTAAACCCCCAGGTGTCCCCGGTGGACGAGTGTTGTCTCGTGGGGATTTGTAGTGACTATACCTACAAAAGTCAATAATGACATTATGGCAATTCTAAATGACAATAGACTCATTTCCTATCAATTTATCCCTATTTAGTTATGACCAAAATATACAAGCAGGAAATTCCTTAAAACCTATTATTCTCCAAGTATACCATATAATATATTGTACTTATCCGAAACTAGAGATACTACCTCACGATTAGAAATAAATTCAAGTATTTTACCAGATATATCTTAGTGTATTGTGAAAATAGTTTTATTGCTTAATATGCCGTCTAGAATCATTGAGTTAGTGTATGGTAGTCGAGTACTTAGTGGAATAAATTCAACGGTCAGTTTGACAAGTACCTTAGTCAATTTTACTTTTCGGTATTTTATTTTTAATAGCCTTTTTGAGTACTTGGTTTCTTAGTGAAGCCTCCGTAACAAGGAGTTTTCAGTTGATAATCCTCACCAGTTGGCTAAGGTTATCAGGGTTTGGTGCCCCTTCATGACCTAGACTCAGGATTCTCAAAAGTTATATTTGTCATGCTTCTTTCACATAGTTCATGGTCATACTCGAGATTGGTGATAATTTTTCCTCTTTCAGTTCTTAATCATACGAGTAGCCTTGCACCGTAAAAGTTTTTATAGCAACTTTGGCTTTTTTTCTTTTCATACTTTCGGGAATGAACTTATTCTTAGGCAATTGTCACCCTTGGAGCAAATTATTCTTAACATTAATACTAGATTTCCCTAAAATTGGTCAATAACCTATCGAATGTATAAATTAGAAAACTATAGTTAAGTGCAAATTTTCAAAATATACCATGTTAACTTGAATTAGTCGCTAATTAAAAGATATATAGTACATCTAACTTCAGATGGTGTGCAAAATATTCTAGTGTATACTTGTAAACTTTTAAGTTCTTGGTTTCTTTTTAGATTTATTCGCGTTTTCTCAGCCAATATTTAGGTAAAAATAAATTCAGTCAAAATGTTGGAAATTTATCAAAAGTGCATCATAAATTGCCAAGAGTGTCAAAATAAACATAGAAATGTGTAGGATTAGTACGCTTACAAGTATCGTTTTGTTAATCCCAATTTATTATTTTCTAATGTTAGTAGCATTTTCTTATTTTCAGGCAATTATCATTGTTGGAGCTAATAAGTATAAATAAAATCTAATAAAAGGTACAAAGAGCTGAAACATCTCCAGCAGTCTCTCAAGTATAAGGAAGATGTCTACATTCAATGTTCTTGTAGATTTACTCCAAGAAATAAAGATGATGAAGGACTGTACAAGGATTAGCTTGAGAATAATTACCTAGATTGAAGATAAAATATAAATGAAATTGGATTTATCTGAGATAGGGTTTATCTTTACTTAGAGATAAAGTTTTAAAAATGTAAACAAGTCTCTCTTATTTCCTATAAATAACAAATCAATTCTATATATTTTTATATCTCAATTTTGGAAGGAATAATACTTGGAGTTTTTTAGAATCTCTATTTCTTTCTCTCTCTATTTTGTTTTATGTGTAAGCTGTGATTAACACCATTAATGGAGAGCTAGTCATCTTAGCTTAGGCTAAGGATCGATCCTCCGACGATTGGGAGCTAATTATAGTAATTATTTAATAGAATAGATCTAGTATTGCTCTACAATACTCTGGTTTATAGTAGGGAAGGGTTGATCTAGCCATGATAACCCCAATCTATTATGTAGATGAATGAGATGCCAAATTAGCCACATTTGTTGCTCTCCACGTTGAAAGAGTGTTGAGAATCGAGGTAGCTAATCTCTCTTCTACCAGTAGAACGATACGCAGAATTAGCCAAACAGAAGAAACAACCAAGCAAGAACAATAAGGACACAAGAATTCCCAGAGGAGGGAAGTTGAAAACCCTTACGGATAAAAAACCACACCCCGAATAATCCACTATGATGATCAAACAGGTTACAATGATCTCTCTAAGCTTCTCAAGCTTTAATGGAGTTTTTCAAATTCTAAGTCTCTAGAATTAAACTTACAGAGGAAAAGATAGCTTAAACAAATAAATTAAGTCCCCTTTATATACTTGGGAACTAAAATACAAGTAGAACGGATCTCGAGGCAAACTTAACGTCCCAGATTAACATCTAAAGCAAACTTACGCATAACTCATTCGAAGGACTCCAAGCTCGTTCGAACGACTTTACGATAATTGGTCTCTAGCCCTAAAAACATGTAATTCGTTAGAATGACATCCAAGCTCGTTCGAACGAGTTTGACAAACCAATTCTAAAACTGTGAAAAGTAGATAATCCCGTTCGAACGACTCGTTCTAGCAACTTCCATTTTTGTTTGAACGACTTCTACAATTCCATTCTTCACATTTTAGTTCACACCCAACAAACTCCCACTTAAAATCGAATCCTGTAACCCATCTCCAGATCTCCAAATGAATTGATTGTACTACCCTGACCTTCAATCTTAAAGACCCACAGAAGTTGTACATGTCATCAACTTCTAAAAAGTCACCACCTTCGTAACCATATCGGCCGGATTCACATCAGTATGAATCTTTACAAACTTCAACACACCATCCTCGAGGAGCGAGCAAATATAGTGATTTCGAATATCAACGTGCTTGGTCCTAGAGTGAAAAGTTGAATTCTTCGCTAAGTGTATAACACTTTGATTATCACTATACACTTAGGGGAAAATCGTTATCTCCCAAGATCTTTCATCAACTTTTTAAGCCAAACCATATCATTGTACGCTTCTGTAACTGCAACATATTCTGCCTGTATCATAGACAAAGCTACAATCTTCTGTAGCGTAAAAACCTATTTATCCACACCGCTTCCCAATGTAAAAGCAGAACCACTAGTGCTCTTTTGCCTATCAATGTCACCTACCATATCAGAATTAAAAACCCTATAAGCATATCTGAGAGCTCCCATAACATAATACCATATCTTGAGTCCCCTTTAGATACCTCAGTATCCATTTCACAACTCTTTAATGCTCCTTGTCTAGATTACCTACTAATAACTCCCACTGCTTGGGCAATATCTGGTCTCGTACAAATCATTGCGTACATTAGGCCACCAACCGTGGATTGATAAGGAACATCTCATCGTGATCCTTCTACATCTTCGAATAACGATTCTTTGATAATTTGAAGTGACCTCCCAATGGTGTACTAACAACTTTAAAATAATCCATATTGAACTGCTTAAGTATTTTGCCGATGTACTAAGCTTGAGATAACTTTAATTCTCACCACTTTCTGCCCCATGTAACACGCATACCAAGACTTGTTTTGCTGTACCCAAGACCTTCATAGAAAATTCCTGGGATAACAGTTTCTTCACCTTGACAATTTCTCCCATGTCAGTACTTGCTACCAACATATCATCTACATACAGAAGTAGAATAATATACGAGTTCCCCATATTTTTTTATAAAACAACAGTGATCCGTATTGCTCTTTGAATAACCATTACCTGACATGAATTGTTTGAACTTCAAATACCACTGTCTCAGCTCTTGTTTCAAACCATATAAGCTCTTCGTGAGCCTCCACACAAGATCTTCTTTCCCTTTAATCGAATACTCTTATGACTGCTTCATATAAATTTTTTCATCAAGGTTACCGTGAAAAAATGGTGTCTTGACATCTAGTTGCTTAAGATGCAAATCTTTAACTGCAACTATATTCATCACAACTCAAATAGTAGGCATCTTCACAACAGGAGTAAAAATCTCATCGAAATCAACTCCTTCTTTCTGCTGAAAGCCCTTTACCACAAGTCTAGCCTTAAATCTCCTTAAACTGTCAGATTCTTGCTTTAGTCTGTATGCCTACTTGTTGTACAATGCTCTCTTCCCTTTTAATAACCGAACTAAATCCTAAGTTCGATTAACTGATAATGACTGCATCTCATCATCCATAGCAAGCTCCCACTTGCTCTTGGCTTCTACATCTAAAGCCTCCTTGTAACTTTGAGGTTTACCACCATCTGTAAGTAACAAGTAATTTAGGGAGTTACGTACCTGGCCAAAATTATTGCAACTCTCGACTCCTTTCAAAGTGCTATTGGAATGTCTTGATCATTAGGTTCCTCGTTTTGATCCGGTGCATCGGACTCAACAATGACTTCTTCATCAACCTCTCGACAATATCGATATTTTCTGCTGCTTCACTTCAACTTCTTTCACTAGGTATTTTGAAATCTTTATACAAGATTTCCTCATTGAATGTAACATTATGGCTACGAATAACTTTTCGATTCTTCACATCCCAAAATTGGTACCCAAACTCATCAAGCACATATGAGGTACAACAAAAAATATGCAAGTGATTTTGGTTTACCTCTTTACTGGTCCATGATTCTTTAGGAAGTCCAAAATCTAAAGTTGTTGAAGGCCCTCTGTTAATCAAGTATGCTGCCGTTCTAACCTCATCCGCCCAAAAACACTTTGGCAATCTAGCGTTAAGTCTCATACTCCTCGTACTTTTATTTATTGTTCGGTTCATGCGTTCTGCAACACCATTTTGTTGTGGTATTTTAGGAATAGTCTTCTATTTCATAATCCCATTTGATGCATAAAAGTCTTTAAACTTGTCACTACAGTATTCTCCCCGTTATCTGACCTGAGACACTTTAGTTTCAAACCGGTTTCATTTTTAACTAGAGCCTTCCACCTCTTGAATTTATCGAACACATCTGATTTTTTCTTTACGAAGTAGACCCACAATTTATGAGTAACATCATCGATAAAAGTAACGTAATATTGAGAACCACCAAGAGAGGACAAATTGGTTGGCCTCCAAATAGTAGAAATTGTGCTTTGCGTTGTATACAACGTTCCTTGTCACAAGCCCTTCGTAACTTTCAAGAAGGTAGTGCCAAAGGTACTCACATATCCGCCATCATCCACTAATTTTCTAACCGATATATGGTTGTGCTCCAATTTAGGTTCAAGTCGTACATTCTAAAAAACCAACTTTCCCCCTGAAGGCAACAACAACCTATCGTTTCCCTTTTTAGTAATACTGCGTACACTCTTATCTGCAGGAAAGATCGTACCGAAGTCACCTTTAACAATATTGGTTTGGAAACCTACGTTTGCAGTAGCATAGAAATAGGTACCCGAATCAAATATCCAAGATTTATTAACATCATTACATGACAGTAGTAGGGCCATGCCAGAACTTGCCTCATCAGTAAGGTTTATTGTATATTTCTCCTCATCATCTTTCTTTGAAGAAGAGGTACAATCTCGCCTTAAGTGACCCTTCTTTTTATAGGTCCAACACGCAATGGGCGACTTAGACTTTCCTCTTGATTGTGATCGACCCCATCCAAATTTCGACCCTTTTTTGTAAGACCTCCCTCTTTCCTCAACATTCGACACACTACCATTTGAACTCGAAGAGGGTTCAGATGTTTTATGCCTATTATCTTCACTCATAATCAAAGGGACTATAGTGTCAAATTTGATGTCTTCCTTCCCCGATGAGTTGCTCACAGCTATAATGAACCCTTCCCAACTCTCAGGCATCTACCCTAAAATAGCCCACGCTCTCACCTCCTTTGTAAAAGAAATTTTAGCAGATTCCAGTTGAGCATTAATGCTATTGAACTCACTGATATGAGCTTGCACACTCCCATTATCCTTCATCTTCAAAGTCATCAAGCACCATAAAAGGTGTACCTTATTTGCCTTGGATTGTTCTGAGTACATAGCGGACAACGTCTCCATCGAACCTTCGTTATCGTAACTTTGGAAATCATGTGTAAAATCTGAGATGATAACTCTAACCTAAGGGTTCCAAGTGCCTTGCGATCCAATCACGTCCACTTAACAACATCGTATTCTACTAGCATCATCTTAACTCTACCCATTGGTAAATCAAGATCCTTCTGATAGAGGTAATCTTCTATCCGTATCTTCCACACTCCAAAATTATATCTATTAAACTTTGTGATCTTCAACTTCTCCTGATCGGCCATCGCTCTTTACCACATAAGCCCTATAACACTTGCTCTGACACCAATTATTGAGATTTGAGGTTACTAATCTCTCTTCTACGGCAAGAACAATACATGGAATTAGCCTAACAGAAGAAATAACCAAACAAGAACAATAAAGGCACAAGAATTCCTAAAGGAGGGTAGTGGAAAACCCTTACGGATAAAAAACTACTCCCCGAACAATCTACTATGATGATCAAACAGGTTACAATGATCTCTCAAAGCTTCTCAAGCTTTAATGAAGTCTCTCAAATTCTAGGTCTCTAGAATTAAACTCACAGAGGAAATGATAGCTTAAACAAATAAACTAAGTCCCCTTTATATTTTAGGGTACTAAAATACAAGTATAACGGATGTCAAGGCAAACTCAACATCTCAGAATAACGTCTAAAACAAACCTATGCATAGCTCGTTCGAACGACTCCAAGCTTGTTCGAACGAGTTTGACGAGCTAATTCTAAAACTGCGAAAAATAGATAATCTCGTTCGAACGACTTTAAAGCTCGTTCAAATGACTCATTCGAATGACTTCCATTTTTGTTTGGACAACTTCGACAATTTTAATCTTCGACAATTCCATTCTTTACATTCTAGTTCACACCCAACAAAGAGATTATTAGATCACTAAAAAATTAGACACTCTACCTAGCCATGGTGGGAGTGTACAAGACCTAGATCTGATTGTCCATGAACGATTAAGTCCTTATGTATGGCTTTAGTCATGAACCCTAGATTCTAGACCCGAATAGACTCAGCCACGGCTATTACGAGCAAATAAATTTTATATTATAATTATTAGTTTAGTAAGCTATGTCGGTGGTGATCCAAAGCCTAGGTTATTTTCTCTATATTTTTACCAAGCTAGTAATTAAGATTTGATTTTTAGTTCATAAAACCTTTTCCCAAAATTAGTTTAATAAACGTTATTAGTTAGATTAGTAAAATTAGTTTTTAATATGTTTACTCCCCATGGATTCGACCGCCGCTTGCCCTTATTATATTATGACACCTATAGTTTTGTGTAGGGTATTTTAAGATCGAGTTTTTCTCGCATTAAAATTGGCGCCGTTGCGGAGGAGGCAATGGTCTATTAAGTCATTGTCTAATTTATTTATTATCTTATTTTTAGTTGTTAAGTTTGCCAATTTATTTTATGATTAGATCTCTGAGATTTCTATCTTAATAAATTAGTCTCAACATTTTCTAAAAAGCGATTTCGGAGATATTAATTTTGGAAGAAACATCACAGTTTTCAACAAAAAGTATATTCCTGAATGTTTCATGGTTTTTTACCATCTATACTTGAGAATTAAGAAATACATTTACGACAAAAGTTTTAGATAATTCAAAACCCTTTCCAAATTGTTATTGATCATATTTTTTTGTTTATTCTTCTGAGAGTTACAACCTTTTGAAACAACAGTAAAAATAGTCTCTGTAAAGGACACCGCTGTTCATTAATCACTTGTTTTGAGCGGTAGAGAAGCTAAATTCTAGAAAACTTCCTTCTTGAATGTTTTTTCTTTCTGAATTATCTTTCCAAATTGATATTATTGAATGCTCTCTTTCAATTGATCTGAACGATATACACATTTGAAAATCAGGACACCATAGACTACAATAAACTTAGAAATTGGAGTTATATTTCTTTTGATGTCGTAAGTTCACTAATCCTTTTCTCTTGTTTTGTAGGATAGTCATAAAGTTGGTACTCAGAGATCGTGAGGAATTTACAAAGTGTATTGGCAATCTTCTATCTAATCTTTCTTATGCTCCCTAAGTGAAGGGGTGGCCACAGCTTCACCAGGAAATACTTCCCGTAGGTTGGTCCTTTCTTAAAATTTGACATATAAAAGGGGTTCATCACCGCTTTGCCCCAGCTTTAGGAAAGTAAGTCGCGTGTACTGTTAAAATATGGGTTGTTCTTAAATTAAAAAAAATTAATCTGTTTGGATTGACCTGTTATCGTGTTTTAACTTTTGTTCAATCTTTTACATAGTAAAGGCTTTAAACACTAGGGCTCATCCATGGTATTTCATGACCCAAAGGAATTTCTAGCGAATGGTACCTCTCACCTAGGGATACAGAAAAATTCGTATCACACATTCCTAACTGTCCTGACCTTTAAATTTAATTAAAACTTAAAATGTTATTAGTAAGGTTTCCAAAGGATTTCATCACTTGAGGAATTAGGAGGTACCAGACCGGGGTACGAACACAGATTTATAAGAACAATAGTAACTTAATTTTATACTTTGAACTTAGTCTTTACTCCAATGATAATTAAAGCGTTTAGATGAACAATGAACAAATACTAGTATAGAGTTTAGCATGAAAAACTTTGAATAGGTCTAAACCTACGACATCTCTTGCAGATTTAAAAAGAGAGATGTTATTGATTGTTGCTAGCTATTACAAAGGATGCTCTGAGTATTTTAGTATAGAGTGTTGAGTGAGAATTCATCCGTCCTTCATCTGGAATTCTTTGGTCCTTTTTATAGGTCTTATAATATGACCATTTGATGACCATTCTTATTCTTAATGATGGACGTTATAATATATATATTTGATAATCTTTGAACTGATTACGTAACAGACTGATCTTGCTGCCTTGCAATAAATTTATTAATGACGGAGTGCTCGCTGACTTGAGCAGTGATTAATAAAGTGTTTCTCTAAACTTTGCCTTCTGTATTCTCTTTTCTATTTTCTGTAATCTTCCTGCTGCTATCTGTACCCATCCTTCAGTTGAGAGGATGGAAACTACTAATCAACAATCTCGGGAGGCGATGATTCTTGTAAAAGTTACAGAATTTTACTTTCGATACTTTGGGAACAAGTCCTTGAGCCTGCCTATACCAATTACGGTATCTCTTACCTTTTACGGTATGACATACAAAGAGGTGGTGGAGGCAGAGGATGACTATAATCAAATAGTACTTTTTTACTATTTGTTGACATCGAAGAAGAAGTGCAGGAACAGGCTTCGTCTGCTGGCAGAGGAAGCTGTTACAACTGAAGATGAAGCAGCAGGCATTTGTACAAGGGAGTCTCGCTGGTGCCCTACTGGTGAGTGGGCTCTATCTAAGAAATATGATCCTACTTCTTTCTTTGTTACCTAGTGTGGTGGGGGTTATGGTGGAAGAGACGGTGGTGGAAGGATTTTTTCTTCCGTACAATCATCATCTCTTGCTGTGAAGAATGCTCTTCCACGAAGGGTTAGGTCAAGCACGGACACTTTAACTCTCTCGGCAATTTCAAGTTCCTGGAATCCCTGGGTCATTCTTGCAGGGGATCAGAGTTTGGAAGCATGCTTCAATTTTTCATCTTCTTCAAGTTTTCTTGTGGAAAAGTTTCGGAGTTCGAACTGATGTAATGTAATATGCAAAACAATCTATAATGAATGTCTGGAAGACTTATTATCTGTAAAGTATTATGTAGTCTGAGATGTAAGAAATATTTAAGCTAATGAAATATCTTTGTTCTGCCAACTTTATACTGTATTTTGAACTTTAATTTTATATGTATAATTTTCTTTGTGAACTGACTTGTTGGGCACTAGGAAATGGAAATAATAATTCAAACTGCATATGAATCCAAATGTAAGAAGGTAAAAATAATGGAAATGAATTCTGGAAATAGTTTGGTTTGACAGACATCACGTTGTTGTGGAATATCTTTGAACAAATTGAACTGTAGGGAATTTAGTACGTATATCAATAAAGGTAGTGGAAACTAAAGTTGCAAAGATGGGAGTCCAAAACTTTAATGAGGCCGTTTGGTGAATGCAAGCAAACAAGTGGCTAGGATGATTGTACGGTGTTATGAAGATTGGTATGTTCACGAGCTATTGATTCAAAATGATTTAAAGATGTCTTGATGTAGGTAGGTAAATGATATATGTCTGTAGGTGTTTTTGTTGAAGCTATTACTGGAGGTACTTGACTGTTTGTTGCGATCTCCATCTTTACGGATGTGTTATATGTGCAAATCAGATCTGAGGAGATATTTTGTAAAATGGAAAGTACTAGCTGTCACAATATTCTCAGGCTTCTGTTGATATTCTTGTTTCTGAAACTTTGTTCTTGTAAAATATATCCTTCCTCAAAATCTTTTGGGGAGGCGATTTTGATGTTGTCAATAGATCTTCATGCCGGCTATAAAATGTTGATCTTTAATCTGCTATGCCTTGTATCTTCTGCGGGAAAAAGATTGTTGTTAATTGATTTTAAGTGACCATGGTGAGGACACATTATTAGCGTGTTCGTCATGCAACGGAAGGTAGGTTGAATATCAAAGTGGCTGAACTCCGCGAGCGGTACTTTTGCCTGCTGCCTTAAAATAATGTGCTACCGGAGTGGCCGTTGAAATTAGGCAGGCTAGATGATGAAGGCAGGCGTACAGAGTGTGATCACTTTTTTTGGTATGATATGTTCCGTGAGTTGCTGCTGGATATAACTTTACAAGAAGAAGTTGCTCGAGAGATCACACA
Source organism: Kingdonia uniflora (assembly GCA_014058105.1). Lineage (NCBI taxonomy): Eukaryota > Viridiplantae > Streptophyta > Magnoliopsida > Ranunculales > Circaeasteraceae > Kingdonia > Kingdonia uniflora. The sequence goes on from JACGCM010000445.1 coordinate 2,272,934, forward strand.
GGATAAACTTGCTGAAGAGGATGAGAGAGCAGTAGGAAGGGAGATAATACCGCGTGGTGTAGTGAATTATCTGGGTTGCTTTAAATATAGCTACATGTGATTGTAAGCTTGAACTTTGAAGGCTCGCAATAAATAAGTAATCTATTTGCAGTATTCTATTTTTTTATCTGTTGAATATAGAATGATGCAGATTGAATCTACGAAATGGAATAAGATCAATACTTTTGCTAAATTGTTCATGTGGCAAATATTATGGATTATGGCTGTCTGATTTTAACAACTATACAAATAATTTTGAATTTTAAATATTGAGCTATTTTAGTAATGACGTATATTATGGTACGATCTTGGTTAGGTATAAAAGAAAGGTGATTGATCGTATATATTATTTTAGAAATGAGGGACATAATTTTATAATTGCAGTAGGTAGAGACAAACTCGATGACAGTAGACATTATCACAGAAGTCATGATGATGTTGTGAGACGAAAAGACGTGCCTGTAGAAGCAGTAGGGTGGTTGACCGTGTCTAAAAGAGCTATCATTTCATAAATTGAGGGAGGGTATAAAAACTCGTCTCTCTCTCCTTCATAAATTATTTATAGTTATAGAGAGATAAAAAGTGGTGTATCCAGTATGTCCAGAGCGAAGAAACGTTTGAGTTTTGAGTGTTATTTGGTAGAGAAAGCTTTGCATGGTGAGGAAAAATTATTGTGGAAACAACGTAAGCGGTCAATCTTTGTGAAACGTGTGGGTAAAGTAGAAAATTGTGGGTCTTCTAGTACAGGTTAGTAACTTGTTCCTCTATTTTAATTCTATTGCCTAGTACTCTGTATATGATGTTGTATGTTCACCGCCTTTGTATGAGTTTGATTTGGGGATATCAAAGTTAAGAATGTAGGGGCTAAGAACTGATTGTTTGCCTATATTTTTACTATTTTACACAAGCTTTGGGTATGGGAACAAACTCCAGAGGGTATGGGAACAAACTGTAGAGAAAGAAAATTGTTTTTGGAGAAGAAGAGGGAAAGTTGAAAATATTTTTTGTTATTTTTGAAAGTTTGCAAATAAATGCTTTGACTGGGTAAAAAATATAAGTAGGGTTGTTTATGTTGTATGTATGGTATCGGATATAACTGCGTAAGTGTTGAATCATAGATGTAGAGAAAATGATAAATTATTGTGTGCATCTGTAGGTCCAATATGCGTTCAAAAAATATAGTTAAGAGGAAGCATCATCGTTAGGTAGGGAGGACGATTGTAGTGGTATAGAAGTGACTGTAGATAAGGTTATAGGTATAGAGGTTGGAGAACCCCAGTGAAGGGAATAAACTTGAAGAGGAGAATGATATAAAGGTGATAGATAAATCATTTTACATAAATCATGAAGGAGTAGATGTAGGGAATTTTTTTAAAATATAAGAAGTTAAAAGGAGAGTGGGGAAATTATGTGATGGAGCAAGGCCGGTGGTTTAGGACTTATGTACTATAAAATGGGGAAGAAGGGGTATATTACCAAGTTCCCTGCCTGGAGATGTGGAAAAAGGTGAAAGGTATTAGTGAAGATGTAGAAATTTATACTATAATGGGGCGGGGATGGTAGGCCAGAATGATGGTTTTTTGTACAATCTGAATCAGGCTGTATATGGCCTTAGGATTCCTCAGACCTACTTTTAGTAGGGGGTTATGAATATATTGCAGTGTTGCCCTGCCCAACTAAATGGGAATGTATTTGAGATGATGAGGGTGTGTGAGGCATTGAATGATAAGTGGAAAAAGAACGGGACTATAAAGCAGTTTGCAGGTGACGACGTGCTAAAAATTTACAAACTAAAGTATGTCAAAGGTCATAATAGCGGTTATCTATATAGTGACTCTTCTAGGCCGAAGTTTTTTAACTTAGAGTCTACGGGTAGACCGTGGAACCATCACCTTGTATGGGTAGGGGTAATTGTGTGCAGGTTCCAGATGAACCTGCACTCGTCGTGAACCACAAGTATTTGAATCTGAGTAAGTGACGCCTGCCAACTTGACTAAACTGCCAGTTTGCCTTTGTGCTGTTAACCATTTCCTTGTTTTTGTTTGTCATGTCCTGATCCCAAATCTATGCTTGATAATACCAGCTTTTTTGACTACATAGCCCTTGAGCAGGTCGAGTTAAAGCAAGTACTTGGTGAGTTAGGTATCCGCAGAGATAAAATGGTAGATTCCAGAGTTCCCAAAGTACAACAAGCTCACAAAAATTGAGTTATGGGTAAGAAGAAGAAGGCCCATCTTCCTCTAGAAGACCTGACTGGTCTCCCTCTGCCAGAGCCAGAGAGTACGAGCTTGGGGCAAAAGTTGTGGATGCTAAAAATTTCAGTGCCAGAAGCATCTCCTTCGACTGTTGTAGTGGCCTAAGGGACAGAGGGCGGTAATCTTACTGCTGGAGGTATAGTGGAGAAGCAGGTTGATAATGAGGTTACTCCTGTAGACAAAGAAAAGAGGTCGCTGAAAGGAAAATAACATGAGGTGGAGGGCAGCAACCTGACTCATGGTAAGACTATAACCAAGTGGAGAGAACTGGAGAATAAGTACTTCAAGATGGCAAGGACCAAGCCGCAGTAGCTCGAAGATATGTTTTAAGAGCAGACAATGGGTGTACGTATTGATATTCTCTATTTGTTATATTTGTGATTGATATATGTCTTACTGATCTTGTATCTTGTATTGTCAGATCTCGATGTTGATGAAGGGAGCTAAAATTTTTATTGAGAAGAGGAGCCTGGAGTTCGCAGAGCTTACTCACAGGCTTGATGCTCAAGCAACTCAGATGAAGGAACTCGAGGGGGAGCTCAAGAGAGAGAGAGAGAGAGAGAGAGAGAGAGAGAGCAAGGTCGAAGAGTTGAAGGCAGCTGAAGAGCAGTATATAGAGTTGTTTAGGCGCGAGAAGACTGTATCGTAAGCATTCAGGGAGATAAAGGCTAAAAGAGACTATTTGGTCCAATCTTATCGCTACTTTTGGCTGACTGCTGTTGATATAGAACTGGGCTGAGTTGGTAGGTACAAGGAGATAGTCTTTACTTCATATGTAAAAGATGAAGAGGTGGAAGATGTTCCTGCTCTAGTTAATATACCTCCCTCTCAAATTGAATAAGTCTGAGCTGCTGGTAGTGAAGTAGATCCTCCATCTGAGGTAGAGACTGACAAGAATATTTAATTAGTTTGTGGTATTCTATTTTGAACTATTAAGTTTGATATACACTTTTTATTGTGCCCTATTTGAATGTTTGTGTGATAACCAAGACATTTATAACTTGTGTAGGAGGTAGAATGGTTGAGAAAAATTGTTTTTGATCTGGAGAGATTGTTGAGTAGAGTGATAGATTCACTATATTTGAATGTTTGTGTGATAACCAAGACATTTGTAACTTGTGTAGGAGGTAGAACGGTTGAGAAAAATTGTTTTTGATCTGGAGAGATTGTTGAGTAGAGTGATAGATTCAGTGGCTCGTATTCAACAGGCACTAAATAGAACTGAGTACGAGAGAAGGCAGTTTAAATCTAATTCAGAGAAAAGCTTTAAAGATTTATATGACCTTCAGTATAGATTTGCTAAGATAAAAATAGAAAGGGATGAAATTTTAAGAAAAGAAGAGAAGAAGGAGGTATTAGTACATAAATCGAAAGACTTGATTTGTTTTACTAACACGAGTGACAAAGCTAGGTGTCAAAAGATTTTGGTAGCTTTGACACTATATTTTGAGGCCAAAGTAGATAGTGAGTGGGGTTTAAGAAAAGCTTATGTAAAATTTTTGAAGGAAAGGGGTGCAGTGCCTAACCCAGCCCGAGTTATGTTTTTAACTTAAAAAACACGTAATCGTAATAGTGTAGAGACGAAAAAATGCTCAGCTCGAGCTAGTACATTTTTTATATGGGGTGATGTAGGACCCTTACCTGATACTCTTGGATTTATGCAGGATCAAAGAGCAATGATGATTTTTTTTAGAATAAGGAAAGAACAAATAGAGGTATAAAAGAAATTAGAGGGTGAGGTAAAGGAGTTACAAAACGTGCTAACGCAAAATATGAAGCAAAAAACGTCCTTAGCAAATCAATTGACAAAAGAAATAACTGTTAGAAAGATGGTTGAAGGTGATTTAAGAGGGTTAGATGAATTACAAAAGAAAACACGTAAGCGTCTACACAGGGCGCGTACATGCATTTGAGGAAGCATCTGTAGCAGTCATGAGCAAAGGTCGCAGTTTGAACGGACCATGAATGTTGTATAAAAAGTGTGATTGAGTTTTATGGAGGGGAACTGGCGAGGGTGGAGGACAAATTTAAGAAGTATGTAATGGATTGTGGGATGGATTTTGATGTAGAGAACAAAAAGGCTGAAAATATACAGTTTACAAAAGGTGAGGAGGAAAAGGTTGTTGAAAAACCAGTTACTAAACTGGGACCAAATTTATCAGGAGATGAGGATGAGGAGGTCGAGAGCTTGATACCTCAGTCACAACGAGAGAAACACAAACAGTAGGTGGTGACCTTTATAGTTCCTTTGGACATGCTGGTAGATGGGTTAAAGTATTTGAGAGATAGGGGCAGTTCTCTCAGAGCTCGAGAAAGCGAAAGTAAAGTAGTCAAGTTTCTTACCAACTTGTATATGCATTAGATGTTTGTACACTGTTTTGATGATAAATAAAATATGTTATCTGTGATGATAATATAAATATGAAATAGGGTTATGGATTGATAGTACTCAACTATTATGTTCTTGAGTAAAATTGTTAACTGTGATATGTAAACTGCTTGGATATACAAACTAGTATGTACGTGAAAGTTAACTGTTGATGTAGGGAGAACTGGCAGAGGTTCAAAGCCAGTGTAAAGCATTGCGTATATTAAATGAAAATTTGCACACCGGTCTAAAATTTTCATCAGGAAGCACCAAAAAGTGCTACTAAGTTAAATTAAAAAATGATGGAGGTGAGGGTAACTGAAGAGCAAAATATAGTGGCTCGTTTGACCAAACAACTGAAAGATAAGGATGCTGAACTAGCCATTGAACTGAAAAAATAGAGGAACTAAAGGAGGTTGTAAAGAAAAAAGAGTTAGACATTGAAAATGTTCAACGTCATGCTAGTAATATTTCAGAAAGAATAACTCAGTAGGAAGCGGAACTCATACCTGCGCGAAGTAAAATTATAGAATTGTATGTGGTGTAGAAGAAAGATGAAGATAATGTTAAAGATTTGTAATTGCAGATAAATACGCTTGAAGTGGAGATAGTTTATATGCGTGCTACAGTGAAGGAAGTAAATGGGCGTGCTCGTAAATATGAAGGATTGTGGTATGCTGCTAATCTTTGGGTAAAAGAGTTAGAGAAAGCCCACACCGGATAAAGTGAACTAATAAAAATGCATTGACTCAAGATAGGGTCTCTAGAGGATGCAGTAAAAGTGTTTGAGCTAGATGTTTTGGAGTACCAAAAGGATATTGGGGAACTGATGAACTTGAAGACCAAATTGGAGGCGGATTTGGAGAAGGCTGAATGAAATCTTGATGAAGGGGTTGTAGAGAGAAGTCATAATGAGTCTACGATGGAGGAATTGATGGCTTTGATGGCACATATGGACGAATTCATGACGGTGATAGAAACATGTAATAAAGTTTCTTTGGATTAAAAATGTGCGATGGAAGATAGCTGTAAAAATTTGGAAGTTATGCTGAATGAGGCCAAAGGAAAAATTGCAGAGCTCGTTGTCCCTAACAAGGTGAAGTGCGAGGTGGGTGATATGCATGAAACATAAATGACGGCAGTATTCTCCTTCTTTGTGTCTGAGTTTAAGAGATTGGAAAAACCAAGAGACACGGTTTATGACAACCTGGTCGTAAATGATGTAATGTGACATGCGGCTACTGTGAACTAAGTATCTAGATCATTCCATGTCAAAAATTGGTGTTCTTAGGAAGAGTAAGCTTAAATAGGGAAGGAAAATTATGACTGGGAGGGTACCAGAGCTGATGCGCTTGCGACATTTGAGGCGTGGGGAAAGTTCACGTGGCAATGTGCTATCTGATAGTTTGAGTGACTGAGGAGGCATTATGAATGTAGGAGTTATTCGTACTATACCAATTGAAATATAGTAGAGAGAGTATAGTAAAATTTGACTGATAATAGAATTAGTGACCTGTACATATTTGTACTGACCTTTTGATGAGACAAATATGGTGTAGAAGTCTGTTAGCCGTATTATAGAACCAATAGCCGACCTGTGGTATGATAAAAGATTGAATTGTTTAAAGCAGTAACCGACCGTTATGTAAGAGAAGATTAGTTTGGCTAAAGCAACAAATGATCTGTAGTGTAATAGAAGATCAGATTGGTTGAAGCAACAAAGGATTTGTATGTAAAATGGGGTGAACCCACTGGTAACCTATGATATTTGAAATGTGTTATGTATATAGAACTACTTGTATGAGATAGTAGAAAAGTACTGTAATGTAGGGCAACCAAACACAAGTATTTCATTGTTGTAAGATTGACGTACAAAATTGGTAAGATATAATAGAAGAGTACTGTATGAAATAATATAATGTACTCTTGATCAAACATAAGTATTTCATTGATATAAGAATGATGTACAAGATGATAGAAATAGCAAAAGAGTATTGTGTGAAATAGTAAAAAGTACTCTGATGTAGGTCAATCAAACACAACTATTTCATTGATGTAAAATAACGCACAAGATGATAGAAATAGTAGAAAAGTACACTGTGATAGATTATTATCAGCGATATAACTTTAATCTCCTCGTATTCAAAGGATTTGGGACGCGATCTTCATTTTCTGCGGTGAGGACGTAAGAGCCAAGTCTACTTTTTTTGACAACGATGAAAGGTCCTTCCTAATTCTCTGCGAGCTTCCCAACATTAAGTTTCTTTATGTGTTTTGGTATCTCTTGTAGGACGAGATCTTTAATCCTAAATTCTTGATAACAAACTTGCTTGTTATATGACCTTGCTAAAGCCTGATGGTACCTTCCTAAATTCATGACTGCTCTATCTCTTGTTTCTTCGATGCAATTCATATTACGTACCAACTGGAACTCATTTTCTTCATCTGTCATGGTATGATCACGTTGTGGGTGATAATATTGAGTGGAGATGATTGCTTTTGTACCATATGCCAACAAAAATGGTGTACATCCAGTCGATATGCGAGGTATTGTGCGGTATGCCCATAACACGTGTGGTAATTTTTGTACCTAATTCCGCTTCTTTTATGTTAAACATTTCTTGATTCCGTCGACTATAGTTTAATTAGTGATCTCAGCCTGGCCATTTTCTTGTGAGTGGATCATGTTATGCTGGTTGAGGAAATCAATGACCTTGGGACCAATGAATTGTGGTCCATTCTCTATTTTGATGAGGTGGGGGCATCAAAATCGTATTATAATAGTTTATAATATAAACTTAATGACTTCATCATTGCATGTTCGACACAAAGGGACTGCTTCTACCCACTTTGTGAAGTAGTCTGCTACCACCAGGAGGTGCTTCCGTTTTCATGGCACTGTTGGGAATTCTCCCACGAGATCGAGGGCCCATCTTTTGAATGGCCAGATAACTTTGTTGGAATGGAGTTCTAAAGCTGGAGCTCAAATTTTGGGTCCATGCCGTTGGCAAGTATCACACTTGCTCGCATATTCAATGGCCCGAGCTTTTATTTTAGGCAAAAATACTCCTTGAGTAAGAGCTCGGTTTGCTAAAGATCTTCCTGCCACATGGGATCCACAAGTGCCATCGGGAAGTTCGTGCAGGAAGGCTTGGGCCTCTTTATCAGAAAAATATTAAAGATATGGTCCTGTAACCAACTTCTTGTAAAAGAAGTTGTTGTCAACGACGTATCGTTTAGTATTATCCAGCAAACGTCTTCTTTCAGTAGCATCCTTGGGGTGTTCACCATCAAATTTGTTTTTGGGCCAGATGTATATGATGAAAGGTCGTCTCCAATCATCTTCGTTCTCTTTACGACCCCCAATATTAACAAAATTTAAGCTGATGATGTTAATGCTAGGGGTGGATACTACATCGATCTTTAAATATCGAGCATCCATTTCGAGGACTTCCACAAGATAGGTAAGGGAGTCAGAATGTTTATTTTCTCTGCGAGGCAAATGTTTGATGGTAGCCCTTTTGAATCTTCTTATTCTATTGGCTATTGCTGCGGTGTAATTAATCATTTTTCTATTTTTTTGATACTTGTCTGTATAAAAGTTCACTATGAGTAAAGTGTATGTGTATACGGATAACTCGGGTACACCAATCTTAAAAGCCATATCTAGATAGTGGATTAATGCCTCGTATTCAGTCTCATTGTTTGTGGCTTCAAAGTTGAGTCAGATTGATTTTACAATTCTGTCATTGGAAGGCATAATAAGAATAATCCCGATGCCTGACCCCGTAAGTCCTGCAAAACCGTCGGTTAAAAGGCACCAACCTTTATTAGATTTATAATCTAATTTTTCTTTGAACTGTTCCTCATTTATGTCAGTACTATCCTCTTTCCAGGCAGGGCCTTCTACTGGAACGACGACAAGGAAATCTACTACTGCTTGCCCTTTTTTGGATTGTCGTGGTTTAAAGCATATATCATTCTCACCAAGAGTTACCGACCATTGCTGGACTCATCTAGAATTTTCACGTTTGGATAAGATTTTGCGCAAGGGGTAATTTGTCATTACTTGAACTGAGTGTGCTTGGAAATATTGTTTTAACTTCTGCGGTGTATAGACGAGAGCTAGAAGGAGTTTTTCAATCTTAGTGTACCATATTTCTGCTGGAGTGAGAGTCTTGGTGATAAAATAGATAGGTTTCTCCATCTTTTCATTGAGTCAGATGAGAACTGAGCTCACTGATTCATCAACAACAGAATGATATATGGGAAGCTCTTCTCCTTCCTTGGGTGTACTTATTATTGATGGCTTTCCCAAATAGCGTTTTAATTCCTAAAGCACTGCTTCACATTATGTAGTCCACTCGATCTCGGGATCATTTTTAGGTTTCTTTTTCTTCGTGCCTTCGCGCAGTGGGACGAATAACCATCGACGCCGATATGAAGACATGGAGACAAATTGATTTATTGTTGCTATCTTGCTGGATAAATTTTGTGCGCCTTTCTTCATCTTTGGAGAAGGCATGGATAACAATACACGAATACGATCTGGGTCAGCCTCGATACCCTGTTTGCTGATTAAATGTCCCAAGAATATGCCAGACTGGACTTTGAATTGACATTTGTCCAAATTTAGTCTCATTTTGTAAAATCAAATAATTTCAAAGATCGTGTGTAAATCTGCGAGATGGTTTTCCTTCTTGAGACTGTTACACAGCATATCATCAATGCAAACTTCAATTATTTTCCAAAGATGGCTTTTGAATATTTGTGTCATCAGTCTTTGGTAAGTGACTCATGTATTCTTGAGGCCGAAAGACATAACCTTGTAGCAATACAAACCATACTCTGTGATAAAAGCTATTTTTCTTGATCTTCGGGTAACAGAGCTATTTGGTTATATCCTGGCGCTGCGTCCATCATGGATAAGGGTTCATGCCCTGCAATGGAATCAAGTAGATGGTTTATGATATGAAGTAGAAAACTATCCTTCAGAGTATGTTTATTAAGGTCTGTGAAATCCACGCATACTCTAATCTTGCCGTTTTTCTTCGGCACTGCTACAATGTTCGAGATCCATTCCGGGTAGTTGGCATTTCGGATGAAACCAACTTCAATGAGTTTATCGATTTCTTTATTAACTTCTTCTTAGAGCTTTAGTACTAAAGTTTTTTATTTCTATTTAACTACCTCTGCTTTATCATTTAAACTAAGCTTGTGGCAAACCAAATTTGGATCAATGCCTAGCATTTTGTGGAAGGTCCATGCGAAGACATCACTATCGTCTTTGTGAAATTGAATAAGAGTATTATGCTCTATCATGGGCAAAAGAGTTTCAATGTAGGTGGCTCATTTTTTTCCACTGATCTTAATGTACTATGTGATTTTTACGCTTGGCAACTGGTTTTCTGTAAAGTTCTTTATAGTGTTTTGTGGTTTTCTATAATTGTTATGCGAGTTATGGCATCAATGGTTCTATCACAGTGGTATCAGAATTTTTGCTAGCTCGAGCTATCTTATGATTGCCTTTGATTTCGTAATTGCCGCCATTTTAATCGAATTATAGTGCCAAATAATAGGGTCGATAGGATGTCTCGCATGTTATGCAGCCAACAACATCCCATGATTTCCAAATAATTGGATTTTCGTATTGATAACGTAGAATACTACATCAATCGTTGTCGGTCCAGCAGTAATAGGAAATATGATCTTGCCTACAGTTTCTTCTTTAGATCAGTTGAACCCACGAATGTCGATGTCACTAGGCTGAACTTTGTTGGCCAGTCCCATCTGATCAATCGTACTTTGAAAAAGTAGTTTGATACTACTGCCAGTATCTACCATCATTGTGTAGTACTATATTTCCCATTTTTAGTATGATCACGAGTACATCATGATGAGGAAAATTAATGTAGCGAACGTCATAATCTTTGAAGGAGATCTCTGTGCGTTAGGAACTAGATATGGGGAGTAACCAGGCTTCTTTGTCGACCATGGACAAATCGTGGCATTGGCCAAGACGTCGTCTTTTGCATCTGATCGACCTGTTGATGGTATGGGGCTCGATAAAGTGGCTCAAGGAGATGTGGTATAAATGATTTTCCTCTGCCGTTTCTTCTATCTGTACGATCTCAGTAACAAGCTTGTAACTCCCATTTTTATAAATTTTAACGTCTGCGATGTACTCATGCATTTGTCCGTCCGCAAAAATATACTCTAACAGTCATTGTAAAGCGAAGCGATGTTCTGTGTCATGATGTTGGACTTTGTGGTGTGTTCAATATTGTTTGATTTTGATGGGTTTGAGATACTGGGCATTGCAGAAGAATTTATCCTTTTAAATTATAAGATATATGCTGGATATGGTGAGAGTCATTTTGGGAAGACAGGGCTTGGGCATGTTGCTATCTCTCCGATTTTGGTCATAATTAGATTTCATTTTCTTCCTGTCACCTCCATGATCAGCAGCGCGATTGAACTCTTGCTCTGTGGATTGATCTTTTGCTGTCAAGGTTGATTTCTAGGTTTTTTGTCCTTCGAAAACCATCATTTTGAGATCGATATATCCGTTAACCTTCTCGATCACGTCATCCAAAGTTGCAGGATTGTTTGGAATTAAGTACTTCTTTACCCTCCCATCAATGAGCAAAATGTTGATAAAGGCTGAAATAGTAATTTTCTGATCAAGTCAGTCCACCTTTCTGGCTAACTTTAAGAATTTCTTAGTAAATGTTTTGAGCTTCTCTCCTAGTACCTGCTTAAGGCCGAATAGAGAATATTGATTATCCACTTTGTCTCTGTTGTACGAGTAGTTCTTGACAAAGAGTTCTCGCAACTATTCAAACATTGTAATGGACCCTTCTTGCAGTTAGTTGAACCATCGTAAAGGTTTACCTTGTAGGCTGGTAGGAAAGAGATGACACAGAATGTGGTTGGATGTAGAATGCAAGCCTAAAGAATCCTAGAATTCTTGAACTTTCCCCTGTATTTTTGGATTTTTGGGGTGTGGAAATCGGTGGGAACTTCGCCATCCAATAGTTCCTGAGCAATCGGGTTTTTTTGTAACCTGCTGTGAATACCTTTAGTAACTTGAGCTTGGGCTTCGATCAATTCTTTGATACGCATTTCAACATGTTTTTGAGTAACATACTGAGAGCTGTGATGGTTGGGCGTGGGACTCCTCCTTCGCGTGGATTTTAGTCAGCACTTCCTTTACTTAGTCGATCACGTGCTAGAATGCAAACTCTTTTACGGGGCAGATCTTCTGCTTGTCTGACTCCGACAAGACCACCATCAACTTCTTGATGGGCTTCTTGTATCGGGACAATTTTGACCCCAGGTTGATTATGACTAGATCAAATTTCTCCTCCCAGACTATTGACGTTTGGTTCGAGCCTATCTTAAACTGAAACTTATGAACCAGCTGGCAGTGCAGCTTTGTTCTTCTGGGCTATAATCTTCTCTCCCTGCAGAACCTTCAGCACATCTTGTACACCTGCTAGCTATTTCTCCAGAGTATCTTACCTTTCCGTTTAAGAGTTTAGAGTGGCCTACAATTATGCTAGTTTGGCGTTTCCTTCACCTGGAGCAATTAGCGTACTCTAGTCTAGAAACGTCATTTTATAGAAAGATAATCAGCTATTTCTAAGATAATGGGATTGAAAACTTCATTCCCACAGACGGCGCCAAATGTAATAGCCTAATTTCGTATTTTAAACTTAATCTTTACACCAATGATAATCAGAGTATTTAGATGAACAATGAACGAATACTAGCACAAAGTTTAGCATAAAAAATCTTTGAATAGGTTAAAAACCATGACCTCTCTTGAGGATTTTGAAAGAGAGATGTTATTGATAGTTGCTAGCTATTACAAATAATGCTCAGAGTATTTTTGTATAGAGTGTTGAGTGAGAATTCTTACGTCCTTCATCTGGAATTCTCTGGTTCTATTTATAGGTCTTATATTATGACCGTTTGATGACCATTATTATTCTTAATGATGGACGTTACTATATATTTATTTGATAGTCTTTGAACTGATTGTGTAACGGTCTAATCTTGCTGTCTTGTAATTACTTCTTAATGATGGAGTGCTTGTTGACTCTAACTGTTGATGAAGAGGTCGAAAATGATTAATAGGGCTTTGTTGCTGTTTCGTAATGTGTCGTCAATTATGCCACGTGTATGTTGACGAGGTCAGGTAGTCGCATGATGGTTAAAGATGAAGCTTTAGTTTGAGTTCCAGAGTAAGCCACTACAGGAACCACTTCAGCCAAGCACCGTAAACCATCGGTTGTTAAGCAATGTTACCGTTCCGTGTGAGTTATGTATGATAAGGCAAGGCACACAGGCATGAGGACTAATGCTTAAATACTATAACCGTTGCTAGCATAGTGAAGCTTTCGTGTTAGGAATCGCATACCAGCCCGACCTACCCAATTTGATTAGCATCTAGATTAGGAGTCACTTAGTTAATTTAACTTTAAATATTGTTGATGTGTTTATTTTAAATTGTGTGTTTAAATTCTTGCTGAATTTTACAATTCTATTTAATTTCATTAGTACATGCCCAAGTACGGTCGGATTAGGAAACACGTTGATATACTAACGATTCATAAAATAGCCAATACGGCTAACCAAGTCCAACAGGAAGACTTTCAGGCCATATGCGACCTTGATACTGAAAATGAATTTCTTCCTAAACCAATGGGTGACAAGTCAATGTGGGAGCTTTTTGCTCCTATTTCGGAAAACTCGCCAAAATGCATTAAGTTGCCAGTAATTACGATAACCCAGTTCGATATCAAGCTTTCGATTTTGAATATAATCCCACCTTTTTATGGACTCGATAATCAAGACCCATATTTACATATCGATGAATTTGAGTCTATCTGTCAAATGCTTCGATGTAAGGATATAGCAATAGAGTTCATCTATTTACTTATTTTCCCATTCTCTCTAAAAGATAAGGTAAAATATTAGCTAAATTCTTTTCCATCTGAGTCAATTGACAAGTGGGACACCCTTAAATAGAAGTTTAAAATCAAGTTTTTCACCATGCAAAAAATGGACCTTTTAAAACGTGATATCTTCGATTTTCTTTAAGAAGACAAAGAAATTTTTTATGAAGCATGGGAACGTTTTAAGGAAAAATTGTTAAGGTGCCCCCATCATTGTTTTGAGAAATGGAGACTAATCTAATTCTTTCTGCACAGGTTAACTCTTTCAATCTATGAATTGATCAAAGCCCGTAGCTCAGAAAAATTCCAAGATATGGACGAAACTGCCGCATATGCATTTCTTGATAAATATGCTGAGACTTCCCAGCAGTGGGACTTTACTTCTTGTGATCGTAGGGCCATTAGAAAAGGTGGCATCCTTGAATTACTTGAAAGCCTCGAATTAAAAGTCCAACTGGGCTCTCTTACAAGTAAAGTCAAGGCTATGGCTATAGCGAAAGTAGCGGCCCCTAAACCAGCATCTAGTCTTGGGGTCTGCAATTTAAGCAATGATCCGACCTATTATACACACACATGTCCACAACTCCTTGAGTTAATAAATTATAATCTGGACCACGTTAATGTTATCTTAGATAATGAAAGAAGACAATAGCAAAATAATTTTGGTAGATCTCCTTGGCAAAATAACCCAATATTTTCTTAGAGTTATCAACCACAAGGTCAATCCAATTTTAATCCTCCACCAAATTAGTAGAATCAAACATGCCCGACCAAACAAGCCCACCTAGTTGGTTTAGAATTCACACTTTAATAGTTTATAACAATGATTAGGGGGTAACCCAACAAAATTTTAGGGAACTTTAAAAAATATGAGCCTTTACTCAGAAGTTGGACACCCAAATAGGATAAATAGCAAGTAAATTAAGTAAATGGGAAAGGGGAAAATTTCCTAGTCAAACAATTGCTAACCCGAGGGCCGCGTTTGAGGTTCATACCCAACAGAGCTCACCTAAGAACATTGAAACTGTCCAAGTAGTTATGACCCTTAAGATTAAGAGAACTATTGAAACCAGACCAAAACCTATGTCGTCAACTAAGAGCAATTTGGTTCCCAAATCTTAGGAAAAGCCTATGAAAATCTAGCATCTAGCCAGCCCAAAATAGTAACATTTAGGCCACACCATGTTCCAACTCTACCGGACCTAGTGGACAAGCCTTATGTGCCTAGGGCCCCATTCCCAAACCAACTTGTTCCTACCAAAATGGACAAAGGCCTAAAAGATATTCTTGAGTTATTTAAACAAGTATGGATTAATATTTCGCTCTTGAGTGCTACCGATCAGGTTCAGTCAAATGGTAAATTCCTCAAAGAACTGTGTACAAAGGAACGTAGAACCAGAGTTAGGAAGAATTCTTTTAGTGTTGTACAGGTTAGCTCTGCCCTACCATTTAAAATTCTGATCAAATAAAATGACCCATAATGTCCCACCATTCCCTTTGTAATAGGAAAACACTACATCCAGCAGGCCCTTCTTGATCTTGGGGCTAGTATAAACCTTATTCTATTTTATGTTTATAAGGACCTTGATTTAGGAGAACTTAAGCCCACCAGGATACAACTTCAACTCGCTGATAGATCTACCAAAACTACTAGGGGTATTGTTGAGGATGTAATAATTAAGGTGAATGAATTTTACTTTCCAGTAGATTTTGTAGTCCTTGATATACTACCATTTTCAAATGTCCATGGAAAAATCTCCATCATTTTAGGTTGACCTTTCCTAGATACTTACAACACTATAATCAATTGTAGAAATAGAATAATGAACCTAACATTCGGTAACATGACCTTGGAACTGAACATTCAACGCCATGGGGCAACATCAGGATTCTGCTGAAGAGTAGAATACGATAGGTACCATTATCTCCAAACATTCTAGGGACGACCTCTTAGAAGATTGTCTAGAGGACAACATCATTGGTATTCATGAGTTAATCCTAAAAGAAATTTAATTTGTTCTTGAAAATAATCCTCCTGCATACACTCTACTGCATCTGTATACTCCCATATTCGAGTCACTCCCCATGTCTTCTAATCCCCAGTTCCTTTTATTATGTCACTGCCAAAACTTGATCTTAATGTACTTTCGGATAGTCTAGGATATCGGTTCCTTGGGCCTAACAAAACTCTTCTCATTATTATTTCATCTTCATTGGAGTTAGATCAAGACTCCTTGCACTACTAGATACCCACAAAGAAACAATTGGATCGTCAATAGCATATATAAAAGGAATAAGCCCATCAGTGGTTATACATAGGATATACTTTGAGGAAGGATCAAAAACATCTTGATAACCACACGACGTGTAAACCCTACAATGAAGGAAGTATTAAAGGTAAAAGTTATGAAGCTTCTTGATGTGGGTACTATTTATTCCATCTCAGACCAGTCTAAGTGGTACCTAAGAAATCAGGTATTACTATTGTCAAGAATTCAGACAATGAACTAATACCCACCCGCACTCAGACAGGATGTCGAGTTTGCATTAATTATCGAAAGTTGAACTCGTCTACTTGAAAATACCATTATCCATTACTATTTTTAGATCAAATATTAGAACGTTTAGTTGGTCATTTATTTTACTATTTCCAGGATGGTTATTCATGATACAACCAAATTTTAGTAGCCCCTGAAGACCAAGATAAAATCACTTTTACTTACCCATTTGGAACTTTTGCCTATCGTCGTATGCCTTGTGGCATATACAATGCACCCGCGACCTTTCAATGGTGTATGTTAAGCGTTTTCTCAAATATGGTAGAAAAGTTCTTAGAGGTCTTCATGGATGACTTTTGCATTTATGGGTCTACATTCGATAAATGTCTTGTACACTTAGAATTGGTCTTGATCTGGTGTAAAGAGATAAGCCTAGTCCTAAATTGGAAAAAAAGCCATTTTATGGTAAATTAAAGAATAGTACTCTACCATTTGATATCTTCTAAGGGGATAAAAGTTGATAAAGAAAGAATTGATTTTATTTCATCTCTACCTCCTCCTTAAATAGTGAAGGACATTTGTGTATTCCTCAGGCACGCAAGATTTTATCGACGATTCATTAGAGAATTTAGCAAAATCTCATGACCTTTATGTAATTTACTTGCTAAAGACGTCCATTTTGATTTTATCTATAAATGTCATAAGTCTTTTGAAACACTTAAATCCTCATTGACCACATCACCGATTATCCAGCCACCTGATTGGACCTTACCTTTCGAAATTATGTATAACGCCTCAAATTATACCGTGGGTGTCGGGTTAGGACAATATTTGGAAAAGCACGCCATGTCATTTCCTATGCGTGTAAAACACTGAATGATACCCAAATTAATTATATGAGGACTGAAAATGAGTTGTTAGCCATCGTCTTCACGTTAAGAAAATTTTGGTCATACATTTTAGGGTCAAAAGTCATCGCGTATTATGACCATTCAGCCCTTCGATATCTTCTTAATAAAAAGGATGCTAAACCACGTCTTATCTGTTGGATCCTTTTACTTTAAGAATTTGACTTTGAAATACGTAATAAAAAAAGGGAAAGAAAATGTTGTTGTCGACCATTTATCACGTTTGATAGTTGACCACATTAACGAAGACCTTCCTATTCCTGAGCATTTTCCTGATGAACAGTTAATGAATATTTATAAGGTACCCTGATTGGCCGATATTGCAAATTACTTAGCCGTAGGGTACATACCATCAAATTTAAGTAGACAAGATAAGAAGAGATTTGAAACAATCTCTCGATGATTTATCTGGGGGGATCCCTATTTATTTAAAGTTGACATTGACCTAATGATTCATCGTTGTGTCCCTAAAAATGACATTCTATAAATTTTAAAAATTATTTATGATGATGGTGGTCATTTTAAACCCCGTAGAACAACAATTAAAGTACTTCAATATGGTTTCTATTGGCCTATTTTATTTAAGGACACTTACGACCATTGTTCATGATGTGACCGTTGCAAAAGGGTTGGCAACATTAGTCGTTAGGATGAGATGCCTCTTAACAACATTTTAAAAGTTGAAAATTTTAATGTCTGGGGCATTGACATTACGGTCCCCTTTCTGGTATCCAATGGTTATTTGTGGATCTTAGTAGCAGTTTTCTATATTTATAAATGGATACAAGCTGTACCATGTCGGACAAATTATCACGCTGTCGTAATTAACTTTTTAAGTGATAATATCTTAGTCCAATTTGGTATACCTTGTACAATTATAAGTGACGGTGGAAGTTATTTTTGTAACCGTTATTTTAAAAGTCTTATGCACAAATATAACATTACTCATAAAATTGCCACCCTATATCATCCACAGACAATTGGGCAAGTAGAGGTCTAAAATCGGGAGATAAAAATAATTTTAGAGAAAACTATCCGACCAGATCGTAAAGATTGGTCCACCTGTCTTAATAATGCTCTTTGGGCTTATCGAGCTGCCTATAAAACCCCGATTGGAATGTTGTCTTATAGACGTATTTTTGGCAAAGCTTTTCATTTGCATATGGAATTGGAACATAAAGCTTATTGGGCAATAAAAATATTTAATTTTCAAATAGACCCAACAGAACTCTATAAAAAATTTTAATTAGAAGAAATAAGACAAAAAGTGTACAAAAATGTTAAAATTTATAAGGATTGGACCAAAACATATTATGATAAACATATAGTTTGAAAAATCTTTACACCAGGATAAAAAGTCTTATTGTTTAACTCAAAGTTGAATCTTTTTCATGGAAAATTACAAACCCGTTGGCATGGCCTGTTTGAAGTTGTAAACATATACCAAAATGGTTGGGCTGAAGTAAAAAATTATCGTACCCGGAAAACTTTTAACATCATTGGCCAATGACTTAACCCTTATCTTGAGCCAATCCTTTTTGAACATTTCCTTTATATAGATCTTTGCGAGCCCAAATATAGAGAATTTCCCATTCCCGAATAATTCCTTGACATTACATAAGTTTGGTAGTATGGGAGTTTTATTTGGCTATAGAAGATAAACATAGCGCTTTCTGGGAGGCAACCCACGATACATTTAGGTGAGAAATTCTAATTTTTCTTTCCATTTTTACTTTTTATTCACAAATATTGAGGAAAATATTTCATTTAAGTTTTGGGGTAGGAAAATCATTTTTAAAATATTTTTTGAAGAAAAGTGAAATAATGACACTCTTGGCAATTTATAATGCACTTTTGATAAATTTCCAACATTCAAACTGAATTTATTTTGACATAACTATTGGTTGGGAAACCCTGATAAATCTAAAAAGAAACCAAGAACTTAAAAGTTTACAAGTATATACTAGAATATTTTGTACACCATCTTAAGTTAGATGTACTATCTTTTAATTAGTGACTAATTCAAGTTAACGTGGTATATTTTGAAAACTTGTACTATACTATAGTTTTGTAATTAATACATTCGATAGGTTATTGACCACTTTTAGGGAAATCTAGTATTTATGTTAGGAATAATTCGTTCCAAGGGAGACAACTACCTAAGAATAAGTTTATTCCTAAAAGTATTAAAAGAAAAAAAGAAAAGAAGAAGAAGCAAAAGTTGCTCTAAAAACTTTCACGCTGCAAGGCTACTCGCATGATTAAGAACTAAAAGAGGAAAAATTATTACCAATCTCGAGTATGACCATGAACTATGTGAAAGGAGCATAAAAAATGCTACTTTTGAGAATCTTGAGTCTAGGTCATGAAGGGGCACCAAACTCTGACAACCTTAGCCAACTGGCGGGGATTGACGACCGAAAACTCCTTGTTAAGGAGGCTTTATTAAGAAATAATGTACTCTAAAAGGCTATGAAAAATAAGATCTCGAGAAGTAAAATTGGATGAGGCACTTGTTAAACTAACCATTGAATTTATTCTAGTAAGTACCCGATTACCATATACTGACTCAATAATTCTAGACAATGTATTAAATAATAAATCTATCTTCATAATACACTCAGATATAACTGGTAAAATACTTGAATTTTTTTTCTAATCATGAGGTAGTATCTCTAGTTTCGGATAAGTACAATATATTTTATGGTATACTTGGAGAATAATAGATTTTAAAGAATTTTCCTACTTGTATATTTTTGTCATAACTAAATAAGGATAAATTGATAGGAAATAAGTCTATTGTCATTTAAAATTGCCATAATATCATTATTGACATTTGTAGGTATAGTCGCTGCAAATCCTCACGATACAACACTCATCCACTAGGGACACCTGGGTGTTTAACGGCTTTTTGCATACGCTAAATGCAATTACGAGTCCTGCGAAAGTGGTTTCCTTTCTTAGTTTTATTTTATTTATTTTACTCAGGACGTGCAAAATGGTAAGTTTGGGGGTATTTGATGGACGTAGAAATACGTAGGATTAGTGCACCTAAAAGTACTATTTTGTCATTTCCGATTTATTATTTTCTAATATTGTAGCATTTTCTTATTTTCAGGCACTTATCACTGTTGGAGTTAATAAGTAGAAAAAGACATCTAATAGAAGGTACAAAGAGCTAAAGCATCTTCAACAGTCTCTTAAGTATAAGGAAGATGTCTATATTCAATATACTTGTAGATTTACCAATTTTAATGCGAGAAAAACTTGGTCTTTAGGTATCCCGTTCAAAACTACGGGTATCATAATATAATATAGGCAAGCGGGGGTCGAATCCACGGGGAGTAAACGTATTAAAAACTTATTTTACTGATCTATCCAATAATGTTTATTAAACTAATTTTTGGAAAAGGTTGTATAAATTAAAAATCAAATCTAAATTATTAACTTGGTAAATATATAGAGAAAAAAACTGGGACTTTGGATCACCTCTGACTTAGTTTACTAAAGTAATAATTATAATATAAAATTTATCCGCTCGTAATTGCCGTGGCTAGGTTTATTTGGGTCTAGAATATATGATTTATGACTAAAACCCTACATAAGGACTTAATTGTTCTTGGACAATCGAATCTAGGTCTTGTACACTCCTTCTATGGCTAGGCGGAGTGTATGAGTTCCTAGTGATCTAGTAATCTCTTTGAATGTGGAGACCACCAAATATGGCTAATTTGACATCTCTTTCATCTTCATAATAGATCGGGGTTATCATGGCTAGATCAACCCTTCCCTACTACAAACTAGAGTATTGTAAAGCACTCTTTCATCTTCATAATAGATCGGGGTTATCATGGCTAGATCAACCCTTCCCTACTACAAACTAGAGTATTGTAAAGCACTCTTTCATCTTCATAATAGATCGGGGTTATCATGGCTAGATCAATCCTTCCCTACTATAATCTAGAGTATTGTAAAGCAATACTTGATCTATTCTATTAAATAACTACTATACTTAGCTCCCAATCGCCGGAGGGTCGACCCTTAGCCTAAGCTAAGAAGACTAGCTCTCCATTAATGGTATTGATCATAGCTTACGCATAAAATAAAATAGAAAGAGAGAGAGAGATACTAAAAAATTCTAAGCTTTATTCCTTCTAAAATTGAGATATTAAAATACATAGAATTGCTCTCCTATTTATATGAGATAAGATAGACTTGTTTACATTTCTGAAACTCTATCTCTAAGTAAAGATAAACCCTATTTCAGATAAATCCTATCTCATTTATATTTGATCTTCTATCTAGATAATTCTTCTCAAGCTAATCCTTGTAGAGTTCTTCATCATCTTTATTTCTTGGAATAAATTTACAAGTATATTGAATGTAGACATCGTCCTTATACTTGAGAAACTACTGGAGATGCTTCAGTTTTTTGTATCTTCTATTAGATGTTTTTATCTGCTTATTTTCTCCAACAGTGATAAGTGCCTGAAAATAAGAAAATACTACTAACATTATAAAATAATAAATCGGGATTAACAAAATGATACTTTTAGGCGTACTAATCTTACTTATTTCGATGTTTATCAATATCGCTTCAAAGGAAAACATTTTTATTGTTGACTGATAAGTTGTATTATGCTACCACTCTGCCCATGGAAAATACTTGGTCCACTGTGAAGGTCGTTGGCCGGTAAAATATCGAAGATAGTTTTCAAGACAACGATATACAATTAACAACTTCAATTTTCCCATCTGATTGGGGATGGTACGCTAAACTTCGACATAATGTAGTACCTTGTATCTTAACAAACGCTTCTTAGAATTGATTAGTAAAGATGGGATCACAATTACTAACTATGAAGCGAGGCATATGTTGAGTCACAAGCCGCGGAAGCTGAAACTCCAACTCAATTTGGTTAGTAACATACAAGCAACAATCTAAAGGAATACATAATAATAATCACACACAAGGTTTAAGGTGGTCTGGTAATTGCCTACATCCACCGTACAAGAGAGATAGAGAGAGAGAGTTTATTCAAGATTCAAGGTTGTAATCTCTCCAAACAATTAGAGGTTTCTCTTAAAAAGATTTCCTCTCCAAATGATCTCACAAAGGGTAGTTCACAAAATCCCTAGGTTTCCCTTATATACTTGGGGAACCTATTACAAATGACTCCTATCTTGAGACGATCCAATGGCTCAAACAAAACTTAAAATTGAGTTTTAGCGATGTATATTCAAACAGACAAATTGTCTATTCGAACAGAACCCTTTTATTTGAAGAAAAAACCCAAGTCTATTCGAAGAATCAAGGTTCTGGGTGGTTCTATTCGAATAGACCAAAAGTCTGTGTTCGGACAGACCCAAAGTCTATTCGAACAGAAAAAAAAACCTCACACAATCTTACCACTAATAGCATCAAGAACATCTCTAAACCTTTCCAACATAGACCTTGCAAGTGCTCTAGAAAAGACATCAACCACATGATCTTAGGTTCATATGTTCTTTAAATTAATATTTTTCTTTAACACCTTTCACGTAGAAAGTGATGGCGAATTTCAATGTGTTTCGTGCAAGCATGAAATACTGGGTTTCCGGCTAGCCTAATTGTACTTTCATTGTCGTAATGAATGGGGATTGAATAATCCAATGGTGCAGTAATATCTTCACTTAACCTCTTAAGCCAGACACACTCTTGAGTGGCTATAGTTGCGTCTACATATTCCACTTCCCTACTTGAAAGAGCAACAATACTTTACTTTTTATTGCACCATGAAACTACAATTGAACCAGTATTAAAGCAATAACATGTGATCAAATGTCGATCATTTACATTATCGGCCCAATCTACACCAACGAGCCCCTGCAGGAAAAAAAAACCCTCACATTATGCAGGTATATCAGCCCAAGATACATAGTTCTTTTGATGTAACATAAAATGCTCTTCGCTACAATGAAATGACCAATGCAAGGCTTGTCCATAAACTGTGACACAACACCTGCAGAGTCTGACCTATGCAAGGTTAGGTCTTGTGATAGTTAAAGTTAAAAAAAACTACCCACAAGTTGTTAAAACTTTGTCGCATTTTCCAGTCGCTTCCTTTCAGCTTTCTTCAATTTTAGACATGGCTCTAAAATTCTATGTGCTTGGTATTTAATGTACATTGAGAAATAGGTCAGATAGACCTATTCTTGTAAATCAATGATCTAGGATTAAACAAAAACAGTCAATGGTAAAGACAGGAATTAAATGATACAAGCAATTATTCAACCTGTAAAAATTCCTTACTCAGGAGAAAACCCACGGGTCGTTATCGATTAATAGAACAACCAAAAATCTACTAATCAAAAAGAGTTTAATCTAAATTACACTTACAGACTTGATAACCTCGTCTCTTGATTATCTCTCTTCTGATCAAAGCTTCACGCCCTATCTTTTTCGTTCTCACAACAACGCTTCTTGATCTAATACTAAGTATTATCTTTCTTGAATCACTATAGAACAATATATGGGATGTGGGATACACTAACTCAACGTCAGCCTCAAAGTTTTTAGGTTTTGATTGATGTTAAATTATCTGTCGGATAAAGAATATTGAGCTCTTTCAAAAATAACTTTTGCCAAAGAAAGGGATAAAAGAGAGAGGTAGAAAAAAGAAGCAAAGTTTGCTTAAAAACTATTTATGTTTTTCTCAAGGCTCATTCGAATGAGACTTAAGGTCGCTCGAATGAGAATCCCAATAAACTGTAAAGAATATGCGTCTTTTGTCTTGAACTCATAACACTCATTTGAACGAGACCCAAGGTCGTTCGAACGAGATTCCCAACAAAGTTTAGAAAATTAGTAAAGTATTTTTTGCTTCCTTTATCAGAGTTCTACTTAACCAACTTACCTTCTTGGTCGTTGGTTGATAAAAGACTTGTATGATAGTCTTCATTCTGTCATTTTCTTCGACTGAGATAACCACATACTTTCACATACACGAATTGAGACAAGCCAAAACCTTTAAATCTCCCCTTTTGGTTCATTTTGCGACAAATAAAAATAAGACCTATACATTACTCTGTAGTATTTCCCAGCTACAGAGACAGTCTAGACCTTAGAAAGACATAGCCACTTTCATGAACATGTTCAATCTCTGGACCTTTTCTAGGGACAATATCTTCTTATATCTCAACACTCATCAAAAAGCTTGTTACTTAATATCTGCACACTCAACAAACTCGTTTATAATGTATGTGGAAAAAAGAACTTAAAACATTGATGAACAGAGAACCACATACTCAGGAAAGAAATCATAAAAGAATCAAACCAGAAAAGCATTAACATATATCCATTCATTGTGCTTTCCTGTCAGAGATACGTATTTCTCCCCATTTTTGTCCTGGAAGAAACAACTAACAATCACAATCTACTATCTGAAACAAAAATAGATTAGAAACCTTAGATAATTAAAAAAAACAAACGATAGTATTAAGCATAATTCTAATATTAGTACATAAACGACTATCCTATGTGCTCTCAGAACAAAAATAATCTCTCAGAGATGAACAAAAGACCCCCTGAGTCTGTGCAGCTGAGCTAGAAGAACCCATGTGCTCACCTAGAAGAGTGGGCCCAGATGGTAGTACAGAAGATAGATGAAATGCACTCCTATGAGCATCCAATCTTTCCACTTTGGTATCTCTACAATGATAATATTCGGGAGATTGATATCCACATTATTCTTGAAGGCATAGAGAAATACCTTCAGCCGCTCAAAGAGTTCATTCTTTTTGGATCTTGGGAGGATATTAAAAATAACAATGCGATGTACTAGATGAGACTCATCATCTAACAACTTATGAGTCACAGTTCCCGATCCAGTATAAAGATTATGTTGAGAAGTGATGTCAATAACTATCTCATTCAGCTTAGGAAAAACCAGAATCCTATCCTCAGTAAACTCACCCTCAGGAGAATAGACGGGCCATGGATAAGATATTACTGGCCAAACACACCTAGGAACATGAATGAACGGAGAGAGACCCAATATAAAATAAAGTCTGCCCCGAGTTATGAAAATCTCTTCCCCATCAATAGTGACTGAAAAAGTTTTATTATGGAGTGAACTGGTGGACTCAACTTTCAGTAAAGCATAAAACAGCTAAACAATGCAAGGATATACCTTCCGCGTGGGAGTAAGAATATTGGTCCAACCTTTTACTTTCAACTTTGCAAATATACTCGCGTAGCCTGCACTAACTTTAAAGATACTTTTGATATCTA
This sequence comes from Kingdonia uniflora, assembly GCA_014058105.1. NCBI lineage: Eukaryota > Viridiplantae > Streptophyta > Magnoliopsida > Ranunculales > Circaeasteraceae > Kingdonia > Kingdonia uniflora. The sequence goes on from JACGCM010000445.1 coordinate 2,298,237, forward strand.
CTGTATGTTCTTTTACAACCGGGTGATCTTTAAAACCCTTTTTTGTGCTCCAATGCACCAGGATATCCCTGACTCTCTGACTATCAAGAATGATTGTCGAGTTAGAGCATTTCCTCTTGGTTCCCACCCGTAACCTAGGTACCATATCGCACGCCCACGAAGACTTGAAAAACTATCTGCAGAGAAATACCTAACCAACAATATCAATCCAACAGTCACAGGCACTCACACCAACCCAATCACCTACAAGAAAACAAACCAACCTCCAATCTTCCAATGTTTCAACAACAAAACCCCAATCCCTAATTTTTTAACAGTCACAGGTGCACAATCCAACCCAAAAACCTGTAATAAACAACCCAACCACCAATCCTCCAATTTTGCAATAGCCAAAACCCAATAATTCTACAAACCAACAAATCACCAACCAGAAATCACAATGTAGATAACAAACACTCCAATTCAAAATTACCAAACTCCAATAATCACTAAACTTCAATATACGAGGAACGAAGCATATAGAATCCAAGAATTAAAGTACAAATAAGAGATAGCGAGTATGATTTGAACTTACTTAACCCCAAGGTGTAGCTTTAGGAATCCTTGAATGAAACTGCCACAAATTGCTTGGGAAAACTCAGTAAGTAAACCCCAAACTCAATCACAAGAACCAGCAGACTCGAACCCTTTCCCAATTAAGAACTAAATGATTAAAAGAGAGAGAAAAAAAAATCACAGTAGGAGGTGGATTCAAAAGTGAGAGAGAGAGAGTGAAGAAAACAATTCAAACATAACTAATAAGTTCGTAAAGTTGTTCGAACAAAAAGAAAACTCGTTTGAACGACACACCAAGTTTTGCTAAAAAATAAAAAAGACTGGAAATCGTTTAAACGTAGAGAAAACTGGCTCGAATGATACAAATGGTTTTGACAGAAATGAGACCACACCATAACTCGTTCAAACGACGTAACAAGTTTTGCCAAAAATGAGACCATACCCTAACTTGGTCGAACGACAAGTTACCTCGTTTGAGCAAAAAAATGGAAATAGGTAAGCGCACCAATATTAACTGAGTAATCGGCAAACAAACACATGTGACATAGGATAAGACACAGGACTAACAAGCACACTCCCCCTCAAAACATGCAGAGTCAAATCTATAAGCACAAAAGATATATGATATAGATAATATTATTAAGCTATATACTAAATAATGTAAAAGAACTTGGTGTGGGTGTGTAGTCCAATCAAAGTCCTGACATTGAGACGTATGAAGATCACTATTTTGGAAATTTAATTCAACTTAGGCCTCTCATGGTTATTCACTCAAAGTTACCGAGAATTTACTAGATATCACTATGAGGAAAAATGAATATGAGTTAACTGAAGTTAAAAATTCATAATCCAAGAAAGCGGCGCTATTTTACTGAAAGATCTCACGGAAGGAAAATCAATTGCTTTAGGTGGTGTCAAGTTAAATACCATAAATTCTCCAACTATCATCTCTACTAAACCGATTATACTAGACTTAGAATTAACTAGGACCTTTAAGGCTATAGAGAAGGAAAAGGTAGGCTAGTAATGAAGTAGGTGTTTTTCTGGCATTTTGAGGATAAATTTAACTACCACTTCCGTTGTTGATAACGAGACACCTCTTTCCTCCTTCCTCATTCCTCCATTTTCTTCTTTTTTTATTTTTTTAATGAATATTTCTAGAGATATACTTGATATTCTAGAACTATTTAAATTGAGACTTTGAGAAAGAAAGTCGCACAGATCATACTAATACACATAACACCCTTTATACTTTATCACTTTTTGTCCATAAAACAAAAGGTTAAATAGGAATTGTTGTATACAAAGAAATGGCTTATTTCAGGCTTAAAGGGTAGCAAGTTATTAAACGATGTAGGTTAGGGATTGAAAGCCAATGACGGTGCAAATAGCAATGCCTAAAATCGTGTCCTAAGCCTTATACAATTTCTCATTTGGCCTTAAATCAAGTAAAGAAAATGTTCTAGTATTTTAACTTGAATTAGATGTCACCACCAATAATTGACTAATACAAAAACAAATGAGATTTGAAATAAAAAGAGATTTTATGGGAAAGAATTCATTTAATAACACTCAAGGCTTGTACAAAAAGGTTAGATCCTCACATAATGTTAGGTAACAAAGTCTCTACATTTATCCTTAAGATTTTTACTTACGACTAGAGTCAGGAATAGTTGGATCTAGCGATGAATAAGTTATACCAAGTAGCTTAAGCATTAATTAAAGAAATATACTACAAATAAAGAAATTCTGAACATTCACATGCATAACTAAGATAGACTGTAATGCAATAAATTAGGGGAAATAACCAATATGAACAAGAAAAATGGCATATACTTGACGATGTCCACAGAATAGCAACGCAAAAGGTTAGGATAACCTGAGAGATTTATACAATAGAATAGACACCAATAGTATATCTGAGAGTTTCAAACTGAAGAACATCCGAGGGTTTGGTGAAGAAATTAGCAAGCTGGTTCTCCATACCAACATACTTCATAATTACAATCTTTCGCTCAACAAGGTCTCGAATAAAATGAAATCAAATGTCAATGTGCTTGGTCCTTGAATGTTGTTCAGGGTTCTTGGAATTGTTGATTGTACTTGTATTATCACAATAAATTGACATTACTCTTTGATTCAGCCCGTAATCATGTAACATTTACATCATCTAGACTAGTTGGGTACTACAACTTCCCGCAACAATATACTCTGCCTCTGTAGTAGATTACGAAATGCAATTATATTTCTTACTTTGCCATGCAACGTGATTGTTCCTAATGTAATAGCATGCCCAAAAAGCGCTTTTTCTTTTATTAGAATTCCTAGCCCAATCAGCATCTGAGTATCCAATAATTTTAAACGTAGTGTCTCGAGTATACCACAATCCAAACTCAAAAGTCCCAGAAACATAGTGAATAATTTGTTTAGCAGCATGTAAATGAGACTCCTTAGGACTTGCCTGATAATGAGCACATATACAAACCCTGAACATAATTTTTGGACGACTAGCTATAAGATACAACAAGCTTCCTATCATACTACTATACATCTTCTGGTTCACATTAGTACCTGCAGAATCCTTACTTAATTTGGTGGTATTGCTCATTTGCGTTCATGCATGTTTCGCGGAATCAAAGCCAAATTTTTTTACAAGATCCTTAGCATATTGATATTGAGATACAAAAATGCCAACCTCCCGTTGCTTGATTTGGAGACCTAAGAAGTAGGTTAATTCCTCAACCATGCTCATCTTGAATTCTCTTCCCATTAATTCTCTGAATGCTTTGACACGTGCATCAGACATAAATCCAAATACATTATCATCCACATATATAATCCACAATACGAAGAGAAACCCTAGTTAGTAGAAAAGTACGAAGAACACATAAATTGGATTGGGAAAAGTCCCTTTAAGGACTTCAATTGCTCAAATCAATTGATTACCACTTGAATTACTCTAAACTCTAAGCTTCTTCCTCAAAACTCTTATTGAACTAACATCGATCTAGAAAAATAACATAAGTCCCCTTTATATACTAGGGAACTAAAAATACAAATTGAACGCATCTCGATGCAAAAACACTTCTCTGAAATACAACCAACGCCAAGCTCGTTCGAACGAAATAGGGTGTCATTCGAACGACTTTACGCCAATTGGTCTAAAATACTATAAACTAGACAAGTCGTTCGAATGGCATCCAAGCTCGTTCGAACGAAAATTGTTTATAGACCAAAATTCCAGAGAGTATGAAAAAAGTCGTTCGAACGAAATAGGGTGTCGTTCGAACGACTTTGGTTTCCAGGGCCAAATTCCAGGGAGGTAGAATTGGGCCGTTCAAACGACTCTCAACCTCGTTCGAACGACTTTGGCTAATTTGGAAAAACTCCTTTTTTCTTCAGATCCTCCAGGATCATGGCTCCACCCTTTAGGAGCCTTGAGCTCCTGCTCAAGCTAGAACTGGAGATGTAGGAATGCGACGCTACCTATTTCCCTATTGTACCGCTTCGACTTACTAGGTAGTTAACCCTTCTTCCCAACTCGAAACGATTCAATACCATCCCGTCTTGTAGTATGAGCATTCCTCTCTTGAATACCATCCTCCTGCAACGGATCTTCTCTTTCCATCCATAAGTCATCAACTGACGGTAGGCGAGTATTAATTGTAGAGTCCTCATTAAAAAGAGATGGCTCAAACAGATTCAAATGCTCGACATTAATCACCGAATACATCTTCATGAAATGTGACAAATCTAACTGGAATACATTGTCACCAATCTTCTTGAGTATAAAAAATGGACCATAACAGATAGGTTTGAGTTTCTTCCCTTCCCCTTTAAGCCGTTCCTTACCAAAATACAACCAAACTAGGTCCCCCTCTTGAAAAGCACACTCTACACGATGCTTGTCGTGGCAAGCCTTATACTTCGCTTGAGTCTTCTTCAACTGAGCTTTAACTGCCTCATAAACCTTGCTTATCTTCTTAATAAAATGCTGAGCTTTAACCTACACCTCTTCCTCCTACGCTGACATCATCTTGTCGCCAAGACTAAACGCTAAATCAAAAGGACTTTGCAGCAAGTACCCCAAACAAACTTCATATGGAGACATCAAAGTGGAACCATGAATTACCCGGTTGAACGCAAACTGAAGATATGGTAAACTCTTATCCCAAGTCTTAGGATGCTTAGAATGAATTCCCCGTAATAAATGTACCGAAGTGCGATTAACTACCTCTGTCTGCCCGCCAGTCTGCAGATGAAAAGTGGTACTTCTCTTCAAGTTAGTGTCCATCATCCCCCATAACGATCTTCAGAAATACATAAAGTGGCTATTCCTATCATAAATTATACTAGAAGGGAGACCAAAATAGCTCTAGACGCCACTGAAAAACAATTGCGTTTCTCCTTCCCTGGTGACCATCTTCTGGCATGGAATAAGAATAATCATCTTGCTGAATCGATCCACCACCACAAGAAAATAGTCATTCTTACACCTGGTCGTGGGCAAACCACCCATAAAATCTATCGAAATGCTCTCCCAAGGTCGACTAGGAACTAGCAATAGTAAGTACAGTTCTATCTTCCTATTAAAATGCTTCGATGTGTTGCATAACACGCAACCACATTCGGCCAATAGACATAACGCCATAAATTCAAAAGAGTCCCCTCAACCCCAAAATGACCTACCAATCGGGATAATGTGCCTCTTGAATCCAATGCAAATGGTCTCTATTCTCAGAAATATATAGTAGATTGCCCCTGTAAATCAAACCATCCTTCAAAACATACTCGGATGTCTTGCCTTGCAGCATCTTCTTGTGAATCACACGGAGCTCCTTATCGTCGTCATACCCTGAAACTTACTTAGAAGGAACAATAGGTTATATCTGCATGGCTACCAACAAAATGGAAATAGTTGGTAATGGGGGTTGCGATAACATATCAGCCATTTTGTTATCCACTCTTTTCTTATACTTGATCAATAAGGTAAACTATTGAAGGTACGACATCCACTTCATATGGTGAGCTTTTTATCGCTTGGACTGCGTAGATAAGAACTATAATGGTTTGTGATCGGAATGTACCACAACCTCCTTCCCCAATAAGTAACTCTGTCAATGCTTCATTGATTGATATAACGCGCAGAACTCCTTATCGTAGGTAGGATAGTTGCGTACTGCTCTTGTAAACATCTTAAAATGGTAAGCCAACCGGCTTCCCATCCTGTAAAAGGATTTCCCCCAATGCCAAGTCTGACGCATCTGTCTCAACCTCAAAAGGCCACTGTAAATTGGGTAATGCTAATACTGGTACATCCATAATCTTGCACTTCAGTAACAAAAAAGTATTCTCATGGTGCTTTTCCCACATAAACTGGACTTCAGACTTCATCAAAGAATGTAACGGTGTGGCTATTTGTAAAAAATGCCAAATAAACTTCCTTAAGTTCAAAGAAGAACCCATAAAACTCCTTACTTTCATTACTGTGCGGGGTCGAGGCCAATTAGTAATGACCGAGACCTTTTCTGGATTGACCTTAAGCTTGCCGCCACCAACAATAAATCCCAAATAGACCAGCTCGCTTTTCCCAAACTCGCACTTCTTCCTGTTTAAAAAAAGTTGTTGTGATCACAAAGCGCCTAACACTTTGCATAAATGTCCAAAGTGCTCCTCCCATGTACGACTATATATTAAGATATAATCCAAATACACAATCACAAAATCATCAATAAAAGCACAAAGTACCTCATTCATTAACCACATAAACGTTGCCAGAGCATTGCATAACCCAAAGGGTATCACCAACCACTCATATAAGCCCTGTTTGGTCCTGAATACTGTCTTCCAAGTATATTCTTCCCAGATTCTAACTTGATGGTAACCCGATTTAAGATCCAACTTGGTGAAAAATTGAGCCGTCTGCAAATCATCTAAAAGCTCGTCAGTCCGTGGAAGTGGATAACGATTCTTTACAGTAATCTTGTTCAGCGCTCGATAATCCGTACACATCCTCCAAGACCTATCCTTCTTCGATACCAATAATATCGGTAAACCACAAGGTGAGTAACTTGGATTAATAACTCCTTGCTTAGGAGTTCATGTACCTATTTCTTGATCTCATCAGACTCTATAACAGAAGTTCGATATAACCTAATATTGGGTAGTGGCTTTCTATTCACCAAGGTGCGGCATCCCTTCTATGCCCAGAAACAAGTCTTCATACTCCTCTTGCAACTTCCCCATATCGGTTTGTTGCTTAGGATACATTGTCAAAGTAGACAACACTTTAGGTGACGGACCCTCTTAAACCGGTCGCACCAATAATAATACAAATTTTCTACTAGCATTAACCAACCTCTTTGCCTGAGTTGCCGTTACTAAATTATTAGTAGTGAGATGTTCCTTGCTCCCATTGAAATAAAACTCTGTCCCATCCTTTATAAGGCGATACTTGCAAGCTCTACAGTAAAAGATTGCATTTTGGTCCCAAAGATAAGGGCTACCCAAGATGACTTGACACACGTCCAACGAAGCCACCTCACATGTCACTTCGTCAATAAACTTCTCTGTAATTGCAAACTTGAATGTACACTGCTCAGTGATCTTCAACTCCGCATTTTTCTGAATACAACCCAAACCATACGGCTTAGGATGAGTCACAGTAGCCAAACCCATCTTCTTCACCACTGCCTCATAAATTAAATTCTTCTAACTACTCAGATCAATGATGGCCTCGACTAAGCTCTGTAATAAGAGGTTTTTAGAGCCTCTACCAAAATACCCGCTCAAAGTACGGTTGTTGAATTATAACACAGATGGGTGGGATCAAATCCACAAGGAGGTTTGGGAAAACAAATACTTTCTATGCCGAATTACGATTTTATAAGAGGTAAATCTAAAAGGAATAAATATAAGCTAATTATAAAACTTATTGAGAGAGAAAGCTAAGGTTCGGACTTGGCCTCTTTCTTACAAAGCACTAATCAATTTTCAACTAGATCTTAATATCTCCACCCATCATATGTTTGTGTTAAGACACATACAATGTTGTAAAATAAACCACTAAATTTATGGTCAAGCATTTAGTGGTTATACTTTTAAGTGATGGTGAAGAAAGTCTTAGAGAATTATCAACTGAGCCATGGCTAGGCTTGAGTGAGTTCTCTAGTGTTTCCTCATGTTTAGATTTCCAAATCAAGTCTATGGTTAGTAGCACTTGTTTGTATCTAAAGTTATCGTACACTAAACCGAAACTATGGTCAAGCCTTCGATATGATGCACTAACTTATCAATCACGAAGTACTAAGAGAAAACTAATTAGAATCTAATTAATACTAACTATTACTCATCCAAGAAGAGGCTTTATCCTAGCCTTAGCTAGGAGATTAGCCGCTCATCTCAGACTTCATCACATTAACAACTAATGAAAACATTAACAAAAATTAAACTAAAAGAGAATAAGACAATTAAATAAAAATTAAGACTTTATTTCTTCTAAACTTGCTCCAATATGATATGCCCAATTACAATGGGGGAAAGGTTCATTTTATTGGAGAAGGAGCCCAAATTTAGAAGTTATACATTAAATTCTAAGGAATATTTTTAAAATAATATCTTTTAATATTACAACCAATCACCTAATATTCTTGCATATAATTTCCTTAAGTGATGTAGAGATTTTTTTTCATGGAAACTCTTGCATATATCTTCAATATAAAATATCTTTAAGGATCTCGGATGCAATTTATTTTTTGATCTTATTCCCCAAGAATATTTATGTATATATTTCTTCAATCTTGAGACCAAATATATTGTGTCTTTAAATTTTTATGCTATGAACTGCTGGAGACAATTTTAGTTGACTTTAAGAGCTTGGTTTTAAATATCCATCTCTAGTAGTTGAAATCAAACAAATGAGCATAACTACCAAAAATTAAATATAATGGACGACTAAAATATATGTTCGGGTATATTAAAAATGTCATAATTATGCGCTCATCAAATACCCCCAAACTTGTCTTTTGCTCATCCCGAGTAAAATAAAATAAAATCCACTTTCGTAGGGAACGCGATTCCATTTAGCATATGCAACAAGCCATTAAACCTCCAAGTTTAGCTGGTGGACGAGTGTTGTCTCAGGAGGGCTTGTAGTGACTATACCCACAAAAGTTAATAATGATATTTTTAACAATTCTAGAGTACACATGACTCATTTTCTGTAAACTTATCCTTACTTAGTTATGACAAAAATATACCAATAAAAAAATTCCTTAAACTTGTTATTCTCCTCAGTATACCAAAGAATATTTCAAGCTTATCTGAAACTAGAAGTACTACCTCAAGATTAGAAAGAGATTCAAGTATTTTTCTTTAGCTATATTTGAGTATACAACGAAAATAGTTTTATCGCCTAATACGTTGTCAAGAATAATTTACTCAATTTTTGGTAGTCTAGTTCTTACTGGAATTAATTCAATGGTCAGTTTGACAAGTTCCTTAGTCAATTCATCTTCCTAGAATTTTACTTTTCCTTTATTTATTTTTTCTTTTAAGCCTTTTCTTTTGAGTAAATTGTTTCTTAGTGAAGTCTCAATAACAATAAGTTTTTGGTCGACAGTCCCTGCCAGTTGGCTAAGGTTGCCAGGGTGTGATGCCCCATCATGACCTAAACTCAGGATTCTCACTAGTAAGATTTTTTTGTGCTTCTTTCATATAGTTCTTGGTAAAACTTAAGATTGGTGATAATTTTTTCTCTTTCAGTTCTTAATCATACGAGTAGTCTTGCAGCGTGAAAGTTTTTAGAGTACATTTGGCTTATTATTTTTTTTCTCAGGAATGAACTTATTCTTAGGCAGTTGTCCCCTTGTAGCAAACTATTCCTAACATAAATGCTAAATTTCCCTTATACTGAGCAAAAATCAGTTAAAGGTATTAATTGAAAAACTATAGTGAAGTGCACATTTTCAAAATATGCCAAATTTACTTGAATTAGTCGCTAATAAAAAGATAGTACATATAGCTTAAAATAGTCCAAAATATTATAGTATATACTTGGTACAATTTCAAATTTTAGGCTTTTCATAATATTTATGTCAAGGTAAAATCAGTTTAAGTGTTTGGAAATTCGCCAAAAATATATCATAAATTGTTAAAGTTCCATTATTTCACTTTTCTTCAAAAAACATTTAAAGAAAAGGTTCCCTACCCCAAACTTAAGTGAAACATTTCCCTCACTATTTGAGATCATAAAAAAATGGAGGATTAAAACTAAAATTCTCACCTGAATATGCATGGGTTACCTCCCAAGAAGCGCTAAGTTTACCGTCTTCCGCCAGACAAATGTACCCCCAAACTAAAATTTTCAATATGACTGGAAGGGTACGAAGTTTAAGAGGTAATGTACTTTCCTGGTTGTAAATTTTCTTTCAAAAACCAAATAACACATGAATGGTGATCCTCAATATTAGCCCTTAATTAGGTAGATATATTCTGTAAAAACCAGAAAGAGTTTAAAACAAATTTTCTATGAAAAGATATCTTCTAAGAACTTTGACTATCATTTGATGATTCCAAGTTATATTTTTTTGATAAATCATGAAAAACTATTTTCTCCAAGATAAAACAAACACATACCAAGGGAACATATTTTCCTTTAGAATTTTCAATACAATCATATGATTACTACGTGCTACAGTAAATAATAAGATTGGTATACAAGTATTCATCCCCAAAAATGTACTAGATTCAAAACTCAATTTTCCTGGAAAGATATTCTCTATGAACATTTTCAAAATCCCCATGTTATCGTTGATATTCCAAAAAATGTAAGAGGTGGTTCTGACAAAGCAAGTCCGTGACGCATCCCCAAAATTATAATTTTTCAAAAAGATGTTTACTTTTAGTAGAAGAAAAACTATATGACATATTTGTGGATATGGGGATCGGGGAACAATTGACTCTAACAAACATTTAAAATGTGTGCCTAAAATCGTAACTTATCTCAAGGGACTCATCCTGACCATTGACGTGGATATTCATTGGCTTAGGGACATGGCCAAGTTGAAACACTTTTTTAAATGATAATGATTGTACCATTTCACAAATCTCAGGATCATTCCTGTCCTTGAAATAATTTAAACATTCATTAATAGAAATGCAACAAGAGTTATCTCCGTACAAGTCCTTAAAATTGTTTATGTTTATGGTACCTCCATTAGGCTCAGGCGATGGAGGTATGGATTCAAGGAAGAAAGATGAAGAAGGTGACACTGATTGGTATAAATATGGAACTCGTATTTTCCCAGGAATTGATGTTGAATTCATACTTCCAAGAAATCTTTCCTCATCCTCATCATTTGAGAAATCGTCGAAGAATTTGGAAAAATACTCACTTTCTGTCATAATATCATTTATGAATTGGTGGGGCTCTATCTGTGATGGGATGGATAATGACATCGGTAGTTGAATGTTGAGGGCGGAATTAGGAGGTGATTGAGAAAAAAAATTATTGAACATGTTAGCCGCTTCTTTTAAAGCTTCTTGTGACATAGGATCGTCAACTTTAAAATGTTTATCTTCTAAATCTATCTCATAATATGGTATCCATTCACCCCACGGGGCAAACATTCCATGATTACGCTTGAATTCATCATTTTTTATATTACAAGGGGATTTAACTTCAAATTGTTCTTCTTCATTGCTAAGAAGTTTTTCGTACTCTATTTTACTCCATGTGGTTGATGACTAACTTATCTAAGTCTCTAATCTAGAGGTAGATTAGGTCGTAAAAGTTTGATTTACCAATGTCTATTGTTGGAATTGTATCATTTGTTGATGAAATTGTAACGCTTATTTTTTACTTTCCATTGATTGCTGCATGAAGAGAGAAAGGGTGTCTTCCAAAGATGGTTTGAGTGGAATAGGTAGGAACTATTTGGATGACTAAAAGGATTACTGAGACTACATATAGGAATGAGGTTAGAAAGGTTCTACGTATTGAGAATTTTGGTGATCCCATGATTAAAAATGATTTTGAGGAAATTGTGGGATGCCAAAATGTGAGCCGTATGAATTCCAATGTTCTTGCATGTACGACATTTTATAATTAAATTAACACCCAATAAATAAAATCAATCAAGCTTAAAACTCTAGCACTTCAACATTTTTTTAGAAGAAATAATTAGATCTCCCCTATATTTTCCTATGTTTACAAAAGGGCAGGATGGTCAAAGGCTTTGGTTCTTACACTCCCATGGGTCACTGTGCTAGTACCATCTTTGAGTAGATGTTTAGTCTTTATGCCCGAGTGAGTCGCCTTATCGTACGTCAGCACTCAGAACGGTGACGTCACAAACCTATAACCAGTATTTTGCGGCGCTAGACTGGGGCCGTATCCTATGAACCCGTGTTTGTACCCTGGTCCAATACACATATCCATTGGGTGATGAAATCCCATGAGAATCTAACTACTTTTTTTTATTATCAGTTATTTTCAGGTCCGGGACGTTAAATATTCGTGTGATACGAATTTATTCGTATCCCTAATGGGTGGTCCCACTTGTTAGAGATCTTTATGGGTGATGAAATCTCACAAGTCTCTAGCAGTTTTTACCTTTACTAATGTTTGAATGAAAAGAAATTTTAAACGCAGCAATAGGTCAATCCAAACACAACAAATTTTTTATTAGAGCAGCGTGTATTTGCACAGTCCACACGACTTTATGTTCCTAGTGCCGGGGCAGAGCAGATATGAACCCCTTCAAAATGTCAAGTTTATAGAGGTACCAACCTGCGGGAAGTGTTTCCCGGTGAAGATGTGTCCGCCCTTTAACTTAGGGGGCGAAGGAAGGAAGTGCCCCTTCACTTAGGGGGCACAAGAAAGATTAGATAGAAGCTTGCCAATGTACTTCATAAATTCCTGATGATCGCTGAGTATCAACTTTGAGACAATCCTACAAAATAAGAGTAAAGGGACTAGTGAACTTACGACAGCAATATTAATCTAATTTCTAAGTTTATTGTAGTCTATGATGTCCTGATTTTCAAATGCGCATATCTTTCAGCTCGATTCAGAGAGAGCATTAAATAATATCAATTTGGAAAGATAATTTATAAAGGAAAAACATTTGAGAAGGAAGTTTTCTAGAATTTAGCTTCCCTGCCACTCAAAATAAGTTATTAATGAACAGAGGCGTTCTTTACAGAGACTGTTTTTACTATTATTTGAAAAGGCTGTAACTCGCAAATGACTAAACAAAAAAATATGATCTATAGCAATTCGAAAAGGGTTTTGAATTAGATAAAACTTTCGTAAGAAATGTATTTTCCTATTGTAAAGTTTAGATGGTCAAAAACCGTGATATATTCTGGAACACACTCTTTAATGTAAACTGAGTAAATTTCTTCCAAAATTAATATCCCCAAAACCGCTTATCAGAAATTATTAAATCTAATTTAGTTGGAAAGAAATCTCATAGACCTAATCATAAAGCTAATTGGAAAACTTAAGAACTAGCCTTGATAGCACACCAACAAGCTAAAATAATTTAAAGAAAAGAAATTCGATATTAAAAAGAATCGTTTTCACCATTGCCTCCCCGCCAACGGTGCCATTTGATAAGAGGTTTTTAGAGCCTCTAGCGAAATACCCACTCAAAGTACGGTTGCCGAATTGTAGGACGGATGAGTGAGATCGAATCCATAAAAAGGTTTGGGAAAACATATACTTTCTAGGCCGAATTATAGGAGAAGGAACCCAAATTTAGAAGCTATACATTAAATTTTAAAGAATATTTTCAAAATAATATCTTCTAATATCACTCTGCTTCACTTGAATGTTGACATAGAGAAGCTCCTCCCGACTCGCCTCGTCGATAGTTAGGGGTTGCTTGAACATTAGAGTAAGCTTAAGATTTAGCTTATCTAAATCTGAAAGATCATCAATCGCTGTGGCTAGTACACGTTTCTCTTTCTTGCCCCTCTCCTCCTTCGGCCTAAGCTCCGAGTGAAGTTTCCAACATTTATCTTAATTATGCCTCTTAGCCTTACAATGACTACAGATAATCCGCTTGGATGAAGGCCACTCTCCTTTGGACTACCCTTTCTGATCAGACTTCCAAGTAGACTTGTACCCGCGACTTACTCTTGTCATCTTTCTTGTCATTCTTCAAGTACTTGCCTTCAATGACAATTGCTTTAACGGTAGCATCCTCGATATTTTCCACATTAAAGTGCTTTAATATTCTTCTAATGGATTCTGACAGACCTCCCGTATACTTCATGAGCACCTCCTACTCATCCACATCATTATCCAAAACCAACGCTTGGTTATGAAACTCTAAAGTGAACTATTGTACGGATTGCCCATACCTTTGTCGCAAATTGTATAATTTGTACCATCACTCCTGTTCATACCCAATTGGATAGAATTACTTTCTCACCAAAAACCTTAAATTCTTTCCAACTTAAACTTCCTACTTCGTGGCATTTCCGATAGAATTTCCACCACGTTAGTAAATGACTTGTGAATTTAAAAGTAGAAAAACAAATTTTTTGAGCGTCAGAATATTTATAAACAGGCCTCCAACCTATCTAACCAATTATCCAACTTCTCGGCATCGACTGAACCATCGAATACTGGAATTTCAATCTTAAAGTCAATACGAATACTACGCATAAGATTCATTGACTTACCAAAATCCGAGCGCTCCTTGACAGATTTGGCATCACTAGAATCACTATCGATCTTCACATTATCCACGTCTCCATCCACCTCCAGAACCCCTTTCTTCCTCAAGCGGCCTCACCGTGTCGCTGAAGTGAAAGCCTTTGCGAGGCTCATGAGATGCAATTGTTCAACTAACTCCCCTACAGTAGAAGTTAGGTCAGAAACTGTAATTTCCAAAGTCATGAGTCGATCGCTGGAATCGTCCATTACAAAATCATCCTTCTTCTTCGAATTAGGTTTGCGATGAATTGTCAATGGACTCACTAGCTTCTCCTTCGTTTGTTTGAGACGGTCACGTGTAGAGACCATAAACCACAATCAACCCCTGAAGATCTTAACTGGAAAACTGATATCACTTAATCCATAATATGAAGAGAAACCCTAGTTAGTAGAAAAGTACGAAGAACAATGAAATTGGATTGAGAAAAGTACCTTTAAGAGCTTCAATTGCTCAAATCAATTGATTACCACTTAAATTACTTTAAACCCTAAGCTTCCTCCTCAGAACTCTTATTAAACTAACATCGATCTAGAAAATAACTTAAGTCCCCTTTATATACTAGGAAACTAAATATACAAATAGAACGTATCTCGAGGCAAAAGCACACCCCAGAAATACAAGCAACGCCAATCTCATTTGAACGAAATAGGGAGTCGTTCGAACGAGTTTACGCCAATTGGTCTAAAACCCTAAAAACTTGACAAGTCATTCGAACGGTATCCAAGCTCGTTCTAAGGAAAATTGTCTATGGGCCAAAATTCTAGAGAGTATGAAAAGAGTCGTTCGAACGAAATATGGTATCTTTCGAATGACTTTGGTTTCCTGGGCCAAATTTTGGAGAGGTGGAATTGGGTTGTTCGAACGACTCTCAACCTCGTTCGAATGACTTGGGCTAATTTTTAAAAAACTCTTTTCTTCTTCAGATCCTCCTGGATCAATATACCTGAGCAATAAGTATTTTGTCTCCTTCTCACTGTATAAACAATGTCTTATCAACTCCCCATCGAATGAACCCCTTTCCAGGTAAGAAGTTTGAGAGTTTGTCATACCATGCTCGAGGAGCTTGTTTTAGTCTATAGAGAGCTTTCTTCAAACGATAAAGATACTCTGAATGATATGAATCTTCAAACCCCTTGGGTTAAGCTACATATACTTCTTCCTCAACTATCCCATTCAAGAATATACTTTTCACATCCATCTGATAAAGCTTAAAATTTTTGTGATAGGCGAAAGCCAAACGCATCCAGATAGATTTAAGTCTAGCTGTGGGAGCAAAAGTTTCTTCTACATCCACCCCTTTTATTTGATTGTATCCCTGAGCTACCAACCTTGCTTTATTTCTTGCGACATCACCATTCTCATCAAACTGGTTTTTGTAAGTCCAGTTAGTGCCGATAATATTAGTATTTGCCAGTCGTGATCCTAAGTCCCACACATCATGTCGCTTGAATTCATTTAGCTAATCTTGCATGGCATAAATCTAAAATTCATCAGATAACACATCTTTTACATTTGTTGGTTCAATGATGGACACATAACATAGACTCTCCACTGTCTCATATAGTGCAGAACAATGATACCTAACGCACCTAACAGACTCATGAAGCGTAGGACATTCATAATCATCAAGGTATCTAGGAGCACCACAATTGTGAAGAGAATTAGTACGGACAGTAGCATGTGGTGATGAAATTTCACTAGGAGGTGTTTTAGAAGCTTCAGCGTGATACGTACCTACAGTTTTCTTGGGTAGTATAATATCTTGAGCCACAATAGAAGAGGTTGGCGTAGTTTCTTCTTGAACATTATTATCTTCATCATCTGTTTGTCCAAGAACTGTCAAGTCATCAACTACCACATTAATTGACTCCATTACCATCTTGTTCTTCAAGTTGTAAACATAATAAGCCCTATTGTTTGTTACATATCCCAGTAAAATACCTTCATCGCTTTGGGCGTCAAATTTTCTAATATTCTCCAGATCATATGTGAGATAACATTTACTTCCAAACAAACAATTGTATTTCAAGTTCAGCTTTTTTCCAAACCTGAGTTCAAACGGTGTGTTAAGTGTAAGAGGATGCAAATAAACTCTGTTGATAATGTGGCACGAGGTATGAATAACTTCTCCCCAAAAATGGTTAGGAATATTCTTTCCATGGAGTAATACCCGCCCCATCTCTTGTAGAACTCGGTTCTTTCATTCTGCAACTCCACTTGTTGTGGTGTAATTGGTGCTGAAAATTCATGTTTGATCCCATTAGCTCGGCAGTACTCAATCGCATCACTATCTTTAAACTCTCCTCCACGATCACTTCAAATTCTGTTAATGGAACAATCTTTCTCATTCTATATTCGAAGGGCTATAATATAAAATTCTTTAAACGTATCAAAGTTATGATTTAATAGTACGATCCAGGTGATCCTTGAAAAATCATCAACCATAACCAAGATATACTTCTTTCTGCCCAAAGTACTTACTCTCATAGGACCTATTAAGTCCATGTGAATTAGCTCCAGAACTCGCGTAGTGGCAACGTTGGTGGATTTTTTTTGAGGACTCTTGGTTTGCTTTCCAATTTGACATGGTCCACATACTGCATTTGTTAACTTGCTTAATCTCAGAACCCCTTGAACTATTTCCTTACTTGTAATCTTGGCAAGATCGTTGAACTTCACAATTTTACATCGCTCATCTTAGCAACTTTACATTAAATAAAGTCTTGTGATACAGCATAACAGTTGTCAGAAGTTCTGGCAGTACTCACAATGCATTTCCCAGTATTATTAAGGACACGACATACCTTCTTGTTAAATGTTACTGTGTTGTCTTCATCACATAACTGACTCACACTCAGAAGGTTTTCAGTAAGTCCCTTGACATAGAATACATTATCGACTGCTGGGCTCCCAATTCCTTCCACACTCCCTTTTCCTATAATCTTTCCACTCATCCCTCCTCCTAAAGTAACATCACCTCCTTGAATATCTATGACTTTGTTCAGATGAGTAGTATCCCCCATCATGTGACGAGAGAATCTATTATTTACATACTACTAGGTAGAGTTGAAAGTATTTAGAGCCATCACATCAACATTGTACAGTAATTGTGGCAGAAGATCCTTCTTATGAACCCAAACGGATCTTAATTTTTTTCGTTCTTCTGTCGCTTGAGTCAAATTCCTGAAACCATTAAAAGACTTCTAGACAAAAGAGGAATTAGCAAACAATTGGGCATACGATCAATAGGGTTTCCCTCTTTCCATGTGAAGAAAATTCCGACCATAGAATACAAGAACATATCTACAATAGGGATAAAGATGACCATTTTGACTACAAGCCTGGCAATAAAATACATGAAAGACAAAAAGTTGCTTAGTTTGCCTATGAGGAGCATTATTACGCTAGGTGTGGGCAAATAAGGAACTGAATTAACTTTGACAAACTTAGTGACTTAAGATGAGGTGGACTTGACATTTTGCTCATCAAATCCTTACCCTCTTTTGTCAGTACCATATTTGGTCATACTTAGTATTTTATAAATATTTTTGCTCTATGATAGAAAACTTCAAGTTTTTACTGTGTAGAGGTCAAATCAAGTTTAAGTTTCTAAATTTCGATTTCTCCAATTTCATATTATCCACAGCAGTGTGTTTTTCCTATTTACAAGTCTTAAGTTGGATAAGAGATTATTTCTCATTCTTAAGTTTCTCAAGCTGATTAACAAGTTGAGAATACAACTCTTCAAAATTAGGCTCGTCACAGTTGTCACTTTCATAGTCACTGTGATCTTCTTTGTCAGTTTCAAGTACAAAAATATCAGAGCGATAACAACTTGGGCTAATAATAGCAATATGAGCTCTCAGACCATTTCCTCCTTCTTGAAAGGGATTATCGTGTTCATTATGGTCATCATCACTATCATCCCACGTAACAGTAATGTTCATAGCCTTGTGACTGTTATTAGAACTCTTAGTAGGGCAACTGTGAGCATAGTGACCATACTTGTAACACCTATAACATTTGACTTTATTTAGGTCTTGTTTAAAATAAGTCTGTTTGCTATAAGACTTAATACGATCATGAGGACGTGGCTTATAATTCACATTTTGCCCTTATTTCACAAATTGCCTCTTTTTTTTCTAAATTGCTGGCTTATATTAGTAATCTGTGAATCAGAGTCAACTTCCTTATCATCGAAAGAGACATACAATAGTTGTCAACTTCTCTGGTTGCCTGAGAAGACGAAGAGTTGGAGGAAGACTTAAAAGCCACACTCCTATTCTTCTTAGAGTTTTTTTATTTCTATTTTGATTTCAAAAGTTCATAATTTTCTAGCAAATGTGTCAGGCTTCATGGTTTTATGATTTTAGGCATCCTCTATAGTATCACGTCTGGATCTGAAACTCTTAGGAAGAAATCTTAAAATATTATGAACTATTTGAACATCGGTGTATCCAGCTCCTAAAGAGGAACTATTGTTGATAATGTCACTTAGTCTGGCCTAAAACTTACTGAATGGTTCATCCTCATTCATTCAGATATTTTCAAATTGAGAGGTGAGCATTTGCAGTTTACTTTCTTTAACCGTATCATCACCTTTATGAGTATGCATTAGGATGTCCCAAGCTTTTTTCGAAGTGGTACACGCGGAGATATGTTTATACTCACTTTGGCTCAACGCATTAAAGATAACATTAAAACCTTTATAATTATACCCCAGATGTTTCTTTTTCCTCCTTAGTCCATTGATTTCTAAGTTTAGGAATTTCTACAGCTGTTGCTGGCTTACCCCACATAACAGTCGGGGGTACCCATCCATCTTCAATGGAAATCCAAACATCTTCTCTCATGGATTGCAGGAAGGCAATCATTCAAACCTTCCAGCAGGGAATATTTATGCCATCAAAGGGTGATAGGTGATTTATAGGACCTCCAAATTAAGCAAGCACTAACGAAAGGATCATCGCTCAGGATATAAAGCCTACAAATGATTCTACTCTAATACCAATTAAAATTCTATATGCTTGGTATTTAATGTATTTCGAAAAATAGGTCAGGCCTATTCATTTAAATCAATGCTCTAGGATTAAACAGAAACAATCAATGGTAAAAAAAGGAATTAAATGACACAAGCAATTGTTCACCCTGTGTAAACTTCTTACTCAAGAAAAAAACCACAGATCGCTATCGATGAACACGACAACTAAAAAACCACTAATCAAAAGGAGTTTAATATGAATTACACTTACAGACTCGATAACCTCGTCTCGTGATTATCTCTCTTCTGATCAAAGCTTTACGCCCTATCATCTTCATTCTCGCAATAACGCTCATTGATCTCACACCAAGTATCGCCCTTCTTGAATCACTCTAGAACAATATGTGGGAAGTAGGTTACACTAACTCAACATTAACCTTAAGGTTTTTAGGTTTTGATTGATGTTAAATTATCTCTCTGATTAAGATTATTAAGCTCTTTCAAAAATAACTTTTTACTAAAGAAAGAGAGAAAATAGAGAGACAGAAAAAAGAAACAAAGTTCACTTAAATATTATTTCTATTTATCTTGAGACTCATTCGAATGAGACCTAAGGTCGTTCGAACAAGATTCCTAATAAGCCTTCAAAAATATGCATTTTATCTTTAAAACTCGTAGCACTCATTCGAACGAGATACCCAGAGTTTGTTCGAACGAGACCCAATGTCGTTCGAACAAGATTCCCAAAAATGTCTAAAAAATTAATAAAACATTTTTGGCTCCCTTTATCATAGTTCTACTTAACCAACTTACCTTCTTGGTCATTGGTTGATAGAAGACTTGTACAAAGGTCTTCATTCTGTCGCTGTCCTTGACTGAGATAGCCATGAACCTTCATATACACGAAATGAGACGAACAGAAACCTTTCAGGTACCATCGAAGTGCCATCACTTCTGACTCCCCCATGCTAATGCGATTCAATAGTCGTGTTGCATACCCTTATTCAGAAACAAAGTACCTATCTGATTTTTCAACTTCTAAGCCAAGAAAACAATTTACTTCACCCATATTCTTCATTTCAAAATGGATAGACAAGTCATCCCGAAGACGTGTAATTTTAGCTTTGTCATCTCCGAAAATGTTCATGTCATCCATTTATAAAATAATCACCGTGCACATCAATGAGTTCATTTTTGCAAATATACTAGGATCTATAATTGAAAGTTTACAACCATAAAATGTTACATATTGAGCAATCTTACTATACTACGCACTTGGAGCTTGCTTTAGCCACGTAACGGCTTCTTGATTTGACATAAATGATCAGGGAACTCCTTAAAAACGAAACCATGTGGTTGTGCCATAAATATCTCACGGTCTAACTTTATCCCATATATATCTCACGATTCAACTTTGTGCCATAAATATCACACGATCCAACTTTGTGCCATAAATATTTCACGTCGAGTTGCCATAGGTTTCAACCTTTACACGCAACCAATGAATTGAGTGTTCGAAGTGCCTGAATGACTTGTTACTTGTAAAAGCACTGAAAAACTTATTATCTGTAAAATACCTAAAGTTGGGTGCTGGATAGATTAGGTTTCTGTAATATACCTGAGATCGATTACTGAAAGACTTGTTATCTATATAATCAAGTATAATTTTATATACAGGAATAAAATTTGTTATCCAATTACTAGTGTTTATGTAGGTAGAAAATAGCTCGTAGAATCGAGTTAAAATATTTGAAGGATGTTTGAAGTAAATTGAAGTTTATGAGTACCGAAAGTATTGTTATTGTAACACTCGAACTGAGATATATATGTGTAAAAATTTATGTGGGGATGTAAGTATGATATGTCTACGTATTAGAAATGTGGGAGATAAAAATTACAGAAAATCTGTCATGCAAAAATTCGAGCTAATAGAGGTCAATAGAGGGATAAATCTTGAAAAAATAAGCTCGACTTGAAAAATAATGTAACGTATGAGTTCGAGGGAAGAGATAAGTTCAAATAGTCTATCTCAAGATATTTGGGTTTTTGTTATGAGATAAAGGTCAAAATCACATTTTGAGGGGAAAGTGTTGCACAAATGTATAAATAAGGGTATAATTTATTATTGAATATGGAGAAGAGATTATGATGGTGCGGACTAGATCTCGGAGATGTCGTCATGCCGCTGAAGGACGATTAGCCATAAAAATCGGTGAAGTTCATGAGAATATTTTTGGATTGTATAGTTATGACGCTGAGTTACCAGTGAGGGAATGTTAGCTCAAAGGCCTGGATATAAGGGGCAGGGAACTTGAGTATGCCTAGTATTTCTATGAGGTCTGTTTTCGTAAATTGGTGTGGGATCCTGCAGATCGAGAAGAGATGATTAGATTGATTGTTAAGGTAGAGATCAAATTTGAAGATGAGATGATCGAGGGAGGAGATCTGATCAGATGTGGTTGCGTCATCAAGGCTATTTTAGATGTAATTATATGTAAAGTGTTTATCCTAAATAAATATAAGTGTTGCTGAATTTTAATAGAAAAGTTAGAAGTTAATTTGATCCTCTATAGTTGCAAATACCGTTTGAGACTGTTTTGACAAACAAATTTTGAATAACTTTAAAAAAATTGTTGGCTTTGAAAATGACGTCACTAGTAATATAAGTATAAGGAGCAAGAACAAAAAAAATGTAGGAGCTTCTAGTTTTGTTTTCTATGTAAAATTACAAAAATCTGATATCGTGGAGTGTGAGTCACCATAAATGTGGGAAAGTTAGATAAAGATATGGAAATAAGAGATAAAAATAGATTAAAATATGAGGGTAGGGGCAATGATGGAAAGAAAATTTTATTGGAAAAGTATAAGACGTCTGACATGGATAGTGGAAAGGACACCTCAGTTCCAAAATAGAGGACGGGTCGTGCGAGACGCAATAATTGCCAGTTATTAGAGAGAGAAAGAATAAATAGTGCTTCGTCTTCATCATTTAAGCATTTTTCAACTTCTAATAATTTGCAGAGCACAGAGAGGGAAACGTAAAAATATTGTAAAGGATTTGGTAAGGATTTATCTGAGGGTGATCAGCAGTCAAAGAGAATTGCGGGCACAGAATCACGTAGGTGGCTATATTGCAGCATTGTGAGGGAAGGACTTGGCGCTACTAAAAATTCTCTATCTGACACTAAACGTTAGTAGAGACGTGTGCTATATTTTTTGTAAATCGTAATCTGTTTTAAACAAATCCTAAAAAATCACTATTTATAGTAATTTATGAT
Organism: Kingdonia uniflora; assembly: GCA_014058105.1. Classification (NCBI taxonomy): domain Eukaryota; kingdom Viridiplantae; phylum Streptophyta; class Magnoliopsida; order Ranunculales; family Circaeasteraceae; genus Kingdonia; species Kingdonia uniflora. Next base: position 2,320,781 of record JACGCM010000445.1, read on the forward strand.
ATTTAACATATAGACAAAATATTTGAAAGATATGTTGCATATGAATGATCGATGTGTATGAAATAATGATAGATACCTGAACTTATAAGTAGGTCAAACGTGGGAAGTATTTGTATAGGATCAAACTTTATCTATAAAATTATAGTTGAGATGGATAGTTCATCTATTAACGAGGTTTCGACCTTCAGTCGGATGGTAAAGTCTAATAGTGAGGTTAAAGCAGGATTGGAGCAATTTCTAGGTTTTCCTGGTAAATTGGTGGCCTATCCCCCTGGTTCAGATGTATTTAAAGAATTTTGTAAAGCCAAGGCTGCTGTAAGAGATAAATGGAGTAACTGTATAGAATACATTGGTAGGATGTTTAGGGAGTGTATTATAGTGACGGGGGAAGAGTATTTTTATTTGTTGGCCAACTTGGAGGAAGAAAAATGAGATAGGGGTATAAATAAATCGATATTGTTAGAATATTTTGATATGAGTGTTCGGAGTAACCTTTCAGAGGGTTTCTTGTGTTACCTATCTCAATTAGAGTACGGGTTGAGTCTTCCCCTTACCAATTTGGCGAAGGGGATTATGAATACGATTGGGGCATATCCTGTTCAATTTAATGGGAACATGTGGGAGGTCATAACTATTTGCGACCATCTCAATGAAAAATGGGAGAACGAGGGAAAAGTGAGGAGGATATCCCCTAAGGACGTATTACAGCTTTATGGGGTGAAGAATTATCAAGCCAATGGTAGGGCATATTTTTATGCGTGTACAACTCGGCATCGCATCTTCGATCTTAATTCAGTAGGTCGAGCCTGGAATGACAACGTAATATGGGTGTAGGGTAATTATCTTCAGAGAGATGATGAAGAACCTTTGGATCTTCTGTTTAAAACTGTAAAATAAAGTAAGTATAACAATGCATAGAGTATGATATTGATATGTATGAACTGATGATCTTTTGGTGATAATAACATATGTTGTGCATGGCAGGTCCGAAGTCCCAAGTGGAGAAGAAAGATTTATTGTTGGACGAAGTTGTGGAGGAAGAGGTTGAGCTCGAATTTTTGTTGGAAGGACTTAGCCTTTGTAGAAAGAAGAGGGTTGGGAGCAAGTCGAAAAAGGTTCAAAAATCTCAATCGACCAGGCTGATGGCGGGTATTGAGGGTGGGAAGAAGAGAGGAGCTGGTGGGGATGGTCGAACCAATGTGGCCAAGACCCCTAGAATAGACAGTTCGGTTCAACCGGAGTCTATTACATCGAGAAAATTAGCTCAAACATTTTCAAAAAAATAGATGTTGAAGCATCTATTGGCCTCTGGTACCACTGGAAGTGGTGAGATTGATGGGGAAGAGAAAAGGAGAATGATCAAACCTTCGGGGAGGTTAGGGGAAAAGGTCGCTGAAGAGCAACCTGCTGCTGAGGACGATCTCAAAGCAGTGGTAGACAGGGCCAAGCTGGCAACTCTTCATGGAGAGGAGAACATAAGCAGGATGGTATGTATTTATGTTTGGTCATGTAAAAATTTATTGTGTTTCAAACTCACGTTGAGGTTGATTTATTTTGTGCAGGTTGCTCATTTGGTGAAAGAGATTTGTCTCGAAGTGGAAGAAGATAAATCCGAGCTGGTAAAGGTTAAGGTCGAGCTTGAAAAGAAAGTAGCTCGAGCGAAGGCTAATGCTCTCAAGGAAGCAAATAAGCTAGAGGTCCTGAAGGCTTCTCATGCAATGGCGATTGGCCATCAGCAAGCGGAGGCGAGGGGTGAATCTGGAGGAGGTGGAGGCAGAGCGTGAAAGGCTAGGGTACTATCTGATGTTGAAGGGATATTCTGAGGATGAGGTGGATGCCATTAAGATAGACACCTATACTGAGGAGGGTGATGATGAAGAAGTGGAAGAGGTGGCAGTGGGAATTATTTATGGGCTAGACGGTGTCTCCCGCTAGATGGTGCTAGACAATCAAGGGGACGACATCGAACTCCCAGATGGCGAGAATGAGAAGGTAGGATAGAGAAATGACTTTGTATGAGTATTTTTGAAGTGTCTTGTAAATTGTTGGATTTGTGCGTATTGAATAGACTTTTGTAGGTTAAGCCCTTTTTTTCTAACTCTCTTGTAGGCACTTAGAAAAATAAGTCTTAGAATAAGAATCTAGAGACTAGGCTTGCCAGGGAAAGAGAGATCTCCACAGCCTTGCTGTCTTCGCAAGCGGAGCCCCAGGTTAGATCGGAATAGGTCTTCTGACTTATATGCTATATCGACATAAAACTGCCAAGTAAAATAGATAGCATAAAGCGTAGAGGTAGATCAAAAACATGATATCAGTTTTAGGAAAATAATACTAATATAGTGCGTAGAAAAATGCAAAGTATTTAGATATAGTGGAATATCGGAAACATGTACCGTATACTTCGAAATGTATGTCATGAAGCACCTATCTGAGATTTTACTTCGACCTGTAAGTCCAAAAGTAGTTGCACACAGTAGATGTTAGAAATCAGATATCTTTTTAGAAATGAGATATATATCATGTTGACGGGTGTTTTGAATTGAGCTGTATATAATGTATCTATTATTCTGCAGGTTGAATTGGATTCAGTTCGCTCACGCGAATATGAGGCACTCCAATGTAATCGAGAATTTGTGGAGGAGCTGGATAGGGTGAGGGAGGCGAATGACAACAGAGAAGATTAACATGTAAAGGGGCATTTTAAATTTGTTGAGGCAACCCAGACTGTTGTTAACCTCACTCACAAGGTCGGGGAGAAAGATGCCAAAATTGACAAGGGGATAAAAGAGCTTGCGGAGGTAAAAGAACACGTCACGAAGCTTCAAATTCGGGTTGATACGCTGATAGTTAAGAGTAGGCAAGCTGAAATGGCTTAATACCGTATTCAGGAGCTAGAAAGATCGGAGGGACAATCTCGAGTTGATCTTCAAAATTGCAGAAGTGAGCTCGAGCGACTGAAATAGAAAATGATTGAAAAAAATAACGAGCTGAAGGTGGGCGGAAAAAATCTATCAGCTTCGGAAGCTGCAGCCAAACACTTGCATATAGCCCTACCCACCAAGGAAATGGAGTTTCGGGGGATATAATAAAGGTGCGACGAGTTAAATGAGAGAGTGGCACGATTGAAGACCGAATTGGCGCACCAACGCGCGTGTCAAGAAAGCCGAGGCTAGAGAGCGCTCGAGGGGGAGTAGAAATGAGGTTAAAGTTCCTCTAGTCTAAGATTATGTAGTTAGCCTGTCAAGTCAAATTATAGAGCTAAAAGGTGACGTAGCTCAAATTCAGGGGAATGTACATAAAGGGAATGCAAACTTAAGGGAATGCCATTACAAGTTGGATGCTGCTCTTGTCATGTTGAAGGCCTTGGAAGGGGAAATCAGGGCAAAGGTAATTCTGATGAAGAAAAAAGATGATTTGTTAATGGATACTTTGGTCGGGGAAGAGCTGAATGTAGAAATCAAGAGACTTTGAGCCCAGTTGGTGGACCTAGGGGCCATTAATCAGGATGAATCAGTAAAATTTGTTAAAATTTTTGGAAGAGACTATATCTTTGATGCTCGAACAAAAATGGAAATGGCACATCAGAAGAAACTGTATACAAATTTAGAATCACGCCTCGAGAAGGTGAGATCTCACATTTCAAGGATCGTTGTAGTTCATACGTCAGGCGCTGACCTGTTAAAGTCAACCGTTGCGTATTGTATAGAGGAAGTAAAAAGACTTGAGTTAGAACAGGATACCTTGATCAAGAGTTTGTCTGACAAGGGATACATTTGTGGAGTCAATATAGATCGAGGGAACTGTATGATCTTCATGGAAGCGAATTTAGGCCCTTGACCTACTGATCTGATAGAGAGTGGTAGAGTTATTGTAACTCATGAACTGAATTCTGATAGACCTCCTGCTGAGGGTAAAGTATGGTTGACATCCCAGCAGCAAAAAAGAATCCATCGCAATGTGACTTGAAAATAAATAGTATCTGTCACAGACATATTAAAATAGATGAAAGCTAGTATGACCATTGCCTTATCTTATATCTGGTGGGGTCTTTGATATAAAACAAGTTTTTACATTTGTAAGGTCAGAGATTGGTTGAGTTAGCCAAACCAAGTGAATCTTGATTTAACTGTAGTAATGTTGTAGACATATTGAAAGAGATGAAGGCTAGTATTACCTTTGCCTTATCTTATGCCTGTTAGAGTCATTGATATGAAACAAGTTTCTATATTTGTTTCAATCGTAGAGATTTAGTAGAGTCAGCCAAACCAAGTGTTATCCTTGATTTAATTGGTATAATGTCCCAAACAAGTTAAAGTAGATGAAGGCTAGTATTACCTTTGCCATATCTCACATTTGGTAGAGTCTTTAATATAAAACAAGTTTCTACATATGTTTCAATCACAGAGATTTAGTAGAGTTAGCCAAACCAAGTGTTATCCTTGATTTAACTGGTATAAGATCGATTGAAAGCTAGTATTATCTATGCTTTAATCTAGAGAATATGGTTGAATCTATGTAAGCAGAGAGATGTTGTGAAAAACTTGGAAGTTTCATTTATTAGTTCAAAATTTATATTGGATGGAGATGAAAATTTCACTTTTGGAATTGAGAAAATAAAAAATCAAAAGCAAGAAACGGAAATGAAGTAGTAAGACGCTTAACGATAGTATCGTTTCAGTTGTCTAGTGATCTAAGGATTTAAAATGGAGATTCCCCCTTCTGTCATGAGAAAATATGATCCCAGGCCTGAGAGACCTGTGATAATGAATGGACCCTCCCAATTGTTGGCTAATTTTCAAGTATGAGGCTCTTTGCGATGTTGAGGAATCTCTTTAAGGACGAGATCATTGATTTGAAAGGTACTATTTCTGACTCAGCTGTTGTACGACCTGGCTAGCATATGATGATATCGACCTAGGTTAGCGATGGCGCGTTCCCTAGTTTCATCGATCATATTAAGATTACAAGCCAATTCGAACTCATTTTCTTCGTCAGTCAGCTCGTGATTTCGAACTGGATGATGGTATTCGGAAGGAATAACGACTTTAGTTCCATAGGCAAGGAGGAATGGGGTGCATCCTGTTAACTGTCTGGGAGTGGTACGATATACCCATATGACATGATGTAGTTCTCGAACCCAATTCCCTTTTTTCTGTGAGTGAAGCCATTTTTTGAGTCCATCCACGATGGTTTTATTGATGATTTTGGCTTGGCCATTACATTGAGGATAGTAAGGATTGGATAGTGAGTGGATAATATTGTGTTAGTTGAGGAAAGTTACGATTTTATTTCTAACAAATTAGGGCCCGTTATTAATACAAATTAGGTGGGGGCACCCAAACCGAGTGATAATATGTTCCCAAATAAAAGAGATGACCACTTCTTCTCTGGTTCGATATAGTAGAACTATTTCTACCCATTTCGTAAAATAATCGGTAGCTACGAGTAGGTAATGGCGGCTACCTAGAGAGTTAGGGAATTCGCCGACAAAATCAAGCGCCTATCTTTTGAATGGCCAGAACACCTTGCTTGCATGAAGTTCGAGCGCAGGGGCTCATATCATATGTTTATGTCTTTGGCAGGTGTCACATCTGTATGAGTACTCCTCTGCTTGCTTACGCATGCCGGGCCAGAATATTCCTTGTGTAATAGTTCTGTTTGCTAGCGATCGACTTGCGGCATGGGAGCTGCAAGTCCCTAAATGTAATTTGCAGAGCATTTCATCTATTTTAGTTTGGAGAGGCACTTGAGGTAGGCCCCTTGACGGAAAGACTGTAAAGAACACCATTTTGATTAGTGTAGTGCTTCGAGTTATTGATCAGCTGTCGGCGCTCTTTTAGATCTGTTGGGAGTGGTCCGTTGCAACTGTTGTTGACATCGAGGAAGGCTAAGAAAGGCTTTCCCTAATCGTCTTCTCCCCCTTTATCACCCCCAGTGTTGATTGTGCATACAGTGACACGAACAATGTTGGGGGCAGAAAATATTTTGATATGGAGATATCGAGCTTTTGTACCCAAGACCTCGGCTAGATATGCCAAGGAATCAGCGCGTCTATTTTGACCTAGAGGCAGATAATCGAGAGTCGCTTTCGCGAACTTGCTCATCCAATCTGTAATGAGGGTTGTGCATTCGATCATCTTTCCATTTTTCTTGTATTGCTTAGATTAATGGTGAACGATGAGTAGTGAATCTGTGTAGACTAAGATTCGAAAACATCGAGCTCAAGAGCGAGGTCGAGTCCGTGAATAAGAGCTTCGTACTCGGTGACATTATTTGAGGCCTTCAAATCCAAGCAGATTGATTTCTCAATTCTGTCATTGGATGGGGTAATCAAAACAATTTTGATTCCTGACCCTGCGGTTCCTGCTAATCTATCAGTGAGAAGTCTCCACCCCTTTGCTATAATCTATTCAACTCGCTCGTCAAATGGTTTGGCGGGTGGATCTTCAGGAGTTTCTTCTGTAAGGTCAGCGTCGTGCTCCTCCCACTCGGAATCCTCCACTGGAAAATTTGTAAGAAAATCGACAACGGCCTGACGATGTTATTTGAACTTGATATCATGTTCCCCCAAACTGACTGATCACTGTTGTACTCTCTTTAATTTTTTTCTTGGATAGAACTTCCCAAAGTATATAGTTCATCATGACTTTGACTGAATGAGTTTGGAAGTAGTGCTTGAGTTTCTGTGAAGTGTAAACAAGAGTGAGAAGATGTTTCTCAATTTTAGAGTACCTCGTTTCCACTGGAGTGAGGGTTTTGCTAATGAAGTAGACTAGTTTCTCGATTTTCCCATCAAGGTAAATCAAAACTGGGCTGAGGGAAGTATCTGTGACTGCTAAGTAGATAATCAGTTCCTCATCATCTACTGGGGTGCTCATTATGGGAGATCTCCCCAAATAGGATTTGAGATCTTGAAAAGCTGCTTCGCATTCTGGTGTCCATGTGACCTCTGCATTTGGCTAAACTTTTCCTCATTTGGTACAACCGTGGAGTAATAGGAATAGCCAACGATAGTGTTCTGAAGACTTAGAAACGAAATGGTTGATAGAGACAATCTTGCCGGCTAGTTTCAGAACGTCTTTTGGTATTTTTGGAGAGGGCATTTGAGGAGAGCCCGAATCTGATCTGGGTCGGCCTCAATCCCCTACTTGCTGATGAGGTGGCCTAGAAATCGGCCAGAATATACCTTGAATTTACACTTATTAGGGTTGAGACGCATCCTGTAAGATTGAAGGATGTTGAATATAGTGTTGAGATCAGAGATGTGATTGGCTGACGTACGCTCTTGCACAAGAGATCATCGATGTAGACTTTAACAACTTTCCCTAGATGTGCTTTGAACATAGTAGTCATCAACCATTGATATGTGGCACCCGCGTTTCTGAGTCTGAAGGGCATGACTTTGTAGTAATAAAGACCTCTTTCAGTGATAAAAGTTGTCTTTTCTTGATTTTCTTCCAAAAGTAGAATTTGATTGTACCCCGAAGAAGCATCCATCATAGATAGGGGAGGTCACGGCCTACTATAAAATCAAAGATCTGATGAATGTTGGGAAGAGGGAAACTATCCTTTGAAGTATTTTTGTTCAGATCGGTGAAATCTATGCAAACTCAGACTTTTCCGTTCTTCTTTGGGATAACGATGATATTGGATATCCAGTTTGGATATTTGGCTTCTTGAATGAATCTCACTTTGATCAATTTCTTAATCTCGGTGTTAATTTCATCTCGAAGGCGAGGTGACAGTCATCGCTATTTCTGTTTGACCGCTGTTACATTAATGTTGATGGCTAATTTGCGACATATCTTGGCCGGATCGACCCTAAACATTTCTTCGAAAGACTACGCTAAAACATCTCGATTTAGTTGTAAGAACTGAATGAGAGCATCCTTTTTGTACTGAACTAGCTTAGTACCAATAAAAGTACATTTTCTAGGTCCATCAATATTAATATATTCTGTGGGCTCCTCTGTGAAAGGTTGATCGTTGAGGTGATCTGCTTCCTATAATTGTTATGGAACAAATCTGTTAGAAGTATCTAAGATAGCAGAGATAGTATTTTCACAAGCTTGAGAAAGCTTCTGACTACCCTAATCTCAAAGATACCTTTATCATGTTTGAATCGGAGTGCCTGATGATATGTGGAAGTGATTTCTTCCATGTTATGAATCCAGCAGCGGCCCATAATGATATAGAAGATGACGTTAATGGTGGCTGGTCCTGCAGTGATGGCTAAGATGATCTTGCCTACTCATTCTTATCTGGAACCATTGAACCCACTGATATCAGTGTCGCTCTGAATAACTTGGTCAGCCAAACCCATTTGGTCGATAGTACTTTGAAATAGAATCTCAATACCATTTCCAATATCGATCATCATTGTGTGTATGACAAACTTCTTCATCTTGAGCATTATGACTAACGCATCATGGTGTAGAAATTTGACATGGCTAGTATTGTAATCTTCGAAGGAAATCCCAAGCCGACGATTGCTCGACTCAGAAAGAAGCTTGACTTCTTTGTCTTGATGTGTGAGACTGCAGCATTCTGATAATCTCCTGTGCTTGGATCGGTTTGAATTGATAATCTGGTTGATTTTCATCATGTTTCTATTGTGCATATGGTAAAAATGCTTCTCCCCAGCTTAATCATTGACCTGAATAACTTCAAGCTGCTTCTTATAGCTGCCATCTTTGCAAGATTCCAGGTCGACAATATATTCGAACATCCATCCCTATTTGAAAATGTACTCGAGCAACCTCTGTAAAGCATAGCAATTGTTAGTAGAATGATGGTTTACCTTGTGATGTAGGCAATATGGTCGACTATTGATTGGTTCCAGTGGTTGAGAGATGCGATAGAGCTTATCCTTCAAAAGTAGTAGAAAAATTGTAGAGATTCGGACGTTCATCTTTGGGAGGATGGGTTTGTTTGGCAGGCCACCTTTCCAAGGGTAGCTAGCGTTGCCCTTGGTGCGCTTATGATCTCCCTATTCCTCCTTTGGTTCAGTTGTTCGATCTGTAGATGACCCTTTGGTGGCGAGGACGGATTTGGTAAATTTTTATCGCTCAAACATCATCCCTTCTAGGTCGACATAACTGCTGACCTTGGTGATCATATCCTCCAAGGTCGCAAGTTTGCTGAGGAAGAAATGTTTATTGGCCTTGCAGTCAAGCTGGAGCGCGTTGGCGAAAGTAGTAACAGTTGTTTTATGATCAAGGTTATCCACATAACGAGTAAGCTTTAAAATTTTCTTCACAAAATCCTTGAGCCTCTTTCCGTGTGATTGTTTAAGACTGATTAGAGAATATAAATTCTCCTATTTGTCCCTGTTGCGAGCATGTCTTGATGAACTGCTTCTGTAGTTGGTCGAATGTATATATGGAGTCCTCAGGGAGAGAGTGGAACCAGCGGAGTGGTTCCTCCAGTAGACTTGGGGCGAACAGACGGCAGAGGATGTGGTTGATATTGGAGTATAACCCTAATGAATCACAGTACTCCTGAATGTACTCCTTCGGGTTAGTACCTTTGTATTTACAAATTTTTAGAGTATGGAAACCTTTTGGTATCTCCATATCGAATTGTTCTTTAGCAATCAGACTTCCTTGTAATTTTGTGATGTCGCCGGTAGTACCCAGAACTTGTGCTTCGATAAACTCCTTAATTCGTTGGTCCATATGCTCTTTTGTGACGTAATGACGTGTTGGCTGAATTGCTTGACAAGCAGGTTGTGGATGATGAGTGCACGTACCTTCACTTAGGCGGTCTCATATTGGAACTTGATCTTGAGGTCGTTGTTCTTCCTCCTGACAGACAGAAATTCGGTGACCTCGACTGACTTCAGACTGAACTTCACCCCTCAAATGTATGGAGGGCTGTGGTTCGTGCTGTAGGTTCCTGGAAATAGCTTTACTGATGATTCCTCAAGGTCCCAATCTTTCCTTTGAAGAAACACGGGAGGTCTCTGGCAACTGATTGTGACCTCTGGCTAGAGGAGCCTGTTGAGTATTTTGGGGAGCCTCTAGGGCAGTCTGTATTATTGTCATCTGGTCTTCATGTCGTTTGAGCACTGTCAAGCGGGCTTATCATTCTGTGTCGAGCTCTTTCTCACGGAGCTCCCGATACTTAGTTAACTGAAGTTCGAGCTTTGCGAGTTTCTCTATTTTAGTATTGAGATTCGCTCGTAACTCTGTAAGTTGACATCGAGCTGGGTTACTATAGCCTGTCGTCTGGAAGTAACCATGATCAAAATTTATAGTGAAAGAATACCTTAGGATATCGTGGAAATGCAATCTTTCCCACAGACGGCGCCAAATGTAGTGGCCAAATTCCGTAAGCTCAAAATGGCCTGGAATTCTCTATCACACCAATGAACCTGCAATAATATTCTAATGGAAAGTAAGAAATGGCACAGGTAATTTTAGCGTGGAAAACCTCTGAATTGGTAAAAAAAATCATGACCTCTAGTGGAGGATTTTTGTAAAAGTATCTTTATTGCTCGAGGCAGATATCTTATTACAAGTGGTCTCTAGATATTGAAATGCTTAAACCTTGTAACTAAGAAGTTTGAATGCTGCTGAGAATCTAGAGTAATTAGTTTCTTGATGATCTCTTGTATAATTTTTTTGTCCCATTCTCTTCTGGAACTTTTCCTTAATATAGGCCTTCTCCGCAGCTCTTCATCGTGCCGGAGCACATTTTCTGAGCAATGTGGTTAGTGGCGGTTGACTGAGTAACTGACGTGTTCGTGAAAGACATGTATCTTTGATTGGATAAGGCTTTTCGGTTAAAGTTCGGCCCACATTCTTAACCTGTTCGTGGGGTAGGTTATAATGTTGACTGGAGAAGTTATGTTAAAAATGCGTGAGTCTGAGAAAAAGGTGATTCAAACTGGTGACAACTTGACTTTAGGTGAGATCGTGGGATAGGTCCTTACACTATTGATAGAATAACACGCGGTATGGATGGCCTCCCCCCAAAAGTGTGCTGAAAGATCCTTGCTGTGAAGTAAGACTTGTCCCATTTCTTGAAGAACTCTATTCTTCCTTTCAGCAATCCCATTTTTTTGTGGATTGGAGCAGAGAATTCATGTTTAATTCTGTTAGAGGTACAGTACTCGATCACCCCAGTATCCTTAAACTCACCTCTACGAACAGTTCAAATTTTATTAATAGAGCAATCTTTCTCATTTTGAATTTGGAGCGATATACTATGGAACTCTTCAAAAGTATTAGACTTCTCTCTCAAAAGAGCTATCCAAGTATAACAAGAGAAATCATCCACCATTACCAAAATATACCGTTTACCTCCCAGAGATGCAGTTCTTATTGGACCCATAAAGTCTATTTGTATTAGCTCAAGAATCTAAGTAGTAACAATATTGTTGGACTTCTTGCGAGAACTCTTTATTTGCATGCCAATTTGGCAAGGACCACACACAACTTTACTCAGTTTTCCCAACTTTGGAACACCCTGGATAAGCTCTTTACTTGTAATCTTGGACAAATCATTGAAGTTAATATGTCCCAACCTTTGATGTCATAAGTCCACATCACTCAGTTTAGCCTTGTTACACAATATAGCTTCTTATTGTACAACATAACAATTATCAGCGGTTCTAGCAGCATACATCACACGTTGTCATTGAGAGTTCAATACATCTCAACCACCTCTGGAAAAGTAACAGTGTGATCTAAATCACATAGCTGACTGACATTGAGAATATTTTATTTTAGCCCCTTAACCAAGAGAACATTATCAATCATTGGAGTACCAATTCCTTCAGCCTTTCCCTTTCCTACCACTAGAGATATGCTCCCATCACCAAAAGTAACATCGCTACCCTGAATATCCTCTAGGTGACTCAGCTTGGACTCATCACCAGTCATGTGACGGGAACAACCACTATCCATATGCCACTGAACAGACTTGAAGGCATTCAAAGTAGTTAGTGCAACATTGCATGCACCTTATCTGAGGTGCCAAATCCGACTTTCGTACCCAAATGCATCGAAGAGTCCTTCGAGCTGGAATTTCATGTGCAAAACATCTAGACACATTCTTACATTTTACATTAGTAGAAATCACATTATACTTATATCTTTGTTCATTGAAAGAATGAGCATATGGTTGATAGGGTCCAACAAATTTACAATAAGATGCAATATGTCCCTTTCGACCACATATTCCATAATAATAAATCTGAGAGCAAGAAAACCTTTTGGCTTGAATATGAGTGGAGGATATTATATTTTTTTTGGGCAACGATGTAGTAGCAGTTACTTTCACATATTTTGTGACTTGTGGATTCTTGGCATTAGAGAGAGGTTCCTCATATCCTAGACCCCTTTTGTCAGCATTCGTCTTTCCCATACATAACATCTTATTTATGTTCTTAGCCCCATAATTTTTTTTTTCAAGTTTCTGCTGAGATAGAACTACATCAAGCTTGGCCGAACGAAGTTCGTCCAAAGTCGATTTTATTTTCTCCTTCGCATCATGAACTTCTTTTTCCAAAAACATAACTTTATCATGAGGACCTTGTTTCTCATTTTCAAGTACCTCTATCTCATAACTAGTACTCTCAGCTTTTCCTTGAAGTTCACACGTGAGTGTATTAACTTGATTTTTCAACACTTTGTTAAGTTTATTGAGTTTCATGCACTATGCAAAAGTTTGAGCATACAAGTCTTCAAGATTCAGGCCTTTAAACTCATTTTGTTCTTGATCACTCTGATTTTCAATAGATTTTTCAAGTTCAAAAATGTCAGAATTATCATTCCCATAATTTAGAAAAGTAGGATATGCCCAATATTGTCCGTTATCAACTACTTAGGCTCTCATTGTTATCATTTTCATCATCACTGCCATCCCAACTAACACTAAAATTCATAGCTTTATAATTTATTCCAGATTTCTTATTAGGACAGCTATTAGCATAATGACCAAACTTGTGACATTTATAATATTCAACTTGACTAAGGTCAGTATTATTGCTGGTCTGTCGATTATAAGATTTGACTCTATCATGAGGTCGTGGTTTATAGTTCATTGATTGCCCTTGTTTTCGAAATTGACATTTTTTCAAGATTTTTTGAAATTGTTGACTAATAAGAGCAATTGATGAATCTATATCCGAACTTTCATCATCATCTGAGATATATGAGTGATCAACCTCTTTGGTACCCCTAGAAGAAGGGGAGTGAGATGAATAGTGCTTTCGTTCTTCTCAGGGTTATCCATTTTCATCTCGAGTTCCAAAGTTTGTAATTTTCCAGCTAATATTCCGGGTTTCATTTTCTTAAGATCCTGAGCTTCCTCGATAGCATCACGTCTGGATCTAAAGCTCTTAGGAAGAGATTTTAGAACTTTGCGAACAATTTAAACATTGGAATAGGTGGCTCCTAATGCAGTACTAGTGTTTAAAATATCACTTAGTCTCGTATAGAATTCATCAAAAGGTTCATTTTCACTCATTCTGATATTCTCAAATTCTGATGTAAGCATTTGTAGCTTACTTTCTTTAATTGTATCATCGCCTTCATGAGTTCGAACTAGAATATCCCAAGCTTCTTTTGAAGTGGTACAAGTAGAGATATGTCAAAACTCACTTTGACTCACAACCATAAATATAGCATTGCGGCCTTTAGAATTATAACCGGCAGCATCCTTTTCTTCCTTTGGCCATGGATTCCTAGGTTTAGGGATCTCTATAGCACTCCCTAGTGTGCCACGCATCACAGTAGGGTGCATCCATCCATCCTCAATGGCAATCCATACATCTTCTCCGATTGATTGTAGGAATGCAAGCATTCAAACTTTCCAGTATGGGTAGTCCTTGCCATCAAAAAGTGGAGGACAATTTACTGGACCTCCAAACTTCTCAGAACTCATTATTCTCAAGCAATCAAGTAAGGATCCATGCTTAGGTTGTTAATCCTCGAACCGTGACCGCTCAGATACCAATTGAATAAACCTTGTTACTTGTGACTAACCAATTTCAATTAATTTAGGTCTAAAACAGAAGGTTCGAATTTATTTGATTTAATGGTCAAACCTTAACCTAATTCAAATTGATTCGATTATCTAATGTCAACAATCAATTGGAAATTAGACACAAGACCAAAGATTTTTAACCCTGTGAGAAACCTTTCTCAGGAGAAAAACCTACAAGTCACTATCGAATCACCCGTCAGCTAAACAATCCACTATTAAAAATGAATTACAAGAGTGTAATTACTTACAGACTCGATAAGCACATCCCATGGTTACCTTTCTTCTAATAAAGCTTCTAGCAATCGATTCTACATTCTCGCAACGTCTCACTCCAATCTCTCGTCGAAGCTTTCAATCTTGAATCCCACAAGTTTTTCAAATCATGATTTGGGTTTCTTGATCAATGATTGATTCAAGTTTGAGTTGTTAGTTCTCTCTTGAATCTCTCAAAGAAATCTCCCCTCTCCCAAAAATACAAGCCGTAGAAAAATAGGTCTTCAAAAAGTTAAGTCATGAGAAAAGAAAAGTTATCTTATATAGAAAAACAGAAAACCCAACCTCTGTTCGAATAGAAATAAAATCTATTCGAACAGATCAATTATTATTCGAATATACCAAAAATGTATTCGAACAAATAAAGGCTTGAGGCAATTTGTTCGAATAGAGAAATAGTATATTCGAACAAAACAAGTTGTATTCAAATAGAGAAAAATCCTATTATAACAACAAAGTTCTCAGAAAAAGTATTCGAATAAAGAAATAGTCTATTCGAATAAAAATTATTCTGAGAGATAATAATATTCGAATAGATACTAAATTTTATTCGAACAAGGTGTTATTCAGACAAAACAAAAGCCTGTTCAAATAGAGACCTATTTTTCATAAATAAGACATATCACTTTCTTTTTATATTCTGTAAAATACTATGGGTTTGACATTTAGAGCAAGGAGATAGAAACCCACATACCTGTTTAGTGACAGTCCAGTTGTAGTCGCTCCATGTGCACTTACTGACGACGGATAATCACAAGGTAGTGTTGACACCTATTCTAGACACTAAATGAAACAAACTCAAGATGGATGTTTTAGATGGGTGGTCTTACCATTTGAGGGGCAGAGGCATAGGCAGGGTCAAGGACATTGGGACCCTCCGCAATAGCAACAAGATCGTTTTCCTACTAAAGCGTAGCTCTGACACCAACTGACACGGACCAACTTAAACACAAGCTTGGTACATGCGGTACTCAAGGCAAGTGCCTCCAGTAAGCCTAATTATTCGTCTCTTTAAATCGTCTTTTCAATACAATATCACATAACATCACATAATCTCAAGGCAATACAAGCACTGTACAAAGGGTCGCTGAAAACATCATTTCATTCATTTATCAACAATAATTACAAAAATTGTATTCCTTCTTGGATGTATCGGAGTCAAGTCCTCTACATATATAACTACTAAGGAAATAGATAAGAACTAAATGGAAACATCAAAGTTGGAGACGAAGCGTACTCCCCCTTTTGGTTAACATAAGCTTTACAGAAATAAACGAAAATTTATGCAAGGCTTTATTACAACCTAAAGATACTATTTACAAAGTTTGGGCTCAATCCGCTAAGGTGTCACACTTGGGTATAAATGTACCAACTCGAACATAGTAGACGCCTGATTCAAAGATCTTTGGAAGACGATGCGATTTTTACCATATTGGCAACCAGGACAAACTGCATCTTATCGTACCTCCTTCAAATGGGGAAGACTGTCAAGCAATTTCTTTGTTGAAATCTGCTACAGCATTTGATAACCAACATGGCCTAACTATGCATGCGAAAGTGCCACACTTGCATTCTGGCTTATCTTCTCGAGTCGACACATGCTTCGCTTTCAGACATAATAAATAAAGACTGCTTTCTTCCAGTAAGAACTACATCAACTACAAAATTCTGTAAATTTTCAAGAACCTTTACATCTTCTAGACCAAAGAGGAATATACTTCCCAGAGTCGGTTATTTGCACAAAATTATTTTTCTACTCGAAACCTGTTAAACATCACATAAAGAAATGTTACCGCCATTTGTGTTACTACCCTTAACGTTCAAAAGACCTTTCATTACTGGATGTATTGAATTATCAGCTTGCTTTCCCTTATACGGACAAACTTCCAAAAGTAAATTTTCTTTACCCGTTGCATGATGTGAACATCCAAAATTGACAATCCACTCCTTGTAATCAATGATATGAATAACTCAAGGAACGACTTCATACGCTTAGGATGGATGAGGGTACGAGTTTTGATGATCACCTAGGTTCTTTGAAAGGGATCGTTCTGGAATTAGAATCGATCAGAGTTAAAGTTGAGGATGAAGATAAGGCGCTTCAACTCATATGGTCTCTTCCGTCAACCTTCAAGCATCTTCAACCTACGTTGATGTATTGGAAGAAAACCTTGAGTTTTGAGGAGGTTAGAAGTATGCTTCTTTCCGAGGAGATAAGGCTTTAAGGGTAGCGAATCCTTGGAGGGAAACTCTGCAATGGTGGTTAGTCGGAAAAGAAGCTTTAATAGGTTCAGAAAAGGAACTTGTTGGAGCTGTGATCAATCGGTTCATTATAGATCAGATTGTAAAGTGGGAAAAATTATAGGAGCAAGTTCGGCAAGAGGCTTTGAAAGTGATACTAACAAACGGGCAACGGTTACTAATAATGATGATGACGAGGCACTCCTCATGGTGGCCGCTGATGGTTCTCACCACGATAGAGGATGGGTGTTTGATAGTGGGGCTACAATGCATATATACGCACACAAGGCATGGCTTGGCAATTATGCAAGGTGTGAGGGTAGCAAGTTTGTGTTGACGAGCAATGGCTCTCGAATATCAATTTCGGGAGTGGGAGATATTCGCGTGAGGATGTTCGATGAACGTGTCGTAGTTCTTTATGATGTTTAACATGTGCCGAGTATGACTAATAATCTTATTTCACTTTCCAAGTTAGATAATGAGGGTTACAATTACTCTGGGTGAGATGGAGTAATAAAAGTTTATTGGAAATCTTCTTTGATCATGAAGGGAGTTCTAAGCGGGAACTTATATGCATTGGTTTGGAAATTAGTGGGTGGAGATGTGAAGGTTGCGTGTACCATGAGAGCTATGGAGATTTCTCGAAAGGGAAATTTATTTCAAGGTGGAGCAATGGCACGGTCGACAAAGATGATCAGAAAGTTGGTTCCAATTGGTGGGTCTAGGAAAAGCTTGGACTCGAGAAATTTTCTTAATTGAGAAGTGACAAGGATACACGATGAATAAAGTAGAAGAAATGGTTTTATCGCCAATGTGGAGATTGTTAGGATTACGACTCATAACAGGGGAAAATCGTTTGAACGGTAGGGAAGTCGCTCAAATGAATTGAGCTTTTGGGCTAAAATTCCAGAGGATTGTCAAATGGTCGTTCGAACGACCTAATGATTCGTTCGAACAAAAATGGCTCTGTTTGTTTGTTTCTAAGTTTGTTTCGAAGGGGATATAATCCAAAGCAATGGATTATCTTGTGATGCGTACTTCGGAGATGACCTAATGGAAAGCCTATATTTATTGAGTGTATGTTAAAGGCATTTGTACTATGAGAAAGAGTTAGAGAGAGAAAAGAGAAAAATCTAGGGTTTAACTCTGGAGAGATTTCTTGGGTTTTCTTTCTAGGGTTTCTTGCGGGGGATTATCTGTAAGGGTAGAGCTGAGGTTTGAGTGATCTCTGGAACTTCTTATAACCCTAGTGTAATAATATATTCGTCGTGTGCTTGTCGGGGGTGGTTTTGATCCTGTTTAGGGTTTCCACCTAATTTAAACCTTGTGTATGTGTTTTATTGCCTTTGTTTGAATTCTCTTTGGTTAGAGTTGGTTCTTTGAGTTCTTGCTAAATAGTATTGTGCTTCCGCGTTACGATTTGCCCCCTCGGTTTCCCCTTATCTATTTGGGGCACAACAAAGCCTACACTATCTAAATGTTCAATCACTTCGAGAGAAAAGTAGAACTCCCAATTTGGACGATCTCCATCCATGTTCTTCTGTACAACATTTGTATTATCTTCCTGAAGCTTTACACAACAATTTGACTTGATGTGGCCTAGTTTTCCGCACTGATTATATACTACCTTTACACGGCAATTGTACTTGATGTGCCCCAACTTTCCGCACCTATAACAAGTTCTGTAGTTACTTCACGGCTCCATTTCGGTTCTTGACTGGTTACCATCACTTGAAAAAGGCTTTACGGTGTTTTCATTTTTCCACTTGTCTATAGTGAAGACCACATCACCAACCTCAAAGATAGGGTTGCTGGACATTTGCTTCACCAATGCTTCCTGGTTAGAAAACAAATTCTTCAAATCTATGATACAAAGTAAAATTGTCCACCCTTAACGTAAGAGATTAATCCATAATACGATTGAGAAGCTTTTAGTTAGCAGAAAAAACACGAAGAACACTAATTGGGAAAAATAAAGCTTTAATTTCTTAAAAAAAATGAAGTAGATTATAATGTATCACTTCAAAACCCTAGGCTTCTCTCAGAACTCTTTTCAGATCTAACATAAAAAAAAAAAAAGATAACCTAAGTCCCCTTTATATAAAGGGAACTCGAAATTACAAAATAGAATGCATCTCGAGGTAAAATAACGCTGAGAATCAAAACCATTGCCAGAGTCGTTGGAACGAACTAGGAAGTCATTCGAATGACTTTACGACTAATTGGTCTACACCTTAGAAAAGTCGTTTGGTCGTTCGAACAAAACCCAACTCATTCAAACAAAATATGACTCTAGGCCAAAATTCCAGAGGACATGACAACTCGTTCGAACGACTTTGACAAATCTTCAAATAATTCTAGATCCTTTTGATCATGGCTCCCCCATTTAAGAGCCTTGAGTTCCTGCTCAAGCTGGAACTGGAGAGGTGGGAATGCAGCGCTGCTCATTACCCTACGGGACTACTTCGACGTACGAGGTAGCTGACCCTTCTTCCCAACACGAAATGACTCAAAACGAACCCATGTCTTGCCTGGCAACAACTTTTGGCGAAACACACTACACCCTTGAGGAAAATCATATCCAACAACATATCATGACATAACAAAATGTTGTATCTGCATAGAAACCAACATAACGGAAGTAGTTGGTAATGGGGGTGGAGATAACCTATCATCCAATTTGTAGTTCACTCCCATCTTAAACTGTATAATCAAGAGAAATTGTTGGAGATACGACAACCCTTCATCTGGCGAGCTTGCTGTAGCTTGGACTGTGTAGCGAAAAATTGGAACGGTTTGTGATCAGTATGTACCACAACCTCCACTTGCAACTCGCCTAAATTAGTTTTTTGCCTAAAAAATGTTGTCATTGGAGACAACACTCGAGCCGACGTACCCTCCTGAACCGGTCGCACCAATAATACAAACTTGCCGCTCGTATTAACCAACCGCTTCACCTGAGTCGCCGTTACCAAATTTGACGTAGTGACATGCTCCTTACAAGCATTGATATGGAACTCCTTTCCCTCCTTCACAAGACGATACTTGCAAGCTCTACGGTAATGAATTGTATCACGGTCCTAAAGATAAGGGCTACCCAAGATAACCTGACACACATCCAAAGGAACCACCTCACACGTCACCTCGTCAATAAACTTCTCAGAAATTGCAAACTTGAATATACACTGCTTCGTGATCATCACATCCGCATCTTTCTGAATCTACCCTAAACCATATGGCTTAGAATGAGCTGTAGTCGTCAAACCCATCTTCTTCACCAACGTCTCATAAATCAAATTTTTTTGACTACCGGGATCCATAATGGCCTTGACTAAACACTGTTTTACCTTAATACTGACATGAAAAAGCTCTTCCCGACTCTCTTCCTCGATAACCAAAGTCTGCTGAAACATAAGTGTAAGCTTAGGATTCAGTTTAGCTAAATCTGGAAGGTCAACAACCTCTGCGGCTAGTGCATATTTCTCTTTATTGCGCTTCTCTTCCTTCGGCCGAAGCTCCGGGTGAAGTTTCCAACAATAATCGAAAAGATGCCCACTCGCCTTACAATGATTACAATGAAACTCCTTAGACGAAGACCCCTCTCCTTTGGCCTCTCCCTTATGCTCGCTTTTCCAACTAGACTTGTACCCCGACTGATCTTGTCGTCTTCTTTGTCACTCTTCAAGTACTTACGTTCAATAGCAATTGTCTTCACGGTAGCGTCCTCGATATTGGCCACAGTAAAGAGTTTAACTCTCTCCTAATGAACTCTGACAAACCCCCCGTGTACTTCATGAACACCTCATACGCGTCGACATCAATATCCAAAACCAAAGCTTGGTTATGGAACGTCGTAGTGTACTCATGTACGGATTGCTCAAACTTTTGGCGCAAATTATGCCATTTATACCATCTCTCTTGCTCATACCTAATCGGATAAAACTGTTTTCGCACTAAAATCTTGAATTCCTTCCAACCCAAATCTTCTACATCGTGGCATTTTTGATAAGATTTTCACCACGTGAGTGTATGACTTACAAATTTCAAAGTAGCAAAGAAAATTTGCTGAGCATTGGAGTATTCGTAAACTGAAAAATAAGTTTTTAACTTATCTAACCATTTATCTAATATTTTGGCATCGATCGAACCGTTGAATACCGAAATTTCAATCTTAAAACCAATACGAAGATTACGCATAGGATTCGTGGACTTACCAATAACAGATCACTCCTAGTCGGATTCGGTATCACTAGAATCATTATTGATCTCTGTAGTACGCTTGTCACCATCCCCCTCCATAACCCATTTCTTCTTCGAGCGGCCTTGCCGTTTCCCCGAAGCGGAAGCCTTCGCGAGGTTCGTGAGACGCAACTATTCTACCAACTCCCCTACAGTAGAAGTTAGGACAAAAACTACCATTTCCAAAATCGTGAGTCGATCGTCGGAATCGCCTATCTCCAAATCGTCTTTCGTCTTCGAATTAGGTTTACGATGGATCTTCAACGGACTCACTAGCTTCTCCTTCGTTTGCTTGAGACGGCCACATGTAGAGACCATAAACCACAATCAATCCCCCGAGAATCGAAACTGAAAAACTGATACCACTTAATCCACAATACGATTGAGAAGCTTTTAGTTAGTAGAGAAAACACGAAGAACACCAATTGGGAAAAATAAAGCTTTAATTGCTTTAAAAAAATGAAGTATATTACAATGAATCACTCCAAAACCCTAAGCTTCCCTCAAAACTCTTTTCAGATCTAACATAAGAAAAAAAATAACCTAAGTTCCCTTTATATAAAGAGAACTCAAAATTACAAAATAGAACGCATCTCGAGGCAAGACAATGTTGAGAATCAAAAACACCGCCAGAGTCGTTTGAACGAAAAACGACTTTACGACTTATTGGTCTAAACCTTAGAAAAGTTCCCTGGTCGTTCGAGCGAAACCCAACTCGTTCGAACGAAATATGCTTCTGAGCCAAAATTCCAGAGGAGATGACAACTCGTTCGAACGACTTTGACAAATCTTCAAATAACTCTAGATCCTCCTGGATCAGAGATTAACATCATGAACTCTTTCCTTAAACCACGAATGAGATGGCAACACAATCCTACTTTGCTAATCTGCTCCGTATCTAACTCTGAACTCTGAAATTTCAGCGCAAAGATTTTTAACCTTCAGAAAAATCCAAGATGTAACTATTTCCTTGCGTTATCGCAGCAAGCTCATTCCTGAGGTACTGGAGCTGCATTGTATTATTATGAGTAAACAACCTTTCGATAGTATCCCACACAAGTTTTGGCGAATCCATATCATGAATATGATCAAAATGATCCTTACGGATTGATGTTCTTAAAGCAAACATAGCCTTCCTGCATTTTATCCTCCATTTCCACCGCACCTCAACATTCGCTGGAGTATCATCCGGATATATCGATTCCTCACCCGAAACAAGATCCCATAAATCTTGTCCTTGTAGATAAGTTTCCATGCAAAGTCGCTGATATTGGTAGTTACTACCAACAAGCTTTTCTAAAGAGATATGAGAAAAACCACTTCCACCATTCATCTTGAGTAGAAATAATAAAATCCTTCAACGAGTAAAAAGAACGACAATCTTGCTTATATAAACAATATTCCTATTACTATTTTTTTTTTGTTAATTTTATCTACAAAGCTCTTAGGTAATCTAGTCTTTTAGCAAGCAATTATTCCCTGTACATTCAGCACTTTGCAGAAATGCCACACAATTAGGTTACACTGACATGAACCATTTATCTGATATTCAGTTACTTCATTAATTTTGTACACCCAAGAGCAAGTAGACTATATTTTACTACGATACAGTTAACAATTGTCATAAATTTGCATTGCGGGTTATTTTCAAGGATGGACTATCCACTAAGAGCTTTGAGTCTTGGTAAAAAATTTGAAGAGGTGGAAGAGGGTCCGGCGTTGTTCCAGTGTGATCTTTTCGATACATAAGTAGTTCACAAGATATCCGAGGTCTTTCTATTGGGATTAGCCACAGCTTGTGTTGACAACACAAGTGGTGACCTCTTCAAAAGCCCTGCCACAGTGGCTGTTGCTATCAGAAAGGAAATGGTTGACTATTTTATCCAAAGAAGCAAAACGTTTGTGACGGACACAACTATCCAATAAGGTTATGCGGATGCATAAACTTCTGGCGATCCTATTGATATTGTTTCGGATTTTCTCGACGATTTTGCAAGTTCAAAGCAGAATTTGTTTAGTCGGGTTCCCGGGTGGCTTTTGAGCGAAAAAAGGGAAGGCAAGATTGATGATTTTGTACAAGAGATGTAGAAACGGGTTTTGGCTAACAGATAGGAGGGCAACTGTTGGTCAGACTGTATTGAAAAATATTGATCTTAAGAATGCATTTCATTGTAAAGAAAAATTTGAGACTGTTGAAGACGTCACCACACCAAGAAATCACTGTATATTTAGGTCTATGAACTGCATGAACGAGAGCTGTAGTGTTAGCTATTGTGCGGTGCACATGAAAAATCATGATTCTAATTGTCCGTTTAAGGCTCTTCAATGTGAACAAAAGTGCATCTTGAGGCATGAGATGGATAAACATTGCATTACTGTTTGTCCTATGAAGCTCGTAAACTGTTCTTTCTACCCCCTCGGTTGTCGCTCTACTATTCTGCAGTGTACGACTGAGCCTTTCAGAATTTTTCCATTCTCACTTGCTAAATATTCTCCAAATAATTCACAAGGAAGCATCAGTTGAGGATTTTGAACATCGGTTGGAGCAGTTGAAAAAAGTGAAGCTTTCTTACTCGAGAATCTTTTTAGTTTTAGTCCTCCATTACACATTTACTACTGGTAATTATTTCGCATGATTAAATTATCTTGAATACCTTTTCCGCGCAATATTATTGCCTGAATTAGGGGGTTGCCACATCTTATTTTGGCTGCTGTTGAATTCTCTGAGGGATAACAGTTCCTTTTCTATTACCTACATTGTGACATGTAATGGAGGTACTGAACATATTGAATTTTCTTGTGTTGTAAATTCACCAACTCGCTACTTCTCCCCTATTCTCTGTCCTTACCCTGCGTAGAGACTCAATGTGATGCGAGTCGCACACTCTCTGGGTCGTTGCCCATGGGCATTTTCCCCTCTCCTTAGTTTTATAAAGAGGGGCTAGTCTTCTATTTTAGTAGTTAGTTTAGTTTTGGAAAATTAAGTTGTAGAGATAGACTTCCAACACTCTTGATTTGCAGTTTCCTCCATATTTTTTCAGCAAGAACACATTCCCTAAACAGGTGCTCTAAGCTCTCTGGACTTGCTTTACGGAACTGACATTCTGAGCTAGTAAGCACATATTTCTGCATTAGCCAATCTAGGCTCTTATTATTTTATTTTTTTGAAGGTTAAGCTGGGGTTGAAAGCAGACCCCCCTGCTAGGCTCTTATTACATTGCCTTGTATATACATGTTTTGGAGCACTCAGATAATTCCAACACAACTTATGCCAACCCACTTTTTGCCTTTTCGGTTTCAGGTTATCATATGTATCAGCTGTATCAGCTATGGTATAGTTACCATGAGAAGAAATGGTTCGTACCACAAAATTTCTAGCTCCTTGCACTTTGGAAATAGAAGGAAGTTTGTTTATAATGCCACGAATAACATGGGTATGATGCTGTGGGATGTTCCATTCATTACTTGATCACCTTGTAAACTCTAGCGGTCAAGTGCAGATACGAATCATACCTAAGTTCGGTAATGAACTTATTTAAAAAATTCATCTTTCTGCCAAGGATCACATCACAAGCTTCGTTTTCTCCCCGTCATCTAAGAGCATGGGCAGCAGCCTCGCTAAGTTAGCGAGCCACGTAGGCATAAATTCAGGGAAAACGAGCATTGAGGCACGCGCTAACGTGCATGCTAGACCGTTATGCTCAGAAAATATTTAGACATTAAGTGTGAATGGTATTTGTATTTATTAGAGAAAGACATTAAGTGGCATTAAATGTTGAAAGTATATTTGAAGTTGGTTTTGGTTATTAATTTTTTATCTAAACAAAATATAAATGATTGTATAATATTGAAAGTATATATATTATAAAATTAATCAATAGAGGGGAGTTCATTCAATGAAGAAATAATATTTTACATAAGAAACGTTATTATCAAATAAGAATTGTTGAAATATCGAACATGAGAGAAATATAGCCAACCTTTTGTTGAAAAAATATAGGTTATCTAAAATTACAGACGCATAATTAAATCATAAATTGCTGAATTGACTTAACTTATTTCTAAATATTGAATAATAGTAAAAATAATATTTCTTCCTTATCGTCATATTCAACATTATTGTTGGATCCATCGCTTGAGGTATCATCATCTCCCATGTTATCAAACGCAGTTGTATCAGACCTTTTGGCATTAATTGTGTTTAAAATAAATATTTAACGCAATCTAGTTAAAGCTTCCTAAAGTGGCCATTATATACCAAACCAAAACAAAACAAAAAACTTGACTAGATGAATTTGAACCATCACCCTCTCAAAGGTTTTGAGCACTCGTCCATAAAACAAAACAAACTATTCAGTTACTCATCCTAAACAAGTAAACATTTTTTGCCTTCATGGTTTATAGACTAGCAATGACAATATCAATGCTAACTTCGATATTTTATTCTCTATGGTTTAACATATTACAAGATTAGAGAAAACAAGTACACATAGCCATGGTTTTCTTTCTTATAGTAACACAAGACAACCCAATATCACTTACTAGAAAGTACAAGTGAATTGTTGATGAAAAGCTTTTCTTCAGTCTTTACATGTCTTTCCTTGTTTAGAAGTTTAAAATAACGTTATTATGTAATTGTGGGTCCTCGTAAAGCTTAAATAACTTACTCATAACATCCTTTAAGAGATTATTACTTACTCGTGGATTAAGTAAAATAATCCACTTTCAAAAAAATATAGCTTAAATAAATAACTCACTCAAAACATCCTTTAAGAGATTACTTACGTGGTAGGATTAAGTAGAATAGTCCACTTTCAAATATATACTCAGTCTTTATTGATCCTATTGTACATGAAATCGTAGAATATTGTACATGAAATCGTAGAAGACGGTTTTTTCAATGATTTCCTTCTTTTTTCATCTCTCAAACTCCGATTATGTTTCGTTACTTATCACAACCTAAAGTTTTCAAAATGAATCATAATTCCATCTCTTTGATAATTGATAAAGTGGCAACTCAAACTTGAGAAAATATACTCTCAGAGGTTCTGATTTATTTATATCTACATAAACATATGTGATGAATGATGTAAGGCATATAACAGCATGACTCGCATGGTACTTATTGACACTACAAATAAAGAAGTTATCGCCGCTAGCAGCATGTAATCCGGTGAAGAAAACATACATGAATTTGCTAGTAAGCGATGATAGATATACATCTCAATAGACAATTCAAGCAGCATCACCAAAGTGAGCGCAGCAGCCATGTATGCACCATGTGTGCAGTCACATTAAGAATTCCAATTATCGCCATCTTCTTAAGTGATAATTTGGAAGAGATAAATAAGAATGTTGTCATCAACAACAAAAGCATGCATGATAAAGATACATATGAAAGTTTTGTGATGTAGATAAATGCACACCATGCTGTGTCAAAGAAGCTTTTCAAATCGCCAGAAAATGAATCTCCCTGCATAACGTGATCGAGCCAGTACTAAAATTTTTTAAGGAAAATTGTCAGTAAACATGAGGACATTTGTGTACCAAATTCTCACCGAAGATATCATTCTCCCATGAATTCAACTATTTCAAGTCAGCTAACTACATTAAATATGGCTTCATAAATTAGACTACAGAAAATCTATCGAAGTTTAAAATCTCCTTTCATATATATTAGATAGTTTAGATATATCTGTTTTTTAGTTAAAGCGGTTTCCATTTGGAGAAGGTTCTTATCACCTAAAATAAGATATTACCCCACTTTGAAAGCAAGTAAAATAAAACTGTAGTAGGAAGATTTTTCCCGCGATCCGGTCCAACAAATTTTATTCAGCCGTTTATTGTAGGCAACCAAGTCTGTAAAAAAGCATTTGTTTTCCAAAAAATAAACAAGATAATTTCCGAGGTTGTGGGAATACCTCACCTAACTTCAATTTAGTAGAATATAAAGCATTGAGAGTACATCATGTTAATCAAGAGGTAACAATGTAAATTGAACTAGAGTGTACATAAATAATTTTTGCAGCACAACTATCAAATGTGTTTTCCTATGGTCCACGAGTACCTAAAAATGTGCATTCTCATCATGTGATTGCATAAGATGAGTGCTGACTCTTTACAAACAACCTAATATAAACGGTTCCAGACCATTGATCCGGAGTAGGGATAAAGTTTCGACAACATTACTATGAGTAATTTTCTACTATCCCTAGATGCCTCAACCCGATCATAGGAGTTATTTATATGAGAGCTTGAAAACTATGTCCTTTGACGCATTGAATAGTAGAAGTATGGTGTCCTCTCTAAAACAAATATAATCCCAGATACATACATAGGTAAAAGATTATATAGCAAATATTCTACAAAGATTGGATGAAAAATCAAAATGTGAGGGGCCAAGGAGGGAACATGTCAATTGGTTACACACTTATCATTTTATTAGACCATTTCATATTTTGCTCAACCTACATACATAAGGCACAAACAGTTCTATAAATGAGTTTAAGTTTATCTTCATCCGAATCTAAGGTCTTATAACTAGATCCAGAGAAAAACATATTTCATGAGTATGGAATACATCATCTGAAAAGGGTGTCCTCAAATTATGCAAAAGGTGGAAAATAGTGGAACTAGTGAACTACTAGAAAACTAATATTAAGCATAATCCCAGTTTTTTCCAACATTATATATATTTGTACTGCTACCAAGTAGAGCCTCAAATAGCCATAGGCTATGGTGAAGTAAGGTTTAGAAAGAGCATTCTACTATATAGAAACAAATGAAAGAGAAATAAGACGATTCACATTTTTTTAGGTGGTTAAATTCTTTCTATCAAAAAATACCTGATCATTATTCTTTGAAATTACTTCAGTCTATTTCATATTCAACCCAAAATGCAGTTTCATGTGTTTGAATAAGTATTGGATCAGCTCTGTAAAATAAATTAGACGAGTGCATTTAATTGGTGCTGAATTCAACTTAAGAAAAATCAGTGTTAAATAGATCAACGAAAAAAACAAAAAAACTTATATTCTCCTTATTTGCAGATTGTTGGATGCATTGGAGTTGTCTCCGCTGGTCTAGATCTAGGGAAAAAAGGGTCACTGGTGCATATTGGCTCCTGTATTGTTTCCTTGCTAGGTAAAGGTGGACCTGACAATCATCGCCTTAAATAGCGGTGGCTCAAATACTTTGACAATGACAGGGATCGCATCACATGTGGGT
This sequence comes from Kingdonia uniflora, assembly GCA_014058105.1. Classification (NCBI taxonomy): domain Eukaryota; kingdom Viridiplantae; phylum Streptophyta; class Magnoliopsida; order Ranunculales; family Circaeasteraceae; genus Kingdonia; species Kingdonia uniflora. Next base: position 2,348,756 of record JACGCM010000445.1, read on the forward strand.
TTACAGCAGGTGTCTGTGCTACTTTTCGATCACCAGTTGGCAGTGTATAATTTGCTCTAGAAGAGGTAGCAACATGGTGGAGGAATGCCTTGCTCTGGAGAACTTTCTTTAGCACAGCAGTGGTAGTGGTGGTGCTCCGAGCATTAATGAAGTACTGCAACTCTGGGAACTGTGGTTTTTTTGGGAAAGGAGGACTTATAATGTTTGATGCGAGTGATGTTACTGTGACTTACCATGTAATGGAACTTATTCCTGTTGCAGTAATTGGAGTTATTGGAAGAGTTTTGGGAAGCTTATACAACTATCTTCTCCACAAGGTCCTCATAGTTTACAATCTTATTAATGCGTAAGCGAAAAACTAAATGTTTTCTTTCTAATTATACATCTGTACATAGAATGGTCCAATGTTTGGTAGACAATAAAAATACTCATAACGTGATGAATATATAGTGTAAAGAAGAAAGACGATCAAAAACAAACATAAGACAAGAATTTATTCCCAAAAAAGTGGGACAATAAAGGATATTACTGCGAACAAGAATGAAAAATAGGCTACAACCTTCTCTTAACTTCCTAAAGAATGACTTTATTGAACATCCATTTTTTAGGTTTGTACTTTTGAAGTCAATTACGAGTTAGGATTAAGTTTTGTTGTTTATTTTTACTACTTTAGTTTATCTTGATGTTCTTTTTGTCAATATTTATATCAAGTAGGAGTAGTACCCGATGTCTAAATATAACTTTTTTTTCCTTCTTTATCACCTTGCAGGAAGGGTAGAGTGTACAAAATCCTCCTCAGCTGTTCCTATGTGCCTCTACTGTCTTCCATTTTTTGCAAGTTGCTCACCTTGTGACGCTTCCCTATCCGAATCTACGTGCCCCACCACTGGAAGAACCAGTAACTTCAAGCAATTTAACTGCCCACCTGGCTACTACAATGATCTAACTAATCTCCTCCACTCAACCAACGATGGCGTAGTTCGTAACATCTTCTCCACCTCCACCTCCATCTGAATTCTACCATATCTCTCTTCTCATTTACTTTACAGTTTATTTAATATTGGGTCTCTTCACTTTTGGAATCGCAGTTCCATCAGGCCACTTGTTACCCATAATCCTCATGGGTACAACATATGGCCGCTTACTTGGAATATTTATGGGCTCATATACAAAGATCGACCAAGGGCTCTATGTTGTACTTGATGTCGCCTCACTCACGGCAGGATCCATGAGGATGACTGCATCTCTATGTATCATCTTTCTTGAGCTCACCAATAATCTCCTTCTACTCCCCATAATAATGTTCGTCTTACTAATTGTTAAAACAGTTGGAGATTGCTTCAATCCGAGCGTCTTTGAGATCATTCTTCACTTAAAAGGCCTGCCATTTTTAGATGCCCATCCAGAACCATGGATAAGGAATATCACTGTTGAAAAACTCACTGATGCAAAACCAGCTCTAGTAACACTCTGTGGCGAAGAGAAGGTGTCTCGTATTGTTGAAGTTCTCAAAAACACTACCCACAATGGCTTCCCTATTGTTGACCAAGGGGTTTTCCCATCAGTAGGTTTGCCTATTGGAGCTATGGAACTGAAGGGACTTATTCTGAAAGCTCCCTTTGTGGCAATGTTAAGAAAGAAGTGGTTTCTGACATAAAGGAAACGAACAGAAGAGAGGGAAGTGAGAGAAAAATTTAGTTCTGCTGATCTGGCGGAGAGGTGGATGAAGATTGAGGACGTAGTTTTGACTGAAAAATGAGATGGAGATGTATGTAGATTTGTATCCCCTCATCAACAAAACACCGCATACAGTGGTGGAGGGCATGTCAGTAGCAAAAGCTTTGGTGCTCTTTTGGCAAGTCGGGCTCCGTCATTTGCTCATTGTGCCCAAATATCAAGCAGCTGGGGTGAGTTGATATTCCTCTCTTCCAGTATGATTTTAAAGCAACAAAAGTTATAATACAAATTTAAAGGATAAATTACTTAATAAAATTAGAATATGTTGTCTAGTCAGACACAAAGGATCATAGTAAACTATGATTCTTTGCATCAAACTAACAGTTTTTTTTCTTAAAAAGTTAAAAATTATTAGCAACACAAAATAAAATCTCAGGTGGATAGTATTACAGCCCAAATGTTATTTTTTTTTCGTTTTTTGGAAATAGTCCTCATGCACGACCATAAAACGATAAGTCAGATCTGACAAAGCTAGCCTCCATCTAAACAAATAATCCTCAAACCTCAAAAAATTTATGATCTTGAGGGTTAAAGGCACAATACCACATAAGTAACCAGAACTGCCACTTTCGTTTTCTCGCTTTCTCTTCAAGGTATCCACTCCTACTTTAGAGCCTCCATTTATCATAGATCTCGGTTTATAGATGTTGCTTCGCTAGTCTTGAGCTAGATCAACATGTATATCTCCTAACCTTGATTTGTAAGCAATGTTTCTTCACCCAGCCCTTCCACACATATCTTATCTATAGATATATCACTTTTTCTCGAAAGTCTTGCACTCTATCTTTCTTTTTCATAAGGCAGGCCGGTATTTAGGGATCCTTAACCACTGTAACCAGCCCGAACAGTTTCTAAATCCTCAACGCTCACAAGCCCGAAGGGTATAAAGCCCGAAGGCATGCACAATTCTGAACCCCATGGGGTTTCTAAAAGGAGGTGAAAGAGAAAGTCTTGCATTCTTACAACCACTTGAATTGAGATAAGTGGTTGAGAGAAAGGTTTGCTTTATCTCTGAAGATGTAAGGCACCTTCACCGAATTTAGTAGGTAAAAAAATTCATTAAAAGTATGCCATACTGCAGGAGATAGGATGGTCAATGGTGTCGGCCTTGATGGGCTTGGTTCAAACTTTGCATTCTAAGATTCAAGTTATCTGCCTAAATTAAATGGTATGGGAAGGATCTGTGGATGTTAATACAACTCTAGAAATGTCAAGTTAAGTTGGCCGCAAAATGAAGTTGCTGAAATTTGCCAGTGTGTATATCATCTATTTATTGAAGGTTACTTGGCTTCTAGAGTCTCGAAGTTTTCTCTTAGGTGTGTAAAATTCCTCATTTTCCCACCCATACAGTTTGCTAAGTAAATGTTCTCATTCTCTTTAGCGTAAAAAACATCTCAGGTTGCTATGATCTTCAGTATGATTGCTTCTTTTATCTCATGGGAGATTTCAATAGCTACGCATAGTGACATTATTTTGTTGCAAGGCAATTATTTTGTTGCAAGGTAGCCATAGCGATATTCATGAAATTATATTCCTATTAAGGCTTCCAAAGTATTTTTTACAAGTAATAAAGTGGGTCGCTCATGTTTCAATTCACTGGTACCTAAGAAGTTATCTTTTGGAAATTCTAGAATTCTACTAGTCATGAATTTTGTCCCTATAAAAATCTTGTCTTAATCTCCTAGACTCGTGGGTTGGAGGAAGCCACTTAGAGACTAGTTAAACCATATAGAAGGGAACCATGCGTTAGTAACTTGTGGTGCCTAATAAAAACTGAAACTGATTTACTGCTGCTAGCATTGGTATTGGAAGCCATGTTTGTTGCCTTGAACTACATCTGCTTGTAAGTGCTAAGGGGATGATTTGATCTTAAAAGCCAATGCTACTTCTGCCGCAAAAAAATTAGAGATCATAAAAAAGTTCTCACTTAATTCAGGACTGATTAAAGAAAATACGAGTAAAAGCTCTATTTTCTTTTCTGGTGCTACAACTACAGAGGATAGAAAAGCAATAAGTAATATTCTGAACTTTAACATTTGAACTTTGCCTGTAAGATATTTGGGACTCCTATTATTATCTACAAAATTGTCTGAAAAGAAATGTGAGTCTCTCTGATTGAAAAGATTCAGAAAAAGCTGTCCAATTGGATGAATAAATTACTATCTTATAGAGGAAGGCTGGAGCTCATTATATTAATTTTGTCAGCATATTCTGTGCATTGGGCTGGATATTTCAATTTCCCTAAAGCTACTATTAAAAAGATTGAATAATTTTTTCCTAGTTTTTGGCGGTCTGGAGAAGAAACTAGTAAGATCTTATCTTTGATTGCTTGGTTTGATGTGTGCTTAACGGAGGGTAGGCTAGGTATTAAGAGAATAATATTTTTAATGACCAACTATTTTGTTAGGAACCCTCTGGAATTTAGTACCTGGTAGGTCAAATCTATGATCAACATGGGTGAAGACAAGTTATTTGAAGAAAAAGTCTATATGGATAGTGGGGATTCCTTCTGATTGCTCAAGGGTATGAAGTTCTATTATAAGAAAAGGCCTTTGTTCTACAACACTGCAAAATTATTATGGGCAATGGAAAATATACTTATATTTGGAAGACCCTTGCTTATGTAAAGGAATTCTCTAAGAGCTTATATCTGATTCAAGCAATTGGATAAATCCCTCTCGAAGAATGAGATCTAGTGATTTGAAACAAGTTTGAGAAGAAATTTATGAAGAAGGCCACCTAATACTCTAGAAAAATATGTGACGATCTGGAAGCTTACGAAAAATTGGCAGTTTAGCTCCTTATCTTCTTGGAATGCTTTAAGACATCGTAAAAATTGGCTACTTGGAATATGATAGCTTGGGATCTCGATGCTTTACCTACAGGTATTTTCATACTATGGCTTGCCTTAAGAAATAGACTTCAAACAGGATTTTTTTGTCAATATAGGAAAACTTGACATAGCTTATTGCTCATTGTGTGGCGCCAATAAAGAAAATAGAAAGAAACTACTTTTTAGCTTCTCCTATTCGAGAAGATTAAGGGCTATTAACTGGATTGAATGGGCTCCTCCTTCTAATCATAGCGTGGTTAACAACTGTGCTGTTTTCAATCAGTAGAGCCTCAAATAGAGGGATAGTTAAAGAAGAAAGTAGATTTAATGGTACAACAACTACAAATAATGATGTCAATCTTCTTACCCAAGCTCATGCCTGCTACGTTCCAAGTTCGTGGCACTTCAAGAATCTCTTATTGTTAATCAAATATAAAGTGTTTATTAGTTTTTTGCTACCGAATCACTCCAATCGTTTTACGTTAAGTACACGACCAAAATTTTATATGTATGTAAGTTTCTTCTAGAATCTCTTAAGCTCATGCCTGCTACGTTCCAAGTCCGTGGCACTTCAAGAATCTCTTATTGTTAATCAAATATAAAGTGTTTATTAGTTTTTTGCTACCGAATCACTCCAATCGTTTTACGTTAAGTACACGACCAAAATTTTATATGTATGTAAGTTTCTTCTAGACCTAAATTCTTAATCTAAAATGAACTAAAAATAAATTAGATAAAGAGAATCTTAGTAGTACCAGTTTTCTACGCCGCCAAACTCGTCTCCCATTAACATCATTCTGCGACAGCTCCTGCTGTAAATAAATTAACCAAAGATGAGTTATAATAAATTTAGAAACATTATTAAAATACAGAGAAAAATCGAGCTTGAATCACTTGCTTTTGCACTAATTGGTAAGTTCGAACAGCATGAACTTCCTGCTTGTATTCCAATCCTCTATAAGAGATATGTGGTTTGGAATGAACATCTCTCCAAATAAATCCAACAGAAAGATCCATACAAAAAATCAAATTCAAATAGAGAAAAAGATGAACTTACTTTTTAATGATCCCACTGGAGAGAAAGTACATGAACCAAAAACAATTGAAAACCCAAGTGTTCAAATCCTCATTGAAGCTTTTCAAGCCAAACCATTGAATTGCAAGTTGTATATAATTGACAAGACTCTATCTCTACATCACATCCATCCAACCCCTTAGATTGATCACCCCCGACGGCGTAGATTGTCTGAGCTCTGGTTCCTTCGAATTCTAGGGTTCAAGAGAGGGTGATGTAGCAGTATCCACTCCATCAATCAAATGGGTTGTTGCCTCTGATGATGCCTGTAACCCCAATTTTCAAAATCCAATTTCAATCAATCAAACTAAACCAAAATAAAAAATATTAGAGCATTTGTTGTTGGGGAGATGAGGAGACTCATTAGGGGGAGAGAGCACTTCGATGAAGCAGAGCTTCGTTTTGTCTCCACTATGATTTGCTTCTCTTCACCGATCTAGATTTCAGAGAAAATTAGAGAGAGAGAGAGAGATCTTCGCTCACAGGATAGTTGGGATTATGTTTCGATGAAGTTGTAAATTTTGACTGATTAACAGTAATTTAGCCTTATGATTTGGTGTTTTATGCGAATAATCTACAGTTGGTTGACTGAAAATTTAGCCTAATTCGGTAGATAATTTGGCAGTTTAGAAGTTTGAACTAATTCTGAAATTTATTGTGGGATCCGACAGCTGGGACTTAATTTTAAAGCATAGGAGAGATCCGAGCGGCCTAAATAATCATCGACTCACGAGAGATGGGTAACGAACGGCCTGGATCGAGAAATGGCTGATGACCTATTCTACTGACACCTCACATCAAAATGGGTCGCTTACAAATCGAACTGATTTTCTCAATATTATAAAAATTTGAGCGATAGCTAGCCAAAAAATGATTTTTGTGAATTTAGATAGCTATCATAGCGATAGCTATCCTGCTTCCCATGCTCTAATAGGTGTAGGGTGAATCTCTGAGCATCATCTCTTGGATAGAATATTCCCGGGAACATTTATGTACCTTCAGGCTCCAAAAATTTGTACTTCAAAAAATTCATTTGGATCTAAGTAAACCATGTATTATCAGCCTTAGATTAGAAGCAATGTTGAATGTGCTCCTCATTACAACTACTTTGTTTCATAATTCATTTTTTCTCATCCTTAATCTACTATTCTTCTTATGAGAACAAACTTTATCCCATGGAATAGGTTTTTGCTTTCCACATGTTTCAAGCCCTTTCCATAAGAACTTTGTCCAAATTGCTTCTATTTTGTGGATCACCATTTTTGGAAGAATAAATAGCCCTGCCCAATACACATGGATGTTAGAAATCCCTGGGCAAAAAAAAGTTTGTATTTCCATGAGAATATCCTTGTCATATTTTCCACCCGAGTACTGTAGTTCCTAGCATTAAGACTTGAGGACAAAATAAGCACATCGAAGTACTTAAAATACCAGGCTGTCTTCAGCAAAGTTCAAAAATCAAAATGTTATAGATTTCACTCTGTACTTTGATTTACCCCAGAGAAGAAGAGAGGACTTGTTAGTTTTAACTTGTAGGCCAGTCATAAGATTTAGACAGTGAGGCGGTCACAAGTTGCTGACATGATATCCCCCTAAGAAAACAAGTAAATCTTCATGTAGAGGCAACACTGACGATTATTCAGTTTACCACTGCCATATATCCAGATGTTTGAGGAAGAAATGTAGTACATTTGTAAAACGTTGTAAGATTGGGCATTATTTTTTATGGTAGCATAGTAATGGGATAATGAGTGCTCTATAGGAGGCCTCAGTTCTTAAATAAAATTGGGGATCCACGAAGGAGTATTTTCATTTCTGCTGATGTCTATACGGTGGTGATATTAGAAAATGATAAAGGGTGATAGGTTGTGAGGTCGTCTCTACGCACGCACGTCCGGTTGTTTCTACGCATTTCACCTGGTTCCTCTCTATTTTAGTAATTATACTTTATTCTATTTAGTAGTTCCTATTATAAGTCTTATTAGGGTTTTCTATTCTAAATTGTGTTTCCTTATTATTTTCTAATTGTGATGAGCCTCCTTATGCCCATAAAAGGAGAACTCCTCTTACTTTATTTATGATATTAGTTTTAGTGAGAGAAATGCTTAGCCTTAGGTAGAGAGATCTAATTTATTTTCAGTCCTTAAATCAATCAAAGTAGTTTGCCTTTTTGTTAATCACTTCCGCGTTAGTAGTTTTCTATCAATTGGTACCAGAGCGAAGTTCGTTCCGTGAGTATTTTATTTTTTAATTTTTATTATTATTAATTGATATGGTGACTTCTGCGTTGCTATAGTAATTTTGGTATTTACTACAGTGATTTATGCGTTGCTACAGTATAATCTGCATTAGAGCTATATTTAATCATAGGTTTGAGATATATGTAGAAACAATCATAAAGATTACGAAGCTTGAGGCGGGTATTATAACGAAGGATTCGATAAAGTAGGCTTAAAGATTAATCACTACAAGGAGACGACAGAGAGGGAGGGTCACCTTGCGATTGATGTATTGGCGGGGAAGACGGAGACGTGTTGAAAAATTCTCGATCAAAGTTCTACAATAGAGTTGCGACCTTGATGTGAGAAATTCACTCGATTAACATTTCGATCATCATGAAGTCCAACACCGCCCCAAAACTAATACCCTGAGTAAAACAAATTGAGGAATGGGGTTTTGCCGATTTGATCGACAGAGACGACGAACTTACTTTGTGATTGAGCGACTCGAACAAGTTGAGGAGTGAGGTTTCTCCGATTTATTCGGCAGCGATGACGAACCCAATTCTGCTATTGAGAAACTTCTACGTTTTTGATATAAAGAAGATCAAAAGATAATGAAAGTAGCGAATCATGGGTTAGTTTTTTTTTCATCGTGAAGAATTTGCCACTGGAGAAAGAGACTTGCAGAGTTGTGAGGGAAACATTGAAAGGTGTTATTTCGTACAATTGGGTGTTTTCCACCCAATACAACAAGCAAGTCCAACAATTGGGTTGGGTAAACATACCCCAAAAGATCTACTTTTTATGCTGATCCAAATATGGAATCCAAGAGGGAGAAATTTTATACAATATGTTGACCTATTTTGGAGCGAGTCCGACAACCAATCACAGAGGGCAATGCATAATTTTTTGGGGATTCAAGATAAGTATGAAAATTTTGGCACAAGAAAGTTTAATCGCTTCTGATGCAAAATCATCGAGTACGGAAAGTACCGTGGACGGATTCGAACTTATCTTATTCTCGAAACCAAGCACGGTATTTTTGACGAAACAATAGTTTCTTTATTTACAGGCAGACCAAATGGGTACGGAAAGTACCGTGGATGGATTGGCAATCGTCCTCTTCTCGGATGTACCTCTGTCGAGTTGAAGATCTTGTTTTGTTATACAACCAGAGTTAATGGGTACAAAAAGTATCGTGGAAGAATTTACAGCTATTGTATGCTCAGGGTTGTTCCTTCTGTCTTCAAAATTAAAGAAATTTTTTTCAAAGACGGGGAGAGTTGATAGGTTGTGAGGTCGTCTCTACGTACACACGTTTGGTTTCACGCATTTCACCCTGCCACTTTTTATTTTAGTAATTATGTTTTATTCTATTTAGTAATTATGTTTTATTATATTTAGTAATTCTTATTATGAGTCTGATTAGGGTTTTCTATTCTAAATTGTGTTCCTAATTGCTTTTTAATTATGATGAGCCTCCTTATGCCTATTAAAGGAGAGCTCATCTAGCTTTATTTATGATGTTAGTTTTAGTAAGAGAAATGTTTAGCTTTAGGAAGAGAGATTTAGTTTATTTTCAGTCTTTAAATGAATCAAAGTAGTTTGTCTTTTTGTTAATCGCTTCCGCGTTAGTTGTTTTCTATCAAAGGGATACGGGCTTCTTCAACTCGTTCCTTTTTATACAGTTTTTCTTTTCTTCTCTCTTTCTTGTTTGTGAGTAATAGGATTTGTTTACTTCAAAGGAATAAGAAAAAAGAAAGAAGTAAATGTTATGTGTAGGATACCTTGGTTCCTAAATAAAATTTAGGATCCATGAGCGAGTATTTTCACTTCTGCTGATATCTATGTGGTGGTGATATTGGAAACTGACAGAGGGATAAGGGCTTTCTCGACTTGTTCCTTGTTATATTGTTTTCTTCCTCTCTTTTTTACTTTGCGAGTAATATGATTCGTTTAATTCAATGGAAAATGAAAGAAGTATGTCTATGTGGTGATGATTTTGCAAAATGATATAGGGATAAGGGCTTCTTCGACTCGTTCTTTCTTATACTGTTTTCTTTCTCTTTTCCTCCGTGAGTAATAGGATTCGTCTAATTCAAAGGAAAAAGAAAGAAGAAATTGTTGTATTTTAAAGCACAGTATCCGCTTTCCATATGGTGGTGTGTATTTTGCTGTTCAATCAGGCCCTTCAGTGCTTTGACTGAGCCATCCCGTATATGAGTACTTTCGTGGGTTTGAATTAAAATCATGGGTAAGACAATGTACAGAGATTTTGGGTAAAGGCCCTCCACATGTGTAGTCTCCATTCCCGATATAGAGGTCCCTTATAAAAATTCTTTCCTCCATTCACAAATAAAACAAAACTATGACGAATTTTTTGAATCCTGATGAAAGGGGGCTCTATGATAATGCGGACATCGCCACAAAAGAAAGTGTTTGGACTCCAGTGAGGAACATTGTGGGTTTAGCAATACCTCCAACCTTCTGAGCTCGTGACCTCCCACCCCCAAATACTGCAACAGGAGATGCCAAATCAAATTTGTGCGACTCCATATACAGGTTGTCTTACAACTTACAAGCTTGAATTGACCAATAGCCAACCTCCAGTTCCACCTTTGGACCTAGTATTGAAGTTCCACAGATATTAATATTTCAGCTCTTCATATTTTTCCCACTTCCAAAAGTTCCTCTTGAATCATTAATTGAGAATCTTCTTTTTACATGATTGCATGTCTATTTTCTTATTACATGGTGTTTGTTTGAACAAGTTTAGAATTCCTGATCTGAATCCAGGAATGAATTGTTGCATTCTCAAACAGTGTAACCGTCTTTGATAGGCTAATGGTTTCATTGTGTTCCAAGCTCACTAATAAAATACACTCGGATTGTCGTAAAACTAGGAGTTTGAACTTCAGTATCAAGTTATTAATAATAATTTATTTTTTTTGGTTTTGAGGACTTGTGTACTTAGGGATGGTATGCAAACGCAATGTTGTGGTGTTGATAGACTTTTACCTAAATGAGACTACAAACTATGCTAAAAAAGAAAGGCTAGTACTGGTATTTTTCAGTAGCGTAGTCAATAAGGACTTGTTACCGAGATTGTGGAATGCTTACAACGTATTCTGTGTAGCAGGAGTATATGGGTAATACCATATATATTCAATGTGCAGAGAAACCGCGGGGGACTGAGCTCTATTCAATGATCATCTCTCCTCTGTGATTTTTTTTTTGAAGTATACTTTGAAGTATTGTTATCTACAATTCTATTTTGCATGATGCTCCGTCTTTCCCGCATTTGCCATTGCAACCAATTTTAGACTTTAATTAAGATTTATGCTTTTATTTATGTTGAGAATCGAGGTAGCTACTCTCTCCTCTATGACAAGAACGATACGCGGAATAAGCCCTAACAGAAGAATTAACCAAGCAAGAACAATAAAGAACACAAGAAAAGTTTCCCAGATGAGGGAAGTGAAAAACCCTTGCGGATGAAAAACTACTCCCCACGAACAATTCATTATGATATCAAGCAGGTTACAATGATCTCTCAAGCTTCTCAAGCTTTAATGGAGTTTATTCAAACCCTAGTCTCTCTAAGATTAAACTCACCAAAAGATGGCTAATAAAATAACTTAAGTCTTTTTTATATACTTGAGGACTAAATACAAGTAGTACTGATCTTGAGGCAGAACCCAGCGTCTCAAAATAGACATCTAGTGCAAACCTACGCCAAGCTCGTTCGAACGATTCCAAGCTCGTTCGAACGACTTTGCGATAGTTGGTCTCCAGACCTAGAAACTTAACATCTTGTTCGAACGATATCTAAGCTCGTTCGAACGAGATTGACTCCTGAGCCAAAATTCTAGTGAGTACAAAAGAGTTTGTTCGAACGACTTTGAAGCTTATCAGTATCCTAAGAAGACGGCCCTGAATACTCTAATGACATCGTATGGAGACCAAGCCAATGACACCACTCAGGGAAATGATAGTGGTGAAACTCATATAGGTTATCTTTACTTGGTTAATGTTGTGACCACTCAGTTGGCAGAGACTAAGCCTAAGAAGGGACTCATGTATGTAAACCTCAGTATTAATGGGTGGAGCACTTTGGCGATGGTTGATACAGGTGATACCCATAGCTTTATCGCTATTCAGGAAGTGTATCGTTTGGGACTGCGTTTGGTGAAAGATTCTAGCAGAATGAAGGCTGTCAACTCCGCCGTGATGTCAATACATGGCATTGCCAAGTTGGTTCCAGTTAAGATGGGATAGTGGAGTGGAAAGGTTAACCTTCTCGCAGTGACGTTGGATGATTTTAAGATTATCTTGAGAATGGAATTTCTCCGCTACTACAAAGCAGTGCCGATGCCGTTCGTCAATTCCTTAGGGATTTTTAGCCATAATCCCTCAATAATACAGATGTCCACGCATAGAGATGAGGGCAGAATCTTATTAGCTCTTCAGTTGGAGAAGGGACTGAAGCGAGGGGAGTTGACTTACCTTGCTACCTTACGGTTAGAGCCAGATGATCAGATTTATAGTACCGTGTCGACGGAAGTCTCCAAGGTACTTGCTAAGTTCAAGGATGTGATACCGAAGGAACTGCCAAAGGTGTTACCTCCATGAAGGCCTATCGATCATCAGATCGAGTTAGTTCCTGAAACCAAACCTCCTGCCAAAGGACCGTATAAAATGAGTCCGCCTGAACTAGCAGGGCTTCAGAAATAACTTGATGGATTGTAGGAATCGAGCTTTATTTGCCCCTCAAAGGTGTCATATGGTGCTCTGGTCTTATTTAAGAATAAACATGATGAAAGTCTGCGATTATGTGTCGACTATCGAGCCCTGAACAAGGTAACGGTAAAGAACAAGTATCCAATACCGCTCATTGCTGACTTATTTGACTAACATACATCCGCAAAGTACTTCTCTAAACTTAATTTTAGATCGGGTTACTATCAAGTCTGGATTATTGCCGGGGACGAACCAAAGATGACTTGCTCCACTCGGTATGGGGCATATGAATTTCTTGTCATGTCATTCGACCTGACCAACGCTCCTGTAATATTCTATACTCTTATGAATGAGCTCTTCCAGAAATATGTCGACAAGTTTTTGGTGGTATATCTGGATAATATTATTATCTACAACCGAACTATGGAGGAACATTTTAAGCATCTTTGCCTGGTATTCCAAGTCCTATGACAGAACCAACTATACGTCAAGTTGGAGAAATGCTCAATTGCCCAGGAGCAAGTTATGTTTCTTGGACACATTATTGGCAGAGGATGGATCCGCATGGATATGGAAAAGGTTCACGCTATTGAGGAGTGGAAAGCTCCTACGGAGGTTACAAAAGTTTGTTCCTTTCTTGGTCTTGTGAATTACTATCGTAAGATCATCGAAGGATATTCAAAAGGCGCGGTACCCCTTACAGATCTTTTCAAAAAGGACTTATTTTGGTCATGGTCTGAGAAATGTTAAATAGTATTTGACGATTTAAAGCATGCGGTAATGAGCAACCCAGTCTTAGCCTTGCCAGATATTACTAAGTCGTTTGAAGTACATGCCAATGCGTCTGATTATACTATCGATGGAGTATTGTTACAAGAGAAGCATCCTGTTGCATATGAAAGCAGGAAACTGAATGATACAGAGAGACGATATTCAGCCTAGCAGAAGAAGTTTACCTATTTGCATATGAAAGTAGGAACTCCTAGCTATTGTGCATTGTCTGCGAGTGTGGCGATACTATTTGTTGGGAATGAAGGTTATAGTGAAAACTGATAATAGTGCGGCAAGCCATTTCCTTACACATAAGAAGTTGACCTCGAAGCAGGCTCATTGGCAAGAGTTTCTAGCAAAGTTTGATTTAGATCTTAAGCACAAGACAGGGAGGATGAACAATGTACCGGATACATTGAGCCGTAAGGCTGAGCTACCAGCCATCTCTTTAGCTACTGAACATTTTCACTTTCATATTACCAATACTCTCCAAGATAGGATCTGCGAAGGATTGGCGGTGGATCCTCAGACCTAGGTCATCATTAATTTTGTGAAACAGGGGAAGATAAAAAAGTTCTGGGTAGATGATGGTCTTTAATATACGAAGGGACAACGAATTTATGTTCCCCAGTTTGCAGGACTAAGACGGGAGTTGATAAAGGAGTGCCATGACACTCTTTGGGCAGGCCATCCAGGTTGGCGGTGAACATTATCCCTGTTGTACAGAGGTTACTATTGGCCCAATGATCGAAAGGAAGTGATGGATTATACGCAGATTTGTCACATTTTCCAGCAAGATAAAGTAGATTGGAACTTGCCACTTGGACAACTTGAACCACTTCCTGTACCAACACGACCTTGGGGAAATGTCTCTCTGGACTTTATCTATGGGTTACCTAAGACTAAAGGATATGGTTCCATACTTGTGATCATCGATAGATTCTCTAAGTGTGCAACGTTTATTCTATCCCCGATTATTTGTACAACAGATAAAATAATGCATTTCTTTGTGAAGCACATTGTTAAGTATTGTGGCGTGCCACAGAACATTGGCAGCGATAGAGATCTGAGATTTACTGAGAAGTTTTGGAGGGAAGTATTCAGATTACTGGGATCCACTCTAATCTTAATCAGATGGTCAGACCGAACGCTTTTATACAATATTGGATGAATACCTCTGATACTTCGTCAGGGCGAACAAGAAGAATTGGGCCGAACTCCTATGTAATACAGTTTTGCTTTAATCTACAGAAGGGTTCATCAACCAACAAGAGTCCCTCTGACATACTATTGGGACAGCAGCCCCTCACACCGCACACCACATACCGTGGTCTCCAATTATAAAGGAAGTGTTTCAAGAGCTTACCAGTTTGTAAAGGAATGGCAGAGAAATAATGATACTGCCCGGGCCTATTTGGAGAAATTGTCTGCCAGAATGAAGAAATGGGCCGTCAAAAGAGACGACTAGATCCTTTTTAAGTTGGAGACCTTATTTTGATCAAGAACTCCCACCTCAAGTATCGAAGTGATAGAGTACACAAAGGCCTGGTACCCAAGTATATCGGTCTGATGCTGATCATTGGAAAATTTGGAAAGGTTTCTTAAAAACTTTAATTGCCACCCCATCTTCGCTTCACCCATCCAGTGTTCCATGCCAGTGCCCTAAAGCCTTACCACCAAGACAAGGAAGATCCAAGCAGAAGTACCGTCAGACCTCAGGTTCCTCTCAAGCCAGTTAACCCAGACAAAGTTCCAGAGAGTGTTCTTGCTCACAGAGTGACTCATGTTGACTTGAACACCAAGAAGGAAGTCTAGGAGTACCTAGTGAAGTGGAAGGATATGTCAGACACAGAAGCCAGCTGGGAGCACTAAGATTCTCATCCCCTTCTAGTCCGACTCAGGAAGATTAAGGCCAAGTAAGAGAGGAAAGAGAACAGGCAGATGTGAAAGAAGATGAAGAAGTCGACGAGGGCATCTCCAAGCTGAGTGGGAGAGAGTATGATGCCTTAGCGGATTGAGCCCAAACTTTGTAAATAATATATTTAGGTTGTAATAAAGCCTATTATATAATTTTGTTTATTTTTGTAACATTTAGGTTAACCAAAAGGGGGAGCACGCTTCGTCTCCAACTTTGATGTTTCCTTTTAGTTCTTATGTATTTCTTTAGTAGCTATATATGTTTATGGACTTAACTCCGATACATCCAAGAAGGAATAAAATCTTTGCAATTATTGTTGATAAATGAATGAGATAAAGTTTTTAAAGACCCTTTGTACAATGTTTGCGTTGCCTTGATTTTATCTGATCTTATGAGATAGTGTGTTCAAAAGACGATTAAAATAGACAAATAAATAGGCTTACTTGAGGCACGTGCCTTGAGTGCCGTACGTACCAAGCTTGGGTTAAGTTGGTCCGTGTCAGAAGTACTGCTATTTCAATTTGGAGGATTAGTGTAGCTGCATGCTGCAAAAGACTGCAAGAAACTTCAGAAGTGTATCTGCTATATTTTTAATGTTCAAGATTATGCTAGCAACTTTAAGGAATTGTTCGAGCCTGGAGATCCTTACTCATTTGATAAGGAATATGTGGAACTAAATCATTTTAATCACATTATATCACATTTGATTTCAAAGAAACAAAAACTCTCTTTCACAATGTACAGGTGTGTTACACTTCTTTGAAAGAACATATTATGTTTGTTATGACCATGGGATAAGCAATCAAAATAAGCAATCACCATACACTGAAGAACATATTTGAAAAATTAAAAAGATTTATTATCACCTCCTTCTGTCTCCAATCCTTCAAACCCTAATTTTTCCCACCCCCATGAAACAAGCACCATGGGTGATGCTCTCATGGCCGATGATCGTGCTCGCCCAGCTTCATCCAAGAAACCATCTCCTTTGAAAAAAAAAACCCTAAAAAAAAAATCAAATTACAACGTCCTGAAATCCTCAATTGGCCGCACCAAAAAGGGATTCAAAGGGAGAATCGCGAGTCTATTTTCGACATCCATGGTGTTCACTGATGTACTCATGGGAGGAATTTTGAAGAAACCATCTCCATCATATATTAATATATCGATGAAAATGTTGCATAATTGAGGAGGAAAGAATTAAATTTTGATCCTAGGGTGGCTGCGTGGTGGACATAAGGAGAATATGTACCATTTAGGTTTCTTGTGTGTACATTTGATTTGATTGATAAAGAACTGGGTCAAATTATTATCACTAGGATACTTTGTAATTGTTGAGAGATAATCGATATAGAGTATACTAACACTTTTATATCATGAGAACAAAAAGAGAGAGAAGAGAGGATTTCTTGATTCAATATTGTTGTGTTTCTCTGTACGTAATATAAATAGATAGATACCCCTACAACAAAGGTTACCTAACCTACTCAAACTTTCCCCATAACCCTAAAGGGCCTATGGGCTTGTTAGGAGTCCTAATAGGATACCTCAACCTTGTTGGGTTCCTAGCTTGGGTTGGACCCAACTCCTAACACTCCCCCCTTGGGGTGTTCCATACTAGGACGACTTTCTTCATTAAGACCTCTGCCTAGCATAACCCCCTTCGGAAAAAAATCTGTACAAGGAAAGAGTACAATCCTATGTCCTGTATGGGTTGTGGACGGGTATACGTTGCCTCATCAAAACTTCCAGCCAGTAAAACCTCCTAGGATAAAAACTGTGCTATCAAAAAAGAGAGTACAACATGCATGTGTCTACGCCAGGATGAGACTACTCCCCCTAACGTCGATCTCCCTGTGATATTGATAAATAAATCTTATGCATACCGATTTCATGTACTAGCTGCTTGAATGTTAGTGGTACAAGAGTCTTCGTGCATGGATTTGCAAAGATGTCTTCTGAAATATCTTCAACAATGCCAATCTCATTCGCCTTTTATAATTCATAAGGTTGGAATGGCTTCTATGAAATGTGATTCATTTTGTCGCCATTGATAAATCGTCATTGACTTGAATAATACAAGCTGAATTTTCTTTATATATAGTCGATGCTTTATCTTAGATAGAATGCGCCACAACTTCGGTTGATGAGATATGTCTTTGAGCGCAACCATCATTCTCTGCCAGCTTCATGTACTATAAGAATCTTCGTGGTTTAAGGTATAGCTACCGCCGTCTGCCTCATCGATCTCCAAGAATCTTTATGTATCCCTGCACATAAACACATAATCTATTTGACAATGGTCTCTATGTGGGTTTGAGAAGTATTCTGTATTGGTGTATTCTATACTTTTACGTTTACCATTTCGAGTAGAATAGACCCTAGCCTTTTATACCGATCAGATACCTCAGAATGTGCCTAATCTCAATCCAATACCTTTGGGTAGGAATAAAACTATGGTAAGCCAAATAGTTCACTACGAATAAGTCATTAGGTCTAGTATACCTAGCTAACTATAACAAAACACCTCCTAGCTATGGCATCATAGCCTTACGAGCTTCTCTCCCCATTAAGATGGTAGAAGATGTCGTTGTCCACACCCAAGTGATGGATGCCCAATAAACAACTTAGTACCGTGTGCTACATCCATATCGAAGTGTTAGATAACTCTTCTGATATATATTACTTGGTGTATGAGTATGCCACGATCAAGATGCTCAATCTGCAAATCAAGATACTACTTGATTTCTCAAGGTCTTGTATTTCAAATTCCTTCCCAAGGCATTCGGCGGCTCTCGCGATCTCCCCCGGAGGTCTAATAATTTCCAAATCATTTAGTATACTGTTATAATGAGTAAAGCTAGTATCTGTGTTCTAAATAAGAATGCATGGACAGATAAGGATATTTGTAAAGTCCTCGAACTTTGAAAACTCAGTCAACTTACTATGTCTCATGGGCCCTTATTGCTTGAATTCAATAATAATTTTTCTAGTTTTATTACGTACACACCTCGTATGTTGGGCTTAATTGCTTCCAGAAGCTTATACATTCCCAGGTGGCTTCATGTAGATATTTGTATCTAGTGTCCCATATAGATACGCCATATTTACATCAGACGCATGTGTAGCTTGTTCTCGACAACTTGACAAACTGATTAGTACCGAAATGTTATAACGTCCATAACTGGGTAATAGGTCACACTGTAATCGATGCTAGATCTTTTAAAGATTTCTGTAATAGCATGTATTTTGGGAGGATAATTTTCGCTAATACTTTTAGTAAGGATGATACAATAATAAGCTTAAATTCATAAGATTTTACGTGGAAACTCAGTAAAGGCTGAGAAAAACTACGACCTCGAGGAAGGTATTGATGAAAAATCTAATAAGTTGCTAATTATTACAATTTGTTGTGTGGTATGAATGTAAGGATTAATGAATAATAATGTTGCGGATCTAAATAACTTATTTTCTGTCTATATTTATAGTAGATGCAGGCAGTATTACAAAGAGAAAGGCAGTTTCCTATTTTTGAGGTAGTGGGCGAACTTTGCGGATCTTTGACGGCTCATTTTTACCAAGCACAATGGCTACTTTTAGTTGGTCCAGAACTTGTGGTTGCAGACGTGACATCTTCTCAAATGCTGGGCTATATTCGACTATGTTTTGCTGACTTCTCTATGTCGAATTTGGGAAATATGCTACTACAGTCGCCCCATTCTCGACATAAGTACTTGTTGTTGTGTCGAGAAGAAATTGAAAGCTGAAGAGGTTATCGAACATCGCGCAAGTCTTCATTATGTCATTTCTGATGCTAAAGTCAAATAAATATGGTCATGTATTTCCCATGGAGGATTTAATGTAGGATATTGGTTTTTGGAACTGCTGGAATGTTAGGTTATAAATAGATTGAGAAAGAAAGAGTTGCCATTCGATGGGTGAATAGTTTGGAAGCTGTTATGGTAAAAATGTCACCCCAGGCATGGCATAGTGAGTGGTTGAAGCTTGCAGATGGTATTCATGACAACTATACAAAGGTAAACCTTGGTGCTATATCTTTATTTTTGTTTAATCTTGAACCGGTGGTTATGATGGTTGGGAGAATTGAGGGAGGTGCAGGTAGAGAGCATCAAAATGCAGTGTGTCCATTGGAGTCAGTGTCATTTATTATTGTAGAAGGTATTGGTGCTCATCAATTGTTTGGAGAAGTAGTCACTGTTCATATTAAATTTGTCGAAGCGAAGGTGGGTAGGGCGCCTTGTGTTAATGGCCGACACAAAAAAATTCTTGCAAATTTGTGTTGTTGTCTTTCTGCATGGCGTACACAGGCAGATGGTTTTAGAAGTTCCCTGACCTAAGATTTATTAAGTTTCTTAGGATGTCATTACCCCTGTCGCCGAAGGATATGCCAGATTCAGGTGAAATGAAGCACATAGCTTCGAGTCCTTTATGTCGAATAATAAAATCATAAAATGTAGCTTGATGTAATATAATCGAAGGAGTTAATTGTCGAATGTAAAATGTAATAGAGTATTTTATGAATACACTTTGTTTTGTTCTTGTAACGCATTTATAGATGCTATTCTTGAAGGAAATGAAATTTATTAGCTAAAGATAAGTGATCAATTTAGTTAATATTGAGATAAATTGTTCTGAATGTATGTAAATATCAAGGTATGTTGTTGAGTTTATTAGATCTCAAACTGGAGTTTGTTGACTGTGTGAGGCCGAAAATAGTTTCCTATGATGATTTATTTGACTTGTTTGTGTAGAGTTCCAATGCGAATTGAATAAATAACTTAACTATTCGTGTTTGCTATGGATATAAATGCCATGTGTAAGCTGGGGTTTATATGTAAGAGTAGAGATGGTGAGAACGAGAGCGCAAGTTTGGGATTATGGGCATTCCAATAGTGTTTATGCAAAGTATTAGGAGTTGCTGGACAAGTATTTTGGTAAGAGTTGCATAAACGGGTAAGTATTGGTGCCAGTGGAGCCTAAATATGAAGAGTTGAGTGAAGTGGAGGTGAAGGAGGCAAAAGAGGAGTATGAATTCAATTGTAACATACAATTCTTGAGTCCTCCTGAACGCGTCGACAAGATAAGGAATCGAGCCAAGGCTTCTGTGAAGAAATAAGAAGATTTAGCTGGTCAAAGAGTTTGAAGAGTGAAATGAGTGTTGGAATGTAATAAATGAGTTTATGTGTAAGGTGTTATCTGAAAGAAATGAATATATTTGTTGTCGATGTGTATGAGTAAAATTATCTCGAATATGTTTTGACTAGTGTGAATGAATGAAATTTACTGAATTTTTTGAATGGGTATAGGAACGTTTGATATGTCAAACTTTGGTAGTTGGTTTGTTGAATAAAATTTGAAATTTGAATTTGTGTTTAAGATCTTCCCGAGAATATAGGAGAATTGGAAATAAGGCAAAATGTGTTTAGGCAATGATAGAATTAAAATGGCTAGGTATACTTCTGTAGGTAATATTTTGAAGTATAAGGAAATGGATGTACAACTTTTGTATAATAAAATAGGCTATGCTTTGGCGTGGATAAAGACATCAGAAGAGTTAAAAAGAGATATGGAAGGGTTAGAGCAACAGTGAATGGGCCTGTTGATCTTTGAAAGACAAAGCATCAAATTTTTTGAGAAGAGGCGAATAAGGCGTTATGCTCGATTACTCAAATGGTCACGAAGTGGTGCGATGAACAGTCACGTGGAGTCTATAAATAGGCTCGTGGTAGGTGACTGCTCACTTTTTACAAATTTTAAAAAAAGTTCTGAAAGTGCTGATTCCTTGTGCTCATATCTGCCATCTTTGTCAACGATTGAGAACGAGGTGATAAGCGTGCTAATTGAAAGGGCAAAATGTGCAAAATAGAGGGATACCGAGGCAGCGCAAATCCAAGGTTAATGGCTTTCTCGCATTTGTTTGATATTCTTAGATTTTGTTGAAACCCTTTGTAAAGTTAGACAAGTTATTGATAGTGTAGGAAGTGATTGCATGTAGAAATGTTGTAGTGAAAGTAATTGGAAAAATACTGTAGGGAGGGTTTTAAGCAATTTGTTGTGATATGGATTGATGATGGTGTATTAATGGAGGCATTGGTGTTGTAAAGGTTTAATGGATGTTGTAGAGAGAGAGGTTGTTGGAAATAGGTGGTAAAGAGTTGAGAGAGTGATTTGTGGGCATCACTGTTTGTACGGCGCGACTGTAGAGGAATTCCAAGTTTTGGGAGGGGTTCAGTAATGGAGCACCAGATTATGTGTGATTTGGCCAGGTTTTACTCCGGAGAAGGCGGAGTTGCAATATTTGAATTTGGTTTGTTTTTGAGGCAAGCAGGGTTCTGTCGAACTATCTTCGATAAGCTTTTGAACCTGAACTTTGATAAGAAACGATAAGGACAGAAAAATAGTTATAGATGTTTAGGACTTAGGAAAAATAGTAATAAAATCATATATCGAGAACTGAATATAATAATTGTGTAATCAGATAGTAATGAAAGAATGACGTTTTGGGGATTAAACTCGACAACGTAATGAATATTAGATTATGAACATATATAATGTATTAGATATGATATAGACTAATTTTGTTAAAAAATAGAATATGATTTTAGGTTCATAAAAATGGCTAAACCTATTCAAATCGATGATAAAGATATTTTTGAGAACCTTGGAGATGTAGAGCCCCTACTAATTAACGTAACTTCCTGTGTTCAAAAGTTAGGTGGTAGGTATAGGGTGGGGTCGAGTAGTGTCGATGTGGCTAGTTTCGACCAGTTTAAGGTGGTACCCAAGAATGTCGAAGTGTCTGATGAGGATGGTACCATGACAGATGTTGATTACGAGCCATAGGCTAGTGATCGAGAAGGTAGTGGTGGTGGGAAGAAAGATGTTGAGGAGGTTGATGAGGGTTGTTTTGAAGAGGGTCCAGAAACAAGTGAGATTTTAAGCTTTAAAAAGAAGTACGGTATTCCTCATTATATTAGATTAGAGGAATATCAACATGAAATGACTGATCAAGAAATTCCTTTGGATGATATTCTTGTTCATAGAGAATAAATTAAAAAGGGTTTGGGGTTTCCTCTTCGAGCGAATTAGAAAAAGTTATTAAATTTCTTTGATGTGGCCCCTGGTTTATTTAATCCTAACGCTTATGACCTATTTCGTGTATGTGGGGTGATAAAGAGTTGATTAAAGGCAAGAGGGGAAGAGTTAATCGTGGTTGATTGTAAAAGAGAAGCTTTGAAGGAGGTTAATAGGAGCTCAATTATAAAAGAGAAGCTATACAATATCAGGAAAGGCTTTTACGGTAGGATCGACAACCTAGTTATCGATCAAGAGAAGGTGGACACTTTGTTTCAAGAAGTAGGGTTAAAAAGATAAAGGGCTAAAAGAGCAGAGGTTCCAGTTGTCGACAGAAAGATGTCTACAAGGAACAAAAGAGCTGCGGAGTCGAACTTGCCCCTCGAGAATCTTGGATTAAGTAGTTACACCACCGACTCTGTAATTGTAGAAAGGGATGCGATCCTGACAGAACAGTTTGGCAAGAGTAAGAAAAAGAGGGCTGCTAGCTAGGTTATTACGCCTCTACTACCCTTGAAGATGGTTTCTCAAAGATCAGCAATCGAGGAAGGGGCAAAAATCGAAACCCCAATTGTTGTTCTTGATGGGCGACTTCCAAAGGCTTCGACAAGCATGCCGCCGAAGAAGAAGGTATCTTCAGAGTTGGTGAGGAATAAATTTGTCGTGGTGTCTAAAACCGAGGTCTAAAAGACCATGGATGCTTATGTGTCTGGGACGACTATGTTGGAGGAGGAAGTCGACGATTGTTTGGTGGGGGCAGAAAGTTTGGTGACTTTTTTCAGCGAGGGTCATTGAAACATGTCTAAGGTCAGGAATTTTTCTGCTTTGCTTCGATTAAAGAATTTGGTGCCCCATTCGAATACTCATATTATGAATGTAATGTAAATCAAGAAGTTCTTGACCGAGGCTAAACCTCGCATTGTTGGTGCTGGTACTTTGGCAAATCAGCAACTTGCCTACAAGAATATTAAGAAAGAGCTGGTGAAAGATAATGAAGATCTCATCGAGGAGAAAAATAAGTTGGCGGCAAGGCTTGGTAGGTATAAGCTCGACGCTGGGAAGGCGAAGGAGGTTGGTCTTCGCGATGCTAAGAAATCTTTTGATAAATAGGTTGAGGAAATAAGGGCTGACCTCGCGAAGGATAAAGATGATGTTTTTTCTCTACAAAGAACAAAAATTGAGAATGATGTGAGGGAACAGATTAATACTGCTCGAAGGGTGATGGAGGTGGAGCATTGAAAGATCTTAGAAGAGGTGAGGGGCTGCACTTATTCGAGATAACCTTGATGCATGTAAGAAGATGAAGGCCAACTTTGTAGGACAGTTCAAGGAGATGGAAAATATAAAAGATTTTTACAAGAAGTTAGCTGTTGTGGGTAACCAGTTTTTTCTTGATTCAGTCCAGGAGGACGAAATGTCTGAAACACCTGAGGTTCCAAGTGGAGTTTAAGCTACCGAGGAACCGATGATAAAAATTCCTGAGGGTTTTCATCGCGAGGAAATATTGGATGAGCTTGCTCCAGGTAGATTTGTGAAGGTTGATGATGTAGTCCCCCCCCCCTACAAAGTAAATATTTGTTTAAAGTTGATTTTGAAAGATGTTTGTTTTGAATGAAAGATATAAAAATGGTCGATGGGACCTAAATATTATTTTGTTATTTTCAGAATCCTGTTGTCTCAGTTTTATCGAAGAATTTTGTGAAAGTAATTTATACATATTTTTTGTAAAATTTATGCTAAGTGTTTTTGTTCGACAAGATCAATAGTATGAGATATGAATGTAGATAGTGTATAGAGGGTTATTTTGAAGCAAGTATCTAAGATGATGGAAAGAGGGCCATATAATGGCAAGTATCTGAATTGATTACCAGATGTTATTCCTCGATGGAATTTCAAGGTTTTGATTGAAAAGAACAATACATGACATGTTTTGTTCGATAAGTAATAAATGCAAACGAGATTATCTTGTAATTGGATAGTGTTTATTGAAGAGATGAATGCTAGTTATGATGCATACTTATCAAGTATATATCGATACTAAGAGAAAGTAAAGATAGTAAAGATGATTGTTTGACAGATATAATCGAAAGTAAAGATAGTTTTACTGGAATCAGTCGAAAGCGGGTATACAGTTGTCATCTGTAAAACATTTTTAGTTGGGTTGCATTCCATAGATATTCGTGCTGTATTTCATCTTTGGTCATCAGCCAGTAAATCCCACTATCGGTTTTGTTACTGACAATATATGGCCCTTCCCAATTTTTTGACAACTTGCCAGAATTCTTAGGTCGAGTACTGTCTTGTATGCGTTGAAGGACAAGGTCATCCATGCCAAAAAAATTTTTTCCAAACCTTTTTATTGTAAGCTTTCTTGAGTGTATTATGGTAATGCCCCATGTTTGCAATGGCTTTGTCTCAGGTTTCTTTGATCCAATTGAGGTTGTAGAGGAGTCCTAGTTCATTGTCTTCATATTTGATTTTTCTTCGACCACTTGGTAGATTGAGGTCAGAAGGTATGACTACTTCAGTGCCAAAGGCCATCATAAATGGAGTGCGGCTTGTGAATGTTCGAGGAGTAATCCTGTATGCCCATAAAATACTTAGTAATTCATCGACCTATCTGTCTTTCTTCTCGTCGAGGCGCTTACGCAGTCCTGATTTAATGCTCTTGTTGATAGTTTTAGCTTGTCTGTTACCTTAATAGTAGTATGGTGCCAAAAAAGATAGTTAAATTTTATATTTGTGGAGAAAACTAAGAACTTTGCTGCTGATGAATTGTTTGCTGTTATCAGATCGTATCATGTGTGGGTAGCCAAATCTGGTTAAGATGTGTTCCCAAAGGAGCTTAATGACTTCATTATCGTCAGTGTGACATAGAGGAACTGCTTCAACCCATTTGGTGAAGTAATCTGTTGCCATAAGAACAAACTTATGATTTCCCAATGCTGGGTGAAAAGGTCCAATGATATCGGACCCCCATCATTTGAATGGCAAGAGGACATTGCTTATGTGCAAATCAAGTGCTAGACTTTTGAAGTCTTGAGAGTAGATTTGGCATTTGTAGTATCTATGAACAAAGTCTTCATAGTTTTGTCACATCTTTGGCCAGTATAACCCTTGAGAGTGAATGCCTACTGGGCTAATGATCATCCTGAAATGTGCGCTGCGCATATTCCTTCATGAAGTTCTTTGATTTTGATTTGAGCTTGTATATGAGAGATGCATTCAATAAAAGGTCCTCTTCTTGTAATACGATATAGGATTTTATTTTGAACTATGAATCTGGGGCATTTGGCCAGGAGTGATTGGGCCTCTTCTTTATTACTTAGGAGGATGTTGGAATTGAGGTATGCATAGAATGGTCTTCCCCTGTCTTCGGCATATTCATCTTTATTAACATTGATTTGCATCGCATAACTTATATCGAGTCTGAAATGTTCAATAACCTCGATATCCAAAGTCCTCTTTTCACGTTCTTCGAGCATTACAGCAATGTAGGCTAATGTGTCGGCGTGTCAATTTTCTGCTCGAGGAAAGTAAGAGATCGTTGATGTTTAAATTTGCTCATTTTTTCTTTGACCAGGGGGCTGTATAATTACCCATCTTGCCTGATGTTTTGAAAGTTTTGTTGTAATGGCTGGCGATGAGTAAGGAGTCAACGTATACAACTATTTCTTTCAGCCCAAGTGCTATAACAAGATCCAGTCCATGAAGGAAAGCTTCATATTATGTTTTTTGTTGGTGGCATAAAACTGGGGTTTAATAGATTTTTTGATGCGATTATTAGAAGGTATAACGAGGACAATGTTAATTCCTAATCCTCACGGTCCAACAAATCTATCTGTAAAGTATCTCCATCCTGTGCTTTGTGACCATGTGTCTGGCTCTGCGATTGAGTCATCAGTCAATACTTCTTTAAGATCTTCCCAATTGGGGTCTTCAACTGGAAAATCTACCAAGAAATTAGCTACTGCCTGTCCTTTGATAGATATCTGGGGATCGAAGGAGATATCATATTCGTCGAGGAATACATACCATTGTTGAACTCTTTGAGATTTTTCTTTTTTAGAGAGTACAAGCTTGAGAGGATTTTTGGTAATTATTTTGTTGGGATAAGCTTGAAAATATGGTTGAAGTTTCTGAGAGCTATAGACCAAGGCGAGTAGTTGTTTTTCAGTTGTTGTATATCTATTTTCAGCAGGCATGAGAGGTTTCCTGATAAAGTAGATTTGTTTTTCCACGCCTTCGTCTTCTAGAATAAGGATAAAGCTAATGGAATCATTGCTTGTTGATAACTACATTGTCAGTGTTTTTCCATCAATTGGAGTACTCATTATAGGAGGGTGCCCCAAGTATCGTTTAAGATCTTCGAAAGTCAATTCACAGTCAGGGGTCTAAATTATTTTTTTAGGCTACTTTTTGGAAAGTGGAGTGGGATTCCCATGAAGAAGAATGTAAAAAATCTTGTATTGATCAGATGACTTGGAGATGAACCTGTGAAGTGCAGCAATCTTGCCTGCAAATTTCTGTACATCTTTTTTGGCTCGAGGAGATGGCATTGCCATAAGTATTTTGATTTATGCCAGATTAATTTTGATTCCCCTGTTACTTGCCAGGTATCCCAGAACTTTACCAGATGCAATACCAAATTGGTATTTTTCTGGTTTGAGTTTCATCTTGTAGGTACGAAGGATACGAATATGGTTTAGAGGTTGTTGCAGTGATCTTCAAGCTTCAAGATTTTGTAGATCATATCATCGATGTATACCTCCATAATTTTTCTTAAATGATATTTGAACATTTTTGTGACAAGCCGTTGGTAAGTGGCTCTTGCATTCTTTAACCAAAAAGGCTTTACTGTGTAACAGTTAAGAACTCTTTCTGTGACAAAAGTTGTTTTTTCTTGATCTTCTTCGGTGAGAGGAACCTGATTATAACCAGAAGCTGCATCCATCATTGAAAGAATTTTGTGTCCTACGACAGAGTCGAGGAGTTGTGGAATTAGTGGGAGAGGAAAGTTATCTTTCGGTGTAAAATTGTTGGGTTCTGTGAAATCAGCACAAACTTTGATTTTCTTATTCTTTTTTGGGACTGCCACTATGCTAGAAACCCATTTTAGATATTTTTTTCCCGAATAAATCTAACATGAAGGAGTTTATCAATTTCTTTATTTACGGCTTCGTGAAGACAGGGAGCTAGATTTTGACGCTTCTGTACAACTGGAAGGAGATTGAGCTTGTGGTATGCAATCGAGGGATCGATGCCGGGCATCTCTTAGATAGACCATGCAAAGATGTCGGCATTTTTCTTCAGGAGCTGAATCATGGTTTTTTTTTCATCGGATGACAACTTGGAGCTAATGAAGGTATTACGCCCAGGCCCATCGAGTTCAATAGAATCTACTACCTCAGTATCATGCTGCTCGAATGTGGGTTGTGCTTCATGCCGTAGTTGCTATGCCTTTAGAAGTTTTACCGGGTGAGAGTTGGTTGTGGTATTTTCGCACATACGTGCAACTGTTTGGCTTCCTTCGATTTCATAGACTCCGTGATCTGTTGGAAATCTCAATACCAGTTGATAAGTCAAAGGTACTATTTTGATCAAATTTATCTAACTTTGTCTTAAAATTCCCAAATATTTAGACATAGTATCGATGACCACAAATTTAACGAAAGTGGTTTCTGATCCTGATTGAACTGGCAGGGTGATTTCTCCCGTGGCCAATTATTTAGAACCATTAAAACCTGTGATGGTGGTTGTCAAAGCTTTTATTAAGTCTTTGAGTCCCAGAACGTCAATTGCCCTTCTAAACAAAATATTTGTTGTGCTTCCTGTAACGATGAGAAGTGCTTCTTCAGAACCCTAACCTTTTTGCGATTACGATGTTTCTTCTCCTTCAATTCCTTCTGGTAGCGCATATTCGGAGTAGTTTCAATTACTGTTCTAAATGTTGAGGAAGGTAAAGAGTACTTGAAATTTTCCCCCAACAGCCCCAATTTATATCTTGATTAAGGAGCATTAATTACCTCCTTAATCAACAATTACCTTAATGACTTTCCTCGAAACCGCTCACACTCACACCAGTCAACTTTTTAAATTCCCATGCCTAACAGTTTATCTTAGCACGCGCCATCTGCAACAATTTCTAAGGCCCCTACTGAGTGGAGGCAAATGTAGTAGCCTACTCGCAGCCTTCCTGTACCAGTCGAATGATCAAAGTTTACATTGAAGCCTACTAAAGACTCGAAGCCCAACAAGACTAGCAACGAATTCCATGAAGCTTTTCGAGATTAATCGAACACTCGAAGGCATCATCGAAGCTAAATACAATAGTCAAAGTCCAAAATAAACGGTAAGCACCAATACCAGAGAGACTTTGACCATAGCAATACATGGTAGAAAGTAGACACACCTAATTACCAGCTCACCAGACAGAATAGTAAAAATGAGCCGCTAGACAACTACAGTGTCAGAACTGACTTCACGCACAGATTTACTGTCCCAAAGGGTATACATATAATCTGACCTCCCATGGTGACTCACCCCTTCCTATCTCCAATAAATATGAGGGAGGAGACACTATGAAGGGGTTAGAAAACTTATCCCAACAACCTCCTTTAAGATTATCTTCGATTACCCTGTTGCCTCTGCCCAACTCGAACCACCCTCTATCTCGATATATAACATAATCCATTCAAATCCTAGCTAGAGGTCATGGAGAACCCAATTTAAGGACTCCACGCAAGTATATTACCACATTAAACTAGTTATTTATAGCTTTATATATTTGCCAAAACCCTTAGCCGAGGGTAACCTTCAAGGTGTAAGAGCTAGTTTCCCCTTTACGAAACTAGGCCCCTACATTTGGCTTCATCTATGCTATACCCACTATACCCAATATTTCCCTCACCTTTTCTTTCATCCTATTCGATGGCCCCCACCCTGTGTTCAACCTCTGCCATCGTCGGCAACTCCACTGACGGCATCGCCGTTCAACTTGCCCTCATGAGTCTGCAATTCGCTCAGGCCGAGAAGCGCCTTAACCACTAGTAATGTATTGAACGTGAGGTTCGCCGGCAGGAACTAGAGGTCAAACGGCAGCGCCATTTAGATGATAATGATAGGCAACATCGAGCCCTGGGCAAACTGTGTCATACAAATTACTAACTTCAGCACGTCCATACTCAGGACGCTCCCATGTGTTCTCAGGTACCCGCGCACTTGCGCGTCTCAGCCCACGTATGTCTCGGTCCCTACCCCCAAATCATAGTCTTCTCGGTCCTCTTCGGTGCCGAGGGTGCTCCCACTGCCATCCCTTCCGGTTTGGTCCATCTGGGCATCCCCATTATAGAGGATTCCTCTAATTTCACAATTTGCAAATACCGCAATACCGACCTCCAATCACATGTACTCGAGTTCCAAAATACTTTAGGCCTGTATTCTACTGTCGACCATATCTTATGTGTCATATATTTCCCACTAGTCTCACTGACAGTCCTCTAAAATGGTACCACAGCCTCCCTGATGGCTCTATCCGAAGATTTTAACAACTCTCAAACCTTTTCATCTCCCAGTTTGCTTTCAATAAAGATCGGGAGGTCAGGGTAGATGCACTTTCAACTTCCGTAAATCACCCACTGAAACGCTTGAAAATTTCACGAAGCGCGTCCTAGATGAATCGCGTAAGATCAAAAATCTTGACTGAGCGAACGCCGTCTACGCCTACTCCAACACCCTGCTTGACCACAATCGCGTTAAGGAGTACATCGTGCTTCAAAAGCTACGATCCCTCAAGGGGATGCTATCTAAGGTTAATAGGTACATCCACCTCGAGCATCTCTGCGAATCTTATCGCCAGGGACAAGCCTCGACCACCACTCACAACAAACCTCAACCATCGAATACACCCATGGTTGCTCCTGTTACTCAAGAGTCGGACAACCGTAAATGTCCCCACTTCAATGGACAATCTTCCGAACCCCGCAAAAAATGTCCCATGCTCGTTCTCCCCAAACTTACTGCTCCCATCAGTATCCTTCTAGCACTCATCCAGGCTGATCCTGTCAGGCGTACCCCCTTCCCCATCGAGGTCAGAAAAGATGAGTCTTACTACCAAAATCACAAATGCAATTTCCATCCCACCAACAAGTACCATGTTCTGCAGTGATCGCTGGAAATGATTCTTAAACTTGGCCATCTACACCAATATGCTGCCGATCTTCCCGGCTATGTCGATGAGTCGTACCTCAAGCCCCAACCTACTCAAGATACATACCCAGCAGGGGTACATATTTTTCAACTTCACCTCATCGATATTAATAGCATCGACAACGGTCATACACGAAGCAAGCGCAAGCGACTCAAAGAGTGCTCTAAGCATACTTATCAATAAAGATTACCTGTTCTCCTACCCGAATCTAGTCAACTCCCTCGACCTGAAGGTATATCCTTCATCGATTGTGACCCCTATCACGTCCATTTTCCCCACTCTGATCCATTGGTCATCATGATCAAGGTCGAGCATCTCGTCTTTCACACGATGCTTATCGATACGGGCAGCGCGGCCGACGTGATCTTCCACCAGACCGTCCGTGCTATGCAAAAAATTGACCCCGTTACACCAGCCAACTTCGAACTCAAGGGCTTTAACGGCGCTACCGAGGTCACCGTCGGTCGCCTTAGCCTCCCTGTAACCACCGGTAGAGTTACCCTCCAAATAAATTTTGTTGTCATCGACAAGAACTTTGAATATCTAGGCATCCTAGGGCGTGATTGGCTCCATGCCATAAAAGCCATACCTTCTACATTTTATCAGACATTGCACTTCACAACCCCTAGTAGAATATGGAATATGAAAGGTTCCCAACGCCTCGCCCACTCATGCGAGCACCCTAAGATCATCCTTACCAAGAAATTGGTGAAGTCATAGCAATCACTGCATCTCTCTCTCCCCACCACCTCGACCTCATCTGCAACACATGTCGAGCCTACCATTTTTATCGAACTCGACGGCCCGGGTTGAGGTACATTCATTGGCAGTTTCTTAGATGATAGCGAATGCCGCGAACTCACTATGTTCCTTCAAGAAAACAAAGATGTCTTCGCCTGGATATTCCATGAGATGCCCGGCGTTGACCCTACCCAAGTTTTCCATCGACTTGACCTCTTCCCCAAATCCACACTTGTGAAATAGAAAAACGTACATTAGCCCTGCGGCTTCGAGAGGCAGTGAACCTCAAGGTTGACAAAAATTTTTATGCTGGTTTCATCAGAGAAGTCAAGTACACCAACTGGATATCGAACATTATAGTTGTCCCTAAGAAGAATGACAAGATTCGAATCTATACTGACTTTATCGATCTCAACAAGCATACACCGAAAGACAGTTTTCCACTCCCGATCATTTCCATGCTCCTGGATGCTACAGCAGGCCATGAACGATTATCTATAATGGACGGAGCTTCAGGTTAAAACCAGGTACCCCTTCTCCCTTACTATACCCACTATACCCAATCTCTCCCCACTTCTCTTTTCACCCTATTCGATGGCCCCAATAATGTGTTCAACCTCCACCATCGCCGGCAACTCCACTAACGGCATCGCAGCTCAACTTGCCCTTATTAGTCAGCAATTTGCTCATGCCGAGGAGCACCACAACAACTAGTTATGTATTTAACGTGAGGATTGCCGACTGGAAATGGAGGCCGAACGACAACACCGTTTAGATGATAACAATAAGCAACATCGAGCCCTGGACAAACTGCGTCAACAGCTCACGAACTTTAGCACGTCCATACTCATGATGATCTAATGCGTTCTCGGGTACTCGCACCCTCACGCGTCTCAGCCCATGTACGTCTCGAGCCCCACCCCCAAATCGAAGTAACCCCAGTCCGCCTTGGTACCGAGGGTGCTCCCACTGCCATCCCTGCCAGTTTCGTCCATCTGGGCGTCCCCATTACAAAGGATTTCTTTAATTCCACACTTCGCACTTCTCACTACCCCATACGGCGCCCTGCCCGGGAGTGCCTCGAAGAACGTAGCATCGAACACACCCCACACCTGTGGCCTCACTATCCTCGACACGAGCATTCTCCCCTTTGACCTGCTTACCTTAAACATCAGGAACTTGGCCAAAAAATTCATGATGTCATTCACATCAGCACGAGCACAACTTCGAACTTGTAGAGTCGATTAAATAATCCCATTTGCCCGAAGCTCCTCACCGTCGAGGTCCCTCCAAATTTCCATACCCCAAAAATTTGTAAATACCGCAATACTGACCCCCAATCACATGTCCTCGAGTTACAAAATGCTTTAAGACTGTATTCTACTGCCGACCACATCTTGTGTCACATGTTTCCCATTAATCTCCAGTCCTCTCAATTGGTACTACAACCTCCCTAATGGCTCCATTCAAAGTTTTGAACAACTCTCGAACCTTTTCATCTCCCAGTTCACTTTCAATAAAGATCAGGAAGTCTGGGTAGATGCCCTTTCCAACTTCCCTAAATAATCCTCTAAAATGCTTGAAAACTTCACAAGGCATTTTCACGATGAATCGGGTAAGATCAGAAATATCGGCTGCGCGAACACCGTCCTCGCCTACTCCAACACCCTACCTAACCACAACCGTGTTAAGGAGTACATCGTGCTTCAAAAGCCATGATCTCTCGAGGAGATGCTATCTAAGGTTAACGGGTAGATTGACCTTGAGCATCTCCAGGAATCTAATATCCAGGGACAAGCCTCGACCACCTCTCACAATAATCCTTGGCCATCGAATACGCCCATGGTCGCTCCTGTTTCTCAAAAGATCGACAACCGCAAATGCCTCCACTTCGATGCTCAATCTTCCATACCCTACAAAAATATCCCATGCCCGTTCTCCTCAAACTCACTACTCCCATCAGTAGCCTTCTTGCACTCATCTAGGATGATCTTATCTGGCGTAACCCCTTCCCCATCAAGGTCAGAAAAGATGAGCATTAGTGCAAAAATAAAAAATGTAATTGCCATCCCACCAACAAGTGCTATGCTCTGCATTGATCACTAGAAATGATTCTTAAAGCTGGTCGTCTACACCAATATGTTACCGATCTTCCCAGCTATCTCGACGGGTCGTACCTCAAGCCCCAGCCCACTCCAAATATAGACCCAATCGAGGTATATATTTTTCAAAACACCACCTCATCAAAGTTAATAATATCAACATCATTCACACTCGATGTAAGCGCAAGTGATTTGAAGAGTGTTGTAAGCTTACTTATCAACAAAAATTACCTGACCTCCTACCTGAATCTTGTCAACCCCCTCAACCTAAAGATATATCCTTCATCGATTGTGATACCTCTCACGTCCGTTTTCCCTACTCTGATCCTTTGGTCATCATGATCAATGTTGAGCATCTCGCCTTACACACGATGCTCATCGATAGGGGCAGCGCGACCAACGTGCTCTTCCCCCAGACTGTCCGTGTCATGCAAAAAGCTGACCTCATTGTACAAGCTAACGTCAAACTCAAGTGCTTTAACGGCTCTACCAAAGTCACCATCGGTCGCCTTAGCTTCCCTGTCACCACCATTCCAGTTACCCTCCAAACCAGTTTTCTTGTCATCGACAAAAACTCTAAATATATGGGCATCCTAGGACGTGATTGGCTCCATGCCATGAAAGCCATACCTTCTACCTATCACCAGACCTTGTGCTTTATAGCCCCTTATGGAACATGGATCATGAAAGGCTCCCAATGCCTCGTCCGCTCAAGCGAGCACCATGAGATCGACCTTACCAGGAAATTTGCAAAGTCACAGAAATCAATTACATTCCATGTGATGCCCAACATTGATGATACCATGGATTGCCATCGACTTGACCTCTTCCCTAAATCCATGATTGTGAATCAAAAAGCAATTACATTAGCCTCGCAACTTCGAGAGGCAGTGAACCTCAAGGTTGACGAACTTCTTGCCGCTGGTTTCATCAGAGAAGTTAAGTACATCGACCGGATATCGAACATTGTAGCCGTCCCCAAGGAGAATAGCAAGATCTGAATCTACATTGACTTTGCCGATCTCAACAAGCATACACCGAATGATAGTTTTCCTCTCCCGATCATTTCCATGCTCCGCTGGCCATGAACGATTATATATGATGGACGCAGCTTCGGGTTACAACCAGGTACCCCTTCTTCCCAACGACCAACTTAAAACATCGTTTGTTACAGAACAAGGGCTTTATTATTTTAATATGATGCCCTTCGGCCTTAAAAATACGGGTGCCAGTTACCAGCGTTTGGTTACCACTATGTTCAAACCCCTGCTTGACAAGTCAATCGAAGTTTATATCGACGATATGTTGTGCAAAAGCCTCCAAAAACATACCCATATATATGACTTAACCGTAGTCTTCTCGATACTTTGATCCTATAACATGAAATTAAACCCCGGCAAGTACTAATTCGGTGTGTCATCCAACAAATTTTTGGCTCACCTCATTAGCAAACGGGGTATTGAAATTGGTCCCATACACATTCGAGCCCTCGTCAATATACCTTCTCCCCAAACCAAGAAAATTGTTCTAAAGGTCGCAGGAAATATAGTAGCTCTAAACCGCTTCTTCTCAAAATCTTTCAACCGCTGTGCCTGGCTCTTCTCCCTCTTGTGCGACCAAGGTGTCCATAAGGCCAAAAAGAACAACCCTGAAGTTAATTGGACACCCGAGTGTAAGCAGGCCTTCATCAAACTCAAAACTTACATCGCTCAACCACCTATCATAAGCATCCCCATCGAAGGTGAAATACTTTTCCTATATCTCGCAGTCGCCGATACTCTATTAGCTCAGAACTTATTGGACTCGAACCCAGTATCGAGAAACCTGTATATTTTATCAAAAAACTCTGACACCCGCCGAAGCATGATATACTACATTTGAATGACTGCTCCTTACACTTGTCTACACTGCTCAAAATCTCGAACCCTACTTCCAGGCTCACCCCATACGTGTTATCACAAGCTACCCCCTTCGAGAAATCCTTAGAAAGAAAGATAAGTCAAGACGAGTACAATAATGGTTTTCCTATCTCGGTAAACATGATATCACTTTTAAAAGCAGGTTTCACAAAAGGGACAGGCAGTAGCCAATTTATTTGCCAACTTCCCGGTCGAAGACATCGACTAGGAAGAACACGAAGATAATTTACCCAAAGATCAGCCCGAACAGGCTGACCTCCGGAACCCCAACACGGGCTAGCATCTCTTTATAAATGGCTCTGCATGACTAAATAGTTCTGGTACTGGTACCATCCTGGTCACACCTTCCAATGGCCGCATCGAAAATGCCGTCAAATTAAACTTCGAATGTACCAACAATGAGGCTGAATACTAAGCTTTGATACATGGTCTCGATCTCACCCTCAAACTAGGTATCCCTATACTAGCAGTATTTATGGATTTCTAACTTGTTCAGCAATGGTATACTGGAAAAAACTAGGCAAATGGTCGCATGGCTAAGTATGCCGCACTGTCCACCAGCGCATGGATTGTTTCCTTAAAAAATCATCGATTACACATTATCCTCGAGGCAAAATAGACATACCGACGCCCTCGCTTATATTGCCGTCATGTTAGGTCAGTCCGAATCTAAAACCCTCAATATCGTAGTGCTCGAACGCCCAAGTATAAGCCAGATGGAAATCAACACCATCAATACTGGGGGCGTGAGCCTCGATCATGAAGACTAGCGCGTACCTTTTCTAGCCTACTTTAATGGTTCCACCTTTCCGGAGGAACCCAAAGCCAAACGTTCGTTACTAGAAAATTGCCGACGGTATACCATTCTCAAAGGCGGTTTGCACCAGAAATCCCCAAATAGTATACACCTTTATTGTCTCTCCCAACGCGGAGCCGCCACAGTACTTGTTAAACTCTACAAAGGTAATTGTGATGCCCACACTGCTGGTCAATCCATGGCTCATCTTGCAATAACCCAGGGTCTATTTTGGCCCAATATGAAAAAATAAGCTAATGAATATGCGAAGAACTGTGACAAATGCTAATGTCACACCCAAGATATTCGAAGCCACTCACAAGAACTCTATTGCAGCCAAGTTGCTTGCCCATTCAAGCGATGGGCCATAGATCTCGTGGGCCCTTTCCCCAAGGCTTCGGGTAGCAGATAACACTTTTTAGTCACCATAGTGTATATTACTAAATGGGTCAAAGTTGTGCCTCTATGTTGAACCAGAGAAAAAAAAGTTACCAAGTTCCTTTGGGAAAACATAATCACACGTTTTTGCTGCCCACATATGATTCGATGCAGCAACGGTCTACAGTTCAAAGGGAACAAAGTTCTCAATTTCCTTAAAAAGTACAATATTATCCTCTTCCCCTCTGCCCCTTATTATCCACAGGGAAATGGTCAGGTTGAGGCAATCAACAAAACTATAGTCGATGGCCTTAAAAAACTCGTCAACGAGAAAAAAGGTTGGTAGGTTTAAGAATTACAACATGTACTCTGGGCCTACCCTACCACACCAAGAAAGGTGATGGGTTGTACTCCTTTCCTCCTAGCCTATGGTACCGAAGCTGTGTTGCCCACTCAGTTTGAGATACTAACACGCGACCCTGGCCTTCCCAATGAAGATAACGAGTTTAAACTTGGATGTAATATGTTATGGATCGATGAAACCAGAGACCGAGCCATAGCTAACCTTGGATGTTATCAGATCTCTCTTCAGAAGTCGTACAACATGAGAGTTCGACCAATAAGCTTTGATATTGGAGATTTAGTACTCCGACGAGTTGCACCCTCTTCGAAACCTCAAAATGACGGCAAGTTAGCTAAATCCTGGGAAGGGCCTTATGGTGTACGATATAATAAACAAAGGCTCGTATTAACTGAAGACAGAAGCTGAGGAGAACCTGCCCAACCCTTGGAATATAATGTAATTAGTCTCATACAATAGACCGCGGCCACCATCTTTCACAACTGATGTAAATGCAGTATAATCAATGAACATACTTTTCTCCTCCGAGCTTCATTTCATGTCTCGTGTGAATTTCTTGATTTGGTCAAACCTAAGTATCATGTCAACCCTTCTACCCAACTGATACTTAGGGGCAACCTCTAAGTTTTTTAAGGGTTTAATTCAGGTACCCCTGAGTGGCATAAATGGTTGACAGACCGAATACTTGGGGATGCATTAGGGCTGACCAAATAATGCTTCATCTAAGATCAAACCCACATATAGAAATACCCAGGGGTGACCTTTGAAGTCCTGTAAACTTCTTGATTTGGGCAAACCTAAGTATCATGTTAACCTTTTGACCTGACTGATACTTAGGGGAAACCTCAAAGTTTTTCAAGGTTCAAATTTTAGTACCCCTGAGTGGCATGAATGATCGACAGACCTGACACTCGGGGATGCATTGGGGCAGACCACATAATTCTTCGTCTAAGATCAAACCCGTGGATAGAAATTCCAAGATATTCAAGTACATTACAAATTGTTCAACTCTACCTATCAAACACACAAAAACAAACCAAAAAAGAGTTTATTACATAACAGAAGCCTGTCAACATCTTTCCTCAAAAAAACTCGCTCACACTCTCCATCGCCGCCACCACTCCTTCACCACCAATATTTTCCTCCACAACATTACCACCACCACCTTCGACCATGGGATCCACTACAACCTCGACACCACCACCACCACCTTTGACCATGGGGTTCACTCTAGCTCTTCCACCTACAGGTTCCACCTTCAAAGGGTTTACTTCCATGTGTCCAACATCTTCAACTAAAAGCTACACTATTGGAGGATAGAGTTCGAAGGTCTCTGGATCGTATCCCAACCCATCCATGAATAACTTTAGGGCTATGGTTACGTCACATTCCTATTCGTACTTTTCCTGGAAACGTACGTGATTATTTCATAGCTGCTCCTCCTTACTGGCCAGCTTTGCCTCGAGCAGTGCTACCCTCTGGTCATAATTGGCGATTGCTGCTTGGGTTTCCCTCGCAGCATCAACTCGAATCCGCAACTATAATCGTTCTAGCACACCAATCCGGGTCTCTAGCGACAGAATGGTCCCCTTCGTGAGCTCATGCATGTCCTTCGCCTCCTTTAACTTTTCACTCGATACCTTTTGTGCTTTAGTAAACGATATTAGCCAAGCGTTCATCTGCACAAATCATGAATACTCGATTTAATAATAGTTTTCGAAGAAAAATTCCAATTTTAAAGCTCCAACACACTTACCTGGCGTAAATCCTTTGTGTCTTGCCGCCCTGCTTCCTCTGGGTCTGTAGCACAAAGAGTTATCATCGACTCGGCCGTTACTCGAATGTCATCCTCCTGTTTGACTGCACGTCGCCTAACATTGACTGGGTAACCCTCGACCATCTTCTCATGAGTCCTCTTTTCCCCCGTTATCTTAGTTAATTGTACTGACGATCCTTCCTCAGTGGCTCTTCCCTTACCCTTGTCAGTCTGTCGAGGTACCTCGGGAATAGTCTCGGGCACACTCGACCGTGTCGTCTCGGGCCCTAGGGCACAAAGTAAGATTTTTGAGTCAGATTCTTGTACTTCATCTTACCATCCCTTGCATAGGTACCTTCCTCTTTTCTCCATCTTGATGACCTAATAGCAGCCAGAATGTCTCTCAGTAGTGTATCCGTCTTCTTTCACATTTTCCTCACAATACCCAACTTCCGAAATACCTTATTCACCTACTCTACACTCTCGTTGATAAGATCGTCGATATAGGTCCTGGGGTATTTTAGTCCGTTGTTGGTGGTTTCTGCAAAACATCAAAATTTGAAGTCATACATCTATTCGAACCAAAATGATAACATATTCGATTATCCAATTACTTGCATTGAATAGCCTATGCTTCAGCCCAAATTCCTTTTCCCCTAATACATTCTCATAATGCCCCTTCATTATCACCAGATCTTTATCCCACCAGCGACAAGTCGAATACAGCTCGAACAGACATGGTTTGTCTGAATGGCACTGTATGTGATAAGTACCTACTTTCTTGTTCGCCTTCTTCGAATAAAATGACACGGCGTCAAACCATCCTATCAGAACCCTCCTTTTGCGCATTAGTTCCATATTCATCCCTTCAATTACCCTCATCATCTCATAAAAATTCCTGTTCTCTTGGTAGGGAGCCACATCCCAGAAGTTGAACACTTGCTTTACTAACCTTCAAAGAGGTAGTTGCATCCCTAAGAAAATCTACCTCCTGAACGCCATAATTCCCTCATACTGGGAATCCTCAAATGTATACTCAGTCCATAATGGCACCAGTATGACCCCCTTCTTTGCCAACCCATGTTTTGCTACAAACAGGTTTATCCTCGCTTGTTATTGAGGCGAGACCTACCCTACATACCTCCCCTCATCATCTGTCTCTTCATTCATATCACTCTTCTCCTTTCCCCCTTCGTCCCCCTCATCACCCACAGTTTCGCCTCTTGCCCCCTCACCCCTTTCCCCTTCCTCATCCTCTTCTTTGTTACTCTCTCCGACTATTCGAGCCCTGCGACGACTCTTAGTCGTTGCTCCAACATCTAGCTCTACTATAACCAATGGGGCTTCTGTTGCAATTTGTAACTCTTTTACATCATTGCTTGCCTCCCCTCATCCATAAATATTTAGTTTATTCACTTCGTCGTCATCCTCATCTATCAGCCTCATCACCGAAGCTCGACAGGTATGCATTACACCCAATAGAAGAAGAAAAGTAACAATTAGCTCGATATATTCGAGTATCAAGATTTGTTTTCCCTACCACACTATTACCCAACTACATCCATCCACTACATCACGATCAAACACTCGACTACTATCTATTATACTCCCCTAATTCTCACCTTTTTCTCCTTTATTAAACTTCTCAGTCCCATATCTCACATCCCATCCCACTTACGCCATAACCGGCATCCCAGCAGACATCCACCACTTCCTACCCAAGATCCCAGAAAAAAAAAAACTAACCAAGGATCAATGAACAAACCTGTTTACTTTGAGTGCAAACGTTCAAAACGAAGCCAAACGGCGATAATGGCTTCTTCGCCCCATCTCTTTACAATAATGGCTTTACACAGTTATTTTTTCTTTCTTTCTCTTCCTTACACCTTTATAAAAATAATGCCTCTCTTTCTCCCCCCCCCCCCCCCGTTCTTAAATAGCAGCCCCCAAAACTGCCTCGGTTTCCCCAATGGTTATAATTACCACTACCCCTACTCCCTCTTCCATTTCCCCCCATTTTAAGGCCCCTTGAGTATTTACCTTACTACCCCTATTTATATACACGTGTCTATGTGCCACATGTCAAAATCAACAACCATACATGTTCCTACCTTCAACAATTCTCTTCCTTCGACATAAGGTACTTCACACCCCATCCGAGCCTACCCTATGCACAGTATCACTTCTGCCACCCCTACCAGTTTGGTTGTCAACTTTTGCAGTTGAAGGCTTACTTATTCGTTTTTCAAACCATCTTATACATTGAACCATAGTCATACTTACCAAGGTCGTAACTTTAATTCCTTATTCCTTTACGATATTGAAGTCCGATATTCAGACCTTAACCATGCTTATATTATCATCGCCTACATTACCTATACTATTATGATTCCATACTTCGATAACCACATCTTTTTTTCATTCAAAAATATGCGGGAATATATCATCAACAAAATAAAAACAAAAAACTACAACACCAACACCACAACGCCCCACTCTACATCCAACCCACAATTTTAAAGAACCCCCCTATTTTCATGCGGGGTAATTCTTCCAGCACCCTGCACAAACCTTGGCTACCTTAACCGCATCCACAGCATCCACAATTGCTTTGCAAAACTCCACAACAAGTATGATCGTTGAGTCACATTCGGGCCCGACCATTGCATTACCCCCCATCAGTGTATGAATAGCTGCCCGCAGATTTCTTCCCCTTACTCCAGCTCTACCAGGTCTGACATATACACATCCAAGCCTCCATCCCCAAAGTATTGTTGCTTCAGAACCCTAACCATTTCATGAATACGTTGTTTCTTCTCCTTCAATTCCTTCTGGTAGCGCATATTCAGAGTAATTTCCATTACTATTCTAAATGTAGATAAAGATGAATAGTACTTAAAAATTTCCCCCAATATCCCCTATTTATACCTTGATTAAGGAACATTAATTACCTCCTAAATTACCTTAATGAATTTCCTCAGAACCGCCCACACTCACACCAGCTAACTTATTAACTTCCCATGCCTAATAGTTTTTCTCAGTATGCGCCATCTGTAATAATTTATAAGGGCCCTGTTGAGAGGGGGTGAATGTAGTAGCCTACTCGCAGCCTTTTAGTACCAGTCGAATGATCAAAGTCTATATTGAAGCCTACCAAAACACTCGAAGCCCAGCAAGACTAGCAACGAATTCCATGAAGTTTTTCAAGATTAATTGGAGCTAAATACCATAGTCAAAGCCAAAGAAAAATGGTCAGCACCAGTACCAGAGAAACTTCGACCATAGCAATACATTGTCAAAGGCAGTCATACTTGACTGCCAACTCACCAGATAGAATAGTGAAAATGATTTGCCAGACAATTATAGTGTCAGAACTGACTGTACGTACAGAACAACTGTCCCAAAAGATATACATGTAATCTGACCTCTCATGGTGACTCACCCTTTCCTATCTCATATAAATAGGATGGAGGAGACACTGTGAAGGGGTTAGAAAACTTCTCCCAACAACCTCCTTTAAGATTATCTTCGAATGCCTTTTAACCTCTACCCAAATTGAGCCACCATCTATCTCGATATATAACATCATCCATTCAAATCCTCGCAAGAGGTCATGGAGAACCCAATTCAAGGACTCCACGCAAGTATATTAGCACGTTAAACTAGTTGTTCATAGTTTTATATATTTTCAAAAACCCCTAGCTGAGGGTATAAGAGCTAGTTTCCCCTCTACGAAACTTGGCCCCTACAGTAGTGATGGATCCCTCGGGGATAGTATAGAACCTTCTGAGTGGTTCTCCTTTTAGGCTCATATTGAATAATCTATATTACATGTGATCGAGTTTGGGGTGCAATCCAACTACAGCTCTGAAGTGTCAGACATGGGTGAGAGGGTCTGTGAGGCCAGCATGCTAATTAAATTTTGGCATGTGGAAATTATCCAGAATGGGCATGACTTCAAGATGTGGAGAGATGTGATTTGTTTCGATTGTTTCAAGAGCAGACCTTTGACCTGGGATCTTAGAGTTGATGGCTTGGATCCTATTGTTTAGGTCGTCTAAGGTAATAAATTCTGGTAGAAGAATTGGTACGACCGCAACCTGTGGATCAAAGTCTCCCTGTCCTTTAGGTCCCAATCAGTTTCTCACTGTCCGTCTTACTAGTGGTTGTGGAGTTTGATGGCGTGTATGTCAACTTCCAAAAGTTACCGATGATGGCGATGTAAGTCTAAAATGC
The DNA here is from genome assembly GCA_014058105.1 of Kingdonia uniflora. Lineage (NCBI taxonomy): Eukaryota > Viridiplantae > Streptophyta > Magnoliopsida > Ranunculales > Circaeasteraceae > Kingdonia > Kingdonia uniflora. Next base: position 2,391,645 of record JACGCM010000445.1, read on the forward strand.
TAAGAATCCCTGTTAAGATTTCTTGATATGGATCGAGAAGTTTGTACTCATTCTTTTCTTGGCAGGTTTCCTCTTTGGGTTGCCCTGAAGCAATGATCACTTTGGGCCTAAGGAGGTGACGTTCTCCGGCTAGTAAACCGATCTTGAGTTCTTCATAAATTCTTTATTTCTTTCTGATGTGTCAAACTTTGTTGGTCCAAGGCCTTTCTCCTTTCGTCTCTCTCAACTTGAAGAACCTGGGTATGAATTTGCTAATCTTCAAGCCTCTAGACTTATTCAGATTCTATTTTCTTTTGAAGTTTGATGTTCGGTCTCAGGTTGATCTCATGGTTCATCACCATACTGGAGGCACTTTAGAGATTCATGTTTGTCACCGGACTGTCGTAGATCATAGTGGTAAAGAAAAGTGTGGTATTGCCACAGATGGCGCCAATTGTAATGGCATGTTTTATGGGAGGATAATCTTTGCCAATACTTTTAGTAAGGATGATATAATAATAAGCTTAAACAAATAATTTTTTTGGTAAAAATTCAATAAAGGCTGAGAAAAACCACGACCTCGTGTAGGGTTTTGATAAAATTTTTAATAAGTTGTTAATTATTACAATTTGTTATGTGGTATGAATGTAAGGATGAATGAATAGTAATGTTATGGATATGAATAACTCATTTTTTGTCTGTATTTATGGTAGATACATGCAGTTTTACAAAAAGAAAAATAGTTTCCTATTTCGGGGGTAGTGGGCAAACTTCGCGGATCTCTAACGGTACTTTTTGACCAAGTACAATGGCTACTTTTAGTATGCCAAGAACTTATGGTTACAAATGTGGTATCTTCTCGAATATTGTATTGTCTTCGACTATGTTTTATTGGCTTCTATTTGTCGAACCCAGGAAATATGTTACAATAACTTCCTGGGCAACTAGTCTTGCCTTGACCATATTATATATCTGAGTTAATCGTATTTTTGCACCTTTCCCATTTATAATTGATAGGCTCAATTGTATCACTTTGCATTATGCTAGCAAGCTGAGCTCTGCTTGGATTTCACATGCCCACTTTGGCCAATGTATAACAATACACAGTTATTTGCAATAAGTGGCTATGAAACCTTATCCTTGTTGGCGAGCACAACAATGAATATGAATACCTAGTCGATAAATCTCTACTGAACGATCCTACGTTGTGCTTATTACAGACTTTTAATAGATCGAGATCTCATTATTATCATACGTATGTACCACGCCGGGATAGTCACATAATACATCAACTCGCCGCGTAGCTACTATTGCCTCGTCGATGAGTGATTCCATCCTCGATGAACCGACTATACCATTAGTCATATTTATCCCTTATTCTGCAGTTCCTCGGCTCAGAATACTTTCTTCCAATGGTATTCTGCACTAAGCGCGAGCCTCAGATTAGTTTACGGTACTAATTCCCCTATAACGTTCTGCTGCGGTACTAGTTCCCCTGGAACATTATGCTATGTAGGTTTATTACTTACAGGTACATATATTTATGGTACTTCAATAGTGTCTATGAATGTGTCTAACAATTTATTTATGACCGATTGGAGGTTTGAAATCCGTTGAACCTTATTGTCACCTAACTTATGTATGGGGATCTAGATGAGACAATGATGGTGCTTTCCAAGACCTCTTGAAAACATCCTCATTATTGACTGTCATATCTCCCCCCTAATGCTGGGAATATCGTCTCATCAAAGTGATAATTATCTACCCTACTGTATTTACATCGCCAGTGGGTTTCAAATATCTAGTAATAGATGCAAATCATAACCCACTTAATACCAGGCTGACGTTGAGGGTCCCATCTTCATACATTATGGTGCGATTGACACCTATACGGAACATCCAAATGTTCGTCGATGGGTAACTCTGGGCTCTGGCCCAGTTACTAGTCACTTTTGGGATAAAATAATTTGATGATTTGCTAAGGAATGAACCCTAATAAGTGTTGTGGGAGCAAAAATACAATTCCTGTACACTAGCCGGAAGTTGTGATCGTAATTGTAATGGCCAAATTCCGTAGCTCGATAAGATTAGGAATTACCTATCTCACAAAATGAACCTATAACAATACTCTACTAGAAAGTAAGAAATGCAAACAGGTATTTTTAGCGTGGAAAACTTTTGAATAGGTAAAAAACCACGACCTCATATGGAGGATTTTTGTAAAAGTATCTTTATTTCTTTGACTGGATATCTTTATTACAAGTGATTTCTTGAACATAGAAATGCTTTTGATCCCATAAATAAGAAGTTTTGTATGATTTTTCTGGTCTCTGTCTCTTCTGGAACTTATCATTTATATAGGCTTTTCCCACAGCTCTTCGTCGTGCTGGAGCACGTCTTTCGAATAATATGGTTAGTGGTGGTTGACTGTATAACTAATAAGTTCGTGGGAGACAGGTATCTTTTACTGAATAGCATTTTCCAGATTTAGCTCGACCCACGTTCTTGAGTAGGTTGTGGGGCTGTTTGGAATGTTTGACTGAAGAGTTAAGTACTAAAATTGTGTGAGCCTGAGATGGAGGTAATTTGAGCTGTGTGGGCTCGATTATGAGTGAGCTCGAGGGATAAGTCCCTACAATCACCCCCTCGCAGCCAAAGTCCCGAGTGGCTTTGGTTGAGAAAGAATAGGTTAAAAGTTGAAAATTTGAAACGGAGCAATGATGGCGTTTGACTGGGTAGAAGTTACGTGATATTGGAAAGTGGTAGGTATTAAATGATGATGCAGATGTATGTGAAGGTTGCGTTTGAATAGTCGCGTCCGTAATAAATGATGATGCTTGGGAAAACGTACCTGCACAATAAAGTTTGGGTTATATAAAGAGTACCTTGATCAATTCTTTGGAATAAATCTTGAATGCCTAACTTTCTCTGAGATGGTGAAAACTCGGAGTATGGTTCTTGAAGAGAGGATTGCATCTGAAACGCAAAGGTTGAAGTTAAAGTATTTGGTGATCATTCCTTGGAAATGGCGATCCCAACCCTTGTTCCTCCGTCAAACCAAGGCTTATCGGGAGAGGAAGCGGTAGAAGCTAAGGAAGATTTCTACTATAAATGGAGATTTCATGTCTTCATCTTGACAGGCGAGGAATGTTGGGCCTATCTCTGCACCATTGTAGAAGATAGGGTTAGGGGTTCATATGCAGGGAAATGTGTATCTGTGGGGCATGTATGCTGATTTCTTGCGTAGCCGTCGATTCTAATGTCAGGCCCTCTTCATCTCTACCAACTCTTTAGTGGTGGTCTTTATAGAAGAGGTGGTGATGGCAGTGGAGGAGGAGGATTGGAAGGGGATTCTGCTGACGCATCTCTATCGTGTTTTTGTGCTTAGAAGACCTTTTATTTTGTTTTGTGAGTGCGAACACTGTGTCCACTACTTGCATGGTTCTTCTTTGGAGTTTGACTGGGCTTCAACCGAGCCATGTAAGAAAAGATTTTTATTGACTCCAATGTCTTCTTTGCATCAGGGTGAAGAATCACTGAAGCAAGAAGAACTGGAATACATGATACCTTTGTATGCCTGAATAACCTGTAGCTTTTAACAAACAGGGAACACTTGTTATCTGTAAAGTACCTGGAGTTTGGTGCCAGACGAATAACATTCTATTGTATTCCTGTGTAAAAACTTGTTATCTGTAAATCGTATGTACTATGTTTGATATGAATAAAGGTGAGTTTTAGTAAACTGTGTTCAGAAAAATTTCTTTGAATCAAATTGTAATGTGTTGTGTGTGGGTCAAATAACCACTGATAAGTGATGAAACAATGTTGTAATGCTATTCGAACTGATGTGAATACGAGCTAAGAACTTTGTGCTGATATAAATGATTTGTGATAGAAATTGCAGGAAAGATGCAAATTCAAGCTATTTTAGGTCGATAGAGATACTACTAGTTTTGTTTAGTATGTGTGTATTAGTAAGGGGATAAGTTATAATGAGTGGGTCCAAGATTTTGGGTTTTTGTTACGTGATTCTATGTAAAAAACCATGTTAAAGGAGGAAGTGATTGAGAAACTTATAAATATTGATAGTATGACCTGCAAAAATTCAGGGGAAGGTTAGGATGGTGCGGACTTGATCTCAGAGGATTCGGCATGCCGCAGAAGGTCGATTGGCTATAAAAACTACTTAAGTGCGGGAGAGGATCTTTGGCTCGCTCGGTTACGATACTGAGTTACCAATGAGGGAATATCTGCTCGAAGGATTAGATGTAAGGAGCAGAGAACTTGAGTATGCCCTTTACTTTTATGTGTTATTTTTTCATGTATTCGTGAGTGATTTGGTAGAATGAGAAAGTTTGGTAGGTTTGATCGCTAAAGTGGAGATCGAATTTGAAGATATGAGGATCGACGAATGATGTGATTAGATGTTGGTTGTCAAGTTTACCAAGGTGGTGATGAATGTTGTGTAAAGTGTGTTTTATGAATAGTCTAAATGTTGTGAATGTAACAAAAATAATATAAGTCAATTTAGATCCTCTATAGGAGTAAATCTATTTTGAGACCGTTTTAGCAAATATTTTGAATAAATTTAAATATTTGTACAATTTTGAAAATGACATCAATCACTATAACTATGATAAATAAGGATGTGATACAAAAATATGTGAATGCAGCTTCTTGTTTTATTTTGTATAAAAAAGGAAATATAGCTCTGACATCTTATAGTACGAGTCATCATGAGTGAGTGGAGGTCAAGAAATGATATGGAAAGAGGGGAGAAAAATATGTTAAAAAATGAGGGGTGTTGTAATGATGGAAATGTGGTTTTATCGAAAAGGTACAAGGCGTCTGATATAGAGAGTGGAAAGGACGCCTTTATTCTGGAATCATGGACGGTTCATGCGAGGAGCAATAAATGCCAGCCGTATGAGAGAGAATGGATAAATAGTTCTTCTTCGTCTCCAAACAAACATTTTATCACAAAAAACTTGGAGAGCGCTCAGCGAGAAAGGCGAAAAATCTGGGGAGTTGATAAAGAGTTATCTAAAGGCGATAAATGGTTAAAGAGGGCAAAAGATTTAGGATCTCGTAGTTGGCAGTACAACAACGTTGTGAGGGGAAAGCTTGATTATACTGCCGATTCTCACTCAGATACTGAAGGTTAGTAGAGATATATGCAGTATATTTAGATGTTCTATAGTTAAAGATACATGTTATACATGACTGATTAATCAGGGATATACGTTGAATATATATATATATATATATATATATATATATATATATATATATATATGTATATATGCATACATAAATAGAAGAATGTAAATACCTTAACCTGCATGTAGTTCGATTGTGAGAGGCTTCTTTGTAGGTCGAAAGCATGCCTGCAGAATTTTTTTGTAAGATGGGTAGTTTGTCGGTTAATGAGGTCTCAACCTCTGGTCGGGCGAATCAGTTTGATTACGAGGGGGAAGGAGGATTGGAATAATTCCTGGGTTTCCCTAGTCAGTTGGCATCTTATCCTCCAGGTTCTGATGCTTTTAGCAAATTTTGTAGAGCCAAGGCAGCTATTGAAGGGAAGTGGGGTAAATGTGTAGAGTTTGTCGGTAGGAGTTTAGAGGTTGTTCGGTAACGGAGGGGGATTAGTATTTTTACCTGTTGGTAGATTTGGAAGTAGAAAAATGAGATAGGGGTATAGATGGATCGATCTCATTAGAGTATTTTGATGGGGATGTCCGGATTGATCTCTCCGAGGGTTTTCTTTGTTACCTATCTCAATTAGAGTATGGGCTGAGTCTTCCCCTCACCAATTTGGCGAAGGGGATTATGAATGCAATTGGGGCATGTCCAGTTCAAATGAACGAGAATATGTGGTAGGTAATAACTGTATGTGACCATCTGAATGAAAGGTGGGAAAGGAAGAAAAAATGGGGAGGATAACCCCTGAAGATATTCTACAGTTTTATGGAGTGAAGAATTTTAAGGCCAGTGGGGGGTCGCATTTCTGTGTGAGCGTTACTTGGCATCAATTTTTCGATCTAAATACAATAGGTCGTACATGGAATGACAACATCATATGGGTAAAGGGTAATTTCCTTCAAAGAGATGATGAAGAACTTTTAGACCTTCAATTTAGATCTGTAAAGAAAAGTAAGTATAGACATGCATAGATAGAATTATTGTTATGTTTAATTGGCAACTGTAACTGATAGTAAAAATGTTGTTATTGTAGGTTTGAAGTTTACAATGGAAAGGAAAAAATCCTTGCTAGACGAAGTTGTGGAGGAGGAAACTGAACTCGAACTCGTTTTGGAGGAACTGGGCCTGATTAGAAAGAAGAGAGTTGTCAGTAGGTCAAAAAAGGTTTGAAAGGCTTAGTCTACTAGGTCGATGATGGGTGTCGATAAATGAAAATGGTAAACAAATGGTGAGGATGCTCGAACAAATCCTTCTGAGACTCCTGGAACTGGCAGTTCGGCCCCGCCGAAACCCGTTAAGCCGAGCAAAGTACCTCAACTCCTTATGATGATATGGATGCTAAAGACTTTGCCAGCCTCTGATGCAGCAGAAAGTGGTAAGGTTGTCAAAGAGAAAAGGGGGAGGGCTGAATCCTCTTGGGAGAAGGTCGATGAGGCACGACCTACTGCGGTAGATGACCTTAGGGAGGTCGAGGAAAGGGCTAGGTTGGCGGCTCTCCAGGGGGAGGAAGATGCGAGCAAGATGACAAGTGTTATATTACCAGTAATAAATGTTAATATACTTTGACCGCTATTAACTAAGATCGATTCATTTTATGTAGGTCACTCGTCTTATGAAGGGAATCTGGCCTGGCATTGAAGAAGAAAAATTTGAGCTAAAGAAGGCGAAGAGAGAGCTGGAGAAAGACCTAGCTCAAGCCAAGACTGAAGCCATGAAGGAAGTGAGGCAGTTGAAGGCCTCTCACGTTGTAGCGATCAACCAGGTACAGGTCGAGGCAAATGTTAATTTGGATGAGATGGTTGAGGAGCGTGACAGACTAGGTCGTCACTTGATGCCGAAGGGCTATTCTCAGGAGGAGGTGGACGTTATTAAGGTTAACATCTATGTTGAGGTGGAAGATGAGGGGGCGGAGGATGTAGGAGTCATGGATGGCCTGGATGGTTTCTCCCGCCAGATAGTTCTTCACAACCAAGGGGATGATGTCGAGCTCCCAGAAGAGGAGAATGAGAAGGTAGGGTAGACATGTGTTTTGTATGAATATTTGTGAGTAGCTTGAATCGTGTATGAGGAAGAAAACTTCTGTAGAATGACTTTGTTTATAAACTTTTTGTAGGCAATTAGAGAGATGAGTCTCAGAATTAACGACTTAGAGTCTGGACTTGCTTGCAAAAGAGAGACCTCTAAAGCCTTGTTGTCTGCTCAAGAGGAATTACAGGTTAGATCGGAATAAGTTATTCGACTTTCATGTTACACCAACGTTAAGTTAAGTAAATTGGATAGAAATGCATGGCAAAAATCTATTGCTATTAATACGGAATAATATGCCGAAAGTATGTACCTTGTATGCCGAAAGAAGATTCATGTAGGGTTCGTCTGCGAAAGGAGTCCAAACTTCTAGTCAAAAAGCACTTAGAAGTATATGTTTAGAAATCAATAGTCTCTTAGAAATGTAGTATGTATATGCAGGAATTATACTTTCTTAATCGAACTGTACTAAATCTTGTTATATGTCCCAGGTCGAATTGGATGCATCTCGCGCACGTGAGGATCACACACTTATGTGCAATCAGGAATTTGCAGAGCAGCTCGATAGGATGAAGGAGGCGAATAGAGCAGAGAGGATCAATATGTAAATGTGCATTTCAGACTTGAGAAGTTGAATCAGGTCGTCTCCAACCTGACTCGTCAGGTCGAGGAGAAAGATTCTGGGATTAAGAAGGGGTTAGAAGATTTATCCGTGGTAACAGAACGTGCCGAGAAACTTCAACGTCAGGTTGATGCGTTGGCTGTGAAGGGTAAGCAGGCTGACACAGCTCAATACGGTATTCAAGCACTGGAACAAACAGAGGAACAATTTAAATCTGAACTTCAAAGATGTAGGTACGATTTGAGACGAATGAGGCAAATTTTTTTCAAAAAGGGCGACGAGCTGAGGGTAGCTCGAGAAAATCTATTGTCTTTGGAAGCTGTAGCAGAACATTTGCAAACAGCCCTCCCCACCAAAGATACGTAATTCCCAAAGATGCAGAGAAGGTGTGATGATTTAAATGAATGAGTGGCTCGGCTTAAGGCCACAAAGGACCAAGCCATTGCTCGTGCCAAGAAGGCCGAGGCTAGAGAGCGTTCAGGGTAAAGTAGAGCTGAGGTTAAGGCTCCTCTAGTTCGAGGGGACGTAGTTAGTCTCTCAGGTCGTATTAGAGAGCTTGAAAGTGATGTATCTCAAATTCAGGGGCATGTTCAGAAAGGAAATGCGAATTTGAGGGAATACCTGCGTAAGCTGGATACTGCTCATATTATGGAAAAAGTTCTGGAGGTTGAGATCAAAGCAAAGGACGTGATGGTGAAGAGGAAAGATGAATTGTTGAAAGATCTGCAGGCTAGGGAAGAGTTGAACGCATAAATTATGAGATTTCGTGCTTGGGTATTATACTTAGAAGCCGCAAACCTAGCTGAGTCGGCGTAGTATATTATCGAATTGAAAGAAGATGCCATTTATCATGATAGGGTTGATGCGGAAATAGTTACATGGAAGGATAATTTCGCTAGGCTAAAGGTATGCTTCGTGAGATTACCGGCGAGACTTGCAACAGCGATAGTACCTGATGTGTCTCGATTGGACCTGTTAAGGGTGATTGTTGCATATTTTATAGAGGAAGTTAAAAGACTTGAGTTAGAATGAGATACCTTGCTCAAAACTTTGTCAGATAAGGGATACACCTGTAAGGCTTTGATAGATTGAGGGAACTGTTTAGGTGTCATGGAGACACAACTGGGCCCTCGAACTGCTGAATCAGTAGATAGAGGTAGGGCTGTTGTGGCCCACGAACTAAAAGAAAGACTTCTTGATGATGTGGGGGAAAGCATTCCTGATACTCCATCAGTAGACAAGAACCTTTTGTAGTATGATTTTAACCTGAAAATAAATAGAATCATTGCAAACACATTGTTATAGATGAAAGTTAGTATGACCATTGCCTTATCTTGCGTCTGGCAGGGTCTTTGATGTAAAACAAAGTTTTCACATTCGTTTGTTGAGTTAAACCAAGTTGAAACAAGATTTGAACTATAGAAATGTCACAGGCATATTGAAAGAGATGAAAGCTAGTATGACCTTTGCCTTATCTTATGCCTGGCTGAGTCTTTGATATGGAATAAGTTTTTATACTTTCTACCTACGTAGGGATGTAAAGATTCAGCTAAATCAAGTATTATCCTCAATCCATCCTACTGAAGTGAACCAAACAACTTGTAAAAGATAAGGACTAGTATTACCTTTGTCTTATCCCTTGTTTGGCCGAGTCTTTGATGTGGAATAATTTTTTATACCTGCCACCTTCGCAGAGATGTAAAGATTCAGCTGAATCAAGTGTTATCCTCGATCCAGCCTACTGAAGTGAGCCAAGCAAGTTATAAAAGATGAAGATTAGTATTAGCTTTGTCTAATCTCTTGTTTGGCTGAGTCTTTGATGTGGAACATGTTTTTACACTTGCCACCTTCGCAGAGATGTAGTAACAGAAGCCAATCAAGTGATATCCTTGACCGAACTTAGATAGTATTGATTGTAAGCTAGTATTATCTATGCTTGAATCTGTAGAATGTGGACAACTATTTCATGAAGAGAACGACATTGTGAAAAATAACTTTTATTGATAAGTTTCAGAATTTACATTGGATGGAGATGGAGTAGTAAGACGCCTAACGATAGTACCATTTCAGTCGCCTAGTATTCCAAGGATTTGAAATGGGGATTCCCTCTTCTGTCATGAGATAGTTTGATCCCAGGCCTGAGAGACCTATGATAATGAATGGACCTTCCTAATTGTCAGCTAATTTTTCAGCGTGAGGCTCTTTGCGATGTTGAGGAATTTCTCAGAGGACGAGATCTCTAATTTAGAAAGTACGGCTTCTGACTCTGCTATTATACGACCAGGTAAGCATATGATGATATCGACCTAGGTTAGCGATGGCGCAATCCCTGGTCTCATCTATCATATTGAGGTTGCAAGCCAATTCGAGCTCATTTTTCTCGTTAGTTAGCTCGTGATCGCGAAGTGGATGATGATATTCAGAAGGAATGACTGCCTTAGTGCCATAAGCAAGGAGGAAAGGGGTACACCCAGTAGACTGTCGGGGAGTGGTTCGATGCGCCCACAGGATGTGAGGTAGTTTGCAAACCCAATTTTCTTTTTTCTGTGAGTGAAGCCTTTTCTTAAGTCTATCCACGATGGTTTTGTTGGTGATTTCGGCTTGGCCATTACCTTGAGGATAGTAGGGATTGGATGGTAAATGGATGATATTGTGGTGATTTAGGAAGATTACGACCTTATCTCCCACAATTTGGGGCCCGTTGTTGATACAAATTAAGTGGGGGCAACCAAATCGAGTAATTATGTGGTTCCAGATAAAAGAGATGACCTCTTCTTCTCTGGTTTGACATAGTGGAATTGCTTCTACCCATTTTGTAAAGTAATCGGTAGTTATGTGTAGGTAGCGGCAATTACCTGGAGAGTTAGGGAATTCGCCGACGTGGTCTAGTTCCATACAAGCAAGGTGTCACACCTGTGGGAATACTCTTCTGTTTGCTTGCACATGCCGAGCCAGAATACTCCGTGAGTTATAGCTCAATTCGCCAATGATCTACCTACGGCGTGGGAGCCACAATTTCCTTCGTATAGCTCGCGGAGGAGTTCATCTACCTTTGACTTTGAGAGGTACTAGAGGTAGGGCCCTATGACGGAAAGGCGGTAAAGTATACCGTTCTGAGAAATATAGCGCTTTGAGTTGTGGATCAACTGTCAGCATTCTTTTGGATCTATTAGGAGGGGTCTGTTGTACTTGCTGTCAATACCGAGGTAGGCTAAGAAAGGCTTTCGCCAATCACCGTATCCCCCTTTATCGCCTCTAGTGTTGATCGTGCATATAGAGATGCGGTCAATACTGGGGGTTGAAATGAGTTCGATCTGGAGATATCGAGCTTCTGTGCCCAATACCCCAACTAGATATGCCAAGGAATCGGCGTGTTTGTTTTGACCTCGTGGAAGATATTTTAAAGTTGGTTTCACAAACTTACTCATCCTATCTGCAACGAGGGCTGCGTATTCGATCGTCTTTCCGCTCTTCTTGTATTACTCTAAATAATGATTAACGATGAGTAATAAATCAGTGAAAACCGAGAGTTCAGGGACATCGAGCTCAATTACGAGGTCGAGTCCATGAATGAGAGCTTCATACTCGGTGATATTATTTGAGGCCTTGAAATCTAAGCGAATTGATTTCTCAATTTTGTCATTTGAAGGGGTAATCAAAATGATCCCGATTTTTGACCTTGCGGGTCCTGCTGAGCCATTTGTGAGAAGCCTCCACCCCGACATGGTGATCCAGTCAACTCTTTCGTCAAATGGCATGGGGGTTGGATTTTCTGGTGTCTTTTCAGTTAGGTCGGGGTTGCGCTCTTCCCACTTGGGATCCTCCATTGGAAAATCTGTGAGAAAATTAGCAACGGCCTGACCTTTTTCAGAATGACGCTGTTCGAACTTGATATCTTGTTCACCCAAACTGACTTACCATTGTTGCACTCTTCGCGATTTCTCTTTTATAGAAAAAAAACTTCCCGAATTGGGTAGTTCGTCATCATTTTAACGGAATACGCTTGGAAGTAGTGCTTGAGGGTTTGTGAAGTGTAAACAAGGGTGAGAAGAAGTTTCTTAATTTTAGAGTACCTTGTTTCTGCTGGTGTGAGTGTTTTACAGATGAAGAAGACCGGTTTTTCTATTTTCCCTTCCAGGCGAATGAGAATCGAACTGAGAGAAGTATCTGTGACTACTAGGTAGATTATCAGTTCCTCATTACCTACTGGGGTGCTCATTATGGGAGACCTCCCCAAATAGATTTTGAGATCCTGAAAAGCTACTTCTCATTCTGATGTTCATGTGACTTTTATGGTTGGCTGAACCTTTCCTCGTTTGGTATATCTGTGGAGTAATAGAAATTGCCATCGGCAGCATTCAAAAGATTTAGAGATGAAACGGTTGATAGCGGCGATCTTGCCAACGAATTTTTAAACGCCTTTTGTTGTCTTTGGAGAAGGCATGTCGAGGAGAGCTCAAAGTTGATTTGGATAAGCCTCGATCCCTTTCTTGCTGATGAGGTGGCCTAGAAAGCGGTCAAAATGTACCCCGAATTGACACTTATCGGGGTTGAGACGCATTCAGTAAGATCAAAGGATGTTAAATATTGTATTGAGATATGAGATGTGATTAACTGACTGTACGCTTTTGCACAAGAGATCATCGATGTAGATTTCAATGATTTTTCCCAGGTGTGTTTTAAAAATAGCAGTCATCAATCGCTGATATGTGGCCCCTGTATTCTTGAGCCTGAAGGGCATGACTTTGTAACAGTAAAGGCCATTTTTATTGATGAATATTGCCTTCTCTTGATCTTCTTCCAGAAGTGGGATTTGATTATATCCTGAAGCAGCGTCCATCATAGAAAAAAGATCATGACCTACAGTGGAATCAAGGATCTGATAAATGTTGGGAAGAGGAAAACTATCCTTTGGAGCATGATTGTTCAGATCTGTGAAATATACGCAGAAACAGACTTTTTCTTTCTTCTTTGGGACAGTGACAATGTTGGATATCCAGTCCGGATACTTAGCTTCTCGAATGAATCCCACTTTGATCAATTTCTCGATCTTGGTGTTAACTGTAACTCGAAGACGAGGTGTTATTTCTGTTTGACCGCTGGGGCACTGACGTTGATGGCTAGCTTGTAGCAAGCCATAGCTAGACCGACTTTGGGCATTACATCGAAAGACCATGCAAAAATGTCTCGATTGAGTTGTAGGAACTGAATGAGAGTGTCTTTCTCGTGCTGAACCAACTTAGTTCCGATGAATGTACCTCTGCTAGGTCCATCAATGTCGACATATTCCGTGGGCTCCTCTGTAGGTGATTGATCGTTGAGGTGATCAATTTTCTGAAATTGCTATGTGGCCAATCTGTCAGAAGTATCTTGGATGGTAGAGACAGTATTTTTACAAGCTCGTGAAAGTTTCTAACTACCTCTAATCTCGTAAATACCGTTGTCGGGCTTGAACCGGAGTACTTCATGATAGGTGGAAGCGATTGTTTCCATATTATGTATATAGCAACGACCCATAATCCTAAGATAACGAGACTTGGCATTGATGACGTAGAAAACGACATTGATAGTGGCTGGTCCTGTGGTAATAGGTAAGATAATCTTGCCCACTCGTTCCTCCCTGGAGCCGTTGAACCCGCTGATGTCCGTATCGCTCTGAATGACTTGGTCAGCCAAACCCATCTGGTCGATTGTACTCTAAAAAGAATTTTAATACCGCTTCCAGTATCGATCATCATTATGTGCATGACAAACTGTATTATCTTGAGCATTATGACTAACGCATCGTGATGTGAAAATTTGACATGGCTAGTATCGCAATCCTCGAAAGAGATTCTAACTCGGCGATTTCTCGACTCAGGAAAAAGTTTGGCTTCTTTGTCTTGAGGTGTAAGATCACAGCATTCGGAGGGCCTTCGGCGCTTTGATCGGTTGGAATAATTGATCTGGTTGATTTCGATTATGTTGCTGAGGTGCATGTAGATGCTTCTCCTCAGCTCTATCGCTGACCTGAACAACTTCGAGTTGCTTCTTATGGTTGCCATCTTGGTATGACTTCAGGTCAATAATGTATTCGAGCATCCGTACTTCCTTAAAAATGAGCTCAAGCACCTGCTGTATAGCATAGCAATTGTCAGAAGAATGATGATTTACCTTATGGTATAGGCAAAATGGTCGACTTTCGATGGGCTCCAGTGGTCAAGAGGCGCGATAGAGCGGGTCTTTTAATAGTAGTTGAAAATTGTGAAGATTTTGACGTTCAGCTTTGGGAAGACGGGTTTGTTTTGCGGACCGCTTCTCGAAGGGTACTCAGTATTTCCCTTGGTGCGTTTATGATCTCCATGTTCCTCCTTAGGCTCACTGGTCTGCTCTACAGGTCAGGATTTGGTGGAGAGGATAGAATTAGTAGACTTTTGTCGCTCAGACATTATCCTCTCTAAGTCGACGTAACCGCTGACCTTGGTGATCATCTCTTCTAGCGTTATAGGTTTGTTACGGAAGAGGTAGCCCTTGGCTTGGCAATCGAGCTGGAGAGTATAGGTGAAAGTGGTCATAGCTGTCTTTTGGTCGAGGTTATCCACCTTTCTTGTAAGCTATAGGAATTTCTTTAAAAAGTCTTCGAGCTTTTCCCCATGTGACTGCTTAAGACCGATTAGAGAATACGAGTTCTCCTCTTTGTCTCTGTTGTGGGCATATGTTTTTAGGAAGTGCTTTTGCAGCTGATCAAATGTGTAGATAGATTTCTCAGGAAGAGAGTGGAACCATCAGAGTGGCTCTTCCTGTAAACTTGTGGCGAACAGACAACAGAGAATGTGGTTGAGATCGGAGTACAGCCCCAATGAATCACGGTATTGCTGGATATGCTCCTTCGGGTCTGTACCTTTGTACTTATGAATTTGTGGAGTATAGAAACCTTTCGGTATTTCCATATCGAAAAGTTCTTTAGCCATCGGACCTCCTTGTAACGTCGTAGTATTGCTGGTAGTACCCAGAACTTGTGCCTCGATTAGCTCCTTAATTTGTTGATCCATATGTTCTTTTGTCACGTAATGACATATTGGTTGACTTGCTGGATGTGTTGGCAGGGGATGATGAGTTCTCGTACATTCACTCAAGCGACCTCATGCTGGAATCTGACGGAGAGGCCGCTGGTCTTCCTCTAGATAGACGGAAATCTGGTGACCGCGGTTGACTTCTGATTGGACTTCTCCCCCCAAATGGATGGAAGGTTGCGGTCCATGTGGTAGATTTCGTGAGATTGCTTTACTGATTACTCCTCGAGGTCCCAACCTTTCCCTTGCCAAAATGCGGGAGGTTTCAGGAAGTTGATCGTAACCCCGGGCTGAAGGAGCCTATTGAGTTCTTTGCAAAGCCTCTAGTACAGTCTGCATCGTCGTCATCTGATATTTGTGCCGTTTGAGCGCAGTCAAACGAGCTTGTCATTCTACATCGAGTTCTTTCTCTCGGAGCTCGCGATCTTTTGCCAATTGAAGATCGAGCTCGGTGCGTTTCTCTGCCTCTACGTAGAGACTTGCCCGTAACTCAGTGAGTTGTCCCGGATCCATAGAAATTTTGAGCTGAGTTCCTGCGGCCTGTCATCTGGAAGAAACCATAGTCAAAAATTGAAATGAAAGACTACCTTAAGGTATCGTGGAAATGTAATCTTTCCCACAGATGGTGCCAAATGTAATAGCCAAATTCCGTAGCCCGATAAGATTAGGAATTACCTATCTCACAAATGAACCTATAACAATACTCTACTAGAAAGTAAGAAATGCAAACAGGTATTTTTAGCGTGGAAAACCTTTGAATAGGTAAAAAACCACGACCTCGTATGGAGGATTTTTATAAAAGCATATTTATTTCTTTAACTGGATATCTTTATTACAAGTGATTTCATGAACATAGAAATGCTTTTGATCTCGAAAATAAGAAATTTTGAGTAATTTTTATAGCCCCTGTCTCTTTAGGAACTTCTCCTTTATATAGGCTTTTCCCACAGCTTTTCACCATACTGGAGTACGTCTTCCGAATAATGTGGTTTATGGCGGTCGACTGTATAACTGACGAGTTCGTGGGAGATAGGTGTCTTTGTCTGAATAACGTTTTCCAGATTTAGCTCGACTCACGTTCTTGAATAGGTCGTGGGGCTGTTTGGAATGTTTGACTGGAGTGTTAAGTGCAGAAATTGCGTGAGCCTCAGATAGTGGTAATTTGAACTCTGTGGGCTCAATTATGAGTGAGCTCAAGGGATAAGTCTCTACAGTAATAACAGTGGCCTAGCGATTATCCTAAATCGTTTGATTAGGTTCTCTGCCAATTCTAAGTTTTGTATGGTATGGGTTACTCATGATGCTCAATCATCTATCACATTTAGAGGTAAAATAATCGTCAAAAGCCTTTGAGTCCAACTCCCAAGCCCCCATCAAGTCGCATCGATCGACTTTGATTGGTTAATCGAAGAACTGAACCTGCGATCGAATGATCTAAGTGAGAAGTCATGCTAATGTTGCATTTCAAAATTTTATGAGTAGGCAAACGTAAGACCATCTCCTAGATGCATCTTTCATGTTCATAAATATTCAAGTGGGCTACTATGTGGATGGAAAGGTCCATATGTATCTCCATGGATACGTTTGGAGCAAAGGCTTGAGATCCTACTCCACCTTGGTCATACTAGGATAAAATAATAAACTTTCCTTGAAAGTAATCGTTACACGTACACTCTATGGTTCATTTCTCCTTATAAGGAAAGTTGAGATGTAATTTCGATAATTTTCCTCACTATCTGAGCCCTGGGGAGTGTATTGGAATCCATTCCAAAAATGTGTTCTAACCTTTAGACATGGAGTGAGTGCACAACACCTTGTTTGTCATTTTCTTCGATAATCATTACATGATAAGTATTGTCATGTACTCCCTAAACTCAGTAAAATCCAGTTGGATTTACTAGTTTATAAATTATACTAGATACCCTGTATCATACCGTTAAAGAGTAATAGCATGGCATTTTATCATCTTGGTAAAATGCCAGCATGATAAAACATTGTTTGTCATTTTATCATGTTAGTCGTGCCAATGATATTTGTGTCATCCCTGATGCACAAGGTTAGACAAGAAATATATGTATATATCAAAAAGATCGAGTGCGTGGTACTTATGTCTCTTAGACATGTGTCGTCACTTATCTAATTATCGGTCATGCTTAATGAGCAAATAGATCCATAAGCTGGTTGTATATAGTAGATCAACAATCATATATGGAATTTAACTACTTCCCAAGCAATAAATTTTAATAATCATAATTTAAAACAAATTGAAAATCTCATGTATGTCACGAGCACTTTATTAAAATATAAATGATATGTTCCCAATAAAATAAAAAATACTGACAACAAAAAGTAAATCAAGTCTGTTATAAAAAATAAATAATTAGTGTTCTCTCTAATGTGATATCATGTCTACTGAGAAATCGTCATGGATTACTCCGTATGTTGATCCAAGGCAACATCTGTGTCATCAAAGAAGTCTGACACTATAAACTCTGCAGGTGCAGAGTTAGTGTCAACAACTACATGGTGGGTCTGGACTTTGTTATTTGTAACCACCCATGGTGCATGACATTCCCGTACCTAGTGTCTTGTGCCACTGCAGTTAAAGCAAGTAGATCCCTGATCTATCTTCTTCTCCTTCTTCACATTTCCTAGTATCCAGGATTTCATAAATCTATTGCCCTTCCTAGGGCCAAAGGGTTTTTGGTTCCTGCCATTCCTATATTCCTAGTATCTTCCCATGCCCCATCCATATCTTCCTCCCTGACGTGTAGAGTTGTTTCCCCAAAATTGAACATTGTTTGACGTAGGCAATGATGCACTCCCAGAAGGCCGCATAGCATGATTTTTAATCAAAAGTTCATTATTCTGCTTAGAGAGGAGCAATGCCTGAACCAAGACTTCATGAGTCATCAAGTTCTCTCGCTGATATTGCCTCTGAAGCGCAATATTGTTAGCATGGAAGTTTGATAGAGTTTTCTTTACCATTTCGGCATCAGTGACTTTCCTCTCACGCAGCTCAAGTATAAAAGTAATTTTATGGACTGCTGAGTAGTAATCAGGGACAATCCTAAAATCTTGGAACCTAAGGATGTTTGATTGAAACATCATTTTTGGGAGCATAATGGTCTTTTGATGACCATAACGCCCGTTCTTGCTTTCCCATAAGTCAGCTGGCTTAACCTTGCTGAGTTATTCAGTCATCATGTCATCCTAAATATGATGACAGAGGATAAACATAGCCCTTACTTTATCCATGGGATCTTCCCTATTGCCAATGATGATGGTCTTCTACAGACCAAGAGACTTCAAGAATAAATCTGCGTCAATACACCAAGGTAATTGGCTCTAGTGAGCAACAATGGTGGAAATTTAACATTTTTATATTTTGCAGACATATGTAATGCAAGATATAGATTATAATCAGTAATAATTCTTAATAAACATATCAAATGCATTAAAGATAGATCATAGTACTTAGAATAACGAAAAATAAATGATTCCCAATCATATTATAGCTAAACCCTGTTCATATTCTAAAACTCATGAAATTCTTTTCTAATAATTAAATACCAAATTTTACACTGTAAAAATGACAATCTTTATTTCAGGTATGCGTTTTAATAAAATCTTAGCCAAAATTTATATTCAAAACCACTAGATGTGTGCTATCCATATTCTGAGAACTAGGGTATTCTAAGCCCTCGAGTTCTCAAAAGGTCTGTATATTCTAGCCAAATAATCCATTTGCTATGAATATGAGGGGTATTAGATGTTTAGCTGAAAAGTGGTCCCACCCCGAACTCTGCTAGGTTCACAAGATAGGTTGATTATGCTTATTTTTAAACTAACATTCTAGGGTACTAAAGCTTGCTATCAGTGCCAATATACTTCTAAATGTTATCATGTAACATCTAATTGCACCTATATACAAAAAATTGGTTCCTCAGACACCATGTTTTTAGAAATAAGGCTAAGTCAATTCTTAATTGGGCTCTAATTATTTATCCTTGATAATTAATTATGATTTAAATAAGACTCCAAGTCGTATTCTAAATTAGTCTTGGCCTTTTAATATCTATGATCCCTGATCATGATAATTAGTATCTAGGGGCATACCAGTAATATCGTATTAGCTATCGTAAGATACTTAAATAGGTATTACACCATTTACTTATATCACATATAAGTGAGCCAACTTTCCTATGCCAGGCACATCTTCCCAAAAAAAAATTAAAAATATTTTTCATAAAAAAAATAAAAGATGAGTCCCTCAGGGGATAGGTTCAGTTAATAGGAATTTAAAAAAAAATTTGTGCTCAATTTGACCAAATATTGGGCCATTTATAGCCAATTGAGTGTCTAGACCAGGTTGACTCGATCACACGTGCCCCACACGTACCCACACGTGTCTGCCATACGTGCCACGCGGGTGTGTACCACACGTGTTATGTACACATGCACACATGCCCCGTACGTGTTATTCTGGTAACTTCCAGCGTTCGGCCGGTGGTCGGTCTCTGGTGACTGTCCAACGGTTGCCACGTGTTACCCCTGGTGACTACCATGTGTCAGAATATGTGCCACACGTGCCTGCCACATCAGTATGCCACATGTCCTTGACAAGTGTCACTACTGATGTCAACAACGGATAGCGATGATGTCATAAAATTAATAATTATTAAAAAAATAAAAAATAATTTTTTTTGCTGACGTCATCACGACGTTTTAGGCCGTGAAGTTGCCTAGTTTCATCTCTTATTTCTTGGCGATTGGAACATCTCCCTGAGACGTGTAATATACCGTTATAAATCTCTCGAAATAGGCTTTCTAACCAAAGTGGTATCGCCTTTATTCAATGTCTATAGAGAAAGATATTCTAGTTTGAAAATAACCCTCTCTCAAGGGTAAAAAAAATCCAAAGACCCTAATTTTTAATTCGATTTTTTTTGGAAAAATAGTTATTCGATGATGATAAGATATCATAGAGTATAGAATAGCAAGGAATTAAATATGTATTCAAAAATTGCAAAATATCTCTCTTTGATCGTAAGGTTTCCCTGAAAACTTTGATTTGAGAATGATTTTCTACTCTCCTCGTTCCTAGAGCTTGCCTACTGATAACTATAGGGACTTATTCCTTGAGCTATGGGACACTCGAACTTACTTATCACTCGATCTCTGAAGTACTCGATCTCATTCAGTACCAGGCTAACACGTTACATACACGTCAACAGTTTCAAATCGACCACGAACTCAAGCAGAACGTAGATCGTCCACAACAGATGTAAACAGAACAAGTCAACATACACCTGTCTCCCACGATCTAGCAGTTACACACTCAACTTCCCATGACTTCTACTTTCAGAAGAACGTGTTCAAGCATAATGTCAAGCTGAGAGCAGGGTCTATAAAAGGGCAGAGCTCCTAAGGAAAAGGGGTGGTCGAGAGACAATTCTATACATACAATTATCTAATCTCTAGCTATTTTCTTCTTAGATTAACTATTGTAATCAGATTCTCTCACTCTCTCCAGCAATAATACTACTTTCACAAAATCCTCCACTCCAGGTCGTGGTTTTTACATATTAACAGGTTTTCCACGATAAATCCCTTGTGTCAAGTGTTATCTCTTATTTAATTCTTGGCGTAAGGATCGATTTCAAGCCAGTTCGAGCTTTACAAAATCTGGTCCCAACATTTGGCGCCGTCTGTGGGAATCACATAGTTTTTCCATGTTCTCCAAAGCCACGCTAATATTCAGTAATTAGATATTCTACCATGGTGTATTCCAGAGAACAAGCATCAAGAGTTTAGAATGATAGCTCCCTAGAGCCTAATCCATTAGCAGAATTATGAGTGAACCTCAATTTCAAGAATTAGACTCAGAATAATATCAACCCCCAGCATCGATCATACTTCGATGTGTGCAATAAACATTGGGGCGATAAAGAAGAGGAAGATGATTGGAGGAAGCATCTTAGCACAAGTTCTTCAGCTCGAGCAACTTCAGCTTGAACATTTTCAGGTTTAGCTCTCTTTCAGCTTTAGCTCGTTTTTAGCTTTAGCCCATTTTCAACTATAGCTCTCTTTCAGCTTTAGCTCACTTTCAACTTCAGCTCGATCATCTTAGCTCGATTTCTTCAGCTCGAACAGCTAACATTTTTAGCTTTAGCTCGCTTTCAGCTTTAACTTTCTTTCAGCTTTAACTCGTTTTCAATTTTAGCTCGTTTTCAGCTTTAGCTCGCTTTCAGCTTTAGCTCTCTTTCAGCTTTAGCTCGCTTTTAGCTATAGCTCTCTTTCAGTAATAGCTCTCTTTTAGCTTTAGCTCACTTTCAGCTTTAGCTCACTTTCAACTTCAGCTCGAACATGTTAGCTCAATTTCTTCAGTTCTACTGTCCAATAGGGTATCAAGGCATAGATAATACTAGCCAAACCCCTGAGGACGCACAAATCTCTGAGACTGGGGCCATAAAGAGCCACAGTCTGTAGGATCAGTATCTAATATGGTATCAAGGCATAGGTAATACTTGCCGAAACCCTGAGGACGCACAATGCCATAAAGAGCCTCAGTCTGTAGGATCAGTATCTAATATGGTATCAAGGCATATATAATACTAGCCAAACCCCTGAGGACACACAAATCTATGGGACTGAGGCCATAAAGAGCCTCAGTCTGCAGGATCAATATCCAATATTGTATCAAGGCATAGGTAATACTAGCCGAACCCCTGAGGACGCACAAATCTCCGGGAGTGGGGCCATAAAGAGCCTCAGTCTGCAGGATCAGTATCCAATATGGTATCAAGGCATAGGTAATACTAGCCGAACCCCTGAGGACGCTCAAATCTCTGGGACTGGGGACATAAAGAGCCTCAGTCTGCAGGATCAGTATCCAATATGGTATCAAGGCATAGATAATACTTGCCGAACCCCTGAGGACTCAGAAACCACCGGGGCTGGGGCCATAAAGAGCCTTAGCCTGCAGTATCAGGCCTAAAGTATGAGTGAGATGCTGCCCACTGCCGATAATCCCAAATCTTCAACATGGTATCAAGGCATAGATAATACTAGCCGAACCCTTCAGGAAACACAGATCTGAGGCGGAGGCCATAAAGATCCTCTTAGCCTGCGGTAACCACTTAAAGTACTAGCAAAGATAATACTAACTCGCTACAGCTAAGCCCCCCCTTAGTCCAACGGTTGAAGTACAGATAATACTTACTTCTGCACCCGTGGGCCTATTCTAATTCGAAGGGTTAAACCGGAGAACACATTACTGCAGTTCAAACTTTCATTCAACAATTAACAGTGGTGCACCACAACAGCAATGAACGGTAATTGGTCTCCCTCCTATTTTTACACAGGAAAGTACTCAATACAGGTTGTTCCCAACGCAGGCATTATTCGCATCAGTCAACACGTGCATCAATCACTCGTCAAAGACATTAAATGAAGCATAGTCATCAGTAGGGTGTTCCAGATTCTCAGTGATTTCTCAGCTAAAGTCACTCGTGACTTCAGTTGCGAGGGGCGATTGTAGGGACTTATTCCTCAAGCTATGGGACACTCGAACTTACTTATCACTCGATATCTGAAGTACTCGATCTCATTCGGTACCAGGCTAACACGTTACATACACGTCAACAGTTTCAAATCGACCACGAACTCAAGCTGAACGTGGATCGTCCACAGCAGATGTAAACAGAACAATCAACATACGCCTGTCTCCCATGAGCTAGCAGTTACACACTCAACTGCCCATGACTCCCACTTTCAGATGAATGTGTTCAAGCACGATGTCAAGCTGAGAGCAGGGTCTATAAAAGGGCAGAGCTCCTAATGAAAAGGGGTGGTTGAGAGACAATTCTATACATACAATTATCTGATCTCTAGTTATTTTCTTCTTAGATTAACTCTTGTAATCAGATTCTCTCACTCTCTCCAGCAATAATACTACTTTCACAAAATCCTCCACTTGAGGTCGTGGTTTTTATCTATTCACAGGTTTTCCATGCTAAATCCCCTGTGTCAAGTGTTATCTCCTATTTAATTCTTGGCATAGTAGTTCTTGGTCTAAGGATCGATTTTAAGCCAGTTCTAGCTTTATAAAATCTGGTCCCTACATTTGGCACCGTCTGTGGAAATCGCACAGTTTTTCCATGTTCTCCAAAACCACGCTGATATTCAGTAATCAGATATTCTACCATGGTGTATTCTAGACAACAAGCATCATGAGTTCAGCATGACAGCTCCCTAGAGCCTGATCCGTTAGCAGAATTATGAGCGAACCTCAATTTTAAGAATGAGACTCAGAGTAATATCAACCCCCACCATTAATCATACTTCGATGTCTGTAATCAACACTGCGGCGATAAAGAAGAAGAAGATTATTGGAGGAAGCATCTTTGCTCGATTTCTTCAGCTCGAGCAACTTCAGCTCAAACATTTTCAGCTTTAGCTCATTTTTAGCTTTAACTCTCTTTCAGCTTTAGCTCGCTTTCAGCTTTTGCTTGCTTTTAGCTTTAGCTCGTTTTCAACTATAGCTCTCTTTTAGCTTTAGCTCATTTTCAATTTCAGCTTGAGCATCTTAGCTTGATTTCTTCAGCTCGAACAACTAACATTTTCAGCTTTAGCTCGTTTTCAGCTTTAGCGCTCTTTTACCTTTAGCTCGCCTTCAGCTATAACTCTCTTTCAGCTTTAACTCGCTTTCAGCTATAACACTCTTTCAGCTTTAGCTCACTTTCAGCTTTAGCTCGCTTTCAGCTTTAGCTCACTTTCAACTTCAGCTCGAACATCTTAGTTCGATTTCTTCAGTTTTACTGTTCAATATGGCATCAAGTTATAGGTAATACTACCCGAACCCCTGAGGACGCAAAAATATCTGGGACTGGGGCCATAAAGAGCCTCAATCTGGAGGATCAGTATCCAATATGGTATCAAGGCATAGGTAATACTAGTCGAACCGCTGAGGATGCACAAATCTCTGGGACTGGGGCCATAAAAAGCCTCAGTCTGCAGGATCAGTATACAATATGGTATCAAGGCATAGATAATATTAGCCGAACCCCTGAGGGCGCACAAATCTCCAGGACTGGTGCCATAAAGAGCCTCAGTCTGCATAATCAGTATCCAATATGGTATCAAGGCATAGGTAATACTAGCCAAACCCTTGAGGATGCACAAATCTCCAGGACTGGGGCCATAAAGAGCCTCAGTTTGAAGGATCAGTATCCAATATGGTATCAAGGCATAGGTAGTACTAGCTGAACCCCTGTGGGCGCACAAATCTCTAGAACTGGGGCCATAAAGAGCCTCAGTCTGTAGAATCAGTATCCAATATGGTATCAAGGCATAGGTAATACTAGCCGAATCCCTGAGGACACACAAATCTCCAGGATTGGGGCCATAAAGAGCCTCGGTCTGCAAAATTAGTATCCAATATGGTATCAAGGCATATATAATACTAGCCAAACCCCTTAGGACGTATAAATCTCCGAGACTGGGGCCATAACGAGCCTCAGTCTGCAGGATCAGTATCCAATATGGTATCAAGGCATAGGTAATACTAGCCAAACCCCTGAGGATGCACAAATCTCCGGGAGTGGGGCCATAAAGAGCCTTAGTCTGCAGGATTAGTATCCAATATGGTATCAAGGCATAATTAATACTAGTCGAACCCCTGAAGACTCAAAAACCTCTGAGGCTGGGGCTATAAAGAGCCTCAGTCTGTGGGATTAGGCCTAAAGCACGAGTGAGACGTTGTTCGCTGTCGATAAGCCCAGCTCTCCAATATGATATCAAGGCATAGATAATACTAGCCGAACCCTTGAGGAAACACAGATCCGAGGTGGAAGCCATAAAGAACCTCTTAGCCTGTGGTGACCGCCTAAAGTACGAGCAAAGATAATACCAGCTCGCTACCGCTTAGCCCCCCCTAAGTCCAATGGTTGATGAACAGATAATACTTACTTCTGCACCCGCGGGATTATTCTAATTCGAAGGGCAAAACCGAAGAACACATTACGGCAGATCAAACTTTCATTCATCAATCAATAGTGGAGCACCACAATAGCGATGAACGGTGATTGGTCTCCCTCCTATTTATACGCAGGAAAGCACTCAATACAGGTTGTTCCCAACGCAGGCATTATTCGCATCAGTCAACACGTGCATCAATCACTCGTCAAAGACATTAAATGCAGCACAGTCATCAGCAGGGTGTTCCAGATTTTTAGGGATTTCTTAGCTAAAGTCACTCGCGACTTCAGTTGCGTGGGGAGATTGTAGGGACCTATTCCTCGAGCTATGGGACACTCGAACTTACTTCTCACTCGATCTCTGGAGTACTCAATCTCATTCGGTACCAGGCTAACACATTACATACACATTAATAGTTACAAATCGATCACGAACTCAAGCAGAGCGTAGATCATCTACAACAGATGTAAACAGAACAAGTTAACATACATCTGTCTCCTACGAGCTAGCAGTTATACACTCAACTACCCTTGACTCCCATTTTTAGAAGAACGTGTTCAAGCACGATGTCAAGTTAAAAGCAGGGTCTATAAAAGGGCAGAGCTCCTAAGGAAAAGGGGTGGTCGAGAGGCAATTCTATCCATTCAATTATCTGATCTCTAATTATTTTCTTCTTAGATTAACTCTAATAATCAAATTCACTCACTCTCTCCAGCAATAATACTACTTTCACAAAATCCTCCACTCAAGGTCGTGGTTTTTACCTATTCACAGGTTTTCCATGCTAAATCCCCTGTGTCAAGTGTTATCTCTTATTTAATTCTTGGCATAGTATTTCTTGGTGTAAGAATCGATTTCAAGCCAGTTCAAGCTTTATGAAATCTGTTCCCTACAATAACGTGTTGAGAGATAATCGATATAGAGTATAGTAACAGTTCTATATCATGAGAACAAAAAGTGAGAGAAGAGAAGATTTCATATTGATTCAATACTGTTATGTTTCTCGGTACGCAATATAAATATGGACCCTACAACAAAGGTTATAACCTAGTCAAACTTACCCCATAACCCCAAAGGGCCTAGGAGCTTGTTAGGAGTCTGAATAGGACACCCCTACCTTGTTGGGTTTCTAGCTTGGGCTGGACCCAACTCCTAACGGTAATGTGTTTTGTATTGTAAATTCTACAATGCCTGGGGATTTGATTTTGACTATGTATCTTGCTACAAATTAGATTGTGCCTTCTTAAGAGGGTATTGAGCTTGGGATTGGAGATTCTTCTCTTATAAAAGCAATGTCTAAAGCTTATGGGAAACCGCACAACTTTATTAAAATCCTGCTCAAGGTAATATTTGGGTGTATATTATCATGAGGCCATTTGCTTTCAATTGTGGTATTTATTTTCTGGCAACTGAATTACCTGTCATGGTGCTTTTACGCAATGAAAAAATGTATTTCGATGAATTTTATCTTATGCTGGAATTTACTTGAGTTGTACTAACTTATGATGTTGATTGAAGTACTGATATTGGAATGATAGACACTAGGTGTCAAAGACCAGTTAAAACACAAGTTTGGTACGTGCGGTACTCAAGGCACGTGCCTCAAGTAAGCCTAATTATTTGTCTCTTTCAATCGTCTTTTATCATAATATCGCATAAGATCACATAATTTCACGGCAACATAAACACCGTACAAAGGGTCAAAACAAACTTCATTTCATTCATTTATCAATAACAATTTCAAAGCTTTATTTCCTTCTCGGGTGTATCGGAGTCATGTCCCCTACATAATAACTACTAAGTAAATAACTTACAGCCAAAAGGAAATATTAAAGTTAAAGACGAAGCATACTCCCCCTTTTGGCTAACCTAAACTTAACAAAAATAAACAAAACTTTTTACAAGGTTTTATTACATCCTAAAGTTACTATTTACAAAATATTGGCTCGATCCCCTGAAGCATCACACTCTTCCAACTCTGTTTAGAGACGTTTTTGTCAACTTCGTCCTCTTCTTCGTCTTCAACATCAGCCTCTTCTTTTTCCTCTCCTACTTGGCCTTAATCTTCCTGAGTCAGACCAGTAGGGGATGAGAATCCTGGTGCTTCTAGCTAGCTTCTGTTTTTGGCATATCCTTCCACTTTACTAGGTACTCGTAAACTTCCTCCTTGGTGTCCGGGTCAACATCGGCCACTCTGTAAGCAAGAACACTCTCTGGAACTTGGTTTGTGCTGACTGGCTTGAGGGGAATCTGAAGTCTGACGGTACTTTGGCTTGGATCTTCATTATCTTCGTGGTAAGGCTTTAGGCCACTGGAAAAGAACACTGGATGGGTGAAGCAAAGATGGGGTGGCAGTTGAAGCTTGAAGGAATCCTTTCCAACTTTACCAATGATCGGCATCGGACTTATATACTTGGGTTCTAGCTCTTTGTACGTTATGTCGCCTCAGTGCTAGAGGTGGAAGGTCTTGATTAGAACAAGGTTTCCAACTTGAAAAGGATCTGGTCATCTCTTATGATATGCCTATTTCTTCATTTTGGAAGACACTTTTTCCAAATAAGCCCGAACAATATCAGTATTTCTCTGCCATTTCTTTGCAAACTGGTAGGCTCTCAAAACCTTTTTGTTATAACCAGAGACCACCGTGTGCGGTGTGAGGGGCTGATATCCCAATAGTATCTCAGAGGGACTCTTGTTGGTTGATGAACTCTTCTGCAAATTAAAGCAAAATTGTGCTACATCCAGGAGTTAGGCCCTGTTTTTTTTGTTCGCCTTAACAAAGTGTCGAAGATATTATTTCAATATTGCGTTAAAGCATCTGGTATAACCATCTAATTGGGTGGTTACTGGTTGAGAAGTTCAGAGTGGATCCTAGTAATCTGAACACTTCCTTCCAAAACTTCCCAGTGAATCTTGGATCTCTATTGTTGACAATTTCCTATGGCACACCTTAATATTTGACAATGGGCTTCACAAATAGAGGCGTTGTTTTATTTGCTGGGCAAATAATTGAGGCTGGAATGAACATTGCATACTTAGAGAATCTGTCGATGATCACGAGCATGGAACCATATCCTTCAGTCTTAGGTAACCTAGAGATAAAATCCAAAGAGACGCTTTCCTAAGGTCTTGCCGATACAAGAAGTGGTTCAAGCTATCCAAGTGGCAAGTCCTGATCAATTTTGTCTTGCTGGAAAATGTGACAAGTCTGCGTATAATCCATTACTTCATTTTGATCATTTGGCCAATAGTAACCTCTGTGGAACAAGGTTAGTGTTATCCGCCAACCTGGATGCCATGCCCAAAGAGTGTCATGGTACTCCTTTATCAGCTCCCATCTTAGTCCTGTGAACCATGGAAAATAAATCTGTTATCCCTTCGTATATAAAAGATCACCTTCTACCCATAGCAATTTTGTCATCCCCTTTTTCACCAAGTTAATGATGACCTGGGTTTGAGGATCTACCGCCAACCCTTCGCAGATCCTATCTTGGAGAGTACTGGTAATATGAGAGTAAGACTGTTCGGCGACTATAGAAATGGCTGCTAGTTCAGCTATAAGGACCAACGCATCTGGTATATTGTTCATCCTCTCTGGCTTGTGCTCGAGATCTAAATCAAACTCTGCTAGAAACTCTTGCCCATGAACCTACTTTGATATTAACTTCTTCTGTGTAAGGAAATGGCTTGCCGCGCTATTATCGGTCTTCACCAGAACCTTCATTCCTAACAAATAGTGTCACCATAATTGAAGATAATGCGCAATAGCCAGCAGTTCCTTTTGTTATGTTGAATACTACCTCTCTGTATCATTCAACTTCCTTCTTTTATATACAACCGAATGCTCATTTTGTAACAATACTCCACCGATAGCATAATCAGGCGCATCGGTATGTACTTCAAGCGGTTTGGTAATATCTGTCAAGGCTAAGATGGGCTGCTAATTATTGCACGCTTCATATTGTCAAATACTATTTGACATTTCTAAGACCATGACCAAGATAAGTCCTTCTTGAAAAGATTAGTAAGGGGTGTCGCGCGCTTCAAATATCCTTCGATGAACTTGTTGTAGTAATTTATGAGGCCAAGAAAGGAGCGAACATCTGTAACCTCCGTAGGGGCTTTCCATTCCTCAATAGCGCAAACCTTTTCCATATCCATGTAGATCTGTCCTCCTCAAATAATGTGTCCAAGAAATATAACTTGTTCCTGGGCAATCGAGTATTTCTTCAACTTAACATACTGTTGGTTCTATCGTAGAACTTGGAATACTAGGCGAAGATGTTCAAGGTGTTCCTCTATAGTATGGTTGTAGATAACAATATCATCCAAGTACACCACCATAAACTTATCAATATATTTCTTGAATAGCACATTCATAAGAGTACAGAAAGTTGCAGGAGCGTTACTCAGGCCGAATAGCATGACAAGAAATTTATATGCCTCATACCGAGTGGAACGGGTCATCTTCGGTTCATCCCTGGCAACAATCCTGACTTGATAGTTACCCGATCTCAAAATAAGTTTAGAGAACTACTTTACGGATGTAAGCTAGTCAAATATGTCAGCAATGAGTGGTATTGGATACTTATTTTTAGCCGTTGCCTTTTTTAGAGCTCGATAGTTAACACATAATCGTAGACTTCCATAATGTATCCACTGAAATAAGATTGGGGCACCATATGGCACCTTTGTGGGGAGAATAAAACCCGATTCCAGCAGTCCATCAAGTTGTTTACGAAGCTCTACTAGTTCAGGCGGACTCATCCTATACGGTCCATTGGTAGGAGGTTTGGTTCCAGGTACTAACTCAATCTGATGATCGATAGGCCTTTGTGGAGGTAACACCTTTAGCAGTTCCTTCGACATCACATCCTTGAACTCAGTATGTATCCGTGAGACCTCCTTCAGTATGGCACTATAATTCTGATTATCCAGCTCTAGCCGTAAAGTAGCAAGGTAAGTAAACTCCCCTCGCTTCAGTCCCTTCTCTGACTAAAGATCTGATAGTATTCTGCCATCATCTCTATGCATGGACTTCTGTATGATTGAGGGATTGTCACCAAAAATCCCTAAGGAATTGACGAATGGCATCGACATGACTTTGTGGTAGGGAAGAAAGTCCATTCCCAAAATAATCTTGAAATCATCCAATGTCACTGCGAGAATGTTAACCTTCCCACTCTACTGCCCCATCTTAACTAGAACCAATATGGCAACACCATGTATCGACATTGCGGTAGAGTTGACAACTTTCATCCTGCTAGAATCTTTCACTAAATGCAGTCCCAAACGATTCGCTTCCTGAATGGCTATAAAGCTATGGGTAACACTTATATCAACCATCGCCAAAGTACTCAACCCATTAATATTAAGGTCTACGTACATGAGTCCCTTCTTAGGCTTCGTCTCGGTCAATTGAGTGGTCATTGCATTGAGCAAGTGAATAGAACCAATGTGAGTTTCACCGCTATCACTTTCTTGCACGGTATCATTGGCTTTCTCTCCTTGCGTCGCCAATAGAGTATTCAATACCACCTTCTGAGGACATGGATAAGCTTTGTGATTCCCTCCATAAATAAAATACTTCAAGTTCTCTGGACGTCCCTAAAACCTGGACGAGGAAG
This sequence comes from Kingdonia uniflora, assembly GCA_014058105.1. NCBI lineage: Eukaryota > Viridiplantae > Streptophyta > Magnoliopsida > Ranunculales > Circaeasteraceae > Kingdonia > Kingdonia uniflora. The sequence goes on from JACGCM010000445.1 coordinate 2,422,133, forward strand.
AGCTACTACCACTGTTTCGTGGCCTGTGGTACTCCCTCCCAAGATTGGAACTCAAGGCACCGCCCATACTTGCACCACCACTTCTGCCCTGGCCATGGCCTTGGCTTTGACCTTAGTCTCCCCCACTTCTAGCTTGGTATCCCCCATTCTTGACTTTATTATAATTATAAGAGGATCCTCATTCTCTGCTGTAACTGAGAATTATCCTGAAACTGAGTCGGCCGACGGTCACCCAACATAGGAGTGTAGTATTTTATACACTCAGCGAAGGCCATTGCGGATGCCAAATCTTGTTATAATTGAGAATTAGGCTAAAACTGAGTCGGTCAATGTTCACCTAATATAGGAGTGTAGTCTTTAATACGCTCAGCGGAGGCCATTGCGGATGCCAAATCTTGAACCTGTTGCCTTTGTAGTTCATTATAAAACCATGGTTTCAAATCTTCCAAGAAACATAACAACTTGTCCTTTTTAGACATGTCGCGGATATCCAATATTAAAGCTGAATACCGCTTCACATACTCAAGGATGTTACCTGTCTACATCAGTTGCCTTGAACTCTTCCAAGCAATGAACTCGACATTCTCAGGTAGGAACAGATTTTTCAACTCTTTCTTCAAATCATCCTATGTACTAATAGTACCATGACCTCTCTGGATCTCAGCATACTTGGTGCGCCACCATAGTTTAGTGTTACCTGTGAGGTACATAGTTACCATTGACACCTTTGCACCTTCACTCTCAGGCCTGACTTCATTGAAGTATGTATCCAATCAAAGAGAAAGTTCTCTACCTTCTTTGCGTCCCTCGCCCCATCGTATGCCTTGGGTTCGGGGATGTTGATTCTGGGCCGTTCGATACCGGCGCCCAAAGGTGTTCGTTTACCAGTCCCAACAACCTCAACTAGGAGATTCACCTTTAAAAATTGTTCAGCCACCTGATCTAAAAGTGTGGCCATATTATCCTTAACTACTCCTTCTAGCACAATGAGACGTTCGCCCATATGGGCCTGATCATCTGTGAACCCGTCTAATCATTCCTCCAAATCATTAATTGATTAATAATCCTACCTAGAGCTTGTATCATATACTCTAAATGGTCCAACTTCATTTGGGTGTTCGGCCTGGGATTGACGGGTGGTCCTACCATCTACGGGGCAGGCTCAGAAACATTGGGACCCTCCGCTATAATAACAAGATCGCTTTCCTATACAAACGTAGCTCTGATACCAACTATCACGGACTGGCTAAAACATAATCTTGGTACTTGCAGCACTTAAGGAAAGTGCCTCAAGTAAGACTAATTATTCGTCTCTTTCAATCGTTTTTTAACACAATATATCACATAAGATCACATAATATCAAGGCAACACTAACACAGTACAAAGGGTCTAAACAAACTTCATTTCATTCATTTATCAAGAACAGTTACAAAGCTTTATTTCTTTCTCAGGTGTATCAGAGTCTTGTCCTCTACATAATAGCTACTAAGTAAATAGCTTACAACCAAAAGGAAACATCAAAGTTAGAGACGAAGCGTACTCCCCCTTTTGGCTAACGTAAACTTTACATAAATAAATAAAATATTTTACAAGGCTTTATTACATCCTAAAGTTATTATTTACAAAATATTGGCTCAATCCGCTGGGACGTCATACTTGGAGACTATGGCCTTGTTGCAAAAGCAAGCCGATTACGATCAGAACAACTATGGAAAAAACCTGTTGAATTATCTGTTATCAAGGTTCTTGATACACTTAGCGCAATTGACAAGGTTTGTTATCTTGCAATATTAATTAATAATTAGTATGTTTTACTTATTCTCATTATCTTGCAATATTAATTAATACTCTTAAAATACCTATCCTAAACAAACAACACTCTGTGTCCACTTGTTATCAATATGATTTATGAAAGATTTCGGCGAGACTTCAAAAAATGTTTACCAGATTTTGACACGTGGATCAAAAGCAATGGCATTTTAGATTTAGCATGCAGAAGAACATATGCTATTTGTTTTCCTGCCCCATGAGTGTGGTACTCTTTGGTGATTCTTTTATCTTTTACTTTTACATTTGTTAGGAAATGAACAATATCGCTGATTCACTTGTTAATTAAACTTTTCTCACTAGCACGAGTTTATTAAGATTAAACTATCACATATTTAAATTGGTAACCACAATCATTTTCTCAATTCGTTGTTTCTAATAACTTTTTACCTATTTATCGATTTTATTTTCAATTTGATTATCTCTTTTATCGATACTTGTTCCGGATTTAATTTTTGTGTCAATATAATTTAACTTAGTTCAACTTTTATTCATGTCATGTTTGACTTAGTTTTAAATGCATTATATATGTGGTTGTATACTTACAAGATTTTCTTACTAAATCTATAGGAATCTGGAAATAATAGTCAATACACTAAAAAAGGAACCATATTAAAGGAATTCTTCTTACGGCCATTGATTGTGAACCACAGCATTTAGTTTGTTTGCTACAGGTATTGAACTTTAATGTTTGTAGGTTTTTGTTTTATGCAATTTCAATTTTTTTAATGTACTACACCTCGCGAAAGCTTAAGCCATACTTCCAGATGCATCACATAAGGGTGATCACAATGAAATCCTAACCAAAAAAGAAAAATTTAGGCGAGTACAACAATGGTTCGTCTACCTCGGGGAACATGATATAACCATCAAGAAGCAAATATCTATAAAGGGCCAAGCAGTCATTGACATTCTAGCAGACATTCTAGTAAACGACTTTGACTGGGAGGAACACAAGGATGACGTATTAGACGAGCAAATCGAACCATCGGATCCTTGGAACCCAAACACAGGTTAGAGACTATTCACTGAAGGCTTAGCTGGCCCGAATGGTTCTGACATAGGCATCATGCTGGTCACCCCTTCGAATGATTATCAAGCTGAACTTCGAATGTATCATTAATGACGCCAAATAAGAAGCTTTTTTCCACAGACTAGACATGGCCCTCGTGTTAGGCATACCCAGGCTAGCAGTATTCACTAATTCACAGTTTGTCCAAAGAGACTACATTCGGGGGTATCAATTAAATGGTCAAATGGCAGAATATGTAAAACTCGTCCGCCAGCGCATAGATTACTTCCTGGAAAAATCATCAATTCCGCGAGGAGAAAACTGACAGGCTGATGCCTTCACCTATCTCGCAGCCATGCTTGGAACATCCGCGCCCAGGAAGCTCGACATTGAAATGCTCAAGCACCTAAGTATAAACAACATGGAAATCAACACCATCAATACTGGGGGCGAGAGTACTAATCCCGAGGATTGACGAAAACCTTTTTTGGCTTATTTTAATGAAAACATACTACCTGAGGACCCGAAACCAAAGTGATCCTTACTGGAAAATGTAGGAGGTACTCGATACTTAGAGATACATTATGCAGAACACCCAATCCTAATTAGATCTCAACTAACTACCAAATGCTAATCAGATGCGAACTATTTACCAAATGCTAATTAGATACGACCTGACAGCCAAATACTAATCAGATGCGAACTAACCCCTGTGGTAGCCTACTCGCAGCCTTCGACCTCCTCACTCGAAGTCCACTTCATATCCTACTAGAACATATCGAAGACTACCTCAACTCAGAATCAAGCCCCTCAAGAAACTCTTGTAGTCGAAGCCTTGACAACAGATAAACCTTCGAGAACGGATCAGCACATAATAACAGATACCCTTCGACTGAACGTTTGATTAATAGCAGTGCGATGAGACTAGCAGTCAGCTGAAATGGATTGGACAACACATTAATTGGTCTCTCAGCTACAGTAACATTGATGTCCATAATAAATGTTGCCGCCAGAAAACCTGGACAGTAATCATGTAGCTTGGCCCACTCTTGGTGACTCAGCCTCTTATGTCTCTATAAATAAGAGAGAGGGGAAACCAAGAAGGAGTTAAAAAATCCTCCCTAAACCCTATGCTTTTTACCTTCGACCACTTAAAAAGCTGTATTCGATCTTCATTATTACTCATCAGTAATAGAATCACAGTTTAAAAATCCTCATCAGAGGTCGTAGAGAGTCACATTCGGGTCTCTACGCAAGTATTTGTCTCTAATTAGTCTCCTTTTAGGCCATATACCTGTACATCTTTGATGAGAGCTTGACCTCCGTATTGTAAGAGCCATCTTCGCTTCTCAATGAAGATCAGGCCCCTATAATTGGCACCGTCTGTGCTTCCTACACTATCAGTTACCTCGTCTTTGTTACCTTACTTTCCTTCCCACCATTTACCGCTCCTTTTTAATGGCCCCTTCCTTCCATGCCAACTTAACTCAAGCAGGCAACTCCATTGACGGAGTCGCCGCTCAAGTCGCATTACAATCTCAACAAATCTCTTAAGCAGAGGAGCGCCATCAGCATCAACTCAACCAGGAACGAGAAAACCACTGCCAGGCGTTGGAAACTGAATGGAATCGCCGGGTAGACGATGAAAATAGATAGAATCGAGCAATCGATGAGCTACGCAACACAGTCCGAGAACTTCAATGGTTAGAACCCTTGGAACCCGCCCGTCAGTCCCAAGTACTGGATCAATCACGCGTATCTGCCCGCGCCCACCTTAGACCCTCAGCAAACCTCGAGTTACCCCCAGCTCCCATTGGTGGAGAAGGTATTCCCCGTACTATTCCCCCCACTGGTTCTATCCACCTCTGAATCCACCCCACTGAAGACTCTTCTGACTCCACCCTCAGCGAGCGTCGCCCCGCTCGAGACCGAATCGGGGAGCGCAGTGCTGAATATATGCCACACATTCGACCCTGCAACCATCGATATCAGCAATCTCCCCCTCCTGCATATGTCACACAATAAGACTTCGACCACAAGATACAACCCTCTATTCGCGTCAGCGCAAGCACAGCCTTAAACTCATGGAGCCGCCTCAATAATCTCATTTGTGCCAGCCTACTCGCCATCGACATACGCCCCAATTTCCGTGGCCCCAAGCTCAACAAATATCACAATACGGACCCCAAAGCCCACATTTTCGAATTTCAAAACTCACTAAGCCTTTACTCTACTGCCGACTACCTGTTATGTTGACTTTTCCCAACTAGCCTCACTAAAAACCCACTTCGATGGTATCATAATCTCCCAAATGGCTCGATACGAAGCTTCGAGCAACTCACGCAGCTCTTCATCGCCCAGTTCGCCTTCAACAAAGATATAGAAGTCAGAGTAGATGCATTATTTAATTTTAGAAAGTCAAGCACAGAGTCCCTCGAAGCGTTCACAAAGCGATTCCTCGACGAGTCACAGAAAATAAAGAACCTCGACTGTGCAAATGCTATCCTCGCATATTCAAATGCTCTGCTTGATCATAGTCGAGTAAAAGAGCACCTCGTCCTCCACAAACCTCAAACACTTGAAGAGATGCTCTCGAAGATCAACGGCTATATCAACCTCGAAAGACTCTAAGAATCCCGCAAACACACCCAACCTTTGAATACAAACTGCGATAGCATTTGCATCCCACTCCACTACCCTTGATCGCTCCCGTCTCACAGGAGACTGAGAGCCACAAGCGCCCTTATACCGACAGTAGTGCTGAAGCTCGCAAGAAGCGATCAAAGCCTATTTTTCCAACACTCACCGTCCCACTCAATAACCTTTTACTGTACCTCCAGGCAGACCCCATATAGCGTATCCCTCTCCCAATCGAAGTCAAACTTGGGGAGCCTTATTGCGCCAATCACAAATGCAATTGTCACAATACGAGCAAATGTTTCACCCTCCGACGTTCTCTCGAACTCATCCTCTGAGCAAGACGTCTGCACCAGTACGTTACCCACCTTCACAGTTATCTCGATGGGTCTTACCTTTAATCCCTCGCCACTCCTACCTCTGACCCAGCCGCAGTACATATCTGCCGATCATATTTTATCGAAGTCAACAATATTGACAGTGGTCGTTCGCTTAGCAAACGAAAGCGTATCGACAAATGTTACAAACTTTCTCACCAGGAAAAATTCCCTACCCTATTGCCATAATAGAGCCATCACCCTCGTCTCGAAGGCATTTCTTTTATCAATTGTGACATGTCACACGTCCGTTTCCCACATTCCGATCCTCAAGTCATTATGATTAAGATTGAGAACATTGTCCTTCACACAATGCTCATCGACACAGGAAGTGCGGCTGACGTCCTATTTCTACCCACCGTCGAAAAAATGCAGACAACTGAACTCATTACCCCAGCCAACGTCGAGTTATAAGGATTTAACGGGACTAACAAAGTCGTCGTTGGTCGTATCAGCCTACCTATCACCACAGGACCCATCACCCTTCAAACTAGCTTCCTTGTCATCGACAAGAAATTTGAATACCTCGGTATCCTCGGCTGAGATTGGTTCCATGCTATGCGAGCTATACCCTTGACCTATCACCTAACCCTTCGTTTTGCAACTCCCGAGGGTACGTGGAACCTCAAAGGATCTCAACGTCTCGCCCGCTCATGCGAGCACCCAGAAATTGACCAGACCAGAAAACTTGTCAGACGCCCATAGCAATCACTGCACTTTTCTATCCCTTTGACTTCGACAGATGCCAACCCCCATATCGAACCTACCATTTATATCAAACTCGGCGGCCCTGGTCTAGGAACATTCATTGGAACTTTTCTCAGCGAGGTCGAATGCCTCGGGCTTACAGATTTTCTTCGAGCAAGCACGGACATCTTTGCAGGGACATTTTAGGAGATACCTGGTGTCGACCCCAGCCTGGCATGCCATCGCCTCGATCTCATTCCCAATTCCATGGCAGTCAAACAAAAGAAGCGTACCCTGGCACCACGACTTCGAGAAGCAGTTAACCTCGAAGTAGACAAACTTGAAGCCGCGGGCCTTATCAGAGAAGTCAAGTACGCTGACTGGATATCAAGCATTGTGGCAGTTCCTAAGAAGAACGGATAGATCCGAATCTACGTCGACTTCACCGACCTTAATAAACACACACCGAAGGACAGTTTCCCACTGCCAACCATTTCAGTACTCCACGATGCCACTGCCGGACACGAGTGCCTATCCATGATGGACGCAGCTTTGGGTTACAATCAGGTACCCCTCCTCCCAGAAGATCAAGTTAAAACTTCCTTCATAACTGAACCAGGCCTTTATTGTTTTAATGTCATGCCCTTCGGCCTTAAAAATGCAGGTACCACTTACCAGTGCCTCGTCACAACTATGTTTAAACCCCTGTTTGGCAAGTCAGTCAAAGTCTACATCGACGACATGTTATGAAAGAGTATACAAAAATAGACCCACATTCACGACCTAACCAACATCTTCACAATACTTCGCACCTATAAAATGAAACTCAACCCAGAGATGTGCCAGTTTGGCATCTCATCCGAAAAATTCTTTGGCCACCTTATCAGTAAACGTGGCATCGAAATCGACCCCACCCACATTCGAGCCCTCATTGACATGTCCGCACCAACAACAAAGAGAAACGTCCAAAAGGTGGTTGGCCGGATAGCAACCCTTTACTGTTTTATTTCCAAGTCCTCCGATAGATGTGCTTGGCTCTTCTCCTTATTACACAGTCAGGGCGCCCATAAAATTAGAAAGAAAAACAACCCTGGGATCAATTGGACTTCAGAGTGTGAAGACGCCTTTCTCAAACTCAAAGCCTATCTTGGCCGCCCACCCATCATCAGTACCCCCATCGAAGGTGAAACACTCTCCCTATATCTCGCAGCCACAGAAACTTCAATTAGTTCCGTACTCATTCGCCTTGATTCCAACATCAAAAAACCTGTGCATTTCATCAGCAAAACTTTAACCCCTGCCGAAACCCGTTATTCCAAACTTGAGAGATTGCTCCTGACACTTGTCTATTTAGCCCGCAAGCTTAAACTATATTTTCAGGCACACCCCATTCGTGTCATCGCGAGTTACCCTCTCTGCGAAGTACTTAGTAAAAAAGAAAATCCAGACGAGTACAAGAATGGTCTGAATAGTTTGGCGAGCACGACATAACCTTCGAGAAGCAAATATCTCAGAAAGGCCAAGCAGTAGCTGATTTCCTGGCCGACTTCCCAGTTGAAGATGGCGACTGGGAAGAACATGAAGATGATATACCGGAAGAGCAATCTAAAGTTATAGATCCATGGGACCCCCTTTCTGGTTGGCGTTTATTCATAGATGGCTCCGCTGGACCCAATGATTCAGGAATTGGTATTGTCATGGTCACACCAACTAATGACCGAATAGAGAAAGCAGTTAAACTTATCTTTGAATGTTCTAATAATGAAGCAGAGTATGAAGTACTGATCCATGGTCTTGACCTCGCACTCGATCTCGGCATTCCAAACTCATTTAGAGACATTCCTCAGGAGAAAATCAAGCTGACGGTCGCATGGCTGACTACGCTTTACTTGTGCGACAGCGCATGGACCGATTTTCTGAAAAATCAACAATTACCCATTATCCTCGAGGAGAAAACAAACATGCTGATGCCCTCGCCTACATAGCAGCTATGTTGGGAGAGACAGAATCCTGGACCCTCCACATCGAAGTACTCGAACGCTCAAGTATCGACCAGATGGAAATCAATGCCATCAATACTGGGGGCGAGAGTCTCGATATAGATGATTGGCAAACACCATTCCTTCATTACCTTACCAACGCCACCCTTCCCGATGATTCCAAAGCCAGACGTTCATTGTTAGAAAACTGCCGCAGATACACTATCCATAACAATGAACTACACCGCAAATCTCCAAATGGCATCCTCCTTCGATGTATATCCAATACCGAAGCCTCCCAATTCTTAGCAAAGCTTCACAAAGGTACCTGCGGTGCACACACCGCTGGTCAATCTTTGGCCCTTCAAGCTATAACCCGAGGATTGTTTTGGCCCAATATGAGAAAGCAAGCTTCAGAATATACAGAACATTGTAACAAATACCAGCGTCATGCTCATGACATCCATTACCATTCTCGAGATCTTCTTGTCAGCCAAGTGTCTTGGCCATTCAAACGATGGGCCATCGATCTCATTGGTCCGTTCCCAAAAACTCCGGGTAGCAGGGAAAACATCCTTGCTGCCACCGATTACTTCACCAAATAGGTCGAAGCTGTTACCTTATGCCAAACCAGAGAAGAGGAAATCATCAAGTTTTTATGAGAAAACATCATCACTCGCATCGGCTACCCCCACATGATTCAGTGCGATAATGGTCCCCAGTTCGTTGGCAGTAAAGTAAGGAATTTCCTCAAAAAACATAACATTATTCTCTCGCCCTCCACACAACATTATTCTCTCGCCCTCCACACCTTACTACTCCCAGGGAAACGGTCAAGTCGAAGCAATTAACAAAACTATCATTGATGGTCTGAAGAAGAGAGTCGGTACAAAGATAGGAAGATGGGTTCAAGAGTTACAACACGTCTTCTAGGCCTATCGCACAATACCAAGAAAGTCTACCGGATGCACCCTCTTCCTCCTAACATATGGAACAGAAGCAGTACTACCAACTCAGTTCAAAATACCCACTCGAGATCCTAACCTCCCTGACAAAGATAATGAGTTTGAACTCGCATACAACATGTTGTGGATTGATGAAACCAGAGACTGAGCTATCGCCAACCTGGGCCGCTACCACGCATCACTTCATAAATCTTACAACAAGCGAGTCCGACCTCAAAGTTTCAATATTGGAAAGCTAGTACTCCGACGAGTTAATCAGTCGATGAAGCCTGCGAATGCTGGTAAATTAGCCGAATCTTGGGAAGGACCCTACATTATCTACGATAAAATAGACAAAGGATCTTACTACTTGATGATTGAAGACGAAGAGCCTCTATCGAACCCTTGGAATACAATGCAGTTGGTCTCTTATAAAAGGCCTTACTTACAATCATGTGCCACCGATGTAATCCAGGATAATCAATAAACGAGTTTTTTGTTACCAATACTTTGTCTCATGTTTCACTTCAAAACTCTGGGTTTAACTCGAATTCCATGACAACCATCGATCCAATTAGTACTCGAGGATAATCTCAACAATTCTCCAGTCTCTAAAATTTGAGTAAACTCGAGGGGCACGAATGGTCGAAAGACCGGACCCTCAGGGATGCATTGGACGGAGTTCAATATTCCTTCGTTGTGGCTACGGCCTTCAAAGTATAGTCCTTTTCTTGGTCTACCCCGGGTATCTTTTCCACTCTCGCCCTGGCAGATACTTGGGGGCAATCTTGAATTGCTCAAGTCTCCAAAATTCGAGCAAACTCGAGGGGCACGAATGGTTGAAAGACCGGACCCTCGGGGATGCATTGGAGGCAATTCGTTATTCCTTCGTCCAGGCTCTGAAACTGACGAAGTACAGTCCTTTTTTTGGTCTACCCTAAGTATCATGTCCACCCTCGCCCCGACAGATACTTGGGGGGTCCTTGAATTGCTCAAGTTTCCAACATTTGAGCAAACTCGAGGGGCAAGGATGGTCGAAAGATCGGACCCTTGGGAATGCGTTGGAGGCGATTCAAATGCTTCGTTGTGGCTTAGGCCTTCGAAGTTCAGCACATTTTTGATTTTTCCCTCGGTATCACGTCCCCTCGCCCCCACTGATACTCAGGGGCAATCTAGAAATGTTTCGAGTTTTCAACATCGCTGTGGCTTCGGCCTTCGGTGTCCAAAAGAACGCACTGAGTTTGATTCATATTACATCCACATTCTACATGGATCGACAATGCTACAGCCATGTTAACATCAAGGAAATATCTTACATATTATCTGTGAACGTGGCTGTCACAGAGCAAGTCAAAGATCAATCATCAACATTCAAAGAAAGCAAAATCGATAGAATAAGCATGCAAGTTCCAACATTCCAAGGTTAGCATAAGATTGCATGACTACTAAGGAACTACATCGGAAAGTCAGATTCAGTAGACCCAGAATGTACCACAGAAGACACACATCAACATATTCAGTATAAACTACAGAAGTTCAAAAAAAAAATAGCACAGCATAGTTCAACATATTACAAATCACCACACAAACAACCCCAATTCAAAGTACCTCATACTGGAACAGTTTCACATTCTTGATCCACAGATGCTCCACCCTCAGCAACTTCGACAGATTCATTCGAGACTCCTACAGCTCTACCACCAACAAGACCACTACTGGATACTCCAAGAAGAACAGTATCTCCAACACCTTCAGTACGCCCAACTGTCTCATGAACAACAGGCAACTCTACTCCTTTCAGCTGAACCTCCTCACCTTCAACAAATTCTGGAGACACAGGGTATGGTTCAAGTGTATCAGGGTCATACCCTTTTTCATCTATGATAGTCTTCAACCTCACAGTCACCTGGAATTTGCCATCATACTGCCCCTGGAACCGCACCTTCTGTTCAGCCTTCTCCCTCTCACACGCTGCAAGCTTCACAGCCCACTCCCGCTCCAGCCTCGACCGCTGAAGTTCGAGCCTCTCATCATAAGACTCGGTAAGAACCCCAAGGTATTGCTTCAACTTCTTCACCTTAGACACCAGTGATGCCTCTGTCCCACAGGAAAGATCAAGATTTTCCCTTGATTGCCGCAACTTCGCTTTTACTGACTTCATCGCCTTACTGCACGTTTGCACCCAAACATCCGTCTGCTAAAATATTCAGTCAGTCAGTGAACTTTGAAACTCAAAGAATTTAAAAGATATTTAAGAATATCACAATAAGGAGCAGTATATAGTTACCTGAAACATGTACCTCTTTACTTCCTTCGACACCTCATCTGGGTCATCCTCCCAGAGTTTGACCATCAAAGTTTGCTTAGCGACAGCTTGCTCCTATCGTTCTGCCTCTGTCATTTCTTCATCCTCCTCCTATGTATCGTCCTCACCAAGTGCCCTACGCCTCTTGCGTTGGCCATCCTTTGATTGCTATAATTTTGGAACTTCGGGAGCAGCACGACTCTTCCCATTCTCAACATGAGTCAATACTGGCCTTGGCCTCAATCTCGAAGCCTCGACAGCCACTTCGGGCACCGTTGCCACTTGTTTCGACCCCTTGCGAGATCTTGGCACAAATTGATAGTTCCTCGGTAACTCCTCCCCTCCCATTTTTCTTGACCTCTTGGAAGAACCTTCACTTCTTTTTCTCTTTGCTAGCTTCGACGTAGTTGGTACGCTTCAAAGCAAGGAATCAGCCTTCTTCCTCCTTTGCCTCTTGATTTTGAGACTGTCAAACACTAAATTTACCTAATCTTTACTAGCCTTAAGTAGATTGTCAATGAAATTCACTGGATTATCCCAAGTCGAACTTCCCAGACCTACAGCAGTAAAGCAAAACACAGTTATCACCAATTTTAGAAACACATCAACAACAAACCCTTCGACAACAAACTTACTTTCATTATATACCTTATGGTGCAGTTTATAAGGGTCATTCTCCTCGTCTACATTCTCAAAGTTACCTCTCACTATCAACAAATCTTTATTCCACTCTCGACTCGTCGAGCACAGATCAAAAAACCAAGGTTTCTCTGGGTGACATTGGATGTGATAGGTCCCCTGGGTTCTTACTCGCCTTCCTCGAGTAAAAGGTAACAATATCAAACCACTTAATCAAATTTAGGCCCTTACCAGCCAACTTTACATTCATCCCCTCTATCACCTTCATCATCGCATAAAAATTCTCGTTCATTTGTACTGGAGCTACCTCCCAAAAATTCAAAACTTCTTTCACCAGCCTTGGAAGCAATAACTGCATCCCCAATCGAATTTGGCCCCTATAAGCCATAATCCCGCTCCCAGGATTCAATTTAAAGGTCAATCCCGCCCCAACAACACTCAAAAATATCCCTACCTTCAACAGTTCTAACTTAGCGGCAAACCTCTCTAACCTAACCCTATCCTTCGCTGCAACAAGACCCCCAACGCCATCCGACTCAGTCGAATCCTTGTTATCGCTATAATGACCTTTATTTCCCTCTCTCTCACCCGACGGCCCTGCATCACCCCTCTCTCCCCATACCTTTTCCTCCACCTTACTATCCTCAGTTATTATCTTCCTTCAACGCCTCAAAACCACAACCTCCTCAGCAGGCAACACCATTGATAATGGGGCCTTAGTTACTGTATCTAAAACTTCTATATTACTACCATCACCCATTGGGGCTCGACCAGAAATACTAGCTTCTATTTCTTTGATCTCTTTATCCATTGATGCCCGTCTCGAAGCTGGACGGTTATCCATTTTTAGCCTACAGAAGAAGAGGCACGCAATTAGATCGACAAACTCGACAAATTCCGTGTCCATCCTATCTACCCCCTCCAAAACAAACCACAGACCGGGTCGTAACCCAAACTTTTCCCCTCTCTGACATCTCGAGTACTATTTCTAAACCACAAACACAGATTGTTCCGCCTCTATTATCTAAACCAAAACAAATAAACGGAAAGAAGGGAGAAATAGAATAAATCGAAGCAGCAACATGAGAAACTACAAAAGGGAACCCTATCTAATTAGCAGGTTGCTCCTCTGTAACAGTGGCCACCACAGCTTCATCCTCCTGATCCACTATATCCTCCGCGAAGCCTTTGAGAAGCGACAGCCGATGGCCAGGTAGCGGCCCCATCATTTTCATTATTCCCCATCAGTACGCGAAGGGCATATCATAGAGAGGTACTCCAAGTTCCGCCTCAAATTGATTTGGCATTTCATCGTTAATGTCATCATCTATCCCAAACCATCGTTGAAGACTTAGCATCGCCACCTGAATCCTCCTCGCCCTCACGGCCGCTTGATCTTCAGCAACCGGTACGTTTTCAGCCATATTGATAAAAAGGAAGTACTAAGTTAAATGAGAAGAATGCTGCAACACAGATAAAGAAATCTCTCCCTCCTCACCCCTTTTTATACCTCTAAACTTACCAGAACTTTCCCTCTTCCCTAACCAAATTAATAGAAACCTTCAATTCCCAACAACGAAAAGTCAACATGCAACCTCTCCAACTTCCAAGACATAACTGATTCGTCTATACTTGTATTCTAACCTCCTCTCCAATGATTCCCAGTCGAACATATCTCCAGCATCGAACATTCGATCATCGTAAGACTCGATCTCCACAATAGCCCATCATCAACCATCGATCATAATTTTCTTCGAGCATATCTTTATACCTCGTGCCTAGAAGACTAGTCGTTTGCATTCGTCTACATTATCTAACCAAATAACACGAATACAGACACGAGTAAAACATTTTGTCCATTTCAATTCCCAAATATAGAAAAACAAGTTACATTTTTTCCTTACCACCACAAACTCAAAACAACTTCCTCCCACAAAATAAAATAGAAACTACACAAAACATATACCACAACAATCGCAATATCAACCCAGCGCCCTACTTCCAGAAGAACCAGCTCCGCTCGCCTCATGTTACTCCTCGATGATCTCATCTGCACAGACAAGGCTCTCAGCTAATGTCATCGAGAAAAGATACCGTCTCTGCTCGGTCGTAAAGCACGACCTCAATTGTTCCCAGAGATAGGCGAACGGTTCGTCATTAATGAACTGCTCTGGCATCTCGTCCACAAGATCTGGCATGTCCTAATTCAGATCATGATTTCCAAAAAACCTCATGTGCAGCTCCGCCATTTTCTACCCCACACGACGATCACGGGCAAACCCCATCTTCTTCTGATAACGGGTATTGGGCGGGCTGTCCATTCAGATATTCAGAATAAAGAAAAGAGCAAATGTGAAGATAGAAGAAGATAATGTATCCCCGCATAATAACCAATTTTTATAGCCTTCACACCATTTATTACTTTTTACCCACCTAGACCTCTTAATTACCCCCCCCCCCCCCCACACACCACTTTATTATTTTTACGGAAACCAATGGTCAAACAAGTGCAGGTTCTAAGAAAACAATTTTCTCAGTAAACGCCTCTCCACCTGGCTTCGAGACCCTTACTGAGAGGGTACGAATGTGGTAGCCTACTCGCAGCCTTCGACCTCCTCACTCGAAGTCCACTTCGTATCCTACTCGAACATATCGAAGACTACCTCAACTCAGAATCAAGACCCTTAAGAAACTCTTGTAGTCGAAGCCTCGACAACAGATAAACCTTCGAGAACGGATCAACATATAATAACAGATACCTTTCGACTGAACGTTCGAGTAGCAGCAGTGTGGTAAGACTAGTAGTCAGCTCAAATGGATTGGACGACACACTAATTGGTCTCTCAGCCACAATGACAGGGATGTCCGTAATAAATGCCACCGTCGGAAAACCCGGACAGTAATCATCTAGCTTGGCCCACTATTGGTGACTCAGCCTCTTATGTCTCTATAAATAAGAGAAAGGGGAAACCAAGAGGGGGTTAGAAAATCCTCCCTAAACCCTATGTTTTTTACCTTAGACCACTTAAAAAACTGTATTTGATCTTTAATATTACTCATCAGTAATAGAATCACAGTTTAAAAATCCTCATCAGAGGTCGTAGAAAGTCACATACGGGCCTCTACGCAAGTATTTGTCTCTAATTAGTCTATTTTCTCAGCGAAGATCAAGCCCCTACAACCCCCGAATGCTAATCATATTCAAACTATCCGCCATAAGTTAAACAAATGTGTTTTAACGCCAGATCTTAAATAGATGCGTACTAAGGCTCGATCCTGTACAGATATGAGCTAACCACCAAATTTTACCATATGAAAAATAGCCGTCAGATCTTAACTGAATGCAAACTATATGTGAAATCTTAACTATATGCAAATTGTCCACAATATTTTTCTCTATATCAAAACCAAGACCTGAACTAACAATACACAAATTAAATACGAAACCCAAAAGTCATATATGCGATTACATAAATTAGCCCCCAATACCCAGGGATCAGTTATCACCACCCTGAGACTAGTTCTTTACACTAGACATCAGTCATTAGCCCATAAAAATATCTTCTTAGTACCTAAATTTTAGCTATTAGCATCCCGATTACATTTATCAACACCTATAAATTCAAACCAATAATCAACTCAATCACAACCCACGAAAAAATTAAAAATTTGTAATCAAGTGAAACAGAAACACTAATTTTTGAACTACTATTGGAGAGCTCGTATCTTTAACAAATGAGATGCAAACCCTAAATTGATTCTGCATCCCAAATTTGATTTGCATCACTAAATACCAAACCCAAAATCAGATTACAAAACCAAGCCCCAACCAATAATCCCCAAATCAACCTCAAGCAACTAACAAGCAACAACAATAGAAAACCAAATAACTGTAAACCCAAAATCGTGGCTCTATATCATTGAAATTAAATACTCGAAGCCCTAAATCAGATTACAAATTAATTTATTTTAACTCCAAATATCATATTGCACCAAGAAAATAAAATCAGATTGAACCAAGAAAGGCAAAAAGATTACAGAGTGAGAATCAGACCAGTTCTGATACCATATTACATAATCTAAGTTAAATAAAAAGGGAGGCAATGAACTACATTGGATTAGAAGAGATAGGCTGCAATCTAAGCTACTTGACTACTTATAGGCTATAATAGAAAAGAAAAATACTATATCATCCTTAGCATTATGCTAATACTAAATCTATCTCTAACAACATGCTTATGTATTCTTATGGGCATTCCAATTATATAAATGACCATTAGAAGTAAGGGGCCTACCTAGTAGGGTTGTCACTGTCAAATGTGATATATATTTGGTCCCCTCTACTGTATTTTTTCCATTTTTTTATATAATAAACCTTTTTGCAAAACAAAAATATAGTGGGGACAAAAATGAAATTATATATCAAAAAGCATATTAAATAAAAAGCTAAAAAAAATACTCATTCATTTGTTGGTTAGGTTGTCTTTAGTAGACTTATGTCTATTAGTTATCATAATCTCCAGCTCGAAATAGTCGTTGACTTTCTCGATCATTTCCTCAAAAGTATAAAGCTTGTTCAGAAACAAATGCTCATTTACTTCATAGTCAATCATAGTTAAGGCAGATACTATAGTTTTATGATATAAATTATCGACCATTCCAACCAGATCGAGGAATTCTTGGTAAAGACTTCAAGTTTCTCGCCCCGAGCTTGCTTAAGATAATAAGTGTATACGCATTCTCTTCTTTTCCCTTGCTGTGAGCATAAGTCTTGATGAAGAGAGCCTGAAGCGGGTCGAATGAGTACATCGACCCTTCTTTGAGCAAATGGAACCATCGAAGGGGTTCTCCCTGGAGACTGGAAGGGAACAAACGATATAGAACGTGATTTAAACTGGAATATAGCCCCAAAGAGTCCTAAAACACCTGGATGTGCTCAATTGGGTTAGTCCCCTTGTATTTCTTGACCTTTGGTATATTAAATCCTACTACAACGTTTATGCCAAGCAGTTCCTTAGATATCAGGCTTCCTTGGAGTCTGCTCATGATGTTTTTGCTGTTATGGCTTTGAGCTTTAAGGAGTTATTTGGTTCTCTTGTCCATGTACTCCAGGGTTACATACTGACGCGGAGTGGTTGTAGGTCGTGGAGTATGCCTATCTCTTGCACTACAAGAAAAATGGGCAAAAGCCACAGAAGACTTTTATCCTTTGCCACAATTTTGGTTGTGGAAAACTGCTACAACTTAAACCGTGGCAAATATACTAAAATCGTGGCTAATCTTATATCTGACCCAAAACACAAACATAACAACGACGAAACTAGAATAACCGTGGGGTAAGGTTAAGCATCTGTGGCTATAACTACATTAGCAAATTATTTAGTCGACCTCATTTTTCTGCATCTTCAAGAGTTCAAACACCGAAGATCCCTTATTTCTCTTCAAAATCAATGTTATCCTCCTCTTTCCTTCCTCATAATCTCTCTCTCATGATTTCAGTTCTTTATCACTCTAATTTGTTTGTTTGGGTTAATTGGAATCAACAATTTTTTCCATTTTGTTGTAAATGTGATTAGCTGGATTTGATCGAGGTATCTCTCCCATCTCTCTAGAAAAGTTTCTTTTAAGATTCCTCTATTTTTTAAAATTACAGTTATTAGGAATGATTATGATCTGATCTAGTGAATGAACAATGTTTGTTGGTATACTATGCATTCTACTCTTGCATTGAGAAGGAATCCAACAAGAAACCCAGCGAAATTGCATCCATTGGACTTATCTACCCCGTTGATTGCTACAAGTCTAGGGCAAAATTTATGAAACACACACATAAATAATAATCCCTCGACATAGGGTTTTGATTAATGGGGCACTATAGTTTCCTCTAATTTTTCAATTTTGATCTTGGGTTTTTTGTTTTGTTTTGTTATTCTATGTTGTAGGTGAAGCATTTTGATAGGCAATACTACATCAAAAGAAGGTTCAGAGGCTTTTGGATAGTGATAATGAATCGAGAAGTCCAATGGCACTCCCACAGCCTTACACTTTCAAACAATGATCAACAGTAGAGATATACATTGGTAAAGCATTTATGGTTTACTTTACTTGTTCTTGTGTTTTGAGGTGTTCGATAGTTGGGGCCTTTGATGCATGTGCAATAGAGTATATGCGTTCTTAGCATGATCTTGTTAAATGAAATCCTTTATACTCTTACATCTAATAGTACTCATTTGTTTTTGTGAATGCATTGTAGATTGTTGCATGTTTAGCATAGTGGAAACCATGTTTAGAGGTTGCTTGTATGGAAGATATATTGTTCATTAAGTGACAATGTATTGAACTGCTATAGCTGGCATATTAAGTTTATTTCGTGTATGATGCTATGTGAATTGCCGGTAAGAAACATGCTTATAATTTATCTCCTTCTCTGTATATATATTTTATATTGTTTTATGATTTGGTCGGATGCATGTTTAAATCCATAAGATCCCCCTATAAATAACAATATTTGTAGTATGTAGATATCAAAATTGCATGAACATAATACAATGAAGATCTATTTCCTAGTTTTTCAGTGTTCCATAAGCCCTTAGATTTATATTATGTATTATTGTGTCCTTCATATGATTAGCCTTAGTATAAATTTAGACTTTATTGTTCCTTATTTTCTTTTTGATGATTATACATATTTGACAGACTATGTATTGTTTGTTAAGGTAATTTACATTTGTCTTTGCAGGGATGGAAACAATGGCTACACCCAGAGAACTTGATCATAATAAGCTGCGAAAACTTGCCATTCGAACAATGTTACATATATCCTAACCTTCGGTGATTCTAGCCTCGATCCTAGAAAAAATAATTGTCTCCCCATGATGTATAAGGGGAACTTTCAGCCCTATGGGAAGAAGAACTTCTTCAATGGGTGCCATATGAGAAGGTTCTGTAATGGGAGACTTCCTACAGAGATTTCATTGGTATTGTTTTTTGAATAACTCAGCATATGTTTCTCCTCCATGCGCATGCTTTAAACTTCATTCTCTGATATGTTGGTCTTAAATTTGTAGCTTTGCAGCTGAAGCAATTAGATTTAAAAAGATCATCTCGAGATATTTAGGCCCATATTTGAAGAAAGAGTTATGTATGATATGTTTCTTCTTTCTTCCTATTTTCTTTTTACATTGCTCTTAGCATGCCTTATTATATTTTGTCGAGCACAACATTGAAGGGATTTTAAAGGCGCTGGAGCCACTACATCATATGCTTGAGTACGGGGCTTCCACTGCAACTTGGGTACGTCCTTTTTTCTTTAACCCTAATACACGATAAGATAGTAACTTAGAAATAATTCTGGAAGAAGACTGTAGGTAGTTCTATTTCTAGCTTGGAAATTGCTTAAGGGTTTCTAACCCATGACTATAGTTGGAAGCCAAATGGCCTTGATAATCTATGATGCCTAAGACTGTAGACAACTATATCGAAATAGCCTCTTAATAGGAAAATATATTTACAGGTCAGACCAAAGGACATTTTTATGAAAGCTCTGCTAATGGTTTACAGTTCTCCAAAGAACTATTTATATAAATGTGATCAGCTGAAATCTGTTTGTCAAGATCTGACCGTACAGAGGATACATAATGAGCTAATTTATGTTATCCTTAAAGATTATGTCTCTGATGAAAAACATCCGTGCACACGTAGGTACAACCCAGGCCTAACACATACCTGCCTTTTGGTATTGGTGGGCACTCATGTCCCGGGAGTGAGTTAGCCAAGCTTGAGATACTTGTCCTTCTTCATCATCTAACAAACGACTATAGGTAAATTCTCAACTTAATTTTTCATGCAAATATAATTTGATTTTTTGTAGACGAGTATGAAACTTTTTTTTTTTTGGGTTTTCAGGTGGGAGGTTGTAGGTGAAGAGGAAGGGATCCAGTATGGGCAATTCCCTGTACCCAAAGGTGGATTACCTCTGAAGATTACCCATAAGGAGGAGCAGACCAACTAGAGAAAGACGATGCAATCATCATCTGATAACGCGGGGTTTTATAGGTAGGCCTAACGCAGTGGGGGCATAGATAATGATGTCCATTAGTTTAGGATCTTAGTCTGTTAATGGATGGATGTTAATATGTAAGAAATACACTTATTTGCATGTAAAAATAGTATATATATATATATATATATATGTATGCAGGAATATATCATGTCTACAAGCTTTCTCATTTTCAGATGTTTTAGAATCATATACAGGAACTACTTTAAAAGAAATCGGGCTAAACAGCCTAAAAGAAAATAATTTTTTAAAATTAAAAAACCTATTTGCCACGGGAAAGAACCATGGTAAAAACCGTGGCAATTGACAAACCTTTCGCCACGGTAAAAATTGTGGCAAAACTTTAGTCACCCCATCTACGGCCATGCCCTAGGCACGGTTAAAACCGTGGTAAAAATCTTTTTGCCACAGATTTTTCAGTGGCTAATACCCTTTTATTCTTTTAGTGTTGGGTTATGGTCTCCACTTCTTCACGCAACCTTTCTTTAACAAATATCCTCAGTTTTCAGTTTAGGTTGTTGTTCCTACTCAAGAAACTTAGATTTGTTTCATCTTCTACTCACCTCGGCTGATTGATAAGGCCAAGGTGAATTGAGACCTTTTGATCTTATGGATTTTGAAAGGGCTGACTTCCTGCACTCCGACTTATAGCTCCTCAAAGTCTCAATCTATTTTGAACTGAAACTCTTGAATTTGTAGACAACTTCTTTATTCCTCAGAGCTAGTTTTTGTTGACCTGCTTTTAGTTCCTTCAAAATATTCTGCATACAAGTTATCAGTTCCTCATGATGTTGGGCCTCTACTTGCCAAACTCGTCGCTCAACTTCGAGTTCCTTGTTGCAAACTTCTTGATCTTGCACAAACTGTTGTTCTATTAAGTCATATTAGTCTCTTGCACCTAATGTAGTTAGAATACACTAATATATCATGTAATCGAAATATACGTAGAAATTAGTGTTGAATTCTATGAGTAGGTGAAAACCACAATCTTTACTTGAGGTGTTTTAAGGCATGAGCTTATTATTTGTTGATAATAAGTTACAGTAGGTGTACTTTGAAAGTAGAGTATAACGATGTGGATAAAAACTTGTTTGTATCTCGTTCATCTGCTAACCTATTTATAAACATCCTATTAGATCATCGTTAGCTGCCACCATTTCCTGGATAAGTGGAGAACAATCGGGAACTGATGTTCTTTGAATCTTCATAATGGCTAGTTAGTGGGATAGGTGCCACTTTAACTACTTCTCTATAAGTGTTTGGCGGTTAAGCCACGTCGTCTAAGATGATAAGGTTAAAGCCTATAGAAGTGAAGTCCAAATTTCAAAGAACTTTGTTATGTGCTTGCATTTCATGTGAACTTTGAACGTGGTACACTAGGTCGAGGACGAGGAATAGGCTCCTGCAGATATTGAACTACTATAATGATTTTTGAGTAATAGTCTTTTATAAATGATTAATATCTATACATGTTATGATGTGAACAGCTCCTAGTGTACGTCGTCCACTCGTTGACGGTCTTTTTTTATTTTAGTTTATTAGATTAGGAGTTTAACTATTGAATTTTCCTTTATTTTAATGTTTAATTATATTATAATTTGGAGAGGTAGGAGACTTGCCATTGTATGAAGATTAGGGTTGAGTCCTATATAAGGAGAGGGTGGTGTAAGTTTATTTTTTAGGTGTGATTGAATAAAGTTCAAAGTTTAGCCCTAATTTAGTTTTAGATTGATTTTAGCGTAAAAGACTTCTCGATTTGGTATCAGAGCGAGATTAATTCTTGGATTTTCACGATGTTTCCTAGGGCAATTCTCTCTTGATTCGTGATTTGAAATTCTAGGAAACAGTTTTGATGATTGGGATTTTTATTTTCTGCACTGCTACAGTGTTTTCTGTAACTGCTACAGTGATTTCGATGCTGCTACAATGTTTTCCAGGAAACTGCTATAGTGATATCAACTGCTACAGTGATTTCAGTACTTCTATAATATTTTGTGTCATCTGCTAAAGTATTTTATGCGAGTACTAGCCGAATGAGGAGACAACCTAGTCTTGAGGCACGTGTTGAGCATATCGAAGTGGCGGTAGAAATAATTAAATGAACGTTCCAAGAGATGGTTGTGACAGTCGATAAAATTTTCTTTCTTTTTAGTTATGAAGTAAAATTTTTCTCTCCGATATTTGATGTTGTTTGTGACACTCACCAACCATATTTTGATGATGGAGGATTACCCCCACTATATGATGAAAACTCAGATGACTATGAGTATTTGGGATCTTTAACTGATAAGAGGTGGGATTACGACAACTTTTTTGAAGAGGGAAAGTTCCAATTTATTGATTTATAGGCATTTAATGATCCAACTTGGGAGGACTTTTAAAACTCGTTATGCAAGTCTAGCGACACGAAAAATACATTATTTATAAGTAATTCTTAGAACATGTCCTTTGCTAGGTTTTGATTTAAGGGGAAGTTGTAAAAACACTGTCGGAACATCAATTGGTACTTCGGCTGGATATGGCAAGTTTCGAGGTAGGATTCGAGAGTTAAAGCATAAGGCGTACGAAATTGTTGATTTTGACATGCAAGATGTGTTTGATGATTTTGAAGGTGTTACCAAGGTAACACGAGCTTTGTCTGGAGCATGCTTGGTTTGATTTCGTGATTAAAATTTTCTGAAGACGGAGGGATTTGATGTGAACAGCTCCTAGTACACATTGTTCATTCATTGACGGCCTCTTTTTATTTTAGTTTATTATATTAGGGGCTTAACTATTGGAATTGTAATTATTTTAATGTCTAATTAGATTCTAATTTAGAGAGGTATGAATCTTTCTATTGTATGAGGATTAGGGTTGAGGTCTATATAAGGAGAGGGTGGTATAAGTTTATTTCTTAGTTGTGATTGAATAAAGTTCAAGGTTTATCCCTAATTTAGTTTTAGGTTGATTTTAGCGTAAAAGACTTCTCGATTTAGCTTCTGCATTGAGAGTTTGCGCCATGTTAACATTTATGAATTAAGGTTCAAGAACTGTTCCTTGACACAAGTATTTAGGTTTGGCACTATGTAACGATATACATACGACGTGATTAAGCCACTATTAATTAGAATAAAGTTTAGATATTATAGTTTTCACTATATAGATATACAACATCGCTAGTTTTAGTTTACTAGACCAGATAATAGAATTAGGTGCAGTCTATTCGGGTTTGTCGGTCTATGTTATCCTCGTGGCTTTGTCCTTGGATACTAATAGCATAGTAAAATCCTAATATATAGTTCTTTATTCCATGTCAAGTATAGCTTTTGTAAGACACGATTTTTGGTATTAAGGTTGTCCCCTTAATGTTTATCATCTCGATTAGTCTTAAAATTATTTTAGGAACATTCAGTCTTACAATTATTTTAGGAACATTCTGTGTTCTCATCGCTCTCTCTCTGAACATTATCATTGCTTCAGTTGTTAATACGGGAGCATTAGGCTTCATTATTGAGTGGGGTTAGAGTTCCTTAATCTTTTAATGAGTATGAAGCGAGGACAATTAAATACTATTAATCTTGGATTGTTTAACTTCTTGTTGTTACTATGAAGTTTATCCAGAGTATTAAGTTCACTACTAAGGTTAACCATCTGATAACTTTCTTCTAGGTAATTAAATCATCGTGTCGTGAACCTGTTATCCTAAAGGTCCATTCTAGTTGAGATGTTTTTAAGGTAGTTCAACTGAATATGTCTTTTTCTCAGTAATAAATTTAAGTAATCATTTGAGCATTCATGAGGCTTTATCCTTGAATGCCATGTTATTATTGAAAGTCTATACTGTCACCATTGAAGTTGGAACCTTGTGGGATTCCTGTCCATCTTCTTTGGTGATTCCGAGTATAAATTTTTAGGAATTGAGATTGAAAACCGAGTTCTGGGTGATTGTTTACTACTTGTCGAGAACATTTAAGTTATCCTGTCCATTATGCTTTAGGAAAGCATAGAAACTCCTTAAGTTTATATCTCTAATAATGTGCTAAGATACATAAACAAATTCTAAAATGGCTAACCCCCATAGGCTACTAAAATTCCTAGCTCGTGTAAAAATAGTAGGTAAATTTGGCTAATTTTCAAATCATATCATAATTTTATTTAAGGTCTCAAAGCTATAAATACCCTCACATCTATCCCAATCGAAATCAAGTCTTAGTTATCCCTATCTCTCAAATTTAAGAAGCTCCACCTATAAGAGAATCTTTAGCAGTTGTATATTTGGGTGTAAGTTGAGTTTTTACGTCAGAAGAAACTCAAAACCCAAACTTTTTTGCTTTCAGCAGTTTCAAATTCGGGTGTAAGTTGTTTGCGTGGCATTGTCATATATCAACCGAGTGTGGGGAGCTTATACTCAAAAAAATGAGTTTGGCAGAGTTTAAGACACTGCGCGGAGTAAAGAACACCGCTCAGACTAAAGAATATTGCGTAGATTAAATATTGATATATTGCTGTGTGAGAGGAGATGAATAATTGTGTGGAGTATTCACGCGGAGTAAAGAATACCACCGCAGACTAAAAAAATAAAATTTAAATAAAGATCATCACGCACTTGAAGAGTTGAGTGTGGGTTGGGTGTTTTTGGGCCTAACAAGGTGGGCTAGGTCTCCCAACTCACACCAAACTGGTGGAGATGCTTTAAGATGAACCATTTTCTTTCTCCCTTCGACTTTTGAACCGGTCCCCTTTGCACCAAAAACTCGTGGTTGCATATCTGAGCCCCCAACTTATGTTCAAATCTTTTGGGTCTGCTATCTTTCTTTTTGAACTCAGATCTGACACAAGAATGGCCATGAGGTATGTTGAAGACAAAGATTGCGACGCACTCTTTATGGAAGCTCGATTTGGCACATTTTTCAAAGCAGCCATCGAGGGTTAATTTGGGATGGCTATTCTATGCTCTTAAAGTCTTATTTATCCCTAGTCTAGTTTGCATGTTTTGCGTCTACATTCTTACTTTGGATATTTTGATCGACTTCCTCATTGTCTATTGACAAAATCATGCTCACAAGTTAAACCTAGATACTATCTTTTATAAGGTTATGGGCATTAAATTAGGAGACCTCGGACCTAACAAGCACTAAGGGTTGATCACCGAAGACACGAGATTGACCTTAATTGCACTTGAAAGATTACGGTTATGGATGGTGGCCTAGACGCAAACACTATGTTCTCCAACCAACTAGCCTCAATCAAATGGCTTTTAACCAATTTTCTCCCTTCCTCCTATGAGGTCGATGCACGTCTAGGGCATCTCCATTTCATTTACTACCATCAATGCTACAAATTGTACAACATCCATTGTGTAATTTTTGAGTCTATTGAGGTGTCATGTCAATGTGTCTTTTTTGTAGGCCGACCTAAGAGGTGTCATGTCATGCATGCCCTTAGGATCCAGGAGTTACTCATGCCATGATACACCATTGGAGTTGTACCCACATATATCAAAAAGAAGATGATCACTACAAAATCAAGCAAGCGTGTTCTAAAAGTATGGACTCAAGAGCTAGGTGAAGTGGGAAACCCAAATAGGTTCCATGATGAGTATCAATTCGTGAGCCCACCATTTTATGATCATGCATTCTATTCTCAAATCCTTGAGCAATGTCGTCGATATGATTTATTATAAGCATGGAGTTGAGCGATCAACCACGATTGTTGTAGGACAAGAATGTCTGCAAAGAAAAAACGAAGTGTTATGTATTTTTTCTTTTCATTTGTACTCCAAAAAACTGATTGGCACATTTATGTGCTTAATTTAAGTCCTTTTATCAAGCATTCTTGGTTATCCTAAAACCCCTTTTATCTAATTATTGCCTAGTTACATCTCTTTCAGATTCTCGACTCTACTAGAGACAATTTCATAAGAAAAGTGCCAAATTTGAGCTAAAATGACAACATAACCACTTTGAGTATCTCAAGTAGTTTAGCAGATCAAGTTTAGTTAGGAAAGGGCTAGTTGGGGTATTTGAAATCAAAATTCTTCACTAAGACGAGTTACTAGCAGATTTGACCTACTTTTAGCATCTACAAGACCAGCATAGAAAAACCTAAAAAAATTGGAGACTGTGTCTACCACATACTAACGATCGCCACAGACCAAGGCACAAAGCCTAGCGATCGTCGGCCATCAAGCATAGAAAGTTACGATCATTTGGCATAAATCCCTAGGAGGTTTATTAAGATGGATTTTTCAATGAACACACCCAAGTGGACTTGGGGGTAGTTAGGATATTTTAGGATCATGGTTTCTCTATTGAATGGTATGTTCTCCCTCTCCAGACTAGCTTTTTGTTTTTACAGGGTTTTGGAGAGCTTGAGAACTGAGTTTGTATCTCAAATATCAAAGTTTTAATTTAATGATAGTTTCTTTAATTTCTTTGTTTTATTCTGTTAATTAAGATGTTGTAGGGTTAATAACTTCAAACTATATCTGAGGAGGAAGCCCTATAGGTGTATGATAGGATTTTTTTGTAGGTAATAGGTCTGACCTAGGGCTCTTAGATCACTCTTTAGGATTGTTTTTCTACTCTTTTGAATCCAACAAGTTTGGGGAAGTGAAGAGCAATTCTAACTTGGAGAGAAATTGATTTCTTGAAAAAGGGGTTAATTTTTTAAACTACTTAGTGACTTCCAGACCTAAATTTTTTTCCTATCTTCACATAAGAAGGAATAAGTCCTAGGTCAGCACTTAGAGCTTGTACTTAGACCTTGACGGGTTGAGCTCTTTTGTTTACTTTTGACAGAGAGATCAGAAAAAGAACACTAAACCCCTTGGAGTCGATTCGAAAGAGAGATTTCGAGGAAGGACCGAAAACCTAATATCCTAATAAAGGGTCGAATTTGAAGGTCTAGTTAACCTTAATATTTAAGTTACAACGCCTAGCTTAATGTTGATTTTCGACAAAATAAACCTCCATTTCTCTTAGATTTTAGTTTACCCTTGAATAACGTACCTTTTCATGGATTGATACCATACTTGCCATTTATTATATAAATTAGTTAAGTAGGATTTTAATTAGCCTAACGACGATCTATCTAATGGAGACGTTACCTTGGAGGTAACGATAAGCTCAAGGTTAAATAGAAATCTGAGATTAGGTTTAACTTAGGATATTTCTAGTTTTTAGTTTTAGAAGATTAAATTAGTCGTTGTTAGAATTGGGAGTTCTGCCTGATTGAATTAGGTTAGGGATTACTGAACCTCAGAAACACAAAAAAATAAATCAGGAAACATGGGCCCCACCAACCAGTGATAAATAACCATTAGCGTTGTGCCAATAGTGATTGCCGACCGCTAAGCTCCCTTGGCTCCTAACCTTTTAGGCTTTGTTCCCCTACCTCTATTTAGTTATAATATCTGATAACTACATTGTTTTGTTCTCTCAGGCTATCGAATAAATCGATCTCTCACTCCCTGCTTTCGCGCTTCAAAGGTATATTTTTTTGACGAAAGCGATAGAAGGGGATAAAAGATTACTATACCCCATAATAGGACTAAAAATTAACCTCTTTAAATTTTATTAGTTGGTTTTTAATAAAAAGAAAATTTAGATAACTTTAATTATTTTTTCCATGGATAGCCTAATATTAGTAATTAATTAGTATTTTAGCACTAGTACTTTATTGTTATTATGAATAGTAAAAGTAGTAGTATTTCATCTTATAAATTACTAGCATATATAAAATTATTAGTCATAATATTCTATAATTAGATTAAAATTAGTGAAAATTCATAGGTTAGTTTTTCTAGTTTATGGGAGGTTGGCCTCGCGAGGGATAAAGATTAAATCCCGAAGAGCCCCCTTTAGTTTACTCTACGATCGTTAGGAAACCCCATGGTTGGGATAGATGACAGAGACTGCTTAAACAAGCAAGAGAAATGGCAACCAAAACCCTAATCGGATATTCTAGTCTTGTACTCATGATAAACCCTTATTACAATGCTTAACCTGCGCTTCCAGATATAGTGTGGTAAATTGTGCTAAAGATCGGCGTTATTAATGCCTTTCCTTCTTTCCACAGTCATGATCATGAAGGCCCCTATCCCCAACTCATTGAGTTTAAGATACTATGCACTGCACTTCACTACAAAGATTGCTCAGATGATTCTGTCCAGCTGCGCGCCATTCCTTTTCTCTAAAGGATAAGGTTTAAATTTGGCTGCACTCTCTACTCTCTAGATCCGTCACAACTCTTGAGATATTACAAAGTCATTCATGAAGAAAATTTTCCCTATTCATAAGACTAACCTTATACGTAATGAAATTTATAGTTTCGCTTAAAAGGAGGGCGAACGCTTCTACTACAATTGGGAGAGATACAAGAGTTTCTTGCTGAAGTACCGTATCATAGATTAAATCTATGATAGAAAACCTAAAGCTTCTATAATGGATTGTCCCAAATTAACAAATGTATGGTGGATGCTACTTGTGGAGGTTTCATAATGCCTTAGTCATCTACTGAAGCATGGGAACTTTTTGAGACCATGGGTAAAAATTCGTATGTGGAGGACTTCCCTGCTCAGAGTAAGAGTAAACCTAAGATTGGAGGACTTCTTGAGCGGGACACTATCACCGCTATCATAGTTGTTATTCATTCACAAACAAGCCTACTAAAAAAAATGTGCGATGCCTTTAACAAACCAACCAAGTTCCCAATTGAAGTATGTAGTTACTATCAAAGTACTACTCACATGCCAGACTCGTGCACCAATGCCCAACTATACTAAGAAGTACAAGAAGAGGAGGTTCATGCATTTAACACGTTCAGCCAAGGGAATCCTAGCAATTTATTTTGATACTTTGTCCCGCAACATCCCAAGTTTTCATATAAAACATAACCACATCAGGGAGGACCCGTTGGAAACTCAAACATGCAACAACAACAATACCAAATGCCACAATATTAATATCAACAACTTCCTTAACAATAGTACCAGTAGTAACAACATCAACCGGTCCAAGCCAACACCCAAAGAATTAGAAGTCTTGAACAGACACTTATCAACTTTATACAATAGAAGAACACCTCTATTTATTCTTTGACTCATAGGATAGGCCAAATGGAATATAATATTTCACAATTTGTAAAGGAATTCGCAAGTCGTGAACAAGTTAAATTGCCTTGTCAACCTGAGCAAACCCAAATGGACAAATGGAGTAGAATCTAGTCAGAGCATAAAAATAGTGGAGTAATGTCATGCCATAACTACTCTTAGGAGTTGCAAATTTATCGATAACAAGGTAGCAATACCCGCAGATGAACAACAAATAGATGTACCAAGCGAAAGGTGAGTCACCGCAATGAATAGACCCGATACCCATTGAGCTCTACCCAAGGAGTACCCCCCCCACTAATCCCATACCCTCAGTGGTTGCACCCAAATGTCACAAATCCACATTATGACGAGTTAGCAGAGACATTTAAACATGCACACATCATTTTTCCACTGTTCAAAGCTATAAAGCAAGTGCCTTCGTATGCTAAGTTCTTAAAGGAAGCATGTGCGTGTAAGAAAAATCTTAATATCCACAAGATAGTATTCCTTACTAAAATCGTGACACCTCCAAAGTTTAGAGATCTCAGATGTCTAGCAATCTCATGTACCATAGGGGAATGTAAAATCGATAGGATTCTATTAGATTTGGGCGCAAGTGTTAATCTCTTTCCATACTACGTTTATCAATAATTGAGACTTGGGGATCTAAAGCCAGTAAAAATAACTATTCAAATGGCAGATCATTTACTAAGATACCCAAGAGGAATATTAATGGATGTATTTATTTAAGTTGAAGGGCTGAATTTCCCTGTTAATTTCATCATTCTCGAGACCAAAAAGATAGCAAATACGGGTAAGGATATACCACTCATCTTGAAGACCCTTTTTAGCTACTGAACACGCAGTAGACAACTGTTAATCAGGAGTACTAACTCTAGCTCTAGGAGGCATGATAGCAACACTGAAAGTCTCCAAAATAAGATTCTAATACCTGTACTAAATGAAGTAGAGGACTGTAGTGTCATCGAAATTGCAATAGACAAACCAACTATATCTAGCAAAATATACAACACTGAACTCCATAATAGGGAACGAGCAAGAAATGTTGTTACGGACAACCTTTCTAGAATGCCACTAAAAGAGCAACACAATTCCGTTTCATCATTTAAAAGGCCATGGTACGAAGAGATAAAGAATTACCTTTTAATAGGTAAAATACCTCGACATTGGTCCATAAAGGTCATCCAAGAATTCTTACAAGAAGTTAAAAAATTTACATGGAATGAGCCATACCTTTACAAGATAGGTTCAGATCATATCATTCATAGATGCATACCTAATGAAGAAATTCATTTTGCTCATGCACGGTTCTATTTTGAAGCTTGTAAGGGATTTTACAATGATAGAAGAATGGTTGTAAAGATACTTCAGAGTGGTCTATTCTGCCCCTCATTGTGCAAGGATGCCCACCTACACTAATTAAGTTGTTCGAAATGTCATATTCCAGGTATAAGCACACCAAGGCGAATGACTCCACTAGACCTTATACCTGTAAATATTTGCAAAGTATGAACATAAGATTTATAGGGCTGTTTCTCCTATCTCAAGGGAAATCATTTGCATTAATTGTTATGGATTATGAGACAAAATGGTCTAAGGCCATTGCATGCCTTTCGAAACATGTCAAATATAAAAAGGAGTTCTTAAGGCAGTTATTTTAACAATTTGGTTCACCTCATACTGTCATAATCCTGTAAGACAAGTACTATGCTGAGTTGTAATAATTCTTATAGTAGGTCTCTACATAATATAAAAGAACTACATCAGCAGAGGAAATAATCGAGGGACAGCAAGAACTAGCCGAAGTCAAAGGATCCTGAGTGAGAACATTCCTAAACCACCTGATGGTTGGGCCTACAATCTTGATTAATTTTTATAGCCACATCGAGTATTGTACCTTAACGACCCACTAATTCTATCTATTGGAGAAAACTCTGGACACACCTGACACGATACTAGCAAACTCTAAGTTTGAGGGAATGAATGTCTAGATGATGAAGTTAAACTTAGCGCTTATTAGGAGGCAAGTGATAAAATCGTATCAAATCGGGTATCCTAGCAAAGTTAAAAAGGTTTTGTCATTTACTAGGCCAAGCTATGATCAATTAATGTTAACAAATCGAGGTACTAAAATTATAAATGAAAGAACTAATTAATAATTTAAGGGATTTTTGGGTTTTAATAGATTAGAGGCCAAGGGAAATGTAGATTCAACGTTAATACAGGCATAAATTACTCTTGGAAGAAAAAATGAGCTTGACCAAATTTCTATTTACCATATCTTGAAAAATAAATTTATCAAAATACATTAGATGAGAAATCATATGTGTAGGGACCTATCCCTCGATAAAATCCAATTCAAACTACCTCCACATCAAACCCACGCATTCTACACGTGACATAAACAGTCAACATTGATACCTACACCGCGAACTGATGAAGAACGTAGATCGAGCACAACATAAAAGTATGAGCAAGTCAAAGGCACCTGTCTCTCACAAACTAAATAATTTCTCAGTCAATTGCTACTTACCACATTATTCGGAGAACGTGCTTCAGCACGATAAAGAGCTGCGGAGAAGGCCTATATAAAGAAAAGGTTTTAGAAGAGACAGAGAACCAGACAAATATACGAGAAATTACCAAGAAAACCATAATTTCTAGATTCTCAAATACTAAAATTCTTATTTACAAGATTAAGTATTTCAAGTTCGAGAGATCACTTGTAATAAGATATCAACCTCAAACAATAAAAGTCACTATTACTAAAACCCTTAACCCGAGGTTATGGTTTTTTTACCTATTCAGAAGTTTTCCACGATAAATCACTTGTATTATTTCTTACTTTACATTAGTTTTTATCATAGGAACATTGTTGCAAGAGCTAATTCTGAGCCATTTCGAGCTTACGGAATTAGGCCATTATATTTGGCGTCGTTTGTACAAAAGAAGACATTTCCATGATATCCTAAGGTATACATTTACTCTACTATTAATTTCAATCATGGTCACTTCCAGACGACCAATAATCGGAATCCAGCTCAAACTTTTAGTTGAGCTGGAGCAACTTACAGAACTACGGGCAAATTTCTGTGCTGAAATAGAGAAACGTAAGCTTAAGTTAATTTATGACTGAGTACTTCACGAGAAGGAGCTCGAAGCTGAGCGACAAGCTCATTTGATAGCGTTCAAATGACATGAAGACCAGATGGAAACTATGCAGACTTTATTACAAGCTCTGCAAGATATTAAATAGGCTCTTCAAATTAGAGATTGTAATCAAGTGCCAGAGACCTCCTGAGTTTTTACGTGGGATAAATGGGACCTCGAGGAGCCACCAACAATGCTATTTCCAGAAATATTCAGTAAGAACATCTAACTTCTATTCATTTGGATGGTGAAGTTCAGTCCAAAATTGGCAGAGGTCACCAATTTTTTAAACGTTAAGAGGAAGAACTGTGACCTCAATCTTGAATTCCAGTACGTGACTGTTTGATTGAGGGTACCAGTACTCATAATCCTCAACCTCCTCGTCAAGCTAATCAATCGATATGCCACTATGTCACATAAGACGATTTAAGTACAAGTTTTGGGCACTACAGATGAACTTACCAAGTTACAAGGAAGTCTGATAGCCAAAGAACTATTCGATATAGAAATACCAAAATGTTTCCATACTCTAAAAATTCATAAATACAAGGGCACCGATTCAAAGGAGCACATTTAACAATACTGTAATTCATTGGGGTTGTATCTCAACCACATTTTCTACCGTCTGTTCACAACAAGTCTACAAGGGGAACCGCTTTGGTAGTTCAATTCTCTACCTAAAGATTTCATTCTCACGCTCGATCAGCTACAGAAGCAATTCATCAAGATGTATGCTTACAATAAAGACAAGGAGGAGAATTTATTTTCCCTTATTAGTCTTAAACAATCACAAGGAGAGAAGCTTGAGGCATTTGCAAAATTTTTTTTGGAGCTGAAGCAAAAAGTAGATAATCTTGATCTTGGAAGTAAGAAGTTTTGTGGTATTCAAAATCTAGAAATTCCTGTGTTGGTGTCTAAAAAATCTAGTTTTTCTTGGTCCCTGTCTCTTCTGGAACTTTTTTTTATATAGACCTTACCCGCAGCCGTTATCGTGCTGAAGCACGTTATTTGAATAATAAGGTAAGTGGTAGTTGACTGTGTAACTGTTTAGTTCGTGGGAGACAGGCGTCTATGACTTATTCATATTCTTCTATTGTGCTCGATCCACGTTTTTCATAAGTTCGTGGTTTAGGTGTCAATGTTGACTACTCATGTCACGTGTGAAATGCGTGAGTCTGATATGTGGGTTGTTCAAATTTGAGTTAAGTCGAGGGATAGGTCCGTACAAACATAAATTGCTCATTTTATTTTAACGCATGATGGGCATGTAAAATGCCCATTTCACCCTACTTATTTAAGGGTTCTAAACTTCATTTTATTATTAAAAATATTAATTATTAAATTATTATTGTTTCAGGTTATATTAAATAAGAGTGTACAAAAAGCTAAATTTGAGTGTTGCAGCTACAACTGCTGGAGAAAACTACCTATCTAAGTTATAACTCAGAGCATCTCTAATAGAAAACAAATCTCAAGTGCAAATTAAGAGATATTTGACATATTGAGAATATTTTATTATGACGAGGAAGATTTTATTGAGTATAATGAATATTTTACTGAGAATAGAATCTTTAAGAAAATTGCAGCTGTAGAGATGTGACAAGTAGGCAGGTTTATATTCTCCCTAAATTCTAAAACTTTTTGGAAAAGTTGTCAATATGTGAAGATATTTTATAGAATTTTTTTAGATTTTTATACTGAGTATATATTTCTGAATAAATTCAAAAATTCAATTATATTTGACCATGAATGATTATCCAATTTTGAGAGCTTGAGAGCATTTCTTAGAAGGAAGATAGATTGAAGTTCTTGGAGTTGCTTGTAACCTTGGAGCAATTGACCTTTTCTAAGTTTTATTTGATCAATAAAGTGTTTTTTTTTCTATTATCATCATGTCTTTCTTTTTACTAGTATGCTATATTTTAGGATTTATGTCTTGCTAAACCATCCTCTAGGGGAGGGGATGAAGCCGTATTTAATATATATTTAATGTAATCAACTAAACGTAAATTGTTCAATTTGTTTTAACGTCAAACCATCTTTATGTTAACTATTTTATTATTGGTTCATGATCGAGGGTTAGATCAAGGGATAGGTCCCCCGTAACTAAAGCCACGAGTGGCTTTGGTTAAGAAAGAATCTGTGGGTATATAGTTTTTTGAGGTTAAGAAGAAAAGATGTATTAATGTGGATTTTATAGTATAGAAAATGTGTATATTTTTATGGGGGAATGTTTTTGCATTGAATGATGATGAGAATATTGATGTATGCGACGCTTGAGGTTTTGAGAGTTTCTTCTATTTTGAATGATGACGCTTTGGCAACGTACTTGCACATTAAATATTAGGGTTATATATATAGTACATGTACCGAGGATTCTGGCAAAGTACGCTATTTGTTGAAAAATTCTCTGGAAGTCTAGATCTACAATAGCAAGGACCCAGAGAATGGTTTACGAAAAGGGAGTTTCTTTTGAGATGCAGATGTTTAAGTTAAGATATTTTGGTGATCAGTCCTTAGATATGCCTACCCCCATTCCCTTTCTGCCGACGTATCAGGGTATTTCGGAAGAAGAAGTGGTTGAAGCTAAAGAAGATTTTTACTGTATGTAGAGATTTTATTACGTTGTCTTAATAGGCGAACAACGTCTGAGGTGTCTCCGTATCCTTGTGGAGGACAAGGTTGAGGAGACAGATGTGGGGGCTGGTGTAATTGTAGGGTAGTTTCACCGGTATCTTGCATAGGATTGGATTCTAAGGTCGGGCCCTCTTCATCTTTACCAATTCTCTGATGGTGGTGGTTATATAAGAGGCGACGGTAGTAGTGGAGAAGGGAGATGGAGATTAGAAGTCTGCTTCGGCACCATCATCGTGTCTTGGCTCTAAGAAGACCTTTTGTTTGAACAATTGGTCCAAGCACTGACTCTTTATACTTTCATGTCCAGACTTCCTCCAAACCCAGTTTCTGGTTAGAGTAGGATGGTATGAAGGTAGAAGGGCATCTCGTGATTTCCAATGCCTGCTTTACTTCAGAAGATTTTTGGAGTGAAATATCACTGAAGTCAGATAAACTCTAGGATTTGGTGTTTCGGAGTACCTTAAAGACTTGTTATCTATAATATTCCTGAAAGACTTGTTATCTGTAAAGTACCTGAAAGACTTGTTATTTGTAAAGTACTTGTAATTCGTGCTTAATAAAACATGGTTATTCAGACTCTTTGTTGATATATAAAATAACTTTTGTTAAAATCGTGCTATGAGTAATTTGAAGATT
Source organism: Kingdonia uniflora (assembly GCA_014058105.1). Lineage (NCBI taxonomy): Eukaryota > Viridiplantae > Streptophyta > Magnoliopsida > Ranunculales > Circaeasteraceae > Kingdonia > Kingdonia uniflora. The sequence continues at coordinate 2,458,120 of JACGCM010000445.1, forward strand.
TGCAAATAGCGGATGAAATGTAATATATGAGATTGAATCAACAAAGTATATTATAGCAATCGAGCTGTAAATATGTGTTTGCAATGTAAAAGATGTGTAAGAATTTGGTTTTAAACTGAATAACTTATAATTATTGGGAGAGATAACTGTAGAAGATTTAGAATATATTGGAAATTCGAGCTCAGGGAGTTTGCTCTTAGATAATGGATTTGGAGAAAATAAGTTTGAGATGGAGTAGGCCGATTTTACTGAGGTCGATGTGGATAAATAGGTTCAAATAATTTTGACTCAGGATACAAGGGTTTTCTGTTATGAAAAAGCATAGTATAAATACCAATTATGGAAGATTTAAAGTGATCTAGAAAACTGCATAAATATGGGGAAATAGGCTTTAAACAGGTGGAAGAAAATAAAAATGGTGTGGACTCGATCTGAGAGAATCCATTATGCCGCTTTGGTATGGTTGACGATAAAGTTAGCTGAAGTGCGGGAACGAATTATTGGCTTGCTAGATTATGATGCTGACTTGCCAGAGATCGAGTATCAGTTTGAAGGTTTAGATTGGATGGGTAGGGAACTTGAGTTTGGACGTCGCTTCTACGAGAAGCTATTACGGAAAGTGATTGTAGAGCCTTTAGCTCGAAAAGAGGTTATGGGATTAATTGTTGAAGAAGAGATTGATTTGGAAGATATGAGGATTATCAAAGGCGAACTGATCAGGTGTGGCCCCCTAAGACATTAAGGGTGTTTTTGGTGTAATTATATGTAAGGGAGTGAATTGTATGGGTTTGAATAACTGTTAAAGAAATATAATGAGAATGAAGTTTGAATTTGTCGTCTTTTGTTGCAAATGTTGTTTATGACTTTTGTGAAAAATAATTTTGAATTTTTTGAATTGTGAGAGCTTTGGAAATGACGTCAGCACTTCTATAAGTAGAATAAGAAAAAAGAAAGAAAAAGCAGGCGGCTTTTGATTTTGTTTCTTGTGTAATTACAGGGAAAGTTCGATTGCATGTAAGTGTTGAGTTATCATGAGTGTAAGGAGGTCAATGGAAGATTTGGGTATGAGAGATGAAAATATATTAAAATATAGGGTAGGGGGCAATGATGGGAAAACATTTTCACTAAAAAGGTGTAAGACGTCTGATATTAATTTGGAAGGGATGCCTCAGTTTTAAAACCAAGAGCGGCTCGTGCGAGGCCCAATAACTGCCTACAGTTAGAGAGAGAAAATATAAATAATGCTTTATCTTTTTCATTTAAACATTGATTAACTTCTGATAAATTAAAAAGAGCAGTGAGAGAGGAAAGAGAAAAAATAGCAAAGAATTTCATAAGAAATTAATTGAGAGTGATCAACAATCAAAGCGAGAGAGAGTTGCAGAGACTGAGTCATGAAGGTGGCTGTATAGCAGTATTGTGAGGGAAGAATTTGGCACTGCGTCAGATTCATACTCCGATATTGAAGGTTAGTAGGCAATTTGTGATACTGTGAATGTGTTTCTTTTGAAAGTTTAGTATTTTTTGTGGTATTTAAATATAAAAATTACTATTTATAGCAACTTTATAAAAATCCGTTAGATATATTTGAAAAAAGAGATATGAATGATATACGTATCTGTGTATATGTTAAAGGTAATGATAAAATACCTGGATCTGTATGTAGGTTGAGCGTGAGGAGTTTTGTATAGAATCAAATCTCATATTTAGAGTTGTAGTTGATTTGGAGACTTCATATGTTCGAGAGGCCTCGACCTCCGGTCATTTGGCTGAGTCTAAAAGTGTAGAATATGATAGGGAGGACAAAGCAGATATTGTTAAATTTCTTAATTCCCCTAGAAAATTGGTATCATATTCTCAAAACTCTGATGTGTTTAGAGAGTTTCATAAAACCAAAGCTCTTGTAGAGGGAAGATGGGGCAATTGTATTCCCAAGATTCTTCTCCGGGATGACAATACATAATAATTTGTTTTGCGCTTGACACATCTCACCGGGGGATGGCACCACTTAACTCTCTCCGGGTTTCTTCTTCCTCTTCCTCTTCCTTTTCCTCTTAGGATATTGAGCTTTCTTTGATGGAGGAGGTTGCTCTTCAAAAAGGGCCCCCTCTTAGGTTACCTTCCCTATCTACTTATAGGTAGGGTTTGACGTAACAGTGCTCCTGCTCACATGTCTTTGGGGTCGTTGGGCAAGTACATGCCCGAGATGTGCTCGTCGCTAGCAGGGATCTCGTATGACGATCTGAGCGATCGATGCTAGCTGGAGTGCTCCTAATTTTGGTAGAGAGGCCGTCCAACGACGGCCGTCCAACGACCTTCTTCCTCGTAGCTAGCGGAAGCATGCTCTTATAATACTAACTGGAGTACTCCTAGTTTTGGTAGATAAGTCGTTCAGTGACCTTCCACCTCGTGGCTAGCGGGAGTGTACTCCTACAATACTAGCTGGAGTACTCCTAGTTTTGGTAGAGAGGTCGTTCAGTAACCTTCCACCTCGTGGCTAGCGGGAGCGTGCTCTATAATTGCCCCCCTTAGTTCTTGCTCGTGACAAGGATGAGCTGAGTCACCCTAAAAGTCCGCTGAGCAAAACAAAATGAGCGTGACTTATTTCTGTCAATTCATCGGCCAACAAACATGGGCCTCTTCGTGACCAGGCTCTTTTATAGCATGTAAGTGTAGGTCTCGTTGGACGGTCAAAACGTCAGCTAACAGACATATTTTGCTTATAATATTTGAGGTCCACAATCGTTATTATTGTGTTTGAGGCTTGAAATGTCTCACCAGAGTAGGGCACTACTCACTCTACATGCGTGAGCACATGCTCTTCTAGCTAGGCAGCTCGTAGTTGTACTATTTGGGAATGAGCATAATATTTAATGTTTATATTGAGTTCATGGCTTCAACTAATGTTGTTATGAACATTTAGAGGATCATTTTTTACGTCCTATCTTTGTATACAATTTCTTGTTCAATGAAAAATGCCTTAAACTTGCATTTCATTTTTACGTATTAAATTACTTAAATAAATAGGCAATCTTCACTTATACATCCCTATGTAGTGTGTTCTCATGGGACTACTCTTCATGACAGCTCGTATCTTTTCCATATAATCATTGACTTTGCACAGACAACCCTAGCGATATCCAATACGCTGTGGGCCGGTAAAAGTGGACAATTCGTCCCTGCCCAAGGAAATGTAACACTTCGATTCAACTTTTTTGCGTCAAATCATTTTCAGACCAACAATTTTTTAGAAGTCCGCGCTTGGCATTGTAGCGACCATATGTGAAAGTACTTGGGAATTTTTTGGAGCTCCCCAAAATTTTAAGAGTACTCGTTGGACAAGATAACGTTGGTCGTACCTGTTGGATGGTTTATGCGCCAAAACCTGACTTCCATACTTTGCGAGGAAGGCCTACTTTAAGGACACCCCGTCTTTCGTACTTTACAAGGATGACCTACTTCAAGGACACTCCCAGTTAGGTGATTTCATTTTTACGTCAAAAAATAAATTTTGCATTTTACAAGGATAGCCTACTTCAAGGACGCCCCGTCTTTCGTACTTGGCGAGGACGGCCTACTTCAAGGATGGCCCCAGTTATGTAATTTCGTTTTTACATCAAAAAATGACTTTCGTATTTTGCGAGGATGGCCTACTTCAAGGATGCCCCTTCATTCGTACTTGGCAAGGACGGACAACTTTAAGGACGCCCCCAGTTATGTAATTTCATTTTTGCGTCAAAAAATGACTTTCGTATTTTATGAAGATGGCCTACTTCAAGGACGCCCTGTCTTTTGTACGTTGCGAGAAAGGCCTACTTCAAGGACGCCCCCAATTATGTGATTTCATTTTTACATCAAAAAATGACTTAACTATTTTACGAGGATGGCCTACTTCAAGGGCGCCCCGTCTTTCATACGTTGCGAGGGCGGCCTACTTCAAGGACCCCCCCCAGTTATGTAATTTCGTTTTTACGTCAAAAAATGACTTTCGTATTTTGCGAGGATGGCCTACTTCAAGGACGCCTCGTCTTTTTACTTTGCAAGGACGAACTACTTCAAGGATGCCCCAAGTTATGTAATTCCGCTTTTACGTCAAAAAACAACTTTCGTACTTAGCGAGGATGGCTCGTTATTTGAGCAAGGGCTCATACGAGAGTAAGGGGCTCAGTTGAGAGTACGGGCTCGTTACATAAGCAAGGGCTCATATGAGAGCATGAGCTCGTTACTTGAGCAAGGGCTCATATGAGAGTGAGGGCTCGCTATTTGAGTAAGGGCTCATATGACAGTACGGGTCTCATCGTAAGAGTAAGGGCTCATAAGAGTGCAACGGGCTCGATTAAAAGCAATGGCTCATATGAGAGCAAGGGCTTGTATGAGAGCATGGGCTCATATGAGAACATGGGCTCGTTACATGAGCAATGGCTCATTACATGAACAAGGGCTCATATGAGAGCAAGGGCTCATTATTTGTGCAAGGGCTCATATAAGAGCAAGAGGCTCGATTGAGAGTATGGGCTCATTATATGAGCAAGGGCTCATATGAGAGTAAGAGGCTCGATTGAGAGCATGGGCTCATTACATGAGCAACGGCTCATATGAGAGTAAGAGGCTCAATTGAGAGTATCAGCTCATTACATGAGCAACGGCTCATATGAGAATATGGGCTCGTTACATGAGCAAGGGCTCATATGAGAGGAAGAGGCTCGATTGAGAGCATGGGCACATTACATGAGCAAGGGCTCATATGAGAGTAAGAGGCTTGATTGAGAGCATGGGATTATTACATGAGCAACGGCTCATATGAGAGTATGGGCTCGTTACATGAGCAAGGGATCATATGAGAGTATGGGCTCGTTATATGAGCAAGGGCTCATATGAGAGCAAGGGCTCATATGAGGGCAAGGGGATCGATTGAGAGCATGGGCTCATTACATGAGCAAGGGCTCATATGGGACTATGGGCTCGTTATATGAGCAAGGGTTCATATGAGAGTAAGGGCTCGTACGAGAGAAAGGGCTTGTAATATGAGCAAGGGCTCATATGAGAGCAATGGCTCATATGAGAGCAAAGGATCGTTATTTGAGCAAGGGATCAATTAAGAGCATGGGCTCATTACATATGTAAGGGCTCATATGAGAGCAAGAGGCTCTACTGAGAGCATGGGCTCATTAAATGAGCAAGGGCTCATATGAGGGCAAGAGGCTCGATTGTGAGCATGGGCTCATTACATGAGCAAGGGCTGACATGAGAGTATGGGCTCATTACATGAGCAAGGGCTCAAAAGAGAGTAAGAGGCTCGATTGAGAGCATGGGCTCATTACGTGAGTAAGGGCTCATATGAGAGTAAGATGCTTGATTGAGAGCATGGGCTCATTACATGAGCAACGACTCATATGAGTGTATGGGCTCGTTACATGAGCAAGGGCTCATATGAGAGTATGGGCTCGTTACATGAGCAAGAGCTCATATGAGAGCAAGGGCTCATATGAGAGTATGGGCTCATATGAGAGCATGGGCTCATTACTTGAGCAAGGGCTCATATGAGAGTAAGGTCTCATATGTGAGTACGGGGATCATCGTAAGGGTAAGGGTTCATCATAAGAGCAAGGGCTCATATGAGTATATGGGTCTCGATTGAGAGCAAGAGCTCATTATAGGAGTAAGGGCTCATAAGATAGTAAAGGCTCATATGAGAGCAAGGGCTCGTTATTTGAGGAAGGGCTCATACGAGAGCAAGCGACTCAATTGAGAGCATGACTTCATTACATGAGCAAGGGCTCATATGAGAGTAAGAGACTCGATTGAAAGCATGGGCTCGTTACATGAGCAACGGCTCATATGGAAGTATGGGCACGTTTCATGAGCAAGGGCTCATATGAGAGTATGGGCTTGTTATCTTATCTTTGTGGTGGTCTTGGTGCAAATGGTAGCTATCATCTTCGCCATAACCTTCCACCTCGTGGCTAGCGGGAGCATGCTCCAACAATGTTAGCTGAAGTACTCCTAGTTTTGGTAGAGAGGCCGTTCAGTGACCTTCCACCACGTGGCTGCGGGAGCATGCTCCTACAATGCTAGCTGGAGTACTTCTTGTTTTTGTAAAGAGGCCGTTCAGTGACCTTCTACCTCGTGGCTAGCAGGAGCGTGCTCCTACAACCCTAGTTGGAGTACTTCTAGTTTTGGTAAAGAGGCCGTTCAGTGACCTTCCACCTCATGGCTAGCGAGAGCCTGCTCCTACAGGGAAGATGGGGCAATTTCGCAGAACATGCTGGTAGGCAGTTTAGGAGTTGTGTGGTAGGATCTAGGAGGAACATTTCTTTTTGTTTGCTGATTTAGATAAGGAGAAATTAGATAGGGGGTTAGTCGAATCGATCTCCTTGGCGTATTATGATGAAAATGTCCAGGGCAATTTAGAAGAGGGTTTTCTGTCTCTTAGACTCCTTTCGAAAGGGATTATGAATATCATTGGGCATGTCCTGTTCAGTTGAACGGGAACATATGGGAGGTAATAAATGTCTGTGAGTTTTTAAATAAGTTGTGGGAGGAGGATGAGGTTGAGAGGAGGATATCTCTTGAAGATGTCTTGCAGTTTTATGGCACGAAAAATTAATCTATAAGTGGAGGGGCATACTTTTTTGCGAGTTCGACTCGACCCCTTTTCTTCGATCTGAATTTGGCAGGTCGAATGTGGAATGATAATGTGATATGGGTGAAGGGTGATTGTACTTAGAGAGATGTTGAAGAGCTCATTGAACTTCTATGTAGAACTACGAAGTAAAGTAAGTATAATAACATATAATATTGAAATGTTGAAATTTAATGTTGTGCTGTTGTTGATAATATGTTGTTGTTTGACAGGTCCTTTGTCTAAGGCGAAGAGGAAGAAGTCCCTATTTGATATTGCTGCTCAAGAAGAGGTCGAGCTCGAGGCTGTGTTGAAAGAACATGGCAAGTATCTAGATTAGATATCCAACATCGTCGCTGTTCCAAAAAAGAATGGGTCTGAGTTTGCATAGATTTCACTGATTTAAACAAACACACTCTAAAGGACAGTTTCCATCTTCCCATCATCCATCAAATTCTTGATTCCACGGTAGGTCACGAACTTCTATCTATGATGGATGGTTCTTCTAGATACAATCAAATTTCTTTCTTGGATGAAGATCTAGAAAGAACCACTTTCATCACCAAAAGAGGACTTTACTGCTACAAAGTCATGCCCTTCAGACTAAAGAACGCATGCGCGACTTATAAACGGTTAATGACGACTATGTTCAAAGAATATTTTGGGAAATTAATTGAAGTCTATATTGATGATCTCTTGTGAAAGAGCATACAATCAACCAACCACATTACAGATCTCAACACAATATTTAACATTCTTCGATCTTACAGGATACGACTCAATCCTAATAAGTATCAATTTAGAGTACATTAAGGCCAATTCCTCGGCCACCTCATCAGCAAGAAAAGGGATTGAGGCCGATCTAGATCAAATTCGATCTCTCCTCAACATGCCATTTCCCAAAACTGTAAATGATGTACAAAAAGATGCCATTGGCTTTTCCTACTACTTCGAGGTTGTACCAAATGAGGAAAAGTTCAGCCCAATGAAGAGATTAAATGGACATCATAATGCGAGGCAACTTTTTAAGAACTCAAAACCTATTTGGGGAAGTTTCCCATCATGAGCACCATGGTTGATAATGGGGAACTGATCATCTACCTGGCTGCTACAGACACTTCCATCAGCTCAGTTTTCATTGGACTTGAAGGGAAGATCGAAAAACCAATCTATTTCATCAGTAAAACCCTCACTCCAGTGGATATGAGGTATTCTAAAATTGAGAGACTCCTTCTAACTCTTGTTTACACTTCACATAAACTTAAGAACTACTTCCAAGTTCATTCAGCCAAAGTCATGACGAACTACCCACTCCAAGAAGTTTTGTCCAAAAATGAAAAATTTGGAGGAGTGCAACAATGGTTAGTCAGTTTGGGAGAACATGATATCAAATTTGAGCAATGACATTCAGAAATGGGTTAGGCTGTTGCTGATTCTCACAGATTTTCCAGTGGAAGATCCCGATTGGGAGGAGCACGATCCTGACCTTACAAAACCAATTATGGAAGATCCGCCCACCAAATCATTTGACGAGTGAGCTGAATAGATTACAAGGAAAGGGTAAAGACTTCTTATAGATGGTTCAACGGGACCTGCAGGGTCAGGAATTTTAATTGTATTGATCACCCCTTCTAACGGCAAAATCGAGAAATCAATCTGTTTGGATTTTGAAGCCTCCAATAATGTCACAGAATACGAAGCTCTCATTCATGGACTCGACCTCGCACTCGAGCTTGGCGTCCCAGAGCTCTCAATCTATACTAATTCTTTACTTATCGTTCACCGTTACTATGAACTGTACAAGAAGAATCGTAAGATGATTAAATACACAGCCGTCGTTTCTATTAGGATGAGCAGATTTGTGAAAGCAACTCTTGACTATCTTCTCGAGGTGAAAACAGACACGCCGATTCCTTAGCTTATCTAGCCGGGGCCTTGGGTATAGAAGCATGTTATCTTTAGATCAAAGTAATATCGACCCCCAGCAATGATCTCCATTTTGTATGCACGATCAACACTGGGGGTGATGAAGAGGAGGACGATGATTGGCAAAAGCCCTTCACCGCCTAAATTGGCATCGATAACAAATGCAAAGGGTCCCTTCTGACAGATCCAAAAGAACACTGACAGTTTATCAAAAAATCGAAACATTAAACAGTTCAGAATGGTCGCCTTTATCGCTGCTCAGTCACAGGGCCTTATCTCAAGTGCATCTCCAGGATGAAAGTAGATGGAGTGCTCAGAGATTTACCTGAAGGATCTTTTGGCTCCCATATCGCAGGTCGATCACTTGCTAACAGAGCAATTAGACAAGGAATATTCTAGTCGGGAATGCGCAAGCAAGCAGATGAGTACTCACGTTAATGTGATACTTGTCAATGACATGAACACATGATCCGCGCTCCTGCGCTCGAACTACATGCAAGCATGGTTTTTTGGCCATTTAAGCGGTGGACGCTCGATTTCGTCGAGGAATTTCCTAACACTCCCAGTAATCGACGATTCTTACTCGTAGCAACAAATTATTTTATAATATGGGTGGAAGCAGTTTTACTCTGTCGAACTAAAGAAAGAGAGGTCATGTCTTTTATCTGGGAACACATCATCACGTGGTTGATGCCCCCACCTAATAGGGATCGATAACGGGCCACAGTTTGTTGATGAAAAAGTCACAGCCTTCCTCAATAAACCTAACATCAACCACTCACCATCCAATTCCTACTACCCTCAAGGAAATGGCCAAGCCAAAATCACCAACAAAACCATAGTGGATGGACTCAAGAAAAGGCTTCAATCATAGAAAAAAGGAAATTGGATATGGGAACTTCCTCATGTCTTATGGGCGTACCATACCACTCCACGTCAATCAACCTGTTGTACCCCCCTTGCCTAAGGTACAGAAGTTATCATTCCAAGAGAATACCATCATCCCATCAGAGATCACGAGCTTACCGACGAAGAAAATGAATTTGAATTGGCCTGTAATATGAATTGGATTGATGAAACAAGGAAACACGCTATTGCCAACCTAGGTTGAAATCACCATACGTTGGTCAGTTTGTACAATAGAAGAGTCTGAAGCCATACATTCTAAATCGACAATCTTAACCTCAGAGAAACCCACAACACAGAAAAGTGGTACATACCGGGAAGCTGGCAAAAAATTGTGAAGGACCATTCCTCATCATTGGTCGAACTGGTCTGGGATCATATTATCTCATAACGGAGCAAGGAGATCGAATCCCAAATCCATGGAATACTAGGCAACTAAAATGGGACTATCGTTAAGTTTCTCATTTTTCTACTTTAAAATTCTTGTTCTTTCCATTTTAAAAATGAGATTTCAATCTCCATACAGTGTACATTCTATTCTATTTAATGAAAACTTCTAAGTTTTTTCCTACATTACTCTCTATTTACGTAGATTCTTCTGCATTATATAGATAAAATCAAAGGTAATACAAGTTTTCAATCGACCTCTATATTACATAGATTAAAGCAAAGGTAATACTAGTTTTCAGTTGACCTCTACATTATATAAATTAAAACAAAGGTAATACTAGCTTTTAATCGACCTCTAGATTATAGATTAAAGTAAAGGTAAAACTAGCTTTTAATCACCAATCTATACAGATTAAAGTATAGGTAAAACTAACTTTCAATCACACAATAATACAGATTAAAGCAAAGGTAATACTAGCTTTCAATCACCCATCTATACATAATCTGTGATTAAAATGAAGGTAATACTAGTTTGTAATCAAAGATCTCTACCAGACATAAGATAAAGCAAAGGTAGAGCAAACTTTTATCCCTTAATATGTTTGCAACAGATACTTCTACAGGTTACATCACAAAGCCACTTCTAAGGGTTCTTCTCTGTTGATGGGAGGTCAGTTATGCCTTCCCCTACAATAGGAGAACATTTAACCATAAAATTAGGAGCTCGAGCAGCTGCAATCATCTTGCCGTCCACTACCAATTCAGCAGGTCGAGAACCTAACTCCATTTCCATGGCATTCATACAGTTTCCCCGATTTATATCGGCTCTATAAATATATCCTCTTCCCGACATATAGTCATGCAAGGTATCCCTCTCGAACTCAGGTCTTATCACTTCCACTGCTAAATAGGTAATAGCAGCCATTAGCATCTGTGATCGCATTGCTTCAGGCATAACTGCCTGGGAAAAATACTCTCTCAATCTCTAATAACGCTCTTACAACTTTTTATACCGTCCGTCTTACCACTCCATGTGCCTGTCTACACGGGACTTAATATCATTATGCTCATTTGCCTTCTCCGCTGCTTTATCTGACTCCCCTGGTTCATCGTCCTGAATTCTGCCACCTGACCACAAAGTTCCTCATGCACCCTATCTTTACCTATACTTCCCCCAACAAGAGACATATTTAACAATTTATTTATTTTCCTTATCAAATAATCCTTACCCCTGATCACCCACTCTAACTCCCGTTCTCAACTATGACTAATATCCAACTTACCTTGGCTCTCCCCTAAACGCTCATTTTTTCTTTGTACGTGAGCTTGAATGCGAGCAACATCTCCCTTCAGCTCTCTAATTCGAGCTGATAGGGCAACCACATCCCCTTTTACAATGGAGACCCCGGCATCGCCTTTATTCTTCTTCGACTGCTCTCCAACCTTACTTTCTTGACATGCGAATTGGTCATAGCCAAATCTTCCATCAATTGGGCCACCTTCTCATTTAGTTCATCACATCTTCTTTGAGCCATCCAGAAATCTATATTTTTAGTAGGTAAAGCCTCACTCACCTGCTCAGCCGCAATTTCAGAAAAACACCTTCTAGCCTATTCAAACTATAAAAATTACCCCTTTCGGGACAAATATGATAAGTAGCACCCAAATCCAAAATCTATTCTTTTGAATCAATAATACATGCACTAGATGATATAATTAAAGAGAAATCAGAACCATTACCTCCATTTGTCGTGTCTTGAGCCACATTTAACGAAGAGCCTGAATTTCCCCCTTTTTTTTATATGAAGCGTGGGTCATTCATTTTTCCAATGACCTGTTTCCTTACAAAGTGCACATTGGTCCTTTCCCAAGTTATTTCGGTTTCTACCACAACCTTAAAATTTTGACTGAGAGTTCTTACCAACCGGCTTTCTCTTGTCCAAAGATCTTCCTCAAACCATCAGTACCTTAGACATCGACTTATCGGACTGACGCTTTTCCTTCCTCTGGTACTTATGGTTTACAATCTCCGTAGTCACATTAGAGTATTGCAATAAATTTTTCCCATACGTTATTATCCTAACGAAATGCTCAAACTCTTCAGGAAGCGAGTTCAAGAACAAAAGTACCTTGTCTTCATCGCCAACAATCTCTTCTAGGTTTGCCAAGTCGGTTAATAACTTGGTGAAGTTATTCAAGTACTTCAACATAGAAATCCCTTGCCACATCATAGAGCGATAAAGCTTCCTCTTCAAACGGAGTCAATTTTGGATACTCTTCACCAAATACTTCTCCTCTAGAATCCTCCAAATTTCTTTTATTGAGGTTTTATTTATTATAAGGAATTTAATGTCTTGAGCAAGACATGAGCGAATTTGACCACAAGCCCTCTTGTTTATCAACTTCTATACACTCTCCTCTATATCCTCCGGCTTGTTCTCCAATACCTCATCTTTGTCTTATTGACTTAGGGAAACAATCACCTGGCATCTCCACATGCCAAAGTAATTTGTGCTGTTGAATTTCTTAACTTCGATCTTCATATTATTAAACATCACCATTGTATCTAGTCGAGGAACTAGGTGCCATTGAAGAACTACTTTCATCTCCTTCTACCATGGTTCCCCTAATTTTCATACATTAACCGAAATCAAAATCCCAAATGATATCGAGATAAGTCAACGTCATCTTAATTTTGTGCAACACCGAGGAACCAACCTCACTCTTTCACCAATTGTTGAGTCGTAAGCCGCCGAAGCCAAACTCTGATCGATTTGGATAAGGTATAAACAAATAACAAACCAACAAAAGGAATACACAACAAGATTAACCACCAGATTAAGGTGGTTCGGAAATTGCCTACATCCACCGTACGATAGAGAGAAAGTTTATTCAAGATCCAAGGTTATAATCTTATAAGCAATTTGAGGTTTCTCTTTCAAGATTTCCTCTTCAAATAGATCTCACCAAGAGTGGCTCATAAAAAACCTAACTCTCCCTTATATACTTAGGAGAGACAAATACAATCACTCAGATCTCGAGGCAAGCAAGATGCTTTAATCCAATCTTAAAATTAAGTTTCTCAGATGTCTGTTCGAACAGACAAATTGTATGTTCAAACTGACCCTTTCTATTCGAGCAAAACCCAAAGTCCATTCGAAGAATCAAAGTTCTGAGTGGTCTAATTCGAATAAAATTTGAGTATGTTCAAACAGACTTTGTTCTGTTCGAAAAGACTCAAAGTCTATTAGAACAGAAAATAGGGTAGCCTCACAGTTTGAGATTTTTCGGAGAAGAATCAGGTGTGATATATTTGGGTTTAGGAGGCATTGAGAGAGAAAGAAAAGAAATGAAGTTGTTTAACCTTGCTCTGGATACAAAATGACAGATCACAATTATATATTATTCAATTCCTTGAGGGAATTAAGCTCTAAGTTAAGGCAAATAACATTTCTTCCCCTTTATTTCATGCAATACTTGGCTTTTATAATTACAATGAGAGAAGTTAGAGGAGTTGCCTACAGAGGGCAATTACATTAGAGATTATCTACATATGAAGTTTAGAGCAGCTTCTCCAATTAACTTCTAGTTTAATTGAGCAAATTTGATAAAGTTCCCCTAGGTTTGACACCGTTTTGACATTGACCACCTATTAACTGAAACTAGCCTCAGTCAAACCCTGTTGACTCCGTTTGATTATTTTCAAATTTTAAGAAACCCAAATCTATCCTTTTACATCGAGATATTTACTAATCTTGAGGGAACGAAAAAAAAAAACCTGGAGATAAAAATTAAAAAACCTAGAGATAAGTAATTTTTCCCAGATGCTTTTTTATTTTGTCTTCTTATCTCTCTTTTTTTCCTCTTTTTTTTTCTCTCTCTCACATATCTTCATATCTTCACCTAAGTTTGTAGAGACCTGTAAAAAATATATATGAAAAAATCGACAATTAATCGACAGATTAAACGTAAAACAACGCGATCGGACTCAAGAAAATGCCCAACAAACACCATCAAATACCTAGACCCATTCTCAAGTCAAAGCTTCCTGAACTTACCGACTCCTCATTTAACACCATATCGCTGATTTCAACAGCCCATGATGCACAAATCCACCATCAAACATTTGCATCCCCTATTTATTATTCAACAACTTATAATCAGTTTTTTACCAAATTGAGACCTTGGTTACTAAAACGATCTCGTTGCGTGTGTAGCCGAGGAGGATGGGGTAAGGGTGCGTATTACCTTGGGTTTGAATGTAGGTGAGTCATTTGATGACCGAGTTTGGGTTCATAAGATATCTATCAATTGGATTGTGGGTAGGTATGCCGATATGGTATTTGGGGTTGTGGAGATCGGGTTGTGCCACAGGCGGGGGATTGGGTTGAATTCGTTATGGAAGGCTAGGTGGAGCTATTAGCCGGACCCAATGTAGGCATAACGATGTGGTCAATTATTTCTACCATAATGTTCATGGTGCACGCTAGCAATAGTTCTTCCCATGTCTCTCTGTTTTCCTAAGAGGTTTGGTGATTTATATGGAAAACTCCCGCCAACAGTTAAGTAGATCAAGCCGCACACATAGTTTGAATCAATGGTGATGAGATAAGATTTTTGGACTGTTGGATAGAATAAAAGCATGAATTGTTGGCACGTGTCACAACTTGATGTCGGCAAGTGTTTTTCAATTTTTGTATATAAGGGGTAAAAGTATATTTTCATCCAACTAACCGGGGTCAAGGCCAGTCAACTTAGGTTTGAAGTTTGACTCAGGCCAAATTGGGGTGTTAAGGCTAGTTTTAGTTAATATTGGGTTCAATGTCAAAATGGTATCGAAACTTGTGAGGTTTTGCTAAATTTCCTCATTATAATATAATAGATAGGATACTACTTAACTATGTTGCATCCACGAATGTGATGATTATGTTCTATCATAAAGCGAGATTAATATAGTAATCTTTGACAAAGAAAAGGTAATAGTTGGTGGAGAAGATTGACAGGAGAGTTGGGAACAGTGGGAGCTCCCTAATTTAAATTGGTACTTTAAGATGTTTTCATCCGTGTGGAACTCTTTTTCGAATTAAACATTTTCAAGTAAATGAAACTCTCGGGTTTTAATTGCAAGAAATTTTGACAAAGATGAAAGCATCAGAGATCAGGGAAACACGTCTCTGAGGTGGTTTTTTTTTAAGCTTTAGTCCCACCAAAACCTAGAAAAGGTACAACCTTTGGATTTTCCTTTTTACCACTAGAAACTAAAAAAAAAAGACTTAAAACGGAAAACTAAATTTCAATGAGACCGTTGCCTCCTTGGGTGCCAATTTTGATGGGAGAAAATGTCAAACATTAAATACCCCGCTCAAAAATATGGGTATCACAATATAATAAGAGAAAACGGGGGTCAAACCCACGGGGTGTAAGCGAATTAAAATGTAGTTTTACCGATCAAACTATAGGCAATAATTAAGCCAATTTTGGGAAAGTTTCTTTGATTAAAAACTAAATCTAACTACGACTAAAGTATGAAATTTTGGTGCAATTATAAGTAAAATGCCTAAGCTTCGGACTCCTTCGACTTAACTCACTAAAATAATAATAAAATAGTAGATATTCCACTCATGATAGCCATTGCTAGGCCTATCACGAGTCAAAAAACTAAGGTTTATGGCTAAAATCCAAGATGATAATTAACAGTGTATGGGCAATCGAATCTAGGGTACCAAAAATCCTTCCATGGGTAGGTGGAAAATTGTAACTCTAGTGATCTAGATATTTTCTTGAGCGTAAAAACAATCGGATATGGCTCTTGTGTTTTCCTCATATTCATAGTAATTTGAAGTTATCATGGCTAGATAACTCCTATTTACAATGAATTGCATAATTTTAGAGAATTCAAGATCATATACTGCCATTATACTAACAATTTTAGCTCACGTTCGCCGGCGGGTTATCCTTAGCCAAGGCTAAAGAGACTAGCTCTCCATAAAAGGCACTCGATCATAGCTTAATTATACAATTATGAGCATAAGAAAAATAAAATAGAGGGAGAGAGAGAAGAACTACAGAAAACTAAAGCTTTATTAACACTTCACTCCTTTATGAGATGAGAAAATAAATGGAATTACTCACCTATTTATAAGAGATACGAGATACTTATTTTTGTAGTAACCTACTCGCAGCCTACCAAGACCATTCGAATACTCAAAGGCTACATCGAAGCCTACAAGGGATCGGAGCCCAAAGAACCAGCAAAACAGCTAAGGCACACGATCTACCCGAAACCTTCTGAGAATAATCGAGCACTCAAAGGCTAAAGGCAGTTGGTCAGCATCAGAACCCAGAATCAAATAGGAAAGGTTTCGACCATATTAGTGCATGGTCGAAGGCCGACATAACTGACAGCCAGCTTACCAGACAGAACAGTAAAAATAAGCTGCCAGACAGTTACAGTGTCTGAACCAACTTCACGTATGGGACAGCTGCCCCAAAAGATATACTTATAATCTGACCTCGCATGGTGACTCACCCTTTCCTATCACCTATAAATAGGGAGGAGGAAACACCATGCAGGGGTTAGAAAAAGTCTGCATAAAACCCTCCTAATATCACCTTCAAGTACCCACTGACCTCTCTTGATACGAACTGCAACCCAAATTAATATATATAAAATCTTCTATTCAAATCTTTGCTAGAGGTCATGAAGTATACCAATTTATGGATTTCACGCAAGTATATTAACACAATAATCCTTCTTATTTTTTTCATATATATTTGCCAAAACCTCTGGTCGAAGATAATCCTTAAGGTGTAAGAGTGTGATCTCCCCTTCCACAAAATTGTGCCCTTACATTTGGCGCCGTCTATGCTATACCCACTATTTCCAATCCATATTTATTTCACCCTGTTGCCATAACGAATGGCCCCCACCCTTTGTTCCACCTCCGCTATCGTCGGCACCTCCACTGACGGCATCGTCGCCCAACTTGCCCTTATTAGCCAATAATTTGCTAAAGCTGAAGAGCGTCACAGTAACCAGCTACCCATTGAGCGTGAAGATCTCCGGCATAAACTTGAGGTTGAACGGCAGCGCCGTTTAGACAATAATGATAGACAACACCGAGCCCTGGATGAATTATGCCACATGGTTTGCGAACTTCAACAAGTCCAAACCCAGGATGCTCCTATGCGTTCTAGAGTACCCGCCCCCTCGCGCATCTCAGCCCACGAACGCCTCGGCCCCCATCCCCATGTCGAGATCCCTCCAGTCCACCTTGGTGCCATAGGTACTCCTACCACCATTCCCACAGGCACGATCCATCTTGGTGTCCCTATTACAAAGCATTCATCCGATTCTACTCTTCGAACCTCTTGACACCCCACACGGTGCCCTGCTCAGGAATGCCTTAGAGAACGTAGCACTGAGCACACCCCTAACCCGAGACCTTACCACCCGCGACCCCAGCGTTCTCCCCCTCCACCTGCCTACATCATAAAACAAGAACTTGACCAAAAAATTAATGCCACCATTCGCATCAGAAAGAGTCCCACCCGAACTCATGGAGTCGATTAAAAACGTCCCATACCTGTTCTGCCCAAACTCACTGCCCCTATCAGTACCCTCCTCACACTCATCTAGGCAAATTCTATCTGGCGCACTCCCTTCCCCATTAAGGTTAGAAAGGATGAGCCCTACTGCCCGAACCACAAATGCAGCTGCCACCCCACGAACAAGTGCTACACTTTACAATGTTCACTTGAAATCATTCTTAAAGCTGGCCGATTGCGCCTATATGTTGCTGACCTTCATGAATACCTCAACGGGTCATACCTCAAGCCCCAATCCATTCCAAATACTGGCCCAGCCGAGGTACACATCTTCCAATTCCACCCAATCAAAGTTAATAACATCGACAGTGGCCACACCCAAAGAAAGCAAAAGTAGGTCGAAGAGTATTATAAGCTTACCTATCAACAGAAATCCCCAGTCCTTCTATACGAATCTAGCCACCGCCCTTGACCCAAAGATATATCCTTCTTCGATTGCGACACCTCTGACGTCCATTTCCCCCATTCCGACCCTTTAGGTATTATGATTAAAGTTGGCACCTCGTTCTCCATACGATGCTCATCGATACGAGCAGTACAGTTGATGTACTCTTCCTCCAAACTGTCTGTACTATGCAAAAGGTAGATCTTATTAAACCTTTCAACATCAAACTAAAAGGTTTTAACGGCTCTACAAAGGTCGACATCGGCCGACTTAGCCTCCCTGTCACCACTGGCCCTATTACGCTTCGAACTAGCTTCCTTATCATCGACAAAAAATCTAAATACATCAGCATTCTAGGCCGCAATTAGCTTCATGCTATGAAAGCCATACCTTTTACCTACCACCAAGCCTGTGTTTTACTGCCCAAACGGTACATGGAATATAAAAGACTCACAGTCCTTAACTCTCTCATGCGAATATCCCAAAATTGACCTTACCCGGAAATTGGTAAAGCCGTAGCAATCACTGCACCCCTCTCTTTCTAACACCTCAAACTCATTCCCCATGCCTGTCGAACTAATAGTTTTCGTCGAACTCGACGGCCCAGGTTGAGGGACATTTATTGGCAGCTTCTTAGACGCCGACGACACCCTTAAACTCATAACTTATCTTTGAGCCAACAAATATGTCTTCGCGTTGACGTTCCATGAAATGCTCGGCGTCAACCCCATCCTTGCCTATCATCGCCTTGACCTCATGCCCAAATCTACGACTGTAAAATAGAAGAAACGTACTTTGGCCCTGAGGATTCGAAAAGTTGTGAACCTCGAGGTCAAAAATCTCCTAGCCACTATTTTTATACGAGAAGTCAAGTACGCCGATTGGATCTCAAACATTGTCGTTGTCCCTAAGAAGAATGGCAAGATCCAAATCTGTGTTTACTTTAATGATCTCAACAAACACGCGCTGAAGGATAACTTCCCTCTACCGATCATTTTAGTACTTCTAGATGCTATAGCCGGCCATGAGCGACTATCTATGATGGATACAGCTTTGGGTTATAATTAGGTACCCCTTCTCCTTGATGACCAACTTAAAACTTCGCTTATCACAAAATAAGGGCTTTACTATTTTAATGTGATGCTCTTCAAACATAAAAACACTGGTGCCACTTACCAACACCTTCTTGCCTCAATACTCAAACCTTTTCTTGGCAAATCAGTCGAAGTTTATATTGATGACATGCTTTCCAAGAGCCTCCATAAACATACCCACATACAATACCTGACCAAAGTTTTTCAATCCTTCGATCATACCAATATTATGTTTGATCTACGTTCTTCATTAGTCTGTGGTGTAGGTGTCAATGCTGACTGTTCATATCACGTGTAAAATGCGATATTCTGATATGAATGTAGTTCGAATTGGGTTAGGTCGAGGGATAAGTCCCTACAATTTCACCCTCACAACTAAAGTCACCAGTGGCTTTGGTTGAGAAAGAATCTGTAGATTTGTAATGTTGGAAGTTGAAAAGAAATGAGGTACTTAATGGTGATTTGAATGGAATGGAAATGGGTATATGGTTTATATGGTGAAATGTATCTGCATTGAATGATGATTTGAAGTATTGATGTACGCAGCGCTTGGGGTTGTGAGAGTGGCTCTATTTTAATTGATGACTGCCTTGGAAATGTACCTGCGCATTAAATAAGAAGGTTATATAAATAGTACTTGTATCGTAGAATCTTTCAAAGTACGCTGTTGTTTGAAAAATTATTTGTAATCTTTGAGTGCTAATGGTGAAAACCCAGAGGATGGTGTACGAAGGGAGGGTTTCTACTGAGATGTAGAAATTCAAACTAAAATATTTTGGGGATCAGAATATAAAGATGCCCACCCCCACTCCCATTCCACCGATGTATCAGGGTATGTCAGAAGAAGAAGCAGCTGAAGCTAAAGAAGAAGCAGCTGAAGCTGAAGAAGATTTTTACAGTATGTTGAGATTTTACTATGTTGTCTTGACAAGCGAGCAATGTTGGAGGTATTTCAGACAAGGTTAAAGAGACAGACGTGGGGACTGGTTTAACTGTGAGGTAGTATCGCCGGTGTCTTGCGTAGGATTGGATTCTAAGGTAGGACCCTCTTCATCTCCACCAACTCTCTGATGGTGGTGGTTTTAGAGGAGGCAATAGTTGTAGTGGAGAAGAGAGATGGAAAATAGAAGTCTGCCTCTACACAATCAATATTTCTTGGCTTTGAGAAGTCTTTATGCTTGAAGAGTTGGTTCAAACACTGACTTTCTTTCTTCCATAGTTTCCATTTGAAGTTTGGTTCCATGCCTAAACTTTGAACAAACATGGTAAAAGGAGGATGTTATGTGTTTTCCAATACTTTCTTTACTTCAGAAGATTCTCTGAGTGAAACATTACTAAAGATAGATTAACTGAAGGATTTGCTGGCTTCAGAGTTCCTGAAAGACTTGTTATCTGTAAAGTACCTGAAGAACTTATTATTTATAAAGTACCAGTAATTTATATTCAAACATAATATAAAAGGGTTATTCAAATTCTGTGTTGGTAGATAGTATAACTCTTGTAATTAAAATCGAGCTCTGAGTAATTCAAAGATGTTTGAATAGAGGATGAAACGTAATATATATGACCGGGCTGGAAAGTACATTTAAGCAATTGAGTAGTAAAAATGAGTTTGTAAAATAAAAAATGTGTAAAAACTTGTTTCGAACTAAATAGCTTAGAATTATTGGGGGAAATAACTGTAGAAGATTTTATTGGAGGTCGATGTGGATAGATAACTTCAAATCATGTTTAATCAAGTTATTAGGGGTTTGTTGTTATGGAGAAATGGAAAATATATATACAAATTGCGGGGGATTTGAAGTGATCTTAAAAACTACATAAATAGGGGAAATGGGTGTAGATAAGAGGAAGACATAAAAGATGGTGTGGACTCAATCTAAGAGAATTCGTTATACCGCTGAGGTACAATTGACGATAAAAATAATAGTTTGATGGTTTAGATTGGATGGGTAGGAAACTTGAGTCAGGACGTCGATTATATAAGGAGCTATTCGGGAAAGTGATTGTGGAGCCTTCTGCTCAAAAAGAGACTGTGAGGCTAATTACTGAAGAAGAGATTGAGTTAGAAGATGTGAGGATTGCTGGAGGTGAACTGATTAGGTGTGGTTCCCCGTGACATCTGGGATGCTTCATATATAACTATATGTGAGGGAGTGAATTGTATGAGGCCGAATAACTGTGAAGGAAATGCAATTATAATAAATTTTAAATTTGTCCTCCTTTGTTATAAATATTATTATGACTATTTTGAATAAAGAATTTAAATTTTTTAAATATGAGAGCTTTGGAAATGACGTCAGCAATTCTATAAGTAGTAGAAGCAAGAATAGAAAAGTAAGTAACTTTGATTTTTTGTCACTTGTGCTATTGCAGAGAAAGTTCAATTGCTTGTAAGTGTTGAGCCATCATGAGTGTGGAGAGGTCAGAGAAAGATTTAGGTATGAGACATGAGAATATATTAAAATATAGGGCAGGGGGCAATAATGGAAATGTGTTTCTGCTGAAAATGTGTAAAATGCCTTACATTAATTGTGGAAATGACGCATCGGTTCCAAAACTGAGAGTGGCTCGTGCGAGGCCCAATAACTGCCAGCAGTTAGAGAGATAACTATAAATAATGTTTCACCTTCTTTTTTGAAATGCTTATCAACTGTTGTAAAATTGAAGAACAATGACAGAGGAAAAAGAAAAAATAACATAGATTCTTATGAGAGATTAGACCAGAGTGATCAGTAATCAAGACGAGAGAAGGTTACGGAGACTGAGTTACGAAGGTGGTTGTATAGCAGCGTTATGAAGGAAGGATTTGGGGCTACTTCAGATTCATTTTCAGATGTTGAAGATTGGTAGATGATTTGTATTTATAGTTGATATGTTTTTGAAAGATTTTTGTGGTTTTCAAATTTCAAAAAATTACTATTTATAGTAACCTATAAAAATATGTTGGATATATATGTATAAGAGAAATGCGATTTATATACGTATATGAATGATTTATGTGTAAAAGATAATGATAGAATACCTGATCCTGTATGTAGGTCGAGCGTGAAAAGTATTTGTGTAGAATCAAACCTCATCTTAGATTTGTAGTTGAAATGGAGACTTCCCCTGTGATGGAAGTGTCAACCTCTGGTCATTTGGTTGGGTCTAATAATATACAATCTGGTAGGGAGAACGAACTAGAATTGGTTCAATTTCTAGATTTTTCAGGACAATTGGTATCATGCCCTCCAAACTCTGATATGTTTAGAGAGTTTTGTAAATCCAAGGCTCTTATTGGGAGAAATGGTCGAATTTTGTAGAACATGCCAGCAGGCAGTTTAGAAGATGTATAGTAGAATCTGGGGATGACTATTTCTTTCTGTTGGCTAATTTAGAGAAGGAAAAATCAGACAGGGGAATAGACGAATCGATCTTCTTGGAGTATTATGATGTGAATGTTCAGGGCAACCTGGGAGAGGGTTTTCTGTGTTACCCATCTCAGTTGGAGTACAGGTTGAGTCTACCCCTAAACAATTTTGCAAAAGGGATAATGAATATCATAGGGGCATGTCCTGCCCAACTGAGCGGGAACATGTGGGAGGTAATTAATGTTTGTGAAAGTTTAAATAGGTTCTAGGAAGAGAATGAGGTGGAGAGGAGAATTTTTCCTGAAGATGTGTTAAAATTTTATGGAGTAAAATATTATTCAGCAAGTGGAGGGGCATATTTCTGTGCGGGCATGTCTCAACCTCTTTTCTTCGATCTGAATTCAACAGGTTGAATGTAGAATAATAATATAATTTGAGTGAAAGGTAATTTCCTTCAGAGAGATGATGAAGAAACCCATGAAACTTCTGCATAGAACTGTGAAGAAAAGTAAGTGCAATAACATATAATATTAAACTGCTAAAATTTAATGTTGTTTTATTATTGATAATGTGCTATTATGTGATAGGTCCTCTATCAAAGGTAAAGAAGAAGAAGTCCCTGTTAGATATTATAGCTCATGAAGGGATTGAGCTCGAGGTAGTACTGAAATTTTTTGGTATTAATAGAAATAAATGAGCTAACAGCAGGTCAGAGAAGGCTCAGAAGTCTCGAGCAATGAGATAAATGACAAGGGCTGGGGACAACAAGAAGAGATGATCTGATGGAGAAAGGCGAGTTGTTTTGTCGAAGGCCTCTGCAGTGGATTTTGTGGACGTGTCAGAGTCTACCACGTCGAACAAGATAGCTTAGACATTTCTAATGAAGAGGATGGTGAAGCGTGGCTTGGCCTCTGGATCCACGGGCAGTGGTGAGGTCGAGGTAGAGGCAAAAAAGAGAAGGGTAAACCCTCTTTCTGAACTTGTTGGGGCGAAGGTCGTAGAGAATCGACT
Source organism: Kingdonia uniflora (assembly GCA_014058105.1). Classification (NCBI taxonomy): domain Eukaryota; kingdom Viridiplantae; phylum Streptophyta; class Magnoliopsida; order Ranunculales; family Circaeasteraceae; genus Kingdonia; species Kingdonia uniflora. The sequence continues at coordinate 2,481,415 of JACGCM010000445.1, forward strand.
TGATAAGGAAGATGAGCTTAGATTAAAAAAATTAGAGAATTAAAGAATAAATGAATAAAAGATTAAGAGAATGAGTTCTCTATGGATAAAGACGCCTCAGCATCCCTGTTGACTTTGCAAACAGAACTACAGGTTGGAGAAGAGCAAAAAATATTTGACTTGTATGCTACATTACTCTAGAACTTTAAAGTAAAAATTAGAGCATAGAGACAGACCAAAAATGTGCTAAGAGTTATGGGGCAATGGTAATCAATTGGTATAGATAATATCTAAGTGTTTAAGAAGTTTGACCTTAAGTTTAGAAGCAGTTTCACACGGTAGATGTCAAAAAAAAGAAATTTGTTAGAAATAAGATTCCTATATCATGATTTTATGTAATCTATAAATATTCTTGAATCAAACTTTATATATTGTATATGTGATGCAGGTCAAACTGGAGTTAGCTCGCTTGAGCAAAGAAGACACACGCCAATATAACTAAGAGTTTATGGTGGAGTTTGATAGAATAAGAGAGGCAAATATAGATAGGGAAGATCAATACATAAATGTATATTTCAAGTTTGTTGAGGCAACACAAACTATTGATGACCTCACTCGAAAGATCGCGGAGAAGGATGCCAAAATTAGTAAGGGGCAAAAAGAGTTCGTAGAGATGAAGGACGAGACAACGAAGCTCAAAAGCCAGAATGATGCCTTGATGGCAAAGAGTAAGGAGGCAGACATGGCTCGATACTGTATTTAGTCGTTAAAAACAACAAAGAAAGAGTTGCACTATTTTATGGCCAGTCTGAAGAACGAAATGATCTGTAAAATGAATGAACTAGAGCAAATTCAAGATAATTTTGTGAGTTCCAAATATAAACTAGAGCGGCTGAAGAGTAAAATGATTGAAAAAGATAGTGAGCAGAAGAATGCTCGAGATGACTTATCTAACTACAAAATTGCGGCTAAACAGTTGACTGTAGCTTTACCTGCTAAAGATATAAAGTTTTGGTTGGTGCAAAGACGTTGTGATGAGTTAAATGAGAGGGTGGCACAATTGAAGGCCGATTTGGCTCTGGCCAATTTGCGCGTCAAAAATGCTGAGGCTAAAGAGCGACTGAGGAAGAATAAAGGTGATATCAGGGTCTTCATTGTTCAAGGGGATGTGATTAGCCTATCAGCTCAAATTAGAGAGCTGGAGGGAGATGTAGCCCATACTCAAGCTCATGTACAAAAAGGAAATAAGCGGCTAAGGGAGTGCCAAGGTAAATTAGATGCTGTTCATCCCAGGGAACATGAGTTAGAGTAGGTGATAAGTGGTAAGGATATCTTGATAAGGAAAAAAGATGAATTGTTAAAGAAATCTCATTCAGAGGAAGGTGTAGACAGGGAACTTTAGAAACTTCATGCTCTGGAAGCAGAATTGAGGATGATGTACTAGGCTAAATCAGTTAAAGCAGATAAGAAGGCGAAGGAGCATATCAATCTTATGTCCCACGCAGATAGTTTCATGGAATGGCATGAAGCGCGGTACAAGAAGTTGTAAAAGTATCATCAGAAAGTTATAAAGATTTTTGTTAAGCTAGTTATGCCCGAGGTGCCGCGCTCGCAAATGCTAGTGGTTGTTATTGCCTATTTTGTGGAGGAAGTAAGAAGGCCCAAGTTAGAGAAGGATACCTTGCACGATTGTCTATCGGTTATAGGATATATTTGCAAAGCTGATGCAGGTCGTGGAAACTGTATGAACGCCATGGAAAAAGGGTTAGGTTCTTGACCTGTTAAGTTGGTAGAGCAAGGTAGGATTACGGTAGCTGCTCGAGGTTGAGCTTTTATGGCCGATTGTCCTCCTATTGTAGGGGAAAGCGTAGTTGACCACCCATCAGCAGAGAAAAATCCTTTATAGTGGCTGCATATGTAACGTGTAAAAGTACCTGTCGCAGACATATTGAGATATGAAAGCTAGTTTTAGCTTTGGTTTATCTTATGTCTGGTAGAGTTCTTTGAATGAAAACTAGTTTTACCTTTGTTTTAATCGGTACAATTATCGCAGCCATATTGAGATATGAAAGATAATTTTACCTTTGCTTTATCTTATGTATGGTAGAGTTTTTTGATTAAAAACTAGTATTACCTTTGTTTTAATCACAGAGTATGTATAGAGTGCGATTGAAAGCTAGTTTTACCTTTGCTTTAGCTGGAATAGATGTTGATTGAAAGCTAGTATTACCTTTGCTTTAATCTATGTATTGTCTACATAAGTAGAGAGTAATAAGGGAAAAACCTTTGAAGTTTTCATTTAATAGAATTGAATGTACATTGTAGGTGATAAAATATCACTTTTGGAATGGAACGAACAAGAATTTGGAAGTGGAGAAGTGAGGGACTTAATGATAGTACCGTTTCAGTCGCCTAGTATTCCATAGATTTGGGATTCAAACTCCTTGCTCCGTCATGAGATAATATGATCCCATACAAGTTTGACCAATGATTAGGAATCCTTTGTAGTTCTCCCATCCCTCCTAATTTTTTGCCAGTTTCCCAGCATGTGCCTCTTTTCTATGTTGAGGGATTTCTTTGAGGACGTATAGCTTCAGACTCTTCTGTTGTACGAACTGGCCAGCATATGGTGATATCGACCTAGGTTGGCAATTGCGCGTTCCCTAGATTCATCAATCCAATTCATGTTGCAAGCCAATTCAAACTTATTTTCTTTGTCGGTAAGCTCGTGATATTTGACTGGATGGTGGTATTCTGTTAGAATGACAACTTTTGTTCCATAAGCAGGGAGGAATGGGGTACAGCAGGTAGGTTTATGTAGATTGGTACGGTATGCCCATAAGACATGAAGGAGCTCTTGTATCCAGTTTCATTTTTCTGTGTGTGAAGCCTTTTCTTGAGTCCATCCACGATGGTTTTGTTGGTGATTTCAGCTTGGAAATTTTCTTAAGGGTTAATATGGATTGGATGGTGAGTAGATGATGATGTGTTTGTTGAGGAAGGCTACAACTTTCTCAATAATTAATTAGGGGCCATTATAGATCCGAATCAAGTGGGGGAATCCAAACCATGTGATGATGTGCTTCTAGATAAAAGAGATGACCTCTTCTTCTCTAGTTTGACAGAGTAGAACTGCCTCCACCCATTTGGTAAAGTAATCGACTGCTATGAGTTGGTATCGTTGGTTACATGGAGTGTTCAAAAATTTTCCGACGAGATTGAGCGCTCACCGCTTGAATGGCCAGAATACCTTGCTTGCATATAGTTCGAGCGCAAGAGTGAGGATAATGTGTCTATATCATTAACATGTATCGCATTTACGTGAGTACCCTTCTGCTTATTTGCATATACCTAGCTAGAATACTCCTTGTGAGATTGCTCTATTAGCAAGTTATCGACCTACGGCATGGGAACCTCAAGTTCCTTTATGTAAATCTCTGAGCATTTCCTATGCTTTGTTTCTTGAGAGGCACTTGAGGTAAGGCCCCTTGACTGAACGGCGATATAAAAATCCATTCTGATTTTTATAGCTCTTAGAGATTTTGATCAACTGTCGTCGCTCTTTTGGGTCTGCTGCAAGGGGCCTTTTGTATTCGTTGTCGGTTCTGAAGTAGGCAAGGAAGGGCTTTTGCCAATCGTTGTCCTCCTCTTCATCTCCCTCAGTGTTGATCGTGCATATAGAATTAGGATCAATATTAGGGGTTGATATTACTTTAATTTAGAGATATCGAGCTTCTGTACCCAAGACCCCGGCTAGATAAGCCAAGGAATTGACGCGCCTATTTTAACCTCGAGGAAGATAATCAAGAGTCATTTTTGCAAAATTTTTATTCTATCTGCAACGAGGGTTGTATATTCAATCATATTCTTGTATTACTCAGAGTTATGGTGGATGATGAGTAGTCGTTCCGGCTCAACTGAAAGATTGAGCTAAATTTTGGCCGATAGTCGTCTGGAAGTGACCATGATTGGAGATTGATAGTATAGTGAATGTATGCCTTAGGATATCGGGGAAAGGTATTCTTTTCCACAGACGGCGCTAAATGTAATGGCCTAATTTCGTAAGCTTGAGATGGCTCGGAAATAGCCCTTACACCAATGTTCCTGTGATAAAAACTATTATAGAGTAAGAAACGACACAAGTAATTTAGCGTAGAAAACCTTTGAATAGGTAAAAAACCATGACCTCGAGTTGAAGATTTTAGTAACAATAACTTTTATTGCTTGAGGCAGATATCTTATTACAAGTGATCTCTCGAACTAAAAATACTTGATCTTGTAAATAAGAAATTTAGTGTTTAAGAATCTTGAAAATCTAGTTTTCTTGGTGATTTCTCGTATATTCTTCTAGTCCTTATCTCTTTTGGTACTTTTTCCTTATATAGGCCTTACCCGTATTTCATTATCGTGCTGAAGCACGTTCTCCGAACAATGTAGGAAGTCGTGGTTGACTGAGTTACTGTTGAGTTCGTGAGAGACAAATATCTTTGACTTGTTCATGCTTTTCTATTGTACTCTATCCAAGTCCTTCATCAGTTTGATCGTGGTGTGGGTGTCAATAATACTGACTGTTCATATCACGTGTAAAATATGTGAGTTTGATATGGAGGTAGTTCGAATTGGGTTAGGTCGAGGGATAAGTCCCTACAATACGCTAATAGAGCGCTGGTGGCCAACAACTCACACTTTTTTCTTTCGGTGTGTGGAGATAGGAATCACTCCATTATATTTCACAATGCTTAGGTCATTGCCAATCGGCAAATATCCTGAACAGTTGCCGTATGACGATCGATGGAGTGTTATATCTGAGGTGATGAAATTACTCCTCTGTATTATATCTAATAATACAAAGAGTAGGAACGTCAGCATTGCACATCTAAGGAAGTACTTGACCATCACAAATGATTGGTCAATTGATAGCACGGTGGCTTGTGCTTTTATCCTTTTCGTGATGGGACATTTATGGTTCAAAACGGCCAATGACATCGTCACGCTTGGATATCTCGAGGCCGTGGCCAATTTGGATGAAGCTCCCTCATATGACTGGGTTCTCTTTTCTTTCTTCTCTAGATTATGGCTTAGATACTACAGTTATGAGCGGGGGTGCCATTACTAGATTTTTACCACTTCTTAAGGTATACTAACACTTTTTCTAAAGATACAAATCAAATATCTTTTAATAAATTCCTTTAATGGAATTTTTAATTATTTTTTATGTTTTTCAGAAATGCGGTATTGGCTTTGCGAGTATTGTGGGGTTGGTCACCCTATTGTCAATAATACGCTAAAGATGACGTCGTATCCTCGCCTCAAAACATGGGAGAAAAGGAACAGGAAGAAAATAAATGACTAGGCAGGGAACTTGTTTACTATAGCTAAATACCTCATTGACCACCAGACTATTGAGTCAATCAACTAGCATCCTTGGGATACATCTGTAGCTTTAGAGTTAGATGATGTACATATCGCGGCAACGCTGTCCAATAAGAAAGATGTCACTTTAAGTCCCAAATGGAAACTGCGTGCATTACTTGGGGGATAGATGTTAGAGACAGTTGACAGGCTATGCAGGTATTTCGATGGATCCTCTTATCAATGTATTGCCACATCTTAGTCCAAATAATTTACAGACTTTGAGAGAGTCTGACTTCGTTGACTATAACCAATTTTTTATGGACGAGGAGAGGATGACTTACAACACATGCTGGCGTAGCTAAACTAGTGAGGTTGGCCACCTGTTGACATATTCATAGAGGATGGGGGGGAATAAATTTGTTCGGTCCCAGTGCACTCAGGTCTGGTATTACATCCGTTGTGGTTACATTAGCAAAGGTTCATTGCTTATTCAAGGACTTTAGTTTACCTAACTTGGAGATGGGGCCAGACCTGGGGTAGAACATGGAGTAGACAGGGAGGTGTCAGACGACCCCTATCCACCGCTTGAGGGAACCACCAGCGGTATGTCATTCCGATGACTTAGAGGAGTTATGGAACCTAGTTTGGGTATGTGGCAAGTTTCCCTTTCAGAGTCTACGTGGGACACCAAGACAATTACATCGTTGACTGATGAGGCTACTGCTCTAATGAGAGGTTATGACAGTATCATCAACCAACTATATCATCATGTAAGGAATTTATTTATTTACTTATGCTTACTTCTTAAGGTCATATTTATTTTGTCCAAATCTAAATTAATTTTTCTTTGTCCCAATCAGAACTTACAGTTGAGGAGGACACTCACTTTACAAGTAGTGCCGCTATAATCTGGAGGTAGCACTAGGACTAGGCAGGGGACCCATTGATATGGCGTTCAAACCAGGGGAACCGGTAGTATCCGTAAGGAGCATACTAGGGGTGATAATGGTCTGTTTCCGTAGATATAGTTATGAGATGAGTATTATTATAGACGTTGTACTGTACGACTTTTGTTTCTCTATTTAAGTACTTGTACGAGCTGATGCCCCATTTCTTTAAATTCAATAAATATCGATCAATTGTTGCTCTAACTTAAATTTAAATGGAAATATAATTACAATTCCTAAAATAGCAGTTCAACGCACAAAATTAAACTTAAAACATTTACAATTAAACCTAATTCATTATTCCTGACTGATGTAGGGATTAAACTCGGACCATTCAAGGGACGTTTGTTTTATTTTCATCTGAGTTTGAGTGAGTCTGAGTCTGAGTCTAAGTCCACTTAGAAGCGTTCACTAGCTGAGTGGATGCCTTGAAGTATTTATTTTTTGGTCTGAGTCTAAGTTAAAATAGATAAAAGACCAAAATACCCCTATCAGTTTATAAGGAACAACATAAAAGTGTATTTGAAAAGGAAAATGTGTATTCGAACAGACATGAGTCTATTCGAATAAAACTTCCCAGACTAAAATGTATTCGAATAGAAAAAGACTCTATTCGAACAGGAAAGGGTGGATTCAAACAGAATAGTCTGTTCGAATAGACTTCTTAAAAAGTAAAAAAAACTCGAATCCTCCTGGATCATACATAACAAACACAAATACATAGGAAAGAACCTGTATATATAGCAAACATAAATACATAGAAAAGAACTTGTATATATAGCAAGCACAAATACATAAATACCTAAAATCAAATAATTTTAACATTGGTTTGAAGTTAATACAAATAAGGCTAATATCAGAATCTTAAGAGTTATTACAAATACGCAAACAAATAAGTTCCAATCAACTTAAAATGGCTTCACGGAAACTAGTACGCTGCCCAGGCTCAAGCGCCAGAAATATTAACTTATAACTGTGCTAATCTTTTCCTCCCAAGAACTTCAAACTCTTGAAAAATTATGCATTATCTATCTCATATGAACTGACAATATCCTTCAATATCTTTGCAACTTTAGTACAGGGTCGTCATTGCTAGCAGAAGTAGAACTTGCTCCTTGGGCAGTGAATGCATATATCAGAGATTTGGACTCAACTCCATTAGTTCCAATGGTTGAACTACCGCAGCTGATCTTCTCTGGTTTTATTAAGGCGCAGGGGTACGAGAATGAGAAGTACTACCAGGAGTAGGCTCCCTTACTGGATTGATAGAGGCATCATAAGAAGGAATGGCTTCACCATCCTAAGGATAATCAACTCCAACGAGGGAAACTTGTGTATCGTCAACGTTCATATTATCAGGTAGAGGAACGTACTATGATTGCTGGATGGAGGAGAGGGTATACTTGCCATACCTGAAGACCATGCAAAATCTCCAGTGACAGATAGACCCTTAAATAATTTCTTCAGCAAATCTCGATGCTAAAGAGGAGCTGTCTTATATTTCCTCACCTCAGAATTCACCTGTAAACAAGAGAGTAAATAGATGTTTAAACAAGTATAAATTGTTATATAATCAAATTGCAATGTCATTATTCACATTAACTTACTGCAATGAAATTTTCCCAAACTTCTTCAGGCCAATTAAAGGTGCCTGATACAAGATCATATCCATGGTCAATCCAGTTTATCAACCCTCTCCAAACTTTCCATTGCCTCTTCAAGTAATCCTATTGGTTCTTCAGTTCATTATCTTGTAAAACATGAAAATCTTGCTTGTTGTTCAGCTCATCTTTCACTATCTTCCAAGCTAGAGTAATTAGAGATGTTCCAGACAGTCTACGCAAGTCAATCTGTGCTTAACATTTCATAATAAAGTCAAGTCTAAACTTTGGATATTGCTGGAAAAAGTCTATTTTCATTGGTGGTATCGACATAACTGCGCATTTCAAACAAATAGACAAATTAGTTAAATAGAAAAACATTTGCAACAGATGGACAAAGCATTGTACTCTATAACAGATGGACATAACAGCATAAGGTTCTTACAACATAAGCATAAACAGATAACAAATGGATGGTTAACATATTGAAGATAACAATTAACATAAGAACATATTGCAGATAGCAGTTAACATAAGAACATATTTCAGATAATAGTTAACATATTGCAGATAACAGTTAGTTTATTGTAGATAATATTGCAGCTAGATTTGACAACAATCTTGTGAATGCAGAGAACATCATTCATAAAATTCTAACTACTTTGCAATCGTTAATGCCAAAGATCAGGTGTACTAAACAGTGTAACTTTTTTGAAAGCATCTCTCTGCAGGTGCTGAAAATCTCAAAACAGAAGGTAAAGTATAGACGTATTAAAGTTGTAAGATGGATGAGGCCTCCTTTACATCATTTCAAGATAAATATTAATGGTTCAACAAGAGGCATAATTGGATTTTGTGGGACTGGAGGGGATTGCATATTCTGCTGGTCTTGGTCACGGTACAAAGAATACCGCAGAACTATATAGCTTCTTAATTGGTCATAGAGCCTGAAACAACATGGATGGTTTCCTCTAGAGGTTAAAACTAACTCACTCATCATAACCAACTGGTACAACAAGATAGGGAAGGACTCACCAAAGTATGAAAGTGCTTGGCATGAGATACTTGATATTGGGGAGATGCTGCTCATTAGGCTTTGGCATATTTATAAAGAGGCAAACTGTACTACAGATAGCTTTACAAACTTAGGCAGTGAGAAGATCATTATAGAGATCTGGAGCATGATAAATAGATGGATGGATGATGAATGGATGAAAAAGGACATCAACCCTGGATGGAAAAGAACTGCAAATAGATGGATGAAGAACTTGTTCCTTTTAGTCCACAAAAATGAATGGATGGAAATGGATGGATAGCCTATCCCATTCTGTAAATATATTCTTATACTCCTTTTGAAGGCATTACACTTTCCTATAGTACATTCTTCATTTAGCTTCTTCATCCAAATTTTGTGTTAAAACTACATCATAACCATTCACATCTTGAGCATACACTCTACCTGTACATGCAGATCTTTCAATGCCCAGCATGATCATCTTATGGATAGATAAACAAGCATAATATTGCATAGCTTCAATAAACCCTCAATGCTACAACTTAATATGGAACCAACACAAGCTAATATGGATGCAAAAAAACTAGACCAGGTAATGCAAATGGAATTGTTTATTTTAGATTACCATAAGGCAAGTGGAATAGTCTTACATGCTCCCTATATTAAAGATGCTTTAATATGTTTTACAAAAAAGAACTCATACAACTTTTAAAATACACTACATCTTTAGCTTTATCTTTGCTAGGTCTTCTGTGATGGATTGAAGCATTTCCATTTTAGCTTGGGTCACAACCAAATTTATTTTGTACTTGATCTCTAAATCTCCAATAGTTGTAGAGGTAGCAAAGGTAGGAGTGGCAGTGGTAGAAGGAGTGGAAGTATATGATTCACCATTTACTTCCTCAAAGCATTTGAGGAAACCACAACCTCTCTCCTGCTTACTTTTTTTAGAGTGGGCAACAGTACAATCTTTTTTTACTAACAGTAGCAGAGTGTAGCTTACATGAACCATTTCCATAAGGGCAAGGCAAATACTCATCCACCCAACACCAGAACCCACAATCCCTTGGTATCTTTTGAAATATGCAAATATAAAATAAAGAACTAGTAATAGATAATAAAATAGAAAATTTAATATAAAAAATATAATATAAAATATAACGCGTACATGAACTTGCAATATGCCCTATTCGGATTGTCAAAGCTTTGAGAAATTAATGTAACCTCATTCCCACAAATGCAGTTGTAAATTACCATTAAACTACATATTATTTTCCGCCAATAATACCACATACCCAAAAAAAAATGCTATTAATAGATAGATGTTGTCCCAGCATAAACAACATATAACAAAACGATTGTTAAAGAGTTATTGTTTACAATAAACTAAATTACTCTACAATAGCGGCATTAGCATTACTTAGTGTTAATTGTGTTGTAAGCATATCTCTTTGAGTTAGCGTTCCTGCATGCTCAACTTGCCCAAATAAGATAGCATTAGGTGGTAACTCCGCAACATGCACTCCTTCTTCATTCCCTCAACCCCACCATCATTACTCTCAAACTATTTAAAGAGTTCATCATTCTGATAAATCTTTCTTAGATAATTATGAATTGTTATGCATGCAACCATAATGTTTCTCTATGTGAGAAAGTTATAAGAAGGCATTGATCCAAGAATAGGAAACCTTGCCTTCAGTACACCAAAGTTTCTCTCAATTACATTTCTTAGTTTAGCATGTGCATGGTTAAACAACTCTTGTGGGTTCCTAGGCCTTTGTCCATGCCTATAATCACTCAACCAATACCTAACACCTCTGTAAGGGGTCATGAAACCTCTTGTTTGTGCATAGGCAGCATCACATAGATAATATTACTCTGAAATAGGGAAAGTTAACATATGGAGACATACAAAGAGTGATAAGAAACAATAAAAAGAGAATGACCATTTCCCCGAGTTGGAGGCATGGGGAAGTTGTGGGCTGGCTTGTTTAGTGTCTCTGTCAAAACCCTAGAATCATGGGCAACTCCTTCCCAACCAGTAACAATATAAGTGAAATACATATCAAAATTGCATATGGCCATCACATTCTGGAAGCAAATCCCTTCACCTCTTCCTCAATAAGGTGTTTGATCCTTTACTGGAATACTTGCAGGAATTAGTGTACCATCTAGTGCTCCTATATCTTCTATGAAAACCCCTTTCCTAAGTCTTTTATGATGTCTAATTGGTCTTGCTGGTGCATCAAAGTTAGTGGGCACTATCATCTCTTTTGACAATTTCATCATTGTACCAAGACATTCATGGAAGACTTTACTGGTTGTAGTAGCAGAATGTTAAAATAAGGTGTTTAGAGTTCTATTTCGTATGTTTTATGCAATAATGTGCAAGAATATTGCAAGTTTCTCCTCGACATCTATATGATTACTATCCCTCAACAACCCAGTATATCTGAAGTGGGCAACTAGAGATCTGAAAGAGTCTGGCTTCATCCTCATCATATTATACATTACAGTTTTAGGACCTTCGAGGAGTTTCTGGACATATGCCTTGCCAGTGCGAACAGAAGTACATAGTCTTTGGCGGACCCTCCTATTTTGCTTAACTATCTCGTTATACAAAATAATTATAGCAAGAATACCTAATAACCATTGAGCCTGATTAATGTCCCTAAGAATACATAATGAAAAAAATAGTATCAAATAATCAATAAAATAGTATCAAATAATACAAGAGAACATGCTTCATAATATTTGTAATACTGATTTGGGAGACTCATACCCACTAATTTCATAATTGCATCAAAGAGGGAAAATACAAAAATACTATTTCTTCCATCATAGATGATGATGACAGTTTACTAATAAAGGTTATCAATCACATTCTTTTATCATAAATGATGATTGAATCAGTTTCAACAACAACAAAAATTATCATCAGTTATCTATCAACAACAACATTCTTTTATCCAGTTTCAACAATAACATCAGCCCATTTATCAAAAAAATATCGATCAATTACAACAACAATAACAGGTAGTTCAAGAAGGATAGAATCCGAGAATACCTTAGGTATGAGAGAAATCGATAAGTGGGCCAATACAGATCACGCCTGCAATTTATCTAAAGGCCTTCAAACAAACAACTCAGCAATCAAAACAATGATACATCAATACAATAAACAACAATACTCACAACAAATCCAAAGAGTCACTGAACAGCGACAACAACAAGCACAGATGGATTGTTCCCTTTATATAAACTGAAAATTGTTAAGAGATTATAAACTATACAGAAACAACTTATAATGGCAGGATTGAGAGAGAACACTATAAGATGAAAACTGTGTATTGTTAATATGGAGGCTCAGAATGTTCAAATACACGACGAATAACTTTTTTGCATAGAAGGCGACATGTATTTCAGGCTCTGCAATTCATAATCCCAAATTGCAATCATAATACAAATATGGTGGTTGTTAACATTTCCATTCTCCATAGGCAAAAAACTGCAGGCATTCTGATAAGGTCATAGAGAGTGGGATACATTTTGAATGCTACAAAGCATAAATACAACATGCTGTAAATCCTACAGAGTACGCAGTGGCTGCCAATTCTCGAAAACCTCTTCATGAATCAAACTAATTACTTCAAAAATGCAAAATCAAGAAACCCTTTTGGCAAAAATCAAAAAACCCAAATCAAAGTAACTTAAGTATACAAATTAATTGATAAATCACAAAATTAAGGTACCTCTTTGGGCATGGTTTGATGTGCGACTACAGTCTCATCATTTACTCAGTTTGTCTCTGAATTATTCGAGGGAGACACCGAGGGTTATCTGTGCGCCGATGAGAGAGAGAAAAAAAAAAGAAAGAAATAAAGAGAGAAAGAGCGGGAGAATGGCTATTCAAGAGGGGAAGTTGATAGAAGAGTTGATAGAAGAGTGATCGGGGAAGAGCTACGTCTGGAGGTAATCGGGGAGGAGAGGGAGATCAAAGAGATCAGTTTCTGTAATTTTTATAATTTTTTATGTAACTAGTTTGGAGAAGAGATGTGATGTTTTTGTAATTTTTTTATGTTTTGTAAGGGTAGTTTGGGGAACCAAATTAGACTCAGAGTCATATTCAGCACTAAGCTGGCTTATTGGGGCTGACTCTACTCAGTCGTTTTTGACCCAAATCACTGACTCTGAGTCTGAGTGAGAGGAAAAAAAATGCCTCTCGGTGAACCAAATCCCTAACTCAACTCAGACTCAGACGAGTGATTGGAGTCAGCCCAAAAAACAAACGCCACTTCAGTAAGTGGGAGCGGATCCTGTCCATAGTTAGAAACTCGATAATTTCCAGGAAACTCATCAAGCAAGAAGTAGTTCGGGGAAAAAATTGTATTGAGTCTCGAACGGGAATGGCTGATTGTATTTCTCATAGCATTTTCTTTGGCTTTGTACAGAATATAGGCTAGTGGAACACCCCTGACCCGTCTATCAATACTCTTCCGTATCTCATGAAACTTATCACATTTAACCTTAAAAACATTCCACCTGTTATATAAATCTACAAGAGGGTATCAAAGTTTAGTGTGGGCCCTGAATTAAACATGAATTCGGTCCCATAACTGATTGAGGTTGAGTTGTCAAAGAGGTAGATTATCAATAAAATATTGTTAGGATGTGGCGAGGGCGCAGTCTTCATTCCAGCCAAATACCACTGAAAAATTATGTGTTAGAGGTAAAAAACTTAGCATTATTGAGTTGAACTGAATGGAATGTTTTTAGAGTATCTCTAGCCAACATCTATATATCTTAATATAAAATTAGTCGTTGGGATGTAAAAATGGCCATTGGGATGCCAAATAGCCGTTAAGGAATGCGGCAGTCTTTTGATTATCGCATGTTATTTTGAATACTACGCGGTATTTTGAATACTGCGCGATAATCAAATTACCACTGCGGGTTATGATCTTCTACAACGGCTGGTTCATTTTCCCTTTATCCGTTTACACTAATTTCTTCTCTCTGTTTGTTCCTTCTTCACCTTCAACACAAAGAAATCAACTTCACAGCCTCAAATGTCTTTTTCAGCATCATTTTTATCCATTAATGATTCTCCACGTGTATCATCCTCCTCTGAAGATTTTATGATTGATTGTGCTTTGGCAATGGCCGTTATGCAATAAAATGCAGTGAACCTAGTAGTACATAATGAATCTTCGAGTCACCGCGAGATTGTCATGGGCCATAAGAATAAGAGAAAGATGCGAGACCACCCATTGGGGCATTAAAGCGTTATGCAGGACTACTTCAACGCAGATGATTTCTTTGTCCAAAAACCCAATAACGCAAAAACCATGGGGTTATCACCGTACTAAAAGAAAATCGTGTCACTACATTTTTTAAGCTACGGTGTCGCGGCGGATCTTTTTGGCGAATATTTAAGAATAGGACAAAATACAACCTTGTTAAGTATGAAAATGTTTTGTGTTGCGGTTATATAAATTTTTGGCGAGAAATATCTTCAAGCACTAATCTATAATACGATTGAGAAGCTTGTGTTAGTAGAGATATACGAAGAACATCAATCGGTTTGGAGAAATAGAGAATTCGATTACTCAGAAACGAAGTAATTACAAGAAGAAAATTTCTCAAACCCTAGGTTTCTCTCAGAACTCTTTCAGATCTAACATACCTAAAAAATAACCTAAGTCCCCTTTATATACTGGGGAACCTAAAATACTAAAAAAATGTACCTCGAGGCAAAACACCCCTCAAAAATATAATCACCGCCAAAGAGGAAAAAGACTGAATCGCGCATTTGTTCGAACAGAATTGTTTTCTGTTCGAATAAAATAAAGTGTATTCGAATAGACAAGAATCTATTATAATAAAACCCATCAGGCATAAATCTATTCCAACAGAAATAAGTCTGTTCGAATAAAACCCATCAGGTAGAAATCTATTCGAACATAAATAATTTTGTTCGAATAGAATTGTTTAGTGTCTTCTTCAGATCCTCCTAGATCATGGCTCTACCATTTAGGAGCCTTGAGCTCCTGCTCAAGCTAGAACTGGAGATGTGGAAATGTGGCGATGCCCAATTCCCTGCTCTGCTACTTCGAGTTACTCAGTAGTGTGCCCTTCTTCCCAACTCAGAACGATTCAATTGTACCCTGTCTAGTAGTATGAACCTTCCGCTCTAGATTACCATCATCCAGCAACAGATCTTCTCTTTCCATCCATAAGTCATCAACTAATGGGAGGTGAGTATCGATTGTGGAGTCTTCATCCAGAAGAGACGGCTCAAGTAGCTTTAAATGCTCGACATTATTCACCGAATACATCTTCAAGAAAGGGGGAAAATCCAATTGGAATGCATTGTCACCAATCATCTTGAATATCAAAAACAGACCATAACGGATAGGTTTGAGCTTCTTACCATCCCCCTTAAGCCGTTCCTTATCCAAATGCAACCAAACGAGGTCGCCCTTAAGAAAAGTACACTCAACCCTGTGCATGTCATGGCGAGCCTTATACTTAGCTTGAGTCTTCTTCAACTAAGCTTCAACCACCTCATGAACCTTGCTGATCCTCTCAATGAAAAGCTGAGCTTTAACCTACTCCTCGTCCTCCTTCCCTGGCACGGTCTTGTCGCCAGGACTAAACGCCAAATCAAAAGGGCTTTGCAGCAAGTACCCCAAGCAAATTTCAAAAGGAGACTTCAACGTAGAACCATGAAATGCCCGGTTGAACTTAAACTAAAGATACAGTAAACTCTCATCCGAAGTCTTAGGATGCTTAGAATGGAATCCCCGTAATAAATGTACCAAAGTGCGGTTAACAACCTTTGTTTGCCCATCTGTCTGGGGGATGAAAAGTGGTACTTCCCTTCAACTTAGAGTCAATCATCCCCCATAACGATCGCCAGAAATGCTCCAAAAAGTGGCTATCGCTATCATAAATAATAGAAGAAGGGAGCCCGAAATACCTCTAAACGTCTATGAAAAACAATCGCGCTGCTCCTTCCCCTGCGACCATCTTCTGGCATGGAATAAGAACAATCATCTTGCTGAATCAATCAACCACAACAAACAAATAGTCATTCTTACACTTGATCATGGGAAATCTACCCATAAAGTCTATCGAAATGCTCTCCCAAGGTCGACTAAGAACTGACAATGGTAAGTACAGTCCTATCTTCCTATTGGTAGGCTTCGATGTGTTGTATAACATGTAACCACGAACCACACGAGCCACATCCACCTACATCTTTGGTCAATAGACATAACGCCGCAAATTCAAAAGAGTCTTCTTAACCCGGAAATGACTTGCCACCCAGGAACAATGTGTCTCTCGAATCTACTGCAAATTGTCTCCCCCCTTAGGAATACATAGTAGACTGCCTTTGTAAATCAGACCATTCTTCAGAACATACTCACACGTCTTGCTCTGCAGCAACTTCTCATGAATTACACTGAGCTCCTTGTTGTCATCATACCCTGAAATGTACTCAGAAAGATCAATCGGCTGGATCTGCATACCTTCCCTGGATTGACCTTAAGCTCGCCGCCACCAACAATAAAACCCAAATAGACTAGCGTCCATTTCCTAAACTCGCACTTCTTCCCATTCAGAAAAAGCTGTTGTGATCGCAACACGGCCAACACCCTGCGTAAATGTCCAAGTTGTTCCTCCCATGTACGACTATATATCAAGATATCATTTAAATATACAATCACAAAATCATCAATAAACGTACGAAGTACCTCATTCATTAGCCGTAAAATGTTGTCGGAGCATTGCATAGCCCAAAAGGTATCACCAACCACTCAAATAAACCCTGTTTGGTTTTGAACGTTATCTTCCAAGTATCCTCCTCCCGGATTCGGACTTGATGGTAACTCGACTTAAGATCCAACTTAGTGAAAAACGGAGCCGTCTGCAACTCATCTAAAAGCTCGTTAATCCGCAGAAGCGTATAACGATTCTTCACCGTGATCTTGTTTAACGCCCGATAATCTACACACATCCTCCAAGACCAATCCTTCTTCGGCACCAGTAACACCGGCGAACCATAAGGCGAGCAACTCGGATTAATAACTCCTTGCTCTAGGAGTTTCTGTACCTATTTCTTGATCTCATCAGACTCAGTAATAGAAGTGTGATATAACCCAATATTGGGTAGTGACACACCATTCACCAAGGTGATATCATGCGACACATCCCTCTTGCACAACATCCTTTCTATGCCCAGAAACAAGTCTTCATACTCCTCTTGCAACTCCCCTATATCGATTTGCTGTTTAGGAGACACTGCCAAAGTAAACAATACTGCAGCCGACGCACCCTCTTGAACCGGTCGCACTAACAACAAAACAAATGTGCCGCTCACATTAACCAACCTCTTCGCCTGAGTCGCCGTTACCAAATTTCTGGTAGTGATATGTTCCTTGTACGCATTAATATGAAACTCAGTCACATCCTTTACCAACCTATACTTGCGGGCATGACGGTAAATAATTGAATCGCGGTCCCAAAGATAAGAGCTGCCCAAGATGACTTGATACACATCCAACGGAACCACCTCACATGTCACTTCGTTAATAAACTTCTTAGTAATCGCAAATTTGAACGTACACTGCTTAGTGATCTTCAACTCCGCGTCTTTCTGAATCCAACCCAAACCATACGGCTTAAGATGAGCCACAGTAGCCAAACCCATCTTCCTCACTACCGCCTCAGAAATTAAATTCTTTTGACAACCTAGATCAATAAAAGCCTCGACTAAGCTCTGCTTCACCTGAATGCTGACAAAGAATAGCCCTTCCCGACTCGCCTCGTCGATAACTAGAGGTTGTTTGAATAGTCGAACAAGCTTAGGATTTGGCTTATCTAAATCTGAAAGATCCGCAATCACTGTGGCTAGTGTAAATTTATCTTTCTTGCCCTTCTCCTTCTTCGGCCAAAGCTCTGGGTGAAGTTTCCAATATCTATCAGAATTGTGCCCATTAGCCTTGCAATGACTGTAGATAGTCCCCTTGAATGAAGGCCCTTCTCCTTTAGACTCCCCTTTCTGATCAAACTTCCAATTAGCCTTGTACCCCAACTTGTTCTTGTCGTCATTCTTGTTGCTCTTCAAGTATTGTCTTCAATGGAAATTGCTTTAATGGTAGCGTCTTCGATTTCTGCCACATTAAAGAGCTTTAATTCTCTTCGAATGAACTCTGACAAACCCCCAGTATACTTCATGAACACATCATACTCCTCCACATCATTATCCAAAACTAATGCGTAGTTATGAAACTCTGTAGTGAACTGTTGCAAGGATTGGCCAAACCTTTGGCACAAGTTGTGCCATTTGTACCATCGCTCATGTTCATACCCAATAGGATAAAATTGCTTCCACACAAAGACTTTAAATTCCATCCAACTCAGACTTTCGGCATTATGTCATTTCCGATAGTATTTCTACCACGTGAGTGAGTGACTTGTAAATTTCAAAGTTGAGAAGCAAATCTTCTGAGCGTTGGAATATTCATGAATTGAAAAATAGGTCTCCAACCTATCTAACCAATTATCTAATTTATCAGCGTCGACAGAACCATTGAAAATCGAAATCTCAAACTTAAAAACCAAGATGAATATTACGCATAGGCTTCACTGACTTACCAAGACCTGGGCATTCCTTGACAGAATCGACATTACTAGAATCATCGAATACCAGAACGTCCTCGTCATCATCCATCACCATAACTCCTTTCTTCTTCGAACGGTCACACCGTTTCGCCGAGGTGAAAGCCTTCGCGAGGTTCTTGAGGCGCAACTGCTCCACTAACTCCCCTACAGTAGAAGTTAGGCGGAAACTATCATTTCCAAAATCGAGATTCTTTCGTTGGGATTGCCCATCACCAAATCGTCATTCTTCTTCGAATTAGGTTTGCGACGGATCTTCAACAAACTCACTAGCTTATCCTTCGTTTGCCTGAGACGGTCGCGTATAGAGACCATGAACCTCAATCAACCCCCGAAGATCGTAACTGGAGCTCTAATGCCACTAAATCTACAATACGATTGAGAAGCTTGTGTTAGTAGAGATATACGAAGAACACCAATCAGTTTGGAAAAATAGAGAATTCGATTACTTAAAAATAAAGTAATTACAAGAAGAAAATCTCTCAAACCCTAGGTTTCTCTTAGAACTCTTTCAGATCTAACATACCTAAGAAATAACCTAAGTCCCCTTTATATACTAGGGAACCTAAAATACTAAAAAAATACATCTCGAAGCAAAACACCCCTCAAAAATATAATCACCGCCAAAAAGGAAAAAGGCTGAATCGCGCATCTGTTCGAACAGAATTGTTTTCTGTTCGAATAAAATAAAGTGTATTCGAATACATAAAAATCTATTCGAATAAAACCCATCAGGCAGAAATCTATTCGATAAAAAATAAGTCTGTTCAAGTAACACCCATAAGGCAAAAATCTATTCGAACATAAATAATTTTGTTCGAATAAAACCCATCAGGCAAAAATCTATTCGAACATAAATAATTTTGCTCGAATATAATTTTTCAGTGTCTTCTTCAGATCCTCCAGGATCAAGCACCCAATGCGGCCGACCTGGAAAGGTTAAAAATGATAGGAGAGTAACGGGGTATTCCCGGCATGTTAGGAGGACCTGATTGCATGCATTGGATATTAAAAAATAATTCCTTAGCTTGGCACGGTCAATTTACTAGTCATTACCCCAAGGCGGCTATGATTCTTGAAGCGGTAACTTCATATGACATTTGGTTTTGGCATATATATTTTTGGGTTACCAGGGGCTAACCATGATATCAATGTCCTACACTAATCACATCATTTTACCAACCTCGCCAATGGTATCGTACCACCTTGCGATTATACAATTGCCTATAAAGCTTATAATATGGGTTATTACCTAGCGGATGACATATACCCCAAATGGGGAACACTTGTCCAAACCATCTCCAATCCGGTTACAGCGAAATAAATTTTTTTGTCTCAACAACAAGAAAGTTGCCAAAAAGACGTGGAACAGACGTTTGGGATTTTGCAATCACGGTTTAATATTGTCAAAAATTCGGTTAAATTGTGGAAACCTGAGGTTTTGAACAATGTCATGAAGGCGTGCGTGATAATGCACAACATGATCGTCGAAGAGGAACGAGGTTCATTCTTATCATACCTAGGCTACGGTCCCGATGATCCCTCAACTATCAAAGGCGGACCTATTATACGCGAACGCTTAACAATAAAAACTTTTATAATGAAAATGAACCGAATTCGAAGTCAAGAACTATACTTTTATTTAAAGGATGATCTAATCGAGCATTTATGGGCCGTGAAGAGAAATCTTCATTCTCAGTGTTATAATCAAGTATTATCTAAAAAATTTGTATAATTTAATGATTCTTGTCGTACAAGCATATGAATTATTGATTTCTTATTGAACAAGTTTTTAATATTGTATTAATATTATATTTGTTTTAACGCAATATTCTCGAAAAAAAATATTTCTTCAAAAGATTATATTCTTCAATAGCAAAGTGCACTCCTCAATCGAATACATTATTGGAAAGTAAACTACGTTCTTGGAAATTAAACAACATTCAGCAAAGTTAAATTGTATTTAATAACCTGAATAGGTACTTGGTCTGCCATTTTTGTTGAGACGTTCCATGACATCAGCTTGCCTTTGTTGATAGTATTACAATACATGTCCAGAAAGATTACTCAGGTCTTTATCTATGATTTTGTGATCTTCCCTTGCTTGTTCCAAATCCATTTTGGCTTGCCAATTTTGACTAGCTTTCGTTCTTCTTCTTTCCTTTTCTTACTTCGCTTGTCTCTTCTCCAACCTCATCTCTTCCAATATTGTCGTCATACTTTTACTGGATACAATAATTTTATCAACGCCCATGTTTCTTTTAACGCTTTTTCTTAAAAGCTTTTGGCCGATAGGCCTTGCTCCACCTCATATAACGAACCATCTAATTTATAATTTTGGTGAGCGGATTGAGGCACAGGTGGGTCGTCCAGATCCTTCGATAGGTTGTTTGATCCGATCAAGTTCCACAGAGAAGAATTATGCGATGTTCTCGAGACCATGTTTCTTGGTAGATTCCCCACATGGTTCAAACCGTCATCCTTTAGGCTGACCCATCGTGGTTCACATACTAAAATTTTATACGCTTCACGGTGCTTGAAGTTATTATCGTCATTTATACCTTGATAGATCCTCTGTACATCTTTTTCCTACAATTTCCAAAATTACTAAATACAAATAAATAATATGTATATCCAAGAAAAATAAACAAAATTGAGTTAAAGCAAATTATAACGTACCCGATCTTCATCAGTTTTTCTGCTCTCATGCCGAAATTGTACTTGAGCAACTATCTCCTTGTATATCATACAATGTTTATTAAGGGGATACCACTGAGCTTTGGTCGACCTACATGATCGTCGTGTGGGGCACTTAGGGTCTCTGTTAAAGGAAATGCTAAGCTTTTGATAGAAAGTGAAACCCTTTGTGGGACCCATGTCTGGACGAAGCTATTACCTATGCTATTAAGAGATACGTGAGGTCCGTATCTGTCCAACGAATTCCAGCATTATTCGTCTCATCTAACAACTCTGCATCATCAGGGACTTGTACGTTTTGTCTTTGTTTTACGGGTGTTCTTTTCTTTCTTCATTTTCCTTTTTCTTTCCTAGCCATCGTAATGTCTATAGGTATTGAAGCATTTGCGGAACCCATATTTAACTCTGCAGATTCACTATTGAATAAGTAGTTATGAAAGTAATTTGGAGGTTGGAAACCTTGAGAATAAGTGACCCCTGCAATATGGTAAACAGAAGTGAGGTATGTGATTGGAATTACGATTGGCTGTGATAGAGGTATGGAGTAAATTGTGATGATGGGTGTTGAGCGAATAATGTTGAAGGTGGGTTATGGGAGGATAGGGTCGACATTGAAGAGTTATTACTACTGGTGCCGGAGTTTACCATTTTGGACGATAATTTTTTAGAATAGGAAGAAGTTCTTTTTTCTTAAACTGGATTAGAAAAGTGAAGAAATGGCCAGGAGAGAGCTCATCCAAGCATAATGGATAAATTGACTTTTAATTACCGCACGGTGTTCTGATTTTCCGGGCGGTAAAAAGAACACTGCGCGGTAATTATAAGTATGCCAAACTCATATTTTTTTAGTTTGAGAATCTCACACTTAGTTGGGTTTTGATAGTGCCAACTCAGCCAACCCAAACTCGTTTTTTGACTGCTGGAAGGCAAAAGAGTTTAAGTTTGAGTTTGGTCTCGTTTATTGACTGCTGAAAAGTAAAAGATTTTTGAGTCAGAGTTTGGTTTGGCAAAACAAACCAACCCAAACTCATTTTTTGACTGCTGGAGATGCTCTAATGTATAGCGGTTTGTTGTAGTGTGCAAAATCTCTAGGGTGGTCCCCCATACTCCCATTCGTTCTGCTATATGTGCTACTACAACTATGACCTCTTCATCCTCGCCTATTCTATTGGTGCACAACACGCCAGAATCTGCAAGTGCAATTCCACTACACCTTGTACATCCATATCTCTTACTGTTATCATGTTAACTATCTGGCGATATACGCACCAACGCACATTGTTTATCATTTCTTGTGTTACCAATCTATCTCTAGATTCCAGGGGAATTATTCGTCCATCCCTTATCCATTCTTCTATTATCACCATTGCGTCAGCTATGTCACATAGAAATTCTGGTGGCAGTTCACCTTCAATTACCCTTGGTATTTTGTTTATTAGCTAGTTCTGCTTTTCTACCTCCACACGTTGGCAAATTTCTTTTCCCAATATTGGTGGTGAGCCTCTCTCCCCATTATTGCCGTTCACCACAGCCTCCTCGACAGTCGCTCGGAATTCCACTATATCCTCGGGTGATAGTCCTTGGTGGCGTCCGTAATGGGTGTGATAATGCTGACCGCTTTGCGGCTTCCAGGAGGTCCGACCATACTTTCAATCCTACATTTTCGAGTACGAACTTGTAACACTTCATCATGCAATTGATACATAACGTTACCGCCATCTCATCATCATCCAGTTCGTAATAGTCACGCACCTTAATGCGAAACCTCTACACGTAATCCGTGAGTTGTTCGCCTTGCCACGCACTCATGCCCTCTTGATTGAGCAACGTTACTCCATTAAGATCAAAGAAAATTTTCTTACAGAACGCTTCTCCCACTTCTTCCCAGTTTCTGATGGCGCCATCCTTTGAGTGATTGTATCACGTGTATTCCCGTTCTATCAGTGATTTCTGGAGTTCTCGTTGTAGCAGATCTGGGTTGGCTCGGTTAGCCAACATGGCTTCCCGATACATAGCAAGGTTTTCTTTAGACGATCCTTCTGTTTGAAAATACAATATGATTTGTTTTTCCTTTAAGTTTGAATGGTGGAACTAAGTGGTTTTAGTCCCACATTGGATATGAGGGAATCGCAACTCTCCTATATAACTAAATCAAACACTTACCTTGTTGTAATGAGTGTGAGAGTTGGTGGGTCACACGTGCATGTGCGACCTATGTGTGCAAGCTAGCTTGGGTGCAGGGCTACCCATGGGCTTGCTCGACCTAGGAAACCCGCTTATTCATATAAGTCTATGATTGGGCCTTGGGGCCTTGGTTCAAGGGCTCATGTGGATTCCTTTAAACACTTAGTCGTTTTTTGGGTTTGGGGTGTCTTCAACAGACGTAACTTAAGGTGTGACTTTTTGTGAAGAGGCACTAACTTGAGGTGTGATTCTTGGTGAAGAGGCATTAACTTGAGGTGTGACTCTTGGTGAAGAGTCACCTATGCTCTATATAACCCAAGCTCGTTTTCATTTATTAATAATCAGTTTTTCAGAGTTTTCATGAGTCTTTTTACAAAGAGAAGACAGACGCAACCAAAGTTCGTTTGGCAGAAAGATAAAAGTTTTTTCTTCTTTCTGCGACTGATCGTTGTATCCTGGGAGACAGGGGCCTATATTCCTGCAAAGCACTGTGGCAGGGGTGAATCTGCCTTAAGGAGATAGTGTGTATACACTAGACTCGATCATCTCCTTAAGAGGTGTTGGTTTTTCATGCAGATTGGATTACAATCTTAAGACAGACTAATTTTTTTCTGTGTGATCAAAAACTGCAGCAATGGTGAATCTCACTGAGAAGGAGGGTGGTAAAAAGGGCAACCTACACATTTTGAAGGTGAAGCCTGAGAAGTTCAATGGCACTGAATTCAAGCGTTGGCAGCAGAAGATGCTATTCTATCTCACAACTCTGAACTTAGCAAAATTCCTTAAGGAGAACAAACCAGAGTTGAAGGAGGAAGAAACTGACCTAACAACTGTAGCAGCAGTGGAGGCGTGGATTCATTCTGACTTTCTGTGTCGGAATTATATTCTGAATGGGTTGGACAACACATTGCATAATGTGTACAGTCCAACGGAGTCTGCAAAGGAACTGTAGGAATCCTTAGACCATAAGTACAAGACGGAAGATGCCGGACTGAAAAAATTTATAGTTGGCAGATTCCTGGATTATAAAATGGTGGATTCCAAGACTACAATCAGTCAAGTACAGGAACTGCAGATTATCCTGCATGATATTCATGCTGAAGGTATGAGGTTAAGTGAATCTTTTCAGGTTGCTGCGATAATTGAGAAGTTGCCTTCATCCTGGAAGGACTTCAAAAGTTATCTGAAGCATAAGAGGAAAGAAATGAAGTTGGAGGAACTGATCGTAAGGCTAAGGATCGAAGAAGATAACAAATCCAACGAAAAGAAGGATGTTGATCATTCTTACGATGCCAAGGCTAACATGGTCGAGGGAAACCCTAAACCCCATAAGAAAAATGGGAAGAAAGGGAAAAATGGGAAGAATTCCTGGGCCCTAAGGGCAAGGACTTTAAGAAGTTCACAGGGAGTTGTTATGTTTGTGGCAAACCAGGGCACAAGTCAATGGAATGCCGCAAGCGTAAAAGCGGACCAGAAAGTGGCAAAGGCACTCAAGCAAACATTGTTGAGATGGAGAACCTATGTGCAGTGATCTCCGAAATCAACCTGGCAAGCGATTCTAGAGGATGGTTTGTGGACACAGGGGCCACACGTCATATATGCTATGACATGAGTTTATTTACTACCTACAATAAGACTGAACATGAAGAGAAAGTATTCATGGGCAATGTTTCGACGTCAAGGGTCGAAGGAAAAGGGAAAGTAGTTATGAAATTCACATCTGAAAAAGAAGTTACTTTGAATGAAGTACTGCGTGTGTCTGATATCCGCAGGAACCTAGTTTCCGGAGCATTACTAATCAAGAATGGATTCAAGTTAGTGTTTGAGTCAAACAGATGTATCATGACTAAGAATGGTGTATTCATAGGAAAAGGTTATAAGTGTGATGGACTGTTCAAACTAGCAGTCTTGTGTAAACCAATTTCAATTACCAATAAGAATGAGAATTCTATTTACTTGCCTGAGTCATTTAATGTTTGGCATCAACGATTAGGACATGTAAATTATGATTCGCTGCATAAATTAGTCCATTTAGGATTGCTGCCTAAATTCAATCTTGATTGCAAAAAAAAATGTGAAGTGTGTGTTGAAGCAAAATTTACTAAATAACCATTCCATTCTATTGAACATCGCAAAACTGAACCGCTAGATTTGATTCACAGTGATCTCTACGATTTGAAGTTTATTCAAACACGAGGTGGAAAGAAGTACTTTATTACTTTCATAGATGACTGTACAAGATATAGTCATGTCTACTTGCTCAGAAGCAAAGATGAAGCACTGGGAGTATTTATTATGTTCAAAAATGAGGTTGAGACTCAACTCAATAAAAAGATAAAAGTTCTTCCAACTGATAGAGGTTGGGAATACGACTCTATTACATTTGGAGAACTTTGTGCTAAGTTTGGTATTATGCACCAAACTTCTGCACCTTACACTCCTCAGCAAAATGGAGTTGCTGAGAGAAAAAATAGAACTTTAAAGAATATACTGAATGTTATGCTTATTAGTTCTGGTTTGCCGCAGAACTTGTGGGGGGAGGCGTTACTTTCTGCGAATTATATTCTCAATAAGTTACCTCACAAGAAGATTTAAAAGACTCCTTATGAACTCTGGAAAGGCAGAGAGCCTTCCTATAAGTTCTTAAAAGTGTGGGGGTGTTTTGCAAATGTACAAGTACCATTGCCAAAAAGATCTAAGTTAGGACCTAAAACTATTGACTGTATTTTTATTGGCAATACCAATAACACTAGTGCATATAGATTCCTCATATACAAATCTGAAATAAATGATGTGCATGAGAATACCATCATTGAATCACGAGATGCTATATTTTTTGAAAATATATTTCTATATAAAAAGAGTGATAATGTGAATCTTCTTAAAAG
This sequence comes from Kingdonia uniflora, assembly GCA_014058105.1. Classification (NCBI taxonomy): domain Eukaryota; kingdom Viridiplantae; phylum Streptophyta; class Magnoliopsida; order Ranunculales; family Circaeasteraceae; genus Kingdonia; species Kingdonia uniflora. Next base: position 2,507,768 of record JACGCM010000445.1, read on the forward strand.
AACAGCTGATGTTGCTGCTAGTAGTGATCAGCGTATCACTCCTACAAGTTCTGATTTTAATGCAGAACCAAGACGTGGGAAACGACTTAAAGTTGCCAAGTCTTTTGGCAAAGATTTTGTAGCATTTTTGTTAGAAAATGAGCCTCGAACCTTCAAGGAAGCCATGGCTACACCTGAAGCTCCTAGTTGGCGAGAGGCTATACAGAGTAAGATAGACTCTATAATGCACAACCATACTTGGGAATTGGTAGATCTTCCACCTGGCAACAAACCTATAGGTTGCAAGTGGATTTTCAAATGAAAATTGAGACCTGATGGATCAATTGAAAAGTACAAAGCCAGACTTGTTGCCAAAGGATATAGGCAAAAGGAAGGTTTAGACTATTTTGATACATATTCTCCAGTGACAAGAATAACTTCCATTCGTATGTTGATAGCTATTGCAGCAGTGCATAAGCTTGAAATACATCAAATGGATGTTAAAATAGCATTCTTGAATGGTGAATTAAATGAAGAAATATATATGAACCAACCTGAGGGGTTCATTGTCCGATGCCAAGAAAATAAAGTGTGTCGGTTGGTTAAATCTCTTTATGGATTGAAGCAGGCACCTTTATAATGGTATGAAAAAATTGATGGAGCTATGATTAAGGATGGCTTCAAAATTAATGAAAGTGATAGATGTGTCTATATTAAAAGCATTAATGGTGAGCATGTCATTGTGTGTCTTTACGTAGACGATATGCTCATCACGGGGACTAATATCAATGCCATTATGTCAACAAAGAATATGTTGTCCAAAATTTTTGATATGAAGGACTTAGGTGTTGCAGATGCTATTCTTGGCATAAAGATTAACAGAACACCACAGAGACTTGTGTTGTCTCAGTCACATTATATAGACAATATACTTAAGAAGTTTAATAAATTTGACTGCCGTGGTGTTCAGACACCATACGATAATATGTGACAATTGATTAAACACAAAGGTGAGCCTATTTCTCAAATAGAGTATGCACGCATCATATGCAGTCTAATGTATATTATGAACTGTACTAGACCAGATATTGCTTATGCAGTTAGCAAACTGAGTCGGTATACTATAAACCCTAGACCGAGCCATTGGGAAGCGTTAATTAGGGTTTTACAGTATTTAAAGCATACAATAGACTTTGGGTTGCACTACACAAGATATCTAGCTGTTCTTGAGGGATACAGTGATGCAAACTGGATATCAGACTCTAACGAGTCATACTCTACAAGTGGATACATGTTTATACTTGGTGGTGAAGCTATCTCATGGAAATCCTCAAAACAAACATGCATAGCTTAATCAACTATGGAATCAGAGTTTGTTTCTCTAGATTTAGCGGGAGATGAAGCTGAGTGGCTTCGACAGTTTTTAGAGGATATTCCTATGTGGCCATAGCCAGTACCTGCCTTATATATCCATTGCGATAATCAAGCAGAGATTGCAAGGGCAAAGAATAATGTCTATAACGGTAAGTCACGGCATATACGTCGTAGACATAATACTGTAAAGAAATTACTTACAAGTGGAGTTATATCCATTGACTTTGTGAAGTCCAGTGACAACCTAGCGGATCCATTTACAAAAGGGTTGGCAAAAATGCAAGTTTTTTCCACATCGAGGGGAATGGGCTTAAAGCCTTTAAATACGAGTTAACCTCAGCGGAAACCTAACCTAGTTGATTGGAGATCCCATAATCTAGGTTCAATAGCACTGTGGAGATTTTAACTCCTGCCCATTCCATGATGTGAATAGTGCAACCTGTCGGGTTTTTTAGGGTAAGTTCTCTAAACTTTTAATGATTCTTATGACTTGTATTTACAAGTGGGGTACGACAGGGTGTTCTTAATAGGCAATCACCTATGTAAGTGTGAGGTGGGGCCGCTTCCATGAGAATTTTATAGGGCAAAATTCTCTAATAGTGCTTATGAATATGGGATTTGTTCAGGGCCGAATTGAACACAACTGTGAGAGCCGATTGCGTTTGGAATAGTACTGTGTGAAGATTATTGTCTTGGTTTACACCAAAGCTGACATTTTAAGACATATGTTCACTAATCAGCGTAAATCCGATAGTTTTTTACTAGAGAAGGTTTAAGTCCACAAGACACCTCTCTCGATGCAGGATCATTCCCTGATTTTTTCTGTTTTATCTGAGTTTATCAATTACCATTCAAATGTGGGAGATTGTTGGAAAATATAATATGATTTGCTTTTCCTTTAAGTTTGAATGGTGGAACTAAGTAGTTTTAGTCCCACATTAGATATGAGGGAATCACAACTCTCCTATATAACTAAATCAAACACTTACCTTGCTGTAATGAGTGTGAGAGTTGGTGGGTCACACGCGCATGTGCGACCCATGTGTGCAAGCTAGCTTGGGTGCATGGGCTACCCATGGGCTTACTCGACCTAGGAAACCTGCTTTTTATTATAAGTCTATGATTGGGCCTTGGGGCCTTGGGTCATGGGCGCATGGGGATTCCTTTAAACACTTAGTCACTTTTTGGGTTTGGGGTGTCTTCAACAGACGCAACTTATGGTGTGACTCTTTGTGAAGAGGCACTAACTTGAGGTGTGACTCTTGGTGAAGAGGTATTAACTTGAGGTGTGATTCTTGGTAAAGAGTCACCTATGCTCTATATAACCCAAGCTCGTTTTCATTTATTAATCATTAATTTTTCAGAGTTTTCATGAGTCTTTTTACAAAGAGAAAGCAGACGTAATCAAAGTTCGTTTGGCAGAAAGATAAAAGTGTTTTCTTCTTTCTGCGACTGATCGTTGTATCCTGGGAGACAGGGGCCTATATTCCTGCAAAGCACTGTGGCAGGGGCGAATCTGTCTTAAGGTGATAGTGTGTATACACTAGACTCGATCATATCCTTAAGAGGTGTTGGTTTTTCATGCAGATTGGATTACAACTCTTCGTTGAACTGTGGGAGAGGTCGCGTAACGTAGCCCGTAGGGTACTATCTCTGCCGGGTATGGTATCTGTTGCATGAGGAAACTACCTGTTACCGCGCGGTCCTCTCTTTGACAATTCGTATAAGCTCCTCATAGTGTTCGCTGTCCATGGTTAGTGATTGCGCCAGTGAGGGGTTCCTTATCTCTACCTTACAGCCACAAATTGAGATGACGGCGGTATGGAAACTCTTATTGTTGGGGGAGTTATCCTCTCCCCTGGTTCCTCTAAATCTCTCACGGAGAGGGATCGTTGTACTATTTCAGTGACGCCCCATGAATTCTTTCATGTTTACTTGCTTCCCCACAGCCTTCGCCAGCCAGACCCCTTCCTCCCCCCTCTGTATCAACTTCTTCGGCGACCAACTCAAATAATGTGGCTCGTCGTGAGGTTGAGGCATTTTTAGATGGCATCTTCTAAAATTCTTGGAGTCCCTAGTGGAGTAGCCAAATGTAACAAGGGTAGTCGAGCACTCAGGATTTTAACGTCGCAGGCTCTGCCTCTACCCATCTTTTCCTTTTATTTCTCCTCAATGAATGCCTATGTTTTATATTGGGCATAAGTTTGGGGCCCTCTATTGGCCTTCTAGTATAGGTGGCATATAATCACAGGTTACACCTTTGTACCACCTGTGCCTCCTGCCTCTGGTCTTTTCCGTATCGTTGACTCGTGCCACACGAGTGTATCTCAGCGACGTTTTAAGTATACGGGTTCAGGGCCGGCCCTAGGGTTTTGGTGGCCTAAAGACAACCCTTAAAATGAGGCTCTTATGTATTTAAACAAAAATTAACAACTCTACAACAATAAATATTTTTTCCAATTTATAGGCCCTAATTGCGGAGGAGAGATGACTTGATGAAGGGATTCTAATAGCCCTAATTTATATGCTCTAATTACTAGAGAATTTGGTGAAGGATTTATTCAAACAAATAGAGAGTTTTTTCTTCTTTTCCGTCGAGAGAGTTTTCGAAGAGTTGTTTACTAGAGATGGAGAAGAGTAAAACAATTTTTTTTTTGTAAGGTAGCAATATTTTTTAGGGGCCCTTTTGGATTTGGGGCCCAAAGCCTTTGCTTTGCCTTCTTTGGGCTAGGGCCAGGCCTATACGGGTTCCCCGCTAGTCACCCATGTTACTACGAGCTACAGGGAGTTTTTACATGCTAGGTTCTACGGGCTCGCGTGGTTCAGTGCCTTGCATGCAACTCTTCCTTGCTTCTTAAGGCTAGTTGCCCTTTGGCCCTTCTTTTCGGGAGGCTCTTTTCTACAACAACATAAATAAATAAAAAGTAGTACAATATATAATAGATTGCAAAAATACCTATAAATTATGGCATTTGTCATTTTACCACTTGTAGTGGCGTGTTTCCAGAAGGAGAATCTTTGCCAATACTTATTCGTAAAGAGAATGTAATAAGACTAGATAAACAAGATTTTACATAGAAAACTCAGTAAAAGTTGAGAAAAACCACGACCTCGAAGATGATTTTAATGTAAAATCTAATATATTACTAGTTATTACCGAATTTGGAATGATAGTAGGGTTAAAGTAACGAAATGGTAAGTTTTTCAGATTGTTGGTCCTTTCCCATCAATTCTCTGCCTGTATTTATAGTAGACAAAGGTAGTTTACAAACAAAAAGAAATAGTCTCCTATTCCGGGGGGAGTGGGCGAACTTTACGGATCTCTATAAGTTCTTTTCTTGACTAGGCACAACGACTATTTTTGGAAGGTCGAGGACTTGTGCTTCAACTATGGCTGTCTTCGACTATGTTTTGCTGGCTTACTCTTGTCGAATCTGGGGAATATACTACTACAATCGCCTCATTCTCGACCTAAGCACTTGTGGTTGTGTCGAGAAGAAGTTGGAAGCTGAAGAGGTTGCCAAATTTAGAAGATGAGTCGTCTTTGTTATTTCTGAGGTTAAAGTAAACTTTATCTGGCCAAATCATTCCCGAGGCACAATTAATGCGGTACAATGAATCTGGCAGAGTGAAGTTGGGTATAAATTGGAAGGTTAAGGAGGGTGTAATAACAATATGGTTTTGGAAGAATGTCACCCTAAGTATGGCGGAATACGATGCCAGAGGATAAAGATTGGGAGGAATTGGAGGTAAAGTATTTTCCCAATGGAGGCCTTAGTAATTGATCCATGAATTATGTCATAGTGTGGAGGGTGGGGGAAGGATTTGTTAGAGGATGGTAGTATCTGTTGGAACCAATGGTGTCATTATACAGTGGTGAAGGTAGTAGAGTCAATCAGTTTGGGGAAAAGGGATAACTGTTCGTGTTGATAATGAAGATCTGAAGCTTGGATAGGCGTCTAGGGATCTTGCCGAATGTAAGAGGCTTCTTGCAATTTTTTGTTGCCGTTATCTGGGGAAGCAGCCTTTAGAAGTTTAGTGACTTGAGATTCATTGAGGTTCTTTGCACTGGAAAAATACTTTAATGTCTGATTCTGGTAAAAAGAAAACACAAAGTAAATAGTCATGAAAGTCGAATGTAAAAATAGATTATAGTTTGATGTAATGTAATCAGAGGATGAAGTTGTCGAATATGAATTATAACTTATTCATAATAAATAAAGTTAATATCTTCGATATTCTATTCTTGTGTTATTGATTATCAATTGTAGTTGTAAATAACTGAAGGTTAAATGTCGAACGTGAATGCACATAAAATGATGATAGGTTATTATAATATATCAAATGTATTTAAATGAGTAGGTCCCGAAGCAGATTTCAAGGTTGATTGATTTGACTTTTAAATTGTAGAGTTCCAAGGCAGAGTAAATACAGGTGGGCTAGACCATGACTGGAAGGGGTATAAATTGTTCTTGTTTCTGTAGATATGATGCATTCATGCAAGATGGTGAAGATGAGATCTCAAGCCCGGAATGGGGTGTTCAAACTTGTTCAGGCAATCTACTTGGTACTGTACACTCGATACTTTGAATCTCAGAATTGTGATATACATATAGAAGATCCTGAGGAGCCTGATTACGAAGGGATGAGTGAGGAAAAAGCGAAGGAAGCGGAGGAGGACTTTGAGTTTCATGTCAAATTACAGTTTTGGCATCCTCCCAAATGTTGTGGTGGTACGTGGACTTGAGTGAAGTTGTTGGTGAAGAGGGAAGATGAAGCTGCAGCTAGGGGTTTATGAAGTTGTAATGTTTGTAGGAGTAGGTCTTTGTAAGGAGTTGTTATGGTCAATGAAATATAATGAAAATATTGGTCAGAATGCTTTGTCGATTGAAGTATTGTGTTGTTTATTTATTGAATTAAATATGCACTTGTTGAAATTTGGGAATGGAAAATAGCTTTAGTAAATTTCTGGTAAAATGTCGAATATAATGATATTGTAGATGTTGTCGAATATGTACCCAAAAATATAGGAATTTATAGGTAAAGTAGAAGTGGGGGAATTAACAAGAATAATGATTATGGCAAAAAATGTTCATTTAGGTGAGAGTATAAAATATAAGGAAATTGATGTACATCGTCTCTGTAAAAGGATAGGTTGTATTTTGTTGCGCATGAATGTAGTTGAAGAAATTCTTTGAGATATGGAAGGATTAGAGTGGGAGTGTAAGGGTTTGTTATCATTGAGAAAGCGAAGTATTGAAGAGGCTGGAAAGAGAAGTAGAAGGCATTACGTTCAAGGAGTTGAACGTTTATGAAGTGGTGCGATGAACAGTCACATGGGGTCTATAAATAGCTCTGATATGGGCGGCTGTTCACACTTTTCAAACACTGAAAAAAAAATCTATAGTACGAATTGCTTTTGCTCGTCGTTGGATTTGTTGTCTACAATTGTGAAGGAGGAGATTAGCGTTCTGATTGCAAGAGCCAAACGAGCAAAAGAAAGGGATACAAAAGCAGCGCGTAAACAAGGTTAGTAATTTTGTTTTTGGTTGGTTTTTGGTTTTTATTTTAAGAATGATAAATAAATAAGATTAAGTAAAGAGTAAAGTTATTATAAAATTAATTTGACCGAAAATGAATGGTTTGCAAGTAGGAGATAATAGAACAATGTTAGGGTTTGACAGAGGTTTTATGAAATTTTGATTTAGTTGTGACTCTTATTGGTGTGATGGTAGAAGTAATGGAGTCGTAGGGGGTTATAGATGGGTTCTGGTATGGGTGGTGCGATATATGGGTGGAGATGGGTAGAGAGAGTGATCGGTTGGTGGCACTGTGGTTACGACGCGATTGTAGAGAAGCTGTTTTGATACGGTGAGATTGTCGGGGACTTTTTTTTTGTTGGGATTCGGCCGGATTTTGTGTTGGAGAAGTGAAATTCTTAGTTTTTGAATGATGGTGTCTTTGGAGGGAAACAGGTGAAGTATCTTCAAGAAGCTGCTGAGTTTCCTGAAATTCGACCAAAAGTAATCAAGATTAATAAGTTATCGGTGTTTATTATTAAAATAAAAAAGGCATTGAGAACTGAGCATATTTGTTACTAATTGGAGATAGGAATATGTATTAAATCATATTAATGGTATCGAGAGCTGTAGTATTAAGTATAAATGTAAAATGATATTTAGCAAACAGTAAAGTGAATGACGTGCTGGAGAGTAATCTCGACAACGATATGATTATGAATATATGAACTTACAAACATATATATATGTATCACATATGATAGATTCTAACTATGTAAAAAATATGGAATCTGATGTACATGTTCATTTTAAAATGGCTGAACCAATTCAAAATGATGACAAAGATATATACTCAAATCTTGAAGATGTAGTGCCCATAATGATTGATGTGAGGACTTGTGTACAACAATTGGGAGGGAGATATAGGGTGGGGTCGAGTAGTGCAGATCTAGGTAACATAAAACAGTTTAGGGTGACACCTAGGATTGTCAAACTGGCTGATGGAGAGAACACGGAGACGAATGTAGATCACGAGCCCCAAGCGAGTGATCGAGCAGATAGTGGGGATAGGGAAGAAGTTGTGGAGGAGGGCGAGGAGGCATGTTACAGAGAGGGTCCAAAGACCAAAGAGATTTTAAGCTTCAAGAAGAAGTGCGGTATTCCTGGGGATATAAGGTCATAGGAGTATCAGTATGAAATGATCGACCAGGAAATACCCTTGAATGGTATTCTGGTGCATCAAAAACCAATAAAGAAGGGTTTGAGGCTTCCCCTCAGAGCGGATTAGAAAAAGTTAATAAACTTTTTTGATGTAGCCTCTGGCTAGTTCAATCTGAATGTATATGACCTGTTTAGGGTATGTGGGGTAATAAACGGTGGAGTTAGGTCTAGGGGGAGGAGTTGATAACTGTTGATGATCTATGTGTGAACTACACGCTCAAGATAAACCCGCAGGAGTTAGGTTATCGATACTTGGCGTAGTTTTTGAAAAGACCATTGTTTTATTATATGGTGTCAACGGGAGGGTGATACACCGATAAACGCTTACTTGTCTCTGGGAACTATGAGTTCGATAAGGAAGATCCTGGAGAACCCCTAAAGAGAAAGACTTTTCACTTAGGTTTGTGGTTAAGTAATTGTAATTGTTGATGTTTGAAGTGTTTGAATGGGATGTGAAATGCTTCTAACTATTTTATGTTGTTTGCAGCGTTGAAAGTGGTCGATAAGAAATCACAAGTAATAGAAAAGTTGAATAAGGTGAGGAAAGATTTCTTTGGTAGGATTGATAACCTGGTTACCAACCAAGATCTTGTGAGCACGCTATTCCAAGAGGTCAAGGGTAAAAGGTTCTGAAGTACCTGTTATCGACAAAAAAATGTCGGCGAGGAACAAGAAAGCCATAGATGCCAGCTTACCACTGGAAAATCGTTCCTTGGCTGGGTACAATACTGATACAGAGATTAATGCCATGCTAGAAGAGTCTCTAGGAAGGAATAAAAAGAAAAGGCTGATGAGTTCTTATGTTCCTCCATTGCTTCCTCATAAGAGGCTTACTCGATAATCGACAACGGACGAGGCGGCTGGCACTGTTAAATCAGTAGTTGTGGTAGAAGGGTGTTTCCCAGGGGGTTCTGACAGTGTGGTCCCGAAGAAGACCAGTGGTGGAATGTCGATGAAGAAATTTGTCGAAGAGTCTGAGATAGAAATTCAAAAGACCAGGGATGCTTATATGTCTGGGACGAATGAGCTTAAGATGGAGCTGGAGGATTGCTTGTTGGGGATTGAGAGCATGAATACGTTTTTTAGCAAGGGTTAGAGAAACATGTCGAAGGTGAGAAATTTTAATGCTTTTCTACGAATGAAAAAATTGGTAGGTCACTCAAATATTCTTTATATGACTTTGATACAAATTAAGAAGTTGGTAATTGAAGCTATGGGTCACGTTGTGGGCAGTGGCGAGCTAGCAAATCAAATTGTTGCCTATAAAAACATAGAGAAGGATTTAATCATGGAGAAGGCTGAGTTGAATGCAACATTGAATAAGTATAACCTCTATGCAAAAAAGGCGAGGGAAGCTGCATTTGGGGATGCGAAGAGAGTGGTAGAGAAAGAGAAAAAAGAGGCTTTGGCGTTGTAGAAGACCAACTTTGAAAAAGATGTACGGGAGCAAGTTGCCGATGTTTGGAAAGCAATGGTGCAAGAGTAGTGCAAACTTCTCGATGAGGCGAGGGCTTAGATGATTGATGAGAAACTAGAAAAATGTTGGGAAGTGAGGGCACATTTTGCTGGATAGTATAAAGAAATGGTAGAAAGGAAAAAATACTACAAGGGGGTTACGAAATCTGGTAGTGCTATTTTGGATAATAGTTCAGAAGACGATGTACCCCAGAGTCCCGATGTACATGGGGTAACCGAAGTTATCGAAGATGATGTGATGATGAAGGTTGATAGTTCTCGTCCTGGGGAGGTAGCCGATATGCAGGTACCCGATGGTGCCCTAAATGCGAATGAAGAAAAATCTCCTTCTGAAATGTTAAACATTGTGTAAACAGTGCTATACTAGTGAAAATATGTAAAAATGGTCAGTGGGACCAAAATAATTTAATTTGTAGTTTGTGGTGAATACTTGTACTGCGGAAATTTTTTATTTGTGAAATAATTTTGTGCATTTGTTTTGTAAATAATTATAAGTACCAGATTTGATAAAGTGATTTTATCGAATGTGACTATAGAGTCGAGCAGATAGGTGAGGAATGCTTGTATGCGTGATATGTAAAAGATGGCTATGAAATGGCAAGTAATAAGAATGAGTACCAGATGTATATCCTTAGATGGGTATCTACAACTCAAAGCGCTATGCAAATCATAATGGATCCTTATACTGCCGTTCAGTCACGGGGCCTTACCTCAAGTGCCTCTCCAGAATGAAAGTGGACAAGATGCTCCGCGATTTACATGAAGGGACTTGAGGCTCCCACGCCTCTAATCGATCACTCACAAACAGAGCCATTGCACAAGGAGTATTTTGGTCGGGTATGCGCAAGCAAGCATAAGAGAACTCACGCAAATGTGATACATGTCAACGACATGGACAAATGATACGTGCCCCATTGATTAAACTATATACAAGAAATGTGTTTTGGCCATTCAAAAGATGGGCGCTCGATCTTGTCGGCAAATTTCCTAATTCTTCAGGTAACCGACAATTCCAACTCATAGATACAGATTATTTTACAAAATGGGTAGAGGTAGTCCGACTCTATCGAGCTAGAGAAGAAGAGGAAATTTCTTTTATCAGGAAACACATCATTACTCGGTTTGATGCCCCCACCTAATTTGTATCAATAATAGGCCATAATTCTTTAGAGATAAAGTCATTGTTTTCCTTAACAAATAAAATATCATCCACTCACCGTCCAATCCCTACTACCCTCAAGGCAATGGCCAAGCCGAAATCACTAGAAAAACCATCGTGGATGGACTCAAGAAAATGCTTCACTCACAAAAAAAAGGAAACTGGGTTTGAGAACTTCCACATATCTTATAGGCATATCGTACCACTCTACGTTAATCAACTGACTGCACACTCTTCCTCCTTGCCTATGGGACCGAAGCTGTTATTCCCTCAGAATATCATCATCCCGTAAAAGATTACGAGCTGACTGACAAAGAAAATGAGTTTGAATTGGCCTGCAACTTCAATTGGATTGATGAGACCAGGGAACGTGTCATGGCTAACCTAGGTCGATATCACCATATGCTGGCCAGTTCGTACAACAAACAAGTCAGAAGCCGTACCTTCCAAATAGACGATCTCATCCTCAGAAAAATCCCTCAGCATAGAAAAGAGCCTCATGTTGAGAAACAAACAAAAAATTAGGAGGGTCCATTCCTTATCACAGGTCTCTCATGCCTGGGATCATATTACCTAATGACAGAAGAGGAAGTTCACATCTTAAATCCTTGGAACACTGGGCGACTAAAATGGTACTATCGTTAAGTCCTTCACCACTCCATTTCAATTTCATGCTATTTTTTTCCAGAAGTGAGATTTTCATCTCCATCCAATGTACATCCTCTTTTATTCAATAAAAACTTCCAAGTTTTTCTTCTCCCACACATCTCTTTTCTTCGTAGACAATACATAGATTAAAGCAAATGTAATACTAGCTTTCAATCGACCTCTATACCAGTTAAAATAAGGATAACACTTGATTTGACTGACTCTACTAAATTTCCAAGATTAAAACAAAGGTAATACTTATTTTTAATCAAGGAGCTCTACCAGACATAAGATAAAGCAAAGGTAAGACTAACTTTTATCTCACTGAATATGGCTGCGATATTATACTATTTAAAACAACGATAGTACTTGATTTGACTGACTATACTAAATTTCCGAGATTAAAACAAAGGTAATACTAGTTTTTAATAGAAGAGCTCTACCAAACATAAGATAAAGCGAAGGTAAAACTAGCTTTTATCTCACTCAATATGGTTGCGATATTATACCAGTTAAAATAAGGATAACATTAGATTTGATTAACTCTACTAAATTTTCGAGATTAAAACAATGGTAATACTAGTTTTCAATCGAGGAGCTCTACTAGGCATAAGATAAAGCCAAGGTAAAACTAGCTTTCATCACACTCAATATGGCTGCGACATCATACATGTTAAAGAAAGGATAACACTTGATTAGATTGACTCTACTAAATTTCCAAGATTAAAACAAAGGTAATCCTAGTTTTCAATCGAGGAGATCTACTAGACATAAGATAAAGCAAAGGTAAAACTAGCTTTCATCTCTCAATATGTCTGCGACAAATACTTTTTTCATGTTAGATATACAACAACTACAATGGATTCTTTTCTACGGTGGGGAGGTCTGCTACGCTTTCCCCCACTACAGGAGCATGACCATCCATAAATTTTTGATCTTGAACAGCCACAGTAATCCTACACTGTTCTACCAATTTAGCAGGTCGAGGTCCAAACTCAATTTCCAGTGAGTTCATACAATTTCCTCGATCTATATCAACTTTGCAAATATATCCCCTTTCTAACAAATAGTCATACAAGATATTCCCCTCTAACTCAAGCCTTTTTACCTCCTCTACAAAATAAATGATCACCGCCATCACCAATTCTGAGTGCGATGCCTCAGGTATAACCCACCTTAGAGAAATTCACTCTCGTCCTCTGAAGGTAATTTTTCAACATCTTATACCGTTCTTTTTTCCGTTCCATTTCACTATGTACTCCATCCATGAATGTGATGTTTTTTTTCGCCTTCTTATCAGCTTTAGGAAATTTAGTCTGATTAATTGCCCTCAACTCTACCACCTAAGCTCAAAGTACCTCAATCTCCCTGTTTAAATCATCCCCAGCCAGAGTTTTCTGTAACAGTTTATCTTTCTTCTTTATCAAAATCTCATTCCCTCTGATAACCTGCTCTAACCCTTGTTCCATGGAAAGAGCAGCATCAAACTTACTTTGGCACTCCCTTAACTGCTCATTTCCTTGCGAAAATGACCTTGAGTTTGAGCCAGAATTTCCTCTGGCTCTCTTATTTGAGCTGATAGGCTAACAACATCCCCTTGAATAAGGGAGACCTTGGCATCACTTTTATTCTTCCTCGAGCTCTCCCCAGCCTCAACATTTCCTGTACGCAAATTGGCCTGTGCCAATTCGGTGTTCAATTGTGCCACCCTTTCATTCAACTCTTCACACTTCCATTGTACAATCTAAAACTCCATATCTTTAGAAGGTAAAGCTGTATACAACTGCTCAACCGCAACTTCAAAGGTAGATAGATCATCTTAAGCTTTCTTCTGCTCGCTATCTTTCTCAACCATTTTCTTCTTCAATCGCTCCAGCTCGTTTCTGGTATTCACTAGATCAGCTCGAGTTTGCTCCTAATCATTCATTTTGGTAATCATTTGGTCCTTCAGACTAGCCACATAATGACTTTACACTTCCTTTGATTTTTCTAATGTATGTATATGGTATTGAGCCATGTCTGCATCCCTACTCTTTGCCATCAGCGCATCATTATGAATTTTGAGCTTCGCTGCGTGTTCTTTTATCTCTGCGAGCTCCTTTTGACCTTTCTTAATTTTGGCATCCTTCTCTTCCATTATCCGGGCAAGGTCGACAACAGTTTGGGTTGCCTCAACAATCTTGAAGTGTACCTTTACATATTGATCTTCCCTGTCATTATTTGCCTCTCTCATCCTATTAAAATCCCCTACAAATTCTTGGTTATATTGGCGTATATCATCTTTGTTCAAGCGAGCTATTTTCAATTCGACCTACACATTACAAATACAATATATCAAGTTCGATTCAGAACACTCACTCAACACATATATATCTTTTCTAACGAGATATTTATTTTTTGACATCTACTGTGGGAAACTACTTCTAAACTTAAGGTTAAAGTACAGTCTTAGATGGATGATCAATAACACATACTTCACATTATCTATAGTTTAATCTGTCAATACTTTAATATTATCTATACACTATTTCAGTTCCATTATCCCTAAACTGATAACAGGTTTTTGGTCTGTGTCTATACCCTATTTTCTTTACTTTGTAGCTCTATACTAATGAAGCATACAAGTCCAATATTTCTTGCTATTTTCAAACCTGTAGCTCCATTTGCGAAGACAACAAGGATGGTAAAACTTTTCTCTCCTTATTGAACTTAGTCTCTAAATCTTTTGTTTTGAGGAGCATTTTCTTAAGTTCTTACAAGAAGGTTTGCAAGAACAACTTAGCCTACAGAATTCTAAGCGATAAACAATATCCCATCAGTTTACAACATTCCAAAAAACATTCATACAACTACATAATCAACATTATACTCTACCTTCTCATTTTTTCCCTCCGGACGCTCATTGTCATCTCCTTGGTTGTCTCGCACCGTTTGGGGAGAGACACCATCCAGTCCGTCCATAACTCCAACAGCAACATCTTCTGCCTCATCATCTTCCTCCTCCTCAACATAGGTGTCCGCCATGATGGCATTCACCTATTATCGGAATATCCCTTTGATATAAGGTGGTGCTCGAGTCTATCGCCCTCAGTTACCACCTCTTCCATGTTTACTCTCGCTTTCGTAGATAGATTGTTGATCTCCACCACTTGAGAAGCCTTCAGGGCCTCTAGCCGCTTCCCCTACATGAGCAAGTCAGCCTTCAATCGAGCTACATTCTTCTTAAGCTCGACATTCCTCTTCCTCTGCTCAGCTTTCTCCTCCTCGACCCTGAGGCATATCCCCTTCATCAGACGAGCAGCCTACAAAAATAAACAAGATCTACCTCATTGTTAGCTCGAATCATATTTCAAAATGCATCACATATTCAGGCAAATGAGCTTACCATTTTTCTCATATCCTCATCCCTATTACAAGTTGTAAGTATCGCCCTTTCCTCCACCTCTTTAAGTTCATCTTCTATACAGGTCGATCCTCTCTGACCTTCACACCTATTCAACCCTTCTCTTTTTTACCTCCCCTGCGACCTCACCACTTCCTGTGGTTCCAGAGGTTGAACCACGCTTCAGCATCTTCTTCTTGGGAAACGTTCGAGCTAGTTTGCTCGACGTAGTCATACCCGCAAAGTCCACTCCAGAGCCCCTGGGAAGATTTACTCGCCTCTCCTCATTAGTTCATTTCTTCTTGTTGCCATCAGCGCTCTTCATTAGCCTCATCGATTGAGACTTTTGAACTTTCTCGGATCAACTGTTAGCACATTCTGTATCCAATAAAGACTCCTTTCTCATTACATTAGATTGTGGACCTGTCAATAACAACACATTATCATCAACAAAACACCATACAATTTCAACATATCAATCTTATACATTATACATTATTATACTTATGTTGTTTTACAGCTCTATACAGAAGTTCCATGGGTTGTCTGTCACCTCTCTGAAGGCAATCACCATTTACCCATATTACATTATCATTCCATGGTCGACCTGCCGAGTTCAGATCAAAGAAACGAGGCCGAGTCGAGCTCGCAAAAAAATATGCCTCTACACTTGCATAAAAGTTTTTTACCCCATAAAACTGCAAAACATCCTCAGGGGATATCCTTCTCTCACTCTCATACTCCTCTCACATCTTATTCAGAAATTCACCAACATTTATCACCTCCTACATGTTCTCGCTCAACTGAACAGGACATGCCTTGATAATGTTCATAATCCCTTTTGCCAGATTGCTAAGAGGAAGACTCAACCCGTACTCCAACTAAGACAGGTAACAAAAAAACCTTTCTGCCAGG
This sequence comes from Kingdonia uniflora, assembly GCA_014058105.1. Taxonomy (NCBI): domain Eukaryota; kingdom Viridiplantae; phylum Streptophyta; class Magnoliopsida; order Ranunculales; family Circaeasteraceae; genus Kingdonia; species Kingdonia uniflora. Next base: position 2,523,441 of record JACGCM010000445.1, read on the forward strand.
TTGACGTCCCCATCAAAATACTCCATAGAGGCCGATTCATTTAAACCCTTTTATATTTTCTCCTTCTCTAAATCAGCCAACAAAAAAGGTATTCCTCCCCAGATCCAATAATACAACTCCTAAAATGCCTACCGGTATATTCTATACAACTACCCCATCTTCCCCTTATAGAAGTCTTGGCTTTAAGAAACTCTTTGAACGCATCAGAATTCAGAGGATAGGTTACCAATTTTCCAAGGAAATCTTGAAATTGATCAACCCCTATATCTTCCTCCCTATCAGATATTATAATCTTGGAATCCGATTTACCAGAGATCGACGCCTCATTGACAGGTAAAATGCCCATATCACTATAACTCTACAAATGAGGGTTTGATCATACACAACACTCCTCACGATCGACTTACATACAGGTTCAGGTATCCATCATTATATTTTACATATACATCGCCCATATACATATATCTTTCATATATCATATATCAAACAGGTTTTTATCGATTATTGTAAATAGTAATTTTTAGATTTGCCTAATACAGAATATAATCTTCAAAAGTAAAATATCACAAATCCTCTGCTAACCTTCTATGTCGGAATATGAGTCTGACGCAGTTCCAAATCCTTCCCTTACAATGCTGCTGTATAACCACCTTCGTGACTCAGTCTTTGTAGCTCTCTCACGCTTTGACTGTGGATCACTCACAATTAATTTCTCATGAGATTCTCTGCTATTTATTTACCTTTCTCTCCTATTACTTTTTATATTTTTAGAAGTTGAGAAACATTTGAATAATGAAGATGAAGAAATATTTATATTTTCTCTCTAACTGTTAGCAATTATAGAGCCTCGCACGAGCTGTCCTCAGTTTTGGAACTGAGGCATCCATTCCACTCTCAATGTCAGATGTCTTATACCTTTTCGAAGAAAACACTTCTCCATTATTGCCCTTTGCCCTATATTTTATCCTATTTTCATCTCTATTTTCAAAATCTCCCTCTGCCCTCCCCACACTCATGATGTCTCATACTTACACGTAATTGAGTTTTCACAGTTTTTACACAAGGGATAATATTAGAAGCGCCTTGCTTTTTATATTCTTGCTTCTTCTACTTATAGAAGTACTGACGCCATTTCTAAAGCTCTCAAAATTTTAAAAAATATTTAAATCCATTTTTTACAATAGTTACAAACAACATTCGCAATAATAGAGGATCAATTCAAGCTTTATTCTCATTTTATTTCTTTGCCAATTATTCAAACCTATTACATATATTCATACCACCCTTATTTACATTCACTTTATTCACCTCACATATAATTATACCTAAAATACCCTGATGTCTTAGTAAGCCTCATCCGATCACTTAGCCTCCAGTAATCCTCATATCTTCTAGTTCGATCTCCTCTTCAGTAATCAATCTCATAGAATCTTTTTGAGCTTCAGGATCTACCATTACTTCCTGAAACAACTCATCATAGAAATGACGTTCATACTCAAGTTCCCTACCCATCAAATCTAAACCTTCAAGTTGGCACTTCTTTACTGGCAGTTCAGCATCATAGTCCAACAAACCAAAAATCTTCTCCCACACTTCAACTATCTTTATCGCCAACTGCCCCTCAGTGGCATAACAAATTCTCTCAGATTGAGTCCACACCATTTCTATTCCTTGCCACCTCCTTAAAGTTCATTTCCCCCTATTTTATGCAGTTTTCTAGACTGTTGCGGATCCCCCATAGTTCATGATATTATCTTGTTCTTTCATAACAGAAAACCCTAGTATCTTGAAAAAAGTTATTTGAACATATCTCTCCCTATTAACCTCTGTCAATTTGAGCTATTCCATATCGAGTTATTCTTTCCAAATATAATTTTTCAAGACGACATAAGCTTGAGTTCCCCTTCCTAAAACTTATACAATTTTTTCTCTCCGCCAAATTTCAGCCTCTAGGTCGAACATCATATATTACACAAATTTCATGTTACATCTTGATTATTATAACTAGGTTGTACATTCTAATCTCATGCATAACATTACAGCTATATTCATAAATCTCCAGATCATTCATAACTCGATTTCTAGAGTTATTTTGTACATATATTTACAAAGATGTTTGATAATAAATTTTATTCAGCTCGAATACAAGTCTTTCATAACTCAATTATAGGTACTTTATAAATAAAAAGTCTTTCAAGTACTCCAATATTAGATACTTTACATATAACAAGTTTATCAAGTGCTTTTACAGATAACAAGTCTTTCAAGTACTCCAACATCAGGCACTCCAAAGCATCAAATCCTTCAATTCATCTAACTTTAGTGATGTTTCACCCAAAGAATCTTCTGATGCAAAACAGGCATTGGAAGTTACCATAGGTCCTTCTTCTTTTACACTATCTTACTCTAACCAAAAACTCAGTATGGATGAAGTCTAGGCATGAAAGAAAAGGACTCCGTGCTTGAACAAACTCTTCAAATAGAAGGTCTTCTCAGTAAAAAGAAATGATGGAAGTACAAAAGCAGATTTCTATTCTCCTTCTTCCTCATTCTCTACCATTCCCGCCTCTTCTATAACCACCACCTCCGCAGAGTTGGTAGAGATGAAGAGGGACTGACCATAGAATCTAGTTCTACGCAAGACATCGGTGCAACTACCCCGCAGTTACACCGAATCCCGCATCTGTCTCCCCATCCTTGTCCTCCGGCAGGATATGGAGATAAACCCAATGATGCTCACCTATTAAGATAGTGTGGTGAAATTTCTTCATACAATAAAAATCTTCCTCAGCTTCAGCCGCTTCTTCCTCCGAAATACCTTGATACGTCAGAGGAACGGAAATGGGAGTAGGCATCTTCAAGGACTAATCACCAAAATATTTCAACTTCAACTTATACATCTCAATAGAAATTATCTCTTTAAGAACCATTCTCCGAGTCTTCACCATCGTCAAGACTTTCATAGAATTTGGCAAGAAACAAGCATACTTTACCACAAAACTCGGTACAGGTACTATTTATATAACCCTACATTTAATATGCAGGTACATTTTTCCAAGCGTCATCATTCAATATAGACGAAACTCTCCAAACCTTAATCGATGCATACATCAGTATTCCCATCATCATTTAATGCAAACACTTCCCCCCCATAACACGCAAATTTTCCACAGTCAAATCTACATCATTTCATCTTTTATTTTCAAACTCCAAACTCCAAACCCGAATACCTATATATCCATATTTTCTTTCTCAACCAAAGCCACTCGTGACATTAGTTGTGAGGGGGAAATTGTAGGGGCCTGCCCCTTGATCTAACCCCAAATCAAGCCATCTCTAGTTTGAATTACCTCCATGTTAGACTCATGCATTCTACATACAGCTTCAATAGTCAGCATTGCCACCTACTATTTGAACCATCTTTATAAGTCATTATCGTATCGTTGTAAGGTCAATTCCTAACATTCTGGAATATGACTGTTGCACATTGATCTATAACTTGATTGATCGAAGTATGCCCTTATGTTCATCGACGTCGGCAAGCGGTGACAGCTAGGTTTCTCACCCTTAACATTTTGTATTTTAGGTAGTACATTAGTTGATGGGATAGGTACACTTATATAAGTAGAAAGAAGACCTAGTTCCTATATCAATTATGACTACTTTCCATCAAAGTTGAGAGTTATAGGAAATCCTAACCTCATTAACCAATAGGTTTAGTTTTTTATTAGGACTTGAGTATTCATAATTAGAACCCCATAATTACTAAAGGAGCCCTACTCTTATGGACCATAATAAGTTGGACATTCTCTCACTTGGCCTATATGAAGTAGTTTTGAAAATTATACTTGATAAAACTTAAGTTTACAATTTTTTTGACTCATAATGGGCTCAACAATTAAATAACTGACATGCGCATGATTTAAAATATATCCAAGTACTATTTTTATTGGTCATCATAATACAAAAATTAGAAAATTTACTATAGCGAGTCATGGCGGCCTTATGCAGTTTTGAAACACATTTCCTTCCATGTATTACAACAATAATAAACTATTAAACTTGGTTCATATATGTGATTTATAGGCGTTTAACAAATATGCCTATAAAAAGTCCATCAATAATGCCTTGTCAAAATACTTTCCTGTTATCATTCATCCAATGACATACATGTGTGCACAGAATGGTAAACAGGAAAATATTCAAAACATACTGCAATAAAATCGTAATTAGATGTCTAAGGAGAACAATCAAACTAAAAATCCATAATTATAAAGAAAAACATCATGGAATCCACCCAAGACCCGTACTCTGAACATGTTCCTTAAATATCTTTGGTAGTAGTCCCTTAGTCAATGAATTTGTAGCCATAAACGTTGTGCTTATGCGCTCTATAAACACTTATTGTTTCTAAGAAAACTCCTTAACTAATAAATATTTTAGCTCCATGTGCTTAGCACCATTAGAATACTTATCTTTCTCAGAGAAAAAATAGATGCGGTATTATCATAATAAATTCTCAGCGGCTTGGCGATTGAGTTGACAACTCCAAGTCCCGAGATAAATTTTGCAGCAATAAACCATGATCTATAGCCTTATAGTATGCCACAAACTTAGCCTCCATAGTAGATGAAGAAATACTATCTTATTTTGTACTTTTCATGAAATTGCCCCTCCAGCAAGTAAGAAGACATAACCAAAAATAGACTTCCTACTATCAGGGTATCTAACAAAATCTGAGTATGAGTAACCGATCACTTCTAAATGATCAGACCTCCTAATTGTGAGCATATAATCTTTCGTTCCTTGCAAGTACCTTATACACTTCTTTATAGTTTTCCAATGATCCATCCCAAGATTAATTTGATATCTACCCAGCACACGAACGACAAAGCTTATGTTCGGTCTAGTACAAATCTGCGCATACATTGGACTCCCCATGACAGACGTATACATAATATTTTCCATCTATTTACATTCTCATTCAGTCTTTGGGTGTTACATAAGGCAAAATTTATCACCTTTCTTAATTGGTGCATCATTAGTTGAACATTCCATACCGAATCTCTTTAAATTTTTTATTGATATTGGCTTTTTGAGATAACCCTAATAATCCTTGTGCCCAGTCTCGGTAGATTTTGATTCCAATCACATAAGATCCTCACCTAAATCTTTCTTTTCAAAGTTCTCAGATATAAACTTCTTAATCTGGTGAAGCAAACTAAGATCATTACTAGCAAATAAGATATCATCAACATACAAAACTAATAATATAATCTTACTCCAGCTGACCTTGAGGTATATACATCTATCAATATTGCTTTCTTTAAGACCAAAGTGAACAATGGCATCGAGAAACTTAATGTACAATTGGCGGGAAGCTTGTTTAGGACCGTATATTGATTACTTAAGATTACAAACCATATTATCTTTCCCCTCATTGAGGAAACCTTCAGGTTGATTCATATAGACTTCTGTATCTAAGCTCCCATTCAGAAAAGAAATTTTTACATCTATTTGGTGTAATTTTAAATCAATTAATGCAAGTCAAGTTCACCAACAAAGCTGGTGACTTTATCAAATATCATAAAATGTCTACAATATGGCCAAGAATTAAATAAGCAGCTACTATCTCAAGACCATTAATGGGCTGGTTAGTAGGGAATGGGGCAGACATTGAGATGTAAACTGATTACGTGGAAGCCAATAATTAAGAAGAACACCAGATTAACCAAAAAGAACTAGGTTCTTGAGGGACCCTAATTTTATTAAGTAGAACTTCTCATCTAGACAAAATTAACTTAGCTGAATTAACTGTATTAACTAAGAAATAAATAACCTAGACCTACCCTTTTATAGAATACAAGGCGAGAGGTTAAAATTAGGAACCCTAATTCTAATTAAAATAAAATTAAGCTTAAATTGGAAAACGGCTAAAAACCCACATTGGACCTCTCCAAAAGAGCTTAAGCTAAAGCATAAAATATAAAACATTAATTAAACATAGGTCGTACGGTGGGTAGACGATCCTATAAGGGATATGTCACATTAAACCCTCTGTCTGAGAATATTTTATCCCCAAAATCAAGGGTGTGGTACTCCAGATGACACATACTTGTATGTTCTTACCAGTCTCTTCATCTTCATCCCGTAGAACGTGCACAAAATTTGTACGGTAGAACTCTTCTAGAAATCTTAAAGTCTTCTACGGAATTTCCTGTACCAAGACATTGTACCCAAGAGTAGGGGTACGATGTCATCACCGATATCCCCACGCCCATTGACGTCTAAAATAAAAAACTGAAAAATTACTATGGTCCGTTCCTCAAAACCTTCTACAAAACATTCCCAAAATGGGTCAATATACGAACATAATTCTTCATATCGGGTCATTATCTCCCTTATATGGATCAAACATTTGGATGCCCCAGACTCTAACATAAGTGAATGGAACTGTTGGACGATGACAACCTACATCTTGTGATTCATTCGGGTCTCCTAAATCTATTGTATTATCTCCCTTATACGGATCAAACATTTGGATCCCCCGGACTCTAATATAAGTGAATGGAACTATTGGACGATGCCAACCTACATCTTGTGATTCATTCGGGTCTTCTGAATCCATTGTTGTGTGGCACGATAATTTGTAGCTACTGTTGGAGTGGCTATGCTAGTACTTTCTTGGCTCCCCTCAAGTTTGAACAACTGAATGGGTTTTAGTTGATGTGCATGTTGGACCACATGCTCTTCAACTGTTCTCTTACCTAAATTCAAATTCAAAAGTTGGTTACTCAGGTCAGTGAGTTTAAAGATAGGTTTAGGCCTTGATCTGGACCAAATCGTGTTTGACGTAGGTCGGGGCAGTAATGCAAAATACGTGACTTGGGTTTAATTGTACTCGGTGAACTCATTTGTGTGGGATATATCCCTCCTCTATCTCTTTCACGATCTGGTTTCTTTCTTCCCATCGCAAGAACTGAAACGTCGACAGATGTTTTGCTTGCAGTTGTAATCTTAACCAAAATTTCAACCGATTGTATCCTTTGATTTCCGACGAGAGATCCAATGAAGGCTCTCTTCTTCCTACCACCGTCTCTTTGTGAATAGATTAGAATTAAGGGGTGAAATCCTAACGTGTTATCCTTTTCTCCGTGATTAAACTTATAACAGATTTTTGTTTGATTTAAAAACCAGTGCTAATTCAGGTATCGACTACTGCTGGAACTAATTTAGGCGCCAATAATGTTTATTGGGTTGTCCTTAACGTTATTTTTGTTGATACTGCCAGTTGAGAGACTGCGGTTTGCGTCGCTATTCTCGCTATCGGTGGTGGTATTGTCTGGGCCGAGGTCGGCGTTACTTGGCGCTGTCAGGTAATTTCCTCATGCCAGTTGTGTGTGTGATGAATGGTGGTCATGGATGAACCTTTGACGATGGTTTTGGTTTCAATCCAAATCGTTTAAAGCCTCGGTTTAGACTCCAGGACTTGGAAACGGGTTATTGTGATCATCGCTCATCTCGATGTCGCTTCCCTCTAGAGAGAGATCTTCGGTTATACCCAACGGAGGTGGTTGGGGGGCGGGGTGCAGGAAAAAAACTCCTCTACCCAAAGCCTCGGCAAGCCTTTCAAGCTTATCAAGATTATCTAATATCCTCACTACATTGTCTGTGAGCGTAGGTTTCTTCGTCGCGGGTCTTCCACGTGACATTTTTGCTCTTGAAGCTCACTATACTTAGATCTAACGCAGCTCTAGTACCACTTTGATGTAAACTGATTACGTGGAAGCCTATAATCAAGAAGAATACCAGATTAACCAAAAGGAATTAGGTTCTTGAGGAATCCTAATTTTATTAAGTAAAACTTCTCTTCTAAAATAACTAACTTAACTGAACTAACTGTATTAACTAAGAAACAAATAACCTAGACCTCCCCTTTTATAGAACATAAGGGGGGGCTAGAATTAGGCACCCTAATTCTAATTGAAATATAATTCTACTTTAATTGGGAAACTGCTAATAACCCACATTACACCTCACCAGTAGAGCTTAAGATAAAGCATAAAATATAAAATATTAATTAAACATAAGTCACACGGTGGGTAGAGGATCCTATGAGGGATATGTCTGATCACATTGACTTTTAGAGGAATACTTGGGCTACTAAAATACCCTTAAGGAAGTATATTGATTTTCCTAAGTCATTATGGAAAGAATGCATAATTAGAGTTTGTGATTTTATCAACCTGAATGGATGGGATATACCAACAGATATATGGCTTTTTCTCTTAACGGTGGGGGTCAATGTGAAAGAAATACCATATAATCCTAATGAAGTAGATAAAAGAATCTGGAAATCAGATAGTCATGGGAATTTTATTGTTGAAACTGCCTATGAGACACAAAGAGACTCCTGCATGGTGTTGGAAGTATACATGGAGAGGCAGTGCTTACCCCAAACTCGGGGGGGGGGGGGGGGGGGGGGTTGCATGTTGGATGACATTGTTTAAAAAAAGGGTATCAGCATCACCTCAATGTGTACCTTATGCCACTCTAATGAGGAAAATGAAATATACTTACTATTAAATTGCCCCTCTGCTGCTAATATCTGGCAATGGGCTACTACTGCCTTTTTCATGTTGCCAAATTCATTTACAGATACATGGAAAACCATTATGGAGAAAAGAAAATTAGCTAGCAGTATCATTAATGACCTCTGGATCATAGCAGTGTTTGTAATATGCCACACAATTTTGACAACATGAAATAAAAAAAGATTTGAAGATACTAATGAATCCATCCAAACAATGAAGAAGGAAATACTTAAACACATACAACACACATTTTAACTTTCAAAAGGTATAAGGCAGAATCACATCCAAGAGACAGACCATCAAGACCCTTAAAGTACAGTGCAAGCACATAAATTACACATCAGTCCAAAATAGTTATTGGGAACTTCCTATGCAAGATGAGATTAAACTATGTTGTGATGGTTCTTGTATTGGCAATCTAGGTGTTACAGGTATTGGAGTGGTATTCAGGGACAACGTGGGAGCAGTTCTTGGTACACTAAGCAAGGTAGTTGGTAAAACTACAAACTTCTTAGCAGAAATACAAGTAATTCTAATAGGCATTCAGAAAGTAGTAGACAGAGGTTGGTTAAGGCTTTGGGCAGTTTCAAATTCAAAAATAGCAATTAGAGCTTTCAAATCTGACATGATCCCATGGAAGTTTCAGGTATAATGGAGCTTACTCAAGACCCACATTCAATAAATCAGATTCAATCACACTTGGAGAGAATGCAATTTTTTAGCAAACCATATGGCTAGGAGAGGATCTTGTAATAATGGACCTTTTAAAGAACCTTACAATGGCAGACCAGACTTCCTCACAAAAATTAAAGTACTATTCCTAAAGTACTTTAGATTTAGATTTAGATGACCACTTCAGATAAGAGAGGAAAATCATATATATATATTTTTAATCTTTTTTGGTTTCCCACTTTTGTAAATCATTCTTCTTCTTCTTTTAGTGGCTTTCCTTGTTAAGCACATGATCAACAACTTAGGAGAGCTAACCTAGTTGGGAAGCCTAATTTCTTCAAGTAATGTTGTCAAGGTCCCCTTCGCTGTATGATTTAAGGTTCAATAAAATTCTAAACTCTTTGCAAAAAAATTAACTCTAAATCAAAATGAGCCACCAATGCCATAATAATTCTAATTGAGTTCGTCTTTGATATAAATAAGAAGGTCTCCATGTAATTAATGTCTTCTTTCTGAGTGAAACCTTTGGCCACAAGTTAGACTTTATATCGTTCGATATTGCCATTATTGTCGCCCTTGGCCTTAAAGACCCATTTTCAACTAATTTTCTTGTATCCTTTTGGTAATTCAATGAGATCCCAAACTTCATAAAATTTTATTTTATTTTAATATATACAGTTGGTGTTAGTTTATATTTTAATTTTAATATTTTGACTTACAATACTGAGATGTATGTATGATTAATATTTGGGTATTGCTCTCATACAAACCATAAGTATTCTTATACAACAGTTAGGTCATCATGATATACAATTTGATTTTGTCTATGTTATATGCTTGATATTTTATTCTAAAGTTTTATTAGTGTTTTAACTACTTGTTTGTATGCCAAGAACTAATGCTTTGAGAGCTGACTATATTCAAGGCTAATATATTAATTTAATTTCATAGGAGATATAATAAATCACTACTTTATCACGTATATAATTAAGACTATGTACAATTAGCTGATGGCTAGGTACAATTACATAGGTAGAGAGAGGACCTAATAACCTATTTCAATTAGGACTACTTTCTATCATTGTAAAGAGTTGTCGGAAACCTTAACCTCATTAGCCAATAGGATTAGTTTCCTATTTGGACTTGGATTATCAGAATTGGAAACCCATAATCACTAAAGAACCCCTACTCATGTAGGCCATAATAAGTCTTACAGGCTAATTCCATCTCGAAGCTATATTTTGAAGATGTTATAAAAGGAGATAACTTACTGCAGATGGGCTTACATGAGAGGCAGTCCACCTTATATCCACCAAAGACACAATTTCGGACAAACATTAACCATGTTGAAACAATGTTCATATATCAGGTCCATGCACTTGATCATTTTTGGGGAAGTCAAAGTAGATGGTGTAGTTGGGGGAGAAGGAGACGGTGTAGTTGGTAGAGAAGGAGTTGGTATCATTGGAGGAGGAGTCGGTGTGCTAGGGAGAGAAGGAGGTGGCATGCTCGGAGGTGAAGGAGATGGTGTAGTAGTGGTAGTTAGGGCAAACATGCTCCAAGTTGTAACAATGCTTGAACTTCTTATCCAAACACCTTGCATGGTTTGGATGATTAGCAATTCCTGGGGGAGTTTTTACCTCAGTTACTACCACCAAGAGGAACAAAAGCACAACACATGATGTAACAAGGTGAACCATAACATTATCCATGAAGACTACTTACAATCTTAAAGAAATCAACTACACCTTTTATCTGCTTGTAAGAGCTGTGCAAGAGGAACTAGTTTGTTAGTTGAGATGTTCTCCTTCACCACCTTTTATAGTGCTTGTAACTTGAAAATGAGAACTTAAATTCAGGAAATGAAGCTCATAAGCATATATTAGTGAGTTTTCATACATATGTTTTCTTTGCCTCGCATGGCCTTCTAAAAATATTTAGAAGTGAGACCCGTTTTAATTTCTCATTACTTGTGATGTTTCTTAATACTTGTACTTGTGAGGAGAGATCATGTATGATAGGCATGAAAAAATGCATATATTTGTCCTTAAATTCGCATAATCTAGAACCCCATTTAATGTCTTATTGGACCTAATTGAATTATATTGCTACTATTGCAGGAAATAAAACAGTTGTGATAAAGCTATTCCTAAAAGCCCAACTTTTACATGCTAAAGACAACTACTAGAGATGATCAGTGAAGATATATTCTAGACAAACAAGGAAGAAACATGTGTTAAAAGTTAATAGCATGTGTAGTCAAGAATTTTACTAAAAGATTTCCACCAAATCTCATAGTTGTTGAAAGTTAGGACTTTGTTAGCTGATATCTAGAGGTAGAGAAAGATAGGACTAATCTCATGAACCGTAGTTTTTCTTTTACTTTTGAGAAGAGAGAAAAAAGAGGAGATTCAATATACTTTTAATTTGTACTTTGAAAGTAACTTTTGGTGATTCAATGTAAGTTCCTTCTTTAATTTATAATAAAGTTCTTTAAGGCAATGTTTGTTTTTTGGTCAAGGGTGAGTAGGGATGAGATCCTTTGGAAACTTCTCACCCTTGACATGTTTGTTTTATTTATAAAAGTTGGCAAAATCTCTGGAAAAAATGAAAACTGAAAGTTTGGTTGGAAGTTTGGCCTACTTCTAGCTTTAAAACTTCACACCCCCTCCCCCCTCCGGTAAAGTTTTTTGGGTTGACTGTTAACCAAAAAACTCCCAGTTTCCCTTTAACTTGGCTTTGACAGCTTGTTTCCCCGCTATACAGTGGTTTGGTCGTTTCCCACCCCAAGAACGATTTAAGTAAGGGTATTTTTGTGTTTTCAACCGAAAAAAACTCAAATTTGTCGAAAGAAAACCCATCTTAATCTCAAATAAGCCAAATTAAAACCCACCCCAACATTTTTCCCCTCTCTCTATTTCTCCCTCATCTCTCTCTCTTTATCTCCCTTATCATTCTACCTCTCCATCTCACCTCTCACTCTATCCCCTCTCTCACCCACCTCTCTCTCTCTCTCTCCCCTCTATCTCTCCCTTATCTGTCTACCTCTCTCTCTCACCTCTCTTTCTATTCCCCCTCTTTCACCTCTTTTTCTCCCTCTATCCCTTCTCTCTCATACCCTCATACAACTCTCTCTCTTCCTTTCTCCCTCCCCTCTCTCCTCCTTATCTCTTTACTTCTACCTTTCACCTCTATCTCTATCCTGCCTCTCTCTCTTCCATCCTCATACCTCTCACTCTCTCACTATCTATATCTACCTTTCTCTCTTCCCCTCATCCCTCTCTCCGCCCTACCTATATCAATATCACTCTTTACAATAGTTATTTTTCCATCTCTCACTCTCTCTAAGTGGGTATGTTTCACCATGTCCCCTATATATTTGGCATTTTGGTATGTGATTTGCACGTTTAATTTTAGTTTTTGCCTTAAACCATCATTTTAATTGTGTTGTTGGATTAATATATGAAGAATTATAGAGGAAAATATGGTTTATATGTATTTTTGATGTTTTTGTTGAGAAACTTCTAATCTGTGGTCATATTAGATAGTTCAGCCAAGCAGACTAGTGAGATTAGAAGTTAAAAGTCAAAATTTGTACAAATTCTAGCCTTCAGCCAAACACACGCGAGTTTTTTTCAATCTTCTAACCTTAAAATTTCTAACCTTAATCTTCTATGTTCTTCTCACCCCCAAAAAAAACAAACATGGCCTAAATTCTTCAAAGTAAATTGCAATTTTTAGTATTCAATTTGATAAGAAAAATATAGTTTGATCTACGCATCCCTGAGAATGACAACTCTAACTATATTGCAACATCCGATTTGATACAGTTTATCAAATGATGCCATTGCCGGGGATGTAATTATTCTCAAATCGTGCGTCTTCTATTAAATTTATGTTCCATTTGATAATTGATTAATCTTAGGTTACTATTAGTCATAATTATTTATTCAGCTTTCGTTTTGGTTTCTACTTGTAAGGTTTTTATTTTCTGCATAGCTTAAGAAAAGGTGAGACAGCATGGGGACTAGAACCTCAACTTTCTCAATGTGTGGTGGAGTAACCAGAGTTAGAAGAAGCACTTGATAGCTTGAGTTAGTCCTCCATCATCAAATACTACATATATGACTTTGGCAGCCATCCCTTTTATCCTTTTTGTTTCTATTTCTTATTTTCGTCCTTTTACTTGTTTTGCTTTTATTATATGTTATTGTGTAATCATTGCATAGTTATTGTGTAATTTATTTTGTTTTGCAGATATTGTGGTGAGTTAGGAGAAAGACGTGGTTGCTTCAGAAGATAAAAGTTTGAACCAATATAGAAAAGGTTAGGAAGGAAGAAGAGAAAAGGGCCAATAAAAATTATCGCAATAGGTTTTGGTCTTAGTCAATGCTAGTTCTCCTGATTGAATAAAGCCAACATCAAAATAACAAAGGCGTCTAGTTTCTTAATTTTTTATTTTAGTAATGTAAGGATTTTAAAGAATTTTTGTGTAAAGATTTTTTAGTGGCATTTTGTAAGGTGAGGAAATTGTAATTTTCTGCATGAGCAGCATTGGAATACCCATTCGAGCCAGAAATCATTTCAACGCGTACTTTGCCAACGATCCTGGGTGGGCCTTCCCAACGGTTTTACCACGGTAACCAAACATGTCCCTAAAAAGGCTTCCCTATAGGTAATCATCTTTACACTGCACCCTCCCTCTCGCGGTATATCGTTCTTAAATTATTGTTTGATTAGTTAAGTGCTTAATTTTTTTTGCAATAATGCCTAGATAAGGGTGAACCAAAATAAGATTTTATCGCACATGCGTGCCCATATGGTAGGACCCCAAGAGTTCATTACCTGGTTTTAATCTCTTCGGAATCGATAGTGCCGACCCTTATAAAAGATTTTCATAAAAAATGTTGTTAATCTAAAGTCTTTGCCCGAACCTGGAGTAACAAACTCGATAGGAAAACTCAATAAGTGGTTTTATTTCTTGGAGGATGTACGTCCCATGGCAAAGCTAGTGTAGATAGGTGACTTTAAGCAGCTTGCCCCACGTTCCAGTACAGGTGCTTCTAGGTAACTAGAATTGGACATGGCCTATCGCCAAAGCGAGTACAAACAACTCAAGTGTGAACCGATCCATTGTCGGGAGTAGAAGCATTGAACCCTGAGATCGGGTTCATAACTTGACTTAAAAAGAGGCCAATAAAATATTTTGTGTGGTTGCATCATTCTTAGGTCCTTTAGTGTATTTATATCTATTGATTGATTTGTATGCTTAATTGGGGTAATACCTAAACTTAAACTAGGAAAACTGCTAAAGTTAAGATGAGCGGAGTTAATAGGAATGGTCTTGAACCTACAACTAGTGCAGAGAGAATCACTCTCTGCAATCGAATGCATCCTACAGTGGTTAGTAAGCCTTTATGTATTTGTGATTCCCAAAAATATAGGAAACTTTGAGTTTAAATTGGGATTCTTGTCTTTACACCCCAAATTCCATGGTAGTCCCACTGAAAACCCGTATAACCATCTTAGGGACTTTAGGGATCATATGCTTCTATTAAACTTCAGACGTATAATTGAGGATTCTCTAAAATTATGCATGTTTCATTATTCCCTTATGGGAAACACACGCGATTGGTTGAACACTCTTGAGGAGAACTCTATAAACATATTCAACCAATTCATTAAAGAATTTTTAAAGAAGTATTTTCCTAACCACATAACTGCTAAAGTACGACAGAGTATTTATAGCTTCACATAAAACCGATAAAAGTTACTTTATGACTGCCTACAACGGTTCAGGGATTTAGATCAAGTATGCCTACATCATAGGATTCAGTTGATTGATATAGTTTAAACTTTCTATGAAGGTCTAAACTAAGATACTAAAGCTTGTGTTCAGTCTATGTGCACGGGCACATTAGATGAGAAACTGACACTGAAGCTTGGACATTCTTAAATGATTTAGTGGATAACACCTACTAATTGCAAACGTTGAGAGAGGAAAGACCTTGTCACCATGCAAATGTGCACCAAGTGGACTCTAATTCAGAGACTGCCACTCTTGGAACCATTCTTAACAAAATCGAGAACTTAGAGATCGGCAAAAGGGAGAAGCACCCTAACACTTCTTCTATTTACCACGTGGCGATATCATTTTATGTGGTTTGTGAAAGTTTAGACAATCAGGTCCAAGATTGCCCTAATGTGCTTAGTTTAATAAAGGGTAAAAAAGACCAAGCGAATGCCATATATCAACGTCCCAATAGTCAACCTTTTCAGCGGTGGATTGAATAATAATTCTAACTCTAATTCTCAGGGAAGTAGAAATTATCACCAAGGAAGTTCTTCTGGCAATGCACTTTATCAATCGTACAACCAAGTGAACCATTACCAGTCTAGTTCCTCATGGCAACCTAATTTTGTCATAATGAGCTCCTCTTAGTATACCTTATGTTCTTTCACACAATAGGAATTTGCCTACTATAACCACGTCCTTAGAAGATACTCTTAAGGCTTTTATGCAAGTAACCCAGTCATCTATTGCCAAACATGAGGTCAGATTGGTCAAATGGTAGCATAGATAAGCAGGAGAGACAAAGGAATGTTCCCCAGTCAAACTCAAGTTAATCTTAAATGAAATACTGAACATCTTAGATCTTCTAATCGTGATGGAGTTAACGCCATCATTTCTTTTTGGAGTGGTAAGAAAGTTAATAATCTGGTAGATAGGCCTAAGGAACCCGAGGAGGAAATTCATAGCAAACCTATAGAAGAACCTACAAGTGAGGAAAACCATGATATCACATGTTCAACCGATGGCCCCTTATCCCTACCGGTTATCCATGGTTAAGAAGGGCAATGTCTATGAGGAGATTCTAGGGATTTTTAAGCATTGCATGATTAACATTCCGATCCTTACGACCATAAAATATATTTTTCAGTACGCCAAATTCCTCAAAGATTTTTCCACTTTAAAGTGGTGTATACATGTCCCAAAAAAGGTTGTTTATGTTCACGAGAGCAATATGTATATTCTTTTAGATGCACACGTTAGTTTTGTCCTTTTGTGTCAATCCCCACTCAAGTACAAGGATCGAAGATATCCTACAATTTCTTGTACGATTGGGACCTATAAGATAGTAAGAGCTTTACTTGATTTAGGTACCGCCGTGAACCTTATTTCTTATACTTTCTATGAGCAATTGGATATCGGAGTACTTAAACCCACAAATATGATACTGCAGCTTGAGGACCGATCCACTAGGATTCCTAGGGGAGTGGTTAAAGATGTGTTGATCTAGATTGAGCAGTTTGCTTATCCAGTAGACTCTGTTGTGTTAGACACTGAGCCAGTAGTAAACCTTGAGTGTAATATCCCTATAATTTTTGGTCGCCTCTTTCTGGCAACAACTAATACGGTAATCAACTGCCACAATTAAATTATGAAGTTGACATTCAGGAACATGATAGTAGAATTAAATATCTTTAATGCGTTGCATTCCCCGTCTAATTCTAAATCACTCGAGTGTAATATGATCAAGATTCTTATGAGTACCACTTTTTAGAGGTCAAGTACCTCAGATCCTTTAGGGGCATTCTTGGCCCACTTTGGTAAAAATTGTGAGGATAATTCGTACATCCATGAAGTGAAAGACATATTAAATTTGGCTTTAGAGATTTCAGAGTGGGAAGATGAGTGTGAAATCCAAGATGTTAAGAAACCCGTTCTGGAGGATCAAGTAACCTCCTTAAAGATCGAGCTTAAACTTCTTCCCTCTTGCTTTGTTATTTTTTCTCTTTCCTCTCTCATTGTTCTTCAATTTTTCAAAAGCTGATAAACGTTTGAATGAGGAAGATGAAGTATTATTTATAGCTTTTCTCTCTAACTACTGGTAGTTATTAGGCCTCCCATGAGTCGCCCTTAGTTTTGGAACCGAAGCGTCCCTTCCACAATTAATGTCGGATGTTTTACACATTTTCGGTGAAAATACCTTCCCATCAGTACCCCCCTATATTTTAATATATTTTCATCTCTCTGACCCAAATCTTTCTCTGACCTCCCCACATTCATGATGACTCAACACATACACTCAATCAAACTTTTCCCGTATTAATACTAGAGCAAAAATCAAAACTGCCTGCTTATTTTTATTTTATTTTACAACTTATAAAACTGCTGACGTCATTTACGAAGCTCTCACATTTCAAATTTAATTTTTTTTATTCACAACAGTCACAAATAACATTTATAACAAAAGAGGACAGATTCAAAATATCATTCTAACTACATTTTTATTACCGTTATTCGACCTCATACAATCCACTCTCA
This sequence comes from Kingdonia uniflora, assembly GCA_014058105.1. Taxonomy (NCBI): domain Eukaryota; kingdom Viridiplantae; phylum Streptophyta; class Magnoliopsida; order Ranunculales; family Circaeasteraceae; genus Kingdonia; species Kingdonia uniflora. Next base: position 2,541,036 of record JACGCM010000445.1, read on the forward strand.
CACATATAATTACACAGAAAATATCCCAGATATCCTGGGATGCCACACCTAATCAGTTCGCCTCCAGCAATCCTCACATCTTTCAACTCGATCTCTTTCTCACCAATTTGTCTCACAACTCTTTTTCGAGCTGAAGGCTCCAAAATCACTTCCCGGAATAACTTCTCATAGAAGCAACGCCCTAACATAAGTTCCCTAGCCCTCAATTCTAAACCTTCAAACTGATATTAAGACTCTGGCAAGTCATAATCATAATCTAGTAACCCAAAAATCCACTCTCACACTTCATCTATCTTTATCACCAATCGTCCCTCAGAAGCATAACAAATTCTCCCAGATCGAGTCCACACCATATTCTATTTCTTTCTTATCTTGAAATAACATTTACCCATATTTATGCAATTTTCTAGATCACTTCAAATCCCCCACGTTCCGTATGTGTATTTTGTTCTTATATAATAGAAACCCGGAGATCCTGATAAGAAAGTTATTTGAACTTATCTATCCACATCGACTCTTTGAATTTGACTTATGTTATTTTGAACTTATCTGCCTCCGAATACAACATTTCTAGAGAGATCTCCCTGAGCTCAAATTTCCAATTCCTACAAATTCTTTATCTTCTACAATATTCACCTCCATTAATTCTAAGTTATTTAGTTCGAATCAAAATTTTTACATATCTTCTATGCTTACAGACATATATTTTTATATAGCTTAATTGCTGAAGATACTTCCAATTCGATCTCCAATATTATATTTCATCCTCTTATCATACATATATGTATTTCTTAAAGCTCAATTTCAATCACAAGAGCTAATTCTATACATCAACATAGAGTTTAAATAAACATTTTTATTAAGCTCGAATATCAATTATAGGTACTTTACATGTAGTAGCCTACTCGCAGCCTTCAAGTACAAGTCGAATGATCGAAGGCTATATCGAAGCCTAGCTAGAGACTTGAATCCAAGAGGCCTTCCGAGACCAATTGAACACTCGAAGAATATGGCCATCGAAGCTAACAGACATAATTAAAGATAGATGGTCAGTGCCAGAACTCAGTTCCAGTACTAGAGACGCTTTAACCATAGAGATGGATAAAGTTAGACACGTCAGACAGCCAGATCACAAGACAGAATGGAGAAAAAAGCTACTCGACAGCTACAGTGCTAGGTGTAACAACCACAGTGCCAGGTCCAACAACCCCAATGCCAGGTCTAGCAACCACAATATCAGAATTAACAGCTACAGTGTCAGAATCAGCAGCTACAGTGTCAGAACCGACTCCGGGTATAAGCCAATTGTCCCCGGAGAATACGTATGTAACTTGACCCCTCATGGTGACTCAGCCCTTTTTATATCCTAGAAATAAGAGTGAAGAGGCATGACGAAGGGGTTAGAAAATCTTTCCAAATAGACCCTACAAGTTTACCTTCGAATACCCTGTAACAACCTATTTCTCGATACTTTGACGACTCTACATATATAGTATTACTCTTAAAAATCCTTACCAAAGGTCATGGAACAACCCATTCTAGGCCTCTACGCAAGTGTATAATCTCCATAGTAGATCTCATTATTATTGATTGTATACTTGAAACCCCCTGGTCTAAGATAAAACCCATAGTGTAAAAGTTAGCTTCACCTCTTCCGAAGCTAGGGCCCTACATTTGGCACTGTCCGTGCTATCCCACCCAACCAAACTCCCCCTGTCTTTTTTCTCTCTCCCTTTCCTTCTCTTACAACCTACCTTCAATGGTCCCCACCCTCTGCTCTACTTCAGCCCTTGTCGGCAACTCTGCAGATGGCGTGGCCGCTCAGCTCATTCTTCTTACCCAATAATTCGCTCAAGCTGAGAAGCGATACCGTAATCAGTTACACGTTAAGCGTGAGGAACATCTTTAAGAGTTTGAGGCTGAACGGTAGTGCCGCTTGGACAATGCAGGCAGACAATATCGCGCACTCGACGATCTACGTAATACAGTTCGCGAGTTGTAACAACATCAAACTCAAGACGCCCCACCACCCTCTCGAGCACCAGCCCCATCGCGTGTTCCGCTTGCACCTGTCTTGGGCCCCAACCACATTTTAAAGTTCCCCCTGTCCATCTTAGCGCTAAGTGTGCTCCCCTCACCATTCTACCCATTGCTTCAATCCACCTTGGCATACACCCCACGGAGGATTCGTCCGACTCCACCCTTCGCACTACCAGATACCTCAAACGTTGCCCTATTCGAGAACGGCTCGGGGAACGCAGCGTTGAGCACACGCCGAGCATTCGGCCTCATCCCCCTGGACCCCGAAGATCCCTCCTCATCCTGCTTATCTTACACAACAAGAACTCAACCTAAAAATCTACACTGCCATCCGCATCACTGCGAGCCCCACACCGAACTCTTAAAGTCTATTAAACAACCCCCTCTGCCGCAAACTCCTCGCTATCGTGGTGCCTCTAAATTTTTGCGCCCCCAAAATTATCAAATACCGTAATACCGACCCCCAATCCCATATCCTCGAATTCTAAAATGCCTTAGGCCTATACTTCACGGCTGATCACCTGCTGTGTTGATTGTTTCCCACCAAACTCATAGACAGCCCTCTCAAATTGTACCATGGCCATCCCAATAGTTCCATCTGAAGCTTTAAACAACTTTTGACCCTTTTCATCGCCCAGTTTGCCTTCAACAAAGACCACGAGGTCCGGGTCGATGCCCTCTTCATCTTCCGCAAATCCCCCAATAAAACTCTTGAAGCCTTCACCAAGCAGTTTCTCGATGAGTCACACAAGATCGAAAACCTCGACTGTGCGAATGTTATGCTCGCCTATTCTAACGCTATGCCGGATAACAACCGCGTCAAGGAGTAGATCGTGCTCCACACACCATGAACCCTCGAGGAGATGTTATTCAAAGTTAATGGGTACTTCGACCACCAATCAGAACTAACCTCGACAAGCTTCTACACCTATGAGCCGCAAATGCCCACACTCTGATGATACTCCTGCTGAGGCCCGCAATATACGACCCAAGCCGGTCATCCCTAAGCACATTGCTCCCATCAACACCTTTCTACTACAGATTCAGGCAGACCCTATATGGCATACCCCCTATCCCACCGAGGTCAAACAATACGAACCTTACTGCCATAATTATAAATGTAACTGCCACCACACCAACAAATATTATGCTCTACAGTGCTCTCTCAAAATAATTCTAAAGACGGGTCATCTACATCAATATGTTGCTGACCTCCCCAGCTGCCTCAACGGGTCTTACCTTAAGCCTTAATCCGCCCTAGCTGTCGACACAGCCGAGGTATACATTTACCAACTCCATCTCATTGAAGTCAACAATATCGACAGCGGCCATTCTAAAAGCAAGTGCAAGCGTGCTGAAGAATACTACAAACTCACCTATCAGGAGAAGCTACCCGCCCTTCTGCCAAAATCGAGCCAATACCCTCGATCTGATGGTATCTCATTTATCAATTGTGATACTTCGCATGTCCGTTTCCCCCATTATGACCCTTTAGTCATTATGATTAAGATTGAACTCCTCGTTCTCCATACCATGCTCATCGACACGGGCAGTGCAGGTGATGTACTGTCTCTCTAGACTGCTTAAACCATGCAGAAAACAAACCTCATCACCCCGGCTAATGTCAAACTCAAAGGCTTTAACGGCGCTACTGAAGTTCTTATCGGTCGTATTAGTCTCCCTGTAACTACAGGGCTAGTTACCCTCTAAACTAGCTTTCTTGTCATCGATAAGAAAGCCGAATATCTCAAAATCCTTGGCCGCGACTGGCCCCATGCCATAAAAGTCATTCCTTCGACATACCACCAAACCCTTCATTTCACTGCCCCCTATGGCACGTGAAACTTAAAAGGTTCCCAATGTCTTGCCCGCCAATGCGAGCACCCGGAGATCGATCAGACTCGAAAACTTATCAACTAACCATAACAATAAATGTCTCCCTCTATCCACATACCTTCGATGCCAACTACCACACCCATCAAACTAATTGTCTATGTCGAACTCGACGGCCCTAGTCGAGGTATGTTCATTTGTACTTTCCTAAATGAGGCCGAAAGCCTCAACTTCATCGACTTCATTCGAGCAAATAAAGGCGTCTTTGCCTAGACATTCTACGAGATGCCTGATGCGGACCCCACTTTAGCATGTCATTTATTAGACCTCATCCCTCACTGTACAACAGTGAAGCAGAAGAAGCATACGTTGTCCCCACGGCTTTGAGAAGCTCTAAACCTCAAAGTCGGCAAACTTCTAGCCACGAAACTTATCAAAAAAGTTAATTACGCTGACTGGATCTCTAATATTGTTGCAATCCCTAAGAAGAATGGTAAGATCAGAATCTGTGCTGACTTTACAAACCTCAACAAACACACACCGAAGGACAGTTTTCCCCTCTTGATCATTTCAGTACTCCTGGATGCCACAGCCAGACATGAGCGACTATTAATGATGGACGCAGCTTTGGGTTACAATCAGGTACCCCTCCTCCCCGAGAATCAATTTAAAACTTCTTTTATCACTGAACAAGGCCTTTACTATTTTAACGTCATGCCCTTCGGCCTTAAAAATGTGGGTGACGCTTACTGTAGGGACTTATCCCTCGAGCTCGCACAACTCAAATTACCTCCATCTCAGGCTCACACAATTTAAGTACTTAACACTCTAGTCAAACATTCCAAATAGCCCCACGAACTACTCAAGAACATTGGGTCGAGCTAAACCTGGAAAACGTTATTTAGTCAAAGATACCTGTCTCACATGAACTCGTCAATTATACAGTCAACCGTCATTAACCACATTATTCGGAAGACGTGCTCCAGTACGACGAAGAGTTGTGGGAAAAGCTTATATAAAGGAGAAGTTCCAAAAGAGACAGGGACCAGAGAAAAATAACTCAAAATTCTTATTTACGAGATCAAAAGCATTTATATATTCTAAAGATCAGTTGTAATAAAGATATCAACTTCAAGCAATAAAGATACTACTACAAAAATCCTCCATACGAGGTTATGGTTTTTTACCTATTTAGAGGTTTTCAACGCTAAAAACACTTGTCTCCAATTCTTGCTTTATATTAGCGTATTGTTACAGGATCATTGGTGTGATAGTTAATTCCTAATCGTATCGAGCTACAGAATTTTGCCATTTGGCGCTGCCTGTGGGAAAGAATGCATTTTTACGATATCCTAAGGCAGCCTTTTATTACAATTTTCAACTATGGTTTCTTCCAGATGATAGGCCGCATGAACTTAGCTCAAAATTTCTGTGAATCCGGGACAACTTACTGAGTTACGGGCGAATCTCCACGCAGAGGCAGAGAAATACGCCGAGCTCGAACTTCAGTTGACAAAAGATTGTGAGCTCCGAGAGAAAGAGCTTGATGATGAAGGACAAGCTCGTTTGACAGCGCTCAAACGACACGAAGATCAGATTACAACGATGCAAACTGCACTCGAGGCTCTGCAAATTTCTCAGCAGGCTCCTCCAGCCAGGGGTCACGATCAACTTCCAGAGACCTCCCGCATTTTAGCAAGGGAAAGGTTGGGACCTCGGGGAGTCGCCAGTAAAACAATCTCTATAAATCTACCACATGGACCTCAACCCTCCATCCATTTGGGGGGAGAAGTCCAATCAGAAGTCAGTCGGGGCCATCAGGTTCCCGTCCATCAGATGGAAGACCTGCTACCTCTCCATCAAATTCTAGTACGGGGTCGCTTAAGTGAAGGTATGAGAACTCATCATATCCTGCCAGCATGTCCAGCGATTCGACCAACACATCATTATTTCACAAAAGAACATATGGATCAAGGAATTAAGGAGCTGATTGAGGCACAAGTTCTGGGTACTACCGGCGATACCATGACATTACAAGGAAGTCTGATTGCTAAAGAACTATTCGATATGGAAATACCGAAAGGTTTCCATACTCCCCAAATTCATAAGTACAAAGGTACAGACCCGATGGAGCATATACAGTAATACCGCAATTCATTGAGGTTGTACTCCAATCTCAACCAAATTCTCTACCGTCTGCTCACCATAAGTTTACAGGAAGAGCCACTCTGATGGTTCCACTCTCTTCCTGAGGAATCTATCTATACATTTGACCAGCTGCAGAAGCAGTTCGTCAAAACATATGCCCATAACAGAGACAAAGAGGAGAATTTGTATTCTCTTATCGGTCTTAAGCAGTCACATGGAGAAAAGCTTGAAAACTTTTCAAAGAAATTTCTAGAGCTCGCAAGAAAGGTGGATAGCCTTGACCAAAAGACAGCTGTGACTGCTTTCACCAATGCTCTCTGGCTCAATTGTAAAGCCAAGGAATACCTCTTCCTTAACAAACCTACGACGCTAGAGGAGATGATCACCAAGGTCAACGGTTACGTTGACTTAGAGAGGATGATGTCTGAGCAACAAAAATCTACTAAGTCTGTCCTCTCCACCAAATCCATACTTGTAGAGCGGACTAGTAAGCCTAAGGAGGAATAAGGAGATTATAAACGTACCAAGGGAAACACTGAGTACCCTCGGAGAAGCGGTCCGCAAAACAAACCCATCCTCCCAAAGTTGAACGTCCAAATCTCTACACTTTTTCCACTACTGCGAAAAGACTCACTCTACCACGGCTCTCGGCCACTGGAGCCCATCGAGAGTCGACCATTTTGCCTATGCCATAAGGTAAATCATCATTCTACTGACAATTGCTATGCTATACTACAAATGCTCGAGCCCATTTTTAAAGAAGGACGAATGCTCGAATACATTATTGACCTGAAGTCATACCAAGATGGCAACCATAAGAAACAACTCGAAGTTGTTCAGGTCAACGACAAAGCTGAGGAGAAGATTCTCTACTACATGCACCTCAGGAACATGATCAAAATCAACAAGATCAACAATTCCAACCGATCAAAGTGCCGAAGACTCTCCGAATATTGTGATCTTACACCTCAAGACAAAAAAGCTAAATTTCATCCCGAGTCGAGCAATCACCGACTTTGAATCTCTTTCGAGGATTACGATACTAGCCATGTCAAATTTCCACATCACGATGCGTTAGTCATAATGCTCAAGATTAAGCAGTTTGTCATGCATACAATGATGATCGATACTGAAAGCGGTATTGAAATTCTTTTTCAGAGTATGATTGACAAGATGGGTTTGGCTGACCAAGTCATTCAGAGCGACACCGACATCAGTGGGTTCAACGGATCCAGGGAAAAATGAGTGGGCACAATTTTCTTATCTATTACCGCAGGACAAGCCACTATCGATGTCGTTTTCTACGTCATCAATGCCAAGTCTCGCTATCCTGGGATCATGGGCCGTTGCTGGATACACAATTTGGAAGCAATCGCTTCCACCTATCATCAAACACTACGGTTCAAGTACGACAACGGTATTTACGAGATCAGAGGCAGTCAGAAACTTTCTCGAGCTTAGGAAAATACTGTCTCTTCCATCCTATATACTTCAGACAGATTGGCTTCATAGCAATTACATAATATTGATCACCTCGACGATCAATCACCTATAGAGGAGTCCACGGAATATGTTGACATTGATGGGCCTAGTAGAAGCCCATTCATTGGAACTAAGCTGGTTTCTGCAACTCAATTGACACGTTTTTGCATGGTCTTTCGAAGAAATACGCGGAGTCAATCTAGCTACGGCTTGCCACAAGTTAGCCATCAACGTCAACGCTCCAGCGGTCAAGCAGAAATAGCGACTTTCACCTCATCTTCGGGATGAAGATAACACCGAGATTAAGAAATTGATCAAAGTGGGATTCATTCGAGAAGCCAAGTATCCAGACTGGGTATCCAGCATTGTCGTTGTCCCAAATAAGAACATAAAAGTCCGCGTTTACGTAGATTTCACAGATCTGAACAAACATACTCTAAAGGACAGTTTTCCTCTTTCCAACATTCATAAAATCCTCAATTCCACTGCAGGTCATGATCTTCTATCTATGGTGGACGCTACTTCAGGATATAATCAAATACCACTTCTGGAAGAAGATCAAGATAAGATAATATTCTTCACCGAAAGTGGCCTTTACTGTTACAAAGTCATGCCCTTCAGGATCAAGAATGTAGGGACAACATATCAACGATTGATGACTGCTATGTTCAAAGCACACCTGGGAAAAATCCTTGAAGTTTATATCGATGAACTCTTGTGCAAAAGCGTACAGTCAGTTAGTCACATCTCAGATCTCAACGTAATATTTAACATCCTTCGATCTTTTAGAATTCATCTCAACCCTAATAAGTGTCAATTCAGGGTACATTCTGGCCGCTTTCTAGGCTACCTCATCAGTAAGAAAGGGATCGAGGCCGATCTAGATAAATTTCGAGCTCTCCTCAACATGCCTTCTCCGAAGACAATAAAAGGCGTTCAAAAACTCGCCGGCAAGATTGCCGCTATCAACCGTTTCGTCTCTAAATCATCTGACCGCTGCCGATGGCTATTCCTATTACTCTGCGGATGTACCAAAGGAGGAATTGTTTAGCCAACCGGAGAAGTCACATGGACATAAGAATATGAAAAAGCTTTTTATGATCTCAAAATCTATTTGAGGAGGTCTCCCATAATGAGCACCCCAGTAGGTAATGAGGAAGTGATAATCTACCTAGTAGTCACAAATACTTCTCTCAGTTCGGTTCTCATTCGCCAGGAAGGGAAAATAGAGAAACTGGTCTTCTTCATCAACAAAATACTCACACCAGAAGAAACAAGGTACTCAAAAATTAAAAAAAGACGATGGGTTCATGAATTATAATATGTACTCTGGGCCTATCAAACAATACTCCGGCGACGGGCTGCACACCTTTAGTCCCGGCCTATGGTATCGAAGCAGTTCTCCCTACTCAATTTGAAGTGACGACACGTGACCCCAACCTCCCTGACGAAGATAACGAGTTTGAACTAGGATGCAATATCCTATGAATCGATTAAATCAGGGACCGAGCCATAGCAAACCTCGGCCGTTAGTATCTCTCTCTCCAAAAGTCATACAATAAAAGAGTTTGACCATGCAGTTTCAATATTGGAGATTTGGTACTTCGACGAGTCACACCCTCTTCGAAGCCTCGAAATGTCGGCAAGTTAGCTGAATCCTGGGAACGACCTTATGTCGTGTATGACAAAACCGACTAAGGTTCCTATTATCTGATGACTGAAGTAGAAGAGCCTCTACATAATCCTTGGAACACCATGTAGTTAGTCTCATACAATAGACCGCGGCCCCCACCTTGTTCAACTGATGTAAATACAGTATAATCAATGAACATATTTTTTATCCTCTGAGCTTCATGTCTTATCTTTCAATGAATTTTTTGGTCTAACCTAAGTGTCATGTCAAACTTTCAACCAGACTGATACTTGGGGGCGACCTCAAAGTTTTTCAAGTCTCCAATTTGAGCAAACTCGAGGGGCATGAATGGTCGACAGATCGGACCCTTAGGAATGCATTAGGAGCGAGCACATAATGCTTCGCTTAGGCTCACACCCGCGGATAGGCCCAGAGGCGACCTTCAAAGTCTACTAAATTTCATGGCCTAACCTAAGTGTCATGTCAAACCTTCAACCAAACTGATACTTGGGGGCGGCCTCAAAGTTTTTAAGTCTCCAATTCGGGCAAACTCAAGGGGCATGGATGGTCGACAGACCAAACCCTCTAGAATGTATTGGCGGTGAACACTTAGCCTCAATCCCGCAGACAGACCTGGAGGCGACCTTCAAAGTTTAGTGAATTTCTTGGTATAACCTAAGTATCATGTCAACCCTTCGACCAGACTGATACTTAGGGGCGACCTCGAAGTATTTAAAGTCTCTATTCGGGCAAACTCGAGGGGCATGAATTGTCGAAAGACCGGACCCTCAGGAATATATTCGGAGCAAAGACATAATGCTTTGTTTAGGCTCAATCACGCAGACAGACCCAGGGGGCGACCTTCAAAGCCCAATGAATTCTTGGTCTGACTTAAGTATCATGTTCATTCCTCGACTAGACTAATACTCGGGGATGACCTCGAAGCTCTTCAAGGTTCTAGTTTAAACCCTGCTAGAAGCATTCTATACTTCTCAACATACACAGATACAAACATTCATGAATATCAGCAATTTAACTACAGATAAGACATTCTAGTACAATATAAATCAGTAACTCAAATTCAATACACAAGAGAAATTCAAATCAACCACAAACAGACAACTCAAACTCAAATAAATTACACAGTGTTCGAGTACCAACCATCACTCCAAACTTCCAGCACTACAAATAAGATAAGAGAAAAGAGTTTGTTACAGCAAGAAGATAACTGTCATACCTCATACAAGAGTGGCCACACCACCTCCTCTCATAGGATCATCCACAACAATACCTCCATCACCTTCGACAGCAAGATTTGCCCCCACAGCATCGACCACCCCATCACCTACCGCACCAGCAGTAACCCCTTTAGATACATGAGCTTCCATGCAATCTCCCACACCTCCAGTAGAAGGATCCACTTCTATCCCTTTTGACCACACACCACCATCGACAGAAGGCCCTTTGGGTGTAGGAAAGAGTTTGAGATTTATAAGATCATACCCCACACTCTCGATGAAGATATTCAAATTTGTTGACGTCTCATATTCCTCATCGAATTGCTCATGGAAGGTTTCCCTCTGTTCCTCAATTTCCTTCTCCTTCTCTGCAATCTTCGACTCCAGTATCTTTCGCATCTGAGTATTATTGTCACGTTCAACTTCAAGTTCCCTCGCATACTCAGCTCTAATAGTCAATCTTTCTTGCTTAAGCACATTAACCTAGATCTCCAGCGACAGTGCAGTCCCTCGAGCGAGCTCCAGATTTTCTATCACCTGTTTCAGCTGCCTTATTGTCACCTTCAGGGCTTTGCCAAAAGCTTGAGCCCAAGCATGCACCTGCTAGAATACTCAAACCATCAGTATTTCTTGAAGTATAGCAAATTTTAGCATAATTTCATAATCTCAGAAAATATTTACCTTATGCAGAGCCTTATTCATCTGCTTCACAACTTTGTTGGGATCATTTCCACAAAGAGTAGTCATCGACGCGGCCGTGGCTCGAGCATATTCCTCTAGTTCGGCTTTGCGACGCGCCTCGTTGATATCATTAGTATCATCAGTACCCAGCTCCTGAGTCCTCTTACGCGAAGCAATCTTTGGCTGTGGGACTTTCGAAGGTTCGGGAACGACCATGCCCTTACCCTTGTCAGTACACCTCGAATCCTCGGGTACTACTACGGCCGCACTTGGTGATACAGTACCTGATCCTCCTTGCCCACCCCAGGGATCATAGTTTGTTTTCCAAATCAATCTTACTTTTTCCATTCCTTCGGTCTCCCTTGAATTGCCTTCTTTTCCCCTCTTCTTCGCTGGCCTAGAAATGACATAAATAATCTGAAGTAATGTATCTATCTTCTTCCACCTCTTCCTTTTGTTACCTAGCTTCCTGATTACACGGTTCATCCACTCCTCATCCAAGTCGATTAGCTCCTCAATATATCTCCCCGGATCTGTCAAAGTTTGGCTACCAGGTTCTGTAAAAAAACAAAAACAAATTTAGCTATCCATTCGATCAACATAATAAACAACCATCGACTATCAACATACTTGGATTCTACACCCTATGTTGCAGCCTATAAGTATCCTTCCCTATGGAATTCTCGCAATTCCCTCTTGTCACAACTAAGTCTTTATCCCACCCTTGACCCATCGAGCACAAATCAAATAGCCATGGTTTACCTGCATGGCATTGAATGTAGTACGTATCCACCTTCTTATTGGCTTTCCTCGAGTAGAACGATACAATATCGAATCACTCGATCAAACCCTTCTTCTCACGTTCAATTATATGTTCATACCCTCGACCACCTTTATCATTTCGTAGAAGTTACCATTCATCAGGCATGGGGCAACTTCTCAAAAGTTCAATACCTCCTTCACCAGCCTTCGGAGGGGTAGTTGCATCCCTAGCCGAATTTGGCCTAAAAATGCCATGAAACCCTCACGATGGATAACCTTGAATGTATACTTAGACTCTACTGCAATTAATACCACCCCTACCTTCGACAATTCTAGCTTAGCCATAAATTGATCAAGTCTCACCTTCTCTTGAGCTGAGACTGACCCTGCAGCTCACCTCGAACCACTCAAACTCTCACTACTGTCGCTCTACTCCCCTTCTTCTCTTTTATCACCTGAGGGCTTGACACTACCTTCGTGTTACCTTCCCTCTCCTCCCTCCATCTCCTCACCATTACTCTTCCCGGCCACTTGAGCCTTACGGCGTCACTTATTCGAAGCCCCACCTTCTGGAGCTACCACAGCAAGAGGGGCATCTGTTGCAATATCTAATACCTCTACGTCACTGCTCTCACCACTTGAGCCATGACCAGACACACTCATCTCATTTATCTAGATCTCCTCATCTATTAGCCTCAGCCTCAGCCTCGAGTACGTATTATACCCTACAGAAGAAGAGGCACGCAATTAGATCGATTAATTCGACTATTACAATTCGATATCATATTTTTTCCTACCCCTCGTCCAACCTATAGTCGAATGTTGGACTACAACTCTGGTAACCACCTAAATATCCCTAATTTCTTACTGGGTCATACCTCCAGCCACTTGGGTTACCCTCTCCCTCGGCCAGGCCTTCGTCAACATAAACCCTAACAATACCTACCCTTCAATACATTCCCAGAAAAAAAAACTACAGAGGAGAACTACAAATAACCTATCTACGAAGAAAGTCAGAAGAGTACCTGTTCATTTAATTCAGACCGAAACAACAATGATCTTTTCTCTACTCTCCGACAAGTACCAATTCAGCAATGCTGTATGCTTTCTCTCTTTCTCCCTGTTTTATCTCTATGATTGCTTTGGTATTTGGGGAACAGTTCCTCCCTCACCCCTTTAAATACTTCAAACAAAACCGCCTCAGTTTCCCCACTTATATCATTACCACTCCTCCACTCCCCCTCATCTTTTGTCGGAGCTGCATATTTACCATTTTACCCTTTAACTACCTATACGTACGTATCACACGCCCCCCTTCAAATTCTTTTATAAGCCTTTCGAACCTTCGAGCACTACGCCCGAAATTGTCCACTCACACCTACCTGTCACTTCCTCCTTTTTCCCATATCCCGAGGACACATTATGATGACCTACAGGGTACTCTGCCCTAGGAACAGTACCGCTTATGGCATGCCAGCTATTTCGGATGTCAAGTTTTGTAGACGAAGCCCATTTACCTTCGATAAATTTGTTTTCTCAAACCTCTCCTGACCTCGTCCACGAACCATCGTCTACACTCTACGCCGAACATTTGTCCATACATACAAGATATTCGATACGTCGGCCTAAAATTTTCAATTATTCGACTTTACCTCAGTTGCTTACAATTTTATAATTGTCGTTCCTAAAAGTTTAACATTCGAGAAAGGGTTATCGAGCCTAAGTTTCTGTCATCTACTGTGTTTGTCACACTTACGCACAAACAATTCAATATCATACTTCAAAAATTGTTTCAAAACATTCCCATTTCATTCGAGTAGCTGCCCTTTCACCAATTAGAAAAAAACAACAACAAAACAAGCAACATTAACAGAAAACCAAAAACCTTCTTGACCACCATCCCACGCCTGCACTTTTACCACAACCAAGAAGCCCCTATTTGCAGATAGGGCAATTCGTGTAGAGCCCAGCCTCCTCGTCATCAACTCGGTCATCTTTATTTATCAGATCTTCGACCATACACTGTGAGAAGTAGAACCGGTAACTGGCAAGTCGATTTGTCCATTGCAGCACCCTCTACTAGTGAGCATACAACATCCCAAAGATAGGCTCTTCTGGCTCTAGTTCGACCAAATCTGGCATAACCAAGTCCAACTCATGGTCCCCAAAGAATTTCTCGATCAGCTCATTCCTCTTCTCCACTATCCGGCGCTTTCAGGCTTCCATTCTCTTATGATATCTCGTATTTGGTGTGGTGCTCGTGACTTCGATTACATGGACAGGATGATGAGGGTACTCTGAAACTCCCCTCCCACCTCCTATTTATACTTGAATGCCGATGCATTTAATCCCTCTTTAATCACCACCTGCATTAATCATAGTCTTTAATTACCCTCCTCAGAATTGCAACAATCACTCAGTCAAACTTTCCAACTTTTCAAGCCCAACCGTTTTCTCAGAAGTCTCCCTCTATACCAATTTTTGAGGCCCCTGCTGAAAGGGTGCGAATGTAGTAGCCTACTCGCAGCCTTCTAGTACAAGTCGAGTGATCGAAGGCTATATCGAAGCCTACCTAGAGACTTGAATCCACAAGGCCTTCTGAGACTAGTCGAATACTCAAAGGATATGGTCATCAAAGCTAACAGACGTAATCAAAGATAGATTGTCAGTGCCATAACTCAGTTCCAGTACCAAAGACGCTTCGACCACGGACATGGTCGAAGTTAGACTCGTCAGACAGCTAGATCACCAGACAAAATGGAGAAACAAGCCGCTCAACAACTACAGTACCAAGTCCAACAACTATAGTGCTAGGTCCAACAACAACAGTGCAAGGCTCAACAACCACAGTATTATAACCAATAGCTACAGTGTCGGAACCCACCAAGGGTACAAGTCAATTGTCCCCGGATGATATGCATGCAACTTGATCCCCCATGGCGACTCAGTCATTTCTATATCTTATAAATAGGAGGGAAGTGGCAGTATGAAGGGGTAAGAAAATCTGTCCCAACAAACCCTACAAGTTTACCTTTGAATACCTTGTAACAACCCAGTTCTCGATACTTCGACTACTCTACATATATAATATTACTCTTAAAAATCCTTACCAGAGGTCGTGGAGCAACCCATTCTAGGCCTCCACGCAAGTGTATAATCTCTGTAGTAGATCACATTATTATTTATTATATACTTGAAATCCCCTGATTGAAAATAAAACCAATAGTGTAAGAGTCAGCTTCACCTCTTCCGAAGCTAGGCCCCTACACCTATCATCAAGCACTCCGCTTCAAACAAAATGATGGTATCGATAAGATCAGGGTATTCAAAAGCTCTCTTGAGCTTGTGAAAACACCGTCTCTGCAATTCTGGATACCTCTAACAAGTATGCTGCTTAGCAATTACAATAAGGTGATCACCCCAATGATTAGCCTTCAATTGAGGAGCCTACCAAATATATCAACATTGATGGACCTAACAGAGGTACTTTTATCAGTACTAAGCTGATTCAACACGAAAAAGACACTCTCATTCAGTTCTTATGACTAAATCAAGACATTTTTGTGTGATCATTCGAAGAAATGCCTGGAGTCAATCCGGCCAAGGCATGTCACAAATTGGCAATCAACATCAACGCCACTATAGTCAAACAGAAACAACGATGCCTATCACCACGACTTCGAGATGAAGTTAACATAGAGATCAAGAAATTGATCAAATTAGGATTCATTCGAGAAGCCAAGTATCCGGATTAGATTTCCAACATTGTCGTTATACCAAAGAAGAATAGAAAGGTCTGCGTTTGTGTAGATTTCACCAATCTCAACAAACACACTCCAAAGGACAGTTTCCCTCTTCCCAACATTCATTAGATCCTAGATTCTACAGCAGGTCACAAACTCTTATCTATGATGGACGCTACTTCAGGATACAATCAGAATTCACTCTTGAATAAAGATCAAGAAAAAACCACTTTCATCACTGAAAGAGGAATTTATTGCTACAAAGTCCCGCCCTTCGAAACTAAGAAAGCAGGCGCAACTTATCAACGATTGATGACTACTATACTCAAAACACATCTCAGGAAAATCGTGAAAGTCTATATTGACGATTTCTTATGTAAGAGCGTACAGTCCATCAATCACATTTCAGATCTCAACACAATACTTAACATACTTCGATCTTACAGGATGCGTCTCAATCCTGATAAGTGCCAATTTGGAGTACATTCAGGCCAATTTCTAGGCCACTTCATCAGCAAAAAGGGGACTGAGGCTGATCCAGATCAGATTCGGTCTCTCCTCGACATACAATCTCCAAAAATGATGAAAGACGTTCAGAAACTTGCCAAAAAAATTGCCGCTATCAACCGTTTTACTTCAAATTCTTCAGACAACTGTCATTGGCTGTTCTTATTACTCCACGGTTGTACCAAATGTGGAAAAGTTTAGTCAAATGTAGAGGCTCAATGGGCATCGGAGTACGAGGCAGCTTTCCAGGATCTCAAAACTTATTTGGGGAAGTCTCCCATCATGAGCACCCCAATAGGTAAAGAGGAACTAATTTTCTACCTAGCAGTTACAAATACTTTAGTCAGCTCAGTTCTTATTCGACTTGAAGGGAAAATCGAGAAACTAGTCTACTTCATCAGCAAAACCATTACTCCAGCGAAAACGAGGTACTCTAAAATGGAGAAACTTCTTCTTACTCTTGTTTATACTTCACAGAAACTCGAGCACTATTTCCAAGCTAGTTCAGTCAAAGTCATGACGAATTACCCACTTCGAGAAGTTCTATCCAAGAAAGAAAAATCAAGAAGAGTGCAACAATGGCCAGTCAATTTGGGAGAACATGATATCTTGTTCGAACAATGTTATTCCAAAAGAGGGCAGGTCGTTGCCGATTTCCTCGTAGATTTTCTAGTGGAAGATCCCAAGTGGGTGAAGCACGATCCTGGCTTTTTAGAGGAAGTTACCAAAGATCAACCCCCAAAGCATTTGATGCATGAGCTGAATGGATTACATAGATAGGGTGGGGACTTCTTACAGATGGATCAGTAGGATCAGCAGGGTTAGGAATTGGAATCGTATTGATTACCTCTTCTAATGATAGAATTGAGAAATCAATCTGCCTGGATTTTGAGGCCTTAAATAATGTCACCGAATACGAAGCTCTCATTCACGAACTTGATCTTTCTCTCGAGCTCGACGTCCCCAAACTCTCAGTTTACACAGATTCACTGCCCATCATCCACCATTACTCTGAGTAATACAAGAAGAATGGAAAGATGATCGAATACGCAGCACTCGTTGCAGATAGGATAAGCAAGTTTGCGCAAGTAGCTCTTGATTATCTTCCTTGAGGTGAAAACAGACACGCCAATTCCTTGGCATATCTAGTCAAGGTTTTAGCCGCAGAAGCTCGATAACTCCAGATCGAAGTAATTTCAACCCCCAACATTAATCGCATGTTTGTTTGCATGACCAACACTGAGGGCGAGATAGGGGGAAACGACGATTGGCGAAAGCCTTTCTTAGTTTATTTTGGTATAAGCAACAAATGTGAAGGACAACTTCTGGCAGATTCAAAGGAACGCCGACAGCTAATAGAAAACTCAAAGTACTACGCAAATCAAAATGGTACTTTGTACTACCATTGAGTCATGGGGCCATACCTCAAGTACTTCTCCAAACAGAAAGCGGACGAGATGCTTTGCGATTTGCATAAAGGGACTTGTGGCTCCCATGCCGTAGGTCGATAACTAGCAAGCAAAGTCATTGCACAAGGAGTATTATAGCTTGGCATACGCAAGAAAGCTGAAGAGTACTCACGTAAATGTGACGCATGTCAATGGCATGGAAATATGATACGCGCCCCTGCACACGAACTCCATGCAAGTAAGGTTTTTTGGCCATTCAAAAGATGGGCATTCGATCTTGTCGACAAATTTTTAAATTCTCCAGGTAACCGCTGCCACCACCTCATAGCTACAGATTATTTTACAAAATGGGTAGAAGCGATTCCACTTTGTCGAACTAGAGAAGAAGAGGTCATCTCTTTAATCTGGGAACACATCATCACTCGGTTTGAGTGCCCCCACCAAATTCGTATCAATAATGGACCCCAATTTGTTGGAGAAAAAGTCATAGCTTTCCTCAACTAACACAACATCATTCACTCACCATCCAATCCCTACTACCCTCAAGGAGATGGCCAAGCCAGAATTACCAATAAAACTATCATAGATCGACTCATGAAATGGCTATACTCTCAGCAAAAAGGAAATTAGGTTTGAGAGCTTCCTCATGTCTTATGGGCATGCCGTACCACTCCACGTTAGTTGACAGGCTACAATCTATTCCTCCATGCTTATGGCACTGAGGTTGTGATTCTCTCTTAATACCATCACCCAGTTAAAGATCACGAGCTAACTAACGAGGAAAATGAGTTCGAATTGACTTGTAACCTCAATTGGATCGATGAAACTAGGAAATGCACCATCGCTAACCTAGGTCGATATCACCATATGCTGGCCAGTTCATACAATAAACGAGTCAGAAGCCGTTCCTTTCAAATCAATGATCTTGTCCTCAGAGAGATACCTAAACACTGCAAAGAGTCTCATGCTAGAAAACTTGTAGACAATTGGGAGGGTCCATTCCTTATTACAGGTCTCTTAGGCCTGGGATCATGTTACCTCATGACAAAAGAGAGTATCCACATTTCAAGTCCTTGGAACACTAGGCGATTGAAACGATATTATCGTTAGGTCCCTCACTACTCTATTTTTTGCTTCTCGCCTTTACATTCCAGAAGTGAGATTTCCATCTCCATCTAATGTACATCCTTTCTCAAAAGTCAATGAAACTTACAAGTCTTATCCATACATCTCTCTACTTTGTATACAATACATAGATTAAAGCATAGATAATACAAGTTTCCATCGACATCATTCTAGTTAAATCAAGAATATACTTGGTTTGGCTGACTCTACTAAATCTTCTGCTGTTAGAACAAGGTAGAACTTGTTTTCAATCAATAGACTCTACCAGACATAAGATAAAGCAAAGGTAAAACTAGCTTTCATCTCTTTCAATATGTCTGCGATATTATTCCAGTTAAATCAAGAATATACTTGGTTTGGCTGACTCTACTAAATCTCCTGCGGTTAGAACATGGTAGAACTTATTTTCAATCAATAGACTCTTTCAGACATAAGATAAAGTAAAGGTAAATATAGTTTTCATCTCATTCAATATGTCTGCGATAACAAACTAGTTAAATCAAGAATATACTTGGTTTGGTTGACTCTACTAAATCTCCTACGGTTAAAACAAGGTAGAACTTGTTTTCAATCAATTGACTCTGCCAGACATAAGATAAAGCAAAGGAAAAACTAGCTTTCATCTCTTTCAATATGTCTACGACATTCTGCCAGTTAAATTCAGGTTATACCTGGTTTAACTCTAATCGAGTCCGTGGTTAAAGCAAAGGTGATACTAGTTTTCAATCAAAGAGCTCAACTAGACATAAGATAAAGTAAAGGTAAAACTAGATTTTATCTCTCAACATATCAGCGGCACATAATATTTCTTTTCAGGTTATATACAACCATTATAATGGAGTCTATTATGCTATGAGGATGGCAACTTCGCTTACCCCTACAAAAAGAGATTGACTAGCCATGAATTCTTGAGTTTGAGCAATCCCAATAATTCTTCCCTCCTCTATCAATTTAGCAGATCGAGGGCCCAAATTTGTTCCCATGGAGCTCGTGCAATTTCCTCAATCTATTTCAACCTTGTAGAAACATCCCTTTTCTGACATACAGTCGAACAAGGTATCTCTCTCTAACTCAATTCTTTTTACTTCTTTTACAAAATAAGCAATAACCGACTTCAACAATTCTGAATGCTCGCCTGAGTTATAACTAAGTGAGAGAACACAATGCTTGACCTTTGAAGGAAATCTTCTAGCCTCTTGTACCATGCTTTCCAACTCTCTATTTCTTTGTCTATTTGATCTATAAAAGCTATATTCTCTACAGATTTTTTGTCAGCTTTTGCTGATTCAACTCGATTAATTGTCTCCAAATCAACCACCTGAGTACGAAGTATCTTGATCTCCATCTGGAATTTTCATGAACAATTCCTCTTTATCCTTTAAAACAATCTCCTTCCCTTGGATAATACACTCTAACCATTTCTCCCTAACAATAGCAGAGTCCAGCTTCATTTGACACTCTCGTAACTGCTCAACTCCTTTACGCACATGCCCTTGAATTCGAGCAACGTCCCCCTCTAACTCTCTTATTCGAGCTGACAGACTGACAACATCACCTTGAAAAAGAGAAACTCTGGCATCATTTTAATTCTTCTTCGAGCACTCACCAGCCTCGATGCTTCTGACATGTATATTTGCCTGTGCCAGATCAGTTTTCAATTAAGCCACTCTCTTATTCAACTCATTACACTTGCGTTATACCATCCTAAACTCCATATCTTTTGCAGGGAAAGCTGTAGTCAATTGTTTGGCTCCAACTTCAGATACAGACAAATCGTCTCGAGCTCCCTTTAGCTCATTATCTTTATTAACTTATTTCCTCTTCAATCACCCTAGCTAGTTCCTACTATTTGCCAGATCAGATCAAATTTTCTTTTAATCATGAGTTTCTTGGCCAGATAATATCTTAAACTAGCCATCGACCGATTTAAATCTTCCTCCGATCTTTCTAGAGCATGTATACTGTAACGAGCCATGCCAGCTTTCCAACTCTTTACCACAAATGCATCATTTTGGCTTCTAAGTTTTGCTCCATGTTTTTTAACTCCTCGAGATCTTTCTGCCCTTTTTCAATTTCGGCATCCTTCTCCTTGATCTGCTGAGTCAGGTCAGCAACAGTCTGTGTTGCCTCAATAAACTTGAAGTACACCTTTACATGTTGATCTTCTCTATCTTCATTTTCCTCTCTCATATTATCGAAGTCCTCTGCATATTCTTGGTTATATTAACGAGCTTCATCTTCGCGTAAGCGAGCTGACTCCAATTCGACCTACACATAGCTGTTATATTATATCAAGTTTAATTCAGAATACTCAATCACTACATATGACTCACTTTTAACAATATATCTATCTTTTGACATCTACTGTGTAAAACTACTTCTGGACTTAAGGTCGAAGTACAATCTTGGATAAATGCTTCATAACATATGTTTGCAAGTCTAAGGTACACATTCTCTATATTTTTGTTTGCCAAAGACTAACATCTTTTATATGCACCATTCCAGGGTCGTTTGCACCTAAAAAGGTAATGAGTTTTTGGTCCGTCTCTATACTCTATCTATTACTTTGTACTTCTATATTAATGAAGCATACAAATCAAATATTTCTTGCTCTATTCTAACCTGCAGCTCCGCTTGCGAAGACAATAGGGACGTTGTGTTTTCTCTCTCCCGAGTAAGCTTAACCTCTAAATCTTTTATTCTGAGGCGTATGTCCTTAAGTCCCTGCAACAATGTTTACAAAAGTAACTTAGCCTACAAAATTCTATCCAAAATATACCCAATCAGTTTACAACATTCCATAACATTCATACAATAGCAATGCCATCACACTATCCTACCTTCTTAGTTTCCACCTCTAGGTGTTCATCGTCATCCTCTTAGTTGTCTCTCAATGTTTGAGGATACATACCATCCAACCCATCAACAAGCCCAACAGCATCATCATCAACCTCCTCTTCTTCCACGTAGGTATCAGTCCTAATTGCCTCCACCTCGTCTTCAGAGTAAACCTTGGACATAAGGTGTCGCCCGAGCCTGTCACGCTCAACTACTGCCTCATTCAAATCCACCCTTGCCTCCGCCAGTAGCTTGCCGATCTCTACTACTTTGTAAGCCTTCAGGGCCTCCAGCCGCTTCCCCTCCTTGCTCAAATCTGAGTTCAATCGAGCTACGCTCCTTTCGAGTTTGAAATTCTTCTTCTTCAGCTCATCTCTCTCCTCTTCGACCATGAGGCATATCCCCTTCATCTGCCGAGCGGCCTACAAAAATTAGGCAAAATCAACCTTATTGATTAGCTCGAATCATAATACATAATCAAACTTATTCGAGCATATAAACCTACCATTTTACTCATCTCCTCCTCCCTATGGAGAGCCGCCAACCTGGCCTTTTCCTCCACCTCTTTCCAATTGCCCTCCACATCAGGTTGATCTTCTATGACTTTCCCCCCCCCCCCGATAATTTAAAAGGTTCTACCCTTCTCTTTTTTACCTTTTCTGCAACCTAACCACTTCCCATGGTCCCCGACGCTGCAGGACGCTTCAACATTTGCCTTTTGGGGAGCGTTCAAGCTAATTTGCTCGACGTAATGGACTCCAGTAATCTCGTGTGCACTCTCGGGGCCTTAGGCAAGTTCGCTCGCCTTTCCCCATCAGTCCCCTTATTTTTGCTACCGTCAACGCTCATCATTAGCCTTGTCGAATGAGACTTCATAACCTTTTCAACTCAGCTGTTTCTGCCTCCTACTAATGCCGGGATCTTCTGGTACAGCCTCGAGTTCTGTCTCCTCTTGAGAAACTTTGTCCAATAATGACTCCTTCCTTGTCACCTACGACCTAGGAACTGTCATACAAAAAATGTTAACATCAACGAGCATAGCATAATTTCTACTATCAATCTCATATATTATACATTATTATACTTACATTGTTTTACAGCCTTAAACAGAAGTTCCATGGGTTCTTCGTTATCTCCCTAAAGGCAGTCACCCTTCACCTATATCACAATATCATTCCAAGGTTGACCTGCTGATTTCAGATCAAAGAAGCGAGATCGAGTTGCTTTTGCACAGAAATTAGCCCCTCCACTTGCACCATAATTTTTTCTACCGTGAAACTGCAACACATCCTTAGAGGATATCCTCCTCTTTCTACCCTCTCCTTTCTACCGTATATTCAAAGCTTCCCAAACACTTATCACCTCCCACATGTTCCCATTCATCTGAACGGGACATGCACCGATAAAATTTATAATCCCTTTAGTCAGATTGCTAAGGGGAAGACTCAACCCGTACTCCAACAGAGACAGGTAACATAAAAATCCCTTAGAAAGTTCATTCAGAACATTCCCATCATAATACTCCATAGAGATCGATTCTTTTATACCTCTATCCATTTTCTCCTTCACCAAATTAGCCAACAGATAAAAATATTCTTCTCCCGTTGCTACAGTGTAACCTCTAAATTTCCTACCCGCATAGTCGATACAATTTCCCCATCTATCTCCTATAGAAGCCTCGGCTTTACTAAATTCTTTGAATTCAACCGAGCGAGGAGAATAGGACACCAATCTTCTAGGGAAATCTGAAAATTGATCAACACCTACTTCTTCCTCACTTCCAAACGCTCCAATCTCAGACTCAGTCGACCGACCAGAGGTCGATGCCTCACTTACAGGGGAATTCTTCATATCAACTATAGGAAATGATTTTTATCAAAGACAACACTCCCCACGGTCGACCTATACAAAGGTCCAAGTATCTGTGGTTATTTTTTTTATCCCACCCTATACAAAAGTTCAGGTACCTCATGCCACAACCAAGCCTTTATCCCACCCTCAACCCGTCGAGCACAAATCAAATAACCATGGTTTATCTGCATGACATATGATATGGTACGTATCCACCTTATTATTGGTTTTCCTTGAGTAAAACGATACAATATCGAACCACTCGATCAAACCCTTCTTCTCACGTTTCAATTATACGTTCATACCCTCTACCACCTTTATCATTTCAAAGAAGTTACGATTCATCTGGCCTGAGGCTAACTTCCCAGAAGTTCAATACATCCTTCACTAGCCATCGAAGGGGTAGTTGCATCCCTAGCCGAATCTGGCCTCTAAATGCTATGAAATCCTCACGAAGGATAGCCTTGAACATATACTCAGACCCTATTGCAATTAATACCAAACCTACCTTTGGCAATCTTAACTTAGCCATAAATCGATGAAATTTTGCCTTCTCTTGAGCCGTGACAGACCCTACAGCTCCCCTCAAACCAGTCAAACTCTCACTACTGTTGCTCCGCTCCTCTTCTTATTTTTTATCCCCCGAAGGCTCGACACTACCTTCGTGTCCCTTTCCCTCTCCTCCTTCCATCTCATCTCCATCACTCTCCCCGGTCACTCAAGCCTTACGGCGTCTCTTAGTTGAAGCCTCACCTTCTGGTACTACCACAGCCAGAGGAACATCTGTTGTAATGTCTAATACCTCTACATCACTGCTCTCACCCCTTAAGACACGGCCAGACACACTCATCTCATTTACCTTAATATCCTCATCTATCAGCCTCAGCCTTGAAGATTGACGGGTATGCATTATACCCTACAGAAGAAGAGGCACGCAATTAGATCGATACATTCGACTATTACGTTTCGATATCATATTTTGTCCTATCCCTCGTCTAACCCATAGTTGAATGTTTGACTACTGCTCTGGTAACACCTAAATATCCTTAATTTCCTACAAAGCTGTACCTCCAGCCACTTGGGTTACCCTCTCCCTCAGCCAGGCCTTCGCCAATATAAGCCCTAACGACACCTACCTCTCAGTACATTCACAACAGACTACAAATAACCTATTTACGTAGAAAGTCAAAAGAGTACCTATTCATTTTATTCAGACCGCAATAGCGATGATCCCTTCTCTACCGTCCAGCAAGCACCAATTCAACAATGCCGTATCTTTTCTTCTTTTTTTTCTCTATTTTCTTTCTAAGATTGCTTGAGTATTTGGGGAACAGTTCCTCCCTCTCCCCTTTAAATACCTCAGACAAAATTGCCTCAGTTTCCCCACTGACATCATTACTACTCCTCGACTCCCCCTTATTTTTTGGCTGATCTGTGTATTTACAATTTTACCTTTCAACTGCCCACACGTGCGTATCACATGCCCCCCTTCAAATTCTTTTATAAGTCTTTCGATCCTTTAAGCACCAAGCCCAAAACTGACAACTCAAAGCCCACCTGTCACTTCCACTATTTTCACATAACCCGAGGAAACATTATAATGACCTACAGGGCACTCTACCCTAGGAACAATACCGTTTCTGATATACCAACTGCTTCGGCTGTGAGGTGTTGCAGCTGAAGCCCATTTACCTTCAACAAAAGGAAATTTCCAAACCTCTCTCGATCTTGTTTGCGCACCATCGTCCGCATTCCACGTCAAACATTCGTCCATCTATACAAAATATTCGATACGCCGGCCTAAATTTATCGATTATTCAACTTTACCTCAGTTGCTTACAGTTTTTTAATGATTGTTCCTAAAAGTTTGACATTCGAAAAAGTATTATCGTGCCTAAATTACCGTCGTGTACTGTGTTTGTCACACTTACACACAAATAGCTCAATATCACAATTCGACAATTATTTCAAAGCATTCCAATTTTATTTGAGCAAATGTCCTTACACTAATACAAAAAAAACGAAAGAAACAACATCAACAGCAAACAAAAAGCCTTCTTGACCACCATCCCACGCCAGCACTTTTACCACAGCCAAGAAACCCCTATTTGCAGGCAGGGCAATTCTTGCAGAGCCCAACCTCCTCATCATCAACTCGATTTTCTTCGTTTATCAGATCATTGGCCATATATTGTAAGAAGTAGAACCGGTTGCTAGGAAGTGGGTTCATCCATTGCAGTACCCTCCACCAGGGAGCATACGGCATCCTAGAGATCGGTTCTTCTGGCTTTAGTTCGACCAAGTCAGGCATATCCTAATCTAACCCACGGTCCCCAAAGAATTTCTCCTTCAGCTCATGCATTTTCTCCAGTATACGATGCTCTCTGGCTTTTATTCTCTTCTGATATCTCGTATTTAACGTAGTATCCATAGTTTAACTACTTCGGGAAGAGGATGCAGGTAGTTTTCTCAGGGAAGAAGATGAAGATGCTTGAAGCTCTCCTAACACCCATTACTTATACTTGAAGGAAGATGCATTTAATCCCCCTTAATCACAACCTACATTAATCACGGTCTATAATTACCCTCCTCGGAATTATAACAATCACTCAGTCAAACTTTCCAACTTCCCAAACCCAATCGTTTTCTCAGCACGCGCCCTCTACAATAATTTCCAGGACCCTTGCTGAGAGGGGGTGAATATAGTAGCCTACTCGCAGCATTCTAGCACAAGTTGAATGATCAAAGACTATATCGAAGCCTTCCTAGAGACTCGAATCCACGAGGCCTTCTGAGACTAATCAAACACACGAAAGATATGTCCATCGAAGCTAACAGACATAATCGAAGATAGATGGTCAGTGCCAAAACTTAGTTTCAGTACCAGAGACGCTTTGACCAGAGACATGGTCGAAGTTAGACATGCCAAACAGCCAGATCACCAGACAAAATGGACAAACAAGCCGCTCGACAGCTACAGTGTCAGGTTCAACAACCATAGTGCAAGGTCCAACAACCACAGTGTCATGTCCAACAACCACAATGTCAGAACCAACAACTATATTGTCAGAATCGATAGCAATAGTGTCAGAATCGACTCCGGGTACAAGTCTGTTATCCCCGGAGGATACGCATGTAACTTGACCCCCCATGGTGACTCAGCCCTTTTTATATCCTATAAATAGGAGGGAAGATGCACGAGGAAGGGGTTAAAAATCTCTCCCAACAGACTCTACAAGTTAACCTTCGAATACCCTATAACAACCAAGTTATCGATACTTCCACTACTCTACATATATAACATTTCTCTTAAAAATCCTCACCAGAAGTTGTGGAGCAGCCCATTCTAGGCCTCCACGCAAGTGTATAATCTCCATAGTAGATCTAATTATTATTGATTATATACTTGAAACCCCTTGGTCGAAGATAAAACCCATAGTGTAAGAGTCAGTTTCACCTCTTTCGAGGCTAGGCCCATACATTACACATAACAAGTCTTACATGTACTCCAGAGATAACAACCTTCTGTTTATTCTCAAAATCATATTAGTTTTTTGTGATGTTTCACTCTAAAAATCTTCTGAAGCAAAGCCGGCATTAGAAATCACAGAACATCCTTCTTTCTCAAAGTTTGATCAAACTTTAGACATGGAGCCGAGCTTCAAATAGAAACTATGGAAGAAAAGACGTCAGTGCTTGAACCAACTCTTTAAACAGAAGGCCTTCTTAGCGTAAAGAAACAATGATTATGCAGGGGTAAACTTCTAATCTCCATCTCCCTCCTACATCACCATTGCCTTTTCCTCCCTAACTCCCATTAGCAAAGATTTGATTGAGACAAAACGGAGTCTTATATTATAATCAAGTCCTTCGTAGGATACCGGCGATACTACCTCACATTTATACCATCCCCCAGATCTGTCTCCTCAACCTTATCCTCCGCAAGGATGCGGAGACACCTCCAGCGTGCCTCACCTGTAAATACCATGTAATGAAATCTCCACATACAGTAATAGTCTTCCTCAGCATTAGCCGCTCCGTCTGACATACCGTGATACATCGGTGGAATGGGAATTTGGGTGGGCATCTCCTCAGATTGATCACCGAAATAACCCAGTTAGAATATATGCATTTCAAGAACAATTCTCTCTTCATACACCATTCTCCGGGTCTTCACCATTATCACTCAGGAATTTTAAAGGAATTTTTAACAATAGCTTACTTTTGCAAAAATCCACAATATAGGTACTATTTATATAACCCTCGTATTTAATGCGCAAGTACATTTCCAAAGCAGTCGCCATTCGAAACAGAACCACTCTCGGAACCTCAAGTGTGCATTGCACTAATATTTTACATCGTCATTCAATATAAATTTATCCCTCCATAAAAAATAAATACCCATTTATACCAGTCAAGTCAACATTAAATATGCCATTTTTTTTCAACTTCCAATACAGGAAATATGCAAGATCTTTCTCAACAAAAGCCACTCGTGCCTTCAATTGTGAGGTGGCGATTGTAGAGACCTATCCCTCGACCTACCTCCAATTTGAACTACCTCCAATTCGAACTACCTCCATCACATTCTTACGCATTTTACACGTGACATTAAACATTCAGGAGTGCCACCTAGCCCACAAACTGATAAAGAACGTGGATCGAGCACAATAAAAGAATATGAACAAGTTAAAGACACCGGTCTCCCACAAAATCAACAGTTACTCAGTCAACCACCCCTTACCTCATTGTTTGGAGAACGTGCTTCAACACAATAATGAGTTACAGGTAAGGTATATATAAAGAAAAAGTTCCAGGAGTGATAGGGACCAAAAAAAAGGACCACAAATAAAAACTTCTTATTTACAAGATCAAGTATTTTAGTTCAAGAGGTCACTTGTAATAAGATATCAGCCTCAAGCAATAAATGTTAAAGTTACTAAAACCCTCAACTTGAGGTCGTGGTTCTTTACCTATTCAAAGGTTTTCTACGCTAAATCACACGTGTCATTTCTTTCTATACATTAGTTTTTGTCACAGGTACATTGGTGTAAGAGTTAATTCCGAGTCATTTCGTGCCAATGGAATTAGGCCATTACAACACTAGCCCTCCAAATTAGTATCAGACTTACCCAAGATCTATCTTAAAAAACCCATTAAGAAATAATGGGTTTCAGTTCCAACCTGAGAAAAGAGACATTACAAAAGGAAAATTCGTAGAGATTGTGATATGTAATACTCTTTCTGACCCAAGTACTTGTGTAAATCAGTATAAAAATGGCAGCACTAAAGGAGTATTAGGTTTCAATAATTGTCACAAAGGGAACACTAGTCTGGGGAGCAACACTGATTTGGGACACCAAGCTAAAGATAGGAAGTACCAGGATGGAAAGAATGAAGAACAGTCTGATAAAAGAGAGGAGACCACTAAGTCTGATCAGCAAAACACAGGTAATAGAAGTAAGGAGGCTTCACAACTGGATAATAACAACAGCAGTAATAGAAATGGTAAGGAAGGCCAGAATGAAGTGCAGGAAGTGGAAGAGCAAAGGAACTTAACTACTAAAGTTGGCCAATAATGGGATAGGTGCATTCAGGGCAAGTATAATGCTGATAACTACCAACATAGCTCGCAACATGAGGTGGTTGAAATGGAGAAAGTAGAAATCAAAGGGGCAAGTACTAAGAAAATTTGGACAGAGCTTTGTGGGGCTAACTCCGTGTCAAGAGGTACTAGTACACTAACCTATACCCCTCCTACAATTACTAATGAACATGCTTACATCTCAGTCTCCCCTAAAGACATTAACAATAACAACATGTTTCAGAACCATTTAGTTAGAGAAAGTCTCATAAAACTATGGAAACTCAAAGGAAAATTTGGATAATAACACAAGGATTCAATTTGTACTTTTTAAAATTTAACGGTGATGAAGATAGAGAAAAAATTAAAGAAGATGGCCCACAACACATAGTTAGTAGATTATTCATTATTAGACCTTGGAAGCCTTTTATAGAGATGGAAAGGAATGACTTAAGAACTCTAGCACTATGGGTATCACGGCCCGGCTCGAGGCAGGCACTACAGTGCCCGGAGCATAGTGAAATATGGGGCGGCGTACATTCATTTGTGACCGACATGCACAAGCCATCTTTACTAGGCGTGGCGGCACCTATAGAATAGAGTCACAGATGCTAGAGCAACATCTGGATTATCCTAGATACTCGTGAGGGATCATCAAATAGGTATTTGGTATAGGCGGCAACGCTGAAGGTTTCCTCAATAATCCCTACAACGTAATCTCTCGTGGCTGGGCATGAGGTATGGATAGCATACCTGTCCTGCGGTGGATCAGAATAACTCAATATACCGAGTTCCAGATATATGATATAAATATAAAAGGACGACGAGCCTGGACAAGTTACATAGTCCATTTATAAGGGGCAATGCGTCTCGGTTGGCTCGTAGGGCATAACGGCGCTCTATGAAACCCTATCTGGGAAAGCGGCCCGTATTACAAGGCAATGTCTCCTAGCCCTTCCTAGGCCAAGGAGAACTCATGAACATCACTTGTGGATAGCCAATGAGTCGGGGTATAAGATGACCAAGCTATAAAGTTTAGTTTGTCATTGGGAGGTTTGGACCAAGGTTCCTTCTTAATATAGCTACTAAGTAAATAGCTAGATTCCTAAAGGAAACACCAAAAGTGAAGACGAATCGCCTTGGCACTTTTCGCCCCCTTAACCAATTCTATTTTTAATGAAACTTGGCGTGCAGCCATATTAGGATATATAAAACATATATCCAAGGTCAGAACTCAAAATTCTCGGGTGGATTTGCTCGACGTTTGCTAGGGTGTCACACCCTCCTGCACTTTAAATAATCTTAACAACCTCGTCGAGAACCTTTCTTTAATACAACTCTACAAGGATTCAATCGTTTGCATCTTCAAGAAATTAACACTCTCCCACACTCAGTTTAGAGTACTACACATTCTTCTCCACTGGCAGATACTAAACCCTAATCTTTGGCCTTTCAAACTAAAATGTGTCGGTGACTTGATCAAACTTTGGAGTCTGCCAAATTATAGATTAAAAACAAAGGAGTAAGTGTTACTTGCCATCTGCTTATGAGCCCATTGGCTAGCATCTTGATTGTCGTTTATCTTAAGATTAGAAGTTCTTCTATTATCTGATATCTCTTGTTGGTACTCCCCAGCTCCTTCCCCATCAAATTGGTCTTTATCTCTAGCTGCAGAACACTGAGTAAAAAAATTAGTAAAAAAACTTGCCCTCTCCTGAGTCCCCCCAGTACTTACAAAAAGTGCAGAGAGAGTCTTGCTTCTTTAGGACCAATTTGGAAACGTGAGTCTTCACCAATTTGTGAGCTTAAAATGATCTAGGACCATCTTGTGGATCAAAAAGGATTAACTTGGCTAGAGCACTAGTATGATGACAAACCTGAAACTCAACTGCAGAGCTAGAGAACAAGCATCACTCGGCCTTCGTGCCTTCTTAGACTGAGTAAAGCAGTGTCCCGTACTACAGTGGGACCAACTGTGGATAGGCGACAACCAACTTAGGGGGTTTGCGGTTCATGTCGTGTAACCAAGAAAAACTCTACCCTCAACGTCAACACTAAAATAAATTAATGTGTTCAAACACGGGACTCAAACCATGTCTTTATCTTCTACTTCTTTCTCGGATCATGATGTTCAGCTCCGGAACGTCTCTATGTCCAACTCAGGATAATAAAAATTACTATCAACCATGATTCTTTAATTTTCTGTAGGCACTAAGGAATTTCAACCTAACCAAGCTTCGTGACTTCCACACGTAAGTGCTTGGCATAAGAAACTAACCATATCGATCTCTGCTGAGATGGGCATCATCCTTGATCACAACTATTACTATTCTTCGTAGTGCGTAAGTGGATTGAGTGCAAATAGCAACCTACTAGATCACCCTACTACTATTATTCATAGAACATCTGCTATACTGACCAGCCTTCGTAAGATAACTAGCGATATAAATTACCGCATCCAACTCAAATATCAATCCTTCCTCTTAACATCATTGTCCAAAGTACACTTAACTTAAGTAATCTCGTACTCAGATATGGAGCCTTCGTCATGCTTCCAATATCAACTGACATGTAGGCAACCAGTTTTACAAGTATTCACAACGGTGTTTGGATCATATATCATGAGCAACATCGGTTTTGAAGATAGCAACTATCAAGTGGGTATTCGTTTCAACCAACCTGACTCAATCTGATAAGCCAAGACCAAACTGGTCTAGCTCTGATAAGCATAGGCATAAAAAGCCTTTCTCTAATACCAACAGTCAAGCTGGTATCTAATCTTACCAATACAGGAGCTAAGCTCTAATCGGCTATTCTAGCTTTGATAACAATTGTCATTGCCCAGCTCGGGGAAGGCACTACAGTGCCCGAAGCACAGTAAAATATGGGGTCGTACGGCATACATGCACGTACGGCCGACATGCACAAGCCATCTTCATTGGGTGCGGCGGCACCACTAGAATAAAGCAGATGCTAGAGCGATATCTGGATAATGCTGGATACTCATGAGGGATCATCGAATAGGAATTTGGTATAGGCGACAATGCTGAAGGTTCCCTTAATAATCTTTACAGCGTAATCTCTCATGACTGGGCACGAGGTACGGATAGCACAAATGTCCTATAGCGGATCAGGATAGCTCAATATGTTGGGTTCCAGATATATGACATAAATATGAAGGGGCGACAAGCCTGGACTAGTTACATAGTCCATTTGTAAGGGGCGATGCATCTCAGTTGGCTCGTGGGGCTTAGTGGCACCCTATGAAGCCCTATTTGGGAAAGCGGCCCGCATTACAAGGCAATGTCGCATGGCCCTTCCTAGGACAAAGAGAACTCATGAACATCCCTTGTGGATAGCCCATGAGCCGGGGTCCAAGATCACCAAACTATAAAGCTTACTTTGTCATGGGGAGGTTCAACCAAGGTTCCTCCTTAATATAGTTACTAAGTAAATAACTAGTTTCCAAAAGGAAACATCAAAAGTGGAGACAAAGCGTACTAGCACTTCTCACCCCCTTACCCAATTCTGTTTTCAACGAAACTTGGCGTGTAGCCATATTAGGATATCGAAAACATATATCCAAAGTTAGAACTCAAAACGCTCAGGTGGATGTGCTCGGCGTTTGCTAAAGCGTCATAATGGGTGAACCTTACCTGTCAACATGAGGGATGCTAAGGGATTAGGCAAGATTGCTAGTCACATTGGGGTGCCCATTAAACTTGATAGAACAACAAAAACAGGCCAAATAACTCATTTAGGAGGGTTTTAGTTGAAGTTGATCCTGAAAAGGAGCTTCCAAGCTTGTTGCCTATTATCTATGATAATTCTAAAATCTTTACTGTGTATATTGATTACAATTGGGTACCAATCAGATGTGCTTGGTGTAAGATCTTTAGTCACAGCAATGTTAATTTCCCCAATGTAG
This sequence comes from Kingdonia uniflora, assembly GCA_014058105.1. Taxonomy (NCBI): domain Eukaryota; kingdom Viridiplantae; phylum Streptophyta; class Magnoliopsida; order Ranunculales; family Circaeasteraceae; genus Kingdonia; species Kingdonia uniflora. Next base: position 2,573,838 of record JACGCM010000445.1, read on the forward strand.
AAAAAATTGAAAACCAAAATAATAAATACAAGACTGACAGAATGTCGTGGCTAAAAAAGCAAGAGCAAGGTGAGAATGGGAGATATGACCCATAAGGGGAGGAGAATATAAACCTGGAAAAGGAAGGGTGGCAAACACTAAAAGTGGCCTTAAATAGAAGCAATTTACAAGGAAACAAAAACAAGGGAAACAATTCCATTGGTCTAATCCCCATAAACCACGTAGCAGAAGCTGAGATGACACCAACAAGTCATACTAAAGAGCAAAATATTACAACTGCAATACCTAAAGAAACTCATAGTAATGAGAATAGCACCATGGAAGGCAGTAATTTTAAGACAAGTGTGGAGAGTACCAATAATACTATGGGGGATACAGCTCAAGCAGTCTTACAGAATCAAAAAAGAAGAGGAGGAAAACTGAAGCTAAAAGTTTATAAATGAGTAGATTAGATACTGAGTATGGAAACCCAGAAAAGAAATATCTCCTCAAGAATCAGAATAAGGAGAACAATGGGATCAACGAAAAGGGACACCACTCTGAGAGTAAGGGTGGGGCAAATAGAGGGAGTATCTTACAGAAAATGAAACTTACTTGATGGGGGATAACAATTATAAGCTGGAGAGTAGGTAAGGGAGTGAGTGAGGCAGATAAATATCAACTGATAATGCGTTCAATTTTACTTGGGGGGGATGTTAGTAACTTTTCTTGGCCTTTAACAGGATCCTTATGTTGTTTTGTGCAATGGAGGCTGAGAAGCCTTCTATAATAGTTTTATAGAAGAGTACACATGAGTGGAGAGTATATGGAAGAAAGATGGGAGTTTTGTGCTCGATATGAGTTTGTTGTTGAGATGAAGGCCTTTTTGGTCATTTTCCTAAAAGCTGAGGCTAAGTACAGGTACCATTGGGTGGCTGTTCTCCTAAGACTATTTCTAGCTGATAGAAGAAGCCTTAAGAAGCAATATTTTTTCATAAATCATTACTAGGATGGGCTCTTTTGCCAGAGATATGAGTGTGTTGTTGGGATGAAGGCCTCCTTGGTCAATTCTCCAAAAGCTGAGGCTGAGAGTAGTTGCCTTTGAGTGTCTGCCTTCCACAGAGTATTTCCAGCTCTTAAAATTTTCCCAATGAAGTAATACTCTCACTACATTCATGGTGATATTTGGAATTCTCAGGTATGGACACCTGGTTTTGCAAACCTTGCTCTTTTTTGGCTTGTGTATGCTTTTAGGACTGATGACTGCATTGTTTGGTTGGGTGTTATGTGGAGCCAGAGAAGCCTTAACAGTTTTCTGGAAGAGTACATATGAGTGGAGCGAGAAAGTATGAGAGATGGAATCCTATATACATTTCCTTGTTTGGTGGGGTTATGGACCCTTTGATGAGATTTGAGTATGAGTGTGTTGATGAGATGAAGGCCCTTTTGGTTTGCTCTATAAAAGCTGAGAATGATCACAATCACTATTTAGTGATTGTCCTCCAAAGGCTATTTCCAGCAAGTAGGAACAACCTAAAGAAGCAAGACTCTCTCTGCACTTTTTGTAAGTACTGGGGGGACTCAGGAGAGGGCAAGTTTTTTTACTAATTTTTTTACTCAGTGTTCTGCAGCTAGAGATAAAGACCAATTTGATGGGGAAGGAGCTGGGGAGAGTACCAACAAGGGATATCAGATAATAGAAGAACTTCTAATCTTAAGATGAACGACAATCAAGATGCTAGCCAATGGGCTCATAAGCAGATGGCAAGTAACACTTACTCCTTTGTTTTTAATCTATAATTTGGCAATGTGGAATGTTAGAGGTCTGAACAACCTCATGAAACAAAAGGAGTTTAAGAACTTTATTCAGAAAAATTAATTGGCCCTTATAGGGCTGGTTGAAAGATAAATAAGGAAAGGTATTGAGAACAGCATTGTTAACAATATATGTCCTTCTTGGAAGTTTACTACTTGCTCCTGTACACAAAAGGGTAGGATTTTGTTGTGTTGGGATCCTGGTGTTATTGATATTATCTTAGTTTCTAGCCATTCTAACACTGATCAAGCTGTTCACTGTAGTGTAGCTGCAACCAATAATAAATTTATGTGCAGTATTGTTTATGTCTCTAATAAACCTAGAGACAGAGCTAAACTTTGGGAAGATCTCCAGGTCTTTACAAATTGCTATCTAGGGATACCATGGGTTATAACAGGGGACTTTAATTCTCCTTTCTCCTACTAAGATAAAGGTAGGACTATGAGCAACTCTGTAGTGGAGATGTATAACAACCTCTTGCACAACACAACACTCACTGATATGGGATACAAGGGTTGTAAGTATACTTGGTCTAATAGACACAGCGGGAATAGTAGAATTATGAGCAAGCTGGATATAGTTCTTACTATTGAAGAGTGGGGTACCATCTATGAGACTTCAGAAGCTGATTTTTTATGTGCCCATGCATCTGACCACAACCCAGTTATTTTCAAAGTTGTTTAACCCTTTGTCACTGCAAGGAAAACTTTTAAATATTTCAATTTTTGGGCAGATGAAGAAGGATTTTCTAAGATCATTACAAGTAAATGGACTACTAAGGAGGCCGGTAATCCTATGACCCAACTTTACACTGAACTTAGTAAGACTAAAGGTGCTCTTAAACACTGGAATAAAAATAAAAATGTTGCTATACCTGGTTCAGTTAAGGAGAGTCTATAAGGACTTAAGAGTATTCAGAGCTCACTCTAGAATGACCCCCTCGATCTTGCCCTTATTAAGGATGAAAGAGGGGCCATCCAGGAGTACTCTTGCGTTTCCCTTAAAGAAGATTCCATGTATAAACTGATTCATAGAGTTAATTGGATGAAACTTGGAGGTTAAAATATAGTTTTTTTTCATAAGAGTATTAAGGTCAGAAGATCTAAAAATGCTCTTATGTCCATCAAAGATAGCCTAGGACAGATCCACTTTGACCCCATCATTGTGGTAATTACAGTAAAATACTTTACTAGTATTATTGGAGATGGACAAAGAGACATACACAAAGATGATATCATGAACCTTCCTTTTAAGGAGAGCCTACATTGTGATGACATAGTGAGCTAACTAGAGAGATTGAAGATAAGGAGATACAAGATGCTCTTTTTAGTATTAATGACTCTAAATCACTAGGTCCTGATGGGTTTAATGCCCATTTATTCAATAACATCAAAAATACCCTAATCAAAGCTGTTATAAACTTTTTTGCGAAAAACAAAATTGTGAGACAAGTGAATATAACTACCCTTACTCTGATTCCTAAAATTGATAACCCTACTTCATTCAATGATTATAGACCCATATCTTGCTGCAATGTTGTTTACAAAATTATTTCAAAAATCCTCACTAAAAGAATGAAAAGATTTCTTCCAAAATTGGTTAGTTTTTAACCAATCTGCTTTTGTAGAGGGGAGAATTATTAGAGACAACATCTTGATTGCTCATGAGTTGGGTACCACAAGGATATAGATAAACACAATGTTACTTTGAAAATTGATCTTAGGAAAGCATATGTCTTAATTCAATGGGAGTCTATCTTGGTTACTCTAAAAACTATCAATTTTCATAATATCCTCATTGAGTGGATTAGGCATTGCATCAATACTCCAATGTACTTTATTTCTGCTAATGGGGGCCTTAAGGGGTTCTTCTAGGGGAAAAGAGGATTAAGGCAAGGTGATCCTATGTCCCCTTACCTTTTTGCGCTGGTCATGGAGATATTTGGTGTTTTGATTGACAAGAAAACTAACACATGAGAGCTTAGGACTCATAAGAAGTGTAAGACCCCTTACTCACTTATCTTGCCTTTGCTGATGATCTTCTTGTATATTTTAATAGTGATAACCTCTCAGTTTTGGCTATTGAGGATTACATTGGGAAATTCAACCTCATGACAAGCATGGAGATCAGCCAGCTGAAGTGTAAGCTCTACTTTAGTGGAGTCCAGAGTGTTATAAGGCAGAAAATTCAAGGTATTTTAGGAATTGAGGAAGGTGAGCTACATTTTAGATACCTTGATTTGCCTTTAGCATTAAAAATAATTTAAGTATAGGGAGTGCCAACATATTATTATAAAAATGAATAATAGACTGAAAGCTTTGGCAAAATAGATGTCTCTCAGGAGCAGGGAGGCTCCAACTAGTACAATCTGTTATGCAAAGCTATGTTGTTTATTGGATGCGTGCCTTTGCTTTGCCCAAAAGTGTGCTTGACAACATTGATAAAATTAATTCCAAATTCCTATGGCATGGGTGTGTGGGGATAACACTAAACAAGCTCTCACTATATGGTCTGACACTTGCTACTCTAAAGATGAAAGAGGCTAGGCCTTGGGCTGAGGTCCATAGAGAATGGAATGTTGTTGCTCTCTTAGGGCACACCTTTAGAGTTGCCTCTAGACTACAAAACTTGTGGGCGGAATGGGTGCATGTTAACTTATTAAGATGGAGAAATTTCTGGACTATTAAAGTCTCTGCTGACTGCTCATGAGCCTGGAGAAGAATTCTATACATTAGAGATATAGCTAAAAAACACATTAAGCACTTAATTGGGAATGGTAGGAACACTATGGTTTAGAAAGATCCTTGGCTTAATAATAGTAGAATCTTGGAGCCCAAATTTGACCAATCTATAAAGTATGACTTCACCTTGTATATGGAATCTCCAGTCAAAACATCATTGTTGATGACCACTGGGAGGTACCCAACCATGTTAGAGCTTGCATAGGCATGGAGATAAGTGAGGAAATATTCAAGACCCCCATTTGACCAATCTCTAAGTGAGCTTGAATTGTGCTGTTGAAATTGTTTGGAAAGCTTCTATTATAGATGATTTTTATGTGTCTTCTGCCTATAAGGAGCTAAGACCTAAGCGAGCAAAGATGTATTTTCACAAGAATTGTTGGTGAAGTGAAGCGGCTCCTAAAAGAAAATTTATTGCCTGGAAAGTATTCAAAGGTCAGATTATGACACAAGACAGATTAGTCCAAAGAAGGATCCTCTAAGGTTCTTATTGCCCTATCTGTGGACAACAAGGTAAGAGTATTGATCATCTCTTTATGAACTGCATTTTCGACAAGGGTCTCTGGTGTAATATTCTTTGTATGTGTAGGATTAACAGAATTGTCACTAGTTCTTTGGATAAAGTTAATTCGATTAACAGTTTAAGCAGTGATAGTATGAAGTTCAAAATTATAGTTACTGCCTTTATTACTTACATATACCATGTATGGAGATATAGGAATGATAATGTTTTTAGGAACTGCAGAAAGTCTATTAAGAGTGTTTTAATGCTATTGTTAATGAAACTCGAAGTAGAATAAACCTTAGAAATGAAACTATTATGGATTGTCCCTCTAATAGGCATTTTTGTGATATCTGGTAGGTCAACCTTAAGTTTAAACATAAGGAGATGAAGGATTATAAGTGGGTCCCACAGAGCCAGGGATCATTTTGCTCAATACTAACGGGGCACTTTCAAACTTTGGAGAGTATGGGGGAGTGTTTAGAGACCATAACAGTCAAGGGGTGCTTTCCTATGGAGGGAAAGAGGAGCCTAAGACTATATAACCTATCACAATATGAAAGCTATCAGCAGAGGGCTAGACTTAATTGTTGAGCATGGCATACCAAAGCTCGTCATCAACACAAACTCTACTCTCATTATGCAGTACATTAAACATGGAGTTAAGCCTCCGTAGACCTGTAGAGCTCTAATGGTTAATATACGGAGGCATATTGATAAGCTAGAATACTTTGATATTGTGCACATTTATAGGGAGATTAATGAAGGAACCGACCATATGGCTTCTCACCAAACAATCCTAGGAGAATCAGTCCTTCAACCTGAAGAATTCCTAGATGAATTGAATGGTATCTGTGTCTGGACATTTGAATGTTAGGAGTTGGTGCTTGTGCATCCTTGTAGTTTCTTAGCTTTCTAATTTGGGGGGCCTGCATGTAGGTCTTACCCCTTGAATTTGAACTTTGTAAATTATTTTAGTCTGTTATGATATCAGGGGTCTGCTTTCAACCACAGTATACCCTGCAAAAAAAAATCCGACAATTCTCTATTTTTTTGGGAAAGAGAGAAGCAAATATAAAAAACTTGAGAAACCTGAAGAACAAGTCTCCAGGTTGACCATGCCTTATTGGATCAATTAGAATGAGCAGGTTACTTAGATAGCAAACCCGTGGGTTAACTGCTTAGTTTCCAAAGCATAATTACAAGTACAACGGGAGGGGAATCTATTTTAAAAAAATCGTAACTAAATTTTACATTTAAAAAAAAGATGGAGTGAGCTAATTGACCTAAAAAATACAAGTGGGGTGAGGTTAAATCGAGGTGGGCTAATTGAAGAATGAGGTGTATTTAAAATTTCTCTAACTATATAATAGTAACGAGCACTAAGGCACGGGCCTTTGCCCTTATTTAGTTGACGCATGAGCCCCAAATTTTATTTAAAATTGCATAGGAGATGATATCATGTTTTGACAGCCAAATGTATGGCTGTTTTCAACATGAATCGGAAAATTTTAATTGCTGAGACTTAATTTTATAAAGATCAAATAATCTGAGCCTTTTTAGTAGTTAGTTGTATAGATAGATAGATAGTTTTTAAGGAAGACATATTTGAAGGTGAAGGAGTTGAAATAGCGTGATCAACATTATATGAAGCTCCCTTTCCTTCAATTCTTGGATATACCTCAAACTACCTCCTTAGCGTAGCTTTACAACTGTCCATCATCATAAATAAATAAATAAACATACCAGATCGAATTAAATGATGGTGCAAATGGGTTCGGGGGTAGAGCCAGGAGGTTGAACTTGGGAGCAAGGTATTTAGGGTCAGTTCTGTTGAGGCCCCGGTGAAAATTCTTTTGAAGTATTGCAGGTGTACGATAGATTTCTTAGTAACTTTGAAGTTTCCATTATTCCTATGGCCATGGGGTTCAAGAAGAAATATTTTGCTTCCTCAGAGAAACGGTGGAATTCGATATATTTAAATAAAGTAGGAATAGAGAACAACCATTAGAACATACGTAGCTGAAAAATTTTAACGTCACAAAAAAAAGATTTAGGAAACAGCTCACAGGGGTAAAAGTTTTAGACACCAGCAACACAGTTTGTTTCGACGCAAATATGAGGATATTGTTGGAGTTTTCTGATAAACTCCTAAACAAGGCTTTAGATAAAAACAGGAAGCAAAGAGAAGAACTCAAAGTGAGAAGAAATCTTATTAACTTCTTCTTATTAAGCAACATAACTGGGTTCTCTATTTATAACCCAACAATCATAATCCTAACTTCCAGCAACTAGATATCAATGAAAGACTTAAAGACTTATCTTGATTCTAATCTTGGTTCATAGATAATTACTAATCTAACTCAACACTAATCTAAACTTCATCAGCAACAAACTTGGTCTTTGAATTAACATAAACTCCAACATCCTCCGTAATTCGAAGACTTGTAAAATAATAAGCTAAGGATCTTGACTAAAACTCAATGTCCTCCCTTATTCCAGACTTCATACCAAGCATCCTCTTCAGCATCACAAATGCATCAAACTTCAGCGGCTTCGTAAAAATATCATCAACTTGATCTTCGGACTTGCAATATACTAACTCAACCTCGTTCTTCTTGACATGATCTCGAATAAAATGATATCACATATCAATATGAATGGCTTTTCCATGACTTACCGGATTTTTTGCTAAAGCAATAGCTGAGACATTATCCACCCAAATTCTTGTTGGATCTTTCACAGGAAACTTGATTTGTGCTAACACGTTTCGTAACCAAAGAGCTTGGCGCACACCATAAGTCGCTGTGTCATACTCTGCTTCACACGTAGATAATGCAACAATGGGCTGTTTATAAGAGGTTAACGAAAATGCAGCCAATCCAAGGTGAATAGGATATCCATATGTGCTTTTCCGGTCATCGGGATCTCTTTTCCAATCACTATTTGTAAAACCTACAAGATTAGAATTATTAGTAGCATTGTAAAACAGTCCATGGTTGGAGGTGCCTTCGATCTAGCGTAAGATCCGTTTCGCTACCACAAGATGAGATTTCCGAGGTGCCTCCATATACCGACTAATCAAACCAACTCCATAAGATAAATCTGACCTCGTGCAAGTCAAATAACACAAACTTCCCAAGATACATTTACAAAAAGGATCTATAACTTCATCTTCACCCCTTTTAGATAATGTCGTACACGTTTCAATAGGAGTTTTCACAGGGTTACAATCCACCATCTTGAATTTTTCCAATAAACTTTCAGCGTACCTTTTTTGTGATACAAAACTTCCTTTCGTTCCTTGAATAACCTTAATTCCAAGGAAATAAGACATTAAACCCAAATCTGTCATCTCAAACTCCTGAAACATTCTCTGCTTAAACTCATCGAACATATTAGGATTGTTACCCGTAAAAATTAAATCGTCCACATAAAGGCAAACAATCAAAATATTACCATGCTCGTTCATTTTTAAGTATAATGCATGTTCACACAAGCATTTTTGAAAACCATTGTTCTCAAAGAAAAAAATAATTCGTGCATTCCACGCTCTCGGGGCTTGTTTCAAGCCATATAATGCTTCTTGAGGCGATATACCATCTTGTCACAACCTTCTTTCACATACCCAATAGGATTTTTAACATAGACTTCTTCATCAAGATAACCATTCAAGAAAGCCGATTTAACATCCATTTGATGAATGTTCCACTTATTTTGTGCATCTAAAGCAATAACAAGTCTCACAGTTTCAATTCTAGCAATAGGAGAAAATACCTCTTTATAGTCAAGACCCAGACGTTGTTTGTAGCCCTTTGATACTAATCTCGCTTTATGCCTCTCGACTTCACCATTTGATTTCAATTTTGTTTTAAACACTCACTTTAAGTCAATCTCCTTGTGTCACTTTGGGAGATTAGTAAGTTCCCAAGTACCATTTTTTTCAATAGAATTCAGCTCCTCGTTCATGGCTTTATCCCATTTTTCGTTGTTTATGGCATCTTTGAAACTAACGGGATCGCAATTTGCAAACATAGCAAAATGAATCAGCTCACCATCACCATCAACAACATCATCTGATATTACCTCGAAGCCTTCCAATCGTGTAGATAGTTTTAGAACCCTGGTTGACATCCGAACAGAATTTGGTACACTTTGTGTTTCTTCACCATGGGCAAACAATATAGCTCCAACTTCCTCAACTTGGGCATACGGGGGCTGATTTTGAGCAACCTTTGTACCTTCTTCGTCGTCAAAATTAATAAAAACCGCCTTATCTAATTTTTGTTCTTCGTTGACATCCCACTTCCATGTACTTACTTCATAAAAAATCACATCCCTGCTTACCATAACCTTATTCGTAACAGGATTAAACAGTTTGAACCCATTAGAATTCTCAGATTTATATCCAATAAAAATAGTTTTTTCACCTCTATCATCCAACTTTGTTCTTTTCACATTAGGAACATGAGCAAAAGCAATGGAACCAAAAACCTTCAAGTGTTTAGCACTAGGTTTAAAACCACTCTGAGATTCCTCGGGAGTCATGTTCTTCACACTTTTAATCGGTTATCTATTTAACAAATAAACAAAACATGAAACGGCCTCTGCCCAAAAACTATTTGGCATACCTTTGGCTTTAAGCATACTTCTGGCCATGTCGAGAATTGTCCGGTTCCTTCTTTCGGCGACCCCATTATACTGAGGTGTGTATGGGATTGTCACTTCATGGTTTATACCCTGTTGGACACAAAATTCATAAAATTCTCTGGAAATAAATTCACCAGCTCAATCGGTTCGTAATACTTTTATTTGGCAACCCCTTTGTTTCTCGACATACGCTTTGAAACGTTTAAAAGTTGCAAACACCTCCGATTTTTGTTGCAAAAAGTACACCCATATTTTCCTGCTAAAATCATCAACGAACATCAACAAATATCTATTATTTCTATTAGAAAAGACACTAAATGGCCCACACACATCGGAGTGTATAAGCCCAAGTACATGTGAAGCACGCCACGAATTTTCCCTGGAGAATGGATGTTGATGGTGCTTACTGTAAATACAGCCCTCACAAATCTGATCCGGATACTCAATCAATGGTAACCCTTTAACCATATTCTTTTGGTAAAGCAACTTTAAACTCCAAAAATTTAAATGCCCAAATCTAAGATGCCATAACCAAGAATCATTGTTCACAATTGCATTAAAACAAGGATAAACATCATTCTTAATCTCTAGTCAAAACATACGATTACTACTCATGGTAGTCTTAAGAATGAGTTTACATTGATCGTCCATAATGGTTAAAGCATTCTTTCATAGCCGCATATCATACCCTTTCTCCAACAACTACCCCAAGCTTAACAAATTTCTCTTCATATCTGGAACATAAAACACATCAGATATATATTGGTGATCTCTATTTTTCAATTTTATCAAGATTCAGCCTTTCCCCATTATCGGTATTGTTTTTTCATCTGCAAACTTCACTTTAGTTTGAAAAGATTCATCTAAATAAATGAACATATCTTTCTTACCTCACATATGATTTGTACATCCCGTATCAGGATACCATGTATTGTTCTCAGGTTGTTCACTAGTAGATGAAACCATCAGTAAGGTATGACAGTCTTCTTCACCCGCTTCGGTAAACCGAGCTGCATGTTCTACATGCTCGTTTTCTTGTCTAGATCTGCACTCATTTGCATAATGGCCATATCGTTGACAATTATAACATTTAATACTAGATTCGTCATACCTTCCAATTCCACGACCAAGGCCTTGTTGCGCAAAATTTTGGGCTGAATAAGATTGTGCCCCATCACCTCATCCTCTTCCAATTCTATGAGAAAAATTATTTCTGCCACCGCGCCATTAAAATTACCTCGACCTCCCCTTTCACGGTAACCTCTACCTCAACTATAGTCTCCGTTCTGGTCAAATTTGTCGCTTTGATTTAAAAGTTGAGTTTGGAAGGCCTTCTCTGGAGGATTTTCAGTGGCAGTTCTCTCGTTTAAACTTAGTTCATGAGCTTGGAAGAACCCATCAGTTCGTCAACGGTCATCTTCGATAGATCTTTTGACTCCTCGATCGCGACCACAATATATTCAAATCTTGCTGTTAACGTCCGCAAAACTTTCTCTACAATCACAATATCTTTCACACTTTCTCCATTGGATTTCATTTGGTTAGTCAAAGTAAGGATACGAGAGAAAAAATCAGCAGCACTTTCGGCTTTTCCATTTGTAAAAGCTCAAATTGTCGCTTAAGGGTTTGAAGTCGTACCTTTTTTGTCTTCTCGACTCCTTTGTAGGACATTTCTAAAATATCCCATGTGGCTTTTACGGTAGCCACTCCAGAGATCTTCTCAAAGATCTGGTCTTCAATCGCTTGGTAGATAAAATATAGGGCGTTATGATCTTTCTTAGTGGTTTCCATCAAAACATCCCTTTACGCTTGAGTAGGGTTGTCACCAAGATTTTGAACTCCGCTTTCTACTATGTCAAGTATATCTTGGTATCCAAACAACATCTTCATTTGGATACTCCATCGATCAAAGTTTTTCCCGTCGAGTTTAGGAAGGATAGGTTGGAAGGATCCGTTCATCGCCATATCTGATCAACAATGACAACTTCAGCTCTGGTACCACTGTTGGAGTTTTTTGATAAACTCCTAAACAAAGCTTTAGATAAAAATAGGAAGTAAAGAGAAGAACTCAAAGGGAGAAGAAATCTAATTAACTTCTTCTTATTAAACAACATAACTAGGTTCTCTATTTATATCCCAACAATCATAATCCTAACTTCTAGCTACTAGATAACAATGAAAGACTTAAAGACTTATCTTGATTCTAATCTTAGCTCATAGATAACTACTAATCTAACTCAATACTTATCTAAACTTCATCAGCAACAAACTTGGTCTTTGAATTAACATAAACTCCAACAGATATACCTAACAAATATGATACATTCCTAACCCTTTGCACACTTTGTTTCAATTCACAGTAAAAGCGATATCTTCAAAATGCTTGTATGTAATTAGTTCAGTTTTAATTGTTGCAAATCAAAAAAGATTTTTTATGGTGGTGTCCATAATTTTTCGCTTAGCAAGGTGATGTCCGCCCACCTTTAATGCAAGACTAACCTCCTGGTACCGCACCACCCCAACCTGTGATACTAGAACGCCACTCATATTCTCCACCTCTAAGCCTCTCCTCTATAGCTTCCTAGTAGGCCTGTTGCGACCTTGTAAATCTTTAACTGGACATGGTTGATTATAATGGAGAGTTTATCACTTTTTAATGAGTGGCAACCTACTGAACTTTTGGATTTTCCCAGCAATAACAAAAACTTAGATGAGAGAGAGAGAGAAAAAAAAAGGAGAGATTATTGGATCTCAACTAGTTTTGGGCATGTCCACCCTCAGTTCCACAGTATCAAAGAAATCCTGAATCGATCAGAACTCAATAGACTTAAGAGTTTGGGGGCCATAAGTTGAATTTAGTGATGTCGAAATTGACTCAGCCATCACCAGCCTGATGGTCTGTGATGCACCATCCTGACTACTTCTGACTTCTGAGGCGGCTAGAAATGAGCCAACAAAATGAAGACTGAGATGTACGACTCGAACTCCCGTATCCCCTTCAACTTCATTCCCCTTCTCAAAATGGTGTCTATCATGCTTGCATACCAGTCAAACTCCATGAACGAGGCACCACTTTCTTGATATGCAAGCCCTTATACATGATCCAGGAGGATCTAGTATTTTTTGAAGATTTGGCAAAGTCGTTCGAACGATTTGAGTGTCGTTCGAACGAGTTGACATGTTCGCTAGAATTTTTGCCCAGAGCCATATTTCGTTCGAACGAACTTCAGTGTCGTTCGAACGATTTGTCATGTCCTCTGGAATTTAGCCCAGAGCCATATTTTCCTTCGAATGATTTTGGTTTTGTTCGAAAGAGTTGGTCTACTTTCCTAGGGTTTAGACCAATTAGACGTAAAGTCGTTCGAACGAATCCCTAGTTCGTTCGAACGACTTTGGCACTATTTTGGAATCTCAAGCATTTTTTTGCCTCGAGATTCGTTTTTTTAATGATTTTCAAGTTCCCTAGTATATAAAGGGAACTTAGGTTATTTTCTAGGTGATGTTAGATCTAAAAGAGTTTTGAGACAAACTTAGGGTTTAAGAGTTTTTCTTCTTGTAATTACTTCATTTTGAGTAATCAAATTCTCTATTTTTCCAAACCGATTGGTATTCTTCATATTTCTCTACTAACACAGGCATCTCAATCGTATTGTGGATTAAGTGGTATCAGTTTTCCAGCTGCGATTCTCGGGGGGTTAATTGTGGTTTATGGTCTCTACACGTAACCGCCTCAAGCAAACGAAGGAGAAGCTAGTGAGTCCGTTAAAGATCAATCGCAAACTTAATTTAAAGGAGAAAGACGATTTAGAAATGGGCAAGCTAACGAAAGTCTCATGATTTTGGAAATAACAGTTTCCGCCCTAACTTTTACTGTAGGGGAGTTAGTAGAGCAGTTGTGTCTCACGATCCTCGATAAGGCTTCCACTTTGGTGGAACGGCAAGGTCGTTCGAAGAAGAAAGGGGTTATGGAGGTGGATGGGGATGAGGATGTGCCGGTATTCGATGATTCTAGTGATGCTGATTTCGTCAAGGAGCGCCCAGGTTGTGGTAAGTCAACGAATCCTATGCGTAATCTTCGTTTTGGTTTTAAGATTGAGATTTCAGTTTTCGATGACTCCGTCGACGCCGAGAAATTAGATAATTGGTTAGATAGGTTGGAGACCTATTTTTCTATTGATGAATATTCAAACGTTCAGAAGATTTGCTTCTCTTTTTTGAAATTTATAAGTCACTCACTAACGTGGTAAAAATCCTATCGTAAACGACATGATGTCGGAAGTCTGAGTTGAAAAGAATTCAAGGTTTTGGTGAGGAAGCAATTTTATCCCATTGGGTATGAACAGGAGCGGTGGTATAAATGCCACAATTTGCGCTAAAAGTTTGGGAAATCCGTACAACAATTCACTACGGAATTTCATAACCAAGCGTTGGTTTTGGATATTGACGTGGATGAGTACGACATGTTCATAAAGTATACGAGGGCTTTTTCGGAGTCCATTCGATAAGAATTGAGGCTCTTCAATGTGGGAAATATCAAGGACGCTACCATTAAAGTAATTTCCATTGAGGCCAAATACTTGAAGAGCGACAAGAAAGACGACAAGAACAAGTCGAGGTACAAGGCTACTTGGAAGTTTGATCAGAAAGGGGAGTCTAAAGGAGAGGGGTCTTCATTCAAGGGGACTATCTATAGTCATTGCAAGGCTAATGGGCACAATTCTGATAAATGTTGGAAACTTTACCCAGAGCTTCAGCTGAAGAAGAAGAGGGGCAAAAAAGATAAGCGTGCACTAGCCGCAGCGATTGTGGATCTTCCAAATTTAGATAAGCCAAATCCTAAGCTTACTCTAATGTTCAAGCAACCTTTAGCTATCGACGAGGTGAGTCAGGAAGAGTTTTTCTTTGTCAGCATTTAGGTAAAGCTGAGCTTAGTCGTGGCCATCATGGATCCGGGTAGTCAGAAGAATTTCATTTCTGAGGTGGTGGTGAAGAAGATGGGTTTGGCAACTGTGGCTCATCTGAAGCCGTATGGTTTAGGTTGGATTCAAAAAGACGCGGAGTTGAAGATCACTAAGTAGTGTACGTTCAAATTTATGATTTTTGAGAAGTTTATTGACGAAGTGACATGTGAGGTGGCTCTGTTAGACGAATGCAAATCATCTTGGGTAGGCCTAATCATTAGGATCGAGATGCAATCATTTACCGTCGCGCTCACAAGTATCGCTTGGTGAAGGATGGGACTGAGTTTTATATTAATGAGTGCAAGGAACATATCATTACCAATAATTTGGTAACGGCGACTCAGGCGAAAAGGTTAGTTAATGCGAGCGGCAAATTTGTTTTGTTGTTGATGCGAAAGGTTCAAGAGGGTCCGTCGGCTATAGTATTGTCTATTTTGGCAATGTTTCCTAAGCAACAAACCGATATGGGGAAGTTACAAGAGGAGTATGAAGACTTGTTTCTGGGCATAGAAGGGATGCCGCGTAAGAGGGATGTAGAGCATGATATCACCTTAGTGAATGGTGAGCCACTACCCAATATTGGGTTATATCGAACTTCTCTTATTGAGTCTGATAAGATCAAGAAACAGGTATATGAACTCCTAGAACAGGGAGTTATTAATCCAAGTTGCTCACCTTGTGGTTCACCGGTGTTACTGGTGCCAAAGAAGGATGGATCTTGGAGGATGTGTGTAGATTATCGGGTATTGAACAAGATCATGGTTAAGAGTCGTTATCCACTTCCACAGATTGACGAACTTTTAGATGAGTTATAGACGGCTCGGTTTTTCACCAAGTTGGATCTTAAGTCGGGTTACCATCAAGTTCGAATCTGGGAGAAGGATACTTGGAAGACAGCGTTCAAAACCAAACAGGGCTTATTTGAGTGGTTAGTGATGCCTTTTGGGTTATGCAATGCTCCGGCGACCTTTATGTGGCTAATAAATGAGGTACTTGGGGGATATACACTAAATTGTGTTTTTTATTACTTCGAATATACACTAAATTTTAGAAACTGCCAATAAATATTCAAACCCTAAATTATGAATTTGTTTTTCTATTTTTACTGTAGGATAAGAATGATCTTCAAAAGGTTATCAAATACCCCTACCCAAGAGGCCAGAGTAACCAACCAACGAAGAGATTGCAATAATATGAAATGAACTTCCCGGTTGCCTTACGGATGGGCCGCATGGGAAGTATTTTAAGGATCTTCAACTAACATCGGTGGCGGTGAGTGAAGTTCTTGAGAAGAAGGTATCAAAATGTATCCGCAAAGACGAATTTGATGTACAACCACTTCCAACCGTATTTGGAATTTTTACATAAAAGTCCCCTTGAAAGATGTCTTGGGAGATGGCAACTTCGTGTTTCGAGTTGTCACTCAAAAGATTTACAACAACCAGTCCAGGTCTAAATTTTTGTGGGTTCCCCACAACTATTTCTTCTCTTTCTTTCATTTTTCTCTCTAATAAAAGAATATTTTAAGTCCCAATTTTTAATAAAAATATCATCTCTCTCATAAAATAATATTATGGGCCCTAATTTTAATATAAAAAAAATTGAATTTAGAGGGAAATCTGTTAAAGCAAAGTGGTATAATATTTTAGATACTAGTATCCAAAACCGAAATAGCATGCCATCTCTGTTGGAGATGTTCTAAGTACAGAGTTAGTAGCTATATTGGCAGTGGGTATTCTGAAATTCCTAGACGCTTGAGACTAACCAATTTCGATTGTTTTAGGTTTAAATCTAGATGTCTTAATTTCTTTGAATTAATGGTCTACGCTTAATCTAAAACAAGTTGATTCAATTAACTAATGTCAAGCAAGCAGTTGAAAAAAATAAAGACAAGGGCAAATATTTTTAACCCTGTGGGAAACCTTTCTCAGGAGAAAAACCCACAGGTCGCTGTCGAATCACTCGACAGCTAAACAATTAATTATTGAAAAAGAATTACAAAACTTTGACTACTTATAGACTCGATAAACATATCCCGTAGTTACCTCTCTTCTAATCAAGTTACTATTAATCTATTCTTCGTTCTCGCAACGCCTCGCCTCGGATAACGCACCAATTTTTTGATTAATAATGATTGATTCAAGATCTGAGTGTTTTAATTCACTTTTGAATCTTTGAAGAGTAATCTTTCCACACTATAAAAAATAGGCCCTAGAAAAAATTAATTTTCGAAGAAGTGAAGTTTGAAAAAACGAAAGTTGTCTTTTATTAGAAAACAAAAATTAAGTTCTCTGTTCTAATAGAAATAAATATATTCGAATATAAATCAGGCTGAGCCAATCCAATAGAAATCAGGCTGAGCCAATCTATTCGAATAACAAAGAAATATATTCAAATAAAATATAGACTGAGGCATTTTATTCGAATAAAAAATATATAAAATATATTCGAATAGAAATGCTCCCAGTTCTATTCGAATAGAAGTTATGTTATCTTAAAAAAAGACATTTATTACCTGGGCTTGATATTTAGAATATGGAGTTGGAAGCCCACTTACCTGTTCAGTGTCAGTCCAGCTGTAGTCTCTTCACGTGAACTTACTGACGTCGGATAACCACAAGATACTGCTGACACCTACTCTAGATACTAAATGAAACAAACTTCAAAATGGATGTTTTAATCTTCCCCTTAGGTTTATTTTTTGTCAAACTAGAACAATAGGTAATAAACAAAAATTACAAACTCGATGGACTGACTTGTTCACTGAACATCTATTAATAAAAGTATATCCTCTGAAATCCCTGCACACTAAATAGGATACATCACGTAACCGTTCATATTCAAAATAAGTAATTCAGAGGACACAAAGTACTTACCTGATTTACCTGAAGAACCATATCTCTCCCTTTTTGACACAGAAGAACAAAGGGTAATCAAATAAAAAGATAGAGGAAAGTGAAATTAAATTATACATGCTAAAATATATAGTAGATATAGAAGAGTAAATATCATGGAATAGAATAATAATATGGCAAAAGCTTGATTGAGTATCCTTGCAAAAAAAACTGTTAATACATAGCAAAGTCAGATAGAGCATCTACATAAAATATATAGGCAATTAAGAGAGCAGACTCAAAAATAGTCACTGAAAAGACAAAACACAAAACTATCACTCTAAAGTGCAAAAGATAAGCCCAAAGTTACATACAACCTTAGACCCCTCATCTGTATCTGCAGCAGGAGGATCACTTGATGAGCCTCGCACTACACTGCTCAATCTGTCCACAGAAGTCTGGAGTCGACCTATATCATCCCTGAAAAGCTGAAACTGAGTCTGTATCTGAGTATCCAGGCTAACAAAATGGGTCTCCATCTGAGTGTCTAGCCTACTAAAATAAGACTTTATATAGGTGTACATAGAGGCAAAATCATGTAGGACCAATCCAGTATAAGCAGCTGTATAAATATCAGGCATGGAAGTAGCACCATATGCTTTCTATTTTTTTCCCAATAACGAGAATTAATCGATTAGTTCATCTCGTCTGCTTCCTCATCCGCACGGATACCCCATCCTAATCAAAAGCTAAGAAATAAACATCTTGTACGGCAAAGCCCGTGCCTGAAGATTCGGGTTAGCTGTAAGAATCATCTCATGCATAATAATATGCACCAAATTAACACTGTACCCCTGATGGTAAATATATACCAAATAAAATATATTACCCACCAGAACATTCTTATTCCCCAGTTGGGGAATAATGTTCCTATGGGTAATCATATGAAAGAGGCATAGTGCTTTGCTCAGATTCTTACGCCTGAGATATGGGCCTTTAATTTTCCCGGCGGCACGAAGCCCCTCCTCCATCTTCTTCATGGGAGGAAACTCACTAGGAACAGGAGGCCACTCCGAATAATCCTCATCTCATCTGCAGGCTCACCCAGACCAAAAGCAAGTCGGATGTCATCCGACCCAATATGTAACTTGAAACCATCAATGGAAACTTTGAAACTCTTGTCATCTCCCGTGCCCTGCACATCGCGGAGAGAAGCATTAAAAAGTTGCACAAAATGTGGATAACACGGCATCTAGGGACGAATAATCCTAGTCAGAGCAAGCTCAGCAAATACATCAAAAACCTGTGAGATAGTGGGGTATCGCTGATGCAGCTCCTCCTCATCAAATGATACCACCTTCTGATAGTTACGAAATTTAAAACCTGATCGCGGGGTAGACCAATGGGAGGGGTTAGGATGCATACCGTGATTCCCCCCATCATTGTTTCATTAATGTGCACGAGACCCCCCAGCACCGCTAGATCCTCCTCGTCCAGAAGCTTGATGAGCAACATTACTAGGACCCATCCTAGTTCCTCGAGTCGTCTGACCCCTGTTTAGCAGTACCGCTCGAAGCAGGAATGGGGGACGCAGCCTCAGGGCGTTTCCCCCTGACCATAGCAACCAATTCTCAAATAACTCACTTAACCTGCAAGAAAAATGCCACAACTTCCCCAAACCTAACAAACACGGTTAAGCAGGGGAACCCAATGAAACACATAACCAAATCTTTACCATTACAAGCAAGCAATCACCAAACAAAACAACCCCAATCACTGTAAGAAACCATAACACACTTCAATCTCCCAGTTCTCCACCAATAAAACCTAGTATTTTCATAAAACAAGCATTCATAAATAACCCCACAAACCAGATTCAAAATCAAAACCCAATTGACAGTTCCAATTTCAACCAACAAATCCAAAGCACAAATTGAGAACGAGTCGCAATAGGAGAGACAAATTGAGCAACAAACTTGAAGGAGAGAGTAGAACAAGCTTACCAGTTTGGACGGTGAGTCCAATCATAAAATAAGGGCAAAAACTGTCGAGATCAAACCACCAATATGGACCGCCAAGCTTTGAACTATGAAGCCCCATACTCAATAACGAAAACGAGGTAAGAAGCACAATGATATTCGAGCAAGTATGCCAAACTTGTAAGGATTTGAGAAAGGGAGAGAGAGAGTGCCAAGTTGTTGTTCGAACAAAAAAAAAAAGAGTGAAGAAAGAGCAAAAATATGGATTTAAAAAAAAATAAACTCTACAAAATCTATTCGAATAAAAAAATTGTATTCGAATAAAAATTATGCTATTTTAAAAAAAAACTGGGGAAATATATTCGAATAGACCAAGAAATCTATTCGAATAAAAATTGCGCTGAGGCCAAATATTATAATATTATTTTTTTATTCGAACAGTTTTTTTTTCTCAACTAGAAACTAAAGGAAGTAAAACGACAAAAAAAAAATCAATACTCCCCCTGTCTACTCTATACGAGAGACTAATCATAGGCTATATGAATATCTGATAGGAAATCAATCCATAGAAAAGCCAGTCAGAATAAACATTTACTTAGAGTGTGTGTGTGTGTGTGCGTGTGCGTAGTCAGCATAAAACAGTACCATGCATTCAACAGACCAAACAACCAGAAATAGGATACTATAAGGAAAGTTGTTTCAACTTAGGCCTTTCATGGTGGTCACTCAAAATTATCGAGAATTGACTAGCTAACACTCTATGTGAAATATGAATATGAATATGAATATAACGCAAAAAAATTATATTTCATCAGAAAAACGAAGTACTGTGAGCTGGAGGATCTCATGGAAAAGAAACCCATTTGTCACGAATGGTGTCAAATTTATACTAAGTTTGATTCCCTATTTTCAATCTGCACTAATATTGACTAAGTCAAACTCAATATCAAATAGGTCTTTAAATAGGTTATAATGTAGGCACGGGTAGGCATATGATCGAGTAGATATTTTTGCAGGCATTCTAAGACTCTAGTTACACTACTGCTCTATTTTTCTTAAAACCAAATTCACCTTTTGTTGTCCTCTTTCTTATGAAGTACACAAACAAACATACCTCTTCACATCCCCTTTATTGAATTTTGATTGAGATAATAAAAAGTCATTTGGGGACTCATTGTATTCTTCTCTACATCTTCCCTCACAAATTATACATATTTTTCATTTTCCTTTTCCTCTTTTTTTTTCTTCACTGAAAAGTCTCAAAACAATTGGGTAAAAAAATAAATAATTTTGGAAAAGAAATGAAATGGCATATTTAAGGCTCAACGGGCTGCAAGTGGATAAAACTAAGGTTAGAAATAATGAAGGCCAAAAATAGGAGAAGAAAAAATGTATATTATCATATCTTCGGTTGGACACAGTCACTTTTTTACCTCGAATAAAAACAGGAAGGTTTCACTAGTATAACTTGAATTTGATGGTACAATTTGACAATTAGGTAAGGAAATAAAACGAGATCACAAATAACAAGATAAAAAAGAATAGTAAATGTCATAGTACTCGAAACTCGTAAATACGGCCAGATCCTCACATAACATTAGATGCGAAGTCTCTACATGTATCGTAAAGTATAATATCAATGCGTGCTTATCTATCTGAGCATGCGATAGTTAACTACCATGAAAGAAAGCAAATCTAAGTAAATACTATACTGAACTGTCCTAACACTGAATTAGAAAACGTATCTGACCAAGCATATATCACCGTGATAATCTAACAAAAAAGTACAAAGAGGAAGTAAGAAACATACCTAATCAATAGAGCAGACACCAATTGACCGTCTCAGAAGCTCAGACCTCATAGCATCTAACGGGTTGGTGAAAAAATATGTTAACTGACTCTTTGCAAGAACATACTCCACAGTGGCTATCTTGCGCTCAACAAGATCGTGAATGAAGTAGAAGCGAATATCGATGTGTTTGGTTCTGGAATGTTGTTCAGGATTCTTGGAGATGTAGATCGCACTTGTATTATCGCAAAAAAACTGACATCGTCCCCTGGATTATTCCATAGTCATCCACCATCTGTTTCATCTAGATCAATTGAGTGTAACAACTACCCGCAACAATATACTCTGCCTCTACTGTGGATTGAGAAATACAATTCTGCTTCCTGCTTTGCCAAGCCACAAGATTATTCCCAATATAATAACATCCACTTGAAGTACTCTTCCTATCATCTGTATTACCCGCCCAATCTGCATCAGAATACCCAATTACCTTGGAAGTTGTATCATGTGCGTACCATAAACCAAAATCAAAAGTCCCACATACATAACGAATAATACGTTTAGCCGCTTGTAAATGGGATTCTTTAGGATTACCTTGATAACGAGCACAAATACATACACTAAACATAATATCAGGACGAGTAGCAGTAAGATAAAGTAAACTATCTATCATGCTTCTATACATCTTTTGTTCAACATCCTTACCTATCGAGACATTACTTAGCTTTGTAGTGGTACTCATGGGTGTCCTGGCATGCTTTGCAGAAGAGAAACCAAACTTCTTCACAAGATCCCTGGCATAAGTGGATTGAGAAATAAACAATCTTTTTTCTACTTGACGTATTTGGAGACCTAGGAAGTAAGTTAGTTCCCCAACCATGCTCATCTAAAATTTACTTTTCATTAATGCTACAAAAGAAGTAGTTAGTGAACTTGAAGTAGAGCCAAACACAATATTATCTACATATACTTGTACAACGAGCATCACACCTCCCTTCCGTTGGATAAATAGTGTTTTATCAACTCCCCCTCGAATAAAACCCTTAGCTAAGAAAAAATTGGAGAGCTGTTCATACCATGCTCGAGGGACTTCCTTCAAACCGTAAAAGACTTTCTTGAAGTAGAACACGTGATCAGGATGATGAGGATCCTCAAACCCTTTTGGTTGGGCCACATACACTTCTTCCTCTAAGAGGCTGTTCAGAAAAGCACTATTCACATCCATCTGATACAGCTTGAATTTTTGATTGCAAGCAAGAGCAAACAGTAGGCGAATAGACTCAAGCCTTGCAGTATGAGCAAACATTTCAGAAACATCAGCCCCTTTTACTTGATTGTACCCTTGAGAGACCAATCTAGCTTTATTTTGAATTACATACCCAAGTTCATCATATTTGTTCTTATAAACCTATTTAGTCCCAATGATATTTGTACCTGACGGACGTGGAACCAAATCCCAAACATCTTGACGTCGAAACTAGCGAAGCTCATCTTGCATTGCATGTAGCCAATATTCATCTGAAAGAGCTTCCTTTACCGTAATTGATTCGATCACAGAAACATAGCAAACACAGTTCACCGTCCCATGGCGTTGGCTTCTAGTCTGAACTCGAGAAGTAGTATCCCTAATGATATCGGCATTTGAGTGATCCTTAAGAACTTGATGCCATCCAGGTTGTGGTACACTTGGGGTTGGAGGGGGTGGTGGAGCTTGAAGTGGTGAAGTAGGGCTCGATGCAAGAATATCAATAGTTGATGTTTTTGGATTTTCCGTTATACTATCATCTTCTCTCACATCTGCAGAACCAATGGTGCAAGTATCATCCACAACCACATTACAAGACTCCATCATCACGTTGGTCCTCAAATTGTAGACTCGAAAAACTCTACTATTTATTGAGTAGCCCAATAAAATACCTTCATCACTCCGAGAGTCAAATTTCCCATTGTTCTCCCGATCTCTAAAGATGAAACATTTACTCCCAAAAACCCGAAAGTAGTTAACATTTAGCTTCTTTCCAAACCACAGTTCATAGGGTGTGCTTAGAGTAAGTGGACGTAGATACACTTTATTAATAGTATAGCACGCAGTATGAATGGCCTCCCTCCAAAAGTGTCTCGGAAGATCTACTGTAAAGTAAGGCTCGTCCCATTTCTTGAAGAACTCCATTCCTCCTTTTTGCAATCCTATTTTGTTGTGGAGTGATTGGAGCAGAGAATTCATGCCTAATTCCATTAGAAGTACAATACTCAACCACCCTATTATCCTTAAACTCGCCTCCATAATCACTTCGAATTTTATCAATAGAACAATCTTTTTCATTTTGGATTCGAAGCGATATACTGCGGAATTCTTCAAAAGTATTAGACTTTTCTCTCAAAAGTGTTATCCATGTATAATGAGAGAAATTATCCACCATTACCAAAATATACCTTTTACCTCCCAAGGATTCCATTCTCACAAGACCCATCAAGTTCATGTGTATTAGCTCAAGAATCCGAGTAGTAGCAATATTGTTGAACTTCTTATGAAAGCTCTTTATTTGCGTTCCGATTTGAAAAGGACCGCACACCACGTTGCTCAATCTTCCCAACTTGGGTACTCCCCGAATCAGCTCTTTACTTGTAATCGTGGACAATTCATTAAAGTTTATATGTCCTAACCTTTGATGCCATAAGTCCACATCACTCAGTTTCGCTTTGTTACACAGTATAGCTTCTTTTTGAATAGCATAATAGTTATCAACGGTTCTAGCAGCATGCATCACACGTTGTCATTGAGAGTTCAAAACATCACATCCAGATCTGGAAAAAATAGCAGTGTGATCTGTATCACATAGTTGACTGACACTAAGAAGATTTTCCTTTAACACCTCAACCAAGAGAATATTATTAATTGTTGGAGTACCAAGTCCTTCGGCCTTTCCCTTTCCTACCATAGGAGATGTGCTCCCATTACCAAAAGTAACATCACCTCTCTGAATATTCTCTAGGTGACTCAGCTTGGACCCATCACCAGTCATATGACTGGAACACCTACTATTCATATACCATTGAACTGACTTGAACGCATTCAAAGCAGTTAGTGCAACATTGCACCTTATCTGAGATGCCAAATCCATCTTTCATACCCAAATGCTTTGCAAAGTTTCTCGACCTGAAGTTTCCTGTGCAAACCATCTAAACATATTCTCACTTTTCACATTATTAGAAATTACATTAGAATTATATATATATATATATATATATCTATTGACAGGGCGTGCATAAGATTGATAGGGTCCAACAAATCTACAGTAAGATGCAATATGTCCATTTTGACCATATATACTACAGTAATAAATTTGAGAGTAAGAGATACGTTTGAGGTGATTATGAGTAGTGGATATCATGTTATGTTTGGGCACAGAAGTAGACCCCTTTTGTGATTTGAGGAGTCTTGGCATTAGGAAGAGGTTCCTCATATCTTAGACCCTTTTTGTAACTATTCGTCTTTCCCATATATAATATTTTTTCAATGTTCTTGGCCCCATGATAGAACTTCTCAAGTTTCTACTGAGATAAAACTACATCAAGCTTGGCCGAATGAAGTTCGTCCAAACTTGATTTTATTTTCTCTTTTGCATCATTAACTCTTTTTTTCTAAAAACACAACTTTTTCATGAAAGCCTTGTTTCTCATTCTCAAGTACCTCTATCTCGTGACTTGTACTCTCAGTTTTGCATTGAAGTTCACACGTAAGTGTATTAACATGGACTTTCAAGACTTTGTTAAGTTTACTGAGTTTCATACACTTGGCGAGAGTCTGAGCATACAAGTCCTCAAGATGAGGGTCCTCAAACTCCTCAAGCTCATTTTGTTCTTGATTACTCTGATTTTTATCAGAATTTTTAAGTTCAAAAGCGTCAAAGTTATTATTACCACAATTAAAATTCGTCGGATATGCACAATATGGTTCATTATCAACTACTTGGGGATTACTCTCATTGTTATCATGTTCATCATCACTGTCATCCTAAATAACACTGATATTCATAGCTTTATGAGTTGTTCCAGATTTCTTATTAGGACAGCTATGGGCATAGTGACCAAACTTGTGATATTTGTAACATTCAACTTGACTAAGGTCAGTATCATTATTGGTCTGCCGATTATAAGATTTGACCTGATCATAAGGTCGTGGTTAGTTCATCGATTGCCCTTGTTTATGAAATTGACATTTTTTCAATATTTTTTGAAATTGTTAACTAATAAGATAAATTGATGAATCTATATCTGAACCTTCATCATCTGAGATATATGAGTAATCAACCTCTTTGGAGCCCTTAAAAGAAGAGGAGTGAGATAAAGACTTGAAAGTAACACTCTTGTTCTTCTCGGGGTTTTTCATTTTCATCTCGAGTTCAAACGTTCGCAATTTTCCAGCCAATGAATCGGGTTTCATTTTCTTAAGATCTTATGCTTCCTCGATAGCATCACGTCTGGATCTAAAGCTCTTAGGAAGAGATCTTAGAACTTTGCGAACAATTTGAACATCGGAGTACGTTGCTCCTAATACGGCACTAGTGTCTACAATAACACTTAGTCTCGCATAGAACTCGTCAAAGGGTTCGTTTTCACTCATTCTAATATTCTCAAATTGCGAAGTAAGCATTTGAAGCTTACTTTCTTTAACTGTATCATCGCCTTCATGAGTTCGAACTAGGATGTCCCAAACTTCTTTAGAAGTGGTACACGCAGAGGTATGTTAAAACTCACTTTGACTCATAGCCATAAAGATAATATTGAGGCCATTAGAATTATAACCAATAGTATCATTTTCTTCTTTTGACCATTAATTCCTAGGTTCAGAGACCTCAATAGCACTCCCGGTGGGCCTTGCATCATAGTAGGGTGCGTCCATTCATCCTCAATAGCAATCCATACATCTTCTCTAATTGATTGTAAGTATGCAACCATTCGGACTTTCATGTATGGGTAGTTTTTGCCATCAAAGAGTGGATGGCAATTTATAGGACCTCCAAACTTCTCGGAACTCATTATTCTCAAGCGAACTATCCGGGATCCACGCTTAGGCTGTTAAACCTCGAAGCGTGACCGTTCTGATACCAATTGAAATTCCTAGACGCTTGAGGCTAACCAATTTTGATTGTTTTAGGTCTAAATCGAGAGGTTATAATCCTTTGAATTAATGGTCTACGCTTAACCTAAACCAAGTTGATTCAATTAACAAATTTCAAGAAAGCAGTTGGAAAAATAAAGACAATGGCAAAGATTTTTAACCCTGTGGGAAACCTTTCTCAGGAGAAAAACCCACAGGTCGCTGTCGAATCACTCGACAGCAGAACAATTCACTATTGAAAAAGAATTACAAGAGTTTGACTACTTACAGACTCGATAAACACATTCCGTGGTTACCTCTCTTCTAATCAAGCTCCTAGCAATCTATTCCTCGTTCTCGCAACGCCCTTCATCTTTGCAATGCCTCACCTCGGATAACGCACCAAAGCTTCAAAGCTTGAATCGCTCAAGTTCTTCAATCCATGATTAGGGTTTCTTGATCAATGATGATTGATTCAAGATTTGAGTGTTTTAATTATCTTTTGAATTTCTCAAGAATAATCTCTCCTCACTTTAAAAAACAAGCCCTAGAAAAAATTAATTTTTGAAGAAGTGAAGTTTGAAAAAATGAAAGTTGTCTTTTATTGGAATATATAAATCACGTTATCTATTCGAATAGAAATAAATGTATTCGAATAGAAATCAGGCTGAGCCAATCTATTCGAATAACAAAATAATTTATTCGAATAAAAAACAAACTGAGGCATTTTATTTGAATACAATAAAATCTATTCGAATAAAAATGTTCCAAGTTTTATTCGAATAGAAGTTCTGTTATCTTAAAAAAAGACATACTTATTACTTGGGCTTGATATTTAGAACAAGGAGTTAGAAACTCACTCACCTGTTCACTGTCAGTCCAGTTGTAGTCTCTCCACGTGCACTCACTGACGTCGGATAACCACGAGATTGTGTCGACACCTACTCTTGACACTAAATGAAACAAACTCCAAAATGGATGTTTCATATTCAGGCAGTACCAATCAAGGAGCGTGTTGCCCTTACAATGTGGGGTTATAAACTATGAAACTTGTGTGTCCGCTCTTTCTACAGACGATTATGAAGGTGAATGGTTGTACTAGGGCCATTTTTTCGTAACCCATCACAATAGGCCAGTGATCTTCATTGCCCCCAATATGGGATTAGCCTTTCTGCCGCTTAAGCTTCATGGGGAGCCGTATGAGCGAGAAATGAGATGGAGATTAATGTTGGAGAGGACAAAAATTTACATTTAGATTGGGATGACGGAAGCGATGAACTAGATCCACCACTTTATACGTTTGCCTCCGCTACCTGGGTCCCCACTGCCCCCAATATCCGAGGTGTGGAGAGCACAACAAGACTTGAAGCTTAATGATGATTTTATAAAAGCTAACTGGCCACCGGATTGGGAAGCTTATTTCACTAAATTCGATAAGGTTGTTGTAGAGGCAGGTTTAGACGCAGATTACATCAGCCATGACCTATTGTTCTGAAGCACTCTAGACATTGGTGTAAATGAATTATTCACTATTTATGTAATGTTTACATTCTTATATCCCTAACTGTTAATTGGCGTACTTGTGATTTTGTATTCCTGCCTTCTTACATCCTTAATTGTGACTTCTATGCATTAAACTTCTGTGAATATTTTATGTCAGTTACAGGTTGTTTATTTGAAAACACAACATCACAACTTCATATCACAGTAACGAAAATCACCAATTCCATAACTGATGTCACGAAACATGAGTTTTCGGTTACCTTCTAATTCATTTCAACCACCGCCCTACGTTAAGGCCACACCCCTAACACAAACACAACTTGTTCCCATATTTAAACAAAACAGCACTGAAACTAAATTAATAAGGTATACTTCCGGAATGTTGCACGTGTTAAACAAAAAATACAAATGCATAGGCTAGTACTTCTACTGACGGCGCACTTGTCGTTCAAAACTAAACATAATATTAGTGTCAATTGGAAATAATATAAATCAAAATCACTCATCACTTGTCGTTCAAAACTAAACATAATATTAGTGTCAATTGGAAATAATATAAATCAAAATCACTCATCATTTCCTTCCCCGTCTTTGGAATCAGCTTGGGAGTCGTCTTCGGAGTTCTCTTCAAAGTGTGGCACGCTAGTGATTTCGGGGCACGTGCATTTGTCATGACGCCTTATCGATTTACATCCTACACACATCCATTTTTTCTTTCTTCGGTACTGGTTTCTTTACACCCTTCCTCTTGCAGCTCTCCCCACTATTGGACAGAACTCGTCCCACCACCGGGACTGTATTGCTAACTACCACAGGGCTAATAATGTTCGTTCCATCAAGGTCTTGTCAGATTCTGAAGCGTCTGACGCAGGTAAATTGTTTAAGTCATCGGCCTCCTCACTCCTCAGTTGCAAAAGGGAAATAAGATATCAGAGACCCAAACTCATCAACTATAATAACCACAACATAAAAGCACGTAGTCACACGGAGCTGGGAATTTCCTTACTAGATGGTAATGAAATTTTCTTTTTCGTTAACAATACTCATTTCCCGCCAAAATCACAACTCAGGTAAACTCAAATAGAGCAGGACCTAAATAAAGAAGCAAGAAAAATAATATAAAAGGATTATCAACATCAGTTGCCTTCTTCGCGAGAACGTGGGATAAATCATATTCTGCTCCACCTGACGCAGATAAATCATCTTTGCCCTCGCTATCCTCCTCCTCGCGGTCTTCGCTTCGATCCTCCTCAGAGTCCTCGCTTTTCTCCTCGTCATGGCCCTCGCTATCCTCATTCGTGCCATCCTCACTATCCCCATCCTCAGCTACAAAAGGAAAATTAGATATTAGAAACTAGAAATCATCTACTCAAACAACCACCACATAAATACCCAATGGAACAAAAGGGACATCAAAAACCATTAATCATGTGGTCACGGAAATGGGGGATTTCGTTACTATATGTAACAAAATTAACCTTTTCGTTACAGCTACTTATTTTCCAGAAAAAAAAATTCTACACAAAGTAAGTACACAAATAAGGCATGACATAAATACCCCCAGTTGGAGAAAAAAAAAATGCAAAAAAAAAGGATTACCTGTATCACTTGCCATCTGTGCGAGAACCATGAGACATGTACGTTTGTCATGACGTTGCATGGTATTACACCCAAGCACACATATGTTTGTGCTTCGACTGTTGTCTCTCTATAGCCCCCGTAAATCTTACTGACTTTTATTTAGGGTCTTCCTTCTTCCTCCCCTTGGTGTTGTATACAAGGGGGGTCCAGTATAGGTGGTAGGATGAGTTCGAGGTCGTAAACATCTTTCTCGTACTAAGGGGACTGGTTGACCTCTTGCGCCTTCGGCAAACTTTTGAGAAAGACCTCAATCTCTTGTAGTTTCATGACAGCTAAAGTTTAGCAGCTTCCCCAAACAATTTCGATCCTCTTAAAAACAAGTGGCAGTGGCATAGAGCAACTTTGGACCCCTCGTCGGTGAAATTGCCACGACGTTACATGGTGTTACACCTGGCACACATACGTTTGTGGTCGGCCTGTTGTATCTCTATAGCCCCCATAAGTCTTGCTGACTTCCTCTTATGATCTTCCTTCTTCCTCCCCCTGGTGATGGATATAAGGTGTTCCATTATAGGCGGTGGGATAAGTTCAGGGTCGGTAACATCTTCCCCGCACTAAGGGAACTGGTCGACCTTTTGCGCCTTAGGCAAACCTTTGAGAAAGGCTTCAATCTCCTGCGGTTGACATCATACGTGTAGGACAGCTCAAGTTTGACAACTTCCCCGAACCACTTGGACAAAGAGAAGTGGTCGTGACATAGAGCAACTTTAAACCCCTCGAATTCCCCCCCCCCCCCCCCCCCCCCCCCCCCCCCCCCCTTATTCTGTTTGTGCCTTAAATCGTTTGACATTAAAATAGTCCCAAACCTTCCTTATGTGCAAGGGATCCCCAAGTACTCCATCAACTTGCAGCCCCGTGCAGCTGCATTATTAGCTTCGTTAAAGGTTACCACAAATATATCAAGCTCACAAGCATCGTGCTCACTGCATTATTGACTTTCTTCACTTGACTTATTAAATGACCAACTTGGTCAAACTTAGCCTCTACTATGTCATATATGTTGCGCGTGTAGAGCTTCGAGCAATTTGTAAGAAGCATGTTATTCAGAGTCACTTGGTGATATTTGTGTTTGGAGATATAATCTTCTTTTAGTTCCTTCTCCCACATCTCTTCGAGAGCTTGCTCATACCGTGTAACAAAACTATACTGGTTTGTCTTCTTCGAGATCCACCCATTGAAGAAGTGATTGACACCTTCACTCTGACCGGTTGTACTCATCCCCGCAAAGATCATGCGATTGTTCCACAATGGAACCCACTTCTCCCTAATGTTGAAAATGTTATGTAGCTTGTGCTTTACAATTAATGCCAGCCATTTGGTTTCAAATTCCTTGGGGAGGTGGGTGTCGTGAATCGCATAGTTCAAATATCTCTTTAACTTATTGCCTTCCTTGTATACGTGAGTGATTTTCTCAGTGAATTTGTGCCCGATATGCCATATATAAAGCCTAGGCCTCGTCCACGGGAAGACCTGTACACATCAATTCATACTGGGAATTAACTTTTGCATATTACAGGTCACGAAAACCATAATTTACATTACTAGTATAGACTTATACACCACCAAAAAATTAACTTTTAGGAAAGGATTTTGTAGCGATAGTCTTAGTCTGTTAAATAGTTGACGCCAATGAGGGTATCACTAAAAACCTTCAGTTGGACAAAATCTGTTGTTGAAATAGTATGCTTTAGTGACTGATGTGCTTCGTCGCTTGACAATACTCATTGGCGACAAACATCAACTGACACCAGACTTCTAGTAACACCTTCAAAGGCGTCAGGCAAGGTTGGTTGTGTATATCTAATTTTGTCGCCAAAGCATATTGTTTTAGCGACGGATCCCAACATCTATTTTTTGTGACACTGATTTAGGGATGGATGTAATTCGTCATAAATAATAATTATTATTCAAAAAAAAAAATATAATTTTTTTAAATAATATAAAAATATATTGCCTGCGCTATAAAATATATATTTTGCCACAAAAACATGTCTCATTCATGAAGCAAAAGAGTTACAAATAATAGTTCAGAAGTTCTTAAATCCATATCATAAGCAAAATCACAACATTTCCCCACATAACAAACAAAATTACAAAGAGATAGGAACATAACAAAAATGTACTTAATGATTATATTTGCATAGAAAAATAACATCACTTGTGGTGTTAATCTCTCATATTTGGGACCTATGACTGCTACTCTTCCTAGACATTATTTTGGCAATAGTTTTCAGTCTATAGGCTATGTTTTCCTTTTACCGAACTGGTATTGAGCAGACATGAACTGGAATCTATGCATCCTATCTCCCGCCTCCCTTCTATGCTTTCTGCGCACTGTTTGACGATTTGGATTCGAACCACACAACTACACTCGCAATAATCTGAAGATCTAAGAGAGTAAAGTGCCTCCCACCAATTGTCATGACCTGGTTGTACAAAAAATCCCCATCTTTACAATCTATCACAACAATAAGGTCTTCATGTGTTATTTCTTTTGATTCTTGGATTGTCCAACAGAAAGCCCTAGCTTTTAGCTTTTTTGCAGAACATGCTTGAATACTTTTAGCGCTTGCCAAAGCACAATATTTAGAACTATCAAGGACGTAAACCATGCCTACTTGGCTATATAATGTCCAGCTACTGTCATAAGGATAAAGTAACTTCTTGGACTCTTCATTTTATCAATACATTCTCTATATAAACTGGAAACAATAGAGTGAGGTCCAGTTTTCCTTTTACTTTGTATAATAAAAGTAAACTCTTACAAAGGACAGAGAAATGATCAATAGACTTTTGATAAAAAATAATAGCATATTAACTGTCCCATAGTGTAGTGGCAATAGCAAAGCGAAGCCAAAGTCTATGAATGCAATCCTATATGTCGTGAGAAGTACTTTAATACTAGCAAGACATGAATGAATATTGAGCTTTTTAGACTTTGGACCCCAATATTTTGAACCACTTTGGCATAACCCCCCACAATTGGCATTTCTCAGACTTTAGACCCCAAATTTAATTTTCCGTCTCAACCTCCGGAGTCAACTTGGTCTTGACTCTATTGACTTAGTTAAGTATGCGAGAAAACTAAATTACCCTTTGAAATTCTTAACTGGTGGAAACAAAATCATCTATCTACTACAATCTTCACCGATTTCAAGCTTCAATCATCTATGTTAAATGAGTGACGCCAACCCAACATCAGTGGGGAACAACCCTCATTATTTCTTCTTGATTCACCATAATCTTTGTAATCTACTTAAACATTTTACCGATGGCTTTCCATAATAATTTCCAGGGAAAGTTTTCTCCTGTGGGTCCTGTACCCTATTAGCCCACTGCGAATCCATATTGGGGATCATTGATTTTTAGCAAAAAATATTTGGTTTCTCTGAGTTGTCTGTTGCCTTCTAAATCGCTGAGGTTCAAACTATTTGCAGTCATTGACTCAAAATGGTACGAATGTTCTTCATACCAAGAAGAACAATAAAAAGCCTATTGAAAGTTCTTGGACAACATAATGGATATTTTGGTGATAAACAGAAAGATGGTATATCATTTGTTATCGCTTCCTTGTGCCTCGATGATCATGGCAAAGAGGTTAATAAGGCAAAACCATGGGTTCTACTTCTACTTTGAAGGTCAAGATGGTTGAGGAGGGATTAAAAAGGTATGCCCGTGAAGTCATACACGGCCAAGAGGTCCGACCTTTCTTGTCTCGCATGCCACAATCAAACCTCTCGAAACCCTATACATAATTTTTCATATACAACCGAACCTGATTATTTTGCCTAATTCACCTCCTCCTTAGCAAGATCATCAAGGCCCATGCAAGTGATACTAAAAATGGTATCGAAATCACCTTTGTGAACACATACATCATTCACGAACAACTTGTTTCTTCCCTACAGGGAAAAAACTCCACCAACAAACTCCGTCACATTAATCTGGTATCAATTTCAGATGGGATGGAATCATGGGAAGGTAGGAACCAGTTAAGAAAAAATCTCAATTGTCGTTCTAGCCTGGTCAGCTGGTCTAAGAGCATTGATTTTACATATTCCGCAGTTGATCGAAGGAGTCATTGATGATAAAGGTAAGAATAAAAATCTTACCTAGATAGCACAAATACAATGTGGTGTAAATGGGAAGTTTTGAAGGATTCTCATGGAAGGACAAGTCTGGAGTGGCTCGCCAAATGTGTGACTATAGACAGAAACATTACCACACTTTTTTCGATCAAGTCTCGATGGAGATCAGCATAATATAGTAGAGAGCTGATTGAAGCTTGAAATCGGTGAAGATTGTAGTAGAGAGATAATTTTGTTTCCATGGTTAAGAATTTTAAAGGGTAATTTAGTATTTTTGCATATTTGACTAAATCAATAGGGTCAAGACCAAGTTTACTCTGGCGGTTGACGACAGAAAATCAAATTTGGGGTCTAAAGTCTAAGAAATGCCAATTGTGGTGGGTTATGCCAACCAAACTCTAAAAAGCTCATGAATATTAAAGTTATCTGTGCTGTATCGTAGTTGAAAATAAGAGATGAACCAAACTCTGCTAGCCCCACTCACAAGTAAATATAACATGAGCTAAAATATCAGTATGAGAGTGACATACATACTACATATTAGACCAGTTATAATATATATGGTTTAAAGTAAACCTCTGCTTAGTTGGAAGAAGTTCACTAACAATCATCCAAGCAAAAACTTGAAACCTATATGGTAATTTAGTTACTATATATCTTTGACTAATGACAACTATGGAACATTAAGAATTATAGTAATAGCAAAAACTTACATTTTCAAGCTCCACCGCCGAATATCTATCCCGGACTACGATTAATAGAAATAGGTGATTTGGGTATTCTCCTTTTGATAGCTACCTTTGAGGCACTTTTGCAAAGAGCCCATGACTTTGAAATTACAATTTGCTAAAGAAGAAAAATATTATGTTTAGGTTTGTATTGGGAGAGAGGGAGAGATGACCTGGTGAGTGCACATGGATCGCAAAGTACAATAGTTTGCATCTTTTCCAAGGCTCAAATGCATTCATCTTCTTATATAGAAACTCAATCAGATTGGATTAATAAACCAAGTCTATTTTACATATGAATCAGATCCCCTGCAAAATAGTAATTGAAATTGAGCTTAAGAGCAAAGAAAATAATATTAAATGATGATGTGCTGTGCGCTATAAATAAAAAATTTTAAGTTCCCCAACTGTAGAACGCAACTTATATATACAAGCACAAAAAATATGTCAAGTGACATTATTTAAGTAAATGTAATAATAACTCTGATTTAAAAGGAAACTAAGCACTTATCTTTCTTCGGGTTATCCTCTTAAACATGCCTTCTTCTCAATGACTTTGAGTTTGTAGATGCATAGACCTGTATAATCTTCACAGAGGACTACCAAGAAAAAATAAATAAACTGGAGCAAATAAAATATTTCATAGGCCTTTAACATCATAATAAAATAATCCCTTAGAGTACTTATTACCATTCCATCAAAAGATAGGTCACGAATCAATATTGAGACACAATCCATCTAAAATCTTCAAAATAAAATACCTCACAAAATACCTTTCAACCGAAGTACTGATCATAACAAAGTCACTACTTAAGATAAACCAACAAGCAACCGTCAGTACTAGAATTGTGGATACCACACAGGTCACACAATATAACCTCCGATACCATCATCCCCAATGGTATCAGCGAACTTATCCAACTTACGCAATAGACATTCAAGTTTAAAAATGTTAGTCACTACAACTTTGTAATAGCCCTCTCCCGATATTTGATTATGGATTAGACTTGTAGGATCAATTCTAGCAACCATATTGATGCGAGAAAAACTCGGTCTTTAAATACCCCGCTCAAAACAACGGGTGTCGTAATATAATAATGGTAAGCGGGGGTCGAATCCACGGGGAGTAAACGTATTAAAAATATATTTTCCTAATTAAATAATAAACGAATCTAAACTAATTTTGATAAAAAGGTTTTGGACTAAAATATAAATCTAAATTTCTAACTTTCGGTACGATTATAAGGAAAAAAACCTAGACTTTGAATCACCTCCAACTTAGTTTACTAAAACGATATGAAAACGGTAGCTTCTATCCGCATGTAATAGCCATGGTTAGGTCTATTCGGGTCTAAGATCTAGGGTTTGTGGCTAAAATTCTAGGTAAGAACTTTGTTGTTCATGGAAAATCGGATCTACAGTTTATAAACTTCTTTTCATGGCTAGGTAAAGAGTATTAGCTCTAGTGATCTAGAATTCTCTTTGAGCGTGAAAACAACCGAATATGGCTAATTCGGCATCTTTCTCATATCCGCAGTAACTTAGAGTTGTCGTGGCTAGATCTACTCTTCGTAACTACAAATTAGAGAATTAAAGATTAATTCTAGATCTAAACTACTATTAACATCAATTTAGCTCATTTCACCGGAGGTTCAATCCTTAGCCTAAGCTAAAGAGAATAGCTCTCTATTAATGGTGTTGATCACAGCTTAAATTAAATGCATAAAATAAAAGACAAAAAAAGGGAGAGATACTGAAAACTGTAAGCTTTATTCCTTCCTGAGATTGAAATGTAAAAAATACATAGAATTGTTCTCTTATTTATAGGAGATAAGAGAGACTTGTTTACAATTCTGAAACTCTATCCCTAAGTAAAGATAAATCTTATCTCAGATAAATCCTTGCAGAGTCCTTCATCATCTTTATTCCATGGAGAAAATCTGTAAGTACATTAAATGTAGGCATCTTCCTTGTATCTAAGAGACTGTTGGAGATGCTTAAGCTCTTTATACCTTCTATTAAATGTATTTTTCTACTTATTAGCTTCAACAGTGATAAGTGCCTAAAAATAAGAAAATGCTATTAACATTAGAAAATAATAAATAGGGATTAACAAAATGATACTTTTAGGTGTATTAATCCTACGTATTTCTACGTCTATCACTTACCAGAAGCAACTCGAGGTGAAGTAAAAAATGTTGGAGTACATTTCTTATTGAGATGATGGTTAGTTGACAATAAATAGAAATACAAAATTAGTTTCTAGACATCAAAATATAAGTATAAAAGTATATTATAAATTTGAAGTATTATGCATACCAAGGAAGACAGTTGAAATCGTTCTACTTGTTGCTGTGAGGTAGTCACATTTGATTCCTAAGGCATACTCTATATGTGGATAGTGCGCAAAAATTTTAGATAACAATACTATATCTCATCTTTTTGGATAAACAAATGATGTACATAATTTATACAATTGAAGTTGCCTTATGACCCTTTAAGGTTTCATTCACTTGCTTTAGATTCACATCTAATAAGTCCAATCTATCAATCAGCTTCATGTTTTTGACTCATAAATCCTCATTTTGCTTTAACAAGTGTCCAGACTTCTTTATTAAGGTCAGGCAAATACCTCCAGCAATTCCTATCATGCGCCCTTTGCAATCCTATCAAACTTTCTGCAACCAAATCATAAGTTAATTTTATGCATGAGAATTAAGGTCTCTTATCTTTCTTGCATGTGGTAAACTAGAAATCCATAGCGCTACCATCTCTTTTTTTACTTGCGTACACCGAACTACATTTTTTTTAAAAACAAAATAGCGCTAAAACATAAAGCAACAAGAAATGCAGACTTGCGTATGGAGAAGCCCCTTAACTACTTTTAGAACTCTCATTGTGACGTAGACACTTCCAGATACTATGCTGTGAGAAGAGTGAATGCCTTGGATGTGTTATATCGAAGGGCATAGAGTTTTGGTTTTAAACTATACATTAGTCGATCTTAAAAAGGCATATTACATATTTATGAAAAGCAAGCCTTAACCTTAGCAACAGAATCATTTACACCAGTCGTCTTAGACTCAGGATTATCTCTTTCATATTGTCTTATTTTTTCTTGTAGAAGTCAATAAACCAAAGATAATGTGAGCAATAGGTGAAGTAAAAGTTGAAATTGCGTACAATGAGAAAATAAGAAGATTGTATGGGATAGACAAACAACTAAGTCGGGGTTTTGCACGGTGTTGTCCATTTTTGTATGTACTTTGATATACACATCAGACCTCGGCACTAAGGCATCAGATTCCAAGTTCCTTTCCACGACCTATAACGTTAAAAACATACATATCAGTTCATATCAGTTCATACAAACTAACAGACAAGAATATGTCTATTATTATAGGCTACTAACTTTGAATCAATAAAAGATAAAACAACAATACAATCTAATTCATAAAGGGCAACACAATCATGATGTGTTTTAACAACTTAAATTCATAGCTATCGATATTACTTCATATGCCCTAAAGATCGGTTTATTATATTTGCAACAGATAGTTTAGGGATTCCCATTTCGTCATTCTTATAAGGTAAGTTGGTGGTACAACATATCCTCTACTTAAATAAATGTGAAACTAACTAAATCAGAAGAACATGTACAGTGAACAAAGTGTAACTATATACAGGAACCTCTACAGAAGTACATCAAAACTATAAGGACATTTAAAGACATGGTAGAAAGATAGATAGCTTCTAAAGTATATATACATACTAACATCATGGTGATTTCATGACATGCACATATGCATTCTTATCGTTTAACTATTTCTTCTACTCTACTTGGATTGCCTTAATTTTTTAATATTAGTAGTGCATGCAACTAACTGATTCACAAAGGAAAATATCTTTGTGGATATAAAGTAGTTTAACATGGTTATTCAGGAAGTTATGTAACTACTAAAAAGCCCTCAACAATCTAAGCCTAACAGGGGATGAATTATGAATATAAGGTTTAGCCTATTGGTTATGTTCGTAACAAAATTTAATTAGACTTCTGGAGTACTATATCAAAGAAACTCACAGAATCTAAACTACAAAGATTTAAAATTAAGAGAACTCATTCATGAAAGACCATTTCTGCAAGGAAATACTACAATCAAGGAGCCCAAAAAGAGATTAGCTTAACAGCTTGAGCAAGTAACACCTTCCTCCATGAAAAAGATAAAATGTCTGAGATCATTTGATGTAGACAAAGACAGCCAAAAATGTTGTGCACATCAAAACCACATCTCCAAAAAAGAAACAAACACTACTACTGTAGAATTAATAACCAAGGAAGGATGCCCACTATACAAAGCCCCCACTGCCCATAATAGCTCAATAAAAGCCAAGTTTCGAACTGAAACTGAAACACTACACACTAACTGAAAAATCCTTCAACTGTACTACTCTATTGTATCATTTCAGACCCTCTCAAAATCCTAGTACTACAATATCCTGCCCTAAACAAACTAGACCTCAAAACCTCAGCACATGCTTCCTCTTTTTCCTGATTGGCCACTCTAATAATCTATAAACCAGATAAAGAACCAAAACTTGACTAAGGCAATGGTACTAAGCACTAAAAGTTCTATATAAATTTTTCCTTCTGCATAATTCTAAAGAGAACCCACAACTCTGAAAAACAAACAATACAGACAGTCCTGATCTTTATACTGATTTAAACTACTCTCTGTAGTACACTCTAGCAGTTACAATTTCTAATGCTTTTAGGGGGTTATTATCCATAAATTATACACAAAGAAGATGGTTAAGTTGCAATATTCTAATGCATGATGCATATAAGATAAAGTTGCCTTTGTAAAAATCACTTACTTAGACAAATCAATGTAACATCATGAGATAGATGAGAAACAATCAAATAAATAAGGTTTTTCTATATTTTCAAAGATAATTGATAAATCCATCACTTAACCAGAAATAACATTTGCCTATTTGAAATGTCATTTACAAAAATGGCTACCATAAAACATAGAAAAAACAAAATAATACCTAGATAAGTATGCTAAATCCAAGCTTTTTAATCGTCGATAACACAGGCTCTCAGAAATTCTGAAATACACAGTTGAAATATTTCAATAAAAAGAAAAAAAAATCTATATATAATCCAATAAGTCCTACCCTGCAAGACTGACAAGATCATAAAACATAGTAATGGGTGGTTTTCCTAACAAGTGGATATGTTATAATTTTTTTTTATTAAGTCAACTCTTGGATATATGTTTATAATCGGGCATAGAATCGAATTCCTTTTCGGTTGTATGCAGTAGCATGACTTTATAAACTCTACTATGTCGTTTTGCTGTTAAACGTAAGAATTTTACTTCACATAAAATTACATAAATAATATTAAAGATATCCCAAAACAGTACTTCAACTAAAATTATATGCTCTTCATATTTTATTTAAAAACAAAATCCCTCCCCCCAATTAATAGCTTTCATGCAATAAAGTTCCCCCTAATTTCTTCTCAATCAGTACTTCAACCAAATTGCAAAGAGGTAATTTAGAAAAGATACCCAAAGAAAAATAAATAACTAATTGGTTATCTGTTTACCATCATCTCCATTAGCATAAGTTAAACAAAAAAGGAAGAGGAAAAACCTTGTATGATAAATCTAAGAAATAAAATTTAACTTCAAGAGACATCCCCAATGCATACCTGCAAACCTTCTCAAAGAAGAGAGTCTGGAGCTAGATTAGTCAATGCATATCACAATATATATAGATGTCAAACTAGGGGATTTCAAAATTAGAAATCGCACAAAAAAAAGAAGGGAAATAAGATATTTGTCACCAATGAGATAGAGTTAGAGTCCGAGATGGATAGAGTAGTTGAGAGAAAGAAGGTTAGTGGGAAAGAAGGAGATTTAGAGTAAGATTTGTTGATCTGATATGAGGGAGAAAATAAAGGAGAAGGTCAGTGTACCAAATTGAGGTGGGAGAAAGATAAAAATTACAAAAATCTATTGTTTGATCTTAAAACTTCTAGTTACGTCAGAGAGGAGTCTGAGAAAGAGATGAGTAGAAAGGGGGAGACTTCAAACCTATCGGGATCAATTTGATATTGAAAAGGCGACAAATA
Source organism: Kingdonia uniflora (assembly GCA_014058105.1). Classification (NCBI taxonomy): domain Eukaryota; kingdom Viridiplantae; phylum Streptophyta; class Magnoliopsida; order Ranunculales; family Circaeasteraceae; genus Kingdonia; species Kingdonia uniflora. The sequence goes on from JACGCM010000445.1 coordinate 2,614,295, forward strand.
ATATAAATGACAAACTTATTTTATAATGACCAAAGGCGACGTAAAACAAAAAATATTGTTAGCAATCGTGATAGGATTAGGTTGTTGGCATTATGTTTAAAATAATTAATTATTTTAATAAATACATAAAAAAATCAGCGACAACAATAAGTCTTTCAATAATGGAAACCGTCGGTCACGCTTTTGTGACAAACAAAATTCTACGCTAAAGGCCTAATTGTTTTATCACAAAAAGCCACTTTTTTGGTAGTGCTATATGGTAACGAAATGTTGTATTACGTTACCACCCATATGAATTGAAATGAGAGGTTACGAAATTATGATATTTCGTTACCTAAGAATAACAGAAACCTAGTTTTCGTTAATTCTGCATTTGTAAAAATCTGGACACTTACTCACCTTAGGTATAATTGTACCCATTGCAAGATCTTGGTCAGTTATAATTGATTTTGGGTGGCAGGTCCCAACTGCTTGAAGCTGAGTTTTAAACAGCCATGTGAAGGATTTTTCGGTCTCATTGCGGAGCAAGGTATAACCAAACTATATCATTTGATAATAATTGCTGGTACTAATGAATGGTGCGAAGGGCATCATGTAAAGATAAAAAGGTTTTATTTGTCTCATTTCGTGTTTCTGGAGTCTCGTGGTTATCTCAGTCGAAGATACTGTCAAAATAAAGATCACTGGACAGAAGATAAGTAGAACTCACTGATAAAGGGAGGGCCTTTTATATAATTGTCGTTCGAACGAGTTTTCTTGTTGTTCGAAAGAGTTGACATGTCTCCGGTATATTTGGCCCATAGGAAATTTTCGTTCGAACGAGTTTTCTTGTCGTTCGAACGAGTTGACATGTCCCCTGGAAATTTGGCCCATAGAAAATTTCGTTCCAACGAGTTTTTTTATCGTTCGAACGAGTTGACATGTCCCCTTAGAAATTTGGCCCATAGACAATTGTCGTTCGAATGAGCCATCTTGTCGTTTGAACGAATTGTCAACTTTCTAGGGTTTTGGACCAAATTTGACGTAAGTTATTCGAACGATATTAGTTCTCCTTCGAACGACTCTCGGGGGAAATTGATTTACTATTTAAGCAAACTCTGCTTCTTTTTCTCTCCCTGTCTTTATTTTTGAAAAGCGTTTATTTTTTTGAAAAGCTCCAAACTTCTTTATCATAGAGTGTGAATTCAATATCAATCAAGTATCTTCTAATCCTGAGATTGATGTTGAGTTAGTTTTACAATACTTCTTACACATTTTTCAAGAACGATTCCTGGTATGAGATCAAGTAGGGTTGCGAGAATAGAAGAAGTTTCTTGGTGTGAGATCAAGAAGGTTTGTTGCAAGAACAGAAGAAGATTCTTGGTGTGAGATCAAGAAGGGTTGTTACAAGAACAGAAGAAGATTGGGTGTGAAGCTTTAGTCAAAAGAGATAATTATGAGACTAGGTTGTCAAGTTTGTAAGCATAATTCAGATTAAACTCTTTTTGATTAGTAGATTTTTGGTTGTCGATTTCATCGACAATGACCTGTAGTTTTTCTCTCGTGTAAGGAGTTTCCACAGGGTGAACAATTGTACATGTCTTTTAATTCCTTGTCTTTACTTTTGATTATTTCTGTTTAATCCTAAATCATTGATTGATAGGTATTATTCTAATCTAATTTATTAAAATACATTAAATACGAGCACATAGAATTTTAATTGGTATCAGAGCAGATTCGCTAGTAGGCTTTATATCCTGAACGGTGATCCTGTTTACGTTCTTGCTTAATTTAATAGATTCCAAAAAATTTGATGGTCTTATAAATCGTCTACCACTCTTTGATGGCACAAATTTCCCTTACTGGAAGGTTCGAATGATTGCCTTCTTACAATCCATGGGAGAAGATGTCTGGATTGCTATTGAAGATGGATGGGTGTCTCCGACTGTTATGCGGGGTTAACCAACAATTGCTGTAGAAGTTCTTAAACCATGAAATTTATGGACCAAGGAAGAAAAAGAAATATTTGGGTATAATTTTAAAGGTCTTAATGCTATCATTAATGGGCTAAGCCAAAGTGAGTATAGCACATATTCGCGTGTACTACTTCGAAAGGAGCTTGGGACATCTTGGTGCGTACTCACGAAGGTGATGATACGGTTAAAGAAAGTAAACAGCAAATGCTCATATCCCAATTTGAAAACATCCAGATGAGTGAGGATGAGTCATTTAGTGAGTTTTATGCCAAACTTAGCGACATTGTCAACAATAGTTCTTGTTTGGGAGTTAGATACACCAATGTTCAAATAGTACGTAAAGTTCTAAGATCTCTTCCTAAGAGTTTTAGATCTAGGCGTGATGTTATAAAGGAAACACAAAATCTTAAAACCATGAAACCTAACACACTTGCTGAAAAATTACGTACTTTTGAAATTGAAATGGAAATGGAAAACCCTAAGAAGAATAAGAGTGTGGCATTTAAGTCTTCCTCCATTTCATCATCTTCTCAGGGAACCAGAGATGTTGACAACTACTGTGTCTCTGACAATGATGAGAAATTTGACTTTGACTCTCAGATTGCTCTTATAAGCCAATAATTTAGAATTTTTTTGAAAAAGAGGCAATTTGAGAAACAAGGGCAAAATCTGAATTACAAGTCTCGTCCTCATGACCGTGTTAAGTCTTATGACAAACAAACTAACTCAAGTACTCGTTCTCACAATGACTCTGATCAAGATCTTAATAAGGTTGAATGTTATAGATGTCACAAGTATGGTCACTATGCTCACAGTTGTCCCACTAAGAGTTCTAATAGTAACCATAAGGCCATGAATATTAAAGTAACTTATGATAATGATAATGATAATGATAAATTTGATGTTAATAATGATCATCCCCAAGAATATGAAAATGGTAACTATTGTGCATTTCCTAATATAATAACCTCTAGTAATAATTATTCTAACCCTTTTGAACTAGAAAACTTTACTGAAGATCAGAGTAATTATGAAAGTGGCAATAGTGAAGAACCCAAAATTGAAGATTTGTATTTTCAACTTATTTCTCAGCTTAAGAAACTTAAGAAAGAGAAAGTATGTGTGAAAAAGAAAAACATACTGTTGTAGGGAAATTAAAATTGACTGAAATTAAACTTGAGAAGCTTAAACTTGACTTGACTTTCACTAAGTAGAAACTTGAAGTTTTTCTCCATGGAGTAAAGAATATTGACAAAATGCTAAGTATGAGCAAAAATGGTACTGACAAAAGGGGACTTGGATTTGATGAACAAAATGCTAAGTCTACATCTCAAATTACCAAGTTCGTCAAAGCTACTCCAGTGCCATATTTGCCCAAAGAAAGTATTACTAATGCTCCTCATAGGCAGACTAAACAACCTTTTGTCTTTCATGTATTTTATTGTGAGGCTTGTGGTCGAAAGAGTCATCTTGCTCCCAATTGTAGATATGTTCCTCAATTCCGTGGTAGGAATAATCTACATTTTGAAAAAGGGAAATCCCATCGATCATATGCCCAATCATTTGCTAACTTTTTTTTTTTCCAGAAATCTTTTAATGGTTTCAGGAATATGACTCAAGCGACAGAAGAACGAAAGAAAGCGAAATCTATTTGAGTTCAGAAGAAGGACCTTCTACCAAATGCATTTAATTATACACAGTGGTATGTAGATAGTGGATGCTCTCGGTACATGACAGGGGATGCTATAAGTCTGAATAATATCACAGATATTCAAGGAGGTGATATTACTTTTGGAGGAGGAATGAGTGGAAAGATTTTGGGAAAGGGGAGTGTAGAGGGAATTGGGTGTCCGGTAGTCAATAATGTACTCTATGTCAAAGGACTCACTACAAATCTTCTGAGTGTGAGTCACTTATGTGATGCAGATAACACAGCAACATTCGATAAGAAAACTTGCCGTATCTTTGATAATACTGGGAAATGCATTGTGACTGCTGATAGAACTTCAGACAACTGCTATGATGTATCGCAAAATGGGATATCATGTAAAGTTGCTAAGATAAGCGATGTGGAACTTTGGCACCAACGGTTAAGACATGTGAACTTTAGCGATCTGGCGAAGATTACAAGTAAGGAAATAGTTCGAGGGGTTTCGAAACTAAGCAAGCTAACGTCTTGCGTTTGTCGCAGCACCAGCAACGGCGGAGCCAACGTATCCACCCACAACTTCGTTGACGACTGAAACTCTACTTCTAAATGAGTGTTTTCCTCTACAAGCTCAGCAACACAACCCTGCAGCCCGTCAGCTACATGCTTCGCTCCTGCTAACACCTCACGTAGGGCCTAATCGCTTGCTTCCTTCTCCAACGACAGACACCTCAATCTTATCTTGGTTGAAAGATTTAGGGAATTGAATTGTTTTTTCTTTTATTTTGAGATTAAGTCCGACGACCCGTAATATTTGTCATGGTCGTTATGCTTGTTAATTAAAAATAACTTGTCCGACGATCTTTTTAAATGTTATGTTATTTAGACGATCAGTTTATTTGAAAGAACGGGTCTACTTAGTGAGGCGCGAAGTGTTCAACAAAACTTATTAATTAGTCCTCGTTAAACAAAACATGTTGGTTGTGAGGACGACCAGGTCTGTTGTGCTAGGCGCGAAGTGCCTACCAAAACTTTTGAGTAGTCCTCGTTGTGCTAAATCATTTTGGCTGTACATCCTGATTAGTATGCTAAACTAGGTGCACATTGCCTACTTCAAGGACACCTCAATGTTCGTGCTTTCCGAGGATGGCCTATGTCATACGTGATTTTTTTTTACGTGAAAATACGACTTTCATATTTTACGAGGGCGACCTACATCAAGGATACCACGACTTTCGTTCTTTGCGAGGGCGGCCTATATCAAGGACGCCCCCAGTTATGTAATTTCATTTTTACGTTAAAAAACGACTTTAATATTTTACGAGGGCGGCCTATATCAAGGATACCTTGATATTCATGCTTTGCGAGGATGGCCAACGTCAAGGGCACCTCGACTTTCGTGCTTTTCGGGGACGGCCTACGTCAAGGACGCCCCCAGTTAAGTGATTTCGTTTTTTCATCAAAAAATTATTTTTATATTTTGTGAGGGCGGCCTACATCAAGGACCCCTCGACTTTTATGCTTTGCGAGGACAACCTACTTCAAGGACGTCCCCAGTTACATAATTTTGTTTTTACGTCAAAAAATGACTTTCATATTTTGTGAGGGCGACGTACTTCAAGGACACCTCGACTGTCGTGCTTTTCGAGGATGGCCTACGTCAAGGGCACCTCGACTTTCAGAATTTGCGAGGATGGCCTACGTCAAGGACACCCCCAGTTAAGTAATTTCATTTTTATGTCTAAAAAATGACTTTCGTATTTTGTGAGGGCGGCCTACTTCAAGGATACCTCGACTTTCTTGCTTTGCGAGGATGGCCTACGTCAAGGGTACTTCAACTTTCATGCTTTGCGACGATGGCCTACGTCAAGGGTACCTCAACTTTTGTGCTTTGCGAGGACGGCCTACGTTAAGGACATTCCTAGTTACATAATTTTGTCTTTACGTCAAAAAATGACTTTCATATTTTGCGATGGCGGCCTACATCAAGGACACCTCGACTTTCGCGCTTTGCGTGGATGGCCTACGTCAAGGACGCCCCCTGTAACGTAATTTTATTTTCACATCAAAAAACGACTTTCATATTTTGCTAGGGCAGCCTACTTCAAGGACACCTCAACTGTCATGCTTTACGTGGATGGCCTACGTCTAGGGCACCTCAACTTTTGTACTTTGCGAGGACAGCCTACTTCAAGGACTCCCACAGTTAAGTGATTTCATTTTTATGTCCAAAAATGACTTTCATATTTTACGAGGGAGGCCTACTTTAAGGACACCTCGACTTTCGTGCTTTGTGAGGATGACCAACGTCAAGGGCTCCTCAATTACGTAATTTTGTGTTATAAAACAATTTTTATCTTGTTGAAGACGAGTGATCATATAACTGGGATCTATGCTTGGGATTATGATCTTGAAACTAAAATTATATTGAGTACGAGTGATCATGTACATGTGATGTATTTCTAATGAACCCATTTGTAGAGGTTCATGGAATTCTAGGAAGATTTGAGTTCCTCTTCATCGCGGTTGAGTAGGTAGTATGTATTACCATTGGTGACGTGGGATATGAGATAAGGGCCTTCCCTGTTCGGCTGCAGTTTGCCTTTGTTGTGATTGTGAGCTGTTGGGAAATTTTTTTCATGACGTAGTCGCCTTCGCAGCACTGCCAAGGGATTACTCACTTGTGATAGCTTCTTTTCAATGTTTCTTGATACCGTAGTATCCAGGAAGAAGCTTCTTCCCTGGTTTCATCTATAAAGTCAAGGTTCTTAGCGAGTAGTCGGTCATTGATTGCACTGTCAACAATCAGGGATCTTATCGTATTAGCGATGACTTCAGTAAGGAGTACTGCTTTAGAGCCGTAAGTGAGCATAAACGGTGTGAAGCCTATACTTTTCCGAGAGGTCGTTCGGTAGGACCACAAAACGTGGGGTAGCTCGTCCACCCAACGACCATTTGATATGCCTAGCCGTTTAATGATTCTGTCGATGATGGTTTTGTTAGTGGCCTCGGCTTGTCTTTTTCCTTGGGGGTATCTGGGGCTCGAAGGGAGGATTTTTATATGATAAGGTCGCATGAAATCTGCGACTTTTCTTCCCACGAATTGTGTTTCGCTATCGGTCATAAGTACTGCAGGGACACCGAACCGTATGATAATGTGTTTCCATGGGAAGGTGATGACCTCTTCCTCCCTAATCCGAGCGAGGGGTATTGCCTCGACCCATTTGGTAAAATAGTCTATTGCAACCAGTAGACATTGGCATCTCCCCGTGCCATAGGGAGAGCCCCGATGATATCAAGTCCCCATTTTGCAAACGGCCAGGGGCTGAAGACTGTACGGAGGTCGACGGATGGTGCATAGATTATGTACCCATGGAATTGACATTTGTTACATTTTTGGGCGCATGTTCGAAAATCGTGTCGTATTGTTGGACAGTATAGGCCTTGGGTATAAGCACGGTCAGCCATGGAATGACCTGCTGTGTGTGCCCCGCAGACACCATCGTGGATTTCTACAATAACGGTATTGATTCTCTCTCCAGCGATGCAAGTAAGGTGCGGAGCATATAAGCTTGTTCGTAAGAGTTTGCCCTTAACCATCATATATTTGCAGGCTCTGTTACGGATGCTCTCGGCCGCTGATCGGTTATCAAGAAGGATGTGGTGTTCCCCGAGGAAGTCAAGGAGAGGTTAGCGCCAGTCGGGGGAAATGAATAGGTCAGTTTGCATGGCTGGTATTAGGCTTTAGGTAATGCTCGGTCTATCAAGGATATCAATCTGGATGATGCGGAGTTTATCGCCAATGATTCCTGCAAAATATGCAAGGGCATTCGAGTGTCTATTCTTATCACGGTGGATATGTTTGAGGTTGACCTTGCAGAACTTTCTTAGTCGCTGTTTAAGAGTTTCCATGTAGCCGGCTATTCTGCCGTTGGCCTGGAACGTCCCGCTATGCTGGTTAATAACTAGCAGTGAGTCAGTAAAGATGGAGAATTCTTCCACGCCCAGGGCCAACGTCGTTTCTACTCCACATAACATTGCCTCGTATTCATCCTTATAGTTACTGAGGGGGAAATTGACCCGAATGGCTTTCTTGATTTTCTCATTGGTGGGAGTAACTAACACTATGCCAAGATAAGGGCCGCCAGCGTTGACGGACCCGTCAGTGTATAGCTGCCATACTTTAGTATATGCTGGCTCGTCTACATCAATGTGGGTGTCGAGGTCATCCTCTTCGTCGTTATACCAGTTGCTATCATCTATGGGGAGATCTGCGAGGAGGTTGGCAACTGCCTGTCCTTTGATTGAGACTCGTGGTTCGTACCGGATGTCAAACTCTCCTAGTGTAATTGCCTATTTTGTGATCCGGCGTGCTTTATCTTTTTTCGCAAAAATCTTTCGCAGTGGTTGGGTGGTGATGACCTTAATTTTGTGTGCCTGGAAATATGGTCATAGTTGCTATGAGGTATATACCAGAGCGAGGGCCTATTTCTCCACAGTGGAGTACCGCAGTTCTGCTCCAATAAGGGTTTTACTGCTTTTCCGCTTTGTTTGTTGTACGTATGAGGACCGCGCTGATGGATTCATTTGTATTGCCAAGGTGCAAACCCAGTAACTCATGCCCAGTTGAGGTGCTGAGAATGGGTTGAGTGGCTATGTAATGCAACATGTTTTGAAAGGCTGTCTCGCATTCATCGTTCCATTGGCATTTTTTATTCTCCCGAATACACTGAAATAACGGGCGGCATTTGTAGGAAGCTTTATAAATAAAGTGTCCAAGAGCTACAATTATTATAATGTGGGCTTGTACTTACTTTAACGCCCGTGGTGATGACATACAGGCGAGACCATAGATTTGATCAGGGTCAACCTCGATTCCACGTTGTGTGATGTGGTGTCCGAGGAACTTTCCTGAGGAAACCTCAAAACTGCACTTCTCTGGGTTAAGACTCATCTTATATGACCGTACCTTTGTGAAGACTGTCTCGAGATCATTTATGTGGTCGCTACTCATTCTGCTTTTGACTAGCATGTCGTCGATATAGACCTTTACTATTTTGCCCAGCTGTTCTTCAAACATTGTGGTTACGAGGTGTTAGTAAGTGGATCCCACATTCTTCAAGCCGAAGGGCATGACTGTATAGCAGTATAGGTTCTGTTCGATGGTAAAGGACGTGCATTCTTGATCTTCCACTGCTAATAGAATTTGGTTATATCCTGAGTAGCCGTCCATGAATAACATCCGCTCGTGGCCGACAGTGGAATCGACTAGTCTGGTGATGAGGGGCATAGGAAAACTATCTTTTGGGCAGTGTCAGTTGAGGTCGGTAAAATCGATGCACACTCGGATTTTCCCATTCTTCTTCTGTACCGCGACCACGTTTGCTACCCAACGTGGGCAGTCAGTAGGACGTATAAACCTTGCGTGCAGCAACTTTTGGATCACGTCGTTGATATCCCCCCCGAGCTGCGGTGTTATTCGGCTAGGTTTCTGTTTGACGGGGTTGGCCTTTTTATGAACATGTAAATGATGAGAGGCCAACGTGGGGTCTATGCCTGGCATTTGATCAAATGACCACACGAAGATATCTTTGAACTATGGGAGGAGTATGATGAGGTCTGCTCGCTCGTCACCTTTCAAGAAGGAAATAATATATGTTGTTCTCGTGGGGACTAAATGTCAATCAGAACGCTAGCCTCATGAGGGGCGGGTTCCATAATTTACGTAACGTACTTATAACGGCATCATTTTGGTCGTATACTGTGTCTAGGAGTATTAAGTTATTCAGGTGGCGAGGAACGGGGGATGAGTCCACCGCCATGGGCTCGTACCCTGTTCGTTGCTAATCCACTCGCTCGATATGTTTTCCTTCCTTTTTTGTGTTCTCCTGATTGATTAAATTTTGTAGTGAGTTGGCGTAACAGACGCGGGCAGCGACCTGATAGCCTCATATCTGGTAGGGGCCAAACTTTGCTGGGAAGCGTATTACATGGTGGCAGGAGGAGGTGACGGCCTTCATGGGGTGAATCCAGTCTCTTCATAGAATTCCATTGTAGTGCACTGTGGGACTGTTATTGACGATGAAAGTTGTAGGTATCACAACTGGGCCTGCCTGTACCTGGGTGATGAGCTCTCTCATGGCTCATTCAGTGGACCCGTTAAAACCTAAAATATCTATCTTGGAGGGTGCAAGGCAGTCCTGCATGTTCATCTTGCAAAGGGCATTATAGTAAAGGATGTTAGCGCCACTACCGGAGTCGACAAAGATTCTCTTAACGAGGACGCCGCCTATGACGATCCAAATAATGAGGGAATCGTCATAAGGATGAGAAACTGTGACAAGGTCGTGATCGGTGAAGTAGATGGTTTGTTCTGGCAGAGGGCGAGTGGCTGCTTCAATTCCGTGAGTGGTTCGTTGGTTCTCGGTTAGGCGGTAACATTGCCTCGTGGAATTAGAGATGGAATGCCTTGAAGGGGCTTGGTTGAGGTTGCCCAATATCATCTCGCATACTGCTAAATGTTCTGGTGCCCGCATGTTTATTGCGAGTTGGTCGAAGGTGGGGTGAGGCCTTCTCTCAGCGGGCGGGATTGGTCTTTTGAGGTAACGTGTATAGCGGCTGAGGCAGAACCAAGTCTCGATCATATTGTTGAAATCGTAACATTCCTCGATTGTATGGTCATATATCTCGTGATGCGCATAGTTAGGGCGACCAGATCGGTCAGGCTTGTTACAAGGTTTTCTATACTCGGGGTCATTCTTGACAGCGAGGAGTAGGTCCGCCCGTAAAATGGTCAGATCGCTAGGAGGATAATATTCCCATCGGGTGGTTCGCTGTCGTCTATCCCAGGGTGCCCCTGTGTTATCTCCTGGGTCGCGATCTATACGTCGTTTAGTTCTGTTATCGTTTGGATCTTCTTGGTGATCCCGTGAGTGTTTGGGTGCCTCAGAACGTACTACGGGCGTAGGTGCGGATGTGGTGCTCAGGAGGGTGGCGGTTTACGAGGCAGAGGCATGGTTGTCTACTTCTACGTTCTGATATTTATAGACCTTCTCATACAGGTGCTCGAGGGTTTCTGGCCATTTTCTAAGCAGGGCCTCGCTCAGCTTAGAACCGGGAAGACAGGTGTCCATGAAGGCGAGGCAAGTTGTTGGCGCATCAACCCGTTCTATGAGGGTGGGTTCTCTTTTCAACCTTGATAGGAAATATTCGGTGGTTTCGCCAATTTGTTGTTTCAGGGAGAACAGCTCTGCTAACTATTTCTTTAACTGCTGGTTGTAGAGGTACTTCTAGATGAATGCCAACGAGAGTTGTTCAAATGTGGATACCAAATTAGGCTCAAGATTTTGAAACCAGACGAGGGCCCCTTCAGATAAAGTTGAGGGGAATAGAAGATACATGTGTTCATCTGCTTGATGCTGCAGGTCAACGCTGTACTGAAACTTGGATAGGTGCTGCCCAGGATCCTTGCAACCGGTGAATGCCTCTATTTTTGGTCGAGGAGTAACTTTGGCCTGACACATAGCTCCATATGGCCGCATTAAAAGGTGTATTGTGGACCCGGCGGAGCATCTCTGTGGTTAACCGCCTAGTTGGGTTCACGCCTTGCATTGTCTGGATAAGTGCCTCCACGGACACTGTTGTTAGCGGTTGCTAATCATGGGTTCCTGCAACCCCTCTGTGAATGGCTTTACCTCTGGTTGATGACTCACCAAAGTGGCTATCGTAGTTGTGGGCATAGGTCGGTCCCGACACGGGTATTCCTTGGCATCGGTCGTAAAACCTCTCGTTGTACGCGTGGTTCCGATCGTATTAGGGGTGATAGTCATGGTCGTGGGGGTAGGAGGGGTCATCAAGATTATAAAGGGGATGCCATGGTGACTATTTCACGCGGTCATCGCCATAGCGGTCACCGTAATCCATAACAGAAGTTGGTACTCAGTAGTCGTGAAGCTGGGGAGCATATCGGCTGAAAGGGTATGGGATGTTATGGCTGAGCTGGTAAACCGGTCGATACTGTCGTGGGCCAGTGCCATGGTGAATCGTGGTGTACAAAAGGATAGCTGGTCCACGTGGTGGAGCATAGGGCTGGTGAACTGGCATTACCAAGGTTTCAACTGCAGGGCTAAGATTTGCTTCATCCCCATGAGCTTGTTCGTGTGGGGTCGACTCGCTTACTGATGCGAAGGCCACCAGACTGCCTTGTGGTGGTTGAATATTAGCGACGAAGGTGTCACGTAGAGTATCGTTGGCGAGTTGGAGCTATCGTATTTGGTCATCTTTGGTGGACATCTGCTTCTACAGCTGTGCCAATGACGTTCTCATCTCGGCCATGGCTTGTTCTTGGGACTGATTGCGTGTGGAAACCACCATCGTTGCTCGGAAGATGCTTTGGTGGGGAACGCAGATGGTGCCAATTCTAGTCTCCTTATTTTATTTGAGGACAACAAACCAGATAGGAGAGTGTGGAAACCAGATCTTATTGGCAAGTTCTCTACCAAAGGCGCCTTCGAAACCATCCGCAATAAAGGCCAGCAAAACTGGTGGTTCAAGTTCCTCTTTTGAAGTGCTATACACCCTAGGCTATCGATCTGGGGATGGAGGTTGTGTCACAGAAAGCTTCCTACGGATGATAATGTGCAAAAGAAAGGCATTACTCTAGCTTCTCATTGTTGTCTCTGCGCTAACAATTATGAATCCATTCATCATCTGTTTTGGGATTGTTCCTTTAGCAATTGCTTGTAGACTTGGCTTCAAGACCTCTTTCAAGTTCAGATTCTGGATAAAAATCTTAAAAGTTTTCTCGAGATTGGAAACTCAATGAGTCCTTACCTTAAAGATCTGTGGTTTGGGGCTGTTTGGGGAGGAACCAATCTAATTTGGCTTGCTAGAAATAACAACATCTTTGAAGAGCAAAGCTTCTCTTTGGATCAAGAAAATAGGAGGTGGCATAAACAGATTTATGAAACTGCTATGCTTACTCGGGGCTGCATGAATAACAGTCTTTCCGACTTGAGTATTCTCCACAAGATAGGTGTCCCTCTTCATCCTATAAAATAGCTAAAGGTTGCCTCCTATTTTTGGGAGCTGCCTAACCACGGTGAGATCAAGATTAACACTGACAGAGCTGCCAGAGGTAATCCTAGAAAGGGCGGCATTGGCTGCATTTTCAGGGACAGCGAAGGTAAGATTCTCGGCTCTTTTGCTCAAGGCTTGGGCTTGGTTTCAAATTACACGGCTGAATGTAAGGCAATTATAAAGGGGGTGGATTTGGTGGCTTCAAATGGTTGGCTTATAGCATGGGCGGAATCTGATTCTAAGGCTGCAGTGGTGGTTTTTCACTCGGATAACATTCCTTGGATCTTGAAAGCTGAATGGGCTAATGCTAAGCGATCTATACAATAAATTAGAATTTCTGACACATGGAGAGAAGCTAATTTTAGTGTCGATGCTCTATCAAAGCGAGGGGCCTATCTTCTTGATTGCTTATGCGAGTTTAGTTTGAGTAGATCTGAGTTTCTAAAAAAAATTGAAATACCAATGCAAGAATATTTTTGATTTTGTTGATTGTACTCTTGTATTTTTTTCTTCTTTAGGCTGGTAACCTCTTGTAAGATTCTGGGTTTTTTACAATAAATTATTCTTACTTAGCAAAAATAAAAAGGATAACAATAATCGTTCGATGAGTCGTGCTTGATACTGAACCAGAGGAGGGCACCGCTCAACTCTCTCCGGGTTCCTCTCTATCTCTCTGGTTGCTTTCGAGATCGTTGAGGAAGAGTAGTCTAGTTCAAGAAGGAAGAAGAAGAAGAAGAAGATCTTATCCCTTTTTGGTTTATCCCTCCCCTACTATTTATATGGAGGTTTTGACCAAGGAGCATCCGTGCTCACGTACCCTGGGAAATTCCTAGGCTATCCTTTCAGGGTCGTGGGATTGGGTGCTCATTGTTACTGTAGGAGACAGATTTCACAAAGGTCAAAATAGCTTGAAATCGATCCTTATACCAAGAACTACTATGACAAGAATTAAATAAGAGATAACACTTGACACAGGGGATTTAGCGTGGAAAACCTGTAAATAGTAAAAAACCATGACCTCGAGTGGAAGATTTTGTTAAAGTAGCATTATTGCTTGAGAGAGAGTGAGAATCTGATTACAAGAGTTAATCTAAGAAAAGATAGCTAGAGATCAGATAATTGTATGTATCGAATTCTCTGTCTACCATCTTGTTTCCTTAGGAGTTCTGCCCTTTTATAGACCCTGCTCTCAGCTTGACATCGTGCTTGAACATGTTCTCCTGAAAGTGGAAGTCATGGGCAACTGAGTGTGTAACTGCCAGCTCGTGGGAGACAGGTGTATGTTGACTTGTTTTGTTTATATCCGTTGTGGACGACCCACATTCTGCTTGACTTCGTGGTCGATGTGTAACTGTTGACGTGCATGTAATGTGTTTGTTTATACGTGAGTCTGGTACTGGATAAGATCGAGTCTTCCAGAGCTCGAGGTATAGATGAGATCGAGTGTCCATAGCTCAAGGAATAAGTCCCTACAATCGCCCCTTCGTAACTGAAGTCACGTGTGGCTTTAGTTGAGAAAAGCCCTAAACTCAGACCCTCTGATGACGTAAGCGAGAGTTTGAAATCCGGAACGTCTGTATTGTTGAGTATGTTGTTATTATGACGCGTGAGTGTTATGGGCAGACTTGTGGTTTTCCCGAGCGGATGACTGTCTTGGGAAACAACGTGCGTTTAATGCGGTATCTATATAAATAGTGGTCAGATTTGATCGCCGAATAACCTGCAGCAAATCTTCTCTGCAGAGAAAAACAAACATTTTTTTTTTTAGGGGTGAGAAAAAAAAATTGAGTTTTTGGATGCGCACCTTTTCAACCTCTTGGCTAAGATGAGGAATCGAGTGTATCATACCCGGTTTTCTTTTATCATGGAGGAACCCCGGATATGGTATTTTGGCAATCAGAGTAGGGAAACTCCCTTTGCCGTTTTGCTGAAGGAGTGTTGTTTGAAATATTTCTGGGTATTATGTAGCGTCCGATTTAGCGGCTGGGGTGTATGTGATTCAAAATCTCTGGCCTCTAATAACGTTCTGATTTCTAAGGTTAGAGTCTTATTCAAGATCTACTAACTCCGTGTTTGTGGGGATAAGGAGGAAGAGACAGCGGTGGTGGAGGTGACGTATGGAAGATGGATCGCTTCCTTTGGCACAATCGTCTTTTCTTTTAATTCTTCCTGCAGGGAATTGAAGGGGAAAGAGGTTTTTGACCTGTTGCAGTCTTGTTTTTTTCTAGCTGTGGCTGAGGTTTCTCTGGAAGATCAGTATTATCTTGGCAACGAGAAAAGAACTAGAGACCTGTCCTCGTGCTTGAGAAAGTATTTGTAATATCGAGCTTCTAAAAGCTTGATTCTGTAATTGTAAAGCAACGCTTTAGGGGTAGTCCTGTAGCGAACTTGTTAGATAAAAATTGAGTGTAATAAAAGAATATTTTGTTTGTATTTTACTAGCGAAAAGCATAAATAACCGACATGTCATCGAGCTGTAATAATATGGGAGTAAATAGTTGATGGAATAATATACCTTATCCAACCTCATAAATGACTCGAGCTTATCAGATGTAAAGATAAAGCTCGAAATGTAACCTTTAGATAGCTCGATTAGGCATGAAAAGATAATAGTAAATAGTTCGAACCCGGGAAGAGTGGGTTATAGAAACTGAAATACGTTGCGTATAGTCAATCGAAAAATTAGTCCTATTAACTGAATAGTATAAAAGTGTGACTTGTTCTTTAAGAAGGTTATTCATAAAAATGGTGAAGATTCGCTCTCAGAGGCTGTTGTAGCACGTGTACTGAGCGACTTGCGCTTAGCACTCAAGATTGATGAAATAAGGGAAGCTCTTTTCGGGCAGCAAGGTTATGAAGCAGTTCTGCTCGAGATCCAAGCGAACTATGAAGGTATGAATAATGTAGAAAGGGGCAAGGAAATGAACCGCGTGTAATGGTCTGAGTCCATGCGTATCTGTTGGCAGTGTGTTGAAGATCGCATAGAGTTCGTCATGATGATGGCAATGGAGGAGATCATCAATGAGGATAAGGATAACGCCTTAGGGCGAATAAAAGCTTGTGGTGTCGAAGGGCACACCGGTTGCTTCAAATGCAAGTATCTTGGAGATTGGAGTGATTGACTGTTGTATTTTTGAATTTTTGAAATATAACTGCCCGAATTTACTTAAAGAAAACTCTGTTCATGAAAATAGGCTATGACTAGGATTGCTGTTTGAAACTAAATATTTGAATTTGTGTTGCAAATTGATATTGAGGCTAAAGTCAAGTTGTATAAGTAGGGAAAATAAAGGTTAGTAGAATTTTAAAATAGATAATTCAGAATCATGAGTTTGGGGCATTGTGAAAAAAGTGGGACCCATAGGCTGATAGATACGCTAAAGTATAATATTTGGTGTAATGATGGGAAGGTGGTTTCACCGAAGAGGTACGACATGTCTGACAGTTTCAGACGAACAGACGGCTTGGTTCAAGAATCGAGGACTGTTTATTCGAAAACTCAAAACCGCCAACGATTCGGGGAAAGGTGTATAAGTACTCCCTCTCCCCCCTCTCCGAATACAAGAAACCAAAAATAGAAAAGAAGAGTTAGGGAGATAGACATCTCAACTGACGATTCCATTACCGCCGAAGGAAAAGAGGATAAGAGGAAAACAGTGTCTAGGAGTCTCTATTGCGAACAGCGTGAAGAGGCTGAGATAGAGGAAGTTTTGGAGAAATTGCAAAAATTGAGTAAACTGGTGCGGACCAACGTTGTAGACTCTTACTCGGGTGTTGAAGGTAAGTCTATCTTTGTGCGTATAAAAGTTTTTGTATAAAAATATTTATTGTGTTGGGATAATGATATAATCCCCACCCAAACACAAAATAAAAATAAAAATAATAAGGGGAATAATGACTACGGGGCGAGAAAAATTGTTGTGTGATAATTGTGATTGTAGAAGTGATCTAGTAGTGCGAGCTAATAATTGATATATACGTCGACCTATCTGTAGGTTTTGTTGGAACAACTTCTTGTATAGTAGATCCTTTACTGTAGATAAGTATGGTTTCGACCTCCAGTTGTGCAAAGGCTGATGAAGTAGACCTAGTAGGGGGTTTATCTCCCGTCATTGGAGTAGGGGACGAGGAGGATAATGTAGCAGAGTTGGTAGAATGGCCTCCTTTGAAGGGTGTCGAGTTGAGTACCCTATGGGTTGTAGTCGATTTAAGGAATTCTGTAAGGCCAAAAGTTATTTAGATGGGATCTGGGGGCACGCCTTCGAATATAGGGATAATTTCTTTAGGACTTCCAGTATCAGACAAGGAGGGGATTACCTGTATTTGCTGCCTAATTTGGCTAAAGAAAAGAAGTGCAGGCATTTGGGGGACAAAGTGTCCTTTGAGTACGTTCAAGGTGCGGTGTAGGAGAGTCGAACTGATGGGTTTTGTTGTTATTTAGCCCAGTTCAATTATGGGTTGACGCTGCCTTTGAGTAACTTGGCTAAGAGTGCTATGAATTTGATTGGGGATTGCCCAGCACAGCTAAATTGCAATTTTTGGGAAGTTATCTTTCTATGAGAAACCCTTAATGAGCGATGGGCTGCATCTGGTAGTGTGAGTAGGATTACTGCCAAGGATTTTCTAGAGTATTACGCTGTGAAGTATGCCACAATAACTGATGGTGCATAACTTTCTTCTAGTTTTTTAAGATCATGCTTCTTCGACCTGTCTTCAGCAGGGCGAGTGTGGAACGACAACCTTTTATAGGTGTCTAGTGAATGTCTTCAGCGGTCTGATGAGGAACCCCTGGAACTTAATAATAGATCTATAACAAAGGGTAAGTATACCATTGAAAATCGAACTATCATTTGTATGTGGAACTATATTTCTATAGTTGATGTGTATCTTACGTGGTCTATCTTTTATGTAGGAATTAGCTGCAAGGTTTAGAGGAAAGAATCCTTCATAGATTTTGTTGTCAAGGAAGGCACTGAGCTCGAGGCCATTCTCAAAAAGTTAGGGATAAGTAGGTTCAAAAGGGTAGCTAGTAAGGACGACAAGGTCAGGTGATCTCAAGCGAAGAGGAGAATGGGTGGGAAAACTCTAGATGGATGAGAATATGTTAACTCCTGAACTTAACACTCCTTTGAAGCTTGCGCGGCTTAACGAAATGCCAGATGGGCTAGTAGACATGGGCACTGTGTCCAGCACTGTTGTACAAAATCTTGCGAAGAGGAAGGCCGTGAAAAGGGGGGCTGCTTCTCATTCTACTACGTCGGACAGTGTGGACGATAGCCGTAAGAGGAGGAAGGTAACTCCTCCCGCAAAGTCGCAGGTGGTGTTAAAAGATAGCGTTAAGATCGTTGAGGGGGCTGACTTGAGGCCGCATTTTGAGGTTGAAACCGGTCTCATGGAGGAACAATGGCGAGCTAAAGCTCGAGAGAAGGGGGTTACTGTCGTTGAAGATGAGTTTAAGAAGGTTAGTAAATATTTGGTTTTTTTTTGTATTGCTTTGTCGTCTCGAGCTAACTTATTTCTTGTTGTAGTTTGCTCGTGCTCTGAGGGGGGTTCAGCTTGGTCTCCAGGATAGGTCTATTGAGCTGGAAAGGAGGAACTCCCAGCTCGAGGGGAGAGAAAAACCAGTTTGAAGAGAGCTTGACTCGGGAGAGGGAAGCTTTTCAGTTGGAGCTGGAGAAAGAAAGGAAGCTGCTGCCCTAAAGCTGATGGAAGTTAGGGCCGAAAGTGTAGCTGAAGCAGAGTGATTGGTTTCTGCGTCTGCGACTTCTCAGAACAACCTTGCAAGGAAGCTCTACCAGCTGAGGTATACAAAGGCGGAGATTTTGGCATTTAGCAAAGGAAATTATGAGGAGAAGGAAATTATGGATGAAGAAGAGGATGAGTAAATAGAGGATGGTCTGAATGTTGCTGAAAAAACCGTTGCCGATAATCAGGAAACTATTGATCAGGTAGGATGATCGTGTAATGCAACATCGGCTGTGAAACGTGAACTCGAGCTTTGTAATATTATACTGCTATTTGATGCCAACAACGTTTTTCTTATGAAATCACGTATTGTAGGAGATAGAAAGCTTGCGCCTCAGAGTTGTGGACTTAGAGGGTTGCTTGAAGTGGAGAAAAACTCCTCTGCTGATTTGCAGGTTAGATAATTCAGATAAATTAATAACTAGATAAACATGAATTTAATAGAAGAAGGGATATGTACCTTGTAAGTTTGTTCTAGTTCAGGATGTTTGTGTATATACACTCTGCCTTACGATCAAAGCTTGTTTCTTGGCCGGTAGGCCAAGGGGGCACTGGCTCTCTTGAGCTTGCAGGTGTCTGTTCTGCAAGATTGTCAGTATGCTTCTGTCGATCTATTTCCCAATTTGATACTGATGTTGTGAGTCCCTGCTAACTGTTATGCAGAAGGAGCTAGATGTTGCTAGAGAGAGAGAAGAGCAGACTCTTTTGTATAATGCTAACTATGCAGAACAATATGAGGCTTTGATCTCCTAGTATGAAGATCGATTGGATGATAATGTGAAGCTCTCTCTAAAGCTCGAAGAAGCTAAGAGCTAAGTTGAGGATAAGACTGCAGTACTTTTGAGTAAGGATTTGACTTTGAACTAACTTATCAGCGAACTTGCTGAGTTGAAGGAAAGAGCGGCGTCAGGTTCTCGGCATGATGCTGAGTTAGCCAAATACCGTATTAGAGCATTGAATGACGAGATATCTGATATGAAATGTAACATTCGTGCTCTGAACGAGCAGTTGTTAAAGAGAGAGATTAACCTGGATACTGTACAAACTAACTTGGCTGTGTCTAAGGCCGATTATGAAAAATTAAGCAGTAGTATTGTGGGCAAAGATTTAGAATTGCGTAACTCTGCACAAATACGTGATAGTTTGATCGCCAGGTTAGATTGTTAGAAGGCTGATTTACGTTATTTAAAAGAGAGAGAGGCTAAGAGCAGGGCTGATTTAGCAGAGGATCAAGCCATGAACAAAAATTTGGTGGACAAAATGGTCCGCGTCCGCGGAAATGTGAGGAGGGCAGTGCAACGTGATAAGGAGATTAATGAAAGAATTAATCAACTCTGTACTTGAATTACCGAATTGGAGTGGGAATTACGTGTATGGGAAATGAAGTATGAGAAGGATCTAAAATTGGAATTGGATAAAAGGGATGGTGAAATTTCTTCTGGCGAGGGGAGTCGAGAGATGAAGGAATTCCTTCGTCAAAAAGAAGGGTTAGTGGACAATATGCGTATTGACCTCACAAATTCTTGGCAGAAGTTGATAGACCATACGAGGCAGATGAGTGAACGTATTGATCAATTAATAGAGGAATCGGCTGAATCGAAAGCTCGTCGTTTGAGAGATAACAAGCATGCTGCTATTACTCACCAATCCTTTAAGGAACTTGTAGTTCATGAGCAAGATAAATATGACTGTGAAGTTTTGCATCAACGGCAATTAAGCGCATTGGTTGCATTTTTTGTCGAGGAAATAAAATTTTTGCAGGTTGAGAAGGATTTGATGCAAGATTGCTTCTTGGGGAGGACTTGTGTATGTAAACTTGATATCTTGAGCATAGATCCGATTGGGGCTATGAATCGTGGTATTGGGACCACGACGGCTGAACAGATAGCTCGAGGGAGAGAAATTATTGCTGAGCAAGCTCCAGAATACATGGCATCCAGGACTAAAATAGGGGGAAGCTCGAGTACAGTCTCACCTACTCCTGCTGTGGGAGGAAGGTCGACTGCTCTCCCATCAAGAAAATCTAGCATAATTAAGAAAAAATAGACTTGAATTATGATAATGAGTACCTTTAATAATTAGGAGATGTTGATGCTTCAGTAACTGATTGAATTGATCAGTGTTCGATGTAGGCCCTTGAGAGGAGCGTTGTAATTTGAAATGTTAATATTGGAAACTAACATTTTCTTCGCCTGCAGTAGATGTTATTCTCTGGTTTGACCCATCTAATTAGAAGAAGTCCGTGGGTGTAGAAGTAAGTATTATCTATGCTTCAACCCTTGGACTTTAGGGAGGCAGAGCTGTATCGAGCAAGTTTATCCTCACTCGCGGTTTAGGCATGTTATCTTCAGGCTAAGAGGTTCGTTATGGCCCCCGTCTTCGGATGTTTGAGTATCTTTAGGCGTTAGGCTAGTATTATCTATACCATTACCAATATTGGATGTTAGAGCTTATCAGCAGTGAGCAAGTTTTTTCCTCACTCGTACTTTAGGCTTGCTATCTTCAGGCTAAGAGGTTCGTTATGGCCCCCGCCTTCGGATGTATGAGTATCTTTAGGAGTTAGGCTAGTATTATCTATGCCATTACCAATATTGGATGTTGGAGCTTATCGGCAGCGAGCAAGTTTTTTCCTCACTCGTACTTTAGGCTTGTTATCTTCAGGCTAAGAGGTTCATTATGGCCCCCGCCTTTGGATGTATGAGTATCCTCAGGAGTTAGGCTAGTATTATCTATACCATTATAAATATTGGATGTTAGAACTTATCGACAGCGAGCAAGTTTTTTCCTCACTCGTGCTTTGGGCTTGTTATCTTCAGGCTAAGGGGTTCGTTTTGGCCCCCACCTTCAGATGTATGAGTATCCTCAGGAGTTAGGCTAGTATTATCTATGCCATTGCCAATATTGGATATTGGAGCTTATCGGCAGCGTACAAGTTTTTTCCTCACTCGTGCTTTAGGCTGGTTATCTTCAGGCTAAGAGGTTTGTTATGGCCGCCGCCTTCGGATGTATGAGTATCCTCAGAAGTTAGGCTAGTATTATCTATGCCATTACCAATATTGGATGTTGGTTTTACCTTTAGGTATCGAGCTAGTATAAACTGTGCTTTAACCCTTGGGTGAAGATGAAGTGGAACTGTATTGCAGGGATTCTTCTGATAAAAAAAAGATTTCATTGATTGAAAAGAATTTGTACATACATTGGAGGTGAATCCATGTGGTGGATTAGGCGTTCCTGAGCGACGGAGGAGCTGTTCAGTGTCGATATAACTTCAATCTTTTTGTATTCCATGGATTTGGAATTTAGTCACCGGCTTCCGTCATGAGATAGTATGAACCCAGACCAGTTCGACCTATGACCATGAAAGGACCTTCCCAGTTTTCTGCTAGTTTCCTAGCATGTGGATCTTTTTTGTTATCTGGGATTTCTCGAAGGACCCAGTCATTGATAGCGAACTCCCGAGTGCGAACTCGTTTGTTATATGAATTTGCCAGTGTTTGATGATATCGACCAAGATTTGCGATAGCTCGATCTCGTGTCTCATCGATCCAATTTAGGTTGCACGCCAATTCGAACTCATTTTCTTTGTCTGTGAGCTCGTGGTCTCTTACAGGATGGTGGTACTTTGTTGGGATCACTGCTTCAATTCGATAGGCAAGTAGAAAAGGAGAACACTGTATTGACTTCCGGGGCGTAGTTCGATAAGCCCATAAGACGTGAGGTAATTCACGTATCCAGTTGCCCTTCTTCTGTGACATAAGGAACTTTTTGAGACCATCCACGATAATTTTGTTTGTGATATCCGCCTGTCCGTTTCCCTGGGGTTAGTATGGGTTTGATGGAGAAAGAATTATGTTGTGTTTGTTGAGAAATGCTACGACCTTGGTTCCAACGATCTGAGGTCCGATATCGATACGGATCAAATGGGGACAACCGAATCTTGTGATGATATGCTGCCAAATGAAAGAAATGACATCTTCTTCTCGAGTTTTGCATAGAGGAACTGCTTCGACCCATTTAGTGAAGTAATCTGTGGCAACAAAGAGAAATTTCCTATTACCAGGAGTATTGAGGAATTCACCAACTAGATCGAGTGGCCATCGCTTGAATGGCCAGTACACCTTACTGGCATGGAGTTCGAGGGCAGGGGCCCGAATTTGATTCCCATGACACTGACATGCATCGCATTTCCGTAAGTATTCTTCAGCTTGCTTCCGCATCCCTGACCTGCACACTCCTTGGGTAATAGCTCTGTTAACAAGAGCTTGCCCTGCGGTATGGGATCCGCAGGTATCTTCATGTAGATCTCGAAGCATCTTGTCGGCAAGTTCCTTAGAGAGGCACTTGAGGTATGGACCAGTGACTGAACGTTTGTAGAGATTGCCTTTTGGTTGGACTGTGTGGCGCTTTGAATTCTCAATGATGTATCTGCCCTGCTGTGGATCATCTGGTAGTAGCCCATTGTATGAGTTATTCAGACCGAGATAAGTAACGAATGGTTTCTTCCAATCATCTTCTGCCATCTCATCGCCCCTAGTGTTAATCGCATATATTGTAGTACGATTAATATTAGGGCTAGAAATAACTTTGATTTGAAGGTGTCTTGATTCTGTACCCAATACTCTGGCTAAGTAAGCCAAGGAGTCGGCGTGGCGATTCTCTCCTCGAGGGAGGTATTTGAGCGTAACTTTGTGAAATTTGTTTAACTTTTCTGTAACCAGAGCTGCATAATAGACCATGATGCCGTTCTTCTTGTAATGTTCTAAGTAGTGATGAACGATTAGAAGAGAGTCTGTGTAGGCTGAGATTTCAGTGATTCCGAGTTCGAGAGCCATATTCAGACCATGAATGAGTGCTTCATATTTTGTAACATTGTTCGAGGTTTCAAAGTTGAGACAGATGGATTTCTCAATTCTGTCATTAGAAGGTGTAATGAGAACGATTCCAATTCCTGACCCTGTGGGTCCTGCTGAACCATCGATGAGGAGCCTCCACCCTTTTGGAGATATCCATGATGCTCGATCATCAAAAGATTTGGAGGGTGGAAACTCATCTGCTGCATCTTCAGCGGGATCTGGATCATGTTCTTCCCAGTCAGAGTCTGAAACAGGAAAGTCTGCTAGGAAATAAGCAACTACTTGACCCTTTTCTGAAATTCGCTGCTCAAATTTAATTTTGTGCTCCCCCAAACTGACGGACCACTGCTGTACTCGTCTGGATTTCTCTTTCTTAGACAATACTTCTTGAAGTGGGTAGTTTTTCATGACTTTGATAGGATGTGCTTGAAAATAGTGTTTGAGCTTTTGTGCGGTGTAAACGAGAGTTAAAAGTAATCTTTCAATTTTAGAGTACCTCGTTTCCGCTGGAGTAAGTGTTTTGCTGATGATGAAGATCGGTTTCTCAATTTTTCCTTCGAGCCGAATGAGAACCAAGCCAAGAGATGCATTTGTAGCTGCGAGGTAGATAATCAGTTCCTTGCTGCTTATCGGAGTGCTCATGATTGGAGCCCTCCCTAGGTAAGTTTTGAGTTCCTGAAAAGCTGCTTCGCATTCTGGTGTCCAGTTGATATCTTCATTCTTTGAACCTTTTCCTCATTGAGTAGAACCTCTGAGTAGCATAAATAACCATCTGCATCAGTCTGAGGACTTGGATACAAATTTGTTGATTGCTGCAATCCTTCCTGCGAGCTTTTGTACATCCTTCTTTGTTGATGGTGAAGGCATGTTCAGAAGAGCTCAAATTTGATCTGGATCTGCTTCTATCCCTTTCTTGCTGACAAGATGACAAAAGAACTAGCCCGAGTGAACACCAAACTGGCATTTTTTGGGATTAAGCTTCATTTTGTAGGATCATAATATACTGAATACTGTAGAGAAATGAGAGATGTGATCTTCTTTCTTTATTCTCTTGCAAAGCATGTCGTAAATATAAAGTTTGACTGTTTCTCCCAAGTGTTCTTTGAACATACTTGTGACCAGCCTTCGGTAAGTGGCTCCAGCGTTCTTAAGGCCGAATGGCATGACCTTGTAACAGTAGAGACCTCTTTTTGTAATAAATGTAGTCTTTTCTTGATCTGCTTCCAAGAGTGGAATCTGATTGTACCCCGAAGCGGCGTCCATCATGGACAAGAGTTCATGACCTGCTGTAGAGTCGAGGATCTGATCAATGATCAAAAATGGGAAACTGTCTTTTGGTGTATATTTGTTAAGATCTGTAAAATCCATGTAGACCCGAACCTTCCCATTCTTCTTTGGAATAGCAACGATATTAGAAATCCAGTCTGGGTACTTGGCTTCTCGAATGAAACCGACCTCGATAAGTTTGCCGATTTCTTTGTTGACCTCGTCTATTAGTCTTTGAGATAACCTGCGTTGCGTCTGCTTAACTGTTGTGGCGCCTTCGCGGATATTTAAAATGTGGCATGACTTTGAGGGGTCTATGCCTGGCATTTCTTGGAAGTTCCATGCGAAAATGTCTTTGTTGGATTGAAGGAAAAAATAAGAGCTTCTTTCTCTGTTTGAATTAATCTCGTACCAATATAGGTACCTCAGTTAACTCCATCGATCTGGACGTATTCCACGGGCTCGGCTGGAGAAGACTGATCATCGAGGTGATCAGCCTTCTATGATTGCTATGCAGCAATCTGGTCGAGAACTGGTGAGACTGTATTCTCACAAGCTCGAGAAAGTTTCTAACTTCCTTTGATTTCATAAATACCGTTGTTATGTTTGAAACGGAGTGCTTGGTGGAACGTGGACGGGATGGCCTCCATATTGTACGGCAAACACCTAGTATCCCAAAATACCTTGATTTAACATTGATGACGTAAAAAATAATATCGATAGTGGTAGGCCCTGCTGTGATCGGGAGAGTAATCTTCCCAACTCGTACTTCTTTAGACACATTAAACCCACTGATGTTTGTCTTGCTTTGAACGACCTGATCTGAGAGTCCCATCTTGTCAATCATTCTCTGGAAAAGGATCAAAATTCCACTTCCTATGTCCTCCATCATGGTGTGCATTACGAAGTTCCTCATTTTGAGCATAATTACTAGTGCGTCATGATGAGGATACTTCACATGTCCTGTATTGCAGTCTTCGAAGGAGATTCCCTTTCGACAACTACTTGAATCTGGGAGGAGCTTGGCTTCCTTATCCTGGAAAGCAAGGTCACAACACTCGCCCAACTTCCTCCGCTTGATTCTGTTAGAATTCGGAACCTGATTGATCTCGATCATGTTGCTGCAGTAGAGATGACATTAATGCTTCTCCTCTGCTTGTTCTGTTGCTTGAGTCACGTCACCTTATATCAGATAGCTCCCATCTTTATAGCTGGGAAGATCGATGATGTATTCAAGCATCCTCCCTTCCTTAAAAATGATATTCAGGAGCTTCTTCAACCCATAACAATTGTCGGTGCTGTGGTGCTTAACCTTGTGATATTCGTAATAAGGTCGACCTGCTATTGGATCAAGAGGTCGAGCTGGATAGAAACATTTATCTTTCTGGAGAACAAGATAGATCACAGAAAGCTTGGCATTCAACTTTTGTATGACTGTTCTGGATGGTTTTTTTGACCTCTGATTGTTGTCTCTTCCTAGTTTTGTCTTTGCTCGTTTAGGATCGCCTTGATCGCTCGAGCTGCGGTTGTTGCTAGAATTTGCAGAAGGAACCTTGGTATTGTGGACTGCCTTTACAGGTTTATTCGGTTCGGGCATCATCCGCTTTAAATCGATGTAATTGCTGACTTTCTCGATCATATTTTCGAGAGTCTTGGGCTTCTTCAGGAAGATATACCCTTTAGCTTTGCATTTGAACTGTAGAGCATTTGTGAATGCGGACACGGCTGTCATCTGATCTAGATTGTCGACCTTACGAGCTAGTTCGAGAAATTTCTTGGAAAATTCCTCGAGCTTTTCCCCTTGTGCTTGTTTAAGACTTATAAGAGAATATAATTTCTCTTCTTTGTCTTTGATGTGGGCATAAGCCTTGATGAAGTTTTCTGTAACTACTCGAAGGTATGAATCAAACCTTCCGGTAAAGAGTGGAACCAACGGAGAGGTTCGTCCTCGAGATTGGTAGCGAAGAGCCGACAAAGGATGTGATTCAGATTAGAATACAAACCCAATAAATTGCGGAATTGTTGAACGTGCTGGCCAGGATCGGTTCCTTTGTATTTGATGATCTTGGGTGTATGAAAACCTATTGGGACATTCATATCAAATAATTCTTTAGCAATTGTACTACCTTGTAATTTATGCGAGTCATCCTTCACGTCAAAAGCCGTTGCTTCGATGATCTCCCTGATACGCTGGTCCATGAGCTCCTGAGAAATATAATAATACTGATGGATTGGAGCTGCTGGAACTACCAAAACTGCTGGAACTGTTGGAACCGCTTGACGTATGAGTTAGGGAACGTGGTTACTTATTTCCTCGCTCATATGTTCAGGAAGTAGAGCTCGGTAAGGAGGTTGTAGGACTTCCTCGGATTGCTTGGAAGGCCTGTGATCTCTGCTAATATTTGTTTGTGCCACCTGTCCCAAATGAATTGAGACTATCGGTGCTTGTGAATTGTCACAATGAATCCTGGAAATGTCTGGACTGCGTACCTCATGTGGCCCTAACCTTTCATGAACGGAAACCCTTGAGGTCGTTGGTAATGTCTCGCGTTCTCTCAGGGCTGGTGGGGGTTGGCCGCTCTGTAATGCTTTCAGAGTTGTTTGAAAAGCTAACATCTGAGATTCTTGTTTCTTTGTCTCTAGAACTTGAGCTTGATGCTCTCATACTGACTCCTTCTCGCGGAGCTCTTGATCTGCCAATAACAGACGCTCGAGTTGACTCCGCTTCTCGGCTTTGGCAATTAAGCTCGCCTGAAATTCGGCAACCCGATCAGGCCCCCTTGAACTTTTAGGCTGAGCTCCCGAAGATTGATGTGTTTGAACCATAATTGAATACTACTTGATTGATAAATATTTATCGTGGCTCTTAAGTACGTGGAAAAACTGTGCGTTCCCACAGACGGTGCCAAATGTAGGGACCAGATTTTGCAAAGCTCGAAATAGCTTAAAATCGATCCTTACACCAAGAACTACTATGAAAAGAATTAAATAAGGGATAAGACTTGACACAGGGGATTTAGCGAGGAAAACCTTTAAATAGGTAAAAAACCGCGAACTCGAGTGGAGGATTTTGTTAAAGTATTATTATTGCTTGAGAGAGAGAATCTGATTACAAGAGTAAATCTAAGAAAAACTAGCTAGAGATCAGATAATTGCATGTATCGAATTTTCTGTCTACTGTCTTATTTCCTTAGGAGCTCTGTCCTTTTATAGACCCTACTCTCAGCTTGACATCATGTTGAGTGTGTAACTGCTAGCCCGTGGGAGACAGGTGTATGTTAACTTGTTCTGTTTATATCTGTTGTGGACGACCAACGTCCTTTTATACCCTCATAATCAATTCTCAAATATCCCGAACATTTGATCTACAGAACATTCGATAGCTCAAGATTGTCTGCCTTTATGACTTCGACAGATGAGATCTTTTACTTTGACAGATCAGATCTTTTATTTCGACAGATTAAACCTCCTACTTTGACAGTTCAAGCATGTTACTTTGAAAGATCAAAATTATACTTCGAACATTTACAATTCTACGTACACACAGTACTGAAAAGCAATTCGAAACATTATACTGCCAAAACCCAATTTCATTAACTTCAAAAACTACACAGTACAATTCCAACAGTTCATACAAGTACCTTACATACCACCATATCTAAAGCAGTTTCCAAAAAAGATAAAGGACCCTAATTATCATCGGGATACACCTCTTCGACCACAGGTACAACACCAGCATCATTTTGGTCCACCATTTCTTTCGAAAACAACTCCAGCAGAGACAGCCCAGAAACGGACCCATCATATGGAGAATCCCCCACTAGTATGTAAAAGACATTCCAGCAATAGGCTCCCCGGGTTCTGCTTCAAAGAGGTCCAGCATCTCCGCATCAATATCCTGATCGATAAGAAACCTCCGCCGCAGTTCCAGTGTCTTCTCCCGTACCCGAATTACCTTGGCCACAACCCGGTTTGCATACCTGCTCTTGGAAGACTTTCCGTTGGAAGAACGACCATTGGACGAACCACCGTTAGACGAAAAAGAAGACATTATGTTTTATAAGAAGAATGCAGAACTATGAGAAATCCTCTTTACAACACCCCGTTTTATACATGAAGAACATTTTAACTTTCCCCCTTCCCTAGCCATATTAAGTACTGTCTTCAATTTCCCTCCTTGAAAACCCAACAGTCCAACCTCTACAACTTCCTAGACCTAAGAGTTTTATCTGCATGCACATGGAAACACCATTTACGAGGACACGAAATCGACCATCTCCCCAGTATCGAACCATCGACCCACATCACCTTCCTGAGTTTCGATTAATGCAAGGTCAATTATCTTCGATCATATAACTATACTTTGAGGTTACATTTTCCAGCAGTAATAAGTACTACCGTTAATATTCGATAAGGTAAATTTGTTTTAGTTCTCACAAGCCTACCCATCTATAATAACCATCAGATACAATTATAGTAAATTTCAGAAAATATTGTTTCCATTCCATTCTCCAATTTACAGCAATCAAAACTACAAATTTAGAAACCCAAATACATTCAAACAACAGCTCAAACAGAAACCTCTACATAAAACCTTATAATACAAAAACAAACCTATCGTTACCACCTCAAGCAACAGCCCTATTTCTAGACGGTCCAGTTCCACTCGTCGAGCCTCATTCCTCCATCTCCTCTTCTTCACAAACAAGGCACTCGCCCAAAGCCGACGGAAAGGGATAACGCTTCTCCACAGTCGCAAAGTTGTACTTCAGCTACCCCCAAAGGTAAGCGTAAGACTATCTATTGATGAGTTCCCCAACGCCTACCCCCACCAAGTCAGGCATGTCCCAGTCTAGATTATGCTAGCAGAAGAACTTTAAGTGCAACTCCGCAGTCTTCCGTCCTATGCAAAAATCTCGGACGAATCTCATCCTTTTCTGATAGCGCGTATTAGGCATGGTATCCATAAAGTTTTTTAGGAAATACAGAAGGAAGAGAAGAGAATAAAACAGAAGAAGAGTATACAGCATCCCTACCCCCTTAACCCATACTTATAGCCTTATTTCATTTATTACCCTATAACCACCAACATCTCTTTATTACCCTATTTAATTACATACCCGAAAACTAGCAGTCAAACCGCTTAAATTCCAAGACCAAACAGTTTTCTCAGCAAATGCCTCTACACCTATTTTCGAGCCCTTCGCTGAGAGGGGGCAAATGTAATAGCCTACCTGCAGCCTTTTACCCCATACAGATACTTAAAGACTACTTCAAAGCCTACTCGAACATCACAAAGTCCAGTAATCCCCAAACAAGCTTCCCAAAGATCATCTAAAGACAAAGCTTCGACTGTGAACAAGCCTCGAGGATAGACTCCACATCGCAACAGAAACACTTCGACCATATCTGTACATGGTCGAAGTATGATAGGACAAACATCCAGCTTACTAGAGAAGACGACGCAGTTGTTGGTCCTTGCAGCTATAGTGACTGGCCCAACCACTGCTACAATGTCAAAATATAGAGACAGACCCAACAACTGTTACAGTGACAGTTTTGACATTTTCGGCGCCCATACCCCTGCCAGAATATCCGGATGGTACCCTTGTAATCTGACCTAACCTTGGTGACTCAACCCTTCCTATGTTTAATAAATAGGAGAGATGTGGAACCAAGGAAGGGTTACAAATTTTCTCCCTTGCCCCTTTACAGTTTACCTTCGATCACCCTGTAAAACCCAATACTCGAATCTTCGACTACTCGGCAGAAATATAAACACACTTAAAAATCCTCAATAGAGGTCGTGGAGAGTCACATTCCAGGCCTCCACGCAAGTATATTGTCTATAGATTGTTCATGCTCTAGATTATATGCTTGGATTCCTTTGATTGAAGATTAAACCCTGTGGTGTAAGAGCCAACTTCACCTCATCACGAAGTTAGGCCCCTACAGAATCTATAAAATAGTCCCAATGGGCCATGGGTTGGTTTGTGCACGCAAGCCCATGGTTGTCCCCATAGCAAGCCTTCACACACTCGCCTCACACACTTATGAGGGCACCACTTACTTACACATGCTATACATGTATAACCCAATATAAAGTGAAAATACTCTTTTCACTTATCCAATGTGGGACTAATAGTAATCACCAAGGTTTTATTCAAACCACAAAGAAAAGACATATATTTTTTCCAACAACTTTTTTATAGAATAATCCATCACAGATTCTGATAAAAATGTATTCAGATAATTAAAACTTACTGAGAAAATTAATATCAGTAATAATAAAATAAAGGCAACTTTGATAAGCACCAATAGATCCCCCCTCAACACAGGAGCGAGAAAATTTTAAATATTTACCCTATCGATTACTTTTTGGAGTCATCAATCACTAACTAAAATAAAAAAAGTACTGGGGGCACTTTCATATCAATGACCATCAACAATATCCAATTTACACATAACTAAAAGTAAACAAAAAGGGGAGCCAAGAAAACTTACCATTTTATTACACTTTTCAGATCGATTGTAATGACTTGGTTTTCTCAATCAAATCGATACCTGAAATGAAAAAATCAAAAAATCAATTAAAATACATACAAAACTAATCACCAAAATATAATTTGTTTAAGTACCAATTTGATTGATAAAACTAAGTCAGTTATATGATCGATTAAGCTCAACTCCTAATCAAAGCAAAAATATATATTTTGAAAAAATAGATTATCTGCAATTTTGGCTCAAGTTGAAGATGCAATATGTGAGACAATAATAATAGAAGATTGGAAGCTTAGTGAGAATCACTAAAAGAATTGCAGGGTTATTGAATGAGGTAAAACCAATCTTCAAAATTTGACAATTGATCCTGTATAAAAACTTTAATAAAAATCAATCTAAATGTTTATGATTATTGGCTTTAGAAAAGAGACTGAGGAGTAATGTTTCCCATTTAGCATTATGTGGAGGGATGATTGGATGTGAAAGAGATGCGAACAAATAGTTTTTTCCATTATGGGTTTCGAAGAGAAGGGGGAGTTTGTAGATGAAACGTTTGTTTATGGTGTTAAAGTGAAAATTTAAAGAGTTATTCAATTGCCTATTTTTTGCTTGACTAAATTACCCTTTACACTATCATTTTGGTACGCCACATAGGACAAACATCGCCACGTAGGACAATCGATGCCACATAGGACAATCGTCGCCATGTAGGACAAAACTGATCAAATATCCAGTAAATTTCTAAATCACCAAAAACATATCTGATCACAAACATTTCCAGTGCACCAAACGGAGCATATGCTAAAGTTACACAAAATTTACTTATAAGATAGAATAGTAAATTTAAGGAATCAAGATAGAAATCTAAACTACAATAATGTCAAACCTAGTAAGAGTAACTTCAACGGTAGTGAATATCTACAATTGGGTGAATATGGTAGTGTATGTTTGCTATTAAACCATATTAGTCTTACGGCCCGTCACTTTTCCCGGTGTGGAAGTGGACCTACGCATCTGAAAGCATGTTTCTTTCTCACTATAGGGTTTGGCCTCTTAATTTAGAAATAATTACAGTGATGGGCTTGTTTACGCAGAATTTGTGATTACATCAAACACTCTGTAATAAAAGTATATACGATATACATACTTTTCTCTCGAATGTAAGGAAAGGCATGGGTTGTTAAAAATGCGACGGCAACTTCTTCTCTAACTTAATCTGAAGTCGGTCCCCAGTAGTCCCATCACCTTCTCCACAAATACTAACACTACTCCGAAGAGTAATATGAAGCAGACCTAGATCAATAGTAAACGCAATCATATCCTCAAACAACGATTCCTTCTGAAATTAAGCAATCGACTGAACCCCATCACCATTAAGTAGATCGTGAAGAAAAATTGCGTGATCCCTAGTTAAGTAAAGGTGACAAATCCTTTCCATCTTGTCCAATGCAGGCAAAAGCCCTAGTTTTCATGTAACAATGATTAAGGAATAATAAAAAAATAAATGAAAACCCAGAAATTGCTTACTCTTTTCAAGAAGATCAACTAATTCTAGAGAGAGAGAGATAGAGCTACCTTATTTGATGGAGAACATTCACTGCAACTTGGGCAATTGAGCTTTAGGGATAATATTAGAACTGGATTAGAAATTGGGGTTTTTAGTTATGGCTAAATTGATGATGGGTATTGAAAGATTAATGTGGATAGCATGTGGGGGTTTTAATATACAAATAATTAATACTAATATGGAGAACATTATTGATTTATCAAGTTACAGAGAAGAGAAGGAGATATAACATAATTCATCCAACTTGAACTTGAAGAGATGGAATCGAATAGAAAATGGTTGTATTTAAGTGGGAAATAAAAATAATAATAAATAATTAATGTTTGAATAAATTATTATTGAATTGTTACATGACACATAGGACCCCTTCCACCGCCATGTAGGACAAAGCTTGCCATGCAGGACAATTGTCGTCGCCACGTGGGACAAATGAAGCCACGTAGGACAAAATTGAGATTTATAATATAGATATAAGATCTAAAGCCACATCTTCTATAGACACACTCCAAACATGGATTAAGGGCAGTTCATTTATATAGATGAGTGGCTCCTTTTAAGAGGGATGTCAACTACTTTCTGACGTGATGGACGAATTGGTGACTGGGCCTTAAGAGCACACTTCTAATTTTACCTAACCTGTCAGCCCTCTCTCTCCTCTATCATTTACTTTTACAGCCATCTCTCTCTAACCTCTATTATTCACTTTTACAGCTATTTTTTCTCTCTCTCTGAATCATTTCATCATTTTTTTCTCAGGCGCAATTGTTGCAAGCAGCGAAGGATCAGAGGTTTGAACCCCCCCCCCTCTTCTTCTATTGTCTAGTTAGGCCATGAAGGTAGAACTGCTTCTTCTTGTTTTTGAATCTATTTGTTCTTGTTTTGGTCGTGTTTATGAGTGTAGTTATAGAAGGGAAGGCTACTGGGGAAGACTAAAGTTCTCAACAGGTATTATGTGTATCTAGGATTTGCTTTTGGGTTTGTTTTGTTGGCTTATGAGTTGTTTTTAAGCTCCTTGTACTACAAACCATGAAACCTGTATGATATTTTTATTGCAATTTTCACCTCAATAGAGTTTTTGCTTTCATATGAAAGGTGAAACCGTAATATTGAGGTTAAATAGTAATGAAGGTAATGAAAAATGTGTTTATGTTACCAGGTAATGAAAAATGTGCTTATGTTACCAGGTAAGAAAAAATGGGTTTTACGTTGCGACGTGTTTAATAAAGTAACGAAAAGGCCTTATTTTATGACCCTTAGCTATTTAGGTAATAAAATTATGTTTTTTCGCGACCTAGTTCTATAAAACCAAGGTTTTGTGCCACATATGTAACGATATGTTGATGTTCCAATTTCCAGTTGATAGAATCATGACATAAGATTTAAGGTTGGGGGTGTGGTGTTTAATATGTGTGTTGTTGCATCGAATCTTAATCTCAAATCAACAACAACATACTGTTGAAGAGACCATGCTGCCCAACATGTCTTCCAATGGAGATTTTGCACATATGTTGTCTGATTGTGGTAGTACAAGTGAAGATTTTAACAACTTGTCAATTTCTTGGTTGTACCGTGAGTCTAGTCCAGAGTCTTCGGACAATGACAAGTGGGATGTCAGTAGATATTGGGAGAATGAAATAATGTGTAATGGGCTTTAGCAATACGATGTACTATTCCCGTAATTACTAAATAAAGTTTACTTCCTTTGTCACTATTTCCATTGTATAGCTGTTTATTGTTCATCATAATATTTGCAAGCAAACTGTCCCATGTCCATGGGGATTCCCTTTGTTACATGTTTGACATCTGACTTTGTAGGATGGGAAAGTCCATGACCAGGGGCGGACCTATCATTTTAGACTAGGGGGGTTGTAGTAAAGAAAATGTTTTGGGGTATATTGGGGGTTCAGGAGAGGAGCCCCCGAAAAAAAATTGAGTGTTCAAGGGTATTACATCTTTATAATTATAAAGAGAGAGCACTCCTTTCTAGTGATGTTGAATGTTGATACTTGATAGTTGATACAGTGACGTTGAAGGAAACAATGAACAAATCAAATGAACCTTATGATAGTCGATAGAGAGAGAGAGAGGGAGAGAGAGAGAGAGAGAACGCAAAGGTAAATGCTTGGAGAGATGCTTGGAGTTGGAGACAAAGAGTCAGAGATGGATGCTCTTAGATTGTTTGGTTAATTGGTTTCCACTTCCCACACTTTCTGGGTCGGGCTCATAGATTGTTTAGTTCTAACACTTTCTAAGTTGGGCTATGGGCTGCCAGGGCTGGGCTTTAGGTGGATATGTATAGGGTTTTTTTTTTTTTAAGTTGCTATATATAAGGCCTTTTTTGGCAAAAATCAAGGGGGGGTATTTCCCCCCCCTCCCTTCTAAGCCTATAAATCCGCCCCTGTCCATGACAGCAATTGCTGCAAAGGTGATGTCTGAAGATTGACCTACAATATAGCTTACACAGAGCAATCTAGTGGAGGCTTCTCCTGGAGATATCGACATCATGCCGGAAACCACAACCATCTTTACTGACGTCCTACCTCATATTCTTTGCCAGGAATTTAAAACTGTGGAGTCCGCAAATGCCTATTATGAGATGTATATTGGAGGCAAAGGTTCCTCAACTAAGGTGAGGAATTTTGTGAAAATGGTAAGTAGTAACGACATCTACGGGTGTGTCTTTTACGTCATTTGAACAATGGCTTCTCTAAAGTGAACAGGGGGGTTACACCAGATGCGAGTGAGCTAGGTGGTAATAAGCGTTCAATCAGCAAGAGTGGTTGTAAAGCGGGTATGAATATTAACTAGCATAAGTCGCTTGAAAGGTATGTTATGACTTATTTTGCGGATGACCACAACCATGACTTTGTCTCACCTCCAAACATAAACAAAATTAGGGTTAATCGTTACTTTCCCTAGGTTGTTAAGAACGTAACGGTAAAATTCGATCTCAATATATTAGTTTCTGAAGTAGCTGCCTTGTTCCTGGAACAAATGTCTGATAAACATACTTTTTAAAACCTCAAGAGAGACATCAATAGGAAGAGGCTAAAGAGAAGAAATGCTCAACCCGTCTTAGACTATTTAAAGAGGAAATAATTTGAGAATCCCATGTTCTATTATATATCCAGCTTGATAAAGAAAATAGAGCCTTGAATTTTTTTAGATCGATGCGAGGTCTATGTTGGCATATGACCAGTTTTGGGAGGTAGTCACCTTCGATACAACGTATAAGATGAATATTTTGAAATTCTATGTGCTCGTATTTAATGTGTTTCGATAAATTAGGTCAGAACAATTCCTATCAATTAATGATCTAGGATGAAGCAGAAACAATCAAAAGTAAAGACAAGGAATTAAAAGGCACAGGCAATTGTTTACCCTGTGGAAACTCATTTTACGGGAGAAAAACCACAGGTTGTTGTCGATGAAATCGATAACCAATAATCCACTAATCAAAAAGAGTTTAATCTGAATTACACTTACAAGCTTGATAACCTAGTCTCATGATTATCTCTCTTCTCACTAAACCTTCACACCCAATCTTTTTTTGTTCTCGCAACAACCCTTCTTGATCTCACACCAAGAATCTTCTTTTGTTCTCACAACAACCCTTCTTGATCTCACACCAAGAAACTTCTTATGTTCTCGCAACAACCCTACTTGATCTCACACCAAGAATCGTTCTTGAACAATGTGCAGAAGTATTGTAAAACTAACTCAACATTAATCTCAGGATTAGAAGATGCTTGATTGATATTGAATTCATACTCTCTGATAATGGAGTTTGGAGCTTTTGAAAAAATAAATGTTTTTCAAAAACAAAGACCGGGAGAGAAAAAGAAACAAAGTTTGCTTAAATAGTAATACAATTTCTCTCGAGAGTCGTTCGAACGAGAACTAATGTCGTTTGAATGACTTACGTCTAATTTGGTCCAAAACCCTAAAAATTTGACAATTCGTTCGAACGACAAGAAGGCTCGTTCGAGCGACAATTGCCTATGGGCCAAATTTCCAGAGAACATGTCAACTCGTTTAAACGACAAGAAAGCTCGATCGAACGACAATTATATAAATGCCCCTCCCTTTATCATTGAGTTCTACTTACTTTATGTCCAGTGATATTTATTTTGACAGTGTCTTCGACTGAGACAACCACGAGACTCCCCAAACACGAAATGAGACAAGTAAAACCTTTCAATCTCCCCTTTTGGTTCATTTCATGAAAAATAAAAACTAAGACGAACACACAATTCTGCAGTACTTCCCAGCTACAGAGTGGGTTAAGACCTTAGGAAGGCACCACTTCTTCTTGAACAGGTTCAATCTCTGGACCTCTTCTATGAATAATATCTTCTTACAACCCTGTTCTCATCAGATAGTGTATTACTGAATATCTGTACACTCAACAAACTCGTTTATGATACATGTGGAAAAAAATCTTAGAAAATAGTCACACAAACAAAATATAAACAGATAAATCTAGAGAAGCATTTGCAAACTAGTCATGGAAACTCGTTTCTCTCCCTTTTTTTCACGGAAGAAATAATCAAACAACTACAATCAACTATCTGAATGAAAAGAAATTAGAGACATCTGATAAACAGATAAACAAAAGGTAGTACTAGATAAACTGATAAAGTTAGTACAAAAACTCTTATCTCACGTGTTCTCAAAATAAAAAATAATCTCTAAGAAGAACCAGATAAAATAAACCAAAATGGAGAACAGATGCGAGGATAGAAGTCTAGCTAAGGCCTATGCAGTTAGGCCTCTCCAGAATCAGAACCCTATTCAAACACCTATGGCTCCTAGACCGGACGAAGACCCCTAACCTCTGTCTCAATAGTCCCCAGTCGTTCCTCAATAGTCCCAAGACGTCCCTCAATAGCACCCAACCTAGTCGTCACCGTCTGAAGCATGCTCCCAATACTCTAAAGAGAAAATACCTCCTGAGGCTGTGCAGCTGAGCTAGAAGAACCTATGTGCTCACCTGGAGGAGCAAGCTCAGAAGGTAGCACAAAAGGAAGATGAGATGCACTCTTATGACAGTTACTCGCATCTAATTTTTTAGTTTTGATATCTTCAGGCTCATTAGGAAACACTTTGCAGCTAGCAGCAGTAAGATTTGCCATAACAAGTCGAGCAAACGATAATGAACTCCGAGTCGCCATTTTGGTGCTTGCATCAATCATCTCCTCAATGATGATATTAGGTAGATCAATCTCAATATCATTCTTGAAGGCATAGAGAAAAACCTTCTCCACTCAGAGATTTCATTCATTTGAGATCACGGAATGATATTCATAATAGCTATGTTATGTACGAGGCAAGACTCATCATCTAACATCTTTCAAGAAATAATACCCGATCCAGTATATAGACGATACTGAGCCGTGATGCTAATAACCATAGTATGCAACTCAGGAAGAATAGGAACGCCATCCTCCTCAAACTCCCCCTCATAAGTAGCAACAGGCCAGGGATAATACGATGCTGGCTAAATACATCTCAAAAATACAATGTACTGAGAGGGACGAAAACCCAAAATAGCGTAATGCAGTCCCAAGTAACTTTGTACTCGATGCCATCAATAGTGATTGAGAAAGTTCTACTGGATAGATTATGGATATGCTCAAGTTGCAGAGAAACATAGAGCAATCGAACAATCCTCGTGCATACTTTTTCAGAAGGAGTAAGAATCTTGGTCCAATTTCTTGCTTTAAATTTTGTAAACACCCGTGCATAGCCTTCATTAAGTTCAAAAACACTTTTGATGTCGGCAACTTGTTCTTTCACAATTGGCCGATCTTTAAAGCCTTTTTCAGTAGCCTAATGTACCGGGTTATCACCAACCCTCTGGCCATCAAGAATACCTGCATCGTCGAGGCATGACCTCTTGTTTCCGACCCGTTGCTTAGGTGCCATTTAAACAAAGATAACAAGCTGTCCGCAGATAACTCCCCAAACAACAATCACAGGTATATAACCAACCCAATAGCAATCAAGAAATGCACACCTACTGTAACTAATCAACCTCCAACCACACAAGCTACAAGAAACAACACCACCACCTCCCTAAACCTAACCAACACGGTTAAGCAGGGAACCCAATCAAGCACAATCACAACCCAAAACCTGTAGTAAACAATCCAAACTCCAATCCCCCAATTCTTTTCCAATTACACTCAGTAATGCAAGAAACAAATTATACCAGTAGAACCCCCAATTCCAACTCTTCAACACCCAATGCAACAACCAATCAGTACTTCAAACAAAAAAATAATCACATTGTCCAAACCAACAAATAAACAATCATCCAAACGCCACCCCTTAATCACAAAGCCTGTTATCACGATTGGGGAGCAATATATAAGGAACAAGGTATACAGAATCCAAGAATCAAAGCACAAACAGTAGATAACGAGTATGATTTTGAACTTACTTAAACCCAAAGTGCAACCTTGGGAAATCTCTAACGAAACTGCCACAAATTACTCTGGAAAACTCAGTAATCAAACCCCAAACACAAAGGAAACACAATTGCAAGAACCAGCAAACTCAAACCCTTTCCCAATCGAGTTCCAAGTGATCACAAGCGAGAGAAATCACAGTGGGAGGTGGAGAAACTCGAGTTGGTGTGAGAGAGAGAGAGAGAAAGGAAAAGCAAACTAATTTATTTTTGATTAACCAAACAGGCGCAGGGAAGACAACCAAACCCGAGACTCGTTCGAACGGCTTGATAAGTCATTTGAACGAAATAGAATCGTTTTGAAAAAATACACTACAGCTTGGAAATGGATGAAACAAGGCAAAAACTCACCCAAAAGCACATAGTAGCTAAAGGCGAACAAAGTGAGTGAGATAAAAGATAGCACTAACAGACATACTTCTCCTCAACATATGCAGTCATATCTATAAGCACAGCGGATACACGATAGAGAGAATATTATTGAGCTATAAACTTAATAATGCAAAAGAACTCGGTGTGTGTGTGTAGTACAAACAAAGTCTTGACAATTAGGCATATAAAGAACACTATATTGGAAATATGATTCAACTTAGGCCTCTCATGGTTGGTCACTCAAAGTCACTGAGAATTTACTAGGTATCACTAAAAGGAAATATGAATATGAGTAATGAAGTAAAAAATTCATAATCTAAGAAAGCAGCGTTATTTTACTAAAGATCTCATGGAAGGAATATCAATTGTTTTTGGTGTTGTTAAGTTAACTACCATAGATTTTCAAACTATCATCTCCACTAAACCAAATGCATTAGACTTAGAATCAACTAGGACTTTTAAGGTTGTCATGAAGGCAAAGGTAGGCTGGTGATGAAATAAGTATTTTGTTGGCATTCTGAGGACAAAAATAACTTCCACCTCCATTGTTATTATCAACACACCTCCTTCCCCTTTTTTTTTTTTTTTTTTTAAACTTTGTTGTTATCACCTCCATTGTTGTTATCAACACATCTTCTGGTACTATTTGAATTTACACTTTGTTGCAACAAAACATTCTCCTAACCAGTACTCATACACACATCACCTTTCAGACTGTTTCACTTCCTGTCCTCAGAATAAAAGTTTTAAATAAGAATTTGGCGAATAAAAAGAAATGGCTTATTTTAGGCTCAATGGGTAGCAAGTGAATAAATGATTTGGGCTAGATGCTATAAGGTCTAAATAAGAGCAAATAAAAAGGCCTAAAATCATGTCGTAAGACTTGTACAATATCTCGTTTCGCCTCGAATCAAGTAGAGAAAATGTTCTAGTATTTTAACTTGAATTAGATATCATAACCAACAATCGACTAATGCATAAAATAATGAGATCAAAAACAAAGAGAGATTTTGCGGGAAATAATTTATTTAATAACACTCAATGCTAGATCAAAAGGTTAGATCCTCACATAATGCTAGGTAACAAAGTCTCTTCATTTACCCTCAAGATTTCTACTTACACCTAGAGTAAGGGACAGTTGGACCCCATGACGAATAAGTGATACCAAGTAACTCAAGAATTAAATAAATATAGAACACGTAAATAATTTCCATACATACATATGCAAAGCTATGATAGACTTAATGCAAAATAGGGGAGATAGTCAGTAAGAGTAAAAGACACGACACATACCTGACGATGTCCACAAGATAGTGACACCACAAGCAGAAAGACTTGAGATATTTAGGAAATGGAACAGACACCAATAGCGCATTGAAGATTTACAAACCAAATAGCATCCAAAGGTTTGGTGAAGAGATCAGCAAGTTGGTTCTCCGTACAAACATACTCCGTAATTACAATCTTCCTCTCAACAAGGTCCCGAAGGAAGTAAAATCGGATGTCAATGTGCTTGGTCCGTGAATGTTGTTCAGGATTCTTTGAAATGTTGATTGTACTTGTATTATCACAATAAAGTGACATTACTCCCTGTTTTAGCCCGTAATCATGTAACATTTGCTTCATCCAGACTAGTTGAGTACTATAACTTCTCGTAGCAATATACTCTGCCTCTGCAGTAGATTGTGAAATGCAATTTTGTTTCTTACTTTGCCATGCAACGAGATTGTTCCCAATGTAGTAACATCCCCAAGAAGTACTCTTCCTTTCATTAGAATTTCTAAACCAATCAGCATCTAAGTATCTAATAATTTATGATGTAGTGTCTTGAGTATACCACAATCCAAACACACAAGTCCCAGACACATATCGAATAATCCGTTTAACAACGTGTAAGTGGGACTCCTTAGGACTTGACTGATAGCGTGCACATATGCAAACACTGAACACAATGTCTAGACGACTACTTGTAAGATACAACAAGCTTCCTATCATGCTCCTATATATCTTTTGATCCACATTAGTACCTACAGAGTCCTTACTCAATTTTGTGGCAGTGCTCATTGGTGTCCGGGCATGTAAACTTAGGATGCCCGTTGGGCCTTTCTCTATAAACTTAGGATGCCCGTTGACAACAGAAAAAGATTTGATTCAAAGCAAATACATCAGGAACAACAGGGACACGACTTCTCCCATTGTCCGTAGCCCGGTCCCTCACAACTACCCGCACTGATGTCCTCCTCGGCCATCGCATGCAACACAACTTCATGGCTTACACAATTCTGCACATAGTCCCGCAAAATAAGGTACCAGAACCACCGTTTTTCCTGCGTCTTCCTCTCAAGCAAGGGAAGGGTAGACGGCTCGATATGCGTTAGTACTAACGGCTTCCCAGTAAGACCACGCTCGCCAAAATATAACTTACTATAAAAATCCAATCCAACTGGTTACCCACGCTTCGAACCTTGCCTTCGATGGCGTCTGCATCTTTCTCCCCTCAACGTCTACTTTCAGATTCCAAGCTTTAAATGTTAAACTTGAAGTGCCCCTCCCACAGGTTTGCTAATGTGTGTTGACATCTCTCTCCCACAAACCCATATATATAAAAAAACCTCATTAATGACCTTGGGGAAATCCAAGAGCCACCCCCCTCTTTAAAGCATCATACTCCCAATTACTGCGCTTATAAAGCGCCGCCCACGTCTCCCAATATGGCCCTACCCACCGCCCCTTGGAACTCACAATTCACATTAATAACGGATATGACGTTTTGTTTACATTAATCTATCACCACGTTGGTACAACGAGACTCTCATAACGAGGACACTTCCACGTCGTCAATAATACGATAAATGTATATTAAACATACGCAAACATAAATATATCGAGAAACACAACCAGTTTAGCGACATAAGTTTACAGAGAAAGGCCCAACGGG
Source organism: Kingdonia uniflora (assembly GCA_014058105.1). Taxonomy (NCBI): domain Eukaryota; kingdom Viridiplantae; phylum Streptophyta; class Magnoliopsida; order Ranunculales; family Circaeasteraceae; genus Kingdonia; species Kingdonia uniflora. The sequence goes on from JACGCM010000445.1 coordinate 2,656,690, forward strand.
CATCCTATGTTTACATACCAAAGCATCAAGTCATAAAAGCTGTCTTTCACACCCTCCTCACTACAGGAAGTACCGAACGATCTTACCATTCACTCGGGGGGTTGGACAGCGGCCGCTCTGCCCTCCTCCTCAAGTTACACCTCCTCTTCAGGGGTTATATACATCTTTCCCCCAAGAGGCAGAGGGCCTTGACATCCAGAATATCCCTAATGGCACAATTCAGGTACGTCTTGCGTTTGTCACAGCACCAGCAACGGCGGAGCCAAGGTATCCACCCATCACTTCGTTGATGACAGAAACTCTACTTCTAAATGAGTGTTGCCTTCCACTAGCTCAGCAACATGACCCTGCAGCCCGTCAGCTACATGCTTCACTCCCGCTAACTACTCATGTTGGGCCTAATCGCTTACTTCCTTCTCCAACTACAGAGACCTCAATCGTCCATGGGTCACCTATGGTCACTCTCTACCGCAACCTTCTCATCAGTCATAATTTTTACTCTCTTTTTGAGACTAGCGGTCACGTTCACAACATGGTCTGCTAGCTCACGATGAACAGCCTCTGAAACGAGCTTCTTCTGTGAGGCCATCATTTCCTCAAGCCGCAACTCCAGCTCGGGGTTATGATGGGCGAGGTCATTGGCCCGGAGTAACGAGTCCTCCAGCGTAAGGGTACACTGCATTAAATAAACAAAAGGATTTAATACTCATAAGTTTGTTGATAACGAAGATATAACCAATATAGCAATAACTTACTCGGACAACTACAACGACCACTGTACGACGAGCTCGAGGGTCATCCAACACCTCAGCAAGAGGTTTCTTTTCCTTATCCTTATAAGGAGCACTTTGCACTTCACCATCTGGCAAACTGCTCCTGAAGAGTTTGCCACTTCCTACTGAACGGATCACTTCCTCTATGAAGGAATGAGACAACGGCTTTTTTTCCTTATCTCGCAGTTGTCCTGGGTCTTCATCCAAAAGCTCGATGGTCACTGACCTCTGCCAGTTTGTGACTGGGGCATCCTCTGTATGACCACTGACCCCCCGAAGCTCAGGGCCCTGCCCTGTGACAAGAGGCGCGACCGAATTCGAGCCGGAGGAATCCATTCCCCTCGCACTTAGGAATCACGGCTTAATCCCAACACTCTTCACCGACTTGTAACTGTGCACACTCTCCATAGAATAAGTGTTATTTATAGGACATGTACGAGGCTTACTATACTTGCTCGTTGATCAATACTTGTCAGATTCAAACTTCCCGTCTAGAATATTCGTCAACACTTGGCAATTTTTATTTTTATGACCAGGCACACGCAAATGAGATGACTTATAAGTTACCCTCACTAGCGTCACACCTGTAGAATAGCGAGCACTCATTTAGTCAACAAATAACAAATGGTCGCACAACTTTTACAAATTATAACAAGGAACGCACACTTTGTATTAAACACGTTATGGTGTAAACAACGGTTAGGCCCATTATCATAATCGAAAGCCCCCGTCACCAGGATCGGATGCCGACACCAATAACTTCCACTCGTCGGCAACTTATAAATCTTCGGCTCGCCGGATTTACGGGCTATATAATACCAATGCCTCCACTCAGGCGCGCAGGTACGCATGATTTTTTGACACCTCGGACTTGTATCACCTTCTTTGCCTTGGACATCCTTACCTATTACTTTTTTAGCCTTGGGCGGGGTCCGAGTTAGTCGTCCCTCACGACCCGTGCTTGTTCATGAACGTGTAACACGTGGAGATGCCAGTTTTCTATCGCCTCGGCCCTATCATGTTCTGCCCCCACTCCATTAGGAATAACATCCCATTGACGTGGACAACGTCCCGTCTTATAAGCAACCATTATGTCCCCACAGCCTATGTTTCAACGAGGTGGCACCGACTGATTAATCAGCCGACAACCCGTTATTACTCGATAAAAGTTACCGTTCATTTGCTCCGGGGCTTGCCCAAACGAGTTCAGATATTTTTTGGTCAAATCATCTAAAGGAAGCCTCAACCCCGTATCAAATTGACCGAAATAAATGATGCATTGGTTGGGCACTAACGTCTGGCAATCCAGCCATATCCACACACTACTTCTTCGAGGCTTTTCCCGCTCGTTCACTTCATCCAGGAACTCCATCGTGATCCCTGGATACTTGTAATCGGCCAATGAGCCAGGCAACCTCCACTCGGTTGGATAAGGCCAAAAAGGCTCAAAAATCCCCCTCTCGCGGGATCTTATAATGTCCTCATGGGCCTGATCTCCACGAACTCTCCCTCACACCATGAAGTTCACCCGTGACTCGGCCCTTAAGTCACAAGGCACCGATGTCCCTACCTCATGGTCATGGCCACTCACCCACCCCACTGGTATGGCTCCTAATGGGATGGCTGTAGAGCCCTCCGTCGATGATTCGCCCTCAGTGACAACCATTTCTCGGCTCGTTTTTGCCTGTCCTTTCCTCATAACTATATACCGACTCATGCTCAGTGCTCGTATGTCCCTGCAGGAGCCAGGCGCAAACGTCAGGCTCAACCCTAAGGGAACGAATGGCAAAATGGCCACCTAACTTATTAGGTCTCCCTAGGGAAAGGCTACCTCCCCCCACTCTCATTCCCTGGCACGACCGCCACAAACTCTTACGACTTTGCGACGAATAGCACGATTCATCCCGGCGCCATGATAACCGGCGCCACGGTCACACCAACCTCTCTGGTTACGACCGGAAGGTGGTGCATTCCCCGATTAGCTCAGGTATTTCACGCGGTTCAAAAACATACACAACACAGAATATCATGATAAATAAACAAAGTTTCTACAAAACTTACACGTGAAATCCCAAATGCAGTTCCAACCCAGATACCTCCAGCTCCAACCTGAATACTCAAATGTTCAGTTCTTGCAATCAAGAAACCAAAACCAAAGCACTTGAATTGAAATAGGTAATCTTTATAATGGAAAAGATAGCCTCATTATACATGTAAAGAGACAACTTTATTTCAAATTCAGTGGGCCCATACATATGATTCAACACGTTGCCCACTGCGCCAGCAGTCACACCAAATATTTTCCCATGAATTTAATAATGTGCCCCCCTCCCAAGATGGTGTCAGACAGGCTGTTACACGCCCCCTAATACAACGAGCTCCACATACCGCCAGACTACCTTAGATCTCCCTCGAAAGCCAGACCTGGGGGGGGCAATTGTAGGAGCACGCTCACACTAGTAACAAAGTGACAGGTCATCTACATGAGTAAGCTCTGTCAACGACCACAACCTTACCTCGTTCAAGCAGAAAAATGACAGGTCGACCGACGAGCAAGATCATTGGTCGTCCAACACTAGATGCGCTGAGACTCCAACGAAGCCACTTTACAGGTATCTCCAAAAGCAGAGAAAATCCTAACGATTAAAGAATGGTAACAACGAGTACCCAATCCCGTGACCCTGAAGGGATAGCCTAGGAATTTCCCAGGGTAGGTGATCACGGATTCTCCTAGGTCAAACCCTCGCCATAAATAATAGGGGAAGGATAAACCAAAAAGGGATCGGATCTTCTTCATCTTCTTCCTTCTTCAAGCAGACTACTCTTCCTCAACGATCTCGAACGCGACCAGAGAGACAGAGAGGAAGCCCGAGAGAGTTGAGCGGTGCCCTCCTCCAGTTCAGTATCAAGCCTGACTCATCAAACGATTATTATTGCCCCATAATAAAATAAGGAGACTACTGTAAATTAGTCAAAACACATTGTAGTCGAAAAGTCGGGGCAGTGGGGGCGTGGTAATGATAGTGGTTTGAAAATCGAGGAGGTTTTGGTTTATCGAGAAGGTACATAAATAAGGAGGAAGTAACCATTGGAATATTCATAGAGAGAAAACTAGAGAGTGAGAGGGAGAGAACATACGCCATTGTCTCTGAGGCTTGAGAGAAGCTCCTGAAGTTGGTGTTAGGTACAGGCTGACTTGCGGCTTCGATTCTACTTTTGCTAACACAGGTGAGTTAATTAATCTCTATCTGTATTTGTTCTGCTTCTCCTTTTGTATCTGAAAGTAGGATCTTCTGTATTCATAATTGAGAGGTTAGAATTGAGGACGGGAGGAAGTCATATGTTTGGGTTCGAGCCTATTTAAGGATATTGAGGGTTTTGGCAGAGGGACTGATTTTGGGGTTGAGTTTTCGATAGTATTTGTATCTATTGGAGGGGGTAGATGAGATATGGGTTATTGACACGTGATTATCGAATCTATCAAATTAGTTGCGTGTCTCTTCTTCTGTAGGATAAAATACGTACCCATCGAGCTTCGAGAATGAGGCTGATAGACAAGGAAATTGAAGAATTGGAGGCTAGTATTTCCGGTCGTTCTCGAATGGATGAGGGCAGTCACTTAGAAGTGTTAGATGTTGTAACTGATGACCCTTTAGCCGTGGTAGTTCCGGCAGGTGGGGTTCCGATTACTAGACGTCATAAGATGGTAGTAAGTGAGGATAGTGAGGAGGAGGAGATAGGAGGGGGGAAGAGAGGTGAGGGTAATGCTTGTCCTTCTGGTGGTGAAAAGGGAGAAGGGGAGCAGAGTGATTAAAGTGAGGATTCGACTAAGTCGGATAGAGTCGAGGGTTCTATTTCGGCTAGAGATAAAAAGAGGTCAGATCAATTTTCTGCCAAGTTGGAGTTGTCGATGGTGGGGGTAGCATTACATGTAGCAGGGGCGGAGTGGACTTTCAAGTCGAACCTGCGAGACGATATAATTGCATATAGAGGCCAGATTCGATTGGGAATGCAGCTTCCCCTTCGAAGGCTGTGAAGGAGGTGTTGAATTTTTGGGAAGTTGCCCCAGTTCAAATGAATAGAAATTTTTATGAGATGATGAGGGTAATAAAGGGTATGAATGAAAAATTGAAGAGTGAGAAGAGGGGCTTAATCAAATGATATGATGTAGTGTCATTTTATTCGAGGAAAGCAAATTAGAATGTAGGGACATACCATATCCAGTGTCACCCAGAGAAGCCCTGGTCGTTCGATCTGTGTTCATAATGTCAAAGCTGGAATAAGGATTTGATTATGGTACAGGGTAATTTTGATAATGTCGAAGGGGAAGGCTCTTACAGGTTAAATCATAAAGTTTATAACCCGAGTAAGTTTTTCTCAAAGGCTTAGTGTTGGTTTATTTTTTGAATAAACTGTGATTATATTTCTGCTTTGTTGCAGGTCTAACTAGCCGGTTTTGGGAGAAACCGAGGAATTATATTGACGTTGTACTCAATTCTGAAAAGGAGTGGGAAAATTATGTATTTATGAGTCTAGGTATCAAGAGGAAGAGAAAAAGGAAGAAAGATTCCCTTCTTCGAAATGTGCCCATTACGTCGAAGCTATCAAAGAAGAGTAAGGGCGAAGGTGATTCAAAAGTACTCAAAGAAATGGGGGAGGAGGATTTGTCAAGAAACGTTCAGTATGTTCTGAAGGAGAAAAGGGGCTCGAAGCAAGCAGCATCGGTAGTCAAAGTGGCTAGTGATGCTTTGAGACTGAGGCTGAGGCAAGTACCAGCACAGGCTGTGAAGGAAAAGGTAGGGTCATTCCCGAGGCCCCGAAGGTTCAACAGACGAAGGTTGTACAGCGCAAAAGGCGAAGGGCACTGGGGGAAGATGATGCAGAGGATGAAGACGAAGAGATAATGGAGGCTGCGCGAGAAGAACATGCTCTTGCCAAGGCTGCTTCGATGGCAAAACTCTGCGATGCTGACCTAGATGAGGCTACGAGGCAGATAAAGAAGACTATGTAGCAGGGAACTGCCTATTATTGTTTGTAAGTTGTTGCAATTTTCTTGAGTACTTCATACTTTGAGAAATGCTGACGGTTTGAATGCTCTGGCAGATGGATGCTTGGGCGCAGTCATTCACCAAGGCAGTGAAAGTGGAGAAAAGGAGGTTACGGGAGGCACTTGAGATTTGGAGCATGCTCGAGGGACTGAGACTTCGTTATTGTCTGAAATCAGAGAGTTAAAACGAGATCTGGCGGCGATTACTGACTCTTACGATAAGAGGCTCGAGGGTCAATGGTATAATCTGGAGTAGGTGTGTGCGGCAAAGCTTGCGGCGAAGGACAGGGAAAGGGTAAAACAGAAGGCGCATTACCAGGCGCAGTTTGATGGTGAATATAAAGTGACTGCCAGGCTGAAGGAGTTTATTGAGGATCAGGGTTTTAATCCTGACACTTTTGAGCGCCTTCCTGCTGTGGAAAAATTTGTTATTGAGGACTCTTTGCAGATCAATGAAGGAGGGGTGGACATTGATGTTGAAGGTGCTGGAAGGGGCATGGAAACTCTTATGGGTGATGGTATTGCTGCTAGAGTTATAACTGACATGATTGTTGATGATGCAGGGTCGAGACCTTCGACTACGGGTACTGAAGGTGTTGATGTTGCAGGGCTTGTTGGGGAAGAAATGTAACCACGCCGATTTGAGGTACTTGTACTGGAGTGCCATGCCTGCTTTTTCTTATTTGCTGTTGGATTGTAATATTTGAACCATCTTTATTTTTTTGTTGGTAGATCTTTGAACTTGTTTTGTGCGAGCTGATTTGAACTGCTTTGTTGAAACTGATTTGTGGGAACTTTGATTTAATTAACCTGTTTGTGCTTCAAACTTGATGTATATTCTGAACTGAATTTGGTTTGAATTACTCTGTGTTAAAACTGTTTCTCTGATGATGTACTGTATCATCTTGTATGTAGTAGAATTGTAGATATCTGTATATTCTGTAATTGTCAAATGATTGCAGAGTAATCGAATCTTGATAAACTTCAAGATGGTTAAGATATTCTGTTGGAATGAAAGAGTTTGCTGGACATCGAAGGCCTAAGACACAATGATGTAAGACGTGATCACCCCCAATGTATCATCGAGGCTCTGGTCTCTCAACCATTCGTGCCCCCCGAGTTTGCTAGAATGTTGGGAGTTTGAATAACTTCGAGGTCACCCCCAGTGCCAGTCCGGGGGAGGGTGACAGAACACTCAGGTTTAACCATGAAATTTACTGGACTTTGACGGCTTTGGAGGCCTGATCGAAGCATATCTGTTCACCGCCAACGCATTCTCGAGGGTACGGTCTTTTAACCATTTGTGCCCCTCGAGTTTGCTCAAAAGTTGGAAGCTTGGTTATCTCAAGGTCACCCCTAAATATTAGTCGGGGCGAGGGTTGACATGGTACCGAGAAGGAACCATGAAATTGACTGGACTTTGAAGTCCTAAGCCATAGCGAAGCATAATTGTTCCCCCCCCAATGCATTCCCAAGGGTCTGGTCTTTCAACCATCTTTGGCCCTCAAGTTTGTTCGAAATTGGAGGTTTGAAAATTTCAAGGTCGCCCCCAAGTATCAGTCGGGGGAGGGTTGACATGATACAAAAAGAGTGAACCAAGAAATTGACTGGAGTTCGAAGGGTTAAGCCACAGCGAAGCATAAATGTTCACCGCTAATGCTTTCCCGAGGGTCTGGTCTTTCAACCATCCTTGCCCCTCGAATTTGCCCGAAATTAGAGGTTTTAAAATTTCAAGGTTGCCCCCAAGTATCAGTCGGGTCGAAGGGTTGACATGATACTTAAGTGAAACCAAGAAATTCTTTGAAGATAGGAGACGGAGCAGGGGTGAAAAAACTGTTTATTGATTACTCTGTATTTACATCAGTTGTACAAGGTAAAGGTTGTGGCCTGCTGTATGAAACCAGCTGTATTGTATTCCACGGATTCGGTAAAGGATCTTCGTCTTTTGTCATTAGATAATTGGAACTCTTGTCAGTTTTGTTGTACACGACATAAGGTCCTTCCCAAGATTCGGCTAGCATGCCGGCATTTTGAGGCTTTGGGGATTGGTTGACACGTTGAAGTACCAGATATCCGATGTTGAAACTTTGTGGTCGAACTCTCTTGTTATAGGACTTCTAGAGGGACAGATGATAATGACCATGGTTGGCAATTGCTCAGTCCCCGGTGTCGTCGACCCATAACATATTATACCCGAGTTCAAACACATTGTCTTCATCTTGGAGGTTAGGATCTCGCGTGGGTACTTTGAATTGAGTGAGTAGCACAACTTCGGTACCCCATGCTAGAAGGAATGGGGTGCAACCTATTGATTTTCTTGGTGTTGCTCGATAGGCCTAGAGGACATGCTGTAACTCCTGAACCCATCGACCTTTGTTTGTATGGACTCTTCTTTTGAGACCGTCGACAATAGCTTTATTGATTGCTTCGACTTGGCCGTTTTCTTGAGGATAGTAAGGTGTTGAGAGGGAGAGGATGATGTTGTGCTTTTTGAGAAAGTTTTTGACTTTGCTACCAAAAAACTAGGGACCAATATCGCATCGAATCATATGGGAGCAGCCGAAGCATATGATGATGTTTTCCCATAGAAATTTGATAACTTCTTCTTCTCTGGTTCTGCATAATGGTACAGCTTCGACCCATTTGGTGAAGTAATTTGTTGTAACAAGGTTATTCTCTCTACTACCCGAGGCTTTAGGGAAGGGACCGATGAGATTAATAGCCCATCTTTTGAATGGCCATTTGACTTGGCTGAAATGGAGGTCTTATGAAGGGAAATGGATGTCGTGAGCATGACGTTAGCATTTTTCATAGTGTTTTGCATACTCTTCGGCTTGTTTTTTCATATTTGGCCAGAATAGACCTTGAGAGACAGCTCAAAGGGCCATAGAATGACCTGCAATGTGAGTACCGTAGGTACCTTGGTGGAGTTCGGCTAGAATGGCAGAGGCTTCTGCTTGAGATATGCATCGAAGGAGGATGCCATTTGGGGATTTGCAATGTAACTCATGTTTTTGGATAGTGTATCTACGAAAATTCTTTAACAACAATCGTCTGGCTTTGGGATCATCTGGGAGGGTTGCATTGTTTAGGTAATGGAGGAATGGTGTTCGCCAGTCATCTGGATCGAGACTCTCGCCCCCAGTATTGATGGCATTGACTTCTATCTAGTAGATTCTTGGGCGTTCATGTACTTTGATATGGAGGGTCAGGGATTCTGATTGGCCTAACATGGACGCTATGTAGGTGAGGGCATCTATATGTCGATTTTCTCCTCGAGGGTAATGAACGATTGTATATTTTTTGGGAAAACGGTTCATGCGCTGTTAAACGTAAAGAACATATTAAGCCATGCGACCATTAGCTTGATTTTTACCTGTGTAATGCCTCTGAACAAGTTGGGAATCTGTAAAAACTGCAAGTTTGGGAATACCGAGGTCGAGAGCGAGGTCAAGGCCGTGGATCAAGGATTCGTACTTAGCTTCGTTATTAAAACATTTGAAGGTAAGTTTGACGGCCTTCTCTATTCCATCATTGATGGGTGTCACCAAGACAATATCGATTCCTGAGCCATTAGGTCCATCAGATCCATCTGTAAATAAATGCCAGCCAGTGTTAGGGTTCCATAGATCTGTTGCATCAGGTTGGTCTTCTGTTAAGTCATCTTCATGTTCTTCCCAATCGACATCTTCAACCGGGAAGTTAGCAAGGAAGTCTGCTACTGCTTGGCCTTTCTGGGATATCTGCTTCTCGAATGATATGTCATGATCGCCAAGGTATACAGACCACTATTGTACTCGTTTGGATTTCTTTTTTTTACTGAGAACTTCTCGATGGGGGTAACTTGCTATAACACGAATGGGGTGAGCATGAAAATATGGTTTGAGTTTGCGGGCTGAAAAGACAAGTGTGAGGAGAAAACGCTCAAGTTTCGAATATCAAGGTTTTGCGGGTGCTAGAGTTTTGCTGATAAAATATATACAGGCTTCTCGACGTTCGAATCCAGTCGAATAAGCAAGGAACTGATAGAAGTGTCTGTAACAGCGAGGTATAAAGAGAGTGTTTCACCTTCGATAGGGGTGTTGATAATGGGGGGTCGACCAAGATAGGTTTTGAGTTCAAGGAAGGCCTGTTCACATTCAGGTGTCCAGTTGATCTCAGGGTTTTTTTTCTTTTTGGCTTTGTGGACGCCTTGGTCGCGTAAGAGAGAAAAGAGCTAAGCACAACGGTCTGAGGATTTAGAAATTAAATGGTTGAGGGCCGCAATTTTGCCCGCCAATTTTTGGGCATCTTTTTTGATTCGGGGCGAAGACATGTCGATGAGGGGTCGAATATGTATAGAATCGACCTCGATACCCTATTTACTGATAAGATGGCCTAATAATTTACCAGATAAAACACCAAATTGGGAATTTTCTGGGTTGAGCTTCATCTTGTATGTTTGAATTATCGAAAAGACGTCGGCTAGGTCTTGGATACGGGTCTGTTTTTGGAGGCCCTTGCATAACATGTCGTCGATGTAAACCTCGACCGACTTGCCAAGTAAGGGTTTGAGCATGGAGGTTATAAGGCGCTAGTAAGTGGCACCCACATTTTTAAGGTCGAAGGGCATTACGTTAAAACAGTAAAGGCCTTGTTTAATAATGAAAGAAGTTTTAAGTTGATCTTCAGGAAGGAGGTGTACCTGATTGTAACCCGAGGCTGCGTCCATCATAGACAAACACTGAAGACCAGCAGTGGCATCAAGGAGTACAGAGATGATTGGGAGGGGGAAGCTGTCATTCGGTGTATGCTTGTTGAGGTCTGTGAAGTCAATACAGATTCTAATCTTACCATTCTTATTGGGAATTCCCACAATATTTGATATCCAGTCCGCATACTTTACTTCTCTGATGAAATACACAGCTATAAATTTGTCTACTTTGAAGTTTACTACTTCTCGAAGGCGTGGTGCCAATGTACGTTTCTTCTATTTTATTGTTGTAGCACAGGGAATAAGGTCGAGGTGACGACACGCCAAACTGGGGTCGATACCAGGCATCACTTGGAATGTTAATGCAAAGACATCTTGTTTGTTTAAAGGATATTTGTAAGCTCGAGGCATTCTGCCTCGTCTAGAAATGTACCTCGACCAGGACCGTCGAGTTTGATATAAACAGTTGGCTTAATGGGTGGGGTGGTATCTGTCGAAGGCATAGGGAGAGAGAGACAGTGATTTATATGGGCGAGATACGAGCCTCCAGGTATGATTAATCTCCAGGTGCTCGCATGAACGGGCAAGGCGTTGAGAGCCTTTTAAATTCCAAGTGCCCAAGGGGGTGGTAAAATGAAAGGTTTGATGATATGTCAAAGGAATAGCCCGTATTGCATGGAGTCAGTCGCGTCCGAGGATACCGAGGTATTCTGACTTTCTGTTGACGACAGGAAAACTGGTTTAAAGTATGACAGGGCCGGCACTAACTGGGAGGCTGATTCAACCAACAACAACTTTTGGCCCCATTGAATCCCTTCAATTTGACATTGGCAGCGATTATGATGTCAATTTTCTTCATGGTTTCGACAGTTTGAAGGAAAAGGACATCAACTGTACTTCATGAGTCTATGAGCATTGTGTAGAGAACGAGGTTTTCGATCTTAATCATGATGACAAATGGATCAGAATGGGGAAAACAGACATGGGATGTGTCATAGTCGATAAAAGAGATGCCTTCGGGTTGAGGGGAGAGGCTTGATCCAGGGAGGAGAGCAGGCAACTTCCCCTGGTAGGTGAGTTTGTAGCATTCTTCAGCAGGCTTGCGTTTACTTTTGGACGATCATTGTCGATTTTATTGACTTTGAAAAAGTTTATTCTGTAGATGTACACCTCGGCCGGGTCGGCATGAGGGGTAAATTGAGGTTTGAGGTAAGACCCATCGAGGTAACTTGGGAGGTCGACAACATACTGGTGTAGACGACCTATTTTGGGGATGAGTTCGAGAGAGCGCTGGAGGGCAAAGCATTTGCTAGTGTGGTGACAGTTATATTTGTGATTGGCGTAGTAAGGTTCACCTGGTTTAACTTCAATAGGGAAAGGGATGCGCCAGATAGGGTCTGCCTATATATGCGGTAGAATGGTACTGAGAGGGGCTGCCAGATAGGGTCTTCCTGTATATGCGGTAGAATGGTGCTGAGAGGGGCGGTGAGTATGGGTTGGACCGACTTCGGTATCTTTTTGTAAGTTTGGGCATTGTTATCGTTGTGAGGGCATTTTAGCGGCTCTCAGTCTTCTATAAGATAGGAGCGATCAGGGGTATAGGTGTAGAAGGTAGGCCTTGTCGAGGTTTATTGATAGCAATAGTCAAAGATTGGCCCTGTATGTATGACTCGCGGAGGCGCTCAATGTCGATATAGCTGTTAACTTTTAAGAGCATCTCCTTGAGAGTTTGAGGTTTATGGAGGACCAGGTACTCCTTGACACGACTATGCTCAGGCAAGGCATTCGAGTATGCAACTATAGCATTCGCGCAGTCAAGGTTCTTTATTTTTTGGGACTCATCGAGGATCCTCTTGGTAAAAGCTTTAAGGGTTTCATTGCTGGATTTTCTGAAGTTTAAAAGGGCATTAACTCGAACCTCTCTGTCCTTGTTAAAGGTAAACTAGGTGATAAAAAGGTATGATAGTTTCTCAAAGCTTCGACTAAAGCCATTGTTGTGGTTGTGGTACCAACAAAGGGGATTATCTGTGAGACTCGTTGGGAAAAGATGACACATCAGGTGGTTAGCAGCAGAGTAGAGGCTTAGAGCATTTTGGAATTCGAGTATGTGTGATTGAGAGTCTGTGTTGCGGTATTTGCTAAGTTTAGGAGCACACAAATTGGGGGGGTATCTCGATAGCGAGAAGTTTGGGACACAGGGGATTATTCAGTCGACTCTAAGAATTTAGGGCTGGGCTTTTGCTTACGCGAATGACTGGTTAGATTTTGTGGTTGAAGTCCTGTTGTGGAGCATAGGTAGGATGGAGGGGGGGGGGTCGGGGGATTCGAGGATGGTGTGGTTGAGTATGTGGTATGTATTTGGCACTGCTCTACCCGGGGCATTCTCGAGCAGGGCAGCGTTTGGAGTGTCTGGAGGAGCGGAGGGTGGAGTCAGACGAATCTTCCATGGGGTAAATGCCGAGATGAATAGAGACAGTTGGGGGAATAGTACGGGGAACACCTTCGGCACCGGTATGGACTGGGGTATCTTGAGATTTGGTATGGATCTCAGACGGGCACGGGCAGACACACGTAATAGGTCTGGTGCTTGTGATGGTCGAGCAGCTTCCAGAGGCTATAGTTTCTACAACTCTCAGACTGTGCTACATAACTCATCAATCGCCCAGTTCTGCCTGTCTGCGTCGTCCAAGCAACGGTTTCATTCAGCTACAAACTCCAACCGGTACTTTTCACGTTCCTGGTGAAGTTGTGCGTGGTGGCACTACTCGGTCTGAGCGAATTGTTGAGAAAGTAAGGCTACTTGGGCAGCCACTCCATCAACGGAGTTGCCGGCGTGAGTTGAACTGGAATGGAGGGTGGGTGCCATTAAAAAGAATTTATGGAAGTTGGTAGAGTGGGAAGCACAGACGGCGCCAAATGTAAGGGCCTAACTTTGTGATGAGGTTAACTTGGCTCTTACACTACAGGGTTTAATCTTCAATCAAAGGAATGCAAGCATATAATCGAGAGCATGAACAATCTATAGACAATATACTTGCGTGGATGTCTGGAATGTGACTCTCTGCGACCTCTGTTGAGGATTTTTAAGTGTGTTTATATTTCTATCGAGTAGTCGAAGGTTCGAGTATTGGGTTTTTACACGGTGATCGAAGGTAAACTACAAAGGGGTAGGGGAGAAAATTTGTAACCCTTCCTTGGTTCCATCTCCTATTTATAGAACATATGAAGGGCCGATTCACCAAGGTTATGTCAAATTATAAGGGTACCATCCGGATATTCCGGCGGGGGTATGGAAGCTAGAAATGTTGTAAATATCTCTGAACTTTGACACTGTAGCAGTGGTTGGGCCTGTCACTGTAACTACAAAGACCAACAACTGCGCCGTCTTATCTAATGAGCTGGCTGTCTGTCTCATCACACTTCGACCATGTGCGGATATGGTCAAAGTGTTTATGCTATGATGTGGAGTCCGTCCTCGAGGTTTGTTCAGAGTCAAGGCTTTGTCTTTGGATGATCTTTGGGAGGCCTGTTTGGGGATTGACTAGACTTCGAGATGTTCAAGTAGGCTTCGAAGTAACCTTCGAGTATCTGTATGGGGTAGAAGGCTGTGAGTAGGCTACTACAGATTCTATTCGAATAAGTCAATTTGAATAAGATTGTATTCAAATAGAATAATATTCTATTCAAATAAATCTGGCAGAAAGAATCTATTCAAATAGATTTTGAATCTATTCGAATAAATCTGGCCGTAAGAAATGTATTCGAGCAAAAATAGATTCAATTCGAATAAAACATGTTGTTACACTTCAAGAGACACAGCTTTTCTCAGAGATGTATCATGGGACGCAACCCCATCTATAAGTGCTTATAAAATACAACTTTTCCTTTATTTATATAATTGTTCTTGATGTGCTTGACACATAATAAACATCTCTGAATCTCATTTCTTATCTTCTCAATTTGATTCCTACTTGAAAGTGAAATAACAGATAGTTTGACAGGCGTATCGACATGAGTGCTTCAAGTCTATACGATTCGATCGTTGTATCTTGGGAGCAGGCACCCTCAAACTGTGAAGTACCATACGCAGGGTAAAATCTGTCTTAATTAAATTGCAGTGACTACAAGCCTCAATTTTTAGTTTTTCGATTTCCTTTTCGTTCATCTTCATCTTCAATTCTGAATACATGTTCTACAATCTAATGAAAAAGAGGAAATGTGATTCTGATATTTTTAATAATTTAATCTTAAGACTGATTTAAACAATTCTTCTTAGTGTTCAAGTTTTGTGAAGATGTCGATTGACAAAACTGTCGTTCGTGCTCATCAAGAGAAGCTGGAGAAGTTCAATGAAGTGGAGTTCAAATGATGGTATCAGAAGATGCTATTTTATCTTACTACTCTAAACCATGCAAAAATTTTGTAGGAGAGTGCCATAGTTCTCAAAGGTAGTGAAACTGACAAGACAACTGTCGTTGCTGTGGAGGTATGGATACATTCTAATTTTTTGTACAGGAACTATATTATGAATGAATTGGATGATAAACTGTACAATGTTTATAGTCCACTAAGGAGTGCCAATGAATTGGGGGATTCCCTGGATAAGAAGTACAAGACAGAAGATGCAAGAACGAAGAAATTCGTTGTTGGCAGATTCCATGACTTCAAGATGATTAATTCTAAGTCAGTAATTTGTCAATTGCAAGAGTTGCAGATTATCCTGCATGAAATTCATGCATAAGGAATGATTCTGTGCAAATCATTTCAAGTTGCTTCATTAATTAAAAAATAACCTTCATCCTAGAAGGAATTTAAGATTTATTTGAAGCGCAAACACAAGGAGATGAAGTTTGAGAACTTGATCGTGCATTTTAGAATTGAAGAAGACAATCACAATTGTGAAAAAGTGATTGGAATTGGTTCTCTGGAATCAAAGGCCTATGTTGATGAAGGCAATCCTTCAAACAATAAGGGTAAATCCTATAAGAAGAATAGGAAGAAGGGTAATAACCCAACACTAGGTGTAACAGAAAAAGGCTTCAAGAAGTTTTCTTGGAACTGCAATACCTGCGATAAGAAAGGGCACCGCACAAAGGATTACAAGAAGAATAAAGGCAATTCTTCAAAGAATCTGCCCCCTCGGGCCAACGTGTCTGAAATGGAGAAACTTTCGGATGTGATCTCTAAAGTTAACTTGATCTGTAACGCCAAAGATTTTTTGATTGATGCAGGAGCAACACGCCTAATCTGTTCTGACAAAACCTAGTTTTTGTCATACAACTAAGTGGACAGTGGTGAAAAACTGTACATGGGAAACTCTGCAACTTCTGTAGTTGAAGGAGTTGGAAAGGTTGTCATGAAGTTCACATCAGGAAAAGAACTTACTCTAAATGAAGTTCTGCATGTCCCAGATATTCGAAATAATTGGGTGTCTGGATCAGGTTTAAGAGAGAAAGGCATTAGGCTAGTCTTCGAATCAGACAAATATGTCTTGACTAAAAGTGAAATGTATGAAGGAAAGGGCTACTTGAGTGATGGCCTATCTAAATTAAATGTTGATATAACCCCAATGTTTATCAATAAAATTGAAGGCTATGCTTACATTCATGAGTATTTTAGTGTTTGGCATGCACGATTATGCCATATTTAGAGTGGTTCGTTACACAGATTAATGAATTTGGGATTGATGCCGAAATTTAGCATTGATTGCAAACAAAAATGCACAGCATGTGTTGAAGCAAAGTTTGTAAAATAACCCTTTCAATCAATTGATAAAAGGAAGGCAATACCTCTCAAATTAAGTCACAGCGATTTATGTGACTTAAAAGTCGTCCAAACAAGAGGTGGGAAAAAGTGTTTCATTACTTTTATCGATGACTGTACTAGGTACAGTCATGTGAATCTACTACGAAGTAAAGATGAAGTATTAGATATGTTTATGCTTTACAAAAACGAGGTTAAGAATAAACTAGAAAGGAAGATTAAAACCATAAGGTTAAATAGAGGTGGTGAATATGTTTCATCAGTCTTTGAAGAGTTTTGTGCTCAGACAGAGATTATTCACCAAATTACTGCACCTGATATACCTCAGGAAAATAGAGTTACTGAGAAGAAAAATAGAACTTTGAAAGATATGATCAATGTCATGTTGATTAATTCTGGTTTGCCACCAAACTTGAGGGGGGAAGATCAACTTTCAACAAACTATTTACTAAATAAAATTCCACATATGATGGCAAATAGCATTCCTTATGAACTTTGGAAAGGTAGAGTACCTTTCTTTAAATTCATGAAAGTGTGGGGGTGCCTTGCAAAAGTGCAAGCTCCAGTTCCCAAACGTGTGAAATTGGGACCCAAAACCATTGACTGTATTATTATTGGCAAAGCTAATAATAGTAGTGCATTCTGGTTTCTGGTACACAAATCTGAGATTACTGATAAACATGAGAATACATTCATCAAATCACGTGATGATATCTTTTTTGAGAATATTTTCCCAAGCAAAAAGAGTGATAATGAGAATTCTCTAAAAAGATTACATGATGTTGCTTCAGGCAGTGATCTTCTGCCTAAAAGTTCTGGACAAGCTCCAGAACATAGACGTGGCAAACGTGTTCAGATCGCATCTGTAAGAATCGGTCCCGAATATATAAGTAACCTGTTAAAGAATGAACCTCAAACTTCAAGGAGGCCATGTCAACTCCTGATGCTCCTAGTTGGAAAGATGCAGTGCATAGTAAAATTGATTCCATTATGCAAAATAATACGTGGGATTTAGTAACTCTTCCACCTGGCAACAAATCAATCGGTTGTAAATGGATTTTCAAAAGGAAGATGAAGCCTGATGGTTCAATAGGCAAGTACAAGGCGCAACTTGCATCTAAGGGATTTAGGCAAAAGGAAGGCCTAGATTACTTTGACATTTATTTACTAGTTACAAGAATAACATCTATATTATTGTTGATAGCTATTGCAGCTTTGCATAAGCTTGAAATATATCAAATGGATGTAAAAATAGCTTTTCTAAGAGGTGAATTAGATGAGGAAATTAATATGAACCAACCAGAAGGGTTAATTGTCAAAGGACAAGAACATAAAGTTTGCAAACATGTGAAGTCCTTGAATGGATTAAAACAAGCTCCCTTACAATGGCATGCAAAGTTTGATCATGTTATGATCAAGGATGGATTTTAAATCAATGAATGTATCAAATGTGTTTATTATAAACGCATTGATGTTCCATGCATAATTATATGTCTCTATGTAGAATATATGCTAATTTTGGGAACTAATATTAATGTAATTTAGTCCACTAAGAAAATGCTGACCAGGAACTTCGACATGAAGGACCTAAGTATTGTAGATGTTATTCTTAGAATCAAGATTAATAGAACATCACTGGGAATTGTGTTGTCACAAGCACATTATATAGAAAGCGTGCTTAAGAGATTCAATAAGTTTGAGTGTAAAGATTTTAAAACACCATTTGATAGAACTCAAAACTTTGCAAAAAATAAGGAAGAAAGCGTTTCTCCACTTGAGTACTCACCTATCATAGGCAGTCTCATGTATATTATGAACTATATCAGACCAGATATTTCTTATACTGTAAGTAAATTGAGTCAATATACGAGTAATCCTGGTGATGCACATTGGGTAGCACTCGTTAAGTTTTTAAAGTACTTAAAGTACACCCTACGTTTGCACTATACTACTTATCCCGCTGGACTTGAAGGATATAGTGATGCAAATTGGATTTCGGATTTTGACGAGTCAAAATTCACTATTCGATATGTGTTCACACTTGGAGGTGCAGCAGTATCATAGAAATCTCAAAAACATACTTCTAAAGGTCACTCCTTGATGGAATCTGATTTCATTGCTTTGGGCAAAGCTGGAGATGAAACAGAATGGCTTTGAAAGTTTCTAGTTGATATTCCTTTATGGCCACAACCTGTGCATGTTATATGTATTTATTGTGATAATCATGTAGTACTAGCAAGGGCAAAGAATCAAGTGTATAATGGTATGTCACGATATATATGTCACAGACATAATATCGTTAAGCAGTTACTTGCGAATAGAATAATTTCCATTTATTTTGTAAAATCTCAGGACAACTTTGCGGATCCATTTAGAAAATGGTTGTCGAAATGGAAAATATTCTATATATCAAAATGAATGGGATTAATACGGCCAATTTACGAGTAATCTCAATGGTAACCTAATCTAATAGACTGGTGGATCCTAAGATCTAGGTTCAATAGGAAAACTGGTTGAGGGTTATTCACCTAAGGACTGCAGAGACTAGGCCACATTTTCATTCCTGATTTAACAGTACAACCTGCAGTGATTGTTAGGGTAAAATTTGTTTTTAATGATTCCTATAGCTTGTGTATACAAGTTGAGTACAATATGGTACTTTTAATAGGAAATCACCAATGTGAGTGAGATGTGAGGGCCACTTCCGTGCAAATTGGGATGGCTAAATTCTCTAATAGCACTCATGAATCAAAGATTGTCCAGGGCCAAAATGGACACAGCATTTAGAACTATCTGAGATAGGAACGGAATTTTATGAATAATATTGTCTGGGCTCAACAGCTGAACAGTTCAAGACATCATGTTGACTGCTTAGCCAAGTATGTTCGATAGTGCTTCACTAGAGAAGGTTCAAGTCCAAAGACACCTTTTTCGATGCAGAGCCATTCCTACCATTACTCCTCAAGATTCTTGTTCGTTCTCGTCTTTCCCATTTTTATTCAAATGTGGGGGATTGTTGGAAGTAAGGCATGTATTTTCTTTGTGGTTTGAATAAAACCATGGTGATTACTGTAAGTCCCTCATTAGATAAGTGAAAAAAGTATTTTTACTTTATATTGGGTTACACATGTATAGTATGTGTAAGTAAGTGGTGCCTTCACAAGAGTGTGAGGAGAGTGTGTGAAGGCTTGCAATGGGGACGCCCATGGGCTTGCATGCACGAACCAACCAATGACCCATTTAGACTCTATTCGAATAAGATTGCATTCGAATAAAATAATATTATATTCGAATAAATCTGGTAGGAAGAAATTTAATCGAAAAAAACTCGATTCTATTCGAATAAAACATGCAGTTACTCTACAAGAGACACAACTCTTCTCAAAGATGTGTCTTGGGACGTAACCCCGTCTATAGGTGCTTCTAAAGGACACCTTCTCCTCTATTTATATGATTGTTCATCATGTGTTTGACACAAAAAAAAAATCCCCGAATCTCTTTCCTCAAATTCCCAATTTGATTACTTCTTGATTATAAGCTGTGCAGGTCGGGGAATCCAAAGATTATACCCCACAAATAGCCAAGCCGTAGACAAATTCTGGCTCGGCTATTCACATATAGCAATAATCATCAAAGTAAAGAAATGAAATGACAGCATAGCGGCTGCGAAAAACATATATACATATCTAACATAAATATAAACAAAATCCAAAATAAGGTACAGCAACATACGCTGAGATAACAACAAAAGTCTAAACTAAAATTGGTCAGCAGCGTTAACTGCCCCAAACACTGCTGAGGCTCACAGCAACTCAGACTACTCAACCTCTGAAAGGGGGGAAACAATGCGAGAGTGAGCAAAACCATGGCTCACTTAATACCCAACAAGTCTAAATAACATACTAGTAAACATATACAGATAAGGAGAGTGAAGTAAAAAAGATAAAGTAAGTTAAAGTAGAATAATAGTAACTAATAGATTCATGATCCAAGTAACTGAGTAGTAAGAGCAGAAAGGAAATATAAGAGTAACCAGAGTAAGAATAAGGAATATAAGAAAAGGAGGGAATGTGACAATGAGGGAAAGATGCAATGATATGCCAATGATGTGATATGTGCTAAGTTCTAAATGCTAAATGAGCTGATGTTGAAAACGTGATGCAATCCTATTATAATAATTAATGGTTGATCAACAGCTAGTATGTTTGACTTAAAGAGATCTGATAAAGGGATACAATGGGTACGATTTTTGCCAAGCTCGACCAAGCTAGTGGATACTCACTTGATCAAAGTGTTCCTGTATTTTCAACCCACGGAGCCAACGTCCGAACTGTATTTCATTCTAAGGAATTTCAACCTCAAGGATTAGCCCTGTACCGGATTGTAAATACTTTATCATACCTTCCCATACTCCCGGATGGGTTTATAAGGTATGATAGTATCCATCCTAGACCCACCTACTATTTTAACCCGATGAAGAACTTCTGCGATCCTATCGGAGGTCAAGCGATGTAGAGCTTTGTTATGTATCCGACCTCGATAAGTTAAAAGAGTTTGCATGATTTCAAAAGATGCAACAGATCCCGAGGATCACAATGTAACAGCCATGAGCCCGGCAAACAAACATAGGATAACCACTTACAGAAGAGCGTGGCAACAATCCTAAACAAAATGCCCAATAACTCAGTTGCACCATTTAAATCGATGAAACAGCAACCTAACCGTCATCACAACTAAACAACCTTAGTCTCTAGAAGACTGAACCTAACAACAAGAATGCAACTACTAGTAACTACACTAACAACTTCTAGCAAAACCCAAAGCCAATGTAACTATAGTAACTAAAGAGTTAACAATTATAAGGAAAAGTAATATAGAAATAAACCCTAACTGATCACAACACCTCTATGCTCAGAGTACTACTCAAATCAAAATCTATTAACTAGTAGAGGAATTAAGAAATAAAGGGAAAACTCGCCTGAAGGAAATCCCGAGTCCAGCGGAAAACCAACCCGGAAACCCAACTACGATCCGCGGAAAAGCAAATGGAATGCCTGGTAATCTAACACACACCAGGAACAACAAATAGCCAAAAATTTAAGGAAACGAGAATAAAATCCAAACCCTAGAAATCAAACCCTAAGCCAGACCAAGCGGAATTGACAAAAAGGAATAAGGGAATTACGTACCGAGGATTGGAGAAGGGATTACGGCGAAGCAGAGGAAGAATCCATGAGAGAAGAGGAAGGTTAGATTAGGAGTGTGGAGGAGAGAGGAAAAGTTTAGGGAGAGGAGAAACTGAAGGAGTGAAGAGAGGAATGAAGAAATGAAGTCTATAAACCCAGACGCAGCTGAAATCGCGCCTCTGCTCGAACAGGGAAGATCCTGTTTGAACTGGACATGGATTGTTAGAGAAGAATGTTGTAGGAATGAAAGAAAACTGTCCCTGGATGATCTTGTTCAAATTGACAAAGTCCTGTTCGAACAGAACTGGTCTGTTCAAAAACTGGACTTACCAGAAAAGCTAAGGAATTGTCGGGAGACACCACGGACCACCCTGGGCACCCCAGAACTCCACGGACCACCTCCACCACCACACAAACACTTCTACGAACCCAGCCAAGGTTCCCCAATGTGAATACACCACCTCTACCGCCCCTTGGCAACCAAAATGCCTAAGCCCCCAAAAAGGAATCTTTTCCTCGGGCGACCCCGGAAATCCACCGGCCACTCCAACGGTTCACCAAAACTACCCCAAATTACGCACTCAACACAAAAATATAACTACCAAACTTTCTATAGGCTCCCAAGGCCACAGAACCACCCCTAACTCCAAAATACCTCCGAACCGCCCAAAACTACTAAATGAATCTAATACTAAACCACCGAAAGGAATAAATGGATGCATAAAGGATGAGTAGAATGGATAAAAGAGCACATAAGGAAAATGAATGCAGAACTTAACGTGAAGGAAGGGAATCTAATATGCCAATGAGATTAAGAATAGGATTAAGAGTGAATATTAGGAATAATTAAATACGGGTCATTACACTTCAAGAGAAGCCGGAGAAGTTCAATGGAGCAGAGTTCAAATGATGGCAACAAAAGATGCTATTTTATCTGACTACTTTCAACCTTGCAAAAATTTTGCAGGAGAGTGTCCCGGATCTCAAAGACAGTGAAACTGACAAGACAACTGTCATAGCTGTGGAGGCATGGATGCATTCTAAATTTTTGTGTAGGAAATATATCCTGAATGGATTAGATGATAAATTACACAATGTTTATAGTCCACTCAGGACTGCCAAGGAATAGTATGATTCCCTGGATAAGATGTACAAGACAGAAGATGCAGGAATGATGAAATTCGTTGTCAGCAGATTCCTTGACTTTAAGATGATTGATTCAAAGTCAATAATCAGTCTAGTGTAAGAGTTGTAGATTATCCTGCATGAAATTCATGCAGAAGGAATGATTCGGAGTGAATCATTTCAAGTTGCTTCATTAATTAAAAAATTACCTTCGTCCTGGAAGGAATTTAAGATTTATTTGAAGCACAAATGCAGGGAGATGAAATATGAGGACTTGATCGTGTGTTTGAGAATTGAAGAAGATAATCGTAATATTGAAAAAGTGATTGGAATTGGTTCACTGGAATCAAAATCCTATGTTGAGTAAAGATGAAGCATTGAAGATGTTCACGTTTTACAAAAATAAGGTTGAGAATCGACTAGAAAGGAAGATTAAAACCTTTAGGTGAGATAGAGGTGGTAAATATGTTTCATCAGTCTTTGAAGAGTTTTGTGCTCAAAAAGGGATTATTTACCAAATTATGGCACCTTATACACCTCAGCAAAATGGAGTTGCTGACATGAAAAATAAAACTTTGAAAAATATAATCAATGTCATGTTGATTAGTTCTGGTTTGCCACTAAACTTGTGGGGGGAAGCTCAACTTTCAGCAAACTATTTACTAAATAATATTCCTCATAAGACGAATAATAGCATTCCTTATGAATTTTGAAAGGTAGAGTACCTTCCTTTAAATTCATGAAAGTGTACGGTTGCCTTGCAAAAGTGCAAGTTCCAGTTCCCAAACGTGTGAAATTGGGACCCAAAACCATTGCCGGTATTTTTATTGGCAAAGCTAATAATAGTAGTGCATTTAGGTTTCTGGTACCCAAATATGAGATTATTGATAAACTGGAGAATACATTTATCGAATCAGGTGATGTACCTTTTCTGAGAATATTTTCCCAAGCAAAAAAAGTGATAATACGAAATCACTATAAAGCTCACATGATGTTGCTTCAGGCAGTGATCTTTTGCCTTAAATTTCTGAGCAAGCTCCAGAACATAGACGTGGCAAACGTGTTTAGACCGCATCTGTATGAATTGGTCCTGAATATCTAAGTAACCTGTTAGATAATGAACCTCAAACATTCACGGTGGCAATGTCAACTCCTGATGCTCATAGTTGGACATAGGCAGTGCATAGTAAAATTGATTCTATTATGGAAAATAATACGTGGGAGTTAGTAACTCTTCTACCTGGTAACAAATCAATCAGTTGTAAATGGATCTTCAAAAGGAAGATGAAACCTGATGGTTCTATAGACAAGTACAAGGCACAACTTGTATCTAAGGGATTAAGGCAAAAGGAAGGGCTAGATTACTTTTACACTTGGTCACTAGTTACAAGAATAACATCTATATGAATGTTGATAGTTATTGAAGCTTTGCATAAGCATTAAATATAACAAATAGATGTAAAAACAGCTTTTCTAAGCGGTGAATTAGATGAAGAAATTTATATGAACCAAGCTGAAGGGTTTATTGTCAAAGGACAAGAACACAAATTTTACAAACTTGTGAAGTCCTTGAATAGATTAAAACAAGCGCTCTTACAATGGCATGCAAAGTTTGATCACTTTATGATCAAGGATGGATTTAAAATTAATGAATGTATCAAATGTGTTTATTATTAACACATTGATGTTGCATGCGTAATTATATGTCTCTATGTAGACGATATGCTAATTTTGGGGACTAATATTAATGTAATAAAGGCCACTAAGAAAATGCTGACCAGGAACTTCGACATGAAGGAACTAAGTATTATAGATGTTATTCTTGGAATCAAGATTAATAGGACATCACAGGGAATTGTGTTGTCACAAGGACATTATATAGAAAGTGTGCTTAAGAGATTCAATAAGTTTGAGTGTAAAGGTTTTGAAACACCAATTGATAGAACTCGAATCTTATCAATAAAATAAGGGAGAAAGTGTTTTTCAACTTGAGTACTCACGTATCATAGGCAATCTTATGTATATTATGAAATGAACCAGACCAGATATTTCAAATACATTATGTAAATTGAGTCAATATACGAGTAATCCTGGTGATGCACATTGGGTGGTACTCGTTAGGGTTTTAAAGTACTTAAAGTATACCCTACTGAATGGTTTGCACTACACTACTTATCCCGTTGTACTTGAAGGATATAGTGATGCAAATTGGATTTTGGATTCTGATGAGTCTAAATCCACTACTCGATATTTGTCCACACTTGGAGGTGCAATAGTATCATAGAAATCTCTGAAACATACTTGTAAAGGTCGTTCCATGATGGAATCTGAGTTCATTACTTTGGACAAAGCTGTAGAAGAAGCAGAATGGCTTTAAGAGTTTCTAGAGGATACTCCTTTATGGCCAACACCTGTGCTGCTATTTGTATTTATTGTGATAATCAAGCAGCACTAGTAAGGGCTAAAAATCAAGTGTTTAATGGTATTTCACGATATATACGTCGCAGACATAATACCGCTAAGCAGTTACTTGCGAATGGAATAATATCCATTTATTTAGTAAAATCTCAGGACAACCATGCGGATCCATTTTGAAAATGTTTGTCCACAGGGCAAGTATTATATACATCAAAAGGAATGGGATTAATACGACCAATCCACGAGTAATCTCAATAGTAACCTAACCACGTTGACTAGAGGATCCAAAGATCTAGGTTCAATAGGAAAACTGGTTGAGGGTTATTCACCTAAGTACTGTGAAGACTAGGCATCCTTCTTATTCCTAATTTAACAGTGCAACCTGCAGTGACTGTTAGGGTAAACTTTGCTCTTAATGATTCCTATAGCTTGTGTATAGAAGTAGAGTACAATACGGTACTTTAAATAGAAAATCACCAATGTGAGTGAGAAGTGAGGGCCACTTCCGAATGAATTGGGATGGCTAAATTCTCTAATTGCACTCATGAATCCAAGATTATTCAGGGCCAAATTGGGCCCAACATTTAGAACTATCTGTGACAGGAACGAAGCTGTATGAATACTATTGTTTGGGCTTACATCAACGGCTGAACAGTTCAAGACATCATGTTGACTGCTTAGCCAAGTATGTCCGATAGTGTTTCACTAGAGAAGGTTCAAGTCCACAAGACACCTTTTTCGATGCAGAGCTATTCCTACCATTACTCCTCAAGATTCTTGTTCGTTCTCGTCATTTCCATTTTTATTCAAATATGAGGGATTGTTGGAAGAAACGCATATATTTTCTTTGTGATTTGAATAAAACCTTGGTGATTACTGTTAGTCCCACATTAGATAAGTGAAAAAAGTATTTTCACTTTATATTGGGTTACACATGTATAGCATGTATAAGTAAGTGGTGCCCTCATAAGAGTGTGAGGCGAGTGTATGAAGGCTTGCTATGGGGATGCCCACTATCTTGCATGCACGAACCATCTAATGACCCATTTGGAGTCTATTCGAATAAGATTGTATTCGAATAAAATAATATTCTATTCGAATAAATCTGGCAGGAAAAAATTTATTCGAACCAAAATAAATTTTATTCGAATAAAAGATCTGTTACTCTACAAGTGGCACAACTCTTCTCAAAGATGTGTCTTAGGACGTAACTCCATCTAGAGGTGCTTCTATAGGGCACCTTCTCCTTTATTTATATGATTGTTAATCATGTGTTTGACACACAGAAAACATCTCCGAATCTCTTTCCTCAAATTCTCAATTTGATTACTTCTTGAGAGTGAAATCAGAGATAGTTCGACAGGCGTATCGACTTGAGTGCTTCAAGTCTATACGATTCGATCATTATACCTTGGGAGATAGACTCCATTAAACTGTGAAGCACCATACGGAGGGTGAAATCTATTTTAAGGAAATTGCAGTGACTGCAAGCCTTAATCTTTAGTTTTTCCATTTCCTTTTAGTTCATCTTCATCTTCATTTCTAAATACATGTTCTATAATCTAGTTAAAAAGAGGAAATGAGATTCTGATATTATTCATAATTTAATCTTAAGACAGATTTAAACAACTCTTCTTTGGGTTCATGTTTTGTGAAGGTGTCGATTAACGAAACTGTTATTCGTGTTCACCAAGTGAAGCCGGAGAAGTTCAATGGAGCAGAGATCAAATGATGGCAGCAGAAGATGTTATTTTATCTGACTACTCTGAACCTTGCAAAATTTTTACAGGAGAGTGCCCTGATCTCAAGGGGAGTAAAACTGACAAGACAACTGTCGCTGCTGTGGAGGCATGGATGCATTCTAATTTTTTGTGCAGGAACTATATTTTGAATGGATTGGATGATAAACTGTACAATGCTTATAATTTACTCAGGACTGCCAAGGAATAGTGGGATTCTTTGGATAAGATGTACAAGACAGAAGATGCAGGAACGAAGAAATTTATTGTCGGCAGATTCCTTGACTTCCTGATGATTGATTCAAAGTCAATAATCAGTCTAGTACAAGAGTTGCAGATTATCCTGCATTAAATTCATGTAGAAGGAATGACTCTAAGCGAATCATTTCAAGTTGCTTCATTAATTAAAAAATTACCTTCATCCGGGAAGGAATTTAAGATTTATTTGAAGCACAAACGCAAGAAGATGAAATTCGAGGACTTGGTCGTGCGTAAGAGAATTGAAGAAGATAATCGCAATAGTGAAAAAGCGATTGGAATTGGTTCACTGGAATCAAAAGCCTATGTTGTTGAAGGCTATCCTTCAAACAATTGGGGTAAATACCATAAGAAGAATGGGAAGAAGGGTAATAACCCTATCCATCAAAGAGCTTACTCTGAATGAAGTTCTGCATGTTCCAGATATTCGAAAGAATTTGGTGTTTGGATCAGTTTTAAGTAAGAAAGGCTTTAGGCTAGTCTTCAGGTCAGACAAATGTGTCTTGACTAAAAGTAGAATATTTGTAGGTAAGGGCTACTTGAGTGATGGCCTATTTTAATTTAATGGTTATGTAACCTCTATGTTAATCAATAATATAGAAGGTTCGACTTACATTCTTGGGTCTTTTAATATTTGGCATGCACGATTAGGCCATGTTCACAGTGGTTTGTTGTGCAGATTAATGAATTTAGGACTGTTGCCAAAATTCAACATTGATTGCAAACAAAAATGTACAATAAGGGTTAAAGCAAAGTTTGTAAAACAACCCTTTCTGCTAATTGATAATCGGATGACAATACCTCTTGAATTAATTCACAACGATTTATGTGACTTAAAATTCGTCCAAACAATAGGTGGGAAAAAGTATTTTATTAATTTTATCGATGACTCTTCTAGGTAGAGTAATGTGCATCTACTCTGAAGTAAAGATGAAGCATTCGAGATGTTTACGCTTTACAAAAATGAGGTTGAGAATCAACTAAAAAGGAAGATTAAAACCATAAGATCAGATAGAGGTGGTGAATATGTTTCATCAGTCTTTAAAGAGTTTTGTGCTCAGACAGGGATTATTCACCAAATTACTGCACCTGATACACCTCAGCAAAATGGAGTTGTAGACAAGAAAAATAGAACTTTGAAAGATATGATCAATGTCATGTTGATTAGTTCTGGTTTGCCGCAAAACTTGTGGGGGGAAGCTCTACTTTCAGTAAATTATTTACTGAATAAGATTCCTCATAAGACGAATAATAGCATTCCTTATGAACTTTGGAAAGGAAGAGTACCTTCCTTTAAATTCATAAAAGTGTGGGGGTGCCTTGCAAAAGTGCAAGTTCCAGTTCCCAGACATGTGAAATTGGGACTCAAAACCATTGACTGTATTTTTATTGGCAAGGCTAATAATATTAGTGCATCCAAGTTTCTGGTGCACAAATCTGAGATTACTGATAAACAAGATAATACATTCACCGAATCACGTGATGATATATTTTTTGAGAATATTTTTCCAGGCAAAAAGAGTGATAATGCAAATTCTCTAAATAGATCACATGATATTACTTCAGGCAGTGATCCTCAGCCTTAAAGTTTTGAGCAAGCTCCAGAACATAGACGTGGCAAACGTATTAAAACCACATCCGTATGAATCGGTCCCGAATATCTAAATAACTTGTTATAGAATGAACCTCAAACCTTCAAGGAGGCCATGTTAACTCCTGATGCTCCGAGTAGGAAAGAGGCAATGCATAGTGAAATTGATTCTATTATCATGGGAGTTAGTAACACTTCTACCTGGTAACTAATCAATCGGTTGTAAATGGATTTTTAAAAGGAAGGTGAGACCTGATGGTTCTATAGTCAAGTACAAGGCACAACTTGTATCTAAGGGATTAAGGCAAAAAGGAAGGCCTAGATTACTTTGAAGTTTATTCACTAGTTACAAAAATATCATCTATATGAATATTATTAGCTATTGCTGCTTTTCATAAGCTTGAAAAACATTAAATGGATATAAAAATAGCTTTTCTAAGCGGTGAATCAGATGAGGAAATTTATATGAACCAACCTGAAGGGTTTAAATTTAAAGGACAAGAACACAAAGTCTGCAAACTTTTGAAGTCCTTGAATGGATTAAAACAAGAGCCCTTATAATGGCATGCAAAGTTTGTTCATGTTATGATCAAGAATGGATTTGAAATCAATGAATGTATCAAATGATTTTATTATAAACGCATTGATGTTGCATGGGTAATTGTATGTCTCTATGAAGGCGATATGCTAATTTTGGGGACTATTATTAATATAATAAAGTCCACTAAGAAAATGCTGACCAGGAACTTCGACATGAAGGATCTAAGTATTGTAGATGTTATTCTTGGAATCAAGATTAATAGGACATCACAGGAAATTGTGTTGTCACAGGCACATTATATAGAAAGCGTACTTAAGAGATTTAATAAGTTTAAGTGTAAAGGTTTTAAAGCACCATTTGATAGAACTCAAAACTTAGTGAAAAATAAGGGCGAAAGCCTTTTTCAACTTGAGTACTCATGTATCATAGGCAGTCTCATGTATATTATGAACTTTACAAGACCAGATATTTCTTATACAGTAAGAAAATTGAGTCAATATACGAGTAATCTTAGAGATGCGCATTGAGTGGCACTCGATAGGGTTTTAAAGTACTTAAAGTGTACCCTACTGTATGGTTTGCACTATACTACTTATCCTGCTATCCTTGAAGGATATAGTGATGCAAATTGGATTTCGGATTCTGACAATTCAAAATCTACTACTCGATATGTGTTCACACTTGGAGGTGCAACAGTATCATAAAAATCTCTGAAACATACTTGTAAAGGTCGCTCCATGATGGAATTTGAATTCATTGCTTTGGACAAAG
This sequence comes from Kingdonia uniflora, assembly GCA_014058105.1. Lineage (NCBI taxonomy): Eukaryota > Viridiplantae > Streptophyta > Magnoliopsida > Ranunculales > Circaeasteraceae > Kingdonia > Kingdonia uniflora. The sequence continues at coordinate 2,686,595 of JACGCM010000445.1, forward strand.
CTGGAGAAGAAGCAAAATGGCTTTGAGAGTTTCAAGAGGATATACCTTTATGGCCACAACCAGTGTATGTTATATGTATTTATTATGATAATCAAGTAGCACTTGCAAGGGCTAAGAATGAAGTGTATAATGGTATGTCACGATATATATGTCGAAGACATAATACCGTTAAGCAGTTACTTACGAATGGAATAATATCCATTTATTTTATAAAATCTCGGGACAACCTTGCGAATTCATTTAGAAAATGGTTGTTGAAAGTGCAAGTATTCTATACACCAAAAGGAATGGGATTAATATGGCCTATCCACGAGTAATCTCAATGGTAACCTAACCTAGTTGACTGAAGGATCCCAAAATCTAGGTTCAATAGGAAAACTTGTTGAGGGTTATTCACCTAAGGACTGAGGAGACTTGGCCTCCTTCTCATTCCTAATTTAATAGTGCAACCTACAGTGATTGTAAGGGTAAACTTTACTTTTAATGATTCTTATAGCTCGTGTATACATGTAGAGTACAATATGGTACTTTTAATAGGAAATCACCAATGTGAATGAGAAGTTAGGGCCGCTTTCGTGTGAATTTGTATGGCTCAATTCTCTTATAGCACTCATGAATCCCAAATTGTCCAGGGCCAAAATGGACACAATATTTAGAAATATTTGTGACAGGAACGGACCTGTATGAATACTATTGTTTGGGCTTACATCAACGGCTGAACAGTTGAAGACATCATGTTGACTGCTTAGCCAAATATGTTCGATAGTGCTTCACTTGAGAAAGTTCAAGTCCACAAGGCACCTTTTTCGATGCAGAGCCATTCCTACCATTACTCCTCAGGATTCTTGTTCGTTCTTGCCTTTCCCATTTTCATTCAAATGTAGGGGATTGTTGGAAGAAACGCATATATTTTCTTTGTGGTTTGAATAAAACCTTGGTGATTATTGTTAGTCCTACATTAGATAAGTGAAAAAAGTATTTTCGCTTTATACTGCGTTACACATGTATAGCATGTACAAGTAAGTGGTGCCCTCATAAGAGGGTGAGGCGAGTGTGTGAAGGCTTGCTATGGGGACGCCCATTTGGCTTGCATGCACGAACCAACCAATGACCCATTTGGACTCTATTCAAATAAGATTGTATTCGAATAAAATAATATTCTTTTCGAATAAATCTAGAAGGAAGAAATGTATTCCAGCAAAAATAGATTCTATTCGAATAAAATATACAATTACTCTTCAAAAAATACAACTCTTCTGAAAGATGTGTCTTGGGATGCAACCCCGTCTACAGGTGCTTCTAAAGGATACCTTCTCCTTTATTTATATGATTGTTTTTGATGTGTTTGACACACAGAAAACATCCCCGAATATCATTCCTTAAATTCACAATTTGATTCCTTCTTGAGAGTGAAATTATAGATAGCTCGAAAGGCGTATCGACTTGAGTACTTCATTTCTATACGATTCGACCATCATATCTTGGGAGATAGGCGCCATCAAACTGTGAAGCACCATACGTAGGGTGAAATCTATCTTAAGGAAATTGCAGTGACTGCAAGCCTTGATCTTTAGTTTTTCCATTTCCTTTTAGTTCATCTTTATCTTCAATTCTGAATACATGTTCTACGATCTAATGAAAAAGAGGAAATGAGATTCTAATATTTTTCATAATTTAATCTTAAGACAGATTTATACAACTCTTCTTTGTGTTCAAGTTTTGCGAAGATGTCGATTAACAAAACTGCTGTTCGTGCTCATCAAGAGATGCCGGAGAAATTCAATGGAGCAGAGTTGAAATGATGGTAGTAGAAGATGCTATTTTGTCTGACTACTCTGAACCTTGCAAAAATTTTGTAGGAGAGTGCCCCGGATCTCAATGACAGTAAAGCTGACAATACAATTGTCGCTGCAGCGGAGGCATGGATGCATTCTGATTTTTTGTGCAGGAACTATATTTTGAATGGATTGGATGATAAATTGTACAATGTTTATAGTCTACTAAGGACTGCCAAGGAATAGTGGGATTCCCTGGATAAGATGTACAAGACAGAAGATGCAAGAACGATGAAATTAGTTATCGGCAGATTCCTTGACTTCAAGATGATTGATTCTAACTCAATAATTTGTCTAGTCCAAAAGATGCAGATTATCCGGCATGAAATTCATGCAGAAGGTAAGATTCTGAGCGAATCATTTCTAGTTGCGTCATTAATTTAAAAATTACCTTCATCCTGGAAGGAATATAAGATTTATTTGAAGCACAAACGCAAGGAGATGAAATTTGAGGACTAGATCGTGCGTAAGAGAATTGAAGAAGAAAATCGCAATAGTTAAAAAGTGATTGGAATTGGTTCACTAGAATCAAAAGCCTATGTTGTTGAAGGCAATCCTCCAAACAATAGGGGTAAATCCCATAAGAAGAATGGGAAGAAGGGTAATAACCTTATACTGGGTCCAACCGAAAGAGACTTCAAGAAGTTTTTTGGAAACTGTAATACCTACGGTAAGAAAGGGCACCGCACAAAGGGCTGCAGGAAGAATAAAGGCAATTCTTCAAAGAATCAACCCCCTCAGGCCAACATGTCTGAAATGGAGAACCTTTCTGTTCTGGTCTCTTAAGTGAACTTGATCAGTAATGCCAAAGATTGGTGGATTGATACTGGAGCAACACGTCACACTTTTTCTTTCAAAACCCAGCTTTGGTCATACAACAAAGTGGACAGTGATGAAAAACTGTACATGGGAAACTCGGTAACTTTGGTGGTTTAAGGAGTTAGAAAGGTTATCCTGAAGTTCACATCAGGAAAAGAACTTACTCTGAATAAAGTTTTGCATGTTCCAGATATTCAAAAGAATTTGGTATCTGGATCAGTTTTAAGTAAGAAAGGCTATAGGCCAGACTTCGAGTCAGACAAATGTGTCTTGACTGAAAGTGGAATGTTTGTAGGAAAGGGCTACTTGAGTGATGGCCTATTTAAATTCAATGGTTATGTAACCCCAATTTTAATCAATAAAATAAAGGTTCGGCTTATATTCTTGTGCCTTTTAATATTTGGCATGCACGATTAGGCCATGCTCACAGTGGTTCGTTGCGCTGATTAATGAATTTAGGACTGTTGCCTTAATTCAGCATTTATTGCAAACCAATATGTACAACATGTGTTAAAGAAAAGTTTGCAAAACAACCCTTTCAATCAATTGATAAAAGGAAGATAGTACCCCTTGAATTAATTTACCACAATTTATGTGACTTAAAATTTGTCCAAACAAGAGGCGGGAAAAAGTATTTTATTACTTTTATCGATGACTGCACTAGGTAGAGTAATGTGCATCTCCTTCAAAGTAAAGATGAAACATTAGATATGTTTACGCTGTACAAAAGCGAGGTTGAGAATCAACTAGAAATGAAGATTAAAATCTTAAGGTCAGATAGAGGTGGTGAATTTGTTTCATCAGTCTTTGAAGAGTTTTGTGCTCAGGCAGGGATTATTCACCAAATTACTGCACCATATATGCCTCAGCAAAATGGAGTTGCTGACAAGAAAAATAGAACTATGAAAGATATGATCGATGCCATGTTGATTAGTTTTGGTTTGCCGCAAAACTTGTGGGGGGAAGCTCTACTTTCAGCAAACTATTTACTGAATAAGATTCCTCATAAGACGACTAATAGCATTCCTTATGAACTTTAGAAAGGAAGAGTACCTTCCTTCAAATTCATGAAAGTGTGGGGGTACCTTACAAAAGTACAAATTCCAGTTCTCAAACGTGTGAAATTGGGACCCAAAACCATTGACTGTCTTTTTATTGGCAAAGCTAATAATAGTAGTATATTCAGGTTTCTGGCATACAAGTCAGAGATCTCTGATATACATTAGAATACATTCATCAAATTACGTGATACTATCTTTTTTGAGTACATTTTCCCTAACAGAAAGAGTGATAATGCGAATTCTATGAAAAGATCGCATGACGTTGCTTCATGCTGTGATTTTCCGCCTGAAAGTTCTGAGCAAGCTCCAAAACTTAGACATGACAAACGTGTTAAGACCGTATCTATAAGAATTGGTCCCGAATATCTATGTAACATGTTAGAGAATGAACCTCAAACCTTTAAGGAGGCCATGTCAACTCCTGAGGCTCCTAGTTGGAAAGAGACAGTGCATTGTGAAATTGATTCTATTATGAAAAATAATACGTGGGAGTTCGTAACTCTTCCACCTGGTAACAAACCAATCGATTGTAAATGTATCTTAAAGAGGAAGATGAAACTTAATGGTTCTATAGACAAGTACAAGGCGCGACTTGTTGCTAAGGGATTTAGGCAAATGGAATGCCTAGATTACATTGACACTTATTCACCAGTTCATGAATAACATCTATACAAATGTTGATAGCTATTGCGGATTTGCATAAGCATGAAATTCATCGAATGGATGATTAAATAGTTTTTCTAAGCAGTGAATTAGATGAAGAAATTTATATGAACCAACTTGAAGGGTTTATTGTCGAAGGACAAGAACACAAAGTTTGCAAACTTGTGAAGTCCTTGTATGGATTAAAACAACCGCCCTTACAATGGCATGCAAAGTTAGATCATGTTATGATCATGGATGGATTTAAAATCAATTAATGTGACAAATGTGTTTATTACAAATGCATTGATGTTGCATGCAAAATTGTGCATCTCTATGTAGACGATATGATGATTTTGGGGACTAATATTAATGTAATAAAGTTCACTAAGAAAATGCTGACCAGAAACTTCGACATGAAGGACCTAAGTATTGTTGATGTTATTCTTAGAATCAAGATTAATAGGACATCTCAGGGAATTGTGTTGTCACAAGCTCATTATATAGAAGGCATGCTTAACAGATTTAATAAGTTTGAGTGTAAAGGTGTTGAAACACCATTTGATAGAACTCAAAATTTAGCAAAAAAAAAGGGAGAAAATGTTTCTCAACATGAGTACTCAAGTATCATAAGCAGTCTCATGTATATTATGAACTGTACCAGACCAGATATTTCTTATGTAGTATGTAAACTGAGTCAATATACGAGTAATCCTTGATATGCACATTGGGTAGTACTCGTTAGGGTTTTAAAGTACTTAAAGTACACCCTACAGTATGGTTTGCACTACACTACTTATCCCGCTGTACTTGAAGGATATAGTGATGCAAATTGGATTTTGGATTCTGACGAGTTAAAATCTACTACTGGATAAGTGTTCATACTTGTAGGTGCAGCAGAATCATGGAAATCTTTGAAACTAACTTGTTAAGCACGCTCCATGATGGAATATGAGTTTATTGGTTTAGACAAAGCTGGAGAATAAGCAGAATGGCTTTGAGAGTTTCTAGAGGCTATTCCTTTATGGCCACAACCTGTGCATGCTATATGTATTCATTGTGATAATCAAGCGGCACTTGCAAGGGCTAAGAATCATTTATAAAACGGTAAGTCACGATATATACGTCGCAGACATAATATCATTAAGCAGTTACTTGCGAATAGAATAATATCCATTAATTTTGAAAAATCTCAGGAAACCTTGCGGATCCATTTACAAAAGGGTTGTTGAAAGGGCAAGTATATTGTACATCAAAAGGAATGGGAATAATACGGCCAATCCACGAGTAATCTCATTGGTAACCTAACCTAGTTGACAGGAGGATCCCAAGATCTTGGTTTAATAGGTAAACTAGTTGTGGGTTATTCACCAAAGCACAGTAGAGACTAGTTCTCCTTCTCATTTCTGATATAACATTGCAGCCTACAGGGATTGCAAGGGTTTACCTTTTTTTTAATTATTCATATAGCTTGGGTATAAAAGTAGAGTACAATATGGTACTTTTAATATGAAATCACCTATGTGAGTGAAAAGTGTGGGCTACTTCTGTGAAAATTGGGATGGCTAAATTCTCTAATAGCACTCATGAATCCAAGATTGTCCAGGGCCAAAATGGACACAACATTTAGAACTGTCGGTAACAGGAACGGAACTGTGTGAATACAATTGTATGGGCATACATTAACAGCTGAACAGTTCAAGACATCATGTTCACTGTTTAGCCAAGTATGTCAGATAGTGTTTTACTAGAGAAGGTTCAAGTCCACAAGATACCTTTTTTGATACAGAGCCATTCTTACCATTACTCTCAAGATTTTTGCTCATTCTCGTCTTTCCCGTTCTCATTCAAATATGGAGGATTGCTAGAAAAAACGTATGTTTTTTCTTTGTGGTTTGAATAAAACCTTGGTAATTACTGTTACTCCCACATTGGATAAGTAAAAAGAGTATTTTCACTTTATATTGGGTTACTCATGATCCAGGAGGATCTAAAGAGGATATGATGGTTTTTAAGTTTTTATTCAAACTGAGGGTTTTATTCGAATAGATTTCTGCCTGAGGGTTTTATTTGAATAGATTTTATTCTATTCGAATAGATTTCTGGTATTCTGCCTGAGGTGTTTTATTAGAATAGATTTGTATTCTATTGGAGTACATTTTATTTTATTCGAATAGATTTTTATTCTATTCAAATAGATTTTTATTATTGAAGCGGAAGATTACAGATGCACCAGTGTTAGTATTGCTTAATTTACAACGGCCTTTTGGGGTTGACACAGATACGTCAGACTATGCATTGGGGGCATTTCTTTTACAAGATGGGAAGCCACTTGTTTACCATTCTGAGATGTTTACAGAAGTAGTACGTAACTATCCTTCCTACGATAAGGAGTTCTACGCGTTATATCAATCAGTGAAGCATTGGCGGAGTTACTTATTGGGGTAGGATATTATGGTACATTCCGATCACAAACAGTTACAGTTCTTATCTATGCAGTCGAAGCTGCAGCTAGCTCACAATATAAAGTGGATGTTGTACCTTCAGCAGTTTACCATATTGATCAATTATAAGAAATGAGTGGACAACAAAATGGCTGATATATTATCTCGACCCCCATTACTAACTATTTCCGCTTTGTTGGTAGCTATGCAGATCCAGCCGATTGTTCCTTCTGAGTACGCTTCAGCGTAAAAGGATGACATGGAGCTCAGTGTGATTCATGAGAAGTTGCTACAGGGCAAGACTTACGAGTATATTTTGAAAGATGGTTTGATTTATAGGGGCAGTCTACTATGTATTCCTGAGGGTGGAGACCGTTTGCAGTGGATTCGAGATGGACATTATTCCTGGGTGGGTGGTCATTCGGGGTTGAGAAGACTCTTTTGAATTTACAGCGTTATGTTTATTGGCCAAAGATACAGGTGGATGTAGCTCGTGTATTTCATGGTTACGTGCTATTAAACACATCGAAGCGTTCTAATAGGAAGAAAGGACTGTACTTACCATTGCTAGTTCCTAGTCGACCTTGGGAGAGCATTTCGATGAATTTTATGGGTGGCTTGCCCATGACCAGATGTAAGAATGACTATTTGTTTATGGTGGTGGATTAATTCTGCAAGATCATTATTCTTATTCCATGCAAGAAGATGGTCACAGGGGAAGGGGCAGCGTGATTGTTTTTCAGAGACGTCTAGAGGTATTTCGGGGCCTCTTCTTCTATTATTTCTGATAGGGATACCTCTTTTTGGGATATTTCAGGAGATCTTTATAGGGGATGATGGACACTAAGTTAAAGAGAAGTACCGTTTTTCATACGCAGATAGATGGGTAAACAGAGGTCTTTAACCGTACTTTGGTACATTTATTACAGGGATTACATTTTAAGCATCCAAAGATTTGGGATGAGAGTTTACCGTACCTTCAGTTTGCGTTCAACCGGGCGATTCATGGTTCCACGTTAAAGTCTCCTTTTGAAGTTTGTTTGAGGTATTTGCAGTAAAACCCTTTTGATTTGGCGTTTAGTCTTAGCGACCTCGTTTGGTTGCATTTGGGTAAGGAAAAGCTTAAGGGGAAAGGTAAGAAGCTTAAACCTATCCATTATGGTCTGTTTAGATTCTCAAGAAGATTGGTGACAATACATTCCTGTTGGATTTGCCACCTTTCATAAAGATGTATTCGGTGATTAATGCCGAGCATTTGAAGCTGTTTGAGCCATATATTTTAGATGAAGACTCTGTAATTGATACTCACCTACCGTCAGTTGATGTCTTATGGATGGAAAGAGAAGATCCATTGCCAAAGGATGGTATTCTAGAGCGGAAGGTTCATACTATAAGACGAGGAGTTATTGATTCGTTCCGAGTTGGGAAGAAGGGTCAGCTACCAAGTAAGTCGAAGTGGCACAACAGGGAATTGGGCATCGCCGCATTCCTACTTCTCCAGTTCTAGCTTGAGCAGGAGCTCAAGGCTCCTAATGGGGGGAGCCGTGATCCAGGAGGATCTGAAGATGACATGATGGTTTTCAAGTTTTTATTTGTACAGAATTGTTTCCGGTCAAATAGATTTCTGCTAGAGGGTTTTATTCGAATAGATTTCTGCCTCAGGGTTTTATTCAAATTGATTTTATTCTATTCGAATAGATTTCTAGTATTCTGCCTGAGGTGTTTTATTCGAATAGATTTTTATTCTATTAGAATACATTTTATTTTATTCGGACATAAACTTATTCTGTTCGAACAGAAGCGTGATTCAACTTTTTCCTTTTGGCGGTTGTTGTATTTTGAGGGGTGTTTATTCCTCGAGATGCGCTCTTTTTGAATTTTAAGTTCCCTAGTATATAAAGGGGACATAGTTTAATTATTTGGGATCTTAGATCTAGAGAGATGTTCTAAGGAAGAAGCTTAGGGTTTAGAGTTTATTCGTTGTAATTACTTGGATAATACAATTGAATCTCTTATTTTCCCATAGAATTTAGCGTTCTTCATACTTTACTTCTAACTAAAGCTTCTCAATCGTATTGTGGATTAAGTGGTATCAGTTTTCCAGTTTCGATTCTCAGGGGGTAAATTATGGTGTATGGTCTCTACACGTAACCGTCTCAAGCAAACAAAGGAGAAGCTAGTGAGTCCGTTGAAGATTCGTCGCAAACCTAATTCGAAGAATAAAGATAATTTGGAGATGGATGAGGCCAGCGATCAACTCACGCTTTTGGAAACGACAGTTTCTAACCTAACTTCTACTATAAGGGAGTTAGTTGAACAATTGCATCTCACAAACCGCACAAAGGTTTCCACCTCGATGATAAGGTGAGGCCGCTCTCATCGGTGAGGCCACTCTCATCAGTGAGGCTGCTCGAGGAGGAAGGAGGTTTTGGAGGGGGATGGAGACATCGATAATGAGGGGATAACCAGTGATTCTAGTGATGCCGATTCCGTTAAGGAGCGCCAAGGTTTTGGTAAGTCAATGAATCCTATCCGTAATCTTCGTATTGGTTTTAAGATTGAGATTCTGGTTTTTGATGGTTCCGTCGATACCGAGAAGTTAGATAATTGGTTAGATAGGTTGGAGACCTATTTTTCCATTTATGAATATTCAGACGCTCAGAAGATTTGCTTCTCTACTTTGAAATTCACAAGTCACTCACTAACGTGGAGGAAATCCTATTGGAAATGACATGATGTCGGAAGTCTGAGTTGGAAGGAATTCAAGGTTTTGGGGAGGAAGCAATTCTATCCGATTGGGTATAAAGAGGAGCGGTGGCTTAAATGGTACAATTTGCGTCAAAGGTTTGGGCAATCTGTATAACAATTGACTATGGAATTTCATAACCAAGCAATTGTTTTGGTTATTGATATGGATGAGTACGACGTATTTATGAAGTATACGGGCAGTTTGTCAGAGTCTATTAGAAGAGAATTTTAAAGCTCTCCAATGTGGTGAATATCGAGGATGCTACCGTTAAAACAATTGCCATTGAAGGAAAGTACTTGAAAAGCGACAAGAAAGACGACAAGAACAAGTCGGGTTACAAGGCTAATTTGAAGTTTGATTAGAAAGGGGAGTCCAAAGGAGAGGGTTCTTCATTCGAGGGGACTATCTGTAGTCATTGCAAGGCTAATGGGCATAATTCTGATAGATGTTGGAAACTTTACCAGGAGCTTTGGTCGAAGGAGGCGAAGGGCAAGAAAGAGAAACGTGTACTAGCCGCAGCGATTGTGGATCTTCCAGATTTAGATAAGCCAAATCCTAAGCTTACTCTAATGTTTAAGCAACCTCTAGCTATCGATGAGGCGAGTCGGGAAGAATTTTTCTTTGTCACACTTCAAGTGAAGCAGAGCTTAGTCGAGGCCATTATTGATCCGGGTAGCCAGAAGAATTTAATTTATGAGGCGGTGGTGAAGATGATGGGTTTGGCTACTATGGCTCATCCTAAGCCGTATGGTTTGGGTTGGATTCTGAAAGACGCAGAGTTGAAGATCACTAAGCAGTATACGTTCAAGTTTACGATTACTATAAAATTTATTGACAAGGTAACATGTGTGGTGGTTCCGTTGGATGTGCGTCAAGTCATCTTGGGTAGCCCTTTTCTTTGGGATCGAGATGCAATCCTTTACCATCATGCTCGCAAGTATCGTTTAGTGAAGGATGGGACTGAGTTTCATATTAATGCGTGTATGGAACATATCACTACCAATAATTTGGTAACGGCAACTCAGGCGAAGAGGTTGGTTAATGCGAGCGGCAAATTTGCTTTGTTGTTGGTACGACCGGTTCAAGAGGGTCCGTTGGCTACAGTATTGTTTACTTTGGTAATGTCTCCTAAACTGCAAACCGATATGGGGGATTTATAAAAGGAGTATGAAGACTTGTTTCTAAGCATAGAAGGGATGCCGCGTAAAAGGGATGTGGAGCATGATATCACCTTGGTAGATGGTGAGCTACTTCCCAATATTGGGTTATATCAGACTTTTGTTACAGAGTCTGATGAGATCAAGAAACAGGTACATGAACTCCTGGAGCAAGGAGTTATTAATCCGAGTTGCTCACCTTGTGGTTCGCCGGTGTTACTGGTGCCGAAGAAGGATAGGTCTTGGTGGATGTATATGGATTATAGGGCATTGAACAAGATCACAGTGAAGAATCATTATCCGCTTATACGAATTGACGAGCATTTAGATGTGCTGTAGATGGCTCAATTTTTTACAAAGTTGGATCTTATGTCGGGTTACCATCAAGTTAGAATCCGGGGGGAGGATACTCGGAAGACAGTGTTCAAGAACAGACAGGGATTATTTGAGTGGTTAGTAATGCCTTTTGGGTTATGTAATACTTTGGCAACATTTATGCGGCTAATGAATGAAGTACTTCGTGCGTTTATTGATGATTTTTTATTGTATATTTGGATGATATCTTGATATATAGTCGTACATGGGAGGAACATCTTGGGCATTTACGCAAAGTGTTGGCCGTGTTGCGATCACAATAGCTTTTTCTTAACGGGAAGATGTACGAGTTTGGGAAACAGGAACTAGTTTATCTGTGGCTTATTGTTGGCAGTAGCGGGCTTAAGGTCGATTCAAAGAAGATCTTGGTCATTACTAATTGGCCTAGACCCCGCACAGTGACGGAAGTGAGAAGTTTTATTGGTTCTTGTCAGTACCTACAGAAATTTATTCGGCATTTTTCACAAATAGCCGCACTGTTGTATTCTTTGTCAAAGACTGGGGCACAACTTGCATGGGAAGAGCACCATGAGAAGACCTTTCTATTATTAAAGCAGAAGATTACAGATACTTAATTTATAGCGGCCTTTTGAAGTCGTGACAGATGCGTTGAACTATGCATTGGGGGCAATCTTTTTACAGGATGGGAAGCTAATTGCTTACCATTCTGAGATGTTTACTGGAGTAGTACACAACTATCCTACCTACGATAAGGAGTTCTACGCGTTACATCAATCCGTGAAGCATTGGCGGAGTTACTTATTGTGAAACCAGGTTGTGGTACATTCCTATCATAAACCGTTACAGTTCATATCTACGCAGCCCGAGCTTCAGCAAGCTCGCCATATGAAGTGGATGCCGTACCTTAAGCAGTTTACCTTGTTGATCAAGTATAAAAAAGGAGTGGACAACAAGATGGCTGATATGTTATCTCGACCCCCATTACCAACTATTTCCGCTTTGTTGGTAGCTATGCAGATCCAGCCGATTGTTCCTTTTGATTACGTTTCAGGGTATGAGGACGACATGGAGCTCAGTGTGATTCACGAGAAGTTGCTGCAGGGCAAGACTTGCGAGTATGTTCTGAAGGATGGTTTGATTCATAGGGGCAGTCTACTATGTATTTCTGAGGGTGGAGACCGTTTATAGTAGATTCGAGAGGCACATTGTTCCCGGGTGGCAGGTCATTTCAGGGTTGAGAAGACTTTTTTGAATTTGCGGTGTTATGTCTATTGGCGAAGATACAGGTGGATGTGGCTCATGTGGTTCGTGGTTGCGTGTTATGCAACACATCAAAGCCTTCTAATAAGAAGATAGGACTGTACTTACCATTGCCAGTTCCTAGTCGACCCTGGAAGAGCATTTCGATGGACTTTTATGGGTGTTTTTCCCATGACCAAGTGTAAGAATGACTATTTTTTTATGGCGGTGAATCGATTCAGCAAGATGATTGTTCTTATTCCATGCCAAAAGACGATCACAGGGGAAGGGGCAGCGCGATTGTTCTTCAGAGACATCTGGAGGTATTTCGGACTCCCTTCTTCAATTATTTCTTATAGGGATTGCCGCTTTTTGGGGCATTTATGGGGATCATTATGGGGGATGATGGACACTAAGTTGATGAGAAGTACTGCTTTTCATCCACAGAAAGACGGGCAAATAGAGTTCGTTAACCACACTTTGGTACATTTATTGCGGGGATTCCATTCCAAGCATCCTAGACTTGGGACGAGAGTTCACCGTATCTTTAGTTTGCGTTTAACCGGGCGATTCATGGTTCCATATTGAAGTCTCCTTTTGAAGTTTATTTGGGGTACTTGCCACAAAGCCCTTTTAATTTGGCGTTTAGTCTTGGCGACAAGACGGTGTCAGGGAAGGGGGAAGAGGAGAAGATTAAGGCTCAACATTTCATTGAGAAGATCATCATGGTTCATGAGGTAGTTGAAGCTTAGTTGATGAAGACTCAAGCGAAGTATAAGGCTCTCCACGACAAGCATAGGGTTGAGTGTACTTTTCTTGAGGGTGACCTCGTTTGGTTGCATTTGGGTAAGGAACGGCTTAAGGGGGTAGGTAAGAAGCTCAATCCTATCCGTTATGGTCCGGTTTTGATTCCCAAGAAGATTGGTGATAATGCATTCTAGTTGGATTTGCCACCTTTAATGAAGATGTTTCGGTAATTAATGTCGAGCATTTGAAGCTGTTTGAGTCGGCTCTTTTAGATGAAGACTCTGCAATCAATATTCACCTACCCTTAGTTGATGACTTATTGATAGAAAGAAAAGATCCGTTGTAGAAGGATGGTATTCTAGAGTGGGAGGTCCATACTACAAGACGGGGTGCCATTGATTCGTTCCGAGTTGGGAAGAAGGGTCAGCTAACAAGTAAGTCGAAGTGGCACAACAGGGAATTGGGCATTGCCGCATTCCCACTTCTCCAGTTCTAGCTTGAGCAGGAGCTCAAGGCTCCTAATGGGGGGAGCCGTGATCCAGGAGGATTTGAAGATGACATGATGGTTTTCAAGTTTTTATTTGTATAGATTTTTATTCTATTCGATTACATTTAATTTTATTTGAACAGAAACAATTATGTTCGAACAGAATCACGATTCAGCCTTTTTCTTTTGACGGTAGTTATATTTTGAGGGGTGTTTTTACCTCGAGATGTGTTCTTTTAGTATTTTGCGTTGCCTAGTATATAAAGGGGATTTATTTTATTTCTTTGGGATATTAGATTTAGAGAGAAATTCTAAGGAAGAATCTTAGGGTTTAGAGTTTATTCGTTGTAATTACTTGGATAATACAATTAAATCTCTTATTTTCCCATACAATTTGGCGTTCTTTATACTTTTCTACTAACTAAAGCTTCTCAATTGTATTGTGAATTAACACATGTATAGCATGTGTAACTAAGTGGTGCCTTCACAAGTGTATGAGGCGAGTGTGTGAAGACTTGCTATGGGGATGCCTATGGGCATGCGTGCACGAACCAACCCATGACCCATTTGGACTATTTTATATGTTCTATTAGAATAAGTTTATTCGAATAAGATTGTATTCGAATGAATTTGGCAAGAAGAATCTATTCGAATAGATTATGATTCAATTCGGAAAAATCTGGCAGTATGAAATATATTCGAACAAAAATAGATTTTATTCGAATAAAACAGGTAGTTACTCTTCAAGAGACACAACTCTTCTCAGAGATGTGTCTTTGGACGCAACCCCATCTACAGGTACTTTTAAAGGACACCTTCTCCTTTATTTATATGATTGTTCTTGATGAGTTTGACACACAGAAAACATCCCCGAATCTCATTCCTCATCTTCTTAATTTGATTCTTTCTTGAGAGTGAAATCACAAATAGTTCAACAGACGCATCGGCTTGAGTACTTCGAGTCTATACAATTTGATTGTTATATCTTGGGAGATAGGTACTATCAAACTGTGAAGCACCATACTCATGGTAAAATCTGTCTTAAGGAAATTACAGTGACTGCAAGCCTCGATCTTTAGTTTTTTCCATTTGCATTTCGATCATCTTCATCTTCAATTCTGAATGCATGTTCTTCAAAAGTATGAATCAATACCGTCCATGAAGTAAAGTTAATCAACTATATTGTTCCCGTGAATGATATGAATTTAGTTTTACAGGCAAATTATATTTGAAGATGAATAATGTATTACTGTCATTAGAGGTTTTTGAAGACACAGACATAAGTTGCAAAAAATTAATTTCATCTCATGACAAAAAATTGTCGAAGTGGGTGAATAATATTTTTGCATACCCGGAAGACATCAAGGTCAGTATTTTACTATCCTTTACGGACTGGAACCAAATACATGTATAACCAGGAAAGCATATTTCCATGATTTTTGTTGTTGACATTTTCATGATAATAACTTTACATGGATAACAATATTTAATTTTTTTCCTTTCCCGAAACAAAACTCAGCCTCAGTTTCCAAACAAAAATCTACCCCATTATTGAATGTTTCCAACTAAAGTTAATACGGGGACCCTGTGATCAAACATGGTATCATGCTCATATCCTGCCATGGTATCATGTTCTTACCTTTGAAGCATAGAAATGGAGCTTTGCTCAAGAACAATGGAGGGTACGACAAGTGCCATATCAGGCGGGGCATGCATTCATATAGGGACATGTTAAAATTGTGAGGGTCTAAATGGGCATGGGGAGGGACATTGGCCTTTTGGTACCGAAATGGAAATTATACGTAGAGAAATTTAAGGATTCTTTCCCATTTTTCAGATAATCATAAAACCAAGAACTACGGGGACGCAACAAACATAAAACATGGTCTTGAAAAAAAATGTAAATGGAAATATTGCAGCACAGACCTTCACCTTCCATGGCCTATAAAGGCTATCTTGAGAAGGGTGGACAGGTAAATGAGGCAAAACCTTATGTTACAAAATTTTACTCCATCTGGGACTTATGTTTAGTCAAGAGTTTTTATGGAGTTTTGGTTTATTTTCATCAGCTTTTAGCTATTAAGCAACTTGGCATGAATGGGTTGTTTCATCCATGTAAGTAAAAAACATTTTGCTATGATCTTTTTTTGAAAAGGTTGCAGCTAAATATGCTATGAAGGTAATTTATTCCATGTAGTGATGCTAACTTATGTGTATGCTTATGTGTTGTTTGTCCTATCTTTGATGATGGATCATTTATGTTTCAACATTTGGATTTGATATGGTTCGTTATATACATAATATGATGTGCTTCAGTCTGATCTAGAGCGACATGGAATATGCTACTAAGAAAATCACTGAAGTATTTCTTTTTCTTTATTTCCCTTTTTTTGTATAGTTTGCTTTTCTTTAGTGGTTTTCCAAGGTTCTTTTGCATATAGCACTTTATCTATTTGTTATATTCACTGTTGTAATCCCAAAGTTGCGTAACTATTTTTCTTTTAATATTTGTAGTGATGCTACCCTTGAGGTCATCTTATCAAACAAATAAGATTATTGGCGATAAAGAAGGTACGTAAGAGTTCCCTCTTCTCATCCATATTTTCGCTGCACATACTCTGCCAACATAAGGTCAAACTTATTCATTTTACATCTGCTCGCTTTATATGCTTTTTATTTTTTTCTAGGTAAGCTGGGGTTTAAGGGCACCTAATGAGCCTCTCTATACAAAAGAAAGAAAAAGAGTTACATCCTAATGTACTTGGTTTCCCTAGAATCCCTTTCTGTAATGACATATAGGTCAGCCGAACCATTGCTAGGAGATAGTACACATAAGTCATCTAATACATTGCAAAATGAGGCTATGTAGTCAGGTGCCCTATAACCTCTGTAAAATTATGAAAAGTGAGAAATTCCCCAAGATGGGTTATGAAACTTTTAATATGTTGCATCATGATGTAGCATGTCTAAGGAGGGACATTTCCATCTCTAATATAGTTAACCATCAGGGTGGAGTCATTACAGAAATGGACCCTGCCAAAACCATTCTGGATTGCCATCTTCAAACCAGTGTGCATAGACTGCATCTCATGGTAAGTAGCAGAGACAGGATTGGATCTTCCCCCATAAGATATAACGTGAGTCCCTAAATGCTCTCTAAAAATCCCTCCAATGCCTCCTCTACCTTCAATGCTTTATAGTTGTTTTAGGCAAAAATAATTTTAGTCGATAAACGCTAGAGAATAACATAACATCCATCTGTTAACGGGTTCTTAATCATATTTTGTGAATTCTCTATCATGCAAGTGAATATTACATAGATAAAAAAAATGAATTTAAAAGAAACTTACGTCAAAAAGGTTGTTTAATATAATTCGGGTATTGGAAGTTGCCTCTTCATTATAACAGCCATGCCTTAGGGCCAGGGGTGTCTTGGGTAGAATTAAGTCTTCCATATTCCCCATTTTTGTCATCTCCAACCAATCATCTTGATCTCTCGACATTCGTTTTATGGCAGAACTTGCTAAAGCCACTTTGGCCACTCTCTCTGATAATAACCTAGCCATATGATACGCCACAAAACCACCATAACTATGACCCAACACATGATATCTTAGTAATTCTATTTTTTCTAGCAACTTTGTTAAACATTCGGCCTGGATTTCAGCGGTTTGGTCAAGAGAGGTCGTTGTAGACTAACCCATAAATACAAGATCGGGGATATAGAGGTCGAAGTGAGGGGCGAGATAAGGGACTTGGTGTTCTCATTGCCAAATTGAGGCTGAACCAAAATTGCTGATAAGGACAAGCGATGGTTTATCTATAATTAAACCTGGTTGCGGCCCCCAAAATAAATTAAAGTTTGAGGATCAATTTGAAACGAAAGGCTGAATGATGTGAAACTGCGACGAAGGTAGCCATAATAGAAAGGGAGAATATTTAGACATGAGTATATCATGGTGGCCACAGCACAAGATGTAGAGAAAGATAAGAGAATGGGAAGGCTGGTAATTAAAGAGGGAGATATTTTCAAAAGTTGAAAAACTAAAGAAATGTAGTTTTGTTGAAATGTAGCAAAAAATCAAACTAAAGTGTTTGAAATGGTTAGCTTGCTTACAAATGTAGCAGCTATATCCAATTTCGAATCTGAACCCAATAAGGTTTTCATGTATCTTTGGACATACTACTTATTCTCTTTCTTTGATTGTCGTTAGGGTAAATTTTGTCATTTTACAACCTTGCTTGCTTTAAGTTATTATGTTCAGTCGATATGTTTGTGTTCCTACAAAACTAAATAAACTTTTGTTCCCAAAAGAATGACATATATAAATGTTGGTTAAGTGGATAACGTTTTAATGAATATTAAGAATTTTCCTTGATGATTCTTAACAATTATGTTCACGATAATAATCTTCCTCCTTTCTTGCAATCGTTGTTAATATTTAGTCAATAAGAGTCTGTGTCGATTTGAGTGTCATATTTATGACTACCATTCTATAAATATGACGGTGAATAGAAAATATATTCCCTCGTCCATCTAATGTGATGAATTGATTTAAGAAAACTAAGAGTTTCTCTTTAAAGCTATTATAATGTTTTCCATTCAAAAGATTATTCTATTTCCTTTTAGATATTATCTTATCGTTAAGAGATTCATTACAAAAAGTTTATCAACTTACATAGCTGAGACCCATCACCAAATAGATGCTTGATGTTAGGCTACAAAAGATATTTAAGTACCTTAGTTTTGTCATTTCAAATATAGCAATCTCTCTCACCAGTTGCCACATTCATTATTGTTATTTTTGGAGACAAGTTTTCAAGCAATCATCGCTCAGATGCTAAAAATCTAAATCTCTATATGGAATTGAGGAAACACGTGCGTCAAAGAAACCCAAGAAAAAAAGAAGAAAGAATCCTACTCCATTGAAGTTCTACAACATTTTCAGGTTTCAATATCTATTTTGGAGCAGGTATTATTTGTTATAACTTTGGTTAGCTTGAACATGCACCTCGATCATTTTTTATATACTTGATTCCATTTTTCTTATATTTTCAATCAATAAGATAAGTGTACTAATGGTTATACTTAGTTTCAGTTATTAATTTCATTATCTATTTGCTAGCTTCCCATTGTTTGTGAATTATTCCTATTTGGTAGCCCACAAGAGAAGAACATTGGTGGGGTAAGTGATTGCCCAATAACAAAGTACCCCTCCATATAAAATACCACATCACCATAAAAAGGCATGAAAAGTGTTTTAATTTAAGTTATCTAATTGCTACTAAATAAGTTTATATACCTCCCTAATATATAAACTCTTATTTGAAGTTGTAACTTCTTATATTTGTGTTAATAGAATTGTAAGCTCAAAATGGTTAGAGCGCTCATAAATTGAGAGGGTGATGGTTTGAATCTATTTGTTCTAGAGAAACCACCTCCAATGCAAGTCTTCAACTCTGTGACCATAGCTACTAAAACTATTTCTGAAATGATATCGAAAAAAGCAAGAACTATTTGTGAAATGCCATTGAAAGAAACAATGTACACTTGATTGTCTGACTCAATTTCATATGCATATTATGATTTCTTTTAGGCTTTATAGGCTCGGCATGAGTTATATTTGACGTTGATATGTTGGGTTAATGTGTGGTTAGTATAAAGACTTTTATATTTTTTGTAAACTTCTATGTGATGTGCTCTATCTTATTCTATCATTGTATGGCTGTTGTGTTATGCCAATCAGGTTTGATTCAACTTGATCTTCAAGCATGTATGTTTTTCAAGATTGTTGCAATAAATATTGGGATCTTTGAGATCATCTCTCTTTGCATCTCATGTATAAACATTCATTAATTTCTTAAATGGGTTTATTCTTTGATGTTTTTTTTTGTCAAAACTTTATAAAGAGGTACAATTGACTTTTCCACTAACACTCCTTAAAGGTATAATACTCTTATACATTTGTGATTTCCATTATTTCAGTGTTATATTTGGTTGTAATTCAGGTGGCTTGATTGATTTTCTAGATAAAGATTATTGTCGTTATTTTCCCCAGTGTTATGATATGCCCATTTTATCCTTAACAATCTTTTCTTTATAATTTGGTGACCCAAATAAATGTAATCTAATGAAAAGGCAGCGTTGTGTATGTCGATAGTATATCCGCTTGACAATTTTTTCATTTGGTACCCAAAAAGTAATAAATAAGAAGTACATTTGCCTTCCCACCAATCTTAGAACCCATCAATTTGTTGAGCTCTTCTCCTCCAAATAGTTGAAACTATAGTTTCATTATGTATGTATTGTGGAAGAAGAAAATTCACCTCTTGATGGAAACTATGAAGTTTTGAATCCAAGTTCAAAAATAAGCTGAAGATGGCGTGTAGATAGAGCATTGGTTTAACATAGTGTTGGTTTTAAGGGCACTAATTGTCACATGGTTAAGAAAATTTTAGTTTATTAAATTCATGCAATCTGGCTATTTTAGAGATAGAATAATTGCATTTGCAGATTGGTCTTGCATCGTGCCTTCTTGAATCTTGATGCTTACTAAATTGATTTTGGCCAAGTTCACCATTTTGAAGTTCATGTTATTAATCATAGTCTACCGTGCAAAACATAAATCAAATCTACGTATATATCATGCAGGATTGGATTAGCAAAATCTATGAAGTAGCTGATAGGCATATGAAAGAGTGAGAGATGAGTTTGTCTGCAAGTTTTGACTTGCATCCTTCATTGTTGGCCAGAAAGTTTTTCTCTTTAATGTTTTTATTTAATCCTTAAATGAAGATTGTTTTCTCCTTCACAATGAATCAATTTTGATGTACCCCACTTACCTGAAAATGTGCCTCATGCATTACATTCTTGATGAACATTTACTATAAATTTGATTAAATATGATACAGTTTAAAAAACATGTTATGTAAAAATATGAACTTTAAACAACCGTGTGTAGCACGGGCTCATAACCTAATATATATATATATCAGTTGAGTCTTAGTTTTGGTATAATCTTATTATTTGACGCATGTGCCTTCTTTTGTGTTAAAAATTACTTATGAGATTAATAGTAAATGACATATTTACCCCTTATTGTATGGATTATAGATGTCAGTTGGATGATT
The DNA here is from genome assembly GCA_014058105.1 of Kingdonia uniflora. Classification (NCBI taxonomy): domain Eukaryota; kingdom Viridiplantae; phylum Streptophyta; class Magnoliopsida; order Ranunculales; family Circaeasteraceae; genus Kingdonia; species Kingdonia uniflora. The sequence goes on from JACGCM010000445.1 coordinate 2,707,242, forward strand.
CTGAGGGCACATGAGGTGCTACAAATTGTTAATGGTCATAAATCTTCTCCTAGAGGTTTAACATTGATATTAGTTACATCAAGCTACCAAATCTATAATATTTCAGCCTATTTATGATATTTTTAAGCAATTTCTAAGTTTGCATGCCTTGGTTGATCGATCTTGAATAATCTCAACCCAAACGGCTGATGGTCATTAAGACTAGCCCAAGAATGAGGCGTAGGCAGTGCTGGTTGTCTCTTTATTCTAAGTAAAAAGAGGCATTGTAATCACTGATCAGACAAAATGGAATGTAAACATATACTTCATTCTATTGTTACAAGTTATACCAATCCTTTCAATTTGTATGGGCAACCATTCCGTTTTAACATTTCCCCAGTGCATAGGTTACATTAAATATTACTTTTGAATAGTAAAAGCATTATAACATATATACATCATTCTCAAAAACTATACATTGGCAAAAGGACTCAGATGGATGGTTGCCCAAAATCTTAATTAGACCATTGTCTTGCTTCCATTTCCTTCTTTTTTAATGAGTTGGATATGATTACCATAGGAAAAATTAAACCAGGCCTTCTAACTATATCCCCTCCCTTCACTAGTCATAAAGTACGTTATGACTATTTCTTCATCAAAAAACTTAAAACGTGATAATGAGTAAAATTCTAAATGGTAGTATAAAGTACTTTATACGTGTTTGTTCAATTAAGTTCTTAGAATCCCAAATTATCGTATCAATTTAGATTCACCCACAAGCCTTTTTCATAAGATCATCCTAATAAGGAAAGAAAAAAAGGGAATTAAAAGTAAATGAATTGATACTCATTTTCATGAACAACGATAAATCTAGGGCAAATACAGTAAGCATCCTTCAATACTTTTCTATGTACAAAATGTTAGCAATTTTTTTTTCATATAAGAACATCAATTATTAAATTACGTAAGCATTTAAGACCATTCAACATCGAAAAATAGTATATTATAGAAGATACATACCAGATTAGTTCAATGGACAAACTACCAATAGCACAAAAAATGCACGAAAACATTCACCAAACCTATGTAGCACTATGAACCACTTCTCTAAGAAATATTATGTTCCCTACGTCCAACCATGGACACCCAATTTTTCCTAAATATGCTAATGATTTAGTCAAAAAACTCAACCACTTAATTACAGGCAAAAGCCAAACCCAAAATAGTTAGCATAGAATGAGATTCTCGAGAAAGGGGAAGTTATGTATCAGCTAACAACACGCATGCAAAATAAAGGACAACCAATTATAGAGGATCTTTCATTGATTTTATAAATGAAAGATATAAGAAGTTTGGCCTGTTAGGATAGTATATTTTCAATTCGGTTTATACCTAATGCACCAAATGATGTCTAATATAACCTCCATTGACCATAATTTTTTCTGGATAAATCTGTAGTTTATTACTGCAGCAAACAAACTGGGATGCAAACGCCTGTATAATGAGAAATCAATTGAGCTCAGTGAGATGAGGTACACTTAAATAATTTATGAATAAATAATTTGAATCATTTAATTCATTTATTTGCTAGAGATCAATACCATCAAGTTCAAGTTCAGCAGACTCAATTATATCTGGAATAGCTACATTTGGGCCAACATCTACTACAGAAGGGTAAACTCCAATAGTGACGAAACTCCTGCATAATCACCATGAAGGCTTATTTAGAAGAATAAATGAATACATCTGAACTGCTCCACTCACAATAATTTCATCAGGTATATCACATTTAAACAAAACAATCACACTAGTTAGTGAGAGACTCGTACATGAACAGTTTTCTTCTTTAAAACTATTTTTCATGCAAAGGAAGACATAAAAGAAACTAGAGATTTACATACTTCTGTTTGATAAAAATTCATTAGCACACAATAAAATAATTATAAAGTATAATTACATCAACAGTACAAAACTCTCTCAAAATCTAAAGATCGTCAAATTGAAACACACGATGATTCAAAAACCCAATCCGAAACATAGTAACCCTAATTAATCATCGTATTTGTCCAAGATGGGTATCCCTACTCTTCATCTCCTTCAGGAGATCATCAACAGCAAAATCAAATCACTAGGAATTGAGAATTTGATGAAACAAAAAAATACCGATCACCAAGGGAAAGCCAATGCAATCAAATCGACGTAAACACTTTTACGGCAACTAACCCTATTGATAAACCCTGCTAAAGCAACAAGCACCATGTCATTCCCGATTAACCCTACTGAAGCAATCAACCGGAGTCATGACATTCATGTTATGAATGGGGTTCAAGCCCCTGATAGTGCATTCCCTGAATCTAACCATGATAGCCCGAGTCCAGAATGATGGGTTGTGTGTCCTTGGGGTTTCATGGGTTCAGCAGCTGGAGAGGTTGCTCCATAAACTGAAATCATAGAAGAGGATCCAACATTCAAGAGGACCCAAGTTTTAGGGGGAGAATCTACTACCTAATGTAAAATCTCTGCCCCAAAATGGAGAAGAACTTCAGCAAACATTCACTGTAAAAATATGTGGAACATAAAAGGAGAGCAAGGAAACGGCTATTCTTATTAAAGCTAGAAGGAGAGGGGACACACCAATAATCTCAATCCCTAGAGCTAAACTATCTGGTGGAATCTCAAACTATCAATATAGTCTTATCAGCCAATTGGACTCACAGAAAATCAAATTCACAAATGTGCAAGAATATGCAAGAACTCACTGGAAAACTAAGGGAACATGGAAACTGATTCCAAGTGGAAAGGGATTCTTTATCATCAAACTGGAATCCAAAGAGGACAAGATATGCATGTGGAGCAGGGGGCCATGGATGGTTGAACTAATACATATGAGACTCATGCCATGGAACCCATTTTTCTCTGTCGACAAACACAGTAACTCTAGCAGTCTGATTTGATACAAATTTCTGGGTATGCCTATCAAAATGTAGAGCCATAAGATTATTATGTCATTAGGGAAGACCCTTGGTACTCCTATCCAGCTGAATCAATCTGCTAAAAATTAGGACTATGGATATCATGCTAATGTGCTAGTAGATATACATCTATCTAAGAAAATCCCATACCACATCCTTCTTGAGATTAAGGGAACTATCATCAAACAAGAGGTACTGCTACATCGAGTTCTTAAATATTGTAATCACTACAAAAAATTTGGTTACACTATTGCAGAATACAAGATTATACAAAAATCCTTTAGAGAAAATGAAATGGAGCAGAACAAGACCAAGAAGAAGACTGGAAAAGAAGTGGCAAAGGGCATCCGGGGTAAAAAAAATTAATAATTTAGGAGAAACAATCTCAGACCAAGGACTTGGGAAGGAAAATACTGAACCAACGAGCAAACATATGTACATCCAAGATACATTGGAAGAGAGCAGTACAACGTCACCATTTATTTACTTCCAGGCATGCCAAGACCATCAAACAAAATGTAGTAATAGGAGAAAACTGGAGAGAATGCGGGGTGGTCAACACCAAAAGGCAGCAGCTTATAACGAACAGCACCAAGGATAATATCATAGTTGGCAGGGTAAACCAATTTAACACCTTAAGAGACGTGGGGGAATATATAAAACAAACAGAGTCGGCACCTTTTGGGAAGCAAAATGGAGAATACAACAACTCGAGTCAACAAGGGGAAAGCAAAGTAGCAGACATATAAATCACAAAGGACTCAATAAATGAGGTAGATACTCCTGAGGGAGATGCATACTCAAAAGCGATACAGGAGGTCATACAAAATCTAAACCCCTTAAGTTGGGCGGATGAAGTGGAACAAGAAGAGCATGTGTTATTGGGCCCTAATCAAGTAAGTAAAGGGGATAAGGTGTACGCCCTAGACCCGAGAGTGACACGATCTGCCCGTAAAGATCAATGAAGGTTATATTTTAGAATACCAGAGGGCTGGGGAATAGTAAAGCAATTCCATATCTCAGGAAAACAATTGCAAGAATACAACCATATATTTTGAGAATAGTTGAACCAAAGATTTTCTGCAAAGACTTTGTGCTGCCAGGATATGTGAATAAGGTCATATCTAACGAACAAAACGCAACAAAAGGCAACCTATGGATATTATGGATGGAAGGTTCTTCTGAACCTGAAATAATCTCTCAGTCGAGGCAGTATATTACGGTACAACACATGGAGTGCTGCTTCTCCTTTGTACATGTTAATTGCAACAAAATTAACAGGTTAGAGCTTTAGGCTAACCTCTCTAATTTTGCGGCAACTAATGTAAAGCTCTGAATATGCATCAGAGATTTTAATGTGGTTCTTAGGATCTCTGAGAAAAAGGGGAGAAGACCACCCCCAATAAATGTTGTACTAGATTTCAACAACTTTTTGGATACAGCTAGGCTAACTGAGAGCCCCTTCTTAGGGCTTACTTTTACCTGGTGCAATGCTCAAAGTGGAAACAACAGCGCCTTGGTGGTCCTAGAAAGATGTTTACAAAATGAAGAATGGAAAAATACTTTTAGAAGTTGGAGAATAAATGTGCTACCTTGAACTCAATCCGACCACTCACTAATTCTGGGTGAATGCTGCCAAATACCCAAACCTTCCAACATCTAGTTCAGATACCTACAGTCTTGGGGAGAAGAACCTTGATTCGATGACTTGGTAGAAAATAGTTGGGGTAAGCCAATGTATGTTGCTCTACTTTTCTCTATTATGCCGATATAAAAAGATAGAGACAGAACTCTGAAGCCCATCAGATAAACAAAGCAAAACTAGAGAGGGATGTATTGCAATCACAACTCTAGTTGGAAGAAGATATAACCAATGATCTTATAGAAAAGAGATACCTAGCGCAAACAAAACTCTTAAATAGATGGGAGGAAACTGAAAAGATGGATTGGAAGCAAAGATTGAAGATCAAATGGCTGCAAGCAGGAGACATAAATACAAGATTCTTTTACTCAACCACAAAGGCTAGGAACGATAACGCTCTAATCACATAAATCAAAGATACCATGGGAACAGACATTATAAGCCAACCTCTTATTCAGGAAGCAGTTTTCTCTATCGAAAGCAACAACACCCCCAGTCTAGATGGCTTCTCTAGGATTTTTTTATAGAAAATACTAGGAGATTCTGCATGCTAATATATTCTCTAGGATATCTTCTTTCTTTCGTGATGGTTTGATCCCTCTAACCTTCAACTCAAACATTATTGTCTTGATTCCTAAAATCAAAAACCCCTCCTTGATTAAACACTACAGCCAATATATCTTAGTAAATTTATCTTTAAAGTTATTACGAAAATTCTTGCTACTCGGCTATCTCCAATTGCTGATAGATGTGTTTCAAAAGACCAAAGTGCCTTTATCAAGAATAGAAACATACATAACAACATTTGCATGGCCTCTGAACTGGTGAATGAGATGAAAATCAAGATAAAGAGTGGCAATGTGGCACTCAAGATTGATATCAGTCAAGCATACGACACCATGAGCTGGAAATACCTCATAGAGCTTATGGTTTCAATCCAATATTCTGTTCTTGGATACAAACATTTTTCAGCAGTAGTATGGTCTCTATCCTTATTAATGGTAGCTTATCAGGTTTCTTTCATATGTCTAGGGGTCTCAAGCAGGGTGGCCCTCTCTCCCCAATCCTTTTTATAATTACGGAAGACATACTTAGCATTGACCTCCACAAGGCCAGAGAGCAAGGCAGAATACAAACCATGACATCAAAAATACTTTTGCAAGGACCCACTCACTCATTCTTTGTGGATGATATATTTATTTTTGTGAACGGGAGCACAAGATGCCTGCGACAGCTTATGCTCATCCTTTCTGATTATCAGAAGGTGTCTGGGTAAGAGATTAGTATGACCAAAAGCAAAATTTTCATGAGCAGTATTCCTCTCACCCGTAGAAGAATTGTCCCAGAGATATTTAGATTCAAGGAAGGCAAATTTCTAGAGACATATTTGGGAATTCCACTCATACAAGGGAGGGTAACAAAGCAAGCTATTAGACCACTTATTGAAAAAATTAGAACAAGAGCTAACAGCTGAACTGGAAGCATAATTTCTTTTTAAGGAAGGGTTACTCTTGCAAAGTCTGTTATTAACAGTATACCCATACATAATATGGCAATCAACAAGTGGCCTAAATCGTTTATCAACGAGGTAGATAACATCCTTAGAAACTTTATTTAGATGGGGGATCCGACAAAAAGAAAAGGAGTGACGTTGAAACAGGAAAAGGTCTGCAAACCTGTCAAGGAAGGGGATCTCGAAGTTAGATGTCTGGGAGAAGTGAACAACGTAATGCTATACAAACTTCAGTTGGTCTTTAAACAAGGAACAGATGAATGGGCAAAATTTATAAAATCAAAATTTAGCAGCAAGAGTGGAGATCCTATTAGATACCATGGATTGGTATTCAAACTAGTGTTGTCCTCTCGAAACCATATATTAGTTGGCTCATTTAAGATGGGACGAAAATTTATTTCTGGAGGGACACATGGGCTACAGACATTTTACTCATGGAATATATAGAACTGCCTAAGCACTTGTGGAAAAACTGTAAGGCAAGGCTTAGTAACTTTATTAACCCACAAGACTAAAATTTCCCTAGTGATAGCATGCTTCACCTTCTTGTATTAAGGATCAACTTACAACAAATCCAGTGCAACCCCAGTACTCAGGACACTATGATCTGGAAACCAGAATTACGAGGTAATTTCACAATCAAGAATACTTTTGAAACTTTGCGAAGAAGAGAAGATTCGGCATGGTGGTGGAGATTCGTTTGGAGTGACGCGATCTACCCTAGACTGGGAGGCTTTGTATGGACATTACTAAATCATATTATTCCTTTGGATGATACCATCATGAAAAAATTTATATCTATGGTCTCAGTTTGACACCAATACCACAATGCTTTGGAATCAGAATAGCACACTCTGTTGCACTGCCCCCCTGCTGCCTCTCTTTGGCAAAGGACTGCAAACTATTTCTCTTATGCCCCTATTACACATAGAGATAACTGGAGAACCATTTTAGAAAGGGGAAAAACATCGAGTACATACATTAACAATCTCTGAGTGGCCATAGTTTTCTCCATCTACAACAATATCTGGAGAGGAAGGAATAAATGGAGATTTAATAGAACCAAGATAACTATCCAAAAAACTATGCTAAACATCCTGATAAACTTTACAGATGCGGCTCACCTATCTCAGCATGCAATGGATAACACAATTCAAGACCTCAGGATCATCAAAGTACTAAATGTCCATTGCAGACTAAGAAAAGGCATAACCATAGAGAGCTGCAGATGGTTACTTCCCTGAGCAAACGAGATAAAAAGCTGTTGCGATGGTTTAGCTTTTAGCAATCCAGGAACAGCAAGTAGCGGTATCATATTCATAAATAGCATCCGTGAAGTCTTGGGTACTTTTTGTAAATCCATTGGTCACACCTCAAACTATACAGCAGAGATCACGGCAATCATGACAGGCGTTCAACGAGCTATAACAAAAGGCTAAAAAAGAGTGTGGGTGGTTTCCGACTCAACTGCTGCTATTAAAGCATTTGTTAAAAGATAAAATCCAATAGTCACTTAAAACTACATAGAACCTTATTACTCCCCATATTCTGAATATCTGGTTTAGTCATGTGTGGAGGGAATGCAACTTCTCCGCCAATCAGCTCGTAAGGAGAGGTTCAGACACAGACCAGCCTATGGAAGAATGGACTAACGGTAAACCAGACTATCTACAGAAAATCAAAGATCGCGCCACTGATTACTTTAGAGTCAGAAAATCACGATGAACCAAATTTAGGTTACCTGGGTATTGTTATCTATCTTCTGTTAATCGTCATAGATGCCTACCTACTCACCGGTGCATGTACTAGGGTGTAGCTAGATGGACTTCCTACTATTATACAAATTTTTCCTTGGTATATTACTAAACTTTTTGCCAAAAAAAAAAAGAAGAAGACATGAAAGACAAAATTTTGGAAACATATATATATATTATCTCCACAAAGAGTACTACTAGTATGATATTATTATTGTCTTGCCCACAGCCATTATATTTTTAGCTTCAGCTAAGTCTCATAAGTATAGCTTACATACTTTAGCCTCTTAGGTGCTCATTTTCCATCCTAATACATATTACCAAGTAAGATATGTTTTCAGCAAGACCACATTTACTTCATGATAGTACTCAGATAACATGTCCATTCGTAAATGGTCAAAATAAACCCGCCATGTTAGATTCTAAAATATATATAATTAAAGAGATAGCTGCATCTAAACCAAAATAAGTATCTAGCTCGAAATGGTTGAGGTCTCTATTGTCCAATCAAAGTTGAAGGTAAGAGAATTAGTAGATAGAAATCAATTAAACAACGCCTCTGTATCTTTAAGATTCCAGTTTACTTTCTTATCATCACTAAAGGATTATGCCATATTTAAATACTTAAGAATGGAAAGCCCATTTTGTAATGTCGCGCTTCACTTCGTGAGAAGAACTGCTCCAGCACCATCAGTCACTTGGCTTAAATTTCCTAATGATATAAACATGAAAAAAAAAAATTACATTAACATATTTAGAAATTTTAAAGCCAAGGAATATAAATTTATGAAATAGGTCTTCTTTCATGAATATAAAGTTTTTAGACTCTACTATACCTTGCATATCAGTTTAGCTTCTCTGCATTGCTTTGCCTTGCAATTTGCACAATAAAAAAAATCATACACATGCTACAGACCCATTCGCAACTCTTCAACAAAATAAAAAATTGCTACAAACCCATAAACAATTGAAGCAAACTAAGAGACCCTAGAAACTCAAATTAAAAGAATTTTGATTAAAACCAGAAATTGTTAGTTGAGATGAGAGGGCTTGGGAGGAATTTTGTGGGTGGGAACCTCAAAATCCCTTAACCAAATTAGGCGAGGGAGATAATGATGACCGAAGAAAAAATATGCATACCCACAATATGGGATTCAGAGAGGATTCCTGGAACAGACCTTGAGAGGTGTAAGCCCTATGGAACGTATGGGTGTTGTTGCTGAGATCCCTCACTGTCCATTATCATCTCTATTTGTTTCAACTCAAATTACTACAAATAAGATCATAATGCTACTAAATTGGATGCAAAACATATGTTCAAATGATGTAATTCAAGTTTACACATTAGGTTAATATCAACCAGCTGAAACTATTACTTTAGTACTAATAGCTCTTCATGAACTTAGTGGAAGACCTTGGAGCTAAGATTAAGGCGAACCCATCTTCAGAGCTTCAAAAAAATTATAAATTAAAGCCAAAAGGGTTTAAAATCACCAGATCTTTAAGTTGAGAAAGAGAGATGTCTAACTAACCTTCGAATAACATACTCCTTCTATAATCCATATCACAACTCAATCACAAAATCAAATGCATAGTGACAGAGAAAGAGGGGGGAGGGATCTGACCGTGGAAGATATAAGTGGAGATCGCGAGGAAGTTTTTAATCGAGTAAAGGTGGGAGAGAAGCAAAGGGTTTAGATGCATAGAAAGAGTTTGAGAGTTGGAGAAGTTAAGCTAGGGTTTAGTGAGAAAGGAGTAAAGGGAGAGATCGATTGGAGAGTAAGGTTGTGTTTAAATGATTTGGGAATTTTGCCCAATTGCTTGATAATTTAGGCAGAATTGCAAAATCAATAGCATAAATTTTGGTCCAGATCTGACGGGTGGGTTTTAAACATGAGGCCAAAAACTGATCCGAACCTTTAAAAAAATCCTCGACGCACGAGAAAATGGTGATTAACGGTATGTATTAGTAGTTGACCGATCGGTTGTATTATATATATTAATTCTAGGAATGTAGTAGGAGCATTCAAACCTTTAACTCTCCTAAGAATTAATTATAGTATTCTTGCATACCTTAGGGATGAGAAAAATAGAAAGTTTAAATCATCTCTTATTGGAATCGTTCAAACTAGTCAATGTCATGGATAGTTTATTTTGATGTTTATCCTAATTTAACTTTGTCCTTTACGGATAAGTTTATGTTTGATGTTGTAAGTCTTAGAATTCAGACACAGAGATATGATTTTATTCTTGGAGTAGAAGTTACAGCAGTTATTTACCAGATTTACTTTAAACTTATGAATTCTTTATACCCTAGAGCTATCCTGAAAAGTAAACCAGGTAAAACAGTAGCTATAAACAACAACTGTTTGACCACTAATATTGTTGTTAACAGGCTTATTAATTTGGATGAGCTTAGTATCCCAACAGAATGGACACTGTCTAAGGCAGTGGTTCCACGACCTAGATTAAACAACCAGGTTAGTCAAATCACCCAAACTCTTAATAGGAGCATGTCTTGCAGTACAATGGCAAGGGACAATAATATTTCCTGCCATAATTCTTTCCCTTCTTCTAGGCCCTTACTGTCTTGGAACTCTACATCTGAACTTATGAACCTATCCTTAAAGGAATTCAGGTGTCTGATCAGCAGATTCGTCACAGAGTCTATACTGATCCTTCTACCCGGACCAAGTCAGAAGTAGAAAGAGAAAGACCTACTTCTCCTACATCCGAGGCAAGCTTCTATGTTTATGCATTTATGGATCTAAGCCCTAATTTATTTATTTGCCAGCTTATCAGTAGGGAATTCATGTCTTCCAATCATGAAGAGTTTAGGATATGGTATTTCCAAACATTTAATAGGGAAGAATTGGCTTTAATCATGGAATTATACTACCTTGAGATTGAGAAAAACTAAAAGGTGATATTATTTTATGAATGGTTCACTAGATGGTACCTTCAGCAGTAGTACCTTATCAGTAATATGGAAGATATTATTAAGAAATGGGCAAAAGTAGATGGTACAGAAGTCCAATCTATTCACCCTTCCCCTGAATCTTTCCATTTAAGTAAAGGGAGTCATGGCTTCAAGTCTTTGGAAGTTAACGCCTTTACTCATCCTAATAACCAGATAACTTATGTTAATCAGGTTATCAAATAGAATAATTGAACAAATCTAAGTCTTCAAATGATGGGCAATCAGCTGAATCGTATTGAATACCAAGTGCAAAGAAACAGTAGTCAAAATTCATCTAATAGTCCAAAGAAATAGTAGTCAAAATCTTCTAGCATGTACAAAGCTGATATTAAACCTACTCTTATTTTCCATGACTTTAAGCTTTCAAATTCAATGGATTCTGAATTTGTTAACCTTCTGGTTGACCGACATAAAAAGCTTAGTGTCAACACTCTGGATAAGAACTCTACATCATAACACTCTTCTGAGTCTTCTAATAGTGAATCAGAGAATCAAATCCAAGCCATTGAGGCAAGTTTTCATAAGATAGAATATGAACCATCCCAATTAAAAACTTGTTATAATAGACCTACACCTCAAAAACTTTTATATGAAGAAGATTCTTTCCAGAATCAAAATTCATATAATGGAGGGACCATTTATGAATGGAATATAGATGGATTATTTGAATATAAAATTTAAGAACCTATTCACAAAATATAGATAAATTCCTCTATTTATAAGGCTGTTGGTAATGATGATAACAACATGGAAAATTTTATTACCAACGGTTTCACCAGAAGTTTTAAAGGCTGGTAGGATAATGTTATCACTTCTTATCAAAAACAAGAGTTCCTTACGGCAGTTAAAATAGAAGGAACTAGTAATATTTCTATTAAGGATGTTTCCTACTCTCTTGTTCAAACCATAATTATATACTTTGTGGGACTTTCACCCCAGAGGCTTGAGAAGAATAGAGAACTTTTATAGAATCTTAGATGTCCCTCTTTAACCCATTTTAGATTGTACAAGGATGTTTATATCTGCAAGGTAATGTAGAGGAGTGACGCCAATGCAAAATATTGGAAAGCCAAATTCATTGATAGTCTTCAACCTTTATTTGCAGAAAAGGTTTGTCAAAAGCTGAAAGACCAGCATGATGGCAATTTTATACCCTACCATGATCATACTTATGGTCATCTCATCAATATTTGTACCAAGGTTGGTCTTAAAATCTGTAATAATATGAAATTACAGTACCAACTTAAAAAACATAATTTAACAGGAAAAAAAGAAATTGGTGAGTTTTATCACCAGTTTTCTTATGATCTTTTTCTCACTTATCCTAAGAAGCACAGGAAAAGTATAAAACATTCTTCTCACTTCAAAAAATAAAGTAAGAAGAGATATAAGGATCTAGATGATTCTTATTATAAAATATATATTAAAAGAAAGAAACATATGAGAGATAAATCTTATACCAGCTCTTCAAAAAAATATGGAACCCGCACCTACTACAAGTATCGTATAAAGGGCCACTTGGCAAACAAGTATTCCACTAAAAGGAAGTTGCAAGAACTTAAACTGGATGAAGGACTAAAACTTCAGTTAAGTAAACTATTACTTAACACCACTTCTAAAGAAAGTTCTTCTGACAGTAACGGGGAAGTCAATAAAATCAACCAAAGTGATCCTCCTCCTCCAAAGAAGGAACTCCATACAATAAGTGTTCAGAATCCAATCCTCAAGATTACTAGAAAGCCATTGTTAAAATAAATGGCTTAAATATTAATACTCCGACTACTAATCAAAGTGAGATTATATCTATTGTGGATAAAAAATTTGACCCAGAAGTAAGAGTTAAATTTGTAAGTATTTATCTCCAACAGATACTTCAAGATAGCCCAAAGCCTAAAAAAGAACCAGAACTGGTAAAAGTATTAAACAGGTGTCACGCCCCAAAATCTAAATATTATAGCATATCTTAAATAATGTCATCCAGGGCGTACAGGTCGGGGAATCTATAGATTCGCCCCCACAAATAACCTTGTTAATAGGAAATAGCTCAGTCATTCGTTATAGCAATATCATCAAAGTAAAAAGAATAAGCGGAAGCAAAAGATATAAATATATCAAACTGAAATATCAATACAATATCTCGATAATGTATAACATCAAAAGCTACAATCTCATACAAGAAATACTAAAACCTGAACAGATCTGCAACTGCAAACTGGAACCAACAGCTGAAGCTCTCAGCAAAACTAGTAACTACCTTGCCTCTTAAAGAGGGAAAATATGAGAGTGAGAAGAACCTCCGCACACTAATGCCCAACAAAGCTAAATAACATACTAATAAAATAGTGTAGAGAATGAGGAGAGGTGAATGAGATACAAGATGTTAAAAGGTACGATAATATATAAGTGAAGAATAGAGTAAGAAGAATATCTAAGAGAAGTGGAATAAAGATATAGGAAGTGATGCGATGATGTGATGATATGATATGATATGCTATGATATGATATGATTCTAGAATTGTCCTAATGTGGATGCTTATGATATGATAAACCAATGGACTAGACCCTATAAATCAATGTATTGGGCTGATCAGCCACTAATGCATAATAGCCTTAAAGAGATCTTAGTTAGATACAATGGGCTTGATTGGGTTACCAGCTCGACCACACTGAAGAATTTATCACTTGATCAGAGTGTTCCGGGCATTGCAACCCACAGAGCCAACGTCCGAGCTTTATTTCACTTATTCCAAGCGATTTCAACCTCAGGGAGGATAAGATGGGTACCTGAGGAAACTGTCTCATACCATCCCACACTCCCGGATGGGTAATAGATATAATAGTGTCCAGATCGAACTTCACCTACTATTTCAACCCAATGTAGGAATCCTAGGTCCTATCGAGGGTCAGCCGATGTAGAGCTTTGTTATGCATCCGACCCCGTTAAGTTAAAAGAATACAAAAACCCACACTGCAAACAGATCCCAAGGATCAAAATAGAATAGCCGCCATGCAGCCAACATACACGTAGGATAACCACCTGCCAAAAATAATGATAAACAATCCTAACACAGCACACATAGGATAACCACCTACCAAGGAGAATGGTAAACAATCCTAACCCAGATGAACAGCGACTCAATCACACCATCTAAATATAGATGAAACATCAACTTAGTCATCACAACATCAAACCACAGATGAACAGTGACTAATTAACCAGTCACACATCAAAACACATCAGCCTCTAAAAGACTAAAATAGTAATCAAGGACAAGGCCACGAGGACCACACAAAAACACAACCTCCTAAAAGACAAAAGAGAAACCCAATTTAACGCAAAACGGAAACCAACAAGAAGCCGACAAACCACAAGAACAAAGCTGCAACCTACTCTCTAACTACGATATACTTAAGTCTCCACAATAGATGAACAGGGAACCCACTAGGTCCCAACATCACTGGTGACAGTACAAACGTAGTAGAATGCCCAAGGGCAAAGCCACGAGAATGCCACCCTGATGCACCACTTCCTAGATGACAGAAAGGAATACAGTCCCAAACAAACCAACAGATGCTCAATGCCCATAAACATCAACTAAGGATAACTGTCAGCTTACCACAAGTGGCTAAACAATCAAGATAAACCATACTTGATAACGGAACCCAACGTTCATGTATCTCTACTGAATCATGACAGTACTCCTGGGCAAGGCCATGAGAACACAGAGAAACAGATCCTACCAAAACCTCGAAGTCCAAGACAAACCAGAAGACTAAGCTGCCGAAGAAATCAAAATAGACTATAACTAAATCACATACACCTCAATGCAAAATGTAAATACTCTAGCTAACACTGATTAACTAGTAAAGGAAATTTAGATGGGAAGGGACACTCGCTGGATAAGGGATAAACCGCAACCAACGATCAACAGAATAACCAACCTCAAAATCTCATGCAACAATCATACCAATACAAACAACCCAGCACTTGCAACTACCACAACTCCGCAATTCAACAATCGCCGCAAACACAAACCCTAAAACGAAATCAAATCAATGATACGGAAAGGAATACAAAAATTACTCACCGAGAGAAGTACGACTGAGCTCAGAAAGAAATCGCGATGAATCGGCGAGCAATGGAAGAGAGGATTCCAATTGGAGAGAGATAGAGAAAGAGAGAGAGCGAGTTGAGGAGAAATGAATTGGATTAAAGTGAAAAAGGGTAATAAAACCCTAAAACCAACACTCATCTCGAGGATGGGATCAATGGCCAAGAATAGTGTGAAAAGACCTAACTTGGTCTTCTAAACACGTCTCTGTTCGAATTGAATATATTTCTATTCGTACAAAACTGAACAGGTAGGAACATATTCGAACAGAAACAAGCTTGTTTGAATAAAATGGAATAGGTAAAAGTTTATTCGAACAGGAAAGATGTTGTTCGAATAAAATGAAACTATAAGAAATCTATTCGAACATAAATAAGTCATTTCGAATATAACAGGCAAAAACTGGTAAAAGCTCATAAAACCAAAAAGATTTCCTCGAGCAAAAACTGGGAAAAACCCAAAGGAAAATTCTCAAATCCTCCCGGATCACACACCACACCACACAACCACCTAAAACAACAACAATAACAACACCAAGACAAAGACAGGCTCCCAAAACTACAGCACAACCTCCTCCACCCAACAATCACCGAAATACAAAAAATAAAGAAAAAAGAACTCAAGGCCCTAATAAATGCAATAAGATACAGATGCATGATGAATGGTAATATGATGCATAATAAATGATAATAATAAAATATAAATAAATAAATAAATAAAAATTGGGTCACTACAACAGGTACTATAATTTTTAGGATGTCCTAAAACACATGGAAAGTGATAAATCTATCATTATCAAGGACCTAAAATTAATCATTTACAGCTTAAAATATAAAATAAAACAATTAAAAATCTCTGTACAGACACAGGATGATAAAATCAATCATTTACAGCTTTGAGAAGAAAGATAACCCTTATTTTAATCTTCTCCAAAAAATTACTTCTCAGAAATGGCATATCAAAGTTACCCTTATTATAAAAAATGAATATATCATTAATAATGCCATAGCCCTAGTAGATTGTGGAGCAGAATTGAACTGCATTCAAGAAGGCTTGGTTCTCACCAAGTATTTCAAAAAAATAGTTCAATCTCCTATTACTACAAGTGGTAACAGAATGAATATCCAGTACAAACTTTTGGAAGCTTTTTTATGCAATAAAGGTACATGTATTCCATATACCTTTCTATTACTTCGTAATCTACAACAACAGGTTATACTTGGTACCCCATTTCTAAATCTTCTTATGACCCTACATAATAATGATCAGCAAGGGATATGTTATAAATTCTAGGGTCAAGAAATTATTTTTTAATTTATTAGAGATCCTGAAACCATGATCATTAATAAACTAAAAACCATGCTTAGCTTTAAGGAAAACCATCTAAATTTTCTCAAAGACAAATTTCAAATCATGGACATTTCCTACCAACTTTAATCTTCTGAAATAAAGATTCGAATTAATGAAATTAAAAAACAATTCATTACTGAGGTCTGTAGCAATATTCTTAGCACCTTTTGGGAAAGAAAGCAACATGTTATTTCCTTACCCTATAAACATGATTTTGATGAGAAGACCCAAATTCTTATTAAGGCTAGGCCCATCCAAATGAATTATGAATATCTTAAACTCTATAAAAAGGAGACTCAGGACCTTCTTGATAAAAGCCTTATCAGAAAGAGTTACTTTCCCTGGAGCTAAAAAGGAATGGGGTGTTTCTAGACTTGCTGTCAATTATAAACCTCTTAACGACTCCCTTAAATGGATTCGTTATCTAATTTTGAATAAAAAGAATCTTTTAAGTTGCCTTTATAATGCGATTATCTTCTCTAAATTTGACTTAAAATTAGGATATTGGCAAATTAAAATTATCGAGAAAGATAAATATAAAACTACATTTACAATTCCATTTGGTCACTATGAATGGAATGTTATGCCCTTTGGATTAAAAAATGCTCCATTTGAATTTCAAAATATTTTAAATGATATTTTTTCTTTTTATTCAGACTTCTATATTGTTTATATTAATGATATCCTTTTATTCTCTAATTCTATTGATCAACACTTTAAACATCATAAGATCCTTAAGGATGTTATTCGCAGAAATGGTCTGGTTATTTCTGCTACTAAAATAAAACTGTTACAATTAACAGTTAAATTCTTAAGACTTAGCATTACTAAAGGACAGATTATTCCTATTATCAGGAGTATTGAGTTTACCTCATTATTTGTTGATGAAATTAAAGAGAAAACTCAATTATAAAGATTCCTTGGCAGTCTCAATTATATTGTAGACTTACTACCTGAGCTATGCCCAGGATAGTGTTATTTTATATAATAGACTCACAAAGAATCCCACCCCCTGGACCTCTGAATACACCAAAGCCGTTCAAAGAATCAAATTAAGAGTTAAGCAACTCTCATACTTAGGTCTTACCAATCCTTAATGGTAAAAGATTATTAAAACAGATGCCTCTGACTTAGGTTTTGGAGGTATATTAAAACAAAGCAATCCTTCTTCACAAAAAGAAAAATTACTTCATTTTACATAAGAAAAGTGGAAAACTGCTCAAAAGAACTATTCTACAATTAAAAAAGGAATACTTTCCATTGTTAAATATATTTTAAAATTTCAGGATAATTATTTAACCCAACCTTTTTTACTTCGTATTGATTGCAGTTCTGCTAAAGATATCTTACAGATAAATGTAAAAAATCTTGAGTCTAAACAGATATTTGCTAGATGGCAATCTGAATTATCTGCCTTTGATTTCTCTATCGAGAATATTAAAGGTAATCAGAACTCTCTTCCTGATTTTCTAACCAGAGAATTTTTACAGGACAAAACTGAACATACAATCTCATGATCAAGGATGGAGTCAAAATCAAAGAAAAAAGGATCATAAGAAAACTGTTAAGGATGTCCCTAAGCAGGAACTAAAGAAAACTGCTAAAGGTGCCCATAAACAGGAAATCATCTATCAACAGAAAATACTGGTTAAGGAAAGTATCTTAACCCTTTATTTTGATAATCATAAGCTCAATCAAGATGCTTGGGGTCTCAAAGAACGATATTTTGCTAGTCAAAATTATATGGTTCAAGATAGTCGTCATCGAAATGTCTATGAGGCCATATTAACAAAAACAGTATCAGCTCAAATTGAGCATCATCATGTGAATCCGAAGGATATAAAAAGCCCTATAGCACGCTCCAAGTACTAAATTACAAGGGTTATGCACATATTCGAATAGGAATTTGATCAAAGCAAATCTTGATCTCTTAAACTAAATGGCCAACAATATAATTATTGGGATTATATCCAAGCCTGGCACTATACATTTTATTATCAGAATCTAATCAGAAAGCATAGTTGGTTTTTCTGCATTAATCCGGACATCGTCAAAAGAGGTGCCGCCACTTGGTTCCTTAATTTGTGGGAAAAAATGGGACCCAACTTTGATATTTTGCCAAAATCCCTTCGAAAAATATTTACCATATGGTACGAATTTTACCCGAAGCTCAAGGGAAAAGCTGTACAAAATCCACCTATCGAAAGAAATACCCTATGGTATTTCACAAAATTTTAGATCACATGGATTTAGAAATGGGATCTTGAACTTTCCTTTGATGGCCTGAAACTACCCATTCTACAAAGAACCTTCTTCTATAGATGGTAGGATGGGTTTGAAACTGAAAGATTTGTCGAATTAATCAGCGAAATGACTAAAAAATATGTTTTATCTTCTAAAACATAAAAATAGAGAGCAGTAAGAACATTAGTCTCTTCAACAAATGTCTTCCAACTATTAATGGAATCTATTAAGGACCAGTATCCTAATTTATCATCCGAATAATAGCAAGTTAAAGTCATGCTGACTTTGAAAGAACAATTTGAAGAAGCCACCACGTAGGCCTCACCACATGCATTTGACATTCAAGAAGGTAGTAGATACCAAGGTCAGCAATACTGCCTTGCAGAAGAGGATTAAGATCCTTATGAGGAGAAGGATATATCATCTTTAAAATCTTTAAACGCCATTATGGAAGATTAAATTAAAGAGAAAACTCAAGCGTTAAATGTATGAGTTTTAAGGATGCCATATCTTCATCCTCATAAGGGTCTTACCTTCTCCTACTAGGCAATAGTGCTGCCCCAAGCTTTTACTACCTTCTTGAATGTTAAATACATGTGGTGAAGCGTGCGTAGTGGCTTCCATAAATTGTTCTTTCAAAGTCTGCATACTTTGACTTGTTGTTCTTCTGATGATAAATTAGGATATCGGTCCTTAATAGAATCCATTAATAGTTAGAAAACATTTATCGAAGAGACTAATGTTCCTACGACTTTCTATTTTTCTTTCTAAGAAGATAAAGCGTACTCTTCAATCATTTTGTTGATTAATTCAATAACTCTTTCAGTTTTAAACCTATCCCACCATCTATAAAAGAAGTTTTTTTTGTAGAATGGGTAGTTTCAGATCATCGAAGCAAAGTTCGCGATCCCATTTCCAAATCTATGTGATCTGAAACTCTGTGAAAAAGCATAGGATATTTCTTCTGATAGGTGGATTTTGTACATTATTTTCTTTGAGCTTTGGGTGAAATTTGTACTATATTGTGAATGGTTCTTGAAGAGATTTTGGTAAAATATCAAAGTCGGGTCCCATCTTTTCCCACCAATTAAGGAACCAAGTAGGGAAACCTAATCTTTTGATGATGCCCGGATTAATGTAGAAAAGCCAAGTATGCTTTCTGATTGGATTTTGATAATAAAAAGTATACTGCCAGGCTTGGATATAATCCCAATAATTATATTATTGGCTATTTAGTTTAAGAGATCGAGATTTTCTATGATCGAATCCCCATTCTGATATGTGCATAACCTTTGTAATATAATACTTGGAATATGTTATAGGGCTTTTCATGTCCTTCGGATTGACATGATGATGCTCAATTTGAGGTGATGTTGTTTCTGTTAATATGGCCTCATTGACATATCGATAGCAACTGTCTTGAACCATATAATTTTGACTAGCAAAATATATTTCTTTGAGATCCCAAGCTTCTTGATTGATCTTAAGATCATCAAAAGAAAGGGTTAAGATACTTTTCTTAACCAATGTTTTTTGTTGATAGATGATTTCCAATTTAGGGGCATCTTTAGCAGTTTCCTTCTAGTCCTTTTTCTTTAGCTTTGACTCCATCCGTGATCAGGAGGTTGCATGTTCAAATTTTTCCTGCAAAAATTATCTGGTTAGAAAATTAGGAAGATAGTTATGATTACCTTTAATATACTCGATTGAGAAATCAAAGGCAGATAATAAAGATTACCATCTAGCAAATATCTATTTAGACATAAGATTTCTTACATCTTTTTGCAAGATGTCTTTAGCAGAACTGCAATCAATACGTAGTAAAAATGGTAGATTTAAAAAATCATCCTAAAATTTTGAAATTTATTTGACAATGGAAAATATTTCTTTTTTAATTGTGGAATAGTTATTTTAATTAGTTTTTCACTTTCCTGATGTGAAATGAAGTAATTCTTCTTTTTGTGAAAAAGGATTTCTTTATTTTAATATACCTCCAAAGCCTAAGTCAAAGGCATCTGTTTCAATAATCTTTTACCATTGAGGATTGGCAAGACCTAAGCATGGGAGTTATTTGACTCTTAATTTTATTCATTGAACAACTTTGGTGTGTTCATGTGGTAGCCTACTCGCAGCCTTCGACCTCCTCACTCGAAGTCTACTTCGTATCCTACTCGAACCTATCGAAGACTATTTCGACTCAGAATCAAGCCCCTCAAGGAACTCATGTAGTCGAAGCCTCGACAGCTGATAAACCTTCGAGAACGGATCAGCACATAATAGTAGATACCCTTCGATTAAATGTTTGAATGGCAGAAGTGTGATGAGACAAGCAGTCAGCTCAAACGGATTGGAAAACTCGGACAGTAATCATGTAGCCTGGCCCACTCTTGGTGACTCAGCCCTTTATGTCTCTATAAATAAGAGAGAGGGGAAACCAAGAAGGGGTTAGAAAAATCATCTCCAAACCCTATGCTTTTTACCTTGGCGACTTACAAATTATATTTGATTTTATTATTACTCATCAGCAATAGAATCACAGTTTAATAATCCTCATCAGAGGTCATAGAGAGTCACATTCGGGCCTCTACGCAAGTATTTGTCTCTAATTAGTCTCTTTTTAGGCCATATACTTGTACATATTTGATGAGAGGTTGACCTCCGTATCGTAAGAGCCATCTTCGCTTCTCAACGAAGATTAGGCCCCTACAATTGGCGCCGTCTGTGCTTCCCACACTATCAGTTACCTCGTCTTTGTTACCTTCCTTTCTTTCCTACTATTTACCGTTCCTTTTCAATGGCCCCTTCCCGCCGTTCCAACTCAACTCAGGCAGGCAACTCCATTGACGGAGTCGCCGCTCAAGTCGCTTTACTATCTCAGTAAATTGTCCAAGCAGAAGAGTGCCATCAGCATCAACTCACCCAGGAACGAGAAAATCACCACCAGGCATTGGAAACCGAACGAAATCGCCGAGTAGATGACAAAAATAGATAGAATCGAGCAATCGATGAGCTACCCAACACAGTCCAAGAGCTTCAAAGGTCAGAGCCCTTGGAACCCGCCCGCCAGTCCCAGGTACCGGATCAATCGCGCGTATCTGCCCGTACCCGCCTTGGACCATCAACAAACCTCGAGTTACCTCCAGCTCCCATCGGTTCCGAATGTATTCCCCGTCCATTCCCCCCACTGGCTTTATCCACCTCAGAATCCACCCCACAGAAGACTCCTCTGACTCCACCTCCATTCATCAAGACACCCTCGGCCCGTCAAAGGCTGAATATATACCATATATTCGACCCTGCAACCATCGACATCACCAATCTCCTCCTCCTTCATATGTCACGCAACAAGACTTCGACCACAAGATACAACCCGCTATTCGCGTCAGCGCAAACCCAGCCTTAAACTCATCAAGCCGCCTCAACAATCCTATTTGTGCTACCCTACTCGCCATCGACATACCCCCCCAATTTCCGTACCCCCAAGCTCAGCAAATATCTTAACACAGACCCCAAAACCTACATTTTCAAATTTTAAAACTCACTAAGCCTTTACTCTACTGCCAAATACCTGTTATGTCGACTTTTCCCAACTAGCCTCACTGAAAACCCACTTCGATGGTATCACAATCTACCAAATGGCTCGATACGAAGCTTCGAGCAACTCACGCAGCTCTTCATCGCCCAGTTTTCCTTTAACAAAGACAGAGAAGTCAGAGTTGACGTATTATTTTATTTTAGAAAGTCAAACACATAAACCCTCGAAGCCTTCACAAAGTGATTCCTCGACGAGTCACGGAAAATAGGGAACCTCGACTATGCAAATGATATCCTCGCATATTCAAATTCTCTGCCTGATCATAGTCGAGTAAAAGAGCACCTCATCCTCCACAAACCCCAAACAGTCGAAGAGATGCTCTCGAAGGTCAACGGTTATATCAGCCTCGAAAGACTCTAAGAATTCCGCAAACATACCCAACCTTCGAATACTACCCACTTCAACAAACTGTGACAGCATTCGCATCCCACTCCACTGCCCTTGATCGTTCCTGTCTCACAGGAGACTGAGAACCGCAAACGCCCTTATACCGACATCAGTGCTGAAGCTCACAAGAAGCGATCGAAGCCTATCTTGCCTACACTCACTGTCCCCCTCAGTACCCTCTTACCGCACATTCAGGCAGACCCCATATTGCGCATCCCTTTCCCAATCAAAGTCAGACCTGGGGAGCCTTATTGCACCAATCACAAATAAAATTGTCACCATACGAACAAATGCTTCGCCCTCCAGCGTTCTCTCGAACTCATCCTCCGACCAGGACGTCTGCACCAGTATGTTACCGACCTTCCTAGTTATCTCGATGGGTCTTACCTCCAATCCCTCTCCACCCCTACTGCTGACCCAACCGTGGTACATATCTATAGATCATATTTCATCGAAGTTAACAATATAGACAGTGGTCGTTCGCATAGCAAACAAAAGCGCATCGACGAATGTTACAAACTTTCTTACCATGAAAAATTCCCTACCCTACTACCAGAATGTAGCCGTCACCCTCGTCATGAGGGCATTTCTTTCATCAATTATGACACGTTCGTTTCCCTCATTCTGATCCTCTTGTCATTATGATTAAGATTGAGAACATTGTCCTTCAAGCAATCCTCATCGACACAGGAAGTATAGTTGATGTCCTATTTCTACCCACCGTTGAAAAAATACAGAAAATTGAACTCATTACCCCAGCCAACGTTGAGTTAAAAGGATTCAATGGGACTACCGAAGTCGTCGTCGGTCGTATCAGCCTACCTGTCACCATAGGACCCCTCACCCTTCAAACCAGCTTCCTTGTCAGCGACAAGAAATCTGAATACCTCAGTATACTCGGCAGGGACTGGCTCCATGCTATATGAGCTATACCCTCGACCTATCACCTAACCCTTCATTTTGTAACTCCTGAGGGTACGTGGAACCTCAAAGGATCTCAACGTCTCGCCCGCTCATGCGAGCACCCAGAAATAGACCAGACCAGAAAACTTGTCAGACGCCCATAGCAATCACTGCACCTTTCTATCTTATCGACTTCGACAGATACCACCCGCCATATCGAACCTACCGCTTATATTGAACTCGACGGCCCTGGTCGAGGAACATTCATTGGAACTTTTCTCAGCGAGGCCGAACGCCTTGAGCTTACAGATTTTCTTCGAGCAAACACGGACATCTTTGCTTGTACATTTCAGGAGATACCTGGTGTCGACCCCAGCCTGGCATACCATCGCCTCGATCTCATTCCCAATTCCTTGACAATCAAACTAAAGAAGCGTACCCTGGCACCACGACTTCGAGAAGAGGTTTACCTCGAAGTAAACAAGCTTATAGTCGCGAGCTTTATCAGAGAAGTTAAGTACGCTGACTGGATATCAAACATTGTGGCAGTTCCTAAGAAGAACAGAAAGATACGAATCTGCGTCGACTTCATCGACCTCATTAAGCACACACCGAAGGACAGTTTCCCACTGCCGACCATTTCAGCACTCCTCGATGCCACTGCTGGACACTAGCACCTATCCATGATGGACGCAGCTTTGGGTTACAATCAGGTACCCTTCCTCCCAGAAGATCAACTTAAAAATTCCTTTATAACTGAACAAGGCCTTTATTTTTTTAATGGCATGCCCTTCAGCCTTAAAAATGCGGGTGCCACTTACCAGCGCCTCGTCACAACTATGTTTAAACCCCTGCTTGGCAAGTCAGTCGAAGTCTACATCGACGGTATGTTATGCAAGAGTAAACAAAAATAGACCCACATCTACGACCTGACCAACATCTTCTCAATATTTCGTACCTATAAAATGAAACTCAACCCAGAGAAGTGCCAGTTTGGCGTCTCATCCAGAAAATTCTTGGGCCACCTTATCAGTAAACGTGGCATCGAAATCGACCCCACCCATATTCGAGCCCTCATTGACATGCCCTCAGCCACAACAAAGAGAGACGTCCAAAAGGTGGCTGGCAGGATAGCAGCCCTTAACCCTTTTATTTCCAAGTCCTCCGATAGATGTGCTTGGCCCTTCTCCCTCTTACGCAGTCAAGGCGCCCATAAAATAAGAAAGAAAAACAACCCTAAGATAAATTTGACCCCTGAGTGCGAAGACGCCTTTCTCAAACTCAAAACTAATCTCGGCCGCCCAACCATCATCAGTACCCCCATCGAAGGTAAAACACTCTCCTTATATCTTGCTACCACAGAAACTTCAATTAGTTCCGTACTCATTCGCCTTGATTCCAACATCGAAAAACCTGTGTATTTCTTCAGCAAAACTCTAACCCTTAATAAAACCCATTATTCCAAACTTGAGCGATTGCTCCTGACACTTGTTTATTCAGCCAGCAAGCTCAAACCATATTTTCAAGCCCACCCCATTCGTTTCATCACGAGTTACCCTCTCCGCGAAGTACTTAGTAATAAAGAAAAATCCAGACAAGTACAATAATGGTCTGTATACCTTGGCGAGCACGACATAACCTTCGAGAAGCAATTATCTCAAAAAGGCCAAGCAGTAAGAGATTTTTTTGCCGACTTCCCGGTCAAAGATTACGACTGGGAAGAACACGAAGATGATCTACCGGAAGATCAACCTGAAATTATAGATCCATGGGACCCCCTTACCGGTTGGCGTTTATTCACAGATGGCTCCGCAGGACCCAATGGTTCAGGAATTGGTATTGTCTTGGTCATACCGACTAATGACAGAATAGAGAAAGCAGTTAAACTTACCTTTGAATGTTCCAATAATGAAGCAGAGTATAAAGCACTGATCCCATATCTCGACCTCGCACTCGATCTCGGCATTCCCAAACTCACAGTCTTTACAAATTTTCAACTCATTAAGAGACATTACTCAGGAAAAAATCAAGCTAACGGTCGCATGGCTTACTGTGCTTTACTTGTGCGACAGTGCATGGACCGATTTCCCAAAAAGTCAACAATTACCCATTATCCTCAAGGAGAAAATAGACATGCCGATGCCCTCGCATACATAGCAGCTATGCTGGGACAGACAAAATCTCGAACCCTCCACATCGAAGTACTCGAACGCCCAAGTATCGACCAGATGGAAATCAATGCCATCAATACTGGGGGCGAGAGTCTCGATTTTGATGATTGGCGAACACCATTCCTTCGTTACCTTACCAACGCCACCCTTCCCGATGATCCCAAAGCCAGACGTTCACTGTTAGAATACTGCCGCAGATACACTATCCATAACAATGAACTACATCGCAAATCTCAAAATGGCGTCCTCCTTCGATGTCACCAATACTTCGTCTCATGTTTCACTTTGAATTTCTTGGTTTAACTCGAATACCATGTCAACCTTCGAACCAACTGGTACTCGAGGATGATCTCAACAATTTTCCAGTCTCTAAAATTTAAGTAAACTCGATGGGCAAGGATGGTCGAAGGACCGGACCCTCGGGGATGCATTGGAGGTAGTTTGATATTCCTTCGCTATGGCTACAACCTTCAAAGTACAGTCCTTTTCTTGGTCTACCCTGGGTATCTTGTCCACCCTCACCCTGACAAATACTTGGGGGCGACCTTAAATTGCTCAAGTCTCCAAAAATTCAAGCAAACTCGAGGGGCAAGAATGGTCAAAAGACTGTACCCTCGGGAATGCATTGGAGGCAATTCGATATTCCTTCATCCAGGCTCTGAAACCGATGAAGTACAGTCCTTTTCATGGTCTACCCTGGGTATCATGTCCACCCTCACCCTGACAGATGCTTGGGGGCAACCTTGAATTGCTCAAGTTTCCAACATTCGAGCAAACTCGAGGGGCAAGGATGGTCAAAAGACCGGACCCTCGAGAATGCGTTGGAGGGAATTCGATAATGCTTCGGTGTGGCTTATGCCTTTGAAGTTCAGCACATTTTTGGGGTTCCCCTAGGTACCACGTCTCCTCGCCCAGACTGATACTCGGGGGCGACTTGGAAATGTTTCAAGTTTTCAACATCGTTGTGGCTTCGGCTTTCGATGTCCAAAAGAATACACAGAGTTTAATCCATATTACATCCACATTCTACATGGATCGACAATGCTACAGTCATGCAAACATCAAGGAAGTATCTTACATATTATTTGCCAATGCAGCAGTCGCAGAGCAAGTCAAAGATCAATCATCAACAATTCAAAGCAAGCAAAATCGGCAGAATAAGCATGTAAATTCCAACATCCCAAGGTTAGCATAAGATAGTATGACTACTAAGGCACTATATCGGAAAGTCAGATTCAGCAGACTCAGAATGTACCATAGAAAACACACATCTGAATGTTCAAAATTAACTACAGAAGTTCAAAGAAAAATAGCAGCAGCACAGTTCAACATATTACAAATCACCATAAGTCAGCAGAAAACGACGAACAACCCCAACTACAAGTACCTCACACTGGCACGGTCTCACATTCTTGTTCCACAGATGCTCTACCATCAGCAACCTCGGTGGCTTCATTCGAGACTCTGACAGCTCTACCATCAACAAGACTACTACTGGGTGCTACATGGAGAGAAGTATCTCCTCCACCTTTAATACTCCCAACTGTCTCATGAACAATGAGCAACTCCACTTCCTTCAGCGGGACCTCATCACCTTCAACAAATTCTGGAAACACAGGGTACGGTTCAAGTGTATCAGGGTCGTATCCCTTTTCATCTATGAAAGTCTTCAACCTCACAGTCACCTTGCATTCCCCATCGTATTGTCCCTGAAACCGCACCATATGTTCAGCCTTCTCCCTCTCACACGCTGCAAGCCTCGTAGCCCATTCCCGCTCCAGCCTTGACCACTGAAGTTCAAGTCTCTCATCATAAGATTTGGTAAGAACCCCAAGTTCATACCTCAACTTCTTCACCTCAGACACCAATGATGCCTCCGTCCCACAGGAAATATCAAGATTTTCCCATGTTTTCCGCAACCTCGCTTTTACCGACTTCATGGCCTTGTTGCACGTTCGCACCCAAGCATCCGTCTGCTAAAATATTCAATTAGTCAGTGAACCTCGAAACTCAAAGAATTCGAAAGACATTTCAGAATATCACAATAAGGAGCAGTATATAGTTACCTGAAACATGTACCTCTTTACTTCTTTCGACGCCTCATCTGGGTCGTCCTCCCAGAGCTTGACCATCAAAGATTACTTAACAACAGCCTACTTATGTCATTCCGCCTCTGTCATTTCTTCATCCTCCTCCTGTGTATCATCCTCCCCCAGTGCCCTACGCCTCTTGCGTTGGCCAACCTTCGATTGTTGTAATTTTGGGGCTTCGGGAGCAGCACGACTCTTCCCTATCTCAACATGAGTCGATACTGGCCTTGGCCCCAACCTCGAAGCATCGATAGCCACTTCGGGTACCGTTGCCGCTTGCTTCAACCCTTGCGAGGTCTTGGCACAAACTGATAGTTCCTCAGTAGCTCCTCTCCTACCATTTCCTTTGACCTCTTGGAAGAACCTTCACTTCTTTTTCTCTTTGCTAGCTTCGGCGTAGTGGGTACGCTTCGAAGCAGGGAATCGGCCTTCTTCCTCCTCTGCCTCATGATTTTGAAACTGTTAAACACCGAATTTACCCAGTCTTCACTAGCCTTGAGCAGATTATCAATGTAATTCACCGGATTATCCCAAGTCAAACTTCTTGGACCTACAACAGTAAAACAAAACATAGTTATCACTTATTTCAGAAACACATCAACAACAAACCCTCCGACAGCAAACTTACTTTCATTATATACCCTATGATGCAATTTATAAGGGTTATCCTCGTCTATATTCTCGAAGTTACCTCTCACTATCAACAAATCTTTATTCCACCCTCGACCCGTCGAGCACAGATCAAAGAACCAAGGTTTCTCAGGGTGACATTGGATGTGATAGGTCCCTGGGTTCTGACTTGCCTTCCTCTAGTAAAAGTTAACAATATCAAACCACTTAATCAAATTTCGGCCCTCACCAGCCAATTTTAGATTCATCCCCTTTATCACCTTCATCATCTCATAAAAATTCCCGTTAATTTGCACTGGAGCCACCTCTCAAAAATTCAACACTTCTTTCACCAGCCTGCGGAGCAGTAACTCCATCCCCAATCGAATTTGTCCCCTATAAGCCATAATCCCTCTCCCAGGATTTGATTTAAAGGACAATCCCGCCCCTGCAACACTTAAAAATATCCCCACCTTCGACAGTTCTAACTTAGCGGCAAACCGCTCTAACCTAACCTTATCCTTCGCTGCAACGAGACCCCCAATGCCATCTGACTCAGTCGAATCCCCGTTATCACTACAATGCCCTTTATCTCCCTCTCTCTCACTCGAGGGCCCTACATCATCCCTCTCCCCTTACACTTTTTCCTCCTCCTCACTATCATTAATTATTATCGTCCTTCGACGCCTCGAAACCACAACCTCCTTAGCACGCAGTACCATTGATAATGGGGCCTCAGTTTTTACATCTAAAACTTCTACATCACTACAATTACCCATTGGGGCTCGACCAGAAATACTAGCTTCAATTTCTTCGATCTCTTCATCTGCCAGTGCCCATCTCGAAGCCGGACGGTTATCCATTTTTAGCCTACAGAAGAAGAGGCACGCAATTAGATCGACAAACTCGATAAATTCCGTGACCATCTTATCTACCCCCTCCAAAGAAAACTACAGGCCGGGTCGTAACCCAGACCTTTCCCCTCTCCGACCTCTCAAGTGTCATTTCTAAACCACAAACACAGATTGTTCCGCCTCTACTATCTAAACAAAAGAAAAACAGAACAAAGTTCACAGAGATCAGATGTCATACCTGAATTTAATATAACTACCACCAAATCAGAAAGATCAGAGCCTCAGATACCCTAACAGCCTCCACGTTCGTAATGGCGCTTGTCCTTCTCCTTCTCACTCTCTATGGTTTTCACAGTAAACTAGTGCAGTAATTCATCATCTCTCACTTATATATATTTCGAAAACTCGAAAACTCCTCGATTTATTAACCTCTATCATTACCACGACCCCACCTCCCCAGTTTTTTGGCTAACAGTGTGTTTAAACAAATATTCCTTTAATATTTCCCACGTGTGAACAACCCGCTTACCTAAAATTACTTGTACTGCCGAAGCTTCCCGAACCTTATTCTCCCAGATCGAAACTAAAGAGTCAGAATCCAATAGTCACATCACCATCTTTTTTGTCAAACGAGTAAAACATAATCATTACTTCCCGGCATACTGCCTTAAACGCATATACCACTCTGACAGACCAGCCATTTAGATTATCAGATCGGCCAGTCAAATCAAACTTTACCTTCGATATACTATCAAACTTTACCTTCGATACACTATTAAACTTCACCTTCGATACACTATCAAACTTCACCGATGTTACACTTCCGAACTCGAACATTTGACCAGTCTACACCTCAAAGAATCTTCAACAAATTACCTCAGATTTATTAAATCTCTCATACCCAAAAACCCCCCATTCGACCAGTCAAAACTTCATGCCTTCAGACAAAATTTTTAGTTTCGACAAAGTATATTTTTTGTCCCAACAAGTTCAGTTTTATATTCTAAATATTCAATCAATACAGTTATACTACCGACCTCGTACTGAACAGTATTATATTCAAAATTCAGATTCTACTACCATATCCCATAGTTGACAACAATTTCTATGAGTACTATCAACAAAAGCACTTTTCATTCCGACAATGAGGACAACACTACAAAAGTCATGCAAAAAAAAATGGAAAGAAGAGAGAAACAGAACACATGAAAGCAGCAACATGGGAAACTACAAAAGGGAACCCTATCAATTAGCAAGTTGCTCCTATGCAATAGCGGCCACCACAGCTTAATCCTCCTGATCCACTATATCTTCCGCGAAGCCTTTAAGAAGCGACAGCCGATGGCCAGGTAGCGGCCCCATCATTTGCACTATTTCCCACCAGTACGCGAAGGGCATATCATAGAGAGGTACTCCAGGTTCCGCTTCAAAGAAATCTGGCATTTCAGCGTTAATGTCATCCTCTATCCCGAATCTTCGTTGAAGACCTAGCAGGACCTCTTGAATCCTCCTCGCCCTCATGGCCATTTGATCTTTAGCAACCGGTACATTTTCAGCCATATTGATAAATAGGAAGTACTCAGTTAGAAGAGAAGAATGCTACAAGACAGATAAAGAAATCTCTCCCTCCTTACACCATTTTATACCTCCAAACTCACCAGAACTTTCCCTCTTCCCTAACCGAATTAATGGTAACCTTCAATTCCCAATAATGAAAAGTCAACATGTAACCTCTCCAACTTCAAAGATGTAACTGATTTGTCTGTACCTACATCCAAACCTCCTCCCCAACGACTCCCGGCCGAACATATCTCCAACATCGAACATTCGACCATCATAAGACTCGATCTTCACAACAGCCCATCATCAACCTTCGATCATAATTTTCTTCGAGCATATATTTATATACCTCGCGCCTAGAAGAGCAGTCGTTTGCATTCATCTACATTATCTAACCAAATAACAAGAATACAGACACGAGCAAAATATTTTGTCCATTTCAATTACTGAATCCAAAAAAACAAATTACATTTTTTCCCTACCACCCCAAACTCAAAACAACTTCCTCCCGCAGAACAAAATAGAAACTACACAAAATAATACCAAAACATTCACAACATCAACCCAGTGCCCTACTTCCAGAAGAACAAGCTCCGCTCGCCGCATGTTTCTCCTCGATGATCTCCTCTGCACATACAAGGCTTTCAGCTAATGTCATCAAGAAAAGATAACGTTTCTGCTTTGTCGTCAAGTGTGACCTTAACTGCTCCCAGAGATAGGCTTACGGTTCACCATTGATGAACTTCTCTGGCCTTTCGTCCACAAGATCCGTCATATCCCAATTCAGATCATGTTGTCTGAAAAACCTCATGCGCAGCTCCGCTATTTTCCGCCCTACCCGGCGATCACGGGCAAACCCCATCCTCTTCTGATAATGGGTATTGGGCGGGCTATCCATTCAGATATTCAGAATGAAGAACAGAACAATGTTGAAGATGGAAAAAGATACAGAATCCCCACCAAGAACCAATTTTTATAGCCTTCACCCCATTTATTACCTTTTACCCACCTACACTTCTTAATTCCCCCACCCCCACCCCCACTTTATTATTTTCCTGGAAACCAATGGTCAAACAAGAACAGGTTCCAAGATAAATAGTTTTCTCAAAAAACGACTCTCCACCTGGCTTCGAGACCCTTGCTAAGAGGGGGCGAATGTGGTAGCCTACTCGAAGCCTTCGACCTTCTCACTCGAAGTCTACTTCAAATCCTAATCGAACCTATCGAAGACTATTTCAACTCATAATCAAGCCCCTCAAGGAACTCTTGTAGTCGAAGCCTCGACAGCTGATAAACCTTCGAGAATGGATCAGCACATAATAGCAGATACTCTTCGACTGAGCGTTCGAATAGCTAAAGTGTGATGAGACTAGCGGTTAGCTCAAATGGATTGGACGGCGCATTAATTGGTCTCTCAACTACAGTGATAGGGATGTCCGTAATAAATGCCGCCGCCAAAAAACCCGGACAGTAATCATGTAGCCTGGCTCACTCTTGGTGACTCAACCTCTTATGTTTCTATAAATTAGAGAGAGGGGAAACCAAGAAGGAGTTAGAAAAATCCTCTCCAAACCCTATGCTTTTTACCTTCGACCACTTACAAACTGTATTCGATCTTTATTATTACTCATCAGTAATAAAATCACAGTTTGAAAATCCTCATTGGAGGTCGTAGAGAGTCACATTCGGGCCTCTACGCAAGTATTTGTCTCTAATTAGTCTCATTTTATGCCATATACTTGTACATCTTTGATGAGAAGTTGACCTCCGTGTTGTAAGAGCCATCTTCGCTTCTCAATGAAGATAAAGCCCCTACAGTTCAGAGGTCCACGAGGTATGATTCTTTGTGAGTCTATTATATAAAATAGCACTATCCTCGGCCAAGTTCTGGTAGTAGTCTGTAATATAATTGAGACTTCCAATGAATCTTTGTAACTGAGTTTTCTCTTTAATTTCATCTAGAAATATTGAGGCAAACTCAATATTCCTATTAATAGGAATAATTTGTCTTTTAGTAATGTTATGTCCAAAAAATCTAACTGTTAATTGGAACAGTCTTATTTTAGGAGTAGAAATAACTAGACCATTTCTGCGAATAACATCCTTAAGGATTTTTTTTATTCAGAATTGGGTAACGAATCAATTTAAGGGAGTCGTTAAGAGGTTTATAATTGACAACAAGTCTTGGAACACCTCGCTCCTTTTCAACATTTTGATAAGGCTTAGATCTTGAATCACTCTTTTGCAGAGTTTAAGATATTTAGAATTTATTTGACTTGGGATTGCCTTAGTTGAAATTTGAGTATTCTCATCAAAATCCTATTTGTAGGGTAAGGAAATAACATGTTGCTTTCATTTCCAAAGATCGCTAAGGATATCGCTACAGACCTCAGTAATAAAAAAAATTCAATTTCACTAATTTTGATCTTCATCTCAGAGGATTGAAGTATTTGAGAAATGCCCTTGACTTGGAATTCTTTTTTGAGAAAATTTAAATGATTTTCCTTAAAGTCAAGCATAGTTTTTAGTTCATTAATGATCCTAGTTTCAGGATCTCTAATGAATTCAAAAAATAAATCTTGACCTTGGAATTTACAAAATATTCATTTTTGATCAATGTTATCGAAGGGCATAAGAAAATTTAGAAATGGGGTTCCAAGTATGACTTGCTATTATAAATTTTAGACTAGAAGAAAGGTAGATGGAATGCATGTACCTTTATTACAGATAAATTTTTTTAAAAGTTTGTACTGGATATTCATCCTACTTCTACTTATAGAGGTAAGAGATTGAACTATTTTTTTAAAATACTTGGTGGGAACCAAGCCTTCTTGAATACAATTCAAGTCAACCCCGCTATCAACTAAGGTTTTGATATTCTTAATGGTATATTTATTTCTTATTACAAGGGTAACTTTGATATACCATTCTGATAAGTAATTTTTTGGAGAAGATTAAGATAAGGGTTATCTTTCTTCTTAGGGCTTTCATCATTAGACTCACTAGTTTGAATCATTTGTTTATCCTTTTGACAAACCTATAGATGATTGATTTTATCATCCTGTACCTATACAAAAAAATGTAATTGTTTAATTTCAGAATTTAAGATATTAATTTCCTTACGAAGGTCCTGGAGAGTGATAGGTTTATCACTTTCCATGCGCTTTAGGACATCTTGGAAATTATAGTACATATTTATTACTTCTAGCAGTTCTGGTTCTATTTTAGGCTTCAACTTCAAGTTATCTTGAAGCATTTATTGGAGAAAAATACTTACAAATTTAGCTCTTGCTTTTGGATTAGAAACTTTATGTACAATAGATAAAATCTCACTCTGGGTAGTAGTCAGAGTATTAAGTTTAAAGCCATTCATTTCAACAATGGCTTTTCAATAATCCTGTGGATTGGATTCTGAACACTTATTGCATGGAGTTTCTTCTTTAGATGAGGTGTCACTTTGGTCAATTTCATTGACTTCCTCTTTGCTGTCAGAAGAACTTTCTTCGGAAGTGGTATTAAGTAATAGTTTACTTAATTAAAGTTTTAGTCATTCATCCAGTTGAAGTTCTTGCAACTTTCTTTTTGTAGTACACTTATTTACCAAGTGTATCTTTTTACCACATTTATAGCAATTGCAGGTTTCTGATTTCTTGGAAGAGTTGGCATGAGATTTATTTCTCATATGTATCTTTCTTTTTCTATATTTTTTGTAATAAGAATCATCTTCATTCATATAATTATTCTTACTTCTTTTTCTGAAGTAAGAAGAATATTTTACACTCTTCTTGTGCTTCTTTAGATAATTAACAAGAAGGTCATAAGTAAACTAGTAATATAACTCACCAATTTCCCTTATTCCTGTTAACTTTTGTTTTTTAAGTTAGCAGTACAATTTCATATCATTACATATACTAAGTCCAACTGGAGTACAAATACTGATGAGATGGCCATAAGTATGATCATTGTAGGGTATAGAATTGTCATCATGCTGGTCTTTTAGTTTTTGACAAACCTTTTCTGCAAACAAAGGTTGAAAACCGTCAATGAATTTGGTTTTCTAATGTTCCACATTGGCGTCATTCCTCTACATCACCTTGCAGATATGTACCATCTAAAATAGGTTAGAGAAGGACATCTAAAATTCTAAAAAAAAATTATATTCCTCTCATGTCTCTGGGGTGAAAAACCTACAAAGTGTATAAGTATGGTTTAACAAGAGAATAGACAACATGCTTAATAGGAATATTACAATTTCCTTCGATCTAAACTGTCGTAAGGATTTCTTGTTTCTGATAAGGAGTGATAACATTATACCACCAGACTCTGAGACTTCCCATGAAACCGTTGGTAATAAATTTTGCGAAGTTGTCATCATTATTACCAGTAACCTTAGAGATAGTGGCATACATCAACAATTTATGAATGACTTCATAAATTTGATATTTAGATAATCCATCTATATTCCATTCATAGATGGTCCTTTTATTATATAAATTTTGATTATGGAAAGAATCCACTTCAAATAAAAGATCCTGAGATGTAGGTCTTTTATAATAAGTTTTTTGGCCTGGTGGTTCATATTCTATCATATGAAGGCTTGCTTCAATGGCTTGAATTTAATTTTCTAATTCACTATCAGAGGATTCAGATGAATCTTCTAATGTGTAGTTCTTAGTATTAACACTAAGCTTTTTAAGTCTATCAACCAATAAGTCAACAAATTTAGAATCCTGAGAGTTGAAAAGCTTAAAGTCATGGACAAGAAGGGTTGGCATAATATCAGCTTTATACATGCTAGAGGAGGTACTTGTTATGTGATCAGAAGATGTCAGACTTCTATTTCTTTAGACTTGATCTTCTATTCAATTTAGCTGACCACCAATCATTTGAAGACTTAATTTTGTCCAATTATTATGTTTGATAACAAGATTAACATCAGTTATCTAGCTATTGGGGTGAGCAAAGGCGTTGGCTTCCAAAGCCTTAGAGCCATTACCTCCTTTTCTTAAATGGAGAGATTCAGGGAGAGGGTAAACAAATTGAGCATCTGTACCATCTATTTTTACCCATTTCATGGTAAAATCTTCTATATTATTGATGATATACAGTTGGTGAGGGTACCATTTTGTGAACCAGTCATAAAATAATGTTACATTTTGACTTTTCTCAATCTTAAGATAGTATAATTCCTTGACTAAGCCAAATCTTCCTTACTAAAAATTTAGAAATACCATGTCCTAAACTAGTCATGGCTGGAAGACATGAATTCCCTACTGATAAGCTAGCAAATAAATGAATTAGGGCTTAAATTCATAAATAACTAAAAATAAAAGCTCGCCTCAAATGCAAGAGAAGTAGGTCTTTCTCTTTCTACTTCTGTTATGGTGCTAGTAGAGGGATCAGTATAGACTTAATGAGGAATTTGCTAATCAGACATCATAATTCCTTTAAGGATTGGTTCAGATGTAGAGTTCCTAGACACGGATGGCCTAGAAGAAGGGCAAGAAACATGGTAAGGAATGTTGGCTCCTCTTGCCATTTTAGTACAAGACATACTTCGATTAAGGAAGAGTTTAATGGGAGTAGAGGCAAATGTTACTTCAACATCTCCATCAAGAATTTGGCAATTTGACTGACCTGGTTGGTAAACCTGGGTTGTGGAACTACTACCTTAGATAGTATCTATTATGTTAGGATACTAAGCTCATCTCAATTGATAAGCCTATTGGCAACAATATTAGTTGTCAAACAGTTACTATGTACAACTACAGTTTTATCTAATTAAATTTTTAGGATTGCTCTAGGGCATAAGGTATTCATAACCTTATAGTGAATCTGGAAAATAACTACTAAGACTTCTACTCTTGGAACAAAATCATATCCCTGTGTCTGAATTGTTAAGGATGAACTCGAATTGTCGAAGTCGTTTAAACGAAAATAGGTGTCGTTCGAACGAGCATGGATGTTGTTCAAACGAGATTATAGTTTTTGCGTTGGAAACTTTGTTATCGAAGAAGTCGTTCAAATGAGTTACTGTTTTCCAAGGCTAGAGACCTTTTATCATCAAAGTCGTTCAAACAATCTTATAGTTGTTTAAACGAGATGAGCGTAGGTTTGCTTTAGAGCTATTCTAAGATATTGAGTTTACCTGAAGATCCATTCTAGTTGTAATTAGTCCTCGAATATATAAAGGGAACTTAGGTTATTTTGTTTGACAATCTTTTCTCTGTGTGAGTTTAATTCCAGAGAGCTAAGATTTGAGAGACTCCATTAAAGCTTGAGAAGCTTAGAGAGATCGTGTAACATGTTTGATCATAGTGGATTGTTCGTGGGGAGTAGTTTTTTATCTGTAAGGGTTTTCCATTTTGCTTCTCCAGGAAAATGTTCATCTTCTTTATTGATCTTGCTTGATTGCTCACTTGTTAGGCATATTCCGCGTATTGTACTTGGCATAGAAGAGAGATTAGCTACCTCAATTCTCAATAATTGGCGTCAGAGTGCTTATTACAGGGCTTGTGCGATGAAGAGCGATGGCTGATCAAAAAAATTTGAAGATCAAGAAGTTTAATGGATCGAATTTGGAAGTGTGGAAGATGCATATAGAAGATTACGTCTATCAGAAGGATCATTTACCACTGGGTGGAGTTGAGATGAAGCCAACAGATTAAGATGTTGCTAAGTGGACACGATTGGATCGCAAGGTGTTTGGAACCGTTAGGTTAGCGTTGTCATCTCAAATTCAACACATGATCTCCAAAGTTACGACATCAAAGAGTTTAATGAAGACGTTGTCCTTTATGTACTCGGAATCGTTTGGGGAAAATAAGGTACATCTTTTAAGATGCTTGTTTACTTTGAAGATAAAGGAGAACGATAGTGTGCAAGCTTATATCAGTGAGTTCAATACTATTCATGCTCAGCTTGAATATGCAAAAATCACTTTTACCGAGGAGGCGAGAGCGTAGGCTTTTATAAGGTAGATGCCTGAGAGCTGGGAAGGGTTTATTATAGCTATGAGCAATTCATCGGGGAAGGAAGACATCAAATTTGACACTATAGTCTTTTTGATTAAGAGTAAAGAGAATAGGCATAAAACATCTGAACCCTTTTTAAGTTCAAACGGCAGTACGTTGAACGTCGAGGAAAGAGAGAGGTCTTACAAAAAAGGGCTGAAATATAGAAGGGGTCATTCACAGCAAAGAGGAAAGTCTAAGCCGTCCGGTACATGTTGAACTTATCGAAAGAAGGGTCACTTCAGGCGTGATTATAACTCTTCTTCTAAGAAAGTTGATGATGAAGTGAACGAAACAATGAACCTTACTGAGGAGGTTAGTTCTGATGAGGCTCTACTACTTTCTTATGACAGTATTAATAAATCCTGGATAGTTGATTCGGGTGCCTCATTCCATGCTACTGCAAATGTAGGTTTCCTAACCAATATTGTTAAAGGTGACTTCGGTACTGTCTTTCTTACAGATAAGAGTACATGTAATATTACTTGAAAGGAAAGCGCTAGGTTGATGCTGCCTTTTGGGGCTACGTGGGTTTTACAAAATCTGCGACTTATACCCAAATTGGGGCGTAACTTAATATCGGTTAGCAAATTTGCGGATGATGGCAGATATGTAAGCACCTTTGGTGCAACCTTTTAGAAGCTTACAAAGGAAGCTATGGTTGTAGCTTGAGGCTTAAGACAAGGAACATTGTATACAACTCAAAGCACAATTTCTACTATTTGTACAGCCACTCCGGGGATTGATACAAGTACTTGGTACAAATGGCTCAGCCACATAAGTGAAAAGGGAATGAAGATGATGGTAACTAAGGGAATGCTACAGGGTCTTAATGAGGTTAATCTTAAGTTTTGAGAAGAGTGTGTTCTTGCGAAGCAGAGGAAGGTCAGTATAAATATAATTAGAAGATCAAGGAAACCTGGAAAGCTGGATCTTGCACACACAAATTTTTGGGGCCAACTAAGGTATATTCTCATGGTGGTTCTTATTATAATGTTACTTTTATTGATGATGTTACTAGTAAACTGTGGGTCAACTTTCTGAAGAACAAATAAGATGTGCTCGTTAAATTCAAGAAGTGGAGGGCTCTAGTTAAAAATGAAATCGGTTTAAAACAAAAGTATCTCAAGTCGGATAACGGGGATGAATACTGTAGTGACAAGTTTAAAGACTTTTGCGCATCAAGCAGGATTAGTAGATAGAAAACTATTCGCGAAACACCACAACAAAATGGTGTTGCAGAACGCATGAACCGAACAATAAATGAAAGAACGATTGGTATGAGACTTAACACTGGATTACCAAAATGATTTTAGGCAGCTGCGATTAGTACGGCAGAAAACTTGATTAATAGAGGGCCTTCAACGGCTTTGGATTTTAGATTTCCTGAAGAAGTATGGACCAATAAAGAGGTAAACCTTTCTCACTTACATATTTTCGGTTGTACCTCATATGTGCTTGATAATTCAGATACAAGGAAAAAGTTAGATACAAAGTCGACAAAGTGCATATTTACTGAATACGGTGGCAATGAGTTTAGGTATCGACTTTAGGATGGGAAGAATCGAAAAGTCGTCCGGAGCCATAATGTTACATTCAATGAGGAAGTTTTGTATAAAGACTTCAAAGTACTTGGAGAAAGAAATCGAAGTGAAGCTGTAAAAAGTGTCGACATTAAATTTGAACCCTCTCGAGAGGTTGATAAAGAAGTCGTGGTTGAGTCCGATGCACTAGATCAAGGCAAGGAACCTAATTATCTAGATATTGCAATAACACTTCGAAAGGAGCCGAGAATTCTAAGAGTTTTAGCTAGGTACGTTAACTCCCTACATCACTTGTTACTTACGGATGGTGGTGAACTAAAAAGTTACAAGGAGGCTTTAAATGTGGAAGCCAAGAGCAAGCGGAGCTTGCTATGGATAATGAGATACAGTCATTATCAGTAAATCAAAGTTGGAACTTAGTTCAGTTACCAAAAGGGAAGAGAGTATTGTACAACAAGTAGGAATACAGACTAAAGCAATAATCTGACAGTTCAAGGAGATTCAAGGCTAGACTTCTGGTGAAGGGCTTTCAGTAGAAAGAAGCCGTTGATTTTGGTAAGATCTTTGTTCCTATTGTGAAGATGTCTACAATTCAGGTTGTGATAAATATGGTTATAGTTGAAGATTTACATCTTGAGTAGCTTGATGTCAAGATAGCATTTCCTCACAGCAACCTTGATGAAGAATTTTATATGAAGTAGCCAGAAGAGTATTTAGTTAAAGGGAAAGATGATCTTCTGTGTAGGCTCACAAAAATCTTATATGGTTTGTAACAAGCACCGAGACAGTGGTATTTGAAGTTCGAACAATTCATGTCCTAAAATGGTTATTCGAAGAGCAATGTGGATCACTGTTGTTTTATCAAAAATATAGGGAACTCATATATTATTATACTTTTGTATGTAGATAATATGTTAGTAGCAAGTACCGACATGGGAGAGATTGTCAAGTTGAAGGAACAGTTATCCCAGGAGTTTTCTATGTAGAACTTGGGTATAGCAAAACCATTTCTTGGTATGCGTCTTACAAGGGACAGAAAGCGGCGAGAATTAAATTTATCTCAAGCTGAGTACATCGGCAAAGTACTTAAGCGGTTGAATATAGGTAGTTCTAAAATTGTTAGTACACCATTGGGAGGTCACTTTAAATTATCAAAAGATTGTTGTCCAAAGACGCAGAAGGATCGCGATGAGATGTATATCAATCTTCGGTTGGTAGACTAATGTACGCTATGATTTGTATGAGACCTAATATTGCCTAAGCAGTGGGAGTTGTTAGTAGGTATATGAGTAATCCAGGCAAGGAGCATTGGAGAGCTATGAAATGGATACTAAGGTATCTAAAGGGGACTCAAGATATGGCATTATGTTATGGGGGTTCTCAGACATGCTTACAGGGTTTCGTTGATTATGATTTGGCGGGTGACATTGATAGACGGAAGAACACTAGTGGTTTCATATTTACATTGTGAAGCGGTGCGGTTATATGGATTTCTAGGCTACAAAAGATCTTAGTTTTTTCTACGACGGAGGTAGAATATGTTACGCCTACAGAAGCGGCAAGGATATGGTTTGGCTTAAAAGGCTGATGAAAGAGCTTGGTAGAGAACAATTTTCTCCTAAGTTGTATAGCAATAGTCAAAGCATTATACACTTAGAAAAGAATTCGGCTTTTAACTCTAGGACCAAGGATATTGATATTCGGTATCATTATATTCGCTCGCTCCTCGAGGACGGTGTGTTAAAGCTTGTAAAGATTCATACTGATGTGAATCCGGCCGATATGTTTAAGAAGATAGTGACTTTTCAAAAGTTGACGACATGTACAACTTTTGTTGGTCTTCAAGATTGAAGGTCCGGGTAGTGTGAGAAATTAATTTGGAAATCTGGAGATGGGTTACGGGATTCGATTTTAAGTGGGAGATTGTTAAGGATGAACTGGAATTGTCGAAGAACTAGAATTGCCGAAGTCGTTCGAAATGAAAATGGGTATCGTTCGAACGAGCCTGGATGTAATTCGAATGAGATTATAGTTTTTGCGTTAAAAACTTGGTTATTGTAGTAGCCTACTCGCAGCATTCCAGCACCAGTCATATACTTGATGGCTACATCAAAGCCTACCTAGAGACTCGAAGCCCAGTAAGACAGTAATTAAGTCTATGAAGCCTTCAAATATCAATTGAACACTCGAAGACATTATGGTCGAAGCTGAAGACAAATGGTCAATACCAAAACTCAGTATCAGTAACAGAGAGACTTCGACCATGAGAATACATGGTCGAAGGTAGACACATCTGGCAGCCAGCTTAATAGACATAACAGTAAAATGAGCCGCCTGACAACTGTAGTGTAAAAACTGACTCTACATACAGAACAATTGTCCCCAAAGATATACATGTAATCTGACCTCCTATGGTGACTCACCCCTTTTCTATCTCCTATAAATATGAGGGAGGAGACACTTTCAAGAGGTTAAAAAATTTGTCCCAAAATGCCCTTCAAGATTTCCTTCGAATACCCTGTAACTAACTTCTATTCGATCTGTCATCGAACTCGATATATATCATCAATCATTCAAATCCTCACTTGAGGTCGTGAGGAAACCAATTCTAGGACTCTGCGCAAGTGTGTTAGTTAGTAATATAGCTTATTATTACCTTATATATTTGCATAAGCCACTAGTCGAAGATTAACACCTTGGTGTAAGAGCTGGCTTCCCCTCCCACGAAACTTGACCCATACATTTGGCGTTGTCTGTGCTACACCCACCCTGCTCAATCCCCTTTTTCTCTTTCTTTCTTTTTCTAACCATACCTAAGGCCCCCACCCTACGTTCTACCTCTGCCATCGTTGGAAACTCTGCCGACGGTATTGCGGCCCAACTCGCCCTCATCAGCCAATAATTTGCCCAAATCGAGGAGTGCCATAACAACTAGATGCGCATTAAATGCAGAGACAGACGGCAGGAAATTGAAGCTGAATGGAAATGCCATTTAGACAACAACGATCGCCAACATTGTGCTCTGGACGAACTGAGTCACACTATTTGTGAGCTTCAACAGGTATACACCCAATACACTCCTCTGCGATCTCAGGTACCCGCCCTCTCGCACATTTCTGCCCACGCCTAACTTGGCCCCTATCCCTAAATTGAGGTTCCCCCAGTCCATACAATTGCGAAAGGAGCGCTGAACATGCCCCCTAACAGCGGACTCATCACCCTCAACACCAGCGATCTCCCCCTCATCCTGTCTAGTTTACACAACAGGAACTCGATCAAAAATTCCATGCCGATATTAACATCAGTACGAGCCTCACACCAAATTCCTGGAGTTAATTAAACAACCCCATCTTCCCTAAACTCCCCACAGTTGAGGTACCTCTAAATTCCCATACCCTAAAAATTAGCAAATACCGCAATACCGACCCTCAATCTCATGTCCTCAAATTTTTGAATGCCTTAACCCTATATTCCACAAGACCACATTTTGTGTCGCATGTTTCCCACCAGTCTCACTGACAGCCATCTCAAATGGTACCACAACCTCCCTAATTGTTCTATCTGAAGTTTTAAACAGCTATCGAACATCTTCATCTCCCAGTTTGCCTTTACTAAGGACCGTGAGGTCTGTGTCGATGCTCTCTACAAATTCCCCAAATCCCCCAACGAAATGCTTAAAGTTTTTACCAAGCGTTTTCTCAATGAGTCGCGCAAAGTCAAAAACCTTGACTGCACAAATGTCATTCTCATGTACTCCAATGCTCTACTAGACCACAGTCATGTTAAGGACAATATCGTGCTCCAAAAACCACGAACACTCAAGGAGATGTTATCCAAGGTTAACAGTATATCGACGTCGAATGCCTTCGCAAATCTAATCGCCTGGGGCAAGCTTCGACCACTAACCACAGCAAACCACGACCATCGAATACACCCCTGGTCGCTTCCGTTTCTCAGGAGACCGACAACTGAAAATTCCCTCATTCGATACTACCCCCTCTGAAATCCACAAAAAAATAACCCATGTCGGTCCTACCAAAACTCACTACCCCTATCAGCACCCTTCTGACACATATCCAGGCCGATCATATATGGCATACTCCCTTTCCCATCGAGGTCTACAAGGATGATCCCTACTGCCAGAATCATCAATGCAATTGCCACCCCATAAACAAATGTTATGCTCTACAACGATCTCTGGAAATGATTCATAAAGCAGGTCGTCTACATCGATATGTCGCCGATCTCCCCAGCTATCTCGACGAGTCGTATCTCAAGCCCCAACCCACTCTAACTACCGACCCAGTTGTGGTACATATTTTCCAACTCCACCTCATCAAAGTTAACAACATTGACAGTGGTCATACACGAAGCAAGAGCAAACGAGTCGAAGATATTATAAGCTTACTTA
This sequence comes from Kingdonia uniflora, assembly GCA_014058105.1. Taxonomy (NCBI): domain Eukaryota; kingdom Viridiplantae; phylum Streptophyta; class Magnoliopsida; order Ranunculales; family Circaeasteraceae; genus Kingdonia; species Kingdonia uniflora. The sequence goes on from JACGCM010000445.1 coordinate 2,750,925, forward strand.
GCAACAAAAGTTACCCATCCTTCTGCCATAATCTAGCCAACGCCCTTGAGCCAAATGTATATCCTTTATCGATTGCAATACTTCTCATGTCCGCTTCCTCCACTCCGATCCTTTGGTCATCATGATCAAGGTCGAACATTTTATCTTACACACTATGCTCATTGATACGGGCAGTGCAGCAGAATTCCCCTTCCAACAGACCGTCCGCGCCATGCAAAAAACCAACCTCATTATGCCAGCCAACATCGATCGCAAGGGCTTTAACGGTACTACCAAAGTCTTCATCGGTCGCCTTAGCCTCCCTGTCCTCACCGGACCAGTTACCTTCCAAACTAATTTTCTCGTCATCAATAAGAAATCTAAATATCTGGGCATTCTAGGGCGTGATTGCTTTAAGCCATGAAAGCCATACCTTCTACCTACCACCAAACACTACGTTTTACTACCCCTTGTGGCACGTAGAATATGAAAGGTTCTTAATACCTCGCCCACTCATGCGAGCACCCTGAGATCGACCTTACCAGGAAGCTTGTTAAACCATTACAGTCAATACATCTCTCCTTCCCTATCTGTAACTCAGCCCCTTCTACTACACCTGTCGAACCTACTGTTTTCACAAAACTCGACAGACTTGGTCGAGGCACATTCTTTGGCAGTTTCTTGGATGAGGTTGAACGCCATGAATTCACAATGTTCCTTCGAGCTAACAAAGACATCTTCGCCTGGACCTTCCATGAGATGCCTAGCGTCGACCCCACCTTGGCCTTCCATCAACTTGACCTCATCCCTAAATCCACAGTTGTAAAGTAAAAGAAACGCACTTTGGCACCAAGGATTCGAGAAGTAGTGAACCTCGAAGTTGAAAAATTCCTGGCCGCTGGCTTCATCAGAGATGTCAAATACGCCGACTGGATCTCAAACAATGTAATTATCCCCAAGTTGAACAGCAAGAACCGAATCTGGATCGACTTCATTGACCTTAATAAACACACACCGAAGGACAGTTTTCCTATCCTGATCATTTCAGTGTTCCAAGATGCAACAGCCGGTCATGAGCGATTATCAATGATGGACGCAGCTTCGAGTTACAACCAGGTACCCCTTCTCCCTGAGGATCAATTTAAAACTTTGTTTATAACCGAACAGGGACTTTACTATTTTAACGTCATGCCCTTCGGCCTAAAAAATGTGGGTGCTACCTACCAACGCCTTGTTACCACCATGTTCAAACCTTTGCTTGGCAAGTCGGTTAAAGTTTATATCGACAACATGTTATGCAAAAGCCTATAAAAACATACCCATATACAGGACCTAACCGAAGTATTCTTGATACTTTGCTCTTATAACATGAAATTGAACCCAAATAAATGCCAATTTGGCATTTCATTCAAAAAATTCTTAGGCCACCCCATCAGCAAATGAGGTATCGGATAAATCCCACTCATATTTGCACCCTCATTGATATGCCTTCCCCTCAAACTAAGAAAGACGTCCAAAAGGCTGCTGGTAAAATAGCTGCCCTAAACTGTTTTATCTCAAAATCCTCTGACCGTTGTGCTTAGCTTTTCTCCCTCTTACACGACCAAGGCGTCCATAAGGACAAAAAGAACAACCACAAAGTTAATTGGACACCCAATTGTGAATAGGCCTTCCCCGAACTTAAAACTTACCTTGGTCGACCACCTATCATAAATACCCCCATCGAAGGCGAAACGTTCATTTTATATCTCGCAGTAACTGATACTTCTATTAGCCCGGTCCTTATTCGACTCGAAACTAATATCGAGAAACCCGTATACTTTATCAGCAAAACTCTGACACCCGCCGAAACTCGATATACCAAGCTCGAGCTTTTGCTCCTTACACTTGTCAACACTACTTGAAAGCTCAAACCACACTTCCAAGCTTACCCCATACATGTTATCACCAGCTACCCTCTTTGAAAGATCCTCATTAAGAAAGATAAGTCCAGATGGGTTTAACAATGGTCCGTCTATCTTGGTGAACACAACATCACTTTCAAAAAACATATATCTCTAAAGGGCCAGGAAGTCGTTAATTTCCTTGCCGACTTCCCAGTCGAAAAATTCAATTGGGAAGAACACGAAGACGATTTACCCAAAGATCATCTCGAATAATGCGACCCTTGGAACCCTAATACGGGTTGACATATCTTTACAGACAGATCTTCCAGACCCAATGGCTCTGGGATAGTAATTGTCCTGGTTACTCCCTCCAATGACCGAATCGAGAAGGCCGTCAAATTAAATTTTGAATATTCCAACAATGAGGCCGAATTCAAAGCTTAGATACATGGTCTCGATCTCGCTCTTGAACTTGATATTCATAAACTTGCAGTATTTACTGATTCCCAGCTCATTTAGAGATAATACTCTGGTAAAAATTAGGCAAGCAATCGCATGGCTGAGTATGCCGTACTTGTCCGCCAGTACATGGATCGTTTCCCTAAAAAAAATCCATTACACATTACCCTTGAAGCAAAAATAGACATGTCGATGCCTTCGCCTACATGGCAGCCATGTTAGGCTAGTCCGAATCACGAATACTCCATATCGAAGTACTCAAACGCCCAAGTATCGACAAGATGGAAGACAATGCCATCAATACTATAGGTGAGAGTCTCGATCCTGATGACTGGCGCACACCCGTCCTTACAAATTTTAATAGTTCTACCCACCCGGAGGATCCTAAAGCAAAATGTTTGTTACTAGAGAACTGCCGACGATACACCATTCTCAAAGGCAGACTATACCGCAAATCCCCAAACGGTGTACACCTCCATTGCATCTCCCAACACGAAGCCACTACCATACTTACAAAACTTCATGAAAGAAATAGTGGTGCTCGTACTGCTGGTTGATCTATGGCTCTTCGAGCCGTAACCCAAGGTTTATTCTAGCCCAATATGAAGAAACAAGCTTTAGAGTATGCGAAACACTATGACAAATGCCAACGTCACGCCTACGATATCTAAAGCCCTTTACAAGACCTCCATTGCAGCTAAGTTACTTGGCCAATCAAGCGGTGGGCCATTGATCTAGTAGGCCCTTTCCCCAAGGCTTGGGCTGCAGATAACACATTCTAATGGCCACAGATTATTTTACTAAATGGGTAAAAGCCGTGCCTCTATGTTAAACCAGGGAAGAAGAAGTTATCAAGTTCTTATGGGAAAACATCATCACACGTTTTGGTTACCCTCACATGATTCGATACGACAACGGTCCCCAGTTTGTAGGGAGCAAAGTCCATAATTTCCTCAAGAAGTACAATATTATATTTTCCCCCTCTATACCTTATTACCCATAGGGTAATGATCAGGTCAAAATAATCAACAAAACCATAGTCGACAGTCTTAAGAAATGCATCGATCAGAAGAAAGGCCGATGGGTTTAAGAATTGCAATATGTACTCTGAGCCCATCAAACTACACCAAGAAAGGCAATAGGCTGCACCCCTTTCCTCTTAGCTTATAGTACCGAAGCTGTGCTGCCCACTCAGTTCGAAGTGCCAACGCATGACCCTGACCTCCTAGATGAAGATAACTAGTTTGAACTTAGATGCAATATGTTTTGGATCGATGAAACTAGAGACCGATCCATCGCTAACCTTGCCCGTTATCAGCTCTTTCCCCATAACTCATACAATAAAAGGGTTCGACCAAGTAGCTTCGATATTGAAGATTTGGTACTTCGGCGAGTCATACCCTCTTCGAAACCTCGCAATGCCGGAAAGTTAGTCGAATCTTGGGAATGACCTTTTGTTGCATATGACAAAACTGATAAAGGATCCTATTATTTGATGACGGAAGCTGAGGAACCCCTACCCAACCCTTGGAACGTAATGCAGTTAGGCTCATACAACAGGTCGTGGTCACCACCTTGTTCAAATGATGTAAATACAACATAATCAATGAACATATTTTCCTCCTTTGAGCTTCGTTTCATGTCCTGTCTCCAGTGAACTTCTTGAGTTGGTCAAACCAAAGTATCATGTCAACCTTTCGACCCGACTGATACTTGGGGGCGACCTCAAAGTTTTTTAAGGTTCTCATTCGAGCAAACCCGAGTGACATGAATGGTCGACAGATCGGACACTCGGGGATACATTGTGGCCAACCACATAATGCTTCGTTTATGCTCAATCCCACAGATAGACCCAGGGGCGACCTTTGAAGTCTAATGAACTTCTTGAGTTGGTCAAACCCAAGTATAATGTCAACCCTTCGATCGGACTGATACTTGGGGGTGACCTTGAAGTTTTTTAAGGTTCTAATTCGAGTAAACCCAAGTGGCATGAATGGTCAACAGACCAGACACTCGGGGATGTATTGGGGCCGACTACATAATGCTTCGTTTAGGCTCAATCCCGCAGATAGACCCGGGGGCGACCTTCAAAGTCTAGTGAACTTCTTGAGTTAGTCAAACCTAAGTATCATATCAACACTTCAACCTGATTGATACTTGGGGGAGACCTCAAAGTTCTTCCAGGTTCTAGCACGAGTAAACCTGAGTGGCATGAATAGCCGTCAGACCAGACACTTGGGGATGCATTGTAGCCGACCTTCGACGTCCAGCGCAGTCTATACTTCACTATTTATACTGAGATACCATCATACAAATACATACCAACAATTCAAGTCAAATACATACCAGCAGGTCATGTTCAACAATATTACACATTGTTCAAATTCTACCTATCCAATACACATTATTCAAATTCAACATACACAGGATTGGAGAGTTCTTTACCGACAACAGAAGCCAAAGAAGTACCTTCTCCAAATACCCCACTTATGCAGGATTGGCCGCACTTAATCCTTCTCCATGATCTTCTACAGCAACACCTCCACTGCCTTCGACAGCGGGGTTTAATCCCAAAGCATTAGCAACACCTTCGACTACAGAGCCCCCTACAACATTTCCAGCACCGACACCATCTCCTTCGGCCGTGGGATCAGCTACCACATCTCCAGCACCTCCCCCTACAGGGTTTACTTCCATCCCTTCTGTCTGTGCAACATCTTCGACAGTAGGCTCTTCCGTTAGAGGATAGGGCTCGAAGGTCTCTGGATCGTATCCTAACCCATCTATAAACTTATTTTGGGTTGTGGTCATATCACACTCTTCATCATACTGCGCCTGGAAATGTGCATTGTTGTTCTTCAACTGTTCATCTTTACTGATGAGCTTCGCTTCCGACACTGTTACCGCCTGATTATAGTTAGCGATCGCAGTTTTGACTTCCCTTGCGGTATCGGCCTGAATCTACAACTTATCTTGTTCTAGTACACCAACCTGGGTCTCCAGTGACAGAATGGTCCCCTGCGAGAGCTCATGCCTTTCCCTCACCTTCTTCAGTGTCTTACTCGATACCTTCTGGGATTTGTTAAAAGCTATTACCCAAACTTTTACCTGCACAAATACTCGACTAATTAGCAGTTCTCGAAGCATAATTTCAAGTTCAACATTCCAGAAACACTTACCTGGTACAGAACTTTGTTAACTTTCTTTCTCGTTTTATCTGGGTTTATGCCGCAGAGAGTAGCCATCGACTCGGTCATTACTCGAGCGCTCTCCTCCGGTTCGACCTCACGTCACCTCACTTCGGCTGGTTCATCCTCATTATCGGCCATTTGTTCACGGGCCCTCTTCCCCAAGGTTGTTCTCGTTTGTTGTACTGTCGAAGCTTTGTCAGTGACCTTGCCTTTACCCTTGCTAGTCTGCCGCGGTACATCAAGAATAGTCTCGAACACTCGGCCGTATCGTCCTCAGCCCTCCTCGTCGAGACCTCGGTACAAAGCTCAACTTTTTGCTCAAAGTGTCATAGTCCATCTGACCATCCCTCGTCGAAGAACTTCCTTCTTTTATCTTCCTCGAATGCCCAGCATCAACTGGAAAATTTCTCAGCAAAGTGTCCATCTTCTTTTATCTCATTTTTTGGCAATACCTAACTTCTTGAAAACAACGTTTACCCACTCTTCGTCCTGGTTGATCAGTTCATCAATATAAGTCTGCGGGTTCCTCAAGCCATTATCTGCGGGTTCAGCAAAACAATGAAGAAAAGATTAACAGTTTATTTGATCAACAGAATCAATATACTTCGAGTCCTAACTTTCCTGTTTTGCACAACTTGTTCTTCAACCTAAATTCCTCCTCTCCCGGTGCATTCTCGTAGCTCCCCTTCACCACCACCAGATCCATATCCCACCCATGCCCAGTTGAACATAGGTTAAATAACCATGGTTTATCTGAATGGCATTGAATGTGATAGGTCCCCACCTTTTTGTTCGCTTTCTTCGAATAGAACGATACTATGTCGAACCACTGGATCAAAAACCTCCCTTCGCATTTTAAATCTACATTCATCGCTTCGACCACCCTCATCATTTTATAAAAATTATCATTCATCTGGCATGGGGCAACATCCCAAAAATTCAATACCTACTTCACCAGCCTTCGAAGAGGAAGCTGCATCCCTAAACGGATTTGGCCTCTGAACACCATAATCCCATCCTGGGCGGAATCCATAAACGTATACTTGACCCTTAAAGGCACTAGAATAATACCTACCTTCGACAATCTGTATATTTCCATAAACCATTTCAGCCTCGCCTGCTCCTGAGGTGAGACCGGCCCCACAGTTGTCGAATCATCAATCGTACTTTCACTACTATTACTCTCTTCCCCATCCCTTTCGTCCGTCTTATCAGCCGAAGGCCCGCCAGTACCTTCATTCCCCCTCCCTCTTTTTCTTCCCCTTCCTCATTTTCTTCTTCGTCACTCTCTCTGACTATTCGAGCCCTACAACGGCTCCTAGTCGATGCTCAAACTTTTGGCACTACGACCAATGGGGTATCCATTACCATTTTTAATACTTCCACATCACTGCTCTTACCCCCTCGACCTTGGCCAAATATACACGGTTGATTTGTTTCGTCCTCGTCCTCATCTACCAGCTTTATCCTCGAAGCATGACGGGTACACATTATACCCTACAAAAGAAGAAAATTAACATTAACTCGATATATTCGAGTATCAAGGTTCGGTTCTATAATATTATTTATCCTCATTATTCGGCTGACCTACGACCGAATATTCAATCACTACCTTGCTCCTCCCAATTTATCCCTTGGTTGGACTTCCAGCCACATGTGTTACCCCCTTCCTCAGTTACGCCGTTACAGACAAAAAACCAAGTAACACTTACCCCCACCGTATAGACAAAGAGCAAAAGGAGAAGCAAGAACAAAAATAAATTGTCTATCTTTACCAAGAAATTATAAGCATACCAGTTTGAGTATATCAAATTTATCAGTGACAATGGCATTTTCTTTCCTCCTCTCCAGCCACTTCAATCGCAACAATGGTGTATATCTTCTTCTCTTCGTTATTCCTCTCTCTTTAGTTATTTAGGAACAGTGACTCTCTCCCAATTACTTCTTTAAATACCTCTAAAAATAATAAAACTACCTCGATTTCCCCCACTCACAATCATTACCACTCATCCGCTCCCCCCTCATTTTCGGCCATGATATGTTTTGCCAATATTGCCCTTACTTATACCCACGTGCGTGTCATACACTTATACCTGATAATATTTTTTAGCCCTCTCAAACCTTTTGACATACTACCCAAAACTGTCAACTCAAGCACACATGTCACATCCACCTCTTTCCCATACCCTAAGAAACATCATGATGGCCTGCAGCGGTACACTGCCCTATGAATAGTATCAACTCTAACATTTTTGCCATTTCGGCTGTCAGATTTTGCAGTCGAAGCATCCCATGCCTTCATTTTCGAGCCCACTTATACATTCCACTATAGTTGTTTTCGAACCATCTCATGCATTCGTTTCATGCATTCATTTTCGAGCCTTTCATGCATTTATTTTCGAGCCATCGTCTACATTCTATCACAATCCACCGTACATATACATAAGTTCTTGAACCTTCGGTCAATACTTTTCATTATATGACAGAATCAAATGTTCTTCCCATTTTTATTCGTTTTCATCACTTAAGTTCGGAGTTTTACAATTAAACCGCGCCTACATTATCATCGTCTATAGTACCTATAACTGTTATACTACCACATTTCGATGAACACTACATTGTTTCATTCAAAACGTTGTCAGGTATACATCACCAACATCAAAAAAAAAAAAAACAATAACAACAGCAACAGGAGAAACAAACAAACCCTTCTACATAACCACCCCATATCCTGAAGACCCCCCTATTTACACATGGGGCAGTTCTTACCGAGCCCCGCCTGAGCCTCGATTACTTCTTCAGCCTCCACCTGGTCTTTTGCTAGGCTTTTCAGTAATAAATACCGGTTACTGACGTTCAGGCCCAACCACTGCATCACCCTCCACCAGTGCTCGTGCCAATGCCCATAGATAACCTCCTCTAGCTCTAGCTCCATCAAGTCAGGCAATGTTACGTCCAAACCCTGATCTCTGAAGAATTTCTACTTCAGCGTCATTGTCTTTTCCTCAATGCAGTGTTCCCTCACCTCCATTCTCTTCTGGTAACCAGTGTTTAGAGTAGTTTCCATTATTTACTTACTTAAGAAAGAAGATGAAGAATATTTGAAATCCCCCCCCCCTAACAACCCCTCTTTATACATTGATTAATGGGCATTTATTACCTCCTTAATCAATACTTACCTTAATTACTCTCCTTGGAAATGCCCATATTCAATCAGTCAGCTCTTCAACTTACCACTCCTACCTATTTTTCTTAGCACGCGCCATCTGCACCAATTTCTGAGAGCCCTACTAAGAGGGGGTGAATATAGAACCCTACTCGCAGCCTTCCAACACCAGTTGAATACTCGAAGGATACATCAAAGCCTACCTAGAGACTCAAATCCCAACAAGATAGTAACTAAGTCTACGAAGCCTTCCGATATCAATCGAACACTCAAAGACATTATAGTCGAAGCTGAAGACAGGTGGTCAGCATCAGAACTCAATATCAGTAATAGAGAGACTTCAACCATGGGAAGACATGGTCGATGGTAGACACATCTGATAGCCAACTCACCAGACATAAATAGTAAAATAAGCTGCCTGATAACTACAGTGTCATAATCGACTCCACGTACAGAACAGTTGTCCCCAAAGGATATACATGTTATCTGACCTCCCATAGTAACTCATCCCTTTTCTATCTCCTATAAATAAGAGGGAGGAGGCATTATAAAGGGGTTAGAAAATCTCTTCCAAAAAGCCCTTCAAGATTACCTTCGAATACCCTTAACTGACTTATATTCGATCTATCATCGAACTCGATATATATCATCAATTATTCAAATCCCTAGAGGTCATGGAGAAAACAATTCTAGGACTCCACGCAAGTGTGTTAGTTCACTAATATAGCTTATTATTGCCTTATATACTTGCATAAGCCCCTAGTCAAAGATTAACACCTTGGTGTAAGAGCTAGGTTCCCATCCCACGAAACTTAGCCCCTACAGTTATCAAAGAAGTCATTTGAACGAGCTTAGATGTCGTTCGAACGAGTTGTTGTTTTCTAGGGTTGAAGACCTTTTATCGTCAAAGTCGTTCGAACGAGCTTAGAGTCGTTCAAACGAGATGAGCGTAGGTTTGTTTTAGAAGCTATTCTGGGATGTTGAATTTGCATCAAGATCCGTAATACTTTTAATTAGTCATCTAGTATATAAAGAGGACTTAGATTATTTGTTTAACTATCTTTTCTCTTTGTGAGTTTAATTCTAGAGAGCTAGGATTTGAGAGACTCCATTAAAGCTTGAGAAGCTTAAAGAGATTGTGTAACTTGTTTGATCATAGTGAATTGTTCGCGGGGAGTAGTTTTTTATTCGTAAGGGTTTTTCACTTCCCGCATCCAGGAAAATATTCGTCTTCTTTATTGTTCTTGCTTGATTGTTTACTTGTTAGTCATATTCTGCGTATCGTTATTGGTGTAGAAGAGATATTAGCTACCTCAATTCTCAACACGAATCCTAAGACTCACACCATCAAACATGGACTTATCAGTGAAGATCAAGATTAAATTAGGATAAACATCAAAATAAACTGGTCCATGACATAGAGAAGTTGGAACTATTTCTTCTTTCATCCCTTAGGTATGTAAGAATACTATAATTAATTCCTATGAGGGTTAATGGTTTGAATGCAACTTTGATACATCCAATATGCAGGTAATTGTATTTTTTAAAATATTTTTTCACATCTGGGAGGTTAAGTAGTTTTAAAGTATGACATTCACTGTCAAGGGCTATCGATTACTACATGATCTTAATATTATCTTGACTTATGATGTCAAACATACCCTTTTTGTAAATTAATTTAGACTTGATAGATTGTATAGTCCATTGGTTTAGTTGTTGAGTTTGATCAAACCCAACTAATTCTGAGTTTTTTTTACAGATGATTGGTCTTCATGAGACTTATTCATTTTAACCATATGTGAAAGATGGATCACTTAGATATGTAAATGTTATATAAGAAAGTAGGTATGGTTACTGTTGATATTCTTCTTTGATAACGATGTTTAAGTAGTATAATCATTTTTAAAGTGTCAGGTATACATCTGTCAACGATTTATTGGCAAAAAATATCCACTCAGGACAACCACGCCATACGCGACTTAGGTGACGTCCCATACATTCTTCTCTAAAACAGACTATACTGTGAAACAAGCTTATTAAAGAGGAAAATGAGCAGTATTCAGACTTAATTCTTACATAAGATTTAACATACCTAGGTGACCGATAATTCTAACCATACATGGCTCTAATACCAAGAAAAATGTACCAGAAGAAAACTGTCAAAGGTGCCCTTAAACAAGAAATCATCTATCAACAGAAAACATTGGTTAATGAAAGTATCATAACCATTTTTCTTTTGATGATCTTAAGCTTAATCAAGATGTCTGAGGTCTCGACCAGAAGGAAAGTATCTTAACCATTTCTTAAGCTTAATCGGTTGTATTCGATAAATGTCACCGTTGCTTTTGTCATCCCTGTCTAAAAAAACATCCATAACTATGTTAACCTCTACCTTTTTGTTTTACTAATGTAGCTTGGCGCGAGCTGTGTAATGTACCTAGGTCATTCAATCATAATTTCAGTGTGTACACCTCGAAGTACTGGCGAGTGGTGGTTGTGACCTTCCACCGGTAGATGGATCATGGGGTTGGAATTTTGGGGTTACAAATCCCTATACATAGCAGACTTACGTTTTAGGAAGAAAAAAATGTTAGGTTTTATATCTTCAAAAACCTATGTGGTTTCTTTAGTCCCACATTGCTTGGAAGAGTTGTTTGTATCCTTGATATAACATTGGCCCTTTATTTTATATGTTTGGTTCATGGGTTTGGGCCTCGGCTTTGGGTCTCTAAGAAGAAATTGATTTTGTCAAAATAAATTTTATTCGAGCTGGACCAATTCGATCGGAGTCCATTCGATCTCGGCCTAGATCATTTTCAACCAAGTCTTTTTCGACGTAGAGTTCCCAGGAGACCAAATTCGAACTGTGTCTATTCGAACTAAACTTTTTTATTTTGAATTCCTCAAATGTAACTGCTTCGTAATTAAGTCTTAAGCGTTTCACTTGCGTTTCGAACGTTTTTGATGACGTGTCCCACCATTAATACTTATTACCATTTTGAACTTGCTTTATATAAAGAGAAACTGTGCCTCAGTCTTTCTATCCATCGAATACACAGTTCTTCTGTTTTATTTAATATAATCATAAGTCTAAAATCCGAGTAAACTAATTGAAAGTGCAAATCATACGAAGGTCTTTCTTCCTAACAAGAGAAGTTCCTACTCTACTATTTTATCCTGGAGGTGACGCAGCAATCAACTGTTTGTAAAGGTCAGTGCGGTGAAACATTTTAAAGATAGGGACTTTGTCCTCGGCTCAGCATTTCTTTATCATCATTTCAATACCTCCTGTTCGTTTTGCTTTTGATGTTGTTCTAAGGATCTCTGCTCTCAAATACTACTGTAGAGGTAAAATAGTATTAATTTCCATAATAATTTTAAGACGCTTTAGTATCTGTTATGGATGGAGACAGTGATGTCCAGTTTATCTTCACCGACAACAACAAACCTTTCGAATTTGAAGGTACAAACTTTCGTCGGTGGAAATAGAAAATGTTTTTTTATTTAACTACTAAGAAAGTAGCTAAATCGTGTATCTCTACTAAGCCTAATGAAGTTGAACCCATATCCCCTAAATCTATAAAGGCCCTAGAGAAATGGACTGTAAATGATTTTCTTTGTAAGAATTTTATCCTGAATGGACTTAGCGATGACCTATATGATTTCTACTATGTGTTGGAATCCGCTAAGGAAATTTGGGACGTTCTCCAAAAAAAGTATGATACTGAGAAGGTTAGGTCAAAAAAGTATGCAATTAGCTCCTACTTGAATTTTAAGATGCATGACGATAAGTCAGTCATAATCCAATCTCACGAACTCCAAAAGATATCTCATGAGATTATTTATGAGGGTATCAAATTAGATAAGCAATTCCAGGTTGTTGTCTTCATAGACAAATTACCTCCTGCTTAAAGAGTTCAAAAATACCCTTCGACATAAATCAAAAGAGTTTTCTATGGAGAGCCTTATCGTGCGCCTCCGTATCGAGGAAGAAGCTAGAAAACAAGACATTAATGAAGAAGTTCTATTTGTGTGCAATCACAACAAGAACAAAATCACCAATGCTTCTCTGAAGCCGGTGAAAAAGGGTATGAAAAACCAGTCCCGCAAACCAAACAAGAACCCTAGCTTGAACAACTCTGTACCTACCTCGAAAACAAACAAATAGGAATTTGTTTAATTTATTTGTTATAACTGTAGTCGACGATGACACATGGCTCGGGACTGCCGTAACAAGCCGAAACTTGCAAAGGTCCATTTGACTGAGCATGTATCTAAAGAACCTCTGGTTGCTATGATAACTAAGGTTAATATGGTCAGTAACTCAAAAGGATGGTGGATGGACTCTGGTGATACCCGCCACGTCTATTTTGATAGGGAGTTGTATAAAACTTATGTTGAAGCTAAGGGTAGGAACGTGTTGCTGGGGGATACCCACACCACAGAAGTTACTGGAACTGAAAACATCAAGCTGAAGTTTACCTCTGGGAGGACTCTTATTCTGAAGGATGTGCTCCATACCCCTCAAATGAGGAAGAATCATGTATCTATTTTTCTCCTAAACAAGGCTGGGTTTACACAGAATATTAGAGGTGACATTTATACAATCACCAAAAATAGGGAATTTGTGGGTAAAGGCTATGCGTGTGATTCTATGTTTAAGCTTAATATTGATATAATTAATAAAGAATCTTCTTCTTACTCTGTGTGTACTTTTAATGTTTGGCATAGTAGGTTTTGTCATGTTAACAAGAAGCTCATTAAAAGTATGTGTAACCTGAGTTTGATTCTGAAATTCCCTTTGGATAGTTTTGAGAAATTTGAATATTGCTCTTAAGCAAAAATCGCAAAGACCCCTCACAAATCTGTACTAAGAGAATCTGGGACCGTGGACCTTATACACTCAAACATTTATGAATTTGAAGGGATTTTGACAAGGAATGGGAAACGTTATTTTATATCTTTTATTGATGACCATTCTAATTACACTTATGTATATCTTATGGCTCACAAGAGCGAAGCTCTGAACATGTTTATGATTTTCCTTGCTGAAATTGAGACTCAATTTGGAAAGAAAATAAAATGTTTTCGGAGTGATAGAGGAGCTGAATATGACTCGGGGGCGATCCACGAGCTATATCAGTACACAGGTATTATTCACGAGATTGCAGCTCCTTATTCACCTGAGATGAACGGTAAGGCTGAACGTAAGAACCGTACTTATACAGAACTAGTAGTTGCCATAATGTTAAGTACTGGAGCTACTTCCCATTGGTGGGGAGAGATACTATTAACTATTTGTTATGTGTTAAACAAGTTTCTTAACTCAAAGACTTTAACCACACCTTTGGAATTATGGAATGGCAGAAAGACGACTGACTCATACTTTAGAGTTTGGGGATGTTTAGCTTATGTCAAGATACATGATCCTAAAATGTCAAAACTTGCTAGTCGTGCTTATAAATGTATTTTCATTGGTTATGCAACTAGCAGTAAACCGCATAGATTTTTTAACTTGCAAAACAAAACTATTATTGAATCGGTAGATGCTAACTTTTATGAAGAGAAGTTTCCTTTTATATCTAGAGACAGTGGGGGTTCCTCATCTATTTTTGTTGCACCTAGAATAGGAGAACCTAGAAATTTGGAAACTTCAGGCATTACTACTTATGTTAGAAGGAGCAAGAGAGCTCAAGTAGAGAAGGACTTTGGTCATGATTTTGAAGTATATACTCTAAAGGGAGATCCGTCTACCCTCAAAAAGGTTCTTACCTCCCCTAATTCAAATGTTTGGTAGGATGCTATCAATAGTGAGATGGACTCTCTGGAGTCCAATGGAAATTGGGTTCTTTCTGATTTACCTCCCGGTTGCAAGGCAATTGGTTGTAAATGAATCCTTAAAAAGAAATTGGGATCTGATGGGTCAGTTGAGAAATACAAAGCTAGGCTTGCAGCTAAAGGATTTAGACAGAGAGAGAACATTAATTTCTTTAAAACTTATTCTCCTGTTACTAGAATTACTTCTATTAGAGTATTACTTGCTACTGCTGCTATACATAACTCAATAGTTTACCAAATGGATGTTTAAACTGCTTTTTTGAACGGTGACTTGGATGAAGAGATTTACATGGACCAACCTGAAGGATTTATCGTACCTAATCAGGAACATAAAGTTTGCAAATTGGTGAAGTCATTTATGGTCTCAAACATGCACCTAAACAGTGGCTTGAGAAATTTGACAACTTAGTCATATCACATGATTTTAAAATTAATAAAAGTAGCATATGCATTTATTACAAGGCTGTAAATAATGTTTGTACTATTATATGCTTATATGTGGATAACTTGTTGATTATTGGATCTAACATCTCTATTGTTAATGATGTCAAGGTTCTACTAAGTCAAAATTTTGACATGAAGGATTTGGGGGAAGCTAGTATAATTTTGGGGAATTAAGATTACTAGGACTGAAAGTGGTATAACTTTAGATCAGTCTCATTACATTGAGAAGATCCTAGAAAGGTATAACTACCATGACTATAAACCTGTGTGCACCCCTTACGACCCTAGTCAAAAGTTATTCAGGAATACTAGTGACAGTATTAGACAAACTGAGTATGCTAGTATCATTGGCAGCCTTCAGGATGCTACTGATTGTACTAGGCCAAACATTGTTTATGCAGTAGGGATGTTATGTAGATTTACTAGTTGTCCTGGTATGGAGCATTGGTATGCTATAGAAAGGGTTATGCAGTATCTAAAAATAACCATGAGCCTAGGAATACACTATGAGCGACTCTCCGCAATCCTAGAGGGATTTACCGATGCTAATTGGAATACCCTATCTGAAGACTCCAAGGCTACCAGCAGTTATATCTTTAACATTGCTGGTGAGGCAGTTTCTTAGAAGTCCAAGAAACAAACTATTTTAGCCCAATCTACGATAGAGTCAGAACTTATAGTACTAGTTACTACCAGTGAGGAGGCGGATTGGTTGATAAACCTTCTGTCAGATATTCTTTTATGGGATAAGCTGTTACCAGCCATACTTATCCACTGCGATAGTACTGCAGTTATTGCAAGAGTGAAGAATCATTATTACAACGACAAGAAATGGCAAATATGTCGTAAGCACAGTACTGTAAGAGAGAAACTCACTTCTGGGGCTAT
Source organism: Kingdonia uniflora (assembly GCA_014058105.1). Classification (NCBI taxonomy): domain Eukaryota; kingdom Viridiplantae; phylum Streptophyta; class Magnoliopsida; order Ranunculales; family Circaeasteraceae; genus Kingdonia; species Kingdonia uniflora. The sequence continues at coordinate 2,766,776 of JACGCM010000445.1, forward strand.
CAAAGTGGATTTTGTTCGGTCAAAAGTGAACCTGGCTGATCCTTTGACGAAAGGGTTAGCTCGGGAAAAGTGTAGAACATCTTGAAAGGGATGGGGCTAAAGCCCGTATAGATAGAATATCTATGATGGCAACCCAACCTATAGACTAGAGATCCAAAGAATTAGGTTCAAAGGGAAAAGCAAGTCATGATAATTAAGAAGAATCATGCATTTTTTTAAGAAGGGGTAGTTATTCCTGGTCTATCCCTATAAGAGCATGATATCCTGTAACGATTTAAGGTTGAGTTATTCTATAATTCTTAATGAGGGCTATACACTATGTGGAGTAGGGTACTTAACTATAGGAGTACTCCTGATAGACTCACCTCGATGATTGTGGAAGTGAGGTCGCTTCCTATGGGAACTTGGGCAAGTTCTTTAGAACTTTAATTAGAACTGGGATACGAGCGTATGGCCGTATAACATTAACATTTTAGAACTTTGCACTATAAAAGTTGTGTGTGGTGTGCCTTAGTTGTACCCTCTAGAATTAGAGTTCAAGACGAATGTCACTCTAATTTCTAGTACTTCAAAAGTATATTCACTATGTAAAGACACCTCTACTTACGCACTGCTTTAGATTTTCTACTCGGATATGTTTTCTCGATATAGTGGGAGATTGTTGGGTTTTATATCTTCAAAAACCTATGTGGTTTCTTTAGTCCCACATTGCTTGGAAGAGTTGTTTGTTTCATTGATATAACCTTAGTCTTTTATTTTATATGTTTGGCTCATGGGTTTGGGCCTCGGTTTTGGGTCTCTAAGAAGGAATTGATTTTGTCAAAACAAATTTTATTCGAGCTGGACCAATTCGATCTGAGTCCATTCGATCTCGACCTAGATCATTTTCAACCAAGTCTTTTTCGACCTAGAGTTCCTAGGAGACCAAATTCGAACTGAGTCTATTCGAACTGAGCTTTTTCGTTTTGAATTCCTCAAACGTAACTGTTTCGTAATTAAGTCTTAAACGTTTCACTTCCGTTTCGAACGTTTTTGATGACATGTCCCACCATTAACTCTTGTTACCGTTTTGAACTTGCTCTATATAAAGAGAAACTATGCTTCAGTCTTTCTATACATCGAATACACAGTTCTTCTCTTCTCTTCAATATAATCATCAGTCTAAAATCTGAGTAAACTAATTGAAAATGCAAATCATACGAATGTCCTTCTTCCTTGCAAGAGAAGTTCCTACTCTGCTGTTTTATCCTGGAGGCGAAACAACAATCAATTGTTTGCAAAGGGCAGTGAGGCGAAACGTCTTAAAGATAAAGACCTAGTCCTCGACTTAGCATTTCTGGATCATCATTTCAATACCTCCTGTTCGTTTTGCTTTTGATGTTGTTCTAAGGATCTCTGCTCTTAAATACTACTGCAAAGGTAAAATAGTATTAATTTTCCTAACAAAAAATGTACTAGGTAAATTTTAACCGTAAGAGGAAGTCACAAAATATTGCCAATAGTGTCGACAACTGAAATATATCCCATAGTGAAATATACCATGCATAAAGGCCCGTACAACTTGGTTAGCCATTTATGACGCACTGTTGGAGAAGGTCAAACAAATTGCCAAACCTTCATTTCTAGATAACCCTAGTAGATATATATAACTACTCCCCCGCCGTTGCATCTAACTTTCAAGCCCTAAATCAGCATTTCTCATCTCGGTACCACAAATTTCAAAGGTAATCTCTCTGTCAAAATTTCTCTCTTTCTTTAAGTCTCTCTCTGAATCACTGTCTCTCTCTCTCTCTCTCTCTTGGTTTTGAATTGTAGAAAAAGATGAAGTTCATCGCTGCGTATTTGCTTTCTGTGTTGGGAGGCAACAACTCACCAACTGCTGAAGACCTCAAACACATCCTTGGATCAGGTATCCCTTCTTCTCCCTCTCTCGCATATGTTTATGGGTTTTATAAGAACAGATAGATCTCTCATGGATTGTTTTGATTTCTTATTTTGGTTCTCGGTTTGTGTTAAATATTTATTGATTTAGATATCAAAGATGCCCCATTGTCTATGTTTTGCTTCAAGGATTATCTTTATTTGGGAATAAAATCTCTCCGATTGATGTTTTATTGGATACAATCATTGAAATATTACAATTTGATGATACCCATTGTTGGGTTCAATCTGTTTCTGTTTTGTTTTTGTCTAAACCAAAAGCCTCGAATTACCGAGAAAGCCAGACCTCTAACTATGAAAATAAACCCCTTCTCTATTGGTCTCTTTGTTATTGCTTTGTAAACATGACGTATCTTCCTCTTTGAGTAGCCAAATGTGTTTTGGGTGAGTTTTTCTCCCATTTCATATGTCATTTGGCTTAGTTTAGAGGGCATACATTCATAGATCTCTTTCTTTCTTCTTGGACTGACTGAGATCTTCTTAAGCTGTTTAAGCATGGACTCTTGGCATCTTCTATTAATTATCCTTTAAGCAGCTATGGAAATTTCTTATGTGGTTAATCATTCTATAGAAAATATTGACTATGCTTACTTGATTTTTTTCTACAAGAGGAAAATTAGAGATCACTACCATACTTGGGTCAAAAGAGGAGATATTAGGCAAAGTAGTTGTTTTCTGATGCAACTGAAGATTATCTTGAAGGTTTGGTTATTAAAATAAGCTTTTGAAGGTTTAGCTTGAAAGGGAATGAAAATATGGGTAAGAAAGTTTGATTCTATTCTCATTGAACCTCGAGTATAAGCGAGTCTATGTCTTCAAATATATATGAGGTTGTTGTATCCTCGGTTTTATTTGCTATTGCCCCAAAAGTAAAATATGTCTATATACATTCTCACAGTTTGCTTTACATCAACTATTTACTTAATTTGAGATGAGATGCCTTTGACAACTGATATTTTTCTTCTTGTTGATTTCGTTACTTTATATTTAATACATGTATATATGCATAATGTTCTTTGAGTTTACTTGTTTGTAACCATTCCCCATAATTTTCTTATTGAGATGTAAAATTGTGTTTGGATTTACAGTTGGAGCTGAAACTGATGATGATAAGATTGAATTGCTACTATCCCAAGTCAAGGGAAAAGAAATAACTGAGCTCATTGCATCTGGAAGGGAGAAGTTGGCTTCAGTACCTTCTGGTGGTGGTGGCGCCGTGGCTGTTGCTGTAAGTAGTGGTGGTTCAGCAGCTGTAGAACCTGCTGCTGCTGAGGCAAAGAAAGAGGAGAAAGTTGAGGAGAAAGAAGAATCTGATGATGTAAGCATTCAGTCTCAATCTGATAATGATTAATGCATGTAATTTTGACTCAACTCGAGAACTATCTAATTTCTGGTTCATCTTGTTGTGTTGCAGGATATGGGTTTCAGTCTATTTGACTAATTTTGAAACAGATTAACATGAAGTCTTTTCTGCTCGTTCTGTGCTCCTTTAGTTCTCTTAGCAATGTAAACTTCCCATTGTTTGTCTTTATTGACTAGAACTCGAGTTATTAGTATTAATGTTGGTTTTCTGTTTCTCATTTTCTTTTAGTTTAATTATTAATTTTCTGGTGGTCTTCTTTATCCAAGTCTGATTAGTTTGAGGTCTTAAGAAGTGTAGTAGTCCGTGAAAACTGTCTAAATGCAAAATGTTGGTCCAGTAGTCGGAATGATGCAAATTTGTAATTTCCTGCACTGTAATGTGAACTTTTTTTTTGAGTCCCAATTAAATAATTAATATAACTTTACGTATGTAATTGTACTTCCCTACATATGTCGTAAAGTAGCTATACTTTTTTAAGTGCTTAAGGTTGTGCTTGGTACGTTACAATCTGCGCATTGCATATGCTGTAATGCAATAAACTAAAAGCTGATTGGTTCAACTTGTGCAAAATCTGCGCATTGCATCTGCTGTAATGCAATAAACTAAAAGCTGATTGGTTCAACTTGTGCAACTCATTCATTGATGGAAAAAAAAAAAATTAAGTGTTTTTAGCTTTTCTCGATTAAAATTTTTGAGAAAATTTTGCTTTCCTCCCTTAATGCAGAAGAGAGAGTAATTTAAGGAGGAAAACATGATTTGCAAAAATAATTATATCTCCTAGAAAAAGCGATCTCGAGTTTTTAGATTTCAAACTCCCCGAATATATATAAGCAAGGTGCAGGCTGTTTTCAACTGCATGCTACAATAACAGATTTGTGAAGATCTGAAAGTGTTGCAACAGCTTACATTGCACACCACAGTGCAGCAGTGAAACCATTCACTCGTCATCTCCAAACGGCTGCACGGCAGTGCATAATGCACACCGTCACAGCGAACCAAGCACAACCTAAATGTGTTTATTACATGAGAACTGATCTAGCAAGGGCCCTTTACTGAGTTGGCCTATGTGGCACATTCTTATTCGTTTAGGTTTTAGGCATTTAAAACACTTTAGAACCATACAAAAGTTGTACTTTAATGACTAAAATTCAAACGAAAATTATGAGAATAAATACTACTTTATGTCAACTTTATAAAATCATACCAGAGAACAATAAATTCCAAAATCGATAGTGGCAATAGGAAAAATTAATTTTGCCCCTACTAAAGTTATAATATAAAAGCAAACAACTAACTTTTTTGGGCTCAACAAGTACGAATGTCATATCCAAAATAATAAAAAATTGTAAAACTCATTTAAAACTATCATATCAAGCCACGTGTTATTACCATTTGTTCTTTATCATTTGTTAAGAAAAACTATGTCAGTATATCACCAGCAGTCAATGTCATTGTTAAGAAATATTTGTCATTTGTTTTCCCAGAACTTTCTCCTTTGTTCAGAAATATGTCATTTATATTTCCGCAAGTTTCACATTTGTTCAAAATTGTTTGTCGTTTGTAACATCATAACATTATCATTTTTTCAATAAAATGTTACTTGTTTCTTCAAAATGTCACCTATTTTTTTGCAAGCACGTGGGCCCCACAAGTACGAATGACACTTGCAAAATAATAATAAATAAAGTTCAAATTATTTTAAAATATATTATCATGCCAAGTATGTTCAAATTTAATTCCTCGATGTGCGTGTACGGTAGACACTGTCACCATCTTATACATTACTTATTATTTGTTTCAAGAGAGTTTGTCCCGCCTTAAAGAAGATTTGTTATTTGTAAGAAGACAGACTCTATCACCAATTCTGTTACTATTTCCCATCTTGTTTATGGTTCGGTATCACGTGTGGTTCACAGGAGTTCGTTTGGTTTTTGGTGCCAAAAGTGATCCCGATTCATCGAACAGTTTCTTCTTCTTACTCGACCGTAAAAACTACAAAAGCCATCTCGATTATTTGTCACAAACTGTCTGTGTGACTACTACGTACCCAATGCTTGATTAAAGACTAGTACTCTACTCTATGGGCATGGAGGAAATAATGGTACTATACTCCTGGAGATGGTACTCTACTTATGAAACAAACGATGGCAAATTATATGCGTGGTTGCTGCCAACCAAAGTATGTCATTTTTTCAGATAAACTCTAGCATTCTTTCAGATAACTATGTCATTTGTTAAAAACTTGTTGTCATTATCAATATCAACTTTCTCATTTATTCAGTCTTCTTTTTCATTTTTTTAGCATATATTTGTCATTTGTTTAGAAAAATATTAACTATTTGAATATTACAGTAGGTTTGTAGGCCGTGGGCTCCACAAGTAAGGCCATAAGTAAAGCCGTGGGCTCCAAAAGTAAGGCCACAAGTAAAGTCGTGGGCTTCACTAGTACGATTGTCACTTTCAAAATAATAATAATAAAAGTTTGAATCATTTAAAAATATATTACTATGCCACGTGTCCAAATTTAATTCCTCGATGTACACATGTCATTACATTTTGAGACGTGTAAGGCATACACTATCACCATTTCATGCATTTGTTATCATTTGTTGCAAGCCAATTTGTCAAGCTTTTAACCATCAGTTATATTGAATCATGCAGACTCTGTCACCAATTCTATAATATTTGGCATTTGTTTAGTATTGTTTAGGGTTAGGTAACACGGACGATTCACACGAGTTTGTCTTGCTTTTGGAGCCAAAAACCATCCCTATTCCCCAAACACTTTCTTCTTACACGACAACTGCAAAAACCACAAAAACTGTCCTGATTCTACATATCGTGTATGTGATTGACAATCACAAAAACCATCCCGGTCGCACAAATCATTTTCTTACAATCATCGTGATTCTACTTATCGTGTGTGTGTGCGATTCCAGTGTGATTTCAGTGGTAAATCATCTGTGTAACTACTGCCTGCCAAGTGTTTGATTAAAGTCTGGTTTTTCTTTCACAATGAAGTCTGATAAAGAAGTGAATGAGTAATTTGATGAGGAGAACCAAATGCAGGAGGGTAGAGCCAAGAAGGGCACCTCTAATGTTAAAAATTATACCTCTTGGTGTATAGGTGCGTGACTTTACAAAATATTTGGAGCTCTGCCTGAAGAGAAGAAGGGTGCTCTTCGTACCACCTGCTTTGCACCGTTAATGTTGATTGATCCAATAGCGACGATGTCGACGTTGGTTGTGAAAATATTTGATCGTCATCTCGGTGATATGAAGTTCCAATTTGGGGGACGATAATTTAGATGAAACCAATTCATGTTTGCCCAATTTTGGGGCTACGCGTATCTCCTATTTTAGATAATTTCTTATTTATTGATCCTGAGTATATAATAAATTTTAGAATGAGGTGATTCCTCAAGAAGAAGAATACATATGGGTTGAAAGAAATTTACGGGGCTTTAAAATAGGCAAAATTGGAAAGACATCTAGGTAAGATTCTAATTTGGCATTCGTTTGATCTGTTTTATCATTATTCTTCATTGTATTTGTCACCCCAAAAATTAATGTATTGTATTTGTCATTTTAGGGTCATTATTTTCTAAGGTTCTTATCATTACATTGTATATTCTTTGGCATTTTTTACCCATTCTTATTCTTTGTCGTGTGTGTTTTTGTTTTATAGACGATGTTCTCCGATTAAATTTGTTAAAAATTCTACTATTCTTTCTCCTCGCGAACAAGGGGGGAAACGTTGAGGTGAAGCATGTTAATCTGGTAGATGATCTAGATTAGTTTAACAGATTCCCCTGGGGTGAGCAAGTCTATAATTTCTTATGAAGTCAAATAGTAGAGTTTACAGATTATCGATTGGCCGCTAATAAAAAATTAGATAAAACTTTATCACTACACAGATGTACCTGGGTATTTATGGTATGGGTGGGTTTTCCTCTCTATTCCTGGCCTGAAGTTTCCAAGAATTTAAGAATCCTAACATTTGCTCCCTAAGTTACAGGGATGGAGGATGACATCTTTTAAGCGTCACCAAATTGTGAAGTTTTAAAAGTTTTTTGCTAACCCCAAATTGGTGGTAATAGCTATGAAGGCGTCTGAGACTGACATGCAGCAAGAACTTGTGCAAGAGGCCATGGTAATCTTTCTTTCTTTGTATGAATGATTCATTTTATTGCTTCATTGTCATTTAATTTTGGTTTCATATCATTTTTTTGCTTAAGTTTGGTATTTTGTATCTTCTTCTTGTCATTTGTTTGATTTCTTTCTCTGTCATTTCCCTTATCATTATTAAGTCCCTTTTTGTCATTTGTGTTATCTTTATTGTCATTGTTAGATTGTTTTTCTGTCATTTCTAAATCACTCTTTGTCATCTATTTGAATATTTTAGAGAAATCATATCGATGTACCTGCGTCTGCAATCAGCGCTACGCCTGCAATCGAACCACCTGCAATCGGTAGCAGTTCTTCCACCACTAAGATCAGAGCTGTAGTGGTTAAGGTATGCTTCCAGTTGGAGGACCATGGTAAAATGTTGCAGAACCATGGTAATATGTTGGAATAAATTTTGATGTCTACAGTTAGAGACAGTACTCTACTCCTTGGGCAGTACCAGTTCTCTACTTTTGAGAAAATCATGAAATGCAAGCGAGAAGAAGAAGGTAATGAGAAAGAAGATGGGAAAAGGAAGATGGAGAAGCCGAGAACCTGGCAAAGAGAGCTCCAATAAAAAAATCAAAAGATTGAAGAGAATATAAAAGGTAAGGGAGAAAGTGAGAAGGCAGAAGATATTGGAAAGAAACACAAGACCAATGTCAACAAGAAGAATAAGAAGGCAGAAGAAGCTGATGTACTCCTGAAGAAAAATGTTGAAGGAACGAAGAAAAAAGCTCTCACTAATGAACAATTGGCTGATATCCTACTGATTTTTTTGAAATCCTTAATCCCTAAGAAGGGAAATTGAGCGCCAAGGAAGAGATGGGCGTCATTCCCAGATCTTAAGTCTGATTAAATTCAATCAACTGTAGAAAATTTGATTCAACAAGTTGTCCCTAGAGAGGGATTGGAGGTGGAAAACAATTTATAGGTAGAGGATGAAGCTAAAGTTGTGAAGGAAGTGAATTTGGAAGCCATATCTTCTGAATATGGTGGTGATCGTCTAGAGGTATCATTCGTTTACGACTTCTTATCATTTTTTTTATTTGACATTTGTTTTTCAGAGCATTGGCATTTACTTTAGACACTGTCATTTGTTCAGAAGTCTGCCATTTGATCAGAATTTTTTTGTATTTGTTCGGACGTCTTTGCCATTATATTTTCCAGAACTATCATTTATTCTGAAGTCTTTCTTCATTTCATTTGTTGTATGTGAAGTAGAAAAAGGGGTCAGTGGAAGATGAGGAACTCGAAGCAAAATTTGTTCAAGAAGAGGAAGTTCAAGAGCTATTTATCTAGCATTTGTTTTGAGCTATCTATCACATTTGTTGTGTGCTACCCTATTGTTTGTTCATTTAAATTTACCATTCGTAGTATGTATATCCTATTTTACAGATGGAGGATTCAGAACAACAAACTGTAGTGATATATTATGTTGAAAAGAAAGATGTAGTGGAAGAAGCCAATGAGGTATTTAACTAATATTTGTTCGTTTTGTGGGATCCAATATTAACATCACCTATCTATACCATTTTTAATTTGTTTCTTCTTTACCATTTGTTGCATAGACTATGGAGGTTGCAGAGGTAGTAAATGCTGAAGTAGTATTCTTCCACTAGGAGGAAGATGTTGATGAAGCTAATTAGATAACTTATCATTTGTTTGCTGGTAACTTCTCATTTTCTTATATTTATTTTACCATATCTTGTATCACTCTTATTATTTGCAGTCTGTTTATTTATAGACTAGTACAAACCAAACAACTGGTGTATCTATCGAGGAGCAGAGTAAAGAGGAGGTGGTTCAAGGCAAGGATGATGATGATGGAACTTAACAAAATAAACCTGACCCTGTGAAAATAATAAAAGAAATGGCTGTTGACCAGACCAATGTATGAAGTACTTCTAAACCAGACCCTGAGTAATAAGATTTCATGACATATCTTATTACTCATTCTCATGTAATATGCACATTTATATTTTCTTATTTTATGACATATCTGTTCCAACTTGTTTTGATGGAGTCAGAAGTGGATGTCACCTTAAAGAAGAGTCATAAACTAACTGACAAAGATATTACTGACATAACAATTTCATTTGCTATTCAAATAAATCTATTGTATGCTCACTTTGATAAGCTTCATCCTGAAGTATTATTCGAATCTATTATTCAAAGACCCATCTCCCAGGATGAGAAAAATAAGGTGGGCCAAGTTTAGACACTGAGGAAGGATAAATTATCTATTGAAGCTAGGGACTACAACGCGAGTACCTATAGGAGGATAGGTGAAGAAACTATTTTCCCTAACGCTCTTTACACCTTACATCCAAACCAATGGTTGGACAATGGGGTATTTATATCATTTATTTATTTTCATATGTCATTTATTATGTTATCCTCTGTTATTTACGCTATTTTGTCAGACAACTGTCATTTGTTCAAAGGTATCTACCATTTGTTTTCACAGTGGTTGTCATTTGCTCATTCCTTTTTGGCATTTATTTATACATAAGTTGTTTTCCTTGAACTTTATCATTTGTTTGGAAGTACTTGTCATTTGTATTTCTAAACTTTATCATTTGTTGTTAATAATTTGTCTTTGTCATTTTCTGTTCAAGTCATTAATGTTTACATTAAAACTCCAATTCAAATTTTTGATTCACAACATCGTACCCGCCTAGCTAAAGAAAAGATTGTGTTGACGATATCTATTCAGGTTAAATTATAGACAGGGCTTTCAATGTTTGGACTCATATTATGTCCTTTCCAGAAGCTATGGAATTGAAGAAGAAATTAATTTGGGAACAAATTACTTCTATGCGATGGGATTTTATAGTTTTGCTTTACTTCGATCAAGGAGATTTGAAAGTGATGAATTCAAAATTAATACTCCTTCCCTGAAATCTCAATGGAAACCACTGGGTCCTTTGTGGGGCATCCTTTATGGAAAGAAATATAAATCTACGATTCACTGGTCGATGCAAAAATTATAAATGCAAAGAAGAAGAAAAAGTTATCTCTTGGACACCAACTTATTCATGATCATCTATCAACGATCCTCCCGAGAATATTAATATGGACTAATTTTCCTGATCATAGGCCACCTACTGATTCAGATGCAAAGACTTATGGTATTAACTTCAGATGGACAACTCGTTTTAGGGAGTGTTCAATATAGCCAAATAGTAATGACTACGAGATCTATATGCTTATCTTTTTGGATAATATCATAAGGGGGATGAGATTTCAAAATCTGATAAATGGTGATGAATGTCGTTACACAATTGTTTATGACATATTGAGATTGGGAGTTGAACCAAAGGAATTTTGTAAACTTTGACATCCATTTTGTTGTAAACAATAATTTATGTAGATTTGTAAAGTTATAAGCAGTTATGAATATTATTCATTTATATGTTATTTGCCATTTATAATTTCTTCTTTGTCATTCATTGATGATATATTTTTTATTTGTTAGAATGGAGTCAAAATGTAGTGTCTATTAAGTTGAATGAATTTTTCATTTTATGAATTATATGCCATCTAATTATAAATCTTTTGTTATTCGTTATCAATCTTTTGTCACCTTTTAATGCAATATTTGTCATTTGTTCAAAATGTCATCCAGTTCTAAAATATTTGTGCAAAACATATACAGGTATGAGAATGTTATGCATGGGGGAATAACACAATTAGAATGCATGATGTATGGAATTAATTTGTAGGTATTACATCTCTCAACTACTCCTAATTTCATTTCTTTTTGTTTGAGTATGGTTTAAGGGAAACACAAGTGTTTAAGAGTATTAATTAGATTATAGCTGCCCTCATCATCATCAGAATGCTAAGATTATATTTGTTATAAATGATTTATCATTTGATATACATGATTTTTCATTTGTTATATATGATTTATCATTTGTTATCTATGATTTATCATTTTTTATATAGGATTTGTTATTTATTATCTATTATTTGTTATTATTTTTGTTTCCTACTATCTTTTCAAATAATTTGCTCTTTTGTTATTTAGCGTCTGTCTAGTTGAATGTATTTGTCATTTTATGAATTATATGTCATCCAGTTATAAATTTTTTGTCACCTTTTAATGAATTATTTGTCACTTTTTTATGAATTATTTGTCATTTGTTGAAAATATTGCCCAGTTCTAAAATATTTGTTTGAAACATGTACAAGTATGAGAATGTTATGCATGGGGGAATAACACAATTAGAATGCATGATGTATGGAATCAATTTGTAGGTATTACATTTCCCAACAACTCCTAATTTTATTTCTTTTTGTTTGACTATGGTTTATGAGAAACACAAGTATGTTTAAGAGTATTAATTAGATTTTTTAAACCCAAAAAATCAAACTAAGTCTATAAAAGCCTATATTGTTACCTCCAAATATATCATAACACAACCTCCTTGTCATCATCTTCTATAATGGATAATGACAGTTCAAAAGCAACAAAATATTGCACAACCTCTGAAGATGAAGATGAAGATGAAGAAGAAAGGGATTATGATTATCCCATAGATGATTATGTTGAAGAGAAGAGTGGTTATGATGACTCTAATGAAAAGAAGAGTGAGGATGATGACTATATTGAAATAGATAGAGATGAGGACACTGACTCTGATGGTGATGGTGTCTCTGATAGTGATGGGGACTCTGATGAAACAGATAATGATGGTGATTTTGATGATGATGGCGACTCTGATAATTGTGGTGACTCTTGTAATGGCATGTTTTCTAGAAGGATGATCTTCGCCAATACTTTCATAAGGAAGGTGCAATAATAATTTAAACAAGAATGATTTTACGTAGAAAAGTCAATTAAGGTTGAGAAAAACCATGACCTCGAGGAGGGTTTTTAATATAAAATCTAATATGCTGCTAGTTATTACAAGTTTTGAGTGACTGTAGGGTAAGGAAATAAAAGTAGTAGGGTTGCAAATCTGAATAATCTATTCTCTGCCTGTATTTATAGTAGATACATGCAGTTTACAAAAAGAAAGAAACAGTCTCTTATTTTGGGGGGTGTGGGTTATCTTCACATATCTCTAACAGCTTTTTCTTAACCAGGCACAATGATTACTTTTAGTAGGTCGAGGGCTTATGGTAACTTCTCGACTGCTGTCTGTCTTCGACTATACAAATGTTGATTATCTTCGACTATGGTATGCCGGCTGATCCTTGCCGAATCTGGGAGCTGTGCTACTACAATCGCCCCATTCTCGACCTAAGTACTTGTGGTTGTGTCGAGAAGAAGTTGGAATTTAAAAATTTTGTCGAATGTCTTTGAAAGTCTGTACGCTGTCATTTCCGAGGTCGAAGTAAAGTGAAGCTGGTTATGTCGTTCCCTAGGAGCAATTAATGCGGTACATTGGACTTGGGAAATTCAAGCGGGGTATAAAAGGACGGTGTGAAGAAGGGTTTCACTGTGGTGGATTGTAAGGATGGTGCCCCGAGTGTGACGTAGTGAGTTGCTTTTGGATGAAGATAGTAGTATTGAAGACCAAAGCTGAGGTAAGATGTTTTGCCAAGTATTCTTTTTATAGTTTAGTAATTGATGTTATCAAGGTAGGGCGAGGTAGAGTAAGAGTGTGTATTCACATGGGGAATCTATTTGGGTTGGGTTCAGTTAGCGTTGGTGGAGATTTGGAGGTTGACCACGGTGTTGGGGCATGAGATATTGTTGATATTGATGATGAGGATGTGAAGGCTGGTTGGGCGTCCAGGGATTTTGTCGAACGAAGGAGGCTTCTTGCAATTTTCTACTGCCGTGTAGAGTAGTATTGTTTAAAAGTTCCCTAACCTGAGATTCATTGAGCTTCTTAGGATATCGTTGGCCCTACTTCCAGAGATAATGTTAGATTCTGGTGAAAAGAAATAATAATGTCAAATCCTGGTAAAAAGAAGCAATAATGTCAGATCCTGGTGAAAAGATACACAAAGTAATTAGTCCTTGATGTCGAATATAAAGAAAGCAGTGTAATTTGGATGTAATATAAACGAATGAGGGAGTTGTTGAATGTAATATATAACTGCCATTTCAATGAATAAAGTCTTTTGTTTCGACTTCCCCTATTTTTTTTTTCGAGTATATATTTGTTTTTGTTAATATGCAAGTTATCAAAGTATAGTTGATTGAGTGGTTTAAAACAACTCGAAGTATAGTTGACTTAGTGGGGTTAGGAACGGATTTCGAGGATAATTAATTTGACTGTTAAAAATGTAAAGTTTCAAGGTGAAATAAATGTCTGTTGTGTTTTCTTTGACTTTGGAGGACTATAAGTATCCCCTGGATGTTGCAATTCGAGAGTTGTGTCTTGAAGAAATGGTGAAGACAAGGTCTCAAGTTCATAATGAGGTGTTCAGCCGCGTCAAAGTTAAGTATTGGAAATTATACAATCGGTATTTCAGTAATCGGAATGTTAACATTCACTTGGAAGATCCTGTTGAGCCAGATTATGAAGGGATGAGTGAGGCAGAGGCGAAGGATGCTGAAGATGATTTTTAGTTTCACTATCAGCTACAATTCTGGAGTCCTTTTGAATGTGTGAGTTACATGTATACTCGTGCGAAGATGTTGATTAGGAAAGAAGATTCTGTTGCAGTTAGGAGTTTGTAAATTGAATTTGTCATAATGAAGTTGTCGATGTTTTGTTATGTTAAATTGTTATCGAATATTTTTTAGACTAAATAAAATTGTGGAATGTAGTAATTTGTTACTCGGTGTATTTGTAATGTCGAATGAAATTTTGAAAATTGATCAGATGGATGAGGATTTTCCATTGATATAGGGACTCCAAATAAGATAAAAATGGTGAATGTAATGAGAAGATTAAGCATGGTGAGGTGTGGTCCTATAGGTGAAATCTTAAAGTATAAAGAAGATGATGTACAACATCTTTGTGATAGGATAGGTTGTGCTCTGTTGAATATGAATATTTCAGAAGAAATTCTTTGAGATATTAAAGGATTTGAGTCAAAGTCTTCGAGAAAAGACGTTTAAGGCGTTATGTACGATTACTCGAACTGTTACGAAGCGGTGCTGTAGTGGCTTATTCCACATCTCGAGCTCATGCCTCATCTTCGAACTACATACAAACTTTCGACCTCAATAATAAAGCACGGGGCACAATAAAAAATAAGGCAACAACATCAGGAAACATATACAACACATGTTTCTCAACCAATACCACTCATCCCTGACGACACACATGCTATTGATCGAGAACCGTCTTATAAATAGCTTATTTTGTACCGCGGACTCAAGCTTCGTCTTCGATCTCATTAACATACAGGAAGCACTACTAAAGGCACGACCAACTTTCCTCAGTTCGAGACATCACTTTAGACTTCTACACCAATAGTTAGATCTGTGCAAAGCATACAGTCAACAATAGAGCCGTTGTACAATAACAAAGATCGAAACGTTGCATAATCTAGTCAAAGAGTATCTCATACTCACTTTGAAACATCCATCATTAAGGGACTTTATGGTCGTCAAACAGTCATATTGAAGGGCCTATAAAGAGACCTGGAGAACTGTAGGTGAAGGACGGATCACTCGAGATAGAAAAGTTCTTACTCCGTTATCTTACATTCCCAGAATACTCCTTTTAATGGATTAACAATCTCAATAAGATTACCATCACTTTATCAAAATCTTTAAGAGAGGTCATAGTTTTTAACCTATTCAAAGGTTTTTTATGCTAGACCATCTTGTTATTTGTTCTCTATTATGTTTGAGCATTCTGAGTGTATATGGTGTAAAGGCTAAGTCAGGATCCTGGAATTAGGCTATTACATTTGGCACCGTCTGTGGGAACTAAAGTTCTCAAAGCTATTATCTCAAATGATGCTGATCATTTTCTCTCAAAATGTCGCCTCCAGGTAAGAGCACGTCGTTCGTCTAGGTAGAAGAAAATGCAATTTTAACAGACCTGAGGGCCACTATGAATTCAGAAACAGAAAGACGTGGAGCCCTAGAACAACAACTCGTGAGTGTATAAGACGTGTTGAAGATTTTATAGGATCAGCAGGTTGCCACCCAGAAAAACAAAGCCGCACAACTTGAGGGCCCGCGGATCTCCGTTCATGACAGAATATGGCCTCCTCTGAAAGGCGTTCATACATGAGGCGTTCACGCTTCGATCTAACCATCAACAATAGAACGTTGAGCCCATCCTGGTCCAGGAGATCCAAAAAGAAGTATATGGCAGCCTGGCGGGAGTCAGACAGACTGAAAATCTACCTCAAAGAGTTCGAGTTTCGGTAAAGGAACGTTTAAGTGAAGGGAGTGGTGGCCGCAATCCTGGTGAAGGGCGCGTCACACGACCAACCACTGCAGCTTGACAATATGTCACTCAGGATCATGTTGAAAAGCGAATCAAAGAATTGCTCGAAGCCCATACGACGACTAAAGGGATCTACAACAGATTATGAAAGAACCCGATCGCCCAAGAGTTATTAGATAGTGAAGTCCCCACCGGGTTTCATACTCTGATGATCTGAAAGTACAAAGGAACTGATCCAGTAGAACGCTTTCAAGAATTCCTGAACGCTCTAGGTCTACATTCCACGTCCAACCATATTCTATGCCGGCTCTTTCCTACCAGCTTGTCAGGTGAACCCCTACGGTGGTTTCGCACACTGCCAGAAGGATCCATCATGACTTTTAAATAGTTGTGCGAACTCTTCATAAAAAATTACTCGCACAATAGAGATAAAGAGGAGAACCTATATTTTCTTTTTAGCCTCAAATAGATGCCAGGAGAGAAGCTCGATGCGTTTACTAAAAAGTTCTTGGAGTTAGCTCAAAAAGTAGATCGACTGGACCAGAAGATCACTATTTCCGCTTTCACCAAAACTTTACTCATCGATGGCCGGGCGAAGGAGTACCTCATCCTCAACAAACAAACAATATTGGATGACATGATTGAAAAGGTCAACGGATTCATCGACCTAGAATGAATGGTGTCTGACAGACATAAACCTCAAAAATCAACACTGATAGCTCGAGATCATTCAACCCATTCCGATTCTAATCGAACAACAGATCATGAAGGAAACAAGAAACGAACCAAACCCAACGACGAGCGACCTCGAAAGGGGAGTAACTTTCCGAAACCTTATCTTCCAAAGATGAATATGACCACAGCCAACATCTATCCTATATTACAAAAAGGCAGATTCCTCCGCAATGTACAGTACCTTCAACCAATCAAGAACAAACCATACTGTATCTACCATAAGGTCCGACATCATGAGACAGAGTAATGTTTTACCTTATAACAGTTGTTAGAATACATCTTCGTAGATGGACGAATGCATGAATGCATAGTGGACGTGGCGAGTTATAAGAATGGGAGTTACTAAAATTCCATAGAGGCTGTACAAGTTGAGGAACCAGCACTCGAAAAGCATTTGTACCATATCTCGCTTTGCCATCTCGTAGAGACTTAGATTGTCAAAGAGTTGAATAGGAGCAAACGAAGATGTGTCGGCCAATGTCACCATTTATCTATACAAGATAAAGAAGCTCGTTTAATTCTAGTATCCAGCTCTCAACGAACCAAAATTTCTTTTAATGATTGTGACGTTCGGCATGTCAACTATCCTCACCATGATGCTTTGGTGGTCATGATGAAAATGCGAAATATGGTGCTTCATACGATGATGATAGACACCAGCTGCACTATCGAACTCCTTTTTCAAAGCACGATCAATCAGATGGGCCTGGCCGATAAGGTCCAACCCATCGACATTGATATCTGTGGTTTCAATGGATCTAAGAAGGAACGTGTAGGGAAGATTATGCTTTCTATCACTGCAGGACCAGTAATACTCAACGTCGTCTTGTACCTTATAAATACAAATCCCATTATTTGGGGATAATGAGACGTTGCTGGTTACACAATATGCACCCTATTCTGTCAACCTATCACTTGGCATTACGTTTTGAATTGAAAGGTGGTGTTTACGAGATCAAAGTAACTCAGAAATTTGCACGAGCATGCAAAAATTCTACCGTCATTGGACCAGAACCTTCTGAACATAAACTCGCATAGTAATTACAAAAGACAATAGAAAACATTATAAAGAACTATACAGTCAACTCTACAGGGCACCATTTGCCCAACACAGAAACCACAAAGTACGTTAAAATCAGTGGACCCAAGTGTAGGATATATATTGGCACTCATATGCCCACTGCAGAGTGCGACATTCTCATCCAGTTCCTCAAGGAAAATAGTGATGTCTTCTCTTGGACATTTCATGAGATACCGAGCATTGATCCGAATCTGGCCTGTCACAAAATCAACTTGAAGGATAAAGCCGAAGCTGTCAAACAAAAATAGAGGACTTTAGCACAAAGACTTTAAGACGAAGTCAACAAAGAAATCGAAAAACTCATCGAAGTTAGCTTTATCCGAATGGCCAATTATCCTGAGGATATCAAATATTATAGCACTACCAAAGAAGAACGAAAAGATCAGGGTGTGCGTGGATTTCACAGACTTGAACAAACATACTCCAAAGGATAGTTTTCCACTCCGTATCATCAATAATCTACTCAATTCTACTTCAGGATATGAACTCCTATCTACGATGGATGCCGCGTCAGGATACAATCAAATACCTATGCTACATGACGATCAAAAGAAGATAACTTTCATTACATAACATGGCCTATACTACTACAAGATCATGCCATTCGGTCTTAAGAACGTTGGAGCTACTTATCAGCGGTTGACCCAGATGCTTAAAGATCACCTAAGAAAAACAATGGAGGTCTATTTAGACGATATGTTGTGTAAAAGTCTTAAGAAGCAAAACCATATTGCAGATTTACACACGGTTTTGGATATTCTCCATCTCTACAAGATGAGACTCAACCCCAACAAATGTCAGTTCGAAGTCTAGTCAGGGAAATTCTTGGGCCACTTAATCAACAAGCGCGGTATTAAAGCTGATCCAGATCATATTAACGCATTACTATCTATGCTTTCTCCAAAAATGAAGAAAGATGTCCAAAAGTTTGCAGGCAAGATTACCGCAATAAACTGCTTCGTTTCAAAATATTTCGATCACTTTCGATGGCTGTTCAACTTATTGCGTGAGGGGACAACAAAATAGAGGCCTAAGAAGGACCCCGAGATCGAATGGACAACAGAGTGCGAAGCAACATTTCATCAACTTAAACTTTACTTGGGTTCACCGCCAGTGATGAGTATACCTCACGAAGGGGAAAAACTCACCATTTATCTTGTAGTTACCAAAGAATCATTAAGTTATGTTCTCATTCGACTTGATAAGAAGACCGAGAAGCCTGCCTACTTCATCAGTAAAACCCTCACTCCAGTAGAATCCCGATATAGCAAGGTTGATAAACTACTTTTAGCTATCGTCTATACCTCACAAAAATTAAGACAATACTTTCAAGCCCACTCAGTACGAGTAGTGACCAACTACCCTCTGGGTGAAATCTTATCCAAACGAGAAAAATCTAGACGAGTCCAGCAATGGTCAGTCACTCATGGCGAGCATGACATCCATTTTGAACCCAAATATTCTGAAAAGGGTCAGGCCATAGCAGATTTCCTTGCGGACTTCCCCGTAGAAGATCCTGATTGGGAAGAAGACAATACCAAAATTCATGAAGAATTGCTCGAAGAAAGGGCAGACTGGATAACTCAAAAGGGATGACATCTCTTGACTGATGGATCCACTAGACCTGCAGGATCAGGCATCAGAATCGTGCTTATCACACCTTCCAATGATAGAATCAAAAAGACAATCTAATTGAATTTTGAAGCTACCAACAATATAGCCGAATATGAGGCAATGATTCACGGTCTGGATATGGCCCTAGAGATTGGTGTATTCGAGCTTTCCGTATATACAGACTCTTTACTCATTGTCAGCCATTACACAGAAAAATTCTAGAAGAATGGAAAAATGATCGATTACGCAGTTGCAGTACTGACAGGATGAATAGATTGAAGAAAATTTCTATCAAACATTTGCCATGCGAAGAAAATAGACATTCTGATTCCCTCGCATATTTTGCAGGAGTCCTTGTCTCAGGAGCTCGATATCTCAAGATCGAAGTATTATTAACCCCCAACATTGACATCATAAGCTCAAATTATGTTAATATTGGGGGTGCTGAAGAGATGAGGATGATTGGAGATGACCTTTCCTCAAGTATATTAGGACGAAAAACAAATTCGACGGCAAATTCCCTCAAGATCCCACTGAAAGAAGATGCATACTTGATAATGCTAAGCGCTACATCGTGGAAAACGGCCTCCTATACAACATTTCGGTCACAAGGCCGTATCTCAAATGCTTTTCCCAGAAAGAAGCTCAAAAATTCCTACAGGAACAACATGAAGGTACTTGTGGTTCCCACGCAGCAGGAAGATCTCTAGCAAATCGAGCTCTTTCCCTAGATGTCTTCTGGACTAAAATATAAGCTTAAGCCATAGAACTTGCAAGCAGATACAATGTCTATCAACCTCATGGCCCTCAAATTCGAGCTCCATCCTTGGAACTCCATTCCAGCAACATTGTATGGCCATTTTAAGATGGGCCCTCGACTTTTTCGGCGAGTTTTCTACGGCACCAGGAAAACGAAAACATCTATTAGTCATAAGGGATTACTTCACTAATTAGATAGAAGCAGTTCTTCTGTGCTACACTCGAGAAGATGAAGTCATCAAGTTCATCTGAGAAAACATCATCATTCATTTCGACTGGCCCCATCTCATCAGGATCGACAATGGACCTTAGGTTGTTGGCTCCAAAGTCATCGAATTCCTCAATCATCACAGCATCATACATTCTCCTTCAAATCTGTATTGCCCACAAGGGAATGGTCAGGCCAAAATCACTAATCGTACTATCGTGGATGGGATTAAAAAATGTTTGACAGAAAAGAAGGACAATTGGGTCATCGAATTGCCACATGTGTTATGGGCTTATCGAACTGCACCTTGAGTTTCAACTGGATGCACACCATTCCTCCTGGCTTACGGTGCAGAAGCAATCCTCCCTACTCAGTATCATCACCCAATTCGCGCTCATACCATAACCGATTAAGAAAATGAATTCCAGTTGGCATGAAATATGAATTGGATCGAGGAGACTCGAGACAGAACAATCATGAATTTGGGAAGGTATCACCAAGCTTTAACCCAATCTTACAACAGATGCATTCATCATAGAAAGTTTAAAATCAAGGATCTGGTCCTCTGAGAGATTCCCAAACATCTCAAAGAGCTCAACGCAAGGAAATTATCCGAAAACTGGGAAGGTCCTTTTGTCGTTATTGAAAAAAATGGCCTTTGTTCCTACGACCTCGCCATTGAGTATGACGAGAACATACCTAATCCTTGGAACACAAGGAGACTGAAGTTGTATCGCAGATAACAAATCCATTACAATGTACTTTTATTCAATCAATCTATCATTTATTATGATGATCTCACATCAATGAAAGACTTATGTTTGATCCACATACATCCGAGTATTTTCTAACACATTCGCTGTGCGTCAATCATTCACCAATGAAATACTTATGTTTGATTGCCCTACATTATAGTACTTCTAATATATCCAGTAAGTACTTCTATACACAGATTACAGATTGTTTATTGCTTCGGCCAAATCAATCATCTAAATGCATTACAAACCGTTTGTTGCTTCGGCCAAACTGATCATCTCATGCATCACGGATCGTTTGCCACTTTTGCTGAACCGATTACATATCACACTACCTTGCATACATATCGTTGGTAGCTCATATGGTTAGTACAGTTAACTCTTTCGTCCTTAACTATTGTTTAATACATCCATCTATATTTTTATTCATGTTTCGTATACATACAACATAATCACATTCCTCACTCTTCACTAGAGCTATCACTTAAATCATTACCCACATTAGAAGGACCTGCCGCGTCTGGTATAACGCCTCCAGATAACCGCCAACTCACGAATTCTGGCAGTCTCCCCGCAACAATTTTCTTTCCCTCTCTAACCATGCTATGTTTAAGCGATCTAATTCTGGCAATCATGAGTTGTAAATATTCAGATCAGATTACCTCCATCTCACATTCTATACCTTGGCAATCAAACCATCATATACCCTCTTACTTTCAGCTTCAGATCTCTTTAATTCTGCCACAAAGAACGAGGTTACTGCCACTATCTCTCTCTCGTGACTTTCGCCTACCTCATTTTTGACCTATTTACTAAGGAGTTCGCTCAGCTTATATTGCGCTTCCTTCAGTATGTTTTCCAGTTGCTCACAATGATTGTCCTCTCGCCATTTTGTACAATACACATCCAAGTTCCGTACTTCTAGCACTGTCATAAATTTATCCATATGGTAAATCAAAGACATTGAAGCTTCATTACCTTCACCTTCTACCCTCTTTGTGTCGTAACATACCTTCAACTGTAACAGATCCTTATCTAGCTTTGCATTCGCGCTTCGAAGTATGTCATTCTCAGACTGGTATTCTATGATATCAAGATACCGCATTTTCAAAATTTGCTCTAGCTCACATATTTTGTTCCAATCCTTTTTTATGACTTTGTACTATTAGACACAGACCTCCTCCATCTTCTTTACCATCATCTCAGTAACCAACCGTAATACTTTGCATTAACAAGCACGAGCTTGAACATTTCTTATCTCCACCTTGAGTATATTAGCTTGAAACTGCAACTCCTTCACAATATTTCCTTCCCCCTCTAACGCAACTAGAAATTCTGTAATTTGCGTTCGCACAGACATCAATTCAACATCTTGTTGGCTCGCTTGTTCCGAGCTACTTCCAGCATCAATACCCTTTGTTATTATCTCTTCTTCTAGACTCGCTTGTTCTTTCTCAAACTAAGAGCTAGTACCGCCTATTTTTCTTGAAGAGTATCAGTTAGGAGGGTTACTACATTTCGCTCTTTCGACATCTCAGCCTTAAATTTTTCTTCTGCTCCAGTAGCACTTTTTTGGGCACCCTAGCTCGATCTTAGCTTAGCATTTACTTGTTCGTTCAGGGCACGTAACGCGTCACACTGACTTTGTATAGTAGTCAGTTCCACCAATCATAGCAGATTACATTTATAATAGTTTTTTGTAACAACACTGCACATATAACAGTTGACAAGACTACATCAAGAACGTGGTATCTGAGTAAGTTAGATACATCATTCTGTTCTCACAAAAAAATAGATTACATTTATTAACAAACAACACGAAGGACTGGTCAAAGGAAAACAATAGTACTCTATTTGCGACTCTTCCGGACATGAGGCGACTGCAACTTATTTCTTACTATCTTCCAATTCGATGCCTGCACACCTACCGACATTGAAAAGGTCACAACCTCCTATTGATGTTGTTTATACTGTGCTTGGGGTATCAGACTCTCTGCCTCCTCCTCTTCTGACGACTCCTCCCACTATCTAGGAAGGGGATGGTCACCAACAATTTTACCTTCACTTCAAGTAAACTATAGGTTTTTTGATTTGGCATTTTCTACTTCAAAATCCTTCCCACATTCCTCTACAAACTTCCTAAATACGTTATCTACCCTAGATAGTTCTCCCCCATAAAAATCAATAACACTGTCTTTGTGAAGCCCATGCTTTATTCAAGCAGCGACTTTCGCTCGCGATGGATATTGATACTCCTTCAATATAATTTGCACTTTGTATAACCACTGGCGTGCATTTTTCTATAATACGCCTGAAGCCCTCACATCCGCTTCTACCTTCATTCGAACAACCACTTCTTTTGGCAGTCGCGTCGCTAAAGACATTTTTTGTTCCACGTGCTGTGATAGCTCATCCTGTAACCCCTTTACCTCACCCTCTAATTATTGTTGGACCTCTATTTACTCTTTTCTTATCCTAAAAAATGTAACTCTCATAGCCCTCTGATCCTACCTAAAGCCAAACACATCAGATAAAGGTTCTACGTTACCCAAAGCAGCAGACACACCAGCCCGAGCAGAATACTTTTTCGCTTCTAAACTATGACGATTACGTGCTTCTTGAGCTAAAAACATAACTCGTGTTGGGTCCGGAACGACACCTCTCTCCCTCAAAATCTCTATATAAGATTATTTTAACCCTCGTTCACTATCTACTTTAACCTCAAAATACATGGTCAGAGCTATTAGCATACTCTGACATCTCGCCTTCTCACTTGGGTCATTAAAATAAGTCAATTCTTTTAGCTTTCGAACTAATATTCCCCTTTCCTCTTCTTTTTTTAACATCTCGTCTCTCTCTACTTTTATCTTAGCATATCTACATTGTAGATCATATAACTCTTTAAAGGTTTTCTCTGAATTTAACTTAATTTTTTTTCTCATATTTAGTTTTGTAAAGTTCATGTTGAATACGGGCCACAAAATCCCTCGCTCTACTCAATGACTTCTCCAATTCGGAGTTTGTTTTTCTTAAATACTCTATTTCTTACACAGATTACAGATATCTTGTTTCAATACAAACATTAGCGAAAACCATATTTGAAAACATCACTCAAAATGAAAACAATGTACGATTATATAGAGTACTATCACAGCCAAATCAAGCGAGCTGAAATACAGAAGACAGGATACCATAGAATCTTTAAAGATGCTTGTTAATGTCTACCTCAGAAGGAGATTTCAGCATCTTCCTCGAAGAGGGAACTATGTCAGCACGTTCCACCAGAGGGTCTACTGTTTGCTCAATAGTATGGACTGGCTATGTACTGCTTGGAGGAGGGTCTGACGTTCTCTTAGGTAAACCGGCAGCATCACTAGCCATCTCTTCCTCCTCGACCTCAGCAGGGAACTCTATCTCTGCATATCGACCATTTCAGGTCAGCTCCACATCATCTACACTCAACCCAAACCAATAGTACGATTTGACAAAGAGGTCTCTTTCCACTAAGGCTCCTGCAACTGCATCAGTCACGAGCTTGTCATGCTTTGACAGATCACTGAACTTTTCTACAGCTGCGATCGCATCTGCAGCTCTCCTCTCTCTCTCTTCAACAGAAGGTCATCCTTGAGCTCTTTCATACGAGCTGACTGAGCCTCAAACTTTGTCGTAAGAGCGTCAAATTCTTGACCTCTCTTGTCCAGGCATTGTCTAGCCCTTTTTAGCATCGTTGAAACTATCAATACAACAAAAAAGAAGAGTCAGTTCAACAGTTTTACTTAGTTCAAAGACAACATCAAGTAACAAATTTCAACCACATACCGCGAACGTATGCTCGAGGTACTCATCCGCGAGCTTTTGCGAGTTTGCCCCGGCCATACAACAGTATTTATGCTCCAACTCTTTCATTCTGGCCACAACATAAGGTTTAGCTTGATGGTTGTCCTCCTCTAAATGCCATTTTATCTTCAACGAACTCTTTTCAGCTTCCCCAAGAGCAGACATGCCCACTATGGGTTTTCCTTTACACCACTAGCGGCAGGCTTTGTAATCTCTAGTTCTGTGACTGCAACCCCAGTAGCTGAGGTACTCTATTGCGTTGGCTTTTGGACCTTACGAGTAATTCATTTGGTAGTCTGAGGTCTAAGAAGTAGAGGATTAAGAAAGTCGGCAACGGTTTCCACAATTTTTCCCTCGGCCAGAGCTCTTTTTTCTTGAACTCGCTGAACTTTGGGCGCTACCGAATCTACCCTTTTATGTCTTCGGATGCCCAATTCACTGAGTACCTCCGTTAGGTCATTCTGATCTCGAGCAATACAATCAAACAGGCTGGTCTTATCCGGGGTAGCCAACGATTTAGGTTCTGCACATAAAAAGAGCAACACATTATACGACAGTGCGAAGACATGTTTATAGGCTATTTGGAGATTGGTCACATTACTTACCCGGATTATAATATCTATGATTCAGTTCAAGTGCCAGTTTATCTAGAACCCACATACAGTTAGTTACCTTCTCGTTCCATGGTCTACCAGTAGATTCAAAGTCAAATAATTTAGCCTCGCTGAATCACTATACAGGTAACCACTATTTCGACCTTCCATATACTTCCACTTATAAAACTTTAACACATCTTGTACTATGAACTAAATCGCAGCCCCTTCCTTCCTCTATTTTTCATTCAGTGCCTCACATACCCTCATCATCTCATAAACATTCCTATTCAACTGGGCAGGGCAGTACTATAACTCATTCATTAACCCTTTTCGAAAGTAGATTAGCGGAATTCTAAAGCCGTATACGACCTGATTCAAGTAACACAAAAAACCTCCCCTTGGGCCTGATAACCCAAGTCTATTGTAATACGAGAGGTTAACCCCCTCACTAATACCTCTATCCTTCTTCCGCTTTTCCAAGCATGGAACTTGATAGTATATTGCTTCATCCCCTTTTCTGGAGACATAGGCTCCGAACCAGAGACCTTGATCCTCTACGTAACCCCCCCATTCTCCCTATAATTTCTTTTTATTTTTCAAGTACTCTTTCCCTATATCTACCCCCTCTAGGTATATGACAAGGACTTTATCTTTCTCCTTTTTGTCCTCCTTCTCTTTTATGCCCTCAGATCTACTAGGCCCCACTACCTCTGTTGTTATCCCCACACTATTAACAGCTTCCTTCATTACACTACACTCGTCCCCCCTCCCTGAAGATAATGTTTTCTCAGAATCGGATGAGACTATAAATTTACTAGCCAGAATACTATGTTTAGAACTCATACTGAACCTACAAATACAAAGACATATTTTATCATTATTGCTACATTATTAATAGTAAAAACAGACCCACCTCCTACCCAATCAACACGTCTTCCCTCTTCTTCTCAAACACAAATATTTTCTCTCTGTACAGGTAACATACACATACAACACAACCTAAACTGTAGGCCTCTCTCAATAAACTGTCAAATCCTCCAAATAAAAACCCCACATATTCAAAGCACTTATACAATTTACTAAACCATACAGATTACCAAATCGCAGATTACTTACAAATCAAACAGACAGAGTTTATATTACCAACCTGTACTTGCAGAATAACAATCCTCTACTTTGCCCGGACGTCTTTTTGAAAACAAACGATCTCGTCGTTTCTCCAACAATTTCCTATCATTTGATGAAGATATTTTTCCCAAATTATACTCAACACTCAAACGTCTCCTCACCTTGATAATGAGATTTGCACCACTTTTTTCTCTCCCTGCAACTGTAGATAATTTATGAGGGAGAGAGAGTCGAGTTTTTATACTCTCCCTAAGTTTATGAAACGACGAATCTTTCTGACACACGTCAGCCATTCCTACTATTTTCATAGACACGTCTTTTCATTTTAAAACATCACCATGACTTCTGTGATAACGTTTACTGTCATCACGTCTATCCCTATTGTCTGCCATTTAAAGTTCTATACATTTTCCTCAACATGGTACTGAATGACCAATTACTTTACTTTTATACTCTACCAAGATCGTGCAACATTCCTAAAATAGCTCAATTTTCAAAATTTGAAGATATTAATGCAGTTGGTAAAATCCTACAGTTGTCTCCCACAATATCCGTACACAAAGAGTAAAATAAAATATTTTATTATTTCAATAAGATCGAGGCATCACATACTTTATTCTCTCACAACCACTCATTTTATAATTATTCAAACCCAACTACAAAATACTCCAATCACAGGTTACTTCTAACGAGCTTCCTGCAGTCGAGCTTACCGAACTCCCCAGTCACATCTAAAGTAGCCCCAATGGTTTGGTTCCCCACACAGGATTATCTTTCCATTTGCTGCCCTTACATCCTCTTTCATGATCTTATCACATGCGAGCTGTCGAACAGTCAGTTCTTACACCCTGAGATCCAATAGAGATGTACAAAAAATGTTACATAAAACAAAGCGATTTTATTCCATACGCCTGCCTTCATCGTCTAGCCCGACAAGATTCAATAACCACTCTAGAAGTACGACATCATACTACAATTGACAAAAATAACGCTCACAAAGTTTGACAACCTTGATCTGAAAATGGCTGTCTACGGCATATTGAACACGCCGCGCATATTGAGAAGGAGTCCTCACCATGGTTAGTCACACTACCTCTTGAAAACGATTATCCCCGCAGAAGATAAAACTCATACCAGCCGGGATTCATGATTTTATAACCACCAGAAAGATTTGTAAAGATATTACCATACTAATTCTGAAGTAGAGTATATTATTCGAATAATATTTGCAGAACGACAGAAGTTCTTCATCAATTATAGAAATATTAGGACAGTTCTTTGTTTCCATCTCATAACGTATCTCTTCAAATTTATATGGACACATATCAAAATGGTAACAAACTAGACAACAACCAATCCAACAATTCTACACACAGTTACACATCAACCCTGTCTCACAGTTTGTATAAATCTGACATCTAGATTGCATAAACAGCTTGACCTCCCCTGTCAATTACATACATATTATGACAACTCTTTGTTTCCATCTGATAACGTATCTCCTCAGATTATATACGGAATTATCAAAATGGCAACAAACTAGACAATAGCCAATCCAGCTGTTCCACACATAGTTACACATCAACCCTGTCTCACAGTTCGCATAAATATGACATCCAGATCGCATAAACAACTTGAGCTCCCCTATACCGATACTTCCAACAAGTCGTTCATCTCAATAACGTCCTCGGCCTCCTTTAAATTTTACCTCAACTCTCACTACCATTTTCCCTTCATAGCCATGATACCTAAACATCTATGTTACTAACGCCTATGCTACAAACAGAGAGTGAAACAAACAAGCTCGAGACAAAGTATCTTAATCACATAACACATATATTTTATTCAGTCCAAAAGTTTCACTTACAAAATACTTTACAGAAGAATACAAAGATTTTACAGATTACTTCAATTTACATCAAGAGTCAGATTGACATTTTTTAGCACGAAGAGTCAATAGAAGAGGCAGATTCCAAACTTTAATCCCATACTGCAAGACTCAGGGAAGATAGAACCAGACATCACAGATGAAAGCTCTTCTTCATGGCCAAAGAGCTATGGTCCATGGAAAAAAATGATCCTCTGTATCCTCATCACCTCCTCGCATACTAGAGACAGACGGAAGGCCTCATTTCTTCAATATGACCCATACATTAGTAGGGTATTGACGAGACTTCCTCAGCCAAACGCATAACGCTTCATCTTCAGCTGTAGCAGCTTCCTCCGCCAGCAACCGAAGACTGTTATACCATTCTACCTCAGAAGTCAGCAGGTAATAGAAATGTATCATTTGGAAGTGGTCATCCCCTGCCTCCATCACTTCTTCATATGAGATATGATAAAAAGTGGGAGCAACATAAATTGGAGTAGGTAGATGCAACGGTTAGTAGCCAAAGTACCTTATTTGCAATTCCTCCATCATCCTCCAAATCGTAGACTCTCAGGCCTGAGTCCTAGTCGTCATCATTTTTACCACAATAAACAAAGAAGGCAGAGATCTGAGATGAAGTTTTCCTCCAACCACTTAACTCAGAGTGCCTTTTATACACGGATTAGCATTTTAAGCAGACCCTCCAAATTCCCAATGTCAAAAAGATTCCCCATGCAATAACATTTGACTATAGTGATTGGTTCTAGGAAACCCAACGGACACCAATACAATTCTTGAATATACATTAGAAATGAATCTCAGGTATTAACTCCAGGATTTAATGATACTTCTAAACCAACACCACTCGCCTATAATGCTTCTCGTACTATTGGAAGATAGGGGGTAATTGTAGTGGTTTATTCTACATCTCAAGCTCATGCCTCATCTTCAAACTACATACGAACTTTGGACCTCAATAATAGAGTACGGGGCCCAATAAAAAATAAGACAGCAATATTAAAAAACATATATAGCACGATTTTTTTAACCAACACCAATTATCCCTGACGACACTCATGCTATTGGTCGAGAGCCGTCTTGTAAATAGCTTATTTCGTATCTCGGACTTAAGCTTCTTCCTCGATCTCGTCAACATACAGGAAGTACTACTAATGATACAACCAACTTTCCTCAGTTCGAGACATTACTTTCGACCTCTACACCAATAGTTCGATCTGTGCAAAGCGTACAGTTAGCAATATAGCCGTTGTTTAATAGTAAAGATTAAAGCGTTATATAATCTAGTCAAAGAGTATCTCACACTCACTTTGTAACGTCCATCATTAAGGGACTTTATGGTCGTCAAACGGTCATATTGAAGGACTTATAAAGAATCCTAGAGAACTGCAGATGAAAGACGAAACATTCGATAGCGTATGTAATGTGAGAATGATATGTTGGAGATTAAACTCGACAACATATGTAAATATGAATATATGAACATATATATGCTTCAGATATGATAGATACTAATTATTGTAAAATATAGAATATGATTTTCAGGTTCTTTAAAATGGCCGAACCAACTCAAATTGATGATAAAGATATAGATGAGAACCTTCAAGATATAGAGCCTCTGATGATTAATGTATCCATCTGTGCGTAACAGTTAGGAAGTAAATATAAGGTTTGGTCATGTAGTATAGGCTTAGATGGTGTGGACTAGTTTAGGGTAGCACCTAGGATTGTTGAATTGTCTGATGAAGAGACTACCGAGACATATTTGGACTACGGGCCACATGCCACAGGCTAGTGATCGAGAAGGTAACAGGGGCGGGGAAGATGATCTGGAAGAGGGTGAGGAAGCTTATTATAGAGAGGGTCTGGAGATGAAGGAGATATTGAGTTTTAAGAAGTAGTATGGTATTCCTGGTGATATATGGTTAGAGGAGTACAAATATGATATTATTGGCCAGGAAGTACCTTTGGGAGGGATTCTTGTGCATCAAGAAAAAATTAAAAAGGGGTCGAAGCTTTCCCTTCGAGCTGACCAGAAGAAGTTGATAAATTTCTTTGATGTGGCACCTGGTCAGTTCAATCAAAATGTATATGACCTATTTTGGGTATGTGGGGCGATAAATGGTCGACTTATGTCAAGGGGGGAAGAGTTGATCATTGTTGATAATTTATGTGTATATTACACACTAAAGATGAACCCGAAGAAAGTAGGCTATCGCTACTTGGCGGGTTTTTTAAAAAGGCTATTATTCTATGACATGTTGTCAACAGGTGGAAGATACACCGATGAACATTTACTCGTGTCCAGCAATTATGAGTTCGACATGAAAGACCCTGGGGAGCCCTTAAAGGGAAATGCTTTTCACTTAGGTTTGTGGTTAGGTAACTTAAATATTGATATTTGAAGGGTTGAATGTGATGGGAATTGTTTGTAACAGTATTTTATTTATGAGTAGCTTTAAAGGAGGTCGATAAGAAGTCAGAAGTTCAAGAAGAATTGTATAAGATCAGGAAAGGTTTCTTTGGCAGGATCGACAATTTGGTTATCGACCAAGCCCGTATGAGTACCCTTTTTTAGGAGGTGGGGCTAAAGAGGTCAAGGGAAAAAGGTCCGTAAGTCCCTGTTATCAACGGTAAGATATTGGCAAAGAATAAGAGGGCCGCAGAGGCTAGTCTTCCATTGGAAAATATTTCCATGGCTGGGTATGCGACTAGTACGGAGATAGATTTGATGTTTTGCAGAAATATTGTAAAAGAGTAAAAAGAAAAGGGCAGCAAGCCAAGTTGTTGCTCCTATACTTCCTCATAAAAGGAATACTCGACGATCGACAATGGAGGAGGAGGTAAAAATTGATAAGCCCGCTACTTTGCTGGATATGCGTCCTCCACGGTGTGCGGCAAATGTACTCCCGAAGAAAAAGGGGAGTGGAGAGTCTTCGAAGAACAAGTTGGTTGGGGAATCTGAGGTCAAAGTCTAGAGGATGATGGAATCTTTTATGTTTGGGATAAATATGTTATAGGATGAAGTTGATGATTGTTTAGTTGGGGATGAGAGCTTGATGACATTTCTCAGCGAGGGCCATCACAATATGTCGAAGGTGTAAAACTTTTCTGTTTTGCATCGATTAAAAAAATTGGTATGTAATTTGAATACTTAAATTTATGAATGTAATACAGATCAAGAAGTTGTTGACGGAGGCAAAAGATGACATTATTGGTAGTAGTGACCTTCCAAATCAAGTGTTGGCGTACAATAATATCGAGAAAGATTTGACGAGGGAAAAAGAAGTGCTGATCGAAGATAAGAAGGGGCTGAATGCAACGCTGAATACCTACAAGCTCGAAGCACGAAAGGCGAAGGACGCTGCTCTTCGTGAAGCGAAGAAAACGTAGGAAAACATAAAAAGATGAGGCTTTGGTGTTGCTTAGAACAAACTTTGAGAAGGATGTAAGGGAACAGGTTGCCGATGCGCAAAAGGCAATGGAGTTGGAACATGGTAAGATCTTGGATGAGGTTAGGAACCAGCTGATGGCGGAGAAGCTAGAGACTTGCAAGAAGGTGAGGGACCACTATGTAGGGTAGTACGAGTTTTTGGAAGTATGGAAGGATCATTACATGGGGTTGGCCAAGTCTGGTGGTGTTGTCTTCGAGGATTCTGATCCTGATGATGATGTTCCAAAGACTCCCGAAGTTCCTAATTGGAAGGAAATCGTTGATGATGTGGTAATGATTGAAGTTGATGGGTTACATCCTGAGGAATCAGTAGAAGTGTTTGCTCCTGAGGGGTTAACGAAGGTTGATGGCGTCGTGTCTCCCCTTGTAGTGTAAATGCATTTGTGTTAACATAATTTGTTTTGAAAGAAAGATTTAAAAGTGGTTAATAGGACTTGAACACATTTTAACTATACGATGTTTTGAATGATAAATGTTTGTTTTCAAAGAAAGTTTTATAAATTTGTGATGCTTAGATGTTATAAATAATGCCAAGTGTTAAATTCGACAAAAATGATATTTGTAGAATGTGATTGTAACTCGTAATGGATAAGTAAGGAATGCCTGTTGGCATGAGAAGTAAATGATGGCCATAAAATAGCAACTAATGTGAAGGATTACCAGATGTGTATCTTCAGTGGGATATCTGGATTTAATTTCGAAAAGAAAAAAAACACTAATATTTTGTTTGATAAGTAAGGAATGCAAAGTAGAGTATCCTACGATTGGATAATGGTCGCATAAAATAGATTAATAATCTGGATGCATACTTGTAAAGTATGGATTGAGATCATGTGAAGATAGTAAGGATGATTGTTGGTTGATGCATACTTATAAAGTATGGATCGAGAACAAGTAAAGATAGTAAAGATGATTGTTGTCTGGTGCATATTTATCAAGTATGGATTGAGAATAAGTAAAGATAGTAAAGATGATTATTGTCTGGTGCATACTTATCAAGTATGGATTGAGAACATGCAAAGTTAGTAAAGATGATAGCAAAGATTGTGTTATTGGAATCGATGATAATTCTTAAAGTTGTCATCTGTAAAAAATATTCAGTTAAGCAGTGTTCTTTAGTATCCTACTTGCAGCCTTCTAGCTCCAATCAAACACTTGAAGGCTACATCAAAGGCTACCTAGAGATCCGAAGCCCAGTAAGACGATTGTTGTGTCAATGAAGCCTTCCAAGACTAATCGAACACTCAAAGGAACCATCAAAAACAACTACTGTAGTCGAAGATAGATAAGCAGCGCATGAACTCCACATCAGTACCAGAAATACTTTGACCATGGTCATACATGGTCGAAGGTGGAGACGTCAGACAGCCAGATCACCAGACAGAATAGAGAAACAAGCCACTTGACAACTGCAGTGCTAGATCCAACAGCTATAGTGTCAGGTCCAACAACTACAGTATCAAAACCAACAACTACGATGTCAAAACCGATAGCTATAGTATCAGTACCAACTCTGGGTACAAGTCAGTTGTCCCCAGAGGATATGCATGTATCTTGACCCCCCATGGTGACTCAGCCCTTTCTATATTCTAAAAATAGAAGGGAGGAGGTACTAGGAGGGTGATAAAAAAACTCACCCGCAAAGCCTAAGCAGATTACCTTTGAATACCCTGTAACTACCCACAGTTTGAACCTTCGACTACCTTCGATATATATAACAATTCTCTTAAAAATCCTCGCTAGAGGTCATGGATCATCCCATTCTAGGACTCCACGCAAGTGTGCTAGTATATTAGTGTTGTTTACTATTATATTAGATACTTGCAAACCCCTATATGAGGATAATCTAGCGGTATAAGAGCTAGTTTCCCCTCTACGAATCTTGGCCCCTGTATTTGGCACCGTCTGTGCTATCTCACCCTACCAAACTCCCCCTATCATTTTTCTCTTTCCCTTATCTATTCCTACAAGCCACCTTTAATGACCCCCACCCTCCACTCTACTTCCGCCCTTATCAGCAACTCTACCGATGGAGTGGCCGCTCAGCTCACCCTCCTTACCCAACAATTCGCTCAAGCTGAAGAGCGACACCGAAATTAGTTATGCCTTGAGCGTGAAGAGCATCGCCAAGAGTTTGAGGCTGAACGGCCATACCGTTTAGACGTTGCAAATAGATAATATCATACCCTCGATGATCTACACAATACAGTTCGCGAGTTGTAACAACTCTAAACTCAAGACACCCCTCCGCCCTTTCTAGCACCTACCCCGTCGCGTGTTTCCGTCTGCGCCCGTCTTGGGCCCCAGCCGCATATTGAAGTACCCCCGGTACATCTTGGTGCCAAAGGTGCTCCCCCCCACCATTTGACCTACCTGATTGATCCACCTTGGTGTACACCCCACGGAGGATTACTCTGACTCCACTCTTCGAACTACTCGATACCCCAAACGCCGCCCGGTATGAGAACGTCTCGGGGAGCGTAGCGCTGAACATACGCCAAACATTCAGCCTTGTCTTCCTTAACCGCGGCCTTCTCCCCCTCATCTTGCCTATCTTACACAGTAGGAACTCAACCACAAAATCCACACCGC